>CM074121.1:10905033-13305033 GCA_037177725.1 Cyamopsis tetragonoloba | reverse complement strand
ATGGGTTTTAGTACTATTATTTATTTAAAAAAAATGAGAGGTGAGAAAATTAGGATTAGAAGTAAAGGGGTTGATCAGAGACATGGTTTCAGAAGTGCTCATGAAAAATGGAAAACCAGTATGTAGAAATAACTGGAGAAAAAAAAGTTGATTGAAGGGTTGAGAGGTAAGACTTTTCTAATCTTAGTTGCAAAATTCCCTAGGAATTTGCAGAGGAAACATCCTTTCACAGCACAGATTAGCATTCCAAGGTCAAATCAAGTAGAAAACCAAACAGAGCAAACCTCTAACTAATTTAAAATTAACTTTTAAATTACAGTAGTATTTTAAGATATGAACAACAGAGATTAACCAACCAAATATTGAATATGAAGTAAAATCCTGAACAATTTAACTTTTGGTCCTAGATTACTTGAATCTATAAAGTTCTGTAATATTTTCTAAGTGGTTGTTTTCCTTGACGTATGAAATTAACTTTTAAATTACAGTAGTATTTTAAGATATGAACAACAGAGATTAACCAACCAAATATTGAATATGAAGTAAAATCCTGAACAAGTCAACTTTTGATCCTAGATTACTTGTATCTATAAAGTTCTGAAATATTTTCTAAGTGGTTGTTTTCCTTGACGTATGAAATATTGAGAATACTTGTTTCTTTTTGGTAAGAATGGAAAATAGAGTTGGGTGAATATGTGAATCTAATTTTCTCAGCTTCCTCAGATAATGTCTGTAAGAATGCATCTTGTGGGGATTAACTTCCTCTGTTTCCACCTCCCCTCCCCCAGGGTTCCCAAATGAAATATTGAGAATATTATGTGAATCTGATTTCCTCTGCTTCCTCAGATAATGTCTGAAAGAAGGCATCTTGTCTGGGATTAACTTCCGGTGATCCCCCCCTCCCACACGCGCGCACACACCCCAAAAAAAATATTTTTTTACATGATGTGTGCTTTCATGGGTGTATGTACAGTTTATTGTAACTCTATCTCAGAATTTTACTCTACAGCTTGCAATCTATTAGTGCTATTGTACTGCATGTCAAATAAAATGAATGGAGTCTCTGTAAGACTGTAACTTAGCTGCACGTTCATTTCCCTCTATTCTTGTTGGTTTGTCAGTGAGACACTAAGACTCCACAATACTGGTGAACAGTTGGGAGCATTTCATTTCTGATTTGCACGAAATGTCATTTTAGTTATAGTTTGTGCTTCCTCATTTGATTATTCCTTGCTGTTTTACAGGGTGGATATATGTAATAGAGATGGTTCTAAAGGTTTATTCATATGGATTTGAGAACTATTGGCGGGATGGTCAAAATCGCTTTGATTTTATTATCACAGTGATAATTGGTAACTAATTTTAGCCACCTTCTATTTTCTGCTATTATCATACTGATAATCCGTAACTAATTTTGTTGGATGCATCGGTTTCTTTTTTCCCTGTTTTTTCTTCTTCTTTTCTCTTGAAATATCAGTGTTAATAATAGGTATTGCATCTGCTAAATGAGAAAGAAGTGAGAGACATATCTGAATTCTGTGTGTATTAGACTACATTACGGACATATATTTATAGTAGTGAAATATAATGTTTACAATAATTATAGAGATGTGATGTAATGTACTACGATTTTAACATAATTACATGGTTCTATAATCTATTCTACGCATCTAGACATGTACAACGACGTATATGGACACTTTTAACAGCATCCATTTTTAGGCCCTGAATTTGTGTATTCAACAGCATCACCGAGTTGTTATGCTACTCTAACCAATATTTCTATATTTTTGCAGTCATTGGAGAGACTGCAACTTTCGCTTCACCTGATGGTCTGACTTTCTTCTCAAATGGAGAATGGTATGAACTTTTGCTGTGAATGTTCATAATTCCAAGTTACTGCTTTAAACATAATTCTTAATATTACATATTTAAGGTTTTTTTAATACCGGAGAAGTTCTGGGAATTATGCATCAAAATAACGGTAGAATTAGGTCATTGAGGATGGTCCAGCTCTTTACCATATTAGAATTAAGAACAAATTAGGCATAATTTAACTTCAATAGCTAGCTCAAAGGGAGATGATTTATGAGTACTCTGATCATATACATATCCCTACCTAACGTGGGATCGTAACATGTACCCTTCATGCCTGGGACAACACATGTAGAATATGTAAGTTGCAAGACATGATATATGTGTGTGGCCCAATGTCATAACTAGTGTAGAGTTTGATACCGTGTTAAGATTGAAAACAAGTTCTCAACCCAAAAGCTAGCTCAAAGGGAGATGATTATCCAAGTCAATAAAAGGAGAAATTAGATCCTATTTCGTGTTAATTTGGGATCTCTACTCATATCCCTCATACCTAGGACTAGATTTCTATAGCATGATGTTTATGGAATTGAAAATATGTGGGCTGCCCAACATCAAGACTAGGTAGGATAGACTTTGATATCATATTAAAATTGAAATCAAGTTGTGCTCAATTCAAACCAAAAACAAATCCAAGGAGGGAAGATTGCCCATAAGGGGTACTTTGTCCATGTATCCTATTCGTGATGTTTGGTCAGCCATAAATATTTAGTCTTGCAAACTTCACACTACAGTGTATAATCTTTAGTTAGGTACTTAAATATTTGGGCAAAGTTTGGTTGTTGATTTGGGTCTTCAATTCTAATAAACTATTTTGATGTTTGTGTTGCCTTCACTATCAGAATTTCCTAATGAATATAAATTTTCGGTGTCTTCATTATTATCTCATGTGAAAGAAAGACTTTGATTTTGGAGTTCTCTTTATGAACCCAGTTCTACTAATTATTTCTTACCATGTATTATGACTACTATTCTTAATCTGTGTTTACTAAAAGGACAAAACGTTAGCTATGGTTCATGTAAATGTAGTAGAAGCTAAAATGTGTATTTAGAGTGAAGGATCAAGTTTCATTTTCCTTAAAACAGGATGAAGCAGTCCTCGTTCATCATCATCTAAGCCCTTTCCCATTCCTCGTTCAAATTAGAATTACAAATACTTGACTCATTTTCTTTCCTACCATATCTAGAAGGGACTCCCTCCGTTTCATAATATAAAGCATCCAACCATATTTCACGCAGTTTAAGAAAAGTGGTTAAAATTTTGGTTTTAAGAGCATTAATCACATTATTCTAGTTCTACCCCCATTAATTTTAAATCCATTATCTCTTATTGGTGGTGTCATTTTGAAATCTTTAAATGAATAGGTATATAGTTGGAAAAACATAATAAATGCTTCTAATTTTATGCGAAGGGACTTATATTATGAAACACTCAATTTTGATTGTAGGGGCTTATATTTTGAAATGGAGGGAGTAGTATATTATTAAGGAAAATGCTAAATAGTGCCCTTAGGGCACTAGTTAAGGAGCCTAATATAGTAAAAATTTATTGGAAAGTGTAGCTTTTGGTATTTTCGAGATACGAGAAGATGTGTACCTATGATTATTTTTCCAATAGTGGTAACCTTAACAAGTGCCCTTAGGGCTGTGTTTAGCAAGATCCTATTATTAATAAGTTGGGATTGGGGTGCTGTGCAAACAATTTTTGTCCATTGGTTCTGTAGCATTTCTTTGAAGATGCAATTACACATGGCTTTTCATGTCCCCTTTACAGGATCCGTTACCTTCTTCTTGCAAGAATGTTGAGATTGATAAGGCTTCTAATGTATGTCCAGCGATACCGAGGCTTTGTGGCAACTTTCTTAACTCTCATACCAAGTTTGATGCCATACTTAGGGATCATATTTTGTGTCTTGTGTATTTATTGTTCACTTGGTGTACAGGTGAGTGAAATGCTTGTAGTGGTTGATCATATTTACACGTAGATTCACAAGTTAAATTAAAGATTAATTTTTAGTTTTTTTATGGAAATCAACTCATCTTTTTTCTGATTCATTCTACTATCGATAAACTTGTCAGAGAATAATATAAAACCTATAGAATTAGGTTAATGTTGTGCGTATACCACTGGAGTTCTATATATAATGACTCTGTACAATCAATGGAAAGAATGAGTAGTAAAGAATAAATCAAATCCTAATCATCCTAATAATTAAAAGCTATTATGGAAGATTTGTATAGCCCTGCTGTACAAATCTATTAAAATCACCTGAAAGACACAACAGAGTACAAATCTGATACCTTGTTCTTAGACAAAAAGCGCCTGGAATAAGTCGCCTACGTTGTGTCTAAGAACAAGGTGTCAGATTTGTGCTCTTGCAATAATTACTAGTTTGAAAAGGCCGCTAGTGCAGACAACCGTGAATTCTCTCTAAGTTTGATGATTTCCATTGTTTTTTCTCTAAAGTTCACATATTCTTTCTTCTCTTCATCTATGAATTCCCTCTATGCTTGATGCTTCCTGTTGTTCTCTTTTAAATTTGGACCCTCTTTAAGTTATTTATGGATCCCTTCCTGTTCATAAGCATTGACCTAACGGCTTAAGCTTTTAGGATGGTTTGGTTCACAACAAAAACTAACTTTTCTATTTATCTTTGTACCTGTAGATTTTTGGTGGAATCGTTAATGCTGGAAACCCTGACCTGGAAGCAACAGACCTTGCTGATAATGAGTATCCTTTGTTCATGTTCATGTATATTATAAAACTCTCCTTTAAGCCTGTAGCAGTTGGTATAATCCAGTAATAAGCCTGTTTCTTAGCAGCACCCACATAATTTTCAAGCTCATGTACATTCATTATGTTTATTAAACATGACTTCTTTCCTTGGGATTAAGGGTGGGGTTTGGTCAACAACCAGGTCTGAATTTTAATACTATGTGTCACTTTTGGATTGGAACTATTGCTAGGGCTAATGATGTTCTTGGAGTATCATTCTTGACAGTAAATAGCTATTTGCTTTTTAATTTCAATGATTATCCAAATGGAATGGTGACCCTTTTCAATTTTCTTGTCACGGGGATGTGGGAAGAAGTGGTGCAGGTAAAGAATCGATTTTCAATCCTTATCATTTTCAGTATCATCTTTGGTTCATTAGAATGTAATTAGTTGTTTACTTGTTGTAGACTTGCTGCCATTTTTCCTATAGTGATTTGTCTGGAAGTTAGATTCCTGTTATTCTGGTTCGAATGGTATCTTTTTTAAATCAAGATAATTTTTCTTTTGGTGTCTTTGTGAAAATATTTATAATTGATATTTGCATTGTAATTGGTAGAACTTAGAAGTTACCCAAGCAATCCTACAGTCAGTAATAGAAAATGGAATTCAGATATCTTATCATATTGTTCAATGTAATTGAGTCCACCCGTCTCTCCTTCACCGTTACAGAAAATAGTTATTGATTCAGAGGATATGTATAAAAGGACTAGTTTTTGAAACTTTAAAAAAAATAAAAAACATCAAGGAACAAAAATGATAGAGTGGCACTTAGATGGGTTGCATCCTCTATCTATCGCCTCGATTTCTGCCTACCTTCTCTCACACTCCCTCTGCATCTCCTGCCCCCTACCACCCAAAAAAAAAATTCTTTTAATCACTCTTTATTCAAATTTACACCTTCCTCAATACTTGCTACGTGAGAATTTCACTATTCTGCCCATGTGATGATGGTCTGGTTTTTCTTTTAGCATATACTTTTGTAATAGGTCTAGCATACTAAATTGTACATATCTGCTTATGAAAGTTCTTGATGGATTCTCTGTAAAACTTCTGGCTGTATGTCGGGAACTTACTGTACTGACTAAATTACTTATAAAACATAACATACGTGCTAGCATATTTGATTATTTTCTGAGAAATAGCTACAATCTGCATTGGTGATCAACGTGACACTTTTGTTTCATGATAAGTCAGTTGTATAGATTGCAAGGGCTGAATTAATGCCATATACATTCTCTTAAAGCTATCATTTACCTTGGGTCCTCTTGCATGACAAATAAGCAACACTAATTGGCCCCTCCTTGTTACCAGACTGCGATTTCAGTGAAACATATATGAATTGTTTTAGCAGAAGTTAATAATGAAGGACCATTATAACCTGTGTTACTTGGATCATGTTTTTGTGGGTAACGATTAAAGTAAAAGGATTAAGGATTCATATGGAATATCCCAATAAGTTACAGAGAATGTTTCAAGTGGCTAACCTCTACCTGTTGGAAATAAGGCAGATTGAGTTTTATACTTAAAGTTCCAAGATTTGGTTAAACAAAATTAAACTGATATAAGCCAAATAAGAAATTTTTACTGTATGAGTCTTAATTTCAAAATGTCTTGGACCATATTATAGCTTGAGAATATGGTTTGGTCTCCATACCCCCCATCTGTTCCTCCTTGTTGAATTTTGGGGAGAGAAAGATGTATAGAGAGAGAAATACTTTTAGAGAGAAATTATGAATGAAAAGACTAATAATATTAATATGCAATAGATTGTGATACATAAGTCCAGAATATAACCCAATATATATAGGCTCTAACTAGACTTGGTAGAGATAATTCCAATGTTAACTCCCTAGACACTAATACCCATAAGACTAGATGCATAGCATTACGAGATACATGCACATATAATTTCCTAAGTGCATGAACTAATCATTTTTTCCATTAGTTGTTACTGGCTGTGTTTGAGTATGACATTGACACAAACGACCGATCTGTCTATCTTTCATGGTAATATGGGATTGAAAATGTTTGTTCAATGGTATGGTTCCATCTTTTTGCAACAGGCATACTAAGAAAAGTATAAGAAATGTAGAAAACAAGTGAATTGTTTTCGCCTTCTATTTATACAAGAAACATATGTATGAATATGATAATGCATACACCTTTTTAGTATTCTTAGTATTGTTCTATTTTCTTATTATCTTCCAACTTCTTGTGTGTTCCAATTTTATTTCTGTCTCAATTAATTCTATTTCAAGTGAAAAAAAAATTCAAAGAAAAGTTTTGCTTTTTCTCAAATTCTTGAAAAATTCTTTATAGCATGAGTCAATCCAAGTATTTTAGTGAGAAAGGGATATGGTGTCTTTTGTCAAATTTCTTGATAGAAAGAGATCACTTTTCTAGGTTAGCAGTAAAGATCTGTAATTCAAATTAACAGTAATACATCTAAAATATGCATAATTTTCATGCTGGAAGTGAGTAATGCCAGATTGTAATTTCTATTCACATCCGATTGTCATTGCACTTAATTGTCATGTTAGCTCTTAACCCATCGATGTTATTTATGACTTGAATACATACTTACCCCATGAGTTTTGTGGTTTTCTGTCTCAGAGCTACAAGGATTTAACCGGGACTTCTTGGACCTATGTGTACTTCCTTAGCTTCTACTTAGTTACTATTTTGCTGCTTCTGAATTTGGTATGCTAAACTTTGCTCTTTTTCAATACCTTATGATTTCATTGGCATCAATTTTCAATACAAATTGTATCTCAAGAATGAAAAATTGGAGAGGTTGCAATCTTTCCATATGGACATGCACACACAATAATGCTTTACAATGGAAGTCTTTTTAAGTTCTAAATTTATTTATTGACATAGAAAACTTTTATAACAAATCATGCTAATCAGTTGTTTTATGATTAATCAAAAGGAATGAAATTGCCTTGTTTTTTATAGCATATCTAAGTTTTTCTGTCTTAATACATTGTTTATGTTTAATAAGTTAGTAATGATTGTGTCTTTTCTGCATTTCAGATTATTGCTTTTGTCTTGGAGGCATTCTTTGCTGAGATGGAGCTTGAGTCGTCAGAAACTTGTGATGGAAATGACAAGGTTTGTATTTAATCATGAACTCTTACCAATAAGGAAATATACGCCACTCTGTATGTCAAGCATCTCCGTTCAGGAAGCTTTAATTAGTTTATGATATATAGTTCAGTTGGAAATTAAAATACTAGACAGTTGAACCACGTTGGTGGCGTGGTTCATATCAAGTGCAATTATTGGTACATGTTATCTAACTCATAATTCTAACATTGTTTTTAATCATCAGCCACTCTTCCAGCAAAATAGCAAACTTATAATCTTTGTCTGTTAAGAAAAGAAAAAATAGATATTATGCTCACAGTCAGACACCTCTTTAAGGCACATGATAACTTTTTTATTTTCTTCAGTTTACTTATATAGCTTTTAACAAGAGTTCAAAATCTCACCCTGTATTTTCCTTTTCAATATAGGGAGTTGAAGGAGATAAATATCGAAGGCGATCTGTTGGGTATGTATACCTGGCAATATTTCTGTGGATACCAACATCTTTTTCCTTCTTCTGTCACATGATAAGCTGCTACTTATGTATTGGTCAAAAACCAACTCATCCTTAAAGCTTCAGTTGTTAAGTGAAGATACATGAATAATTCTATATCTCTACAAGGCTCATTGTACATTATGCTGAAAGTTAATTTAATTATGTGAAATGAGATGGTAATGATTGAGCTTCTAAGTTCGAACCACTTAATCATGCTCCAATACTATGTCAAAGACCCACTCAACCTAAAAGCCTAGGCTTTTAATCATTGGCATATTAATGGCAGTCTTATACTAACAATATTGGTTTATTGCAGCACAAAGAGTCGAAGCCAGAGGGTTGATGCTCTTCTTCATCACATGTTGAGTGCTGAATTGTGTCAAAATCAATCATCCAATCCATAAATCTGATGAAATTATTTTTAGGTAAAACAATCTAACACACAAAATGCTTATAGATATCTATGTTTTCATTGTCAAGAATGAATTCAATCGTAGTGTTCAGTAGATCACCCTCCAACTGAATATAGTTATTCAAAATATTATATATGATTTTGATTTAGTTTGTTGTCTCTTTTAAAGCATATTCTTCTTTGCTACACCATGCATCTAGTTTACAAAACCTATGCTTTTAGGTGAGAAGCAAGAAAGCTACATTGCTGCACATCTAATCATCTCTAATGTTATGATACTGCATATGCTGCTTTGTGAGTGTAATATATGCAATCTAAAGTTGACCGTGCATCCATTTTGTTTGCAAAAAAACAATTTAGTAAAATAAAGGACAGACAGAATGAAAAGGCAACATTTTGGTTCAAGATTGAAAGCCTTGGTTACTGATGAAAATTTAATTCCTAGTGCTGCTAGTGCAACCTCTTCTATGCTCATGGAAAAGGTTGAGATTTACTCCGAAGTTGTGTCCTATGTCCTGTGATTTTGTTGATCTTCCTCGTATTTAGTTCAGGTTGTAGACCAATGCCTATGAAGTAACTTATTTAAATGAGAATCAGTACCTTTTTATTGTTGCAGGATACACAAGTTCATAGAGATCTTTCGTGAGCTATATCTCTCGTGTTGTTATGCTATTTGATAGATTCTTGTCCGCAACAAGGGCATGGAAATGGAAATATCTCCAGTAATCTGCAAGTTGATGTTTTCACTCTCCTTTGTGGAAAAACAGATGATTATTGTGTGCATGGCTTGAATTGACAGCAGTACTAGATCATATTAGCTTTGGTGTTGTAGTGGAAAGTGGGAACCTTTTATTTATTTTATTTTAATTTAATCCTGTTTGGGTTTGACTTTTGTATCTCAACTACTAGTAAGATTGGGTGGGAGTAACTGTAGTTCTCCTAGTTTCCACGAAGGTACTTGTTTGGTTTAAGCAAAATTATTATTTTTTAATTGGGATGAAAAACAAACAAATTATTTTTATTATGATAAAAACCAAAAAATAAAACTTATGGGAACTAAAGCCAAAAGTTGTAAATACCCAAAAAAAAAAAAAAAAAAAAACTAAAGTTGTAAATTTTATGGGGACTAAAAAGCATATTTTAGCCCTTTTTTTTTCTTTAAAGTTTTCCCAATATTATCATTCTTTTCTGACAGAATATTTTTTCTAGTCTTAATAACTCTTTTGGTGGATACATAAAAGTGTTCTCCAAGTGCTTTGCTTGATTCAAAGGCTTTGGAGTAGTTTCAACACTTATACACCTTTTGTTGTGCAACACAGCCTCTACAATTGTTGCCACGTTCATTATTGCGTTGCCAACCACCGCCGGAGATCTCCACGAGCAGCCATGCAGCTTCCACATCGGAGAGAGAATCAAGCATTGATGACGAACATGTTTGTTTGGGTTCAACAGTTTTTTATCATCAGTCATCGCAAAGTTTTTATTTTTGGCGTTTAGATCTTTTTTTGATTGCCATCTCACCCCAGGACCCTTTCTATTCTTCATATGTGGAAGCATTCAAAAGCTATGAGAGCATTATCCGTTATTAATCTATTTGGCACAAAAGCACCTTGATTCTCATGAATAATGTCCGGAAGGATAATCTTAAGCCTATTCGCAATGCTTTTAGTAATAACCTTAAGAAGAACATTACACACACTAATGGGTCGAAACTGGCTTGCATGATTAGGCCTTTTAACCTTGGGTACCAACACAATTAAAGTCGGAGGATGGGATTAGCACTATCTTTATTGGGAAGGGCACTATCTTTTTTATATGTAAGAATCATAAATTTATACACTAAAAAGGATGGTGTCACTCTCAATAAGGATGGTGCTAATTCCATCCACCTTAAAGTTTGGTTTATGAAGCCTGGTTCCTCCCCATAATTAAGGATGCTCAACACCAAATTAGAAAGGACATTCCCAACAAGATACCATAACTTTTGAAAGAATAATGTGGTGGGGGTTCCATCTTTACCTAGCACCTTTGTAGATGCATCTGGAAGAGAGCACCTTTGTAGATGTATGAAAAATTACCCTCAAGTCTCCGAGTAGAATACCAAGAAGAGGCTGTTGAATGAACATGAGATCTTATACAATCATCAACGAGGACAAACCAATTAAGAAGGAAAAAATAACAACAATTTACTAGATCAATTTTAACCAGTTTCATAAATCTGGCAAGAACAAGAAAACATGTTTGAGTCCTAGACAAAACATGGGAGAAACACAGAGTAACCACAGTCAATCCTCCCTACAACTGTGTGAAGAATTTAAAAGAATAAAAAGGACAAAACAAATAACGATAAGAAGACATACATGATGATTAAAATAAAGTTTCTCTAGCGTTATGGATCTACTATATCAAAGTGTTCTAATTATTCAAAACTATCACATACAATGTAAATTAAATAACATTCAGAACGGAATGAAATTGGAGTAAATTAAATTTGTAGACTTCTTATTGGATGATCATAATACTTCATAAAAATAGAAATTGTTTTTTTTTTGAAAGGTAAAAGTATAATTCTTATTCATTGCTAGAACAGAGCACTAGATGTGCTACTCATACAGAACAATTGCTTTCAAATATAGATTTGTTCCTTACCTACCATATCTCCCATATACCAGCAAACCAAATGAGATTTCTTAGTTTAAAGCCTTTATATTTTGAAAAAAAAATATATTTAAAAGCCAACAGATGCAGATGACAGTAGTGTTCAGGAAGAACGGAATACAATCCGATCCATTTCAAAATCTTGATCCATATTGTATAGCTCCAATTGCAGGAAAAGAATAGATGATTAACCTGTTCCTTTTCTTCATTGCAGAAAACGCAGGCTTCCCCATGAGCAGGTATGATGCTTCTTTTCACTAAATTATCTTTTGTAGGTAGTCTATTTAACAATAATTGTCATACCAAAATTTGTACTCTGAATGGTGCTGAAGACTTCCACAGTAGTTTTAAAAATACCAGCTCCTCCCCTTGGTGAGTGAGATCTGCTTCCCATCGCTTTTTGATCAATAAATTTAACGCTGATGCTGAAGAATAACCTCGGATAGGTTCTTCAGAGTATCCTGCAAAAATAAAGAAGACATAATTGTGTTTTTTAGGTTAGTAAGATCACTCGCCTCCTACTCAAACGATTCCCTCCTCCACTCAAAACCCCAAACCCACTCAGAATCCCTTCTTTGGACCACTTCCCAACACTAGCAGCTTTATTAATCATCACAGAGAACAACCTTCTATAAGAGTCTTTGAGACTACTACTTCCCAGCCAAGAATCTTCCCTAAAACGCGTATCTAAGCCGTTTCCAATTTCTTAGTTATTCCACTCCAAAACCAGCCACCTACATTGTCCTGTCTCGCATCAATACATTACAAATCTCTCCACCACAACGAAGCTGAGTGATATTTTGTTTGAGTCTCCATGCCCGAATTAGCCCATCCTCCATATCTTAAGGTGAGCACTTTCCCAAGGAGATTCTGTCTATCATTCAACCACCTCCACTTCCACTTTCCCAGCAAGCTCTGATATTTGGCAGCTCAAGATCCCTTACTCCCAAACCGCCTTCCGACTTTGGTTTACATATAGTCCTCCAAGCCACCCATGCCACCTTCCTTCTGTTTGATTTCCCACCGCACAAGAAGTCTCTTTGCAGTTTCGTAATTTCTTTAAGTACTACTTTTGGGGCTTTGAATACTCGGAAGAAGTATAGCGGCATACGGGATAAAACTGAGTTTGTAAGCGTTACTTTACCTCCAGATGTAAGGTACTTCCTCCTCCAGGCATTCTACTTTTTCTTTACTGCTTCTAAGACCGGTTCCATGTGCTTGCCCTCCTAGGATTAGCACCAATTGACAAACCCAGGTATTTGAATGGTGATTTTGTTGTTTTGCATCTCAGAAGTTTGCTTGCAGAGTTTAGAAAGAATGAATCAACCTTCACTCCGATAAGGTTGCTTTTTGCAAAGTTAACCTTGAGCCCGGATACCATTTCAAAACCCCTCAAAACTGCTTTCAGATTACTCACATTTTTTATACTAGGTGTCCACACAAACATAGTGTCATCTGTGTATTGAAGCAGCGAGACCGAGGCTGTATTGACTCCCACCTCCACTGGTTGAAATTTATTTTGCTCCATTGCATTGTGCATTAATCCATTAAGCCCCTCTGCTACAATTAAGAATAAAAATGGGGCCAATGGATCCCCAGTTTGAGACCTTTTGACATTTGCATTAACCAAGAAGGACTCCCATTGACTAACACCGAAAAAGAACCTGCAAACACAAAAGATTTTGTCCATTTCCTCCACCTCCAACTGAATCCAATTCTCATCATCATGTAATCTAAATATTCCCAATTTACTGAGTGGTAGATCTTTTCAAAGTCTGCCTTGAATATCAAACAGCTCTTTTTTTATCTTTTAGCTTCATCAACTACTTCATTCAGGAGCATTATTCCATCGAGAATTTTTCTGTTTTCCATGTAAGCCGTTTGTGCCTTTGAGATGACATTCTTTAAAACAACTTTAAGCCTCCCTGCCAAGACTTTTGCTATAATTTTGTATATGCTTCCTACTAGAGAAATTGGCTTGTAATGGTTTAGTTTCTGCTGGCTCTCCAACTTTGACACCAGCGTAATGAAAGCCAAGACTAGACTCCCACGTAAAACAGCATTGTCAAAAAACTCATTCATTAGTCTAACAACTTCGGGTTTAAACAATTCCCCAAAATGCTTGACGAAAACCAAGTTATAACCGCTGACCCAGGGGCTTTGTTTCCATCACAATCTTTGACAGCTTCTTCAATTTCTTTAATCTCAAATGGTTTCTTTAACAAATCTTTTTCTTCTTATAAGATACTCTTAATTGAACCCAGTCTAATTTCGGTCTTGACTGAAACTCCTCATAAAAATGTTTCTCAAAGTGACTCTGTGCTAATTCTTTTATTTCTTCCACCTGCTCTACCCATGATTTCCCATTCCACAGAGCACAAATTTGATTAACCTTCCTTCTAAAATTCAAACAAGAATGAAAATACCTTGTATTTACGTCTCCCTCTGCCAGCCATTTGACTCGAGATTTTTGGAAGATTGAGCTGTCTTTTGGAAGATTGTTGATCAAAGGAGGAATAATATATCACCATTTTTGTTCAATAAGATACCAAAGTGAAGTGGATGATTGGCTCAATCCATACTAGATAGAATAATAGGAAACTAAATCTTTTGAATTTTCAAAAAGATTACTAATTCTTAACTTTTCAAGGAATCCTTGATCAGTGGTTGTGAATGTCCGGATTTTCTCAATCTTTATGATTTTCTCCAATTACAGAGGTAAAAAAGATTGAGAAATAGAACTATTTGATTTGATTCATTCCTAATAGCCACGAGATGATCACCTTAATTTTTTGTTTTCTTTTCTTCCCCATCAAGTTCTTATTTGTTTGGTTTAGTTCTTTTGTCTTTGCGAAAATGGGGACCAAAGTAGAAGAAAAAGTTATGAAAGTATGGAATGAAAAACAAAATATTTTTTGATAGGGATGAGAAACAAACAAGTAGTTTTTATTAGAATAAAAACCAAAGAAAAATTTTATAGGAACTAAAATAAAAAAAAAATTATAAACTTTATGGAGACTACAAGCATATTTTATCCCCTCTTTTTTAGTTTTTCCAATATTTTTTTCTCTCTTTTTTAAAAAAGAATATTTTCCTTGATTCAATAATAACTTGCAGCTAATACATGTGGAATTTGAGTCGAACTCAAAGGTTGTTGTCCAAAGCTTCCAGTAACATGTGTTCACCTGAGTTTTTGCTCACACATACCATAAACTAAATTTCTAGTGTCAATGTTCGAACCATGACCTCCAATTTCATAAGCCTTAAGACTTGGTACATGACCAATGACCAAGTGAGCTAAAGCCCACGATCACCTTCTCTTTTGTTCCTAGAGAATTTAATAGGCCTTCTCATCTCCTTGCTCAATTTTCAACAGATGGCATTGATAGAAATTGGAATTATGGGTCAGGATATTTTTTCTTGCTCTTAAAAAACAATAACGAAAAAGGAATTTCTCACAGGAACTAAAATTAAAAAAAAACTTGTGATTTCATGGTGATAGAGAATAAAAAAAGTTAGTTAGAGTTGGTTAGTTTACTAATCCTCTATAAATACTAGTATTAGTAATATTGTAAAGCATAATTTTTCAATCATTATGAAATTGTTCTATGGAACACCTTCTCTTTTCTTTGATCTTTATGATGTTAATTCTGAATATTTAGGGTACACTTGTGTGTATCCAGGTTCTGCTAATTTTTCTAATATGGTATCAGAGCACTCCCATGGGGAGAGCGATGATCCTGAGCCTTATGATTCCGCTGCAAAGGCACGAACCAGGAGGATTCACATAATCGACCAAAGTGTGGGCCATCGAAGCTTGCATTTCAAGAAGAAGAAGTGTTTAATCAAGAAACTACCATCGCATGTGGTTGGAGATGCAGAAACCGAGGATGAAGTTGAAGTTTTCATGGAGAAAATTCACAATCATATCGTTTTTGGTTCCATCTGTTTAATCAAGAAACTGCCATCGCATGTGGTTGGAGATGCAGAAACAAGGATGAAGTAGAAGTTTCCATGGTGAAAATTCACGATCAAATCGTTTTTGGTTCCATCTCGCATGCAATCGACATTGATGTAGCACCAAAGCCAATTCATGCTCCTCTTCAAGATTCGTTCTCAGTTCGATTTGAGACTGATGAAGAGAAATCATCGATCGTGGTTCCGTCGGTAGTTCGTCCTTCTACTTTCCCAAACTAATCGAGCTTGAAGATGACGGTTCTCTCCATGATTCAGGTTTCTTGTTCAATGATGAAGTCTTAATTGGAACAATTCCTCTTCGATTAAAATCACTTCGTGTGGAATCTGATGCTGCCGATTTAGCCCCAAATCATTGCGTTAGGGTTCCCTGTGCATCTCTACTAGCAATCTCGCCAAAAGTCAATAGTAAAATCTCTTTGATTTCATGCAATGGAATCCTAGGAAGAATTGATAGTGACAGCGCAAAAACTCCTGTTGATGATAAAGCCACTGCACCGAATGAAATCGACGAAGCTCTCGACGTCGACGCCGCCAATGCTTCTCTATGTGTTCTTTCCATTTCGTCGCCAATTGACACAATCCGAGTACATTGTGGCTCTGTGATGACAGGTTCTGCAATTTCCGCGATTCTTCATGGCACCGATGGTGTTGTGACGACGTCGATGAAATGTAGACTCGCTGGAACTCTAACTCTTTCCCAGTCATGTTTCGTTATAGACGTTGCTGCTTTGGTTATGAAACAGGATCTTGTCAAAATTGCAACAATACTTGCAACTTCTAACCACAATGCCTTTCCTCCATTACTTTGTGATACTAGTACACACAAGCAACACCGTGTAATCGTCATCCTAGGCATTGACATCAAGAAGTGTGACCAAATTTGGGATGTTCACAACATGTTTGATAATATGCTTGAAAAGGGTGTTGTTTGGTTTCTTCATGTTTGGACTACTCCCAAGCTATTTGTTGAATGGTGGCTTGATGATGGTGGTTGCTTCACGTCATCTTTCCAAGAACAAACAGGTAAAAGGATGCACCAAATGCTTATGGTGGAATTTGTGAAGACTAATTGGTATGAAAGATAATTGGTTCTTACGATACATGAAGTGTTTTTCATTGAGTTTGAGTTTGAATATGAGGCTGGACTAGATAGCAGTGCAATTTCTAATTTCATTGTGGTCGCTATTGTGATGCATATGTACACAAATTTTGCCTCAATATTTCATTCTTACACTGTGTTTGATCATATGTTTGAAGGGTTATTACCTTGTTAGACTCTGCAGTGTTTTTGTTCATTGAGCAAACTCATAGCCAAGGGTATATTGACATCTACAATCAACCTGCAGTACACTTTCACAAATCATGGCTTCTATCATCATTCCTATGAAACATCTTGGAAGACTTAGAGTCATGTTGCTGGTCATGAAGATGAGAAGTGTTGAGACATGATAAATTGAAATTTGTTTGATGTAGAATTTGTTTCTTTTGTGTATTGATGCAATTGTATTTTGGTTTTTTAGATTTTCATTGTTGATAGAGAATAAAAAAAGTTAGTTACAGTTGATTAGTTTACTAATCCTCAATAAATACTAGTAGTACTATTGTAAAGCATAATTTTTCAATCAATATGAAATTGTTCTGTGGAACACCTTCTCTTTTCTTTGATCTTTATGATGTTCATCCTGAATATTTAAGGTGCAATTCTGTGTATCCAGATCTGCTAATTTCTCTAATACATGGAGACTAAAAGCATATTTTATCCTTATTTTTTAGTCTTTCTATGTTTTCCACTCTATTTTATTTTTTAATGAAGAATACTTTCCTTGTTTCAATAACTCTTTGCGATGACTCTTCTTTTTTTTTTTCTTTAAAGCACAATGATTTCATATTTTACAAATGTTATTTAAATTTCATGTTGTCTTGTCTCCATATCAACTGCAATAACTACAAAGGAAAAAACTATCATCGGGCTGAACAATAAGCAATATGGTTCTCGCAAGGACAAGAAAACACATTTGACACTTATTGGGAGAGAGTGACCACAAACACTTAATCCACATAATTGCAGAACAATTAAATAGAAACTGTTATGGACTTAACTCATGAAAGGGGCACGTGATGAAGTTGGCATCATGTCGTGGACATCCGCGACATGGCGACCCGACATGACGCATGGGGCACACCCTCCCCACGTGGGGTTAGTTATAGATTCGTCCTTTGCACCGTGATTCACGGAGGCTGAACAGTGACAAGTTTGACTTTTATGGCCTCCATATCTCTATAAATACCCATAGTTCATCTTCATTTGTTAAGTTTATTCATTCTAATACTGAAACTACACTCTCTTGGTGCTATTCCTGACTTAAGTTGTAGGTACACCACTCTCACCGCCACATGAGTGGTCGGAGACATTGCACCCCCGCGCCGGAGGCTAGAACAGAGGTCATCATCACCATGTAAACTTTATGGAGACTACAAGCATACTTTATCCTCTCTTTTTTAGTTTTTCAAATATTAACCCTCCAGGGCCAGCCCAAGAGTAAAGCCGACCAAGCTTTTGCTTTAGGCCCCAAAAAATGTCCAAAATTATTAATATATTTAGGCCTTATTTTAATATATTTTGATTTTTAAAATATTAAATACTTTATAGTATACAATGTTATCATTCTTTCTGATAAAATATTTCTTTCTCCTAAATAAAATGCATATGATGTTTATCCAATAATGTTGTTAATTTCAAAAAATATTTATTATTGTTAATTTAGAGAAGGCCTATTATGATAATTCACTTTAGGCCTCAAAATTGGTTGGGCCGGCCATGTAACCCTCTCTCTTTTTTAAAAAAGAATATTTTCCTTGTTTCAATGATAATTTTTGGCGATTACATGTTGAATTTGTTTCGAACTCAAAGGTTCTTGTCGAAAGCTTCAAGCAACATATCGGTTCACCTGAATTTTTGCTCACACGTATCCTAAACTAAGTCTCCTAAATCTCCACGGTCAATGTTCCAACCTTGACATCCAATCTCATAAGCCTTAAGACTTGATACATGACCTAGTGAGCTGAAGTCCATGGTCTCCTTTGTACCTAGAAAATTTGATAGACCAGCTCATCTCCTTACTCAATTTTAAAGAGATGGCGTTGATAAAATTTGAAATATAGGTCAGCATATTTTGTCTTGGCCTTCAAAAATGATAAATAAAAAGAAATTTTTTACAGGATTTAAAATAACAAATTTGTGAACTTTATGGAGACTAAAAGGATATTTTATCCCTATTTTTTAGTCTTCCAATATTTTTCTCTCTATTTTATTTTTTGATGAAGAATACTTTCCCTATTTTAAAAACTCTTTGCGGTGACTCCTCTTTCTTTCTTTTTTTGGAGCACAATGATTTCAGTTTTTACAAATGTTATTTAAATTTCATATTGTCTCATCTCCATATCAAATCCAATAACTACAAAGGAAAAAACTATCATCTGGATCAACAATAAGCAATATGGTTCTCGCAAGGACAAGAAAACACGTCTGACACTTATTGGGAGAGAGTAACCGCAAACTCTTAATCTACATAATTGAAGAACAATTAAAAAGAAACGAAAAAAGGACAAACCTAACAACTCTGAGAGATACAAGATGATTACAGTTCTTCCATCTCATATGGATCTAACATATCAAATTGTGTAAATTAATCAAAACAAACATATATTATGTGAATAACATTCAAAACTGAACTCACATTACTGGAATTTAAAATTGTAGAGACTTCTACGCCACTAATGAATGATGAAAGTCTAAGTTGAATACTACTCAATTTTTTTTTTGATAAGCAAAACAAACCAATTATATTAAATAAAATGGCACCAGAGGTGCAAAGAAGTACAACGGAATTTAAAAATACAGCAACAACACCTAAGCTGAGCCATCATAACCGAACATAAATTTAAAAGAAAGAAATTTAAATACGATCTAAAATTTTGTCACCAAATGTATTAGCAATCTAAGGTGCACTAGCAATTTATTTATCTTTATAGAAGTGCTCCCCAAGTGCTTTCCCAGATTCAAAGATTTTGGAGCAGTATTTGCACTTATACTCCTTTTGTTGTGAAACATGACCTCTACCATTGTCGCCACGTTCATTATTGCGTCGCCGACCGCCGCCGGACATCTCCACGAGCATCCATGCGGCTTCCTCAACGGAGAGAGAATCAGACACTGGTGACAAACACCTTTGTTTGTGTTCAACAGCTTTTTTATCATCAAACATGGCAACGTTTTTTCGTTGGTGTTTAGCTCTTTTTTAAATTGGATACTTTAAGTATGTATGACTTGAATTTGCCTACTCTTCCAAAATTTGCTAGGGCAAAGAAGTCATACTTCACACATTGAAGATTATGTGTTAGTTCTTAGAGCTATGACAAGTCATTGAGAAAGAAGAGAGAGGCTTATATAGGAGGTGGTATGGCTTGGGTTGAAATTTTGATTTTTTTTTATAATTGATTGCAAGCTATAGGGATAGGATCCTCCTCAGCCTATCTAGTTAAAATAATTATCGATATTTTATTTAGTTTCATGGCTCTTAATAAGTTTCCTTTTTTTAATTTATTAGTTTTATTTCTTTCATATGCACGTTATAACTTTCCTTAATTATATATTTATATTTTTAATTAGAAGAAATTCTCCTCCCCACCAACACCTTATATTTTACAGCTTAACCTTTTGGCATTTCCTTTAATCGTAAGCATTTAACATTTACCGTTTGATCGTATTTATATATTTATATATTATAGGAAACATTATAATAAATCATTAAAAAGGTAAGTTATTCATTCATGTAACTCTCGATTCCAGTAATAATAAAAACTATAATATTTTATATTCTAATTAATAATATTTATTTATTTATTTTATGTAGTAAAAATTATAATATTTTTTATGCTATTTATTAATATTTAATTTAATTATTTTTTTTGTTCATATGCTTATTTTCTATTTTTTGTTCATTTTATACATCTTATACTCTTTATAATTTCTAAATATATTTACATTCTAAATATTACTTGAATAGCAAATGCATGAAATTCATTTTCAAACTTAAATCCAAAATAATTCAAGCCTTATCTATTGTTTATAACTATACATACCGGGATTCAAAATATAAATAATTAAAGTATTAAATTATTCACTTGAATATTTTGAATTATACATATAGTTATGAAAATGAAAATATTTTTCATTCTAATTATGATTCTATTTAGTTATTTTTTTTGCTCTAATAAGTCAAATTTTTTATTTTTATTAAATTTTTTCTCTCTAATGCTCCTCACAGTTTTAAATATATATTTACCTTCTTATTTTTATCTTAGAAGATTAGCATTGCTTACACAAAAGGACAAAGTCATGTATAAATACAAAATCTTAAAATTGGTAAACGTCATCATACCTTAACATTTTGATACTTTCTTAATTCATAAGCATTTAAATATTTTACCCTTATTGGTTGGGTTTATATAAGGAAAAATTATATAATAAATAAATTCAAAACTTATACAGCATAATATTTGTGTTCATAATTTTTTTTATCAGGAAAACAAATTAAATATATTTTGAGTTCATAATTAATATTTGAGTTCGTAATTAATATTTGAATACTGACATATATATATATATATATATATATATATATATATATATATATATATATATATATATATTTGTTCATTTGATTACTTATTTAAGGGTACAGTTATCGGTACTCTAAAGTGTCTGTTGTTACTCCTTTCAAAATATTCATTATTTAAAAATATATTTATAGCAAATAAAATAAAACATTTTTAAAGTATAGAAATTTTTTTAATAATTAAAAGTATAGAAGTTAGTTAAGAATGTATTTTAATTTTAAATATAAAAAAATATTTTTTATTATTATACTTTTGAGATTAGATAAAAACAAATAACTTGAAAATTATTATATACTCAAAATTACTTGTAATACTCCCAAAGTTAGCAGGAGGTTAAAGTAAATTACCCAAAATTAAATAAAAGTAATTGCCCTATGAATGTCGCAGATGTATCACGGCTAATTGAGGTTAATTTTTCAAACATCCTCGTACATAAATTTGAATTCGAACCAAACTTAGCTCTTAATTTTCATAGCTTTCTTTTTTTAAAATATATTTTTAGTCTCTAAAAATACATAAGTTTTTCTTTTATCCCTACAATCTATGAATTGAAAGGTCCGAATCTACTCTGTAATTAGTTGTGAGAATCAGTAGGTCTTCAAATCGTTCATTTGTAAAAATGAAAACCCTTCTTATTTGATGACATTGATACTTCATAAAAATCGAAATTGTTGATTAAAGGAGGAATGATATCACCATGTTTTTAAATAAGATACCAAAGTGAATGATTGACTCATTCCATACTAGAAAGAATCGTACGAAATTAAATCTTTTGAGTTTTCAAAAAGATTACTAATACTTAACTTTTCAAAGAATCCTTCATCAGTGGTTGTGAATGATCAGTTTTTCTCAATCTTTATGATTTTCTCCAATAAACGAGATCAAAAAAAATGAGAAATAGAAAATGAGGACCAAAGTAGAAGAAAAATTGATGAAAGTGGGGGATGAAAAATGAAATAATTTTTTAATAGGGATGAGAAACAAACAAGTAGTTTTTATTAGAATAAAAACCAATGAAAAATTTATAGGAACTAAAATAAAAATATTTGTAAATTTTATGGAGACTACAAGCATATTTTATCCCCTCTTTTTTTTGTTTTTCAAATATTATCCTATCTCTTTTTTAAAATAGAATATTTTCCTTGTTTCAATAATAATTTGCGGCGATTACATGTTAAATTTGAGTTGAACTCAAAGGTTTTTGTCGAAAGCTTCAAGGAACATGTGGGTTCACTTGAATTTTTGCTCACACTTATCCCAAACTAAGTCTCCTAAATATCCAATGCCAATGTTCCAACCTTGACATCCAATCTCTCAGAAGCCTTAAAACTTGATACATGACCTAGTAAGCTAAACCTCATGGTCTCCTTTTCTTTTGTAACTAAAGAATTTAATAGACCAGCTCATCTCCATGCTAAATTTTAAAGAGATGGCGTTGATAAAATTTGAAATATAGGTCAGCATATTTTGTCTTGTCTTCAAAAATGATAAAGAAAAAGATATTTTTCTGCAGGAACTAAACTAACAAATTTGTGATCATTATGGAGACTAAAAGCATATTTTATCCCTATTTTTTAGTCTTCCTATATTTTTCTCTCTGTTTTAATTTTTGATGAAGAATACTTTCCCTGTTTTAAAAACTCTTTGCGGTGACTCCTTTTCTCTTTTTTTTTTTGTTTAAAGCACAATGATTTCATTTTTTACAAATGTTATTTAAAATTTATGTTGTCTCGTCTCCATATCAACTGCAATAACTACAAAGGAAAAAACTACCATCTGGATCAACAATAAGCAATATGGTTCTCGCAAGGACAAGAAAACACGTTTGACACTTATCGGGAGAGAGTAACCGCAAACTCTTAATCCACATAATTGCAAAACAATTAAAAAGAAACGAAAAAAAAGACAAACCTAACAACTATGAGAGATACAAGATGACTACAGTTCTTCGACCTCATATGGATCTAACATATCAAATTGTGTAAATTATTCAAAACAAACATATATTATTTGAATAACATTTAAAACTAATTGTAGAGACTTCTATGCCCACAATGAATGATGAAAGACTAAGTTGAATACTACTCAACTTAACTAATTATCTCATCATTTTTATTCAAAAGAAAGAAAATTAAATACGATCTAAAATTTTGTTGTCAAATGTATTAGCAATCTAAGGTGCACTAGCAATATTTATTTTTCTTTATAGAAGTGCTCCCAAGTGCTTTCCCAGATTCAAAGATTTTGGAGCAGTATTTGCACTTATACACCTTTTGTTGTGAAACACAACCTCTACCAATGTTTCCACGTTCATTATTGCGTTGCCGACTGCCACCGGAAATCTCCACGAGCAGCCATGCGGCTTCCTCAACAGAGAGAGAATCGGACACTGACGGCGAACACCTTTGTTTGGGTTCAACAACTTTTTTATCATCAGACATGGCAAAGTTTTTTTTTTGTTGGCGTTGATCTCTTTTTTGAATTGGATATTTTAAGTATAAATGACTTTAATTTGCCTACTCTTTCGAAATTTTCTAGGGCAAAGAAGTCATACTTCACACATTGAAGATTATGTGTTAGTTCTTAGGGCTATGACAAGTCATTGAGAAAGAAGAGAGAGGCTTAGGAGATGGTATGGCTTGGGTTGAAATTTTGGATCTTTTATAATTGATTGCAAGCTATTGGGATAGGATCCTTCTCGGCCTATCTAGTTGAAATAATTATTGATATTTTATTTAGTTTCATGGCTCTTAATAAGTTTCCTTTTTGTAATTTATTAATTTTATTTCCTTCATATGCAATCTATAACTTTCCTTATATATTTATATTCTAATAAGAAGCAACTCCCCCCCCCCCTCCCTCCTATATTTTACAGCTTAACCTTTTGGCATTTCCTTCAATTGCAAGCGGCATTTAACATTTACCATTTGATTGTATTTATATATTATAGGAAACATTATAATAAATCTTTAAAAAGGTAAATTATTCATTCATTTAACTCTCGTTTCTAGTAATAATAAAAACTATAATATTTTATACTTTAATTAATAATATTTATTTATTTTCAGTAGTAAAAATTATAATATTTTTTATGATATTTATTAATATTTAATTTCATTGTTTTTTTTCTTCATATGTTTATTTTCTGTTTTTTGTTCATTTTATACATCTTATACTCTATAATTTGTAATATATATTTACATTCTACATATTTCTTGAATAGCAAATGCATGAAATTCATTTTCAAACTTAAATCCAAAATAATTCCAGCCTTACCTTTTGTTTATAACTATACATACTAGGATTCAAAATATAAATAGTTAAAGTATTAAATTATTCATGTAACATCCCAAAAATCAAGCACTTTTTAAATCATATATCTAAACAAAATCTCATCTTTAGCCCATAAAACCCTTTTTAGCAAAATTAAGAAAGTCGAGGGGTACAAGTGCAATTTTATCAAAAGTGCATCCACACCACTTCAAGTTCCCCCACACTCAATAACTCTCCCCTCTCTTCTCTCTTTCCCGCTCACGCATCATCTCCATCTTCTTCTCCCTTTCATTTTCATTTTCCCTCTTAAAAGGAAAAGAGAGATACCAAACCAAAACATTTTCCTTCTCTCCAAAAATCCACCAAATCCTAGCTACCAAATTAAACATCCAATTCATGATTTTCAATCACCATCACAACCTTCTCTGATTAAGTTGCTCAATGTTGGCTAAGGATCAAGGGAAAGTGAAGAGCAAGAACAATGAAGGAAGAAAGAAAGAAGCTAGAGGTTGAAGGGTGAGGATCAAGGCCTTGGAGGAGTACATGGGAGAGGCTTAGAGCTAAGGAATCAAGTTGTGGTGGTGACAAACTTAAGGTAACCTTGCCTCCATCTCTAATTTAAGATTTTGGTTCTGAATGTTAGAGATTAGGTGAGTTTTAAGCCCAAAAATCTAGGAATTTTGGAGTAGGAAGCATCTTGGTGTGAGTAATGTTAGGAAAACCGTAATCTTGCATGCAACATTAGGACCTGTAGATGATTGAAGTGGCATTTGTACTCTTCATAGAAGTTGTAGGAAATCTTGGAACTTTTAGATGGCTTTGGTTTCACTCAATTTTGATACCTATAACTCTAGTTATGGCCAAATACTAAGACATGATCAATGTTTACGGGCTAGCTTTGTTTAAGTGTACCTTTCTATTCAAGGAACAATTTTGACAATAATATTTTTAGAATTAGATTTCGATGTCTTCATTAAAATTGTAGAAAACCCTTTTATCTTCAATATGCCTCTGACTTCATACAAATCCATGGTCTATAGCTCAAGATATGCTCTGATTACTGAAGTAGTAACCAAAGTAGAACAGCTTCAGGTCCAAAATTAGTAGTGCATCCTTATCTATAGTTTTGACCTCTAAAACGTTTGATTCTTACTTCGAGCCCTTCATAAAAGGCATAGATAATGTTATTGTATTGGTCTAGAAAATAAGGTGTTACAAATATTTTCGTTTCTGCAAATTTGGTCCATAGTCAGACCTGCTATTTTTCGTCAGCAATGCATCCTGTTGGTATTCTGGCCATAACTTAAGTTGTAGACCTCCAAATTGGGTGACATTAGTGGCAAAAGCTAATGAAATTATCTACATCTTTTTTTTTCAGAACCAAAGATTTGAATCAATTTATTACTTGTAGACAATTTCACTTGAATGCACCTGCCCATGATAAAAACTCAAATTTGACAGCTCTCAGTATTTTGCCATAACTCAAGTTATACAAATTGCATTTTGATGACACTTGTGGCATTAGAAACCTAACAAAATTTACTACAACTTTGTAAAAGATCACAAAATCAGAATCCAAATAAAAATAAGTCACATATTAAATCCAAACTGTGCCAGAATCCAGCCAAAACAGGGGAATTGACATTAATCAACTTTTTACAAGTTTAAATCCTACCTTCCATCTCAGTTCATCCAAAATCATATCAACTTCATGTAATTCAATAAAACTCACTCAAGAATCAATTCACAAACATGACCAATTTCAATTTCATATGACACATACACCAGATAATGTACCATGCTTTCATAGTTTTCCTGTCAGGCCAAAAAACTGCATGTTTTTCAAAATGAAGCTTGCAGGAAGAGTTTAACACAACATTCAGAGAGAAACAAGAGTAACCATAAGACCATATTCTATATGAGACTTTGCAAGTAAAGAACAGTTGATACCATTATATATACCTTCATGAGGAGCACAGCAGCGGAGGGGTTCTCAATAGAGTGCAACACTGCAACAAACAGCTCCGGCAATAGGGGTTCTCAACGGAGAAAAGCACGGCAATGGAGGGGTTCTCAACGGAGGGTAGCACCGCAAACAGCTCCAGTGATAAGGGTTCTCGACAGAGCGAAGCTCGACATGGAATCAGATTGTAATAGAAAAGAGGGAAATGAAAAACCAAGATTATAGGTTAGGGTTTGCGATTTCAAGCAAGGGGAAAAGAAAAGAGGTGATAGTTAGGGTTATTGCAAAACAAAATTAAAGAGAGAAGTAGCTGAGAGGGTTAGGGTTACTGCAAGACCAAAGAACGCGAGAGAAAAAATAGGAACAAACAGAGAAGGTAACAACGTCAGCAACAGAGACCTCGATGAAGAATGACGGCGGCGAGACGAAGAAGGCTGGCGGCAAGACGGAGAGGAGGACGAAGAATGACGATGACGGAGAAGAGAGGGAAGGGTTGTGTGCAGCGAAATGGAGGAAGAGACTTAAGAGAGGGAAGGGTAGTGTTTTGCGAAGAGATGAAGAGAAATAGTGTTTTAATGTTTTAAGAAAAGAAATTAAGGAAAAAGTAAATAAAAAAGAATAGCCACAGAATTGTTTGGCGGTTTACAAAACAGCCTCTAAAACCGCATCATTCATGTAAGCGCCTGCGGTTCATTTAAAACCGCAGCTAAATGTCTGCCACTAAGTCCTTGTTTTGTCGTAGTGACTTGAGTTGTAGACCTCCAAATTGGGTGACATTAGTGGCAAAAGCTAATGAAATTATCTACATCTTTTTTTTTCAAAACCAAATATCTGAATCAATTTATTACTTGTAGACAATTTCACTTGAATGCACCTGCCCATGATAAAAACTCAAATTTGATAGCTCTCAGTATTTTGCCATAACTCAAGTTATACAAATTGCATTCTGATGACACTTGTGGCATTAGAAAGCTAACAAAATTTACTACAAATTTGTAAAAGACCACGAAATCAGAATCCAAATAAAAATAAGTCACATATTAAGTCCAAAATGTGTCAGAATCCAGCCAAAACAGGGGAATTGACATTAATCAACTTTTTACAAGTTTAAATCCTACCTTCCATCTCAGTTCATCCAAAATCATATCAACTTCATCTAATTCAATAAAACTCACTCAAGAATCAATTCACAAACATGACCAATTTCAATTTCATATGACACATACAATCCACTCCAAGCTCATCATCATACAAAAAAGTCTACAAGTAAACAAGCATCAACATAGCAGTACAATCCAACACTTAGGCAAAGAGTCATAAAAAAAAACAACCATTCCTCAAATTCTCTTCAACTTCACATATTACTCTATTAAGAGCATAATTCAAGGGAATTCAAGCACTCTTTCATTACATTTATATATTCATAAGTTTTCAACTTTAATCAAGCCAATTCACTATAAGAATGCGGCAATTTAGCAACAAATTATTTGCGATGGCCCGAGACCATCGTGAAATTGCGATGGAATGTATTATTTTGCGACGGAAAATTTTGTCGCTAAGTTTCCATTTTTTTTCCTTCTTTTTTTTTGAATTCGTGCGTTAGCGAAAGACTGGCCCATTTTTGTTTTTTTTTTGGGTTAGTGACAAACTGGGCCGTCGCAAATTAGCGACGATCCCAACCGTCGCATAAATGGCCTACTTTTGTTCTTTTTGTTTTTCTTAAAAAAATTTTTGCATTAGGGATGGACCTAGCTGTCGCAAAAATGGCCCTTTTTGTTTTTTTTTTAATATTTTTGGGTTAGCGACGAACCCAGTCGTCGCAAAAATGGCCAAATTTTGTTTCTTTTGTTTTGTTTTATTTTTTTGGTTAGCGACAAACTGAGCCATCGCAAATTAGCGACAAACCCAATTGTTGCAAAAATGGCCCATTTTTTTACTTTTTTTTATTATTTTGGGCTAGCAAAGGACCCGACCATCGAAAAAATGGCCCATTTTGTTTTTTCTTTTGTTTTTTTTAATTAGTAGGATAGCGACGGACTGGGCCGTCACTAATTTTTGGCGCCATGTGTCAAAATTTTATTCGAAGATGCCATGTGACGCAAATCAATCTTAGTGAGATCTTAACTGTTGTTTCTCCTTAAACTCGTCTGTTATTTCGTACAGTTTTTCCCATTTATTCATTTCTTCTTCCTCTCCTTCAATTCTCTTCTTCTTCCATTCACTTCTTAGGCTTCCATTCTTTTCTTCTTCGATTCACTTCTTCTACTTCTATTCTTTTCTTCTTCCATTAACTTCTTCTTCCACTCACTCTTCTAACACCACCCTACACCTTACCACACATCCATCTCCAACGACTTCCGGCGAAGCTCCAATTCCGATGACTTCCATCTCCGACAATCTCCAACTCCAATGTGAGGGACTCCTCCTTCCGTTAGCGACGCCACTTTTAGCGATGGCTCGATGGCCACAGTAATTTCCATCACAAATATTAGCGACGCCACTTTTAGCGACGGCTCGATCGTCGTCGCTATTCCGTTAGAAAATCTATATTAGCGACGGATATGGATTTTTTGCCACGGATATTTCTGTGGCTTTTTTGTAGTTTGGATTGGATTGGTTTTTAAGTTTTTGTTTTAGTTTTTTAAAATATATTCTTATTATAAAAAATAGTAAAAATTAATTACATAACGTAAATATGATGCATATATTTAGATCAAATTTTATTGTTTAAATTTTTTATTTAATTATTTATATATAATGCATATGTTTGAAAGAAAAATCAAACTATAGAAATAATATTTTGAGCACATCATTTAATCTTTTAAGAGAAAGGTGAATAATATAGAAAAATTATAAATCTATATTAGTATATGCGATTTGGTTTGGGTTGGTTCGGTTTTAATATAACGAACCGAAATCCGAACCAAACCAATAAAATTATGCGGTTATTTTGGTTTTCGGTTTTTTGTATTGATTTTGGCGGTTTAGAATGGGTTGGTTCGGTTATGAATACCCCTAATGAGTGGTATATATATATATATGAGTTGGGTTCAAATGACACTAAGGTGTCAAAGTTCTTAAATGACATCGCGCATAACTTTTTATAAAAAAATGAATTTCGCCGATCCAACCAATCAATTGAAAGTTTGTATGACGTAGATCAACTATGCAAAAATTCATACCATTTACCATTTGAAAATTTGTAGGTATGTAATCTAAGAAATGAAATTTACTTTTATTTTAAATAATGTATTAGACGTTCAAGCAAAACATTCCGATAACGTATAAAATAATTTTCAAATTGGATGAATTTTTGCATAGTTGATCTACATTATATAAACTTTTAATTGATTGGTTGGATCGGTAAATTTTTTTTTTTATAAAATATTATGCGCGGTGTCATTTGAACCCAAATATATATATATATATATATATATATATATATATATATATATATAGGGTGTATGGTTAGGTGAGGTAGGATGGTGGTCCTTAGTTTTAATTTATTAAAAATTGTGCCTAAGTGTTTGTCTTTTAAAAATTTAATAAAAACCCAAATAAACTTAATAGAAATAAAAACCACAATGACTTAATTACAACTTTCTAATTTTATATTTTAATCCCCTAAATCCACCTTGCTACATTTTTTAATCTCTAGTTGTATTTATATGATAACCTAGTCCTTTTCTCCTAATTCTATATGCTTTATAATTCATTTTAATTCTCTAAATTCATTATCTTTTCTAAAATAACCCCCTTAAGGACACAACTGTGAATTTAAATAATCTACTCTAGGAGGTTAGAAATTTAGGATGTTACACCACCCATTTTGGGTTTGGCGCCATCCCAATCGCATGTAAAATATGCTTTTGACCTTGTATATCCGGACAGTTGTGTCCGAAAATAAGTGTAAATTAAGTTGTGTTATTTGACAACACCACCCTTAATAATTCGGATGAGCACGTCCAAAAAGTTTTAAGTAAATAACAAATCCAGACACACGCGTCCAGAATCCTTTTATGTGGCAACACCACCCTTACATGAAATCTTTTTAAAATATAATGTTTTTAAAAATTTCGGACAGTGGCGTCCGAAAATTCGTTATGTTTTTTATATTTTCTGGGCACGCACGTTCAGAATATTGTTAGTGGGGTGGTGTTTATATTTTAGCAGATTACAGACGAAGGCATTCGGAAAGGATTTTTTTCCTTCCAAAATTTAACTTTAGGATTGTGCCAAACCCAATATGGGTGGTGCCAATCCGAGTTTCCGTCAAAAACCCACTCAACTCAGCCCGAACTCACCCCTAACTTGGGGTATCCGAGCTGAAAATCTAGTCGATGACATTAGAGCTGGGTAGATGGGCCACCCGTCTCGCCATGGTCTGTGGGCTTAACAGATAATCCGCCTAAACCTACATTATAAATGGACCACTAAAAAAGAAGCTCAAGTCCGCCCACAACGTCCGCAGGCATCTACCTAAGCCCAGAATTTTTTTTCCAAATTTTTTTTTAGTTTTTTTTTCAAAAGCAAAGGTTATAATCAGAATTAGTGATTATCCTAAACAGAATCAACGGTCAGCTGTAATCAGAGACCTCCATGATTCCCTTCCTATTGGGACCATATTATCCTCCACCCGAGCTAAAAAGTGAGAACTGAGTTAAGGGTTTTCTTGTTTTTTCTTTCACAAAAGGAAAGTTTTTTTATCATTAATGTTTGGATTTTTTTCAGAAACTTGGGCCGGGCCTATATATTTCATTTAAAACAAATAAACAGAAATCCGTTTAGCCTATGGGGTCCGCGGATTTGACCATTTAACCCGCGGATTAATAGATATGTCCACCTAAACCCGCGAATTATATGGTCCTCATTTTTATGAGTCCAAGTCCGTCCAATCCATTTGCCTACGGACCGGTCCGTCGGTCTCTCTTCGTCTACCAACGCTAGGTGATATAATAACCCTCCAATAAAAAAAAATGTTAGTATACAACTATACAACACTATAACTAATAATAAAAAAAAATTATATATAATAGTAACAAAAAAAAATAATACAACTAAATTTTTAGAGATTAGAATCTAAAATTGTATACCAATCACTTCTCATAAAAAAAATATCACAAAACCAGAGCTAGCTTCCTACCGAAACCCATGTTCTGCATCCGGTTTTCCATGTCGCCTTCACTTGTTTTTCTATTTTTCCACGAAACCTTGACAAATTTCTCCTCAAAACATTTATTAACTCAATGAACAAAAAGGACAAAATCATCATTAATATTCTCATATTGTATACACTACATATAAATCATTTTCACACTAAACACAACAACTTACCACACAACCTTTTTACCACACACAACACCACCAAAAATACAAAAAATGACAATTACCTTAAAACCCAAAAGCTTTTCCGTTCTCTTAATCCTCTTAACATTATCATTATTTTTGGTATTTCAAACCACCTATGCTCATCAATTAGGTGCAATTAATACCTACTATTATTATGAAGTTGGAGGAGATCAGGGGAATATAGAAGATTGTGACATTTTTAAGAAATTAATAAATTCAATGTTCTTCAAATTTTTCATTGCCATTGTCTCAATCATCATCTTAACTTTCTCATTCTTCTTTATTCGAAATAGGTTTCGACGTCACAACATGATGAGTGCTCAAATTAACGATGGCAACTACAAATTCGACCCTGTGAGTGAGGATTAGAAATGTGCAATTTAAGTAATAAGTAATACATTATGTGGTTTTATGTTTTGCATAATTTTGATTTTTGTGGTTTTTCACCCTAGTATCGCTTGTTGTCCGTTGTTCTTTACTATAGATTTTTTATTTGAAATACCCGTAAATGGTATCCAAAAAAAAAAAAATGGTAAAACAACCATTCAAAACGAGATTTAGTTGTTGTTCTTTACCATATTGATTTAGTTGTTGGAGAATATAATACTTAATTAAAATATAAAAATTGTTTGTTGGAGAATACTTATTATATAGGCAAAAATGAACTTTTGGTCTCTAAGTACTATTCAAAATTTTACGTTGGTGCTTTATTAATTTTTTGATTCCTCTAGTATCGCTTAATTATTTCGTTTTGTCAAATTGAACCGAAATAATAAATTATAAATTATGCAAATAAAACGAAATAAAAAATTATTAAGCGAAAAGTGAAACTTTGAGTAGAAGTGTTAAGGAATCAAAAGTGTATTTTTGTCAATTATATATAAAAAAAATAAAAGTGTTTCTCACAAGTCCTCTCATAATAGAGGGTTTGTATGTTCTCTCTATTTTAACCAATTAAAATGTGACATGTAGGATTAATGAATTATAAATTAGTATCAATCATAATGAATTATAATTTAGCAAACTAGTAACAATTTACCCCCAAGGGTTGGCTTAATTAGCGGTGTAAGGACCTGCTAAGTTCATAGAAGCGACGATCCACGGCAAGAGAACCCATATTCGAATTCCACCTATGCCAAATTCCCGGGACCAGCGCCAGCCTGCAACGAAAACGGGATTAATCTCATCTAAGGATGGAGAAACCCGTAATTATAAACAAAAAAAAAAGACTTAACTTGTGTTAGGGACTAATACCAAATATTTAAGCAAAGTGTTGAACTATAACCAAAAAAAATTTTATAGGGACCAAACCAAATGACCCATATTTTACCGGGACCAAAAACATAATTAAGCCTTTTTTTATTGCATAACATGATTTTAGGATATTTATTATACATTTGTCCTGTTACCTCTTTTTACTTAGACTTTGAATTTTGATGTTAATTTTTTTTATTGCATGACATGATTTTACGATATATATATATGATATTTTTTTAAAATTTTTTTGAATATTTTAAAATTTATTATAATTTAATTTTTTAACATTGTTAAATATTTTTCAGTTTTTAAATAATTTTTAATATTTTTATTAGTTTAATATTTTTTTTTATATTTTATATTATTTTTATTAAGTTTCTTAAATATTAAATATTGTTTTTTATTATTTTTATATTATTTTATAGTATTTAAAATTTTCTATCTTTTAAATTATTTTTAATACAAAAATTCAGGTCCGGCTACGGCACTTGAATATTTATTTTTTTTATTTAAGAAAATCGGAGATGAACAATAAATAGACTCAATTTGGTAACTATTTTTTAAAATCAATTTGAAAAATATTTTTAAAAATATCAATTTTTTTTAATAAATTTACCTTCGAATGACAAGTTGAAATATATATTTCAATAAAAAAAGATAGAATTATTTTATCATTTTTATAAATAAGAAATAGGATTAATTTACAATTTTGTAAAAATTGATATTAGTGTACTAATTTACAATTCATTATAATTTATAATAATTAATACTAATTTATAATTGATTATTAATTCTGCATGTCACTGATTGGTTAAATTAGAAATAACATACAAATTAAAAACTTAGTTATTTATAGAAACATTTTAAGTCGCCCATTATTATTGGGGAAGTCAACATAGAGGTGCAAATAAAATGTGTGACGAGTGTAATTGTTGTAAACTTAATTAAATGCAACTAGCTAGTATAATACAACCAATTTATGGGGTTACTATCTTTGAGTAAAGGGAGTCGATGTAAATGGTAGTCTCTTTAGTGTGCAATTGTTTGGTCGATTTGGTTAGCCCGCAATAACAAAGTGTTTAACAATAAAGAGTTTGTGTTCGAGGAAGTTTTGGATTTAACGGAGTGAATATGAAAACACGAGTTTAATAATAAAGTGTTTAACCAATGTCAATGAAAATACGATTTTTAAATTATTTAAATCATTTGAAGTTTTTTAAAAAAAGAATTATTATTAACTTTAAAGTTTTAAATTCAATTTACATAATTTTTAATATATTTTAAAAAGATGTTTTTAAATTATCTAAATTGTTCGAAGCTTAAAAGTGAAAATAGTAAAAATTACCTAAATTATTTGAGATTGTGTATACACTTGAAAAGAATATTGTTTTTTTCAAAATAAAAATAAAAACAGGATTTTTAAATTACCTTAATTATTTGAAACTTTTTGAAAACAATATCTTATTCAATTTAATATTTCTAGCTCAATTTACAAAAATTTTTATATTTTTAAAATTGTTACAGTTTTTCTAGGTGTAATATAGACGTGAAGAGTAGGGTGTTTTTCGCACTAACAATTAAAACATGATTTTTTAATTATCTAAATTTTGTAAAGCTTCCTGAAATAATATATCATTCATTTTGAATTTTCTAACTCAATTTACATAATTTGTTATATTTTTAAAATTGCAACAATATTTTTAGAGATCATGTACTATTCACTTGAAGAATAGGATATTTTTTAAATAAAAATGAATATATTTTTTTAATTACCTAAATTATTTGAAGCTTTCAAAAAATAATTTATTATTCATGTTAAAGTTTCAAACTAAATTATAATCTTTTATATTCTTAAAACTAGAACCGATTTTTTAGAGATTGTGTACTTAACACTTAAAAAATAGGATATTTTTCATAAGAAAAATGAATAAGGAGTTTTTTTTTAAAAAAAAAATTTTTAAATAGTAACCGTTGTTTTAGAGATTGTATACTATACACTTTAAATATATGGTGTTTTTCGAAATAAAAATGAATATGATACTTTAAAGTACCTAAATTATTAGAATCTTTCTGGAAATAATATATTACTCACTTTGAAATTTCTGTCTCAATTTACATAACTTTTTTATATTTTAAAAATTGCAACAATTTTTTATGGAACGTGTACAATACACTTGAAGAATAGGGTATTTTTTTTAAATAAAAATTAAAATATGTTTTTTAAGTTACCTAAATTATTTGAAGCTTTCTGAAAATAATGTATTATTGACTTTGAAGTTTCTAACTAAATTTACAAGATATTGTATATTTTTAAAATTGCAACAAGTTTTTTTAGAGATAGTGCACTATATACACTTGAAGAATATGATAGTTTTTTTTTAAAAAAAAAAAACACAATTTTTAAATTACTTAAACTATTTGAAGCTATTTGGAAACAATGACTTATTCACTTTAAAGTTTCTAGCTCAATTTACAAAGTATTTATATTATTAAAATTACAATCATTCTTTTAGAGATTGTGTATTATACACTTGAAAAATAATATTTTTTTAAATAAAAATAAAAATATGTTTTTTAAATTACCTAAAATATTTGAAGCTTTCACATAACATTGTATTATTCACTTTCTAGATTCGAATTCAATTTACATAATGTTTTACATTTTTAAAATTGCAACAGGTTTTTAAGAGATTGTATAGAATAGGGTGTTTTTCAAAATAAAAATTAATAGGATGTTTTTAAATTACTTTAATTTTTTGAAACTTTTTAAAAACAATGTCTTATTCAATTTGAATTTTCTAGCTTAATTTGCATATTTTTTATTTTTAAAATTATATTGTAATATTTTTTAAGAGGTCGTGTACTATATATACACTTGAAAAATATGGTGTTTTTCGAAATAAAAATTAATAGGTATTTTTTAATTTACCTAAATTATTTGAAGCTTTTTAAAAATATTTTATTATTCACTTTGAAATTTTTAGCTCAATTTACATAATTTATTGTAGTTTCAAAATTGCAATAATTTGTCTAGAAATTATGTTCTATCACTTGAAGAATAGTGTGCCTTTCGAATAAAAATAAAAATGAAAATTTTAAATTACATAACTTATTAGAAGCTTTTTGAAAACAATGTCTAATTCACTTTGAAGTTTCTTGCTCAACTTGCAAATTTTTTTAAATTTTAAAAGTTAAAACAATTTTCGTAGAGTATTTTTATATACTTCAAGAATATGGTGCTTTTTGAAATAAAAATAAATAGGGTATTTTTAAATCACCTAAATTATTTGAAGCTTTCTAAACATAATGTATTATATTCACTTTGAATTTTCTAGATCAATTAAAATAGTTTGTTTATATTTTAAAAATTGCAACAGTTTTTTTTTTTGAAATCATCTACTATAAACTTGAAGAATATGGTATCTTTTGAACTAAAAATGAATAGGGTGTTTTTAAATTACCTAATTTATGGAACGATTTTTGAAAATCGTTTATTATTAATTTTGAAGTTTTTAGTTAATTTACATAATTTATGATAGTTTTAAAATTGTAACAATTTTTTTAGAAATCGTGTACTATCACTTCAAGAATATGGTGCCTTTCGAATAAAAAATGAAAACACAATTTTTTTATTACGTAAATTATTCGAAGCTTTTTAAAAATAATGTCTAATTCACTTTTAAGTTTCTATCTCAATTTACAAATATTTTTATATTTTTAAAATTGCAACATTTTGTTTAAAGATCGTATAGTATAAGCTTGAAGAATAGAGTGTTTTTCGAAATAAAAATAAATATGGTCCTTTGAAAATACCTAAATCATTTGAATATTTCTGAAAATAATGTATTATTTACTTTGAAGTTTGTAGCACAATTTACACAATTTTTTATATTTAAAAAATTGCAACAGTTTTTGTCAACATCCACCTAGGTGTCCATGTGTCCGATGAAGGCCACCTCAGCACTGCTTACACGGAAAATAAAAATAACACCAATTTGTTTGCCGCAGCAAAGTTATAGGAGAAAAATGAAACAAAAAAAAGTTACAGGACCAATTTATTAATTTGGCCTTTTTTTAAAACAGTTTCTCAAAACTGTTTTATAATACAGTTTTAAAAAACTAAAAACCGAAACTGTTTCAAAGAAACCCTAAAGCTTTCTGAAAACAATGTATTATTTACATTGAAGTTCAAGCTCAATTTACATAATTTTTATATTTTTAAATTTGCAACAGTTTTGTAGAGATCTAGTACTATACACCTAACACTACAAAAATGTGCAGAAATAGCAACAAAAAATTAGCAAAAGCCCGATACCGTCACTAATTAGCGACACGAAGTTAGCTATTAGCGACGGAAATAACCGTCGCTACAAAGACTAAAACACGTATTTAATTCTTTTTTTAATTCTGGGGTGGGATCGGGGAGGGGGGCCGACGGTCCCGGCCGTCACTAACTTGCGACGGACTAGGGCAACGCTAATAGGTATTTTTTTTAATTATGGGGAGGGGGGCGACGGAATCAGCGTTTGCTGATTTGGGACAAACTAAGCCGTCGCTAATGAAGGTTTTTTTAATATGCTGGGTGGGGGCGATGGAACCGACTGTCGCTAATTTGCGACAGAACCGACTGTCGCTAATTTGCGACAGAACCGTCGTCGTTAATTTGCAACGGACCGAGTCGTCGCTAACCGTTAAACAAATTCTTTTAAAAAAAAAATTGAAAATGTTGAACAAAAATTATTTTTTTATTATTTAAAATTTCGAAAAATATTTGCAATGAAAATTTCTGTCGCTAACCGTTGAACAAAATTTAATTTTTATTTTTTTAAAGTTTTGCATATATTTGTGACGGAAATTTCCATCGGTCCATCGCTACCCGTTGAACAAAAACTATTTTTATTATATTTTAAATTTTCAAAAATATTTGAGACAGAAATTTACGTCGCTAATTTGTGACGGAAATTATCCTCGCTAACCGTTGGACAAATAATAAATATTTTTTAAAATTTTTTAAATTTTGAAAATATTTGCGACGGAAATTTCCGTCACTAACCGTTGAACAAATTATGTTTTTTTTTATTTCTGGAAATTTTCAAAAATATCTGCGACGAAAATTTTCATTGCAAAACTTAATTAGAGACGACGAAAATGGCGCAAAAATAAAAATCCGCGCCAATAAAAATTAGCCACAAAAATATGCGTGGAAAAGTTGCAACGGAAATATCCGTGGCAAATTTGAGATAGAAATTTCCGTCGTAAACCTAAATTAGAGACGGATTATAAGTGGCACCAAAAATAAATATTTGCGCAAAAAAAGCCACGGAAATAACCGTGGCGAATTTGTGACGGAAATATCCGTGGCAAATTTACGATGGAAATATCTGTGGCAAATTTGCAACGAAAATTTCCGTTGCAAAATTGGCAACGGAATTTTTCGTCGCAAATTTGGCACGGATTTTTCCGTTGCAAATATTAGCGTAGTCACTTTTAGCGATGGCTCGATGGCCGTCGCTAATCCGTCGAAAAATCATTATTAGCGACGGAAATAGTTTTTTTGCCACGGATATTTTATGGCTAATGAGTAGCATTCTTGTAGTGTAAAGAATATAATATTTTTTTGAAATAAAAATGAAAACACATTGTATTATCCACTTAGAAGTTTCTAGCTCAATTTATTTTTTTTATTTTAAAAATTGTAACGATTTTTTAGATATCGTGTATTATACCGTTAAAGTATAAGGTGTCTTTCTAATTAAAAATTAATAGGGTGTATTTAATTTACCTAAATTATTTAAAGCTTTTAGAAAAATTGTTTAATTTTTAACTCTAGCTCAATTTACATATTTTTTTGTATTTTTAAAATTGTAACAGTTTTTTTAAATATAGTGTATTATATACACTTGAAGAATATAGTGTTTTTCGAAATAAAAATGATTAGGTTGTTTTTAAATTACCTAAATTATTTGAAGCTTTCTAGAAAATAATGTATTATTTACTTTGAAGTTTCTAGCTCAATTTAAAAAAATATATTTTTTGCAATAGATTTTGTAGGGAATGTGTACTATATACTTGAATATTATAGTGTTATTTGATATGTAATTAAAAATTTGATTTTTAAATTGCCTAAATTATTTGAAGCTTTATGAAAGTAATCTCTTATTCACTTTAAAGCTTCTAGCTCAATTTATACAATTTTGATATTTTTAAAATTGCATTTTCCTAGAGATTGTATACTATACACTTGAAGAATAGGGTGTTTTTCGAAATAAAAATTAATAAGGTATTTTTAAAATACTTAAATTATTTGAAACTTTCTGAAAAAAATATATTATTCACTTTGAAGTTTCTAGCTCAATTTACATAATTTTTTATATTTTTAAAAATGCAACAAATCTTTAGAGAATGTGTACTATACACTTCAAGAATATGGAGTTTTTCAAAATAAAAGTGAATAGGGTGTTTTGAAATTATCTAAATTATTTGAAGCTTTATAAAAATAATGTATTATTCACTTGGAAGTTTCTATCTCAATTTACATAATTATTATATTTTTATAATTACAACCGTTTTTTAGAGATTATGTATTATACACTCGAAGAATAGAGTGTTTTTCAAAATATAAATGAAAACGCATTTTTTAAATTTCTTAAATTATTTGAAGCTTTATGAAAATAATGTATTATTTATTCTAAAATTTCTAACTCAATTTACATAATAGTTGGCATTTTAAAAATGTAACAAGTTTTTTAGAGATGGTATATTGTATACACTTGAAAATATGATGTTTTTCAAAACACAATTGGAAACGCAATTTTTAAATTACCTAAATTATTTGAAGCTTTTTGAAAAAAAAATCTTATTCACTTTGTTTCTAGCTCAATTTATATAATTTTGTATATTTTTAGAATTGTTTTTTTTGGATAAGCATATTTTTAGAACTGTAACAGTTTTGTAAGGGATGAAGTACTTGACAAATAGGGTGTTTTTCGAAATAAAATTAAATAGGATGCTTTTAAATTACGTCAAATATTTGGAGCTTTATAAAAAGAATGTATTATTTACTTTGAAGTTTCTAGCTCAATTTACATAATGTTTTATATTTTTAAAATTGCAACATGTTTTTTAGAAGTTGATATTAGTTTTAGTCTAACTACTTGATACTCTGCTTAATCCTAATATATACTTAGATATACCTAGAAGGTGATGTTACTACCTTTAGTCTAAATCTGAATTATTTATGCTCTAAATTCTTTAAGCTTTTTTGCATTTTAGTTTCTTCAATCTAAGCCAAAAAAATTGCAATGGTGTGTTATGATATACAAAAAACAAAGAGAAAAATGGTGAGGATACAACTTTTATGTAGATAACCCAAAAAGAAGTATTCATAGAAGCAAGTAAAGTATTAAGGCACATTAATAAGAGTGATGATCTCTATCTAAGCCAATAAAAAAAAAGGAAAAAGTCAAGGTCTTGAGCACCAACCATTCATATTTTGTGACAAACATGAGTTGTATTTAGCTCACTATCTTATCACCAATCAAATTGAAAATGAATAAATAAAATATCCCACCTCAACTCTATACAATGTTAAGAGAGAGAATTCAAATATTACAACTTTTCTTCCTATAAATATGGGTTAAATAAAATAGCAGTGATTTCCAATCTAACTTCTTAACCACCTCAAATTCCTCCTCCACCTCCATGGCATCGGACTCTCAACCTTCTAATTCTACCTCTGCTCAAGGCTTCTTCAAAATAATGAACAGTCCCTTCACTTCTCTAAGCTTCTTTCTTCAAACTTGTTTGTTTTTTTCTCTCATCCCTCCATTCTCCATTTCCTATGTTAGAAGTCCTACATCGGATAGTCATTGTTGAGTTTATAAGGGTGTGACAAACCTCATCCTACAAGCTAACTTTTGGAATTGAGTTAGGCCCAAACCCAAATTGTAAGATCCTACTCTTATTCATCCTTCAGCATAATTTTTCATGGCTATACAATATCTCTTTTTTGCATTATAAGAAAATGTAACTAACGCTTACTAATTTGTAATTTTTCATTGTTATAATGTTGTAAATGCCTCACAATGCAAAAACGCACTGATATATTCATTACTTCTTCCACTCCCTAAGTTCTAATCCAACCCCACATTATGCTTTCATTATAATGATCTCAATATATATTTTACATATGATTTCTCCTTTCCTTGATCTCTTTAAAGAATTTTAATTTACGTAGTTTCTATGCAGCTATAGTCGTTGAAAAATGTATAGTACTTTTTGAGATTTAAAACAATAGTATGTTGTTGTCTGTCTCTAAGTAGCCACAATCTAATAGTTACCAAAAGCTAACTTCACAAGAAAAATAAAAATAGGGCTGTTTGGTGAAAGTTACATATTGGTGTTAGCAAACAACTACACATTTCACTGGAGATCTACCAATTTAGTGCGAATAATGTAACATGGATTCTCTTGAACAAGAGTTGAAGCATCTATTTGCTAACTATCACAATTTAGTGAAAAACAACACCACACTATTTTTTAATTGTTATAATGTTGATTGCAGTGACTATGATAGAGTAAAGTGAGAAAAATTATTAGGATAAAGAAAAAAAGCATACCAGTGCCACCATTCAAATGAGATATAGGATTCGAGGGTCTATTATGCTTAAATTATAAGTATTTATATATTTTTTTATTTTTCAAAGTTGTACTTTTTTATTTAATATTTATGTTTTGCAGAATTTTTACAATTTAAAAGTTATTTTATGTTTTTTATAACTATAACAATTTTCATCAAAATAACCAAGACGATATTGTGTATCTGATAAATTATTCACTAAATTTTAGAATAAAATTTTATTATTTACCGCATTCATTTGACATGATTACAATGCTAAGTTATTTCTCATATATGGCTAAACTATTTTTAAAATTAAATGTCGAATTTTAACATTAATGATTAATTTTCTTTTATTAATAATTTACAATAACTATGTGATGTGGTTATGATGAGGGAATGGGAAACATTTGTTTTTAATAAATGATTATTATTTTTTGAAGGATGAGGTTTATAATATCGGGTAAATTATTATTTTATTTTTTTTATAATGGTATCACTTTAATAAATTACTTAGACAATGATTCATTTAGAGGTAAATCGTTCACTAAATTTTAAAATTATTTTACTATCTACCACACTCATTTGATGTTATTATAGAAATAAGTTATTTTGTTACATGTAACTAAACTATGTTTTATACTTAATTTTGAATTTTATAATTCTTATATTTTTTTTATGTATATATTACTTTGAAATTAAGTGTTGAATACTAGGATATAAGGGTTAGTTATTGCGTTGTCACACACAACTAATAAATAAATATATTATATTAGTTTTTATCAGGGTACTAAGTTGATACTTAAATTTAATGACTAAGTTGATGTATTTTTTTATAGTTTAACAGACTAAATTGATTAACGGCCGTAAAATTTGGATAGTAAATACTTTTTTATTGAATTTTAGGGACTACATTTATTGTCAATTGCTAATATTAAGAATTAAAATGTACCGAATTGATCAATTATTGTTATTTTTTATTTAATTTTTAACTAAAAATAAATATTTATAAGTTAATTTCTTTGAATCTATATTCTTAAAATTTTGAAAAATGTGTTACTTCTACTTGACTAAGACAAGCAGACGGCCTACATAACTCAAAGCGTCACTGTCTATGGTGACTAGGTGTAACAATTTACCGTGAGGAGAGGTCGTTGAAGGGGACAAAATAAATGAATCCTACCTTCTCAAATACAATTACTTGTATTTGTTATGATTGACATTTGTTTCAAATTGTCAATTGTCTATAATATTTAATAAATTGACTTTGAGACACATCTGGAATCGTGACAATTTTATAAAATTATCCATTCCTTTATTCACGGCAATAACGGGTCACAATGAGATAATATTTGTTATCCCAAAACACAAGTTGCGGGTGCTATAAACATTACTCTTAATTGCCAATTCAACATATTAAAGATTCCTAGCTCGTGTGTGACATACGGGCGATGCACGGGCAGGGATGGAACCGGAGGTGGGAGGGGGCCTTAATGCTACTTATATAGATATACTTAGCACATTAATGACAAGCACTGCACGCGGTCATTCATCATTAGACTTAGCATCCAATTCTAAGTTAGAATGTATATTTATATTTTTTTCCATAGAAAAATAGTACAACTGGAATCGAACTTCGTACTCACACATACATGTCTCTATGCGCTCACCAACTGAGCTACAACTATATTTATATTATTTTATATATTAATAATTAACTAGCAATATGTAAACATTTAGTTTCAAAATAATAATATTTAGATTTCACAATAATTTGTTATTGTTGTATTTCGGTAATTTTTATAAAAATTATTATAATCCTTTTAATATTTTAAAAACTTCTTATTTGGTTGTATTTAACGGAAAAAATTAAATTCTCACTCTTAATTATAAATTTAAAAACAAAATACATGATGCAAACGAAAACATATTATCTTTTTATACTCAATGTTTCGTATTATTTTTCTTCTCAAAATTTAATATTTTTTTCTCCTTATTTATAAATTCTTTACATGCTTAATATTTATTATTATTATTATTATTTTAAATTTCCCTCTCTAATAAAAAAAGAAAATCCCCCTCCCCACACCTAATGTTTGTAGCTAGATCTGTCCTTGCGCACGGACATCAAATACTAGTTATTCATTTCTAACACAAAAAAGTTGAGACAAATAAATAAAGTTAAAGTGTGGGACGAAGGGTATAGTGATTATTCCTACTTTCACATCTTATATACTTTACACTGAAAAGTTGGCAAAATTTCCTTCCTTCAATAATTGGATATTTCATTTTCATGAATGTTTCTCATTAAAATGAATTAACGATACAAGATTCAAGCAAACATGCTACTTTATCTTCGGTACACGCTTCAATCTCATTCTCATCAAATTAAATTAAAGATAGGACCATACCATATAAAGTGTTAGAGCATTATATATGTGAAATAAAAAAAATTTTTAAAAAAAAAAAGAGAAAATAATGGTTGACATCAACATCAACTAGAAAATATCCCCAAAATTTCGATGCCTTTTGGGATAAGAGAAAGTTTATGTTTGCCACCTTCCTATATTCAATTATTTGATTTCTTAATATCACACATTCATAGCCTTTTCCTTTTATAGAAAACCAATTATTAAAATTAAACGTTGTTAGGTTATTATCCTCTTAATTATAGCGCCGAACTAATATATATATATATATATATATATATATATATATATATATATATATCAATTTCAATCCTTAAATAAATACTCTCTATATTCTTATTTATATATTCTTATTTATACATTTTTAATTAAATTATAAAAATTTTAAAAAAGGTAGTTAAAATTTAAAATTTTTAAATGATTATCATAACATTCCAAAATACTTTTAATGATAATAAACCTAATTTCACTATAATGATTTTAGTTTCATAAATAAAATCTTTTTTATCATTATTATTATTCCTTCGCACAAACAATTTCCTTGTAAAATAGCACAAAATTAACATCTAATTAAAGCCTATTAGACCATATACAATGCAAGTAACTTAACAAGTGTGCTTAGTTTATATTTTATTAATATTTTAGTAGGTTCCGCAGGTACACACCACTTTATCAAATTAAGCAACTCTTACGCTGCAATAAAAGGTTCTTATTAAGTAATTCAAATGGGTGCCACGTGTACCACACAATGCAAGGTTCTTACATTAAAATTCTGTTTGTTTGATCTCACTTCTTCTTTAAGCAACTCTTGGTCTTGGTTGCTTATTTAAGCAACTCATATAAGCAACTCAAGCTACGTCTGCAATGAGAAGTTGCTTGCTAAGTTGAATTACTTAGCTCAAGCAATGACTCCAAGTAATCTCATTGTACATTATCTTAGAGGTAAAAATGACTAAACCACAAAATTATCTTATAAAAACAACAAAATATGTTATTATAGGCCACCTATATTAAACTTAAGGCTAAATTACATATTTGGTTTCTTACGTTGTAACAAAATTTTTAGTGAGTCCTTTATGTTTATTTCGATTCATTTTAGTCATTTATGTTATATTTTTTAGGCCGATTTGGTCCCTTCCGTTAATTTTATCTAACTGTGTTATAAGAGAAGACAAAATGACGTCGTTTTGCCTCCCCATGTTGGTCGAAAATACAACATAAAATATCAAACCAATAAAAAGGAAAAATACACGAGGGACTAAAGTGATTAAAAAAATAACATAAGGGACTAAAGAGAACCAAAACAAATATAAGAAACCAAATTAATAAAAAAAAATACAACATAAGAAATCAAAATGACGTAAAATAAATATAAGAGACTATAGTGTTATTTAACTTAGACTTAAAAAGAAATAATTGGAGTTGGGCCTAGTGGGGCAATATTAAAAATGACATGTATAAGTAGTAAAAAGAAAAAAAAAATAGTGGGGGCAATTGCCCCCCCGGGCTTTTTGACAAAAATAATGAAAAAAATATTTCTTAATTAAATATAGAAAAAAAAACTATTTATTTCACTAGGCAAACTTTGACCATTCAAAAATGCAAAATCGCAAATTGAGTCTGCGATTTTAGTTTGTGTCTCTTCTGTCCCAACAAGATGGAATTTATGTGACAAAAAGCTGATTTTAAAAACGCAAATGGAGTTTGCGATTTTAAACTATCGTGAGAAGAGCTTATTAGACTCGCAAAGTCTCAAAGTGATTTTGAGTCTTTACTTTTTCAACTTTTTAAAAATCTCAAACTTTTGAGACTTTGATTTGAAATCCATGCGCTCATATTCGCAAACTCAATTTGAATATTCGTGGGATTCATACATCATCTCAGCTTTCGAGTCTTATAAATTGAGAATACTCCGTTTATAAAACGGTTTTTTCTAATTTTGCAACATTACATAGGTTAAACATCTTAAAAGAGAAACTTTTCATAGGAAAAGACAATAATTAATTGAGGTTTGTATTTAACATGCATTTATTACTCTAATTTTCTTCTATTTTTGGAATTCTTATTTTGTGCAATAGTTGCACGGGTTAAAAAAACCCTTTATAAAATAGTTAAACAGTATAATACATAGATAACAACAAGTAATAATGACGGGCTATTATAATAACGTTAAGTAGTATAATACAAATTAAGCTCTATTATTCATGATGGGGTGGTGGAAAATCAACAGAAAAAAAAAAAGAAAATATGATATTAAATGAAACAAATGAAATTAGAATTAAAAAAGAGAAAAACAAAAGAAGCCTTAGAAGACTTATGTGATCTTATAAGAGTTGAATGTAATGACAATAAAATGAAATGGTTACCAAAATAATGTAAAAATAATAATTACATTAAACTCCATAAAATCACTTCCAAGGCTTCCTCTGTTTTCTCTTCTTCATCAATTCAAATTTCATTTGTTTCATTTGATATCGCATTTTTTTTTTCTCAATTGATTTTTCACCATTCCCATGAATAATAGAGCTTAATTTGGAGATTATACTACTTAACGATCACAATTTTATTAATCACCTCCCAAGAAGATGTTAAAATTAAGATTCGAGCAACATCCAAACAGTGCTTCTTCATGGTAACTAGTATCCAAAGAAACGAACCGACCCAACAAGTTACTCAGAGTAGTGAAAAAGTCCATCCTTCGTCCCTGCACTCGCTCGCTCTCTCATATTTTTTATCTAACCATATAAAAAGAGAGAAAATTTAAAAAAAAAATGGTTAACAAAATAAATAAATAAAATTCACATGCATAAGTTAATGAATTAGAATTAATTTTTTTAATAAAAATATATATTTAATTCTTTAAATAAATAAACAAAATAAGAAATATTTTATGTTTAGCAACAAATATAATTTTAATTAATTCTTTAACGGTGTGTTTGGATTAGTTTATTTTAAAAAAATAATCGCTTCTTCTTATAAAATCCATAAAAAAAACTAATAAGCGATTATTTCCTCCAAAATAATCTTTCCCAAAAACAACCGCTTGTTAAATATATTTTTTTTGTGAAATGATATTTTTAAAAAATTTAAAAAATTAATTCAAATTTGAGGGGGCTATGACCCTCGCTAATATGCGCTGCATTTTGGGGCGAAGACTTTTGCAGGTCTAATTAACGACGGTCTTATGGCCGTCGCTAATTTTTAACATTACAGAGTTTTGCGACAGCCTGATAACCGTTGCTTAGCCACCGCTAATTGTCAATTAATGAAAACTTTTACCTTGTTAGCGAAGACTTTGACCCCACTAAAAATTGTGTTTCTTGTAGTGTAAAAAATGTCGAATGCATATATAGCACTTGTTACCGAAGCAGTCGCCCAGCATCGTTCTTCAATAATTTGTTTTCATATTTATTGAGTTGATTGGTGCTTCTCACTAATAATTAACCAAAAATTGACATTGATTACAACGTACGTATCCACTTGTTTGCATTGTCTAGTGAGATAAGGAAAAATCGTATATCACCTTCCTAGCTACTAACTCGGTTCATAATATAAACCCTTTACAATTTTTTATATAATTTTTAAAAATGATTTTTTTATCGGTCAAACACACACATCTCTATACTATATTATTTCTAAATCTACTCTTAATTCTATCCCACCTGGGATCGAAACCCTCTCCTTCAGCTCAAAGAACTTATTCTTATACCACTTGAGTTATGAGTTCTAGACAATCTTTAAAAAATAGTTAGTATATTAATTTTAAAAAAAATTATATTCTTTTAACTTTATCTCTAATTAAATACTATTAAGCCAATCAATTCTTAACCCTCATGCATAACTCATTTATCTCACCTAGTATATTAGTTTATTTTAATAAGGTTAAAATAGAAAAAAAATAATAAATATAGTTTTTATCTTTAATTTTTGTTGTGATTTATAATATAAAAATTAATTTTTTATATTGAGAATTATATTATGGAATAGAAGGAGTATATCAATTATGGCACATTATTATATAACCATTCTGTTTCACTATTCTCTCCGTTTCTTTTTAATGGTTCACTTGAGGGAAAATTATATATATATATATATATATATATATATATTAAAAAATATATTTATTATTATAGCTTTTGTTAAAATATTTCTTAAAATTTTTATAGTATTATTTTTTTATATTTGAGTACTTGCAATACTCTTTTTAATACATAATATTTGACCTTTTGAACAAAGTTTTTATAGTATTATTTTTCCATATTCTTTATGCGTTTATTTTATTGGTGAAGTAGTAAAGCATGCACAGTGGTATAGTTGATAAAATAACAATTAATGATGTTTTAAATATATAAATAAATATATAAATAAGAACAAAATTTTCTTTCGGTTAAAATGTACTTTTGGGACTTTATGGGCTTGTTTGATATCTTTTTTTGAAAACAATTTTTTGTTTTTAAAAACAGAAAACTAAAAAACTCGTTTGGCAGTCGAGTTTTCAAAAACAGTTTTCGGGAACAATTTTTGTTTTTCAGTATTTAAAAACTAAAATACCAAAACATCTAAAACATGTTTTGGTTTTCAGTTTTCAGTTTTCTGAATTTACACACAAACTTGTATTGAAAACTCCTCTCACTTTTTTTAAAAAACTGTTTCTGAAAACTGTTTTATAATACAATTTTTAAAAACTAAAAATCAAAACTGTTCTAAACAAGCCCATAATGTTTTTCAAAAGTTCTACTTTGGTCCTTTTTATTTTTTTTTTAAGCAAATTTGGACCTTACGTTTTTTTTGGACCATCGTTGAACCAATAACAAAATTTGTTACTCCCAATCCTACGTGGCTCTGAGGTGGAATACTGGTATTAAGGGTTGACAAGGTGGACTCTTATTGGTCCCTTATGTTTTAATTTAGTACTAAAATGGTCCCTTATATTTTAATTTGGTATTTAAATGGTCCCTTATGTTTAAAAAAGTATCAAAATAGTCCTAATTTTATCCGTACTTTCCTATTTATCAGTAACACACACTCAGAAACACGTTACACAGTGCATAATCCATAACAAAAGTCATTACAAAACTTAGTGCATAATTCCTACACTACTTTATCAACACTTTTATCCTAATACATTCCAAGTTGTTTGGTCTTTCTTCCACCTAGCAGCAGCAACATCAAAAGGACCACATTCACACATAAACTTATCATCAACAATGCAATCAATACTATGTTCCACTTCCCCTGCTTCTTCAAGTTCAATTGCAGAGTCACTATCCTTCTTCTCTGTCTCAGAAATATCTATTTTCTTTCATCATTCACATCAAATTCAACCCACTCAAAAAAACCACATCCTTCACTATAACGATAGTTGTTGCATCCTCAAAATTGGCTCCCCTTGTTGGCTATGCACAAAATTGCCCTTTCACCGCAACGATAGGAAAATGGTGAGGGTTGATTACGTTTGTTAGGGTTTTCATTTCCATTTCCATTTTCATTTGCTGAGATTGAACAATTACAACAAACAATTGAAGAATTAGAAGGAATATGTATCAAAATTAGACGAAGATTGCAATTTGGGGCTTTTGTAAACCCTAACCTCAACAGATCTATTTCAATGTTCAATTGGGTTTTTTTTTAAATAATATTAATTAATTGAAAAAGAAATTTCATGTCAAAAAAGAGGCTTGGGAGTAGCGGAGAATTAGAAGTAACGGATTTTGTCATTGGACCAACGATGGTCCAAAAAAAAAACGTAAGGTCCAAGTTTGCTTAAAAAAAACAAAAAGGACCAAAATAGAACTTTTAGAAAACATAAAGTCCCAAAAGTGCATTTTAGCCCAAATAATATTAACGCCGTTTGTGCTCTGTTAGTCCACATAGGATGGATTTGTGACAAAAGTCTTAGTTCGGTCCAAAAAACAAACGTAGGGTCCAAGTTTGCTTAAAAAAAAACAAAAAGGATCAAAATAAAACTTTTAAAAAACATAAAGTCCCAAAAGTACATTTTAGCTTTTTTTTTTTTTTTTAAGTGAACAAATAAGAAAGAATCGATGGAGTAATTTTTTGTGGTAGAAAGTATTCGATTTTACTTTACCAATATGCAATTCTAGGCATAACACAAAAAAATCACGAATCCTCTTACGAGATATTTTCTTCAAGTGTCAAATAAAAGTTATTAAATAACGCTTTTTGAAATTGGAAAAACAATTTGATAATTGTGGGTGTTTCTAAATTGGGTAAGATTCCTTTTTATTAGTATTTTTTTTTCTTTTGATGGAGAGGCGTAAAGTATTTTTGCACCTCGTAGAGTTTGAACCTTGTACATTCACCTGATACTTTAGTAATATTCTCACTAGGTTACTATCAAGAGATGAAAAAGAATGCAACTTGTTCTTTCTTGGATTTGGGGTGCAGTTGACTAGGGATAGCTTAGTCGTCAGAATTGATATACCCAAATTTTTAGTGAGCATAGTCAAATACACAACGGGTGTGGGGAATATTTATAGGGGTATTTTTATGTGTCCAAGTTCATCTTGTCTGATCTTGTGGAAAAGATTGACTGAGTTAGTAGGATCTTGTATGATTAGAGCCGCTCCTCATTAATGTACAATTGAATGCTTATTAAGACACATATTCCTTCCATACCCGGGGAGGGCAAATATTGAGCAAACTGATGAGGTGTTGACCTGTTTTTCTTGCTTTGAAAGTCAGAGATATCCAAGCTGGTGAAACTTAAGGTGACTTACCATACATTAGTTTCGGAAGTCTCGAAACATTGGCTGAAAGGGCTTAATGAATGTCAAGGTGACTAACTGTACACAACTCATTATCGGAAAAGTTATTATAAATAAATACAGTTAATCAACTTACCCATAAATCACTTACTTAAAAAGACATTTATTAGAAATTAAAGTAATAAAAAAAACCTGGTATCAAACACTATCTTAGAGTAATATTTAAGGAGCATTGATATATTTTCTTACTCATCCTACTATATATCTTCCTACTACTATATAGAGTAAGAACTAAATGTAAAATTAAATATATTTTATATCTTGAAAATGTAGATAACAATTAATATATTTTTCATCAAGCAAGTAGAAAAATCTATAGAAAAAAATTATAGGAGGATTTAGAATTATTGATATTGAAGTGACTATAAGTGTCAAACTTATTTATGAGTAATACTATACTCTCTTAAAAATCTTATTATATATTCTTCTGCTACTTTAATTCATAAAGTAAATAATAAATAAAAAATTGAATACTTTTCATATCTTAAAAAATGAAAAAACATTCAATGCATTCCTTATTTAATAAATAAGAAAATTTAAAAGAGTATTTGGTAGGAGAATTTAAAATTATTCCTTATTTATATATATATAATACTACAATGACACTTCTACAATTACTACAATTTTCAATGAAATAAATATATTTACTAGTACTAGTACAATTTAATGCATTTTTATAATTTTAAGACATCAAATTAAATGCATTTATATTTGTGTATAATAACTCATTGAAGGTGAGAATTCAATTCTCAACGGGTGGATGTTATTCAAATTTTGGACTTGATAAAAATTAGATTATGATCTTGGTTTTATCTTTATAAGAGTTTTCTCTGTTCCTTTTTAAATTGGTGTATGTCCCCTTTATCATGCTTAAAGAGTTGATTTCTTTTTCTTTTTGTGTTCTCTGGATTCTATGCTCTCTTGTTTAGTCTCTTTATGAGCACTTCTTATATTCAATTTGACTATCAATGATATTGCTTTGGCTTATAAAAAAAATTCATTGAAGGTGAGAACTGAGAAACCAATTTAATGTGTATTTGAGTGAATCTTTTAAAATTCAATTTTAAATAATTTTGATAATATAGAATTTTTTTAATAAACAATAAGTTTGAATTTTTTTAATATAAATTTTCATTTTATAAAATTTTTTTAATAAGTTTTAATAAAAATTTCAATTTAATATAAAAATCTATAGAAGAATTGCTTTATCTCAAATTAATTTCAGACAAAGAATTCTTTTATAAACGAATGCAAATATAAAACCAATTATCTCAAAAAGTAAGAAAGGACATATCCTTCCCATAATTTGAGTATTAACTTACATACACGCATAAACCCAATCAAGAAACTAGTCAGCTTTTTATCTAAAATCTTTGATGATATATTATCATTCTAAAATAGTTACTATTATATCTCTTTTTTAAATATTTTAATTTTAATTAAGATATATATTTTTTAACTAATAAAATTAAAATATCAAATATCATATGTCTGTAAATAGAGTGAAATTAGATTTTATTTATTAAAATAATTAAAAAATAACAATAAATATTTTAGAATGACAATAATATACAATGTTTTAGTATTGTTTTAATAATTTTTAAGTATAGTATGAAAAATCTAATATACTATTCCATCAGTTTCTATTTATAAGACCCTTTATAAAAATATTGTGTGTCTCTTTTTATAAGATCCTCTTTGAAACTTTGTGCAAATTCAAATTTTTTTTACTAAATTATCTTTATTTACTCAACCAATAAATATAATAAGTTGATGAACTCTCTTTTTATGATAATTGGAGAAGATTAATTGAGTGAAAAGAGAGTAATTCTATTGATTTTAATAATTAAAGAGTAAGTAGAGAAATAAACTCAAATTACTAAACAAATTTAATAACTTTTTTTAGATTTACTAATTTTTGTTTTTTTAGGAGCCTTATATTCAGAAACAGAAAAATACTGGTTTATATGAATAAGAAAACGCATTTCTAGATTCTCCGAATTCGTGAACATCAAGTTTTGACAATAATTGCGTAATGTTTTCCTTTTCCCATTTTTATTTTTTATATTATACTCCTTGTCTCAAAATAGAAGACTCTTTAAAGAATTTTTACTTGTCCTATTTTATAGGATTTTTAAAAATTTTTGTTTAAATTTAATTTTTTTTACCATTATACCCTTAATACTTAACCAATTTTGATGAATCTAAAACATGAATTAAGAGAGAGTAAGAGACGATAGAAAAAGATTAAAAGGATAAATTTGGAAATTAATACTTTTTGTTAGACAAATCTAATGCCTTTAATTAAATTAACCACTTTTGTTAATTCCCGCCATATTAGTTTAAGAAATCTTACATTTTAAGGCGGAGGGAGTATAATAGTACTTTTTTTTTTCTTTTTTTAAACAATTGTCATTTCTTGAGAAGAAAACAACAAGGAGAAAGAAAAAAAATTACAATTTAATTTTCTTAAAAAAAAAAAAAATCTAAGCACACAAGTTCTTTTCTTTTAATAAATACATTTTTATCTAAATCTTTTTATTCCGGTGTCGAATAGAACATGTATATTTTGCTTTTGGTACAAATTAAATTAGGGGTAGCTCTTTATAATGCTAAACCAGAATAGAATACTCTCTTCAATTCTAAATATTCTTAAAAGTCATTTTTAATTAAATCACTAAAATTAAATAATAGAAATTAATTCATTAAATTTGTTTTGGAGTTAACTGTTAATTTGGTCCTCCAAAAATTATTTTGTCACCAATTTAGTTTTTTAAAGAATTTTGTCACTAAATTAGTCATCTAAAGATCATCTTTGTCACCAATTTGGTCCTCAAAGAACTTTGTCATCAAATTAGTCATCAAAAAATGTGTAAGTATACCAAATTAGTCCTTCCAAGATTTAAATATATCAAATTGGTCCATAATGAAGGACTAATTTGAGGACTAATTTAATAAACTTTTAAACTTTTGGAGGACTAATTTGGTGACAAAGTTCTTTAGGAGATTAAATTGGTGACAAAGTAATCTTTGGAGGACTAATTTGGTGGCAAAATTCTTTGGAGGACCAAATTGGTGACATAATAATTTTTGGACGACCAAATTGATAGTTAATTCTTTGTTTTAAAATAAGATTTTTTTTAACTATACCCTTAAATAAATGTGTTAATAAATGTTTCAATTCAATTAATAACTCTTCTCGCTCTTATTTTACTATCTTTTTCTCTCTATTATTAATTTAATCTTTTAAAATTGTATAATGAATAAAAGTAAAAATTATTTATTATAAATTAGGGTTCCTTCTACTATACACCACGTCTCAAGTGGTGTATGGTACACCACATAAAAAAATGTATACAAAACTCAACCGAAAATGTTTAATACAATAAGAAATTACGTATTTTGTGTGTATGCATACCTCTTTGATTTTTTTCTTTTAAATGGGCTATAATCAATTAAATATAATTTCATAATTTATGTATAATACACCACTTTAAAATTGGTGAATGTTAAAATCCACCTATAACGGATTAAAAAAACTTAATAAATAACAAATATAAATAAATAAAAGATATACAGAATGATACATTTAATTTAAAATCACTTATAATTTATATTTCTTTATTGATGTATATGGTACACCACATTAGTTGTTGGCCAATATTTAAAATTAAAAAATAATTTAAAATGATATCATATTTAAAGACCAGAAGGAATATATTACAAGTTTTGACACTTACAGTTCTTGTCAATGACATTTCATGATGTCTTTCTCTTCGTACAGGAAATTTAAGACTTCGTACAATAAGGAAAGGAGGGCGTTTCTTTTACTAATTTCAATTAACATTCTCGAAAATGATAAGTAGGAAATAAATACGTTTATGTTTGGTTAAAATAATAAAAAAATATTTTTTAGGTAAGTTTTGTTTCGAGAATCTATATTTTTATTATGAAAGGTGTGTTTTACATTCTCGTGATTTGAATGATAATTTTTTTTTGTAAAATTTTAAAATTACTCACATAATTATTTTCCTAAAATTTTTGTACTCTCTCTAATTTTTTCTACTACTCATGTTAATTGTCTAATTTACATTAGTTTTTTCAGGAATTTTCTTGACTAATGTTATTTGGTTATATTTGTCTTAACGGGACACTTCTAGCTGATTTGATCTTTTTTATTATTGTTATTATCATTTTAGACATTAGGAAATTTATGACTCTGTGTAAATGGGTCAAGAAATATTTTACGTCCTTTTGTTGTTTTAAATAAGTCACAATTTTATAAAGTTGTGAAATTTATTTTCTCATTTTTAAATAAAATTGTTGGGTAACATAAAAAAAATCAAGTGATTAAAGTCATTTTGATTTTATATGAAAAAGTAGAACTAAAATTTTTAATAATCAATTGATGTTATTTATTTTTTAAAACAAATTATATTATGAGAAATAATTTTTACAAAACATAAGGCAAAAAGAATATTTTGATAATTACAATTTATATTCACATTAATATGTGTTGTACACCAAATATACATTTTAAACATTCTCATAAATTTTATAAAATGTTCTTAGAAATAGTAAATTATCAACCGAACAAATTATGTTAAAATACTTGAGAATAATATTCTCAAGAATGTATTACCATGAGTAAGATATCCGGAAATGTAATTGTAGTCCGTCAAACAAAAACTCCCTAAAGTAAAATTAAAGTGCAAGAAAGAAAAAAAAAATTTAGAATCCTTTTGTTATTGATTATTTTGCAAAATAATCACTTTTTTTCTTTAAAAAAACAATTCAAGTTTTTAAGAGGTTTGTATGTGGTTTTAAACCTAATCAGAAATAGAAAATAATCAGATTTTTATTTTTTTAAAAGTTATTTTAAGTTCCTTCTTAAAATAATCAAATATAATAAAATAAAAGAGAGAAATTGAAAAGTAATTATTTTCTTCTTTTTGTTTTTTATTTTTGTCAGATGATTCTTCTCATTTTAACCAAATATAAATAACTTTTAATTTTCATCATTTTCAATAAAAAAATTAATCAATTATTTACCGACTTTTAAAATTAATTATTTATAAACAATAACAAACAACAATTAAAATCAAATAAATCTTCGGAGAATTGATGATATGAATTATAACAATTGAAATATTTTAAATTTTCGAGAAATTTCGTACGATTTACATTTTTTTATAATGTTACTAAAAGAAAAAAATAATAATGATGAAAAGAAAATTGGTTGTCGCCTTGTCCAAATTTTCAGTTCTGAGTTGCTTCTAGATCTTGCGTAATAAATTCTGTGTGCATATTCATTTTCCTACTTCCTATTTCAGGTTCCAATCATTAGCCAAAATAATCAGAATATCTTGGAAGGGCACTCAGATTTTTCCCAAGTAAACAAACCCATTTAATTACTTATTATTAAACTACACAACAAAAGCATATTTGTATCTTGCTTATACACATAAATCATGAGCCAAAAAAAAAACTAAATAATGTCACAATTATATACTTCAGTAGTAGTTATTGAGTGCATGGGAATATGCGTGTGTGGCTAGGTATGAAGTTCGATTCCTGATTGTACTACTTTCCTATATATAAAAAAAAAAGGCAAATAATATTTAGTGCTCTAAGGACACTATTTAAGAACTTAATAAAAATATATTGAAATGTGTAACTTTTTGTATTCTCGAGAGACACAACAATGTGCTCTTATGATTATTTTCTACTTCTAATAACCTTAACTAGTGCCTTAAGGCACTGTATATCAAGATATTAAAAAAAAAACTATACAACAGCTAATAAAATCTAACATAGATATTTATACACCCTTCAATCATATTTATAAGAGTTCAAATCTTGGTGTGTGTATAAAAATATTTTATTAAAAAAATGAAATTTACTTCAATAATTTCTTTATTTTAAAAGATATTAATCTTCAACTTTTAACCAGAAAATATTTAGCACCATAGAAATTAAAGATTATAAAATAAAATAAGTGCTCAATTCAACCCCATTTAATTATTATAATTAAACTACAAAACAAAAGCATATTTGTATCTTATACACATAAATCATGAGGGAAAGAAAAATACTAAAACAACTAACCAAACCAATAAAATATAGTGGCTGGTACAGAGTGGTTTGCCTTTGATTAATGAATTTTGTGCATTATGTGATAGTGAGGAGGAGGAATGCCACTTATTCCTGCACTGTACTTTGTCAAGTAAAATCTAGTATTTAATTCTGCAATGGATCTTTGGAGGAATGCTTGCTCATTGTTTGCAGATTTGTGTGTGGAAAGAAGAAATGGAGATATATAACTAATTGAATGGCGGTAGTATGGAGTATTTAGTTGAATAGAAATTAAATAGTTTTTAATAATGTTGTGTTTGATAGTATGAAACTCTATAATGTCATTAGATACCGGGCATGAAAATGAGTGTATGCAAATTTAAGAGATTTGTAATTGTTATATGCAAATAGGTTAGAGTATTTCTTGTACTTTAATTTTTCTAGTCAGATTAAGCTTATGAAAGTATGGATTAGGGTTATGAAAGACACCCTAAATGCTAAAAAGAAAATAGAAGCAACTTCAAAAAGTATTTAGAAACGGTTTTTATGTCGATTTTTATTTGAATTAGAAACGGTTTTAATTTATATGCGCACTTCAAAAAGTATTTAGGTTCAACATACACATTTTAAAACTGTACGTAAAACAAAATTTAAAAGACTAAAATATTTTTAATCCTTATTAAAAATAGTTAAAGCATTTAACTTCATGAAAAATTTAAAACATCTTAAAGACCATTAAAACTTTGAAGATGGTGTGTTATATAAAAAAGACAAAAGGAAGTATAAAATAAAGGAGGTCTCAACTCACCGTTCATTCCCTCATAAATCTCCACTAAACCAGACTCTTCTTCTCCAAGCAACACTTTAACCGTGTTTCTCTTTTTGACTCCAATTCCCTTCTTTTCTATCTCCACAATCAATGACAACAAATCAACAATTATTTAACCAAAAAAAAAAAATCAACAATTATTTTCCCTCATCACAAAAACCCCAATAGAATCTCAATCTCTCACCATGCTTCCTCTCCTCATATAAAAACCAACCATCTCATTCGTCTCCCTCTTCAAATCACCACACTAGACTCACTCACAATCCCTCATCACACCCCACTTGATATTTCCCTTAAAGCTTGAAACTTTCAAACCCAAATGCTCAAATTCCAACAAAAAGAGACTTCCCCTTCTTGAAAACTCCTCACTAGACTCGCTCATTAACTCTCATCACACACACCCCACTTGATATTTTACTTCAAGCTTGAAACTTTCAGACCCAAATGTTCAAATTCCAACCAAAAGAGATGAACTTGATGAACCCCACATGGGTTTACATCCTCCTCATTCTTCTCAACCATGTGGTTGATGCACAATCATCCATGGAGCCCGTACCCACATACATCTCCCACCATAGTTGGGAACCTTCAATTGCAATCACAGTAGGAGCTGTTCTCTGTGCTCTTCTCTTTATGGCTCTTATCTCAATCTACCTCAGAAACTGCACTGAGTCACGCATCATCATCACTCAAACCACCCCTTGTTCGTGTACTTGTGGGATCAACAAAGAGGTTCTTAATACTTTCCCAATTATCTTCTATTCCAATGTTAAGGACCTCAAAAGTGGAAAAGGGGAACTTGAATGTGCTGTGTGCTTATCAGATTTCAAAGACTATGATGCTCTGAGGTTACTACCAAAATGCAATCACGTGTTTCATTCACAGTGTATTGATTCGTGGTTGGCTTCTCACGTAACTTGCCCTGTTTGTCGCGCGAATCTGAACCAGGATTCATGCCAAGTTAACATCACAATCCAAACCCATTTGCGCTCTGATCAAACCGGTGAGGAAAGTGTTGCCACAAGACCTGAAAACATCAACAACGAAACAGAACCAAACCCAAACCCAGACACTAACAATGGTATTGGCGTAATGGTAGAAGCACACTGCGACCCGAATAATCAAACCATGATTCAAGCTTCAGAAAGAACACCTGTTGAGAGTACAAACATATCCATATCCGAGGGATTAGTCATTCACCCTGATAACAAAGTCGAGGGATACCTAATAAACCAAAAGAAGAACCCAAACCCAAACACAAACCAAGACCAAATTGAGAATAAGGTGAATCAAATGGAGGGTTCAAAAAGGAACCTTGTGAGGTCAAATTCAACGGGTCATTCGTTAATTGAGCAAGGGAAGAATGTTGAGAGGTACACACTAAGGTTACCAGAAGATGTGAGGAGGTACATTTTGTTGAACCACGGAAGAAGGGTTCAGCGTTCAGCGAGTTACCACAACGTGAAGGGGTTGTGTTCGAGTGACATAGAAGCGAAGGTGCTTTGCACGCCGCCATTTGTTACGCGTTATGGTTGAGGAATTTCGTCGAGCACTTACTTTGCAGGCCGCCATTTGTTTCGAACCATGGTTGAGGAATTTCGTCCAACAGTTCCTCTGCATTCTGTATTGCCCCATCTTTCTGTATCTATCTATATTCATAGGAAAAGGTTCTCGAAGTGAAGATTTGTGATGCTTGGGGTGATTCAATAAATGATTCGTTGTTAAATTCACGCAGAGATTGTGAGATTTCGCCATTTCGGTTTGAGGAACATGAAGAAGAGGATCGAGATGATACAAGAGTAAAGTCCTGGATGATAGAGTCAACTCGTTTTCTCTTCTCTGTTACGAGTGAACTCGGTTCATTTTTTTTTTTCTTCATTCTTATATTATATTATATTATATAATATTACATTTGATTACTATATTAGAGAATTATTAATTTATTATTAGTTGCTCTTCTCCTGGAGATCAGAGTTCAGAGGTAGGATGGGATCATGAGATTGAGTGGTTCTTTTGCTTCAGTGATTTCTTTTATTTTATTTATTTATCATTTATACATTAAATACTATTAATTATCAGAATTAAGTTTTGTACTGTGACAAAAAAGCAATTTGTTTAAAGATTTATAGTTTGTTTAAGTTTTGGGAGAGACTAGAATCAATTCTAATAGAAATAAAATAATTTTATTTCTCACAAAAGTGTCTTAAAAACAATGTCAAAAGTAATTTTGCTCGAAATAAATATTTAACAAACTATTATTTATTATTAATTTGGTCCAAAATTTTTTTTTATCACTAAATTAAAATATTATCAAATTATTTTTAAAAAACATTGAAATAATATTAAGTTAATCTCACAAAATAGACATAAAAATATTTGAGGGAATAATTTAATAATAATGTTTGAGAGATCTAATTAATGATAATAAATCTATAGATAGCTACTAGTCTCAATCATGTACTTTAATTAGTAAGCACATGACATGTGCGTGAATATTTGGGTTCAATCTCCGATTGATACAATTTTCATTAAAAAAAAATTAAGATAGTTAAATTAATAGGAGTAGTATTCTACTATAGAATAATCGTTTAACATGATGTCGGTTAAAATATTACTAATTTAGAACACTTAGTTTTTTGTGAATTTAAAAATTGTTAAATCTGTTCTTTATATTTTTTTTCTTATCATATGATCTTCATATTATTTTAGTATTTACATTTGGTCTGCTATTTTATTTATTAAAGCATTTTTTTAAAAAAAAAAATCAGATTTGATAATTTGATGAAGTTTTTTGAATTTCTTTTTTTATAAGAAAATACATTAATTGAAAATTGAATCTGAATACCTACATACATGTTTTCATATACATACCAAAATAAACTTTTTCAAATTTGATGCTAGTAATAATTAAAATTTTATTATTATGTTAAATTCTTTTCTGTCAATCTTATATCTAAAAAAATGGTTAACCATCAGTTTCATTAGTGTTTCGAAAGATTCATTTCATCTCTTTTTTTAAAAAAGAAAAAATGCTAATGTTGGACTTTTACATTTATATATTTCTCCTTAATTAGGAAGTCAATTTTTTTTAGAAACCACATATATCCTTTTTAGGAGGCAATCCTACTTGACCCGAGTGTGGTTAAAGCCAAAGATTTTCTTAAGACTGTGTCTCTTATGATTCGAATTCAGAACCTAGAAATTTAAACAGCCACTTTTAATCACGACGATCGACACACATTAAATATTAATGAGTCAATTTGAGAAAATAGTTGTTTCAACCTTTTAAAATCCCTCTATTAATAAATTAAAAGGAAATTTGACGTTCAAATGCAAGTGAACTTCTCACTTAACAGGGATCATATCTCAAGAGAAAAAAAGTTCTTTTAAATAAGATTATCTTTATAATTAATAACTATAGAAGTGTAATCTTAAGATTTTTATAGATTAAAATTGTGATCCACTTTAAATTAAATATTTAATAAATTACTCGCTAAAAATTTGTGCTTATCTTCTAAATGAATTATTCTTACCTTCCATCATTAAGTTCACATCAAAATTAATATACTTGATATTTTAAAGCCATTCAAGGCCCCCAAAACAAAAAAAAAAAAAAAACCATTCAAGTAGCTAAAGGCCGTGCAATTGAAATTTGAAAAGGTACTATAGTGCCTCTCATAGTCTCATCATCAAAAAGAAAATAACCCATCTCAATTAAGAATATTTAAAACCGCTTGTTTCATCATAACTAAAAAGTTTAAAGCAGTAAATTGGATGATACTACTAAAAAGCGAAAAGAGCAGTATTTTATTTTTAATTTTTAATCATCAAGATATTTTCATAGCTAAGCTTCCTTCTTTTTTTGGTCAAAAGCTAAGCTTCCATCTGGTAATAAAATTTTTATTCCACATATTTTTCCACAGCTTTTACTTGAACCCAAAACACCCTCCTAACATACCACCTACAAGCAAAAGTACCAATTTCCTTGTTCAAGGCCATGACAAATTCTGATAAGTGTTGGTTCAATAAATGTTTTTTGGCATATTTACACCAAACCAGATAATAGATATTAAGAAAATGACACATGAAGCACCTCGTAATGATAAATCACAATCACTTTTGCCATTATTGGTGCTCCATAAATCATGTGGTTGCTAAGGTTACAAATATGTATCAATGACACATCAAACTTGGATCATTTCAATGTGTAGAAGGGGATTATAAATGTGCCTCTTTCAACTCCTTCAGATTTCTGGTTCAACATGATTTCATCAAATGACAATGACTATGAATAAATGACAAGACCTCTTTAGTTTGTGTGGGAACATGACCTATAGTTTCATCGTAAAGTACCGTACTTTGTTAGAGCACTGGTATTTAGCGGTGAAACTGTAGTTATAGTTCACGGTCAAACTAGAGGAGATCTGCCTCACGCAGTTTGATTTGAAGGAGAAGAGCCTAACATGATAGGCTTTTGTCTTTCCCTGGATGTTATCTGTGGCTCTTGAAGAACAAGAGAAAGAAAGAAAGAAAGGATAACATTAGTATTGGCCTCTAATTTCAGAAAATAAATAAATGTAAGGCACGTAAAATGGGGACAAAAGTAATGCCTAACACAAAAAATGACATGGACAAGATTATTTATGTTTTTTTAAGCAGTCGGAGCATCAAGGGCATCTATGTTAACAACTAGGCAACAAACACACAATTACGTGTTAATCAGCGTCAAGCATTATACAGTGAGTTTGCAACTATACATGTCTTGTCTATAATCCCAAATTTAAAATGTTTAGTGTGATTCAAATAGAACAAATTTGTCTACGCTCGAGAAATTAGTCTTTTATCGTGATATTTAGATAGAGAAATACATATAAAACTAAAAAAATTTACATGTTTACCTTATTCACAATTAATTAAAGTGTTTTGCTAACTATTGTCTCTAGAGCAATTAACAAGCAACTCAAATAGAAATTAATAATAAAATTAATAATTAATAAAAATAAGTTTATAGTATTAAATGCTACATTTTTTAATAACAAATTTTATTTATGGGTTACTTATCTATTGTGCTCTGGCAATGGTTAGAATTCATGATCAGATAGCTGTCATGTTAGACCAAAATGGAAACTGCTGCTAGTTTCCACCATTTCAGAATTTAAATATCTGCTTGGTCACCGGGTCTTTCTTTACTGTGGTGAAATGGGATTGTAGTTGAATACAATCTGTCATTCCCCATATTCTTGCTCATGATTACAGTTGCTCATGATTACAGCACTGGAATGTTAAAACACAATAGATTGCACAAATTTTGTAGGTGGCTTAAATTTCATGTATGTTCCAGTTCTAGTTTCCTTGAAAATTAATCATAAGTTGCATATTCTAGTATATAAAACAGAGTTTCGAAAAGAAAAAAGAAACAAAACCATGATATAAAAGTATGTGTAAATAATTGAGCTGGAAAGAAAATGTCAAAACAGCAATCACTTTACTTCAAGAATCTGTTTTATTTCTTCTTTCTCCACCTTAGTGTGTGTGAGGTGTAAGCTATTGCGTATGGGACAACCTTTCACACGGTAGAATCTTTTAAATGAGTACAGTTAAAGTTCCAGAATTAGAGTAATAAAATAGCAAAGCTAGATTAATACATTTATAATTTTATATGCTACTAAGATTGGACAATAGATATCCGAAGTAAGCATCTAAGTACACCAGTAAGATAAAACAAAATACGGATTAGGATAGTTGCTTTTGTTAGTTAATTAAAAAAATGTAATCTTTCATGATAAACTTCAAGGAATTGCATGACCCACGCCCCCACCCACTATTGAGTATTTGGTTACTTGAAGACAAAACTGGGAAAAAGGCATCTAATTTTAAAAAAGAGAAGGACATGTACTAGTGAACAAGCAGGTAAAGAGAAATTCAGAGTTTTGCAAAATTGTGATTGCTTGATTGAAGTTGAGAGAAAATGCACACTATACATACAAAGATTTCAAACACTTTTAAGGGGTAGGAGTGATCATATATTTGATTCAAAAAATTGATGAGGATAAGAAGGGGAAAGGGTGACGTGTCCTAATAGATAGAGTTAGGAATAATTAAAGGGTTTTCCATTTCTTGCAAATTGGAATGCCAATCATAAGAAGTGCCCTTGTGGTTGCAATATATGCTGTACAGCAAAAACCATGTGAACCCCACAGTAATAGGAACAGATGGCAATAGAAGAATCTTTTCTTTCCATTGACATAAGTACACAGGCAAAGTGAGAGCCTAAGTGATAGATTCAACTATACTGATGTAGATCGTATCTTTGCTCTATTGAAATGAAACTTCCCAGTGCATGTTGATGTATAGAAGGATTGATAGTAGAATTTTTTTTTATCAATTGTAAAAACTAATTACATGATACTACCATGCAATCATTTGTTGATACAAAAGTAAGAAACTTACTTTTCAGACAGTTGTAGTCATAATTTCTTTCAACGATATGACACTGAATAATTAGGAAATAATGTTTTACATTAACAATGACGCCAAATTAAACCCATATAACCCTGAATAACTTCTTTATTGTTAAAAGAAATGAGGATTTATTTTACAGCAAGGATTAGCTAAAACAGTCAAAGACTATTCTTTTGAAGTGTAAGTTTTTTCTCGCGACAAAATTTTTACTTTATACTGTTAGAATTCAAATCCCTATAAACATGCTTAAGAAATTCAATTATCTATTAATTATCATAGACTTTATTAAAACAGGATCCTCTTCATTTTCAATAAAAAATAGAGAGAATCTCAACCATTGATTTAAAATAGTGGGTGTATATAATATTAAAAAAAGTGATGTAATAAAAGGAGAAACCATAAGATAACAAATAGAGAGGATACCAACCCAACTTTATTAGTTTGGGGACTTTTTTTTTAATTGGATAATAAGGTCGTTCAAATCTCTTAGTTTTGTAAAATGAGTAAGTGACCACTAACTTCTAAAATATATATATTTGTTTTTGACACTACTAAATCCATATCTTTTTCCCTGACGCCTATTATTATATAAAAATATTCCAAAACTATCTCAATTCACAACTTCACATCCTCTTTCCCTCTGTCAAAAGTGGAAGAGGTCTAAGGATCTAGAATTTTATAATGTTAGGAATAACATCTCTGTTGAACCATGATAAATGTTAAACAAATGCAAGGATTAGCACCAACAATAACATATCTGTTGAATACTTCAACCTTAAACAAATGCAAGAAATACTTAGGTATATCAGATATAAGACATGGACCATGTATTATGCGTGTTTAGCACCAAGAATAAAGAAATATAAGGACGAAACTAAGAGATAACAATAACCCCAAATAAATAACACACATTGAGACCTAACTGTTCCTAAGATTCTCTAACTAAGGGATACCAAAAACTTGAAAATTTTGACATGCTTTTATGAAGGGTCATATGTTGCTCCACAACTGTACTCTACAAAAGGAAAAATACATTCCAACGGTGGCAAATGAAAAGAAAGGACAGAGAAATCTTACTAGAAATGAGGGCCTTTGGTCTGTTCTTGAACAGAATCCAATGTCTAATGATTCCAACAACTTGCAGTTCCACCTGACAACCACTTTCTCCATCTGGATGCTTTACTTTCTTGAGCACCACCATTGGCTTCTTCAAGGGAACTTTTGACCCTGTCAGTTCATGGTACCCTACAGTGAAAGTGTACACTTCCTAAACAACAAAAACATGATCACAAAGATTAGTTTACCAAAACAAGCTAAACAAAAGTAAATGAAAAGAGATTAATTTTTTTATGAGTAATACTAATCAGTGTTGTAAAAGCCAACTTGGGTCAACCAGTTAAAGTTCACCCTTAATTGGGTTGAGTTAACAACTTTATTCCTCTGATGTAAAATAGATTATCATTTACATTCTGGTATAGAAAGATTATTTACATTTTTTTTAATTCAGTTAGTATTTTATCTTGAGAGAATACTGGCATCATACTTTGATCAACAACCACACTCTTTTGTGGTTGGCTCATTATACAGTAGTCTTTTCACTCTTTATTTAATCATACCTTTTATTTGAAAATGGATTCTTTCTCTCAACAATCAGACATTAGGGATCCCTAGAAAATTAATAAATTAAGATATAAATATAACATGTACTAAAGATTCATTCATTCTCTAATTGGAGTCCCTTTGTTTTAACGGTAGCAGGCATTACAAATCATGTTAGACTGAGGAATCTTCTTGACGGGTGCAGCATTACATATAAAGTTCATAATAATTATACTCCTATACTTAATTTCTCTAGCATCATATTTTACATATGGTTTTTCTTTATTACTCTCTTCTTTTTCCGTTTCATCAATTTTTACACCTCAAATTTTCTTTTTGTTCCTTTCATTTTCAATTTAACTCTCTTCTAACACTCAGGCACCCTAACTCTAAGTGCAATACTTCAACGGTTGAACCAGAATTTTTTTCTAATTCGTGGGATAAGCAAAAAATGGATTCAAAACATGTAAGTTTTTTTTTAATAGGCGAAAGTGTGTCTAATGTTCAAAACATGTAAGCTAACTTTTATATTTTCGACCTACGTTTGGCCTATCTTAAGGTGAAACTAACCATGTACTTGCATGTTTGGTTTTTTATTTACATAGATTCGAGGCAAGATTGCTAACATGATTTTCATTCAAAAACCAACTTCATAGTTTTTCACTACAAACTTTTCCCCTCTAAACAGCATTCATTTATCTTCAAAACAAATATAAACAAAACCAATTTTATAAAATCAAGAGAATCGAGTCTCCAAATGTCTGCCTAAAAACACTAGTTTGCATCTGAAATTTTAAAATATAAACAAAAATCCGCTAAAAATGTAGTTTTAGCATCTTACTAATCAATTTCAGAAAATCAAGAGAATCAAGTTTGCAAATGTTTGCCCAAACAAGCAACAGGTTACATCCGAATTTCAAATATAAACAAAAAAAAAAGGCTAAAAATCTAGTATTGGCATCTTACTCTACCTAATTTCACCAAAAGGGAAAAAAAAAAAAAGAAGGAAAAAACTAAGAGACAAAATTACAAGAAAATTAATGCCGTTTGATTTAACTTTCTAAGATGAAAAACTTTTTTCCAGAAAGCAATTGATAGCAAATCAGAATTGTGAAAACAGGGCGAAGAATCAATTGATGGTGAGAGATTGAAACCTGAGATGAAGGACGACAGAGAGTACCGATCTGGAGATTGGGAAGGGAATCGTGGAATCCAGGTTGTGCTTCCACTACGCCTTGCAATTCCATAATCGCCCATTCCGGGCAGCTTCCTTCGCCGCAGCTGCACCTCACACGAATCTGCATCTTTTTCTCTCTATTCGTTCTCTATCGATCAATCTCAATCAAAACTTTGAGGAATTATAGAACTTTATTGCAACGTATTTTGGCGCTGAACTGGCTTTCCTTTCCCGCGCAATTTACTATGCTTTTTTTCTCTTGACAAAACCAAGACGCAGGGAAAATGAGATTACTGTTGTTGTTTTTTTTTTACTGATATAGTTATTGATTTTATTCCTTTTTTTTATATAATTTTACTGATATAGAGACTATTTTGATATTGCAAAAAATTCAATAGTACTTCTTTTATTCACTGTATAATAATTTTGAAGTTTTCTATAACTTTTAGTCATGTTAGTCTTTAATTCTAAACAAGTCAAAAAAACAAAATCTCAAATTTGTCATAATTTTCAGATTATTCATATAGAAAATAAAAACAAAATAAAGGCTAAATTATATTGTTGCTCCTAACTTTGAGTCCGTACAAATTAGTCCCTAAACTCTTTTTTTTATTTAAATTGGTGGTCCAACTCTCATATATATTTTACGTTTATTTTTAATGTTAAAAAACTGTTACATTTTAGAGGAAAAACTTTAACAATGTTAAAGTTTTAAAGATGTTCACGTGTCACCATAATGAGTGGTAACATCAACCATATGCGTAGAGGTCAAGGCAATAGAGAGGGTGGCTTCCGCCGCCGCAGCAATAGAAGGGAATTGGGACGGAAGGGAAGAGAAAGGGAAGGAAAAGGATTTAAAAATAAAGAGAAATTTTGTATTAAATAATAATAATAATAATAATTTTATTGATGCTACCACGGATATGGTGACATATATGCACATTTAACACTTTTAGAATTAGTCTGTTAAAATGTAATAACTTTTTAATGAAGAAGATAAATGTATATCATTTATGAGAGTTAAATGACCAATTTGAATGCAAAAAAAGTTCAAGGGCTAACTTAAGTGACTCTAAAGTTGGGAGACGAAAAATAAAATTTAGTTAAAAATAAATGATTTTTAATTTTTTAATTAGAATTACTTTTCTAAATTCTCCATCTAATGTATGTTTCTCATCAAGTTATTTTAATTGCAAATTGTGTTGATATTTGTATTTAATATAAAGTATGATTATAAGGCTTTAATTGAGTTGAATTAGTCGAACTTGCTTAGTTGGTTCGACTTGACTCAATAAATTTATTTGAGTTGAATTTGAGTTAAATTTTTTATGAATTAATTTTTTAGTTTAAATTTGACTTTTTAAAGTTTATGAATTATTTGGTTTTGTTCACGAGCTCATGTGCGAAAGTTCATGGATTTTCAAAATTGAAATTTACTTTATTTCTGTTGTAAAATAAAAGTAAGAAAATAAATTAAAAATCGATGAAAATGAATTATTTTTAAAAATTAAGATTAAAATGAAATTTTGTAAAAGTTAAAACTTAGAGCAATTGACATTTATGATCTTAAAAATAAAAATTTATTCAAAATAATATATGTATTTATCTATTTAATTATTTATCAAACTAGTTCATGATCATGAACTTAACAAATCAATCCATATATTGTTCAAGTTAATGATAATTTATTTAAGAATATTAAATTTTGACTCAAGTTTAGCTTACTTGGTTCTTAAACCAAAGTGATCTAGTTAATTAGTGAATTGTATTATCAAATTTATCGACTCGATTCAGTTCCATGTTCTAACCCTATTTATACGATATAAATCGTGATTGAATCATAACTATAATGTTAATGTCATTTTAAAATTTAACTTTTTGTCAACTTTCTCCAAACCATATTCTTATTTAATTATTTTTTATATAAAATGAAAGCCAATCAAATTTGAACCTAAGATCTTAGGTAAATTACTCAAACTCTATCACTAAGCCAACCCTAAACTATTCAAACTCTATCACTAGACCAATCCTAGTGGGTCCATATTTAATCGTTTTAATGAAGTTAAAATCATTTGAGTAATTAAAATCAACCAGACCATTCACTTTCATACCATAGAATTGCCTCTTATTTCTTGTAATCTTGTACCGAATATCTCATAACAGTTTAATATTTGTTTCATATGTATTTCATCCCATTCATTATGTATTCTTGTAATATTTAATTAATACGTACCCGTGCGAACACAGGTCTTTAGTTACACATTTGTAACTTTTGTTCATGTTTTACAATGAATATATAATAATACACACTAATCAATTACTTGTCACAAAGAGGGTCATAATCAACCAAAAAAGGAGTGGGTAGCAAAATAATCTTTCACACTAAGTCATGAAAAACATCCATAACCATATTTTTTGTGTTAAATAATAGACAAAAAAAAAAAAATACCAACGTCAAAATCTTTTACAACTAGGTCATGAAAATGACACATGATAGGGTAGCAAAAACTTTTATGGTTGGACCATAATATCCGTTGCCTTACTTCAAGTGAAACTAACTTTTTTTAGAGACTAAAATGAAAATGCACAATTATGTAGAGACTAAAAGGTACATTTAATAAGCTACTTATGAGTAAAAAATTATTTGTTTGATAAAAATATTTTGTGTCAACTTTTTAAAGATACTTATCATTAATTGTCATATTTCTTTGGTATAAAATAATAAATTACTATAAATTTTTTAAAAATAAAAGTTGCAATAAAAAATAATTCTTTGATAAAACTCAATTTTTTTTTAAAAAAAAAACTAAACACAATATAAATTTACCAAAATAATAATTTAACATTAAAATTTTTTGAATATGTAAAATTTTAAATAAAATTTATAAATATTAAAGTGAAATGAATAATTCATAAACGAGAAGAAATTTTTTTGAATGCTTTAGCGAATTGCTATTTTTAATATGAGATGAAAAATATATTCAAGAATTCAAGTATTAATTAAAATATTCGGGTGTTAATTACGATGGACCCGCAAAATAAGTTATCTCTTTTGAAAAGCTCATTTCTAGCTTCCGGTTTAAAAGCTAGTTTTTTGCATTTTGTACACCTAAAACTAAAGTTGAAAAGCTAAGACTAAAATCTGGTAGGCAAGAAATTGATAAACTACAATGCAACTAATTGTTGAATTCGAATCCCAGACCGCTTATTTATATCCCTGTCACACACACCAACTATACTTGACTCACGGGATAAGTTTTGTTAAAGAGAAATTGAGACCAAAACTAAAACATTAACGGTAAAGTTAACTCTAAAATCCGATATACAATAAATTGATAAGATTTGGTCCAAATTTATCAACAAATTTCTGCACCAACAAACTAAAACCAAAGTGGATAAGTTTTGGTCCAAAATTCGGCAACAAATTCTACTAAAAACTCAGCCTAAATTAACATGAAATTTCTGCACCAACAAATTAATATGTAGATCCATAACAATGTAGAAAATTTTGCAACGGTATCTTTGCTAACATTATTTGCCTCTTCAACCAAGAAACTTATTATTTGAGGCATGTGATGCCATTCCTCTTGTTCTAGATATACTCAAAAATGAAAATCATCAAGCTAATAAAATTGAAATTTCCATTCTGTATCCAAAGGTTCCCACCGAACAAAACAATAGCATAAGAATATCTTAGTGTTTCCTCACCAAAGATGATACCTTTAAAATTGAAACCGAGTCACAAAGCAAATATTGTGAGTTCAAGGAAGATAATCACTAGTTACTCCATATGGGAACTAAAAGTGATGAACATACCACATGATTAATTCTTAATGTTTCTCCTGGCTGCACCAAAAATTAACAAACCACATGGATCAATTTAGTTCAGATATAATTCCTAGCAAAACACACATTTGATCAATCTATATGTTAGAGAATCTAACAAACTTAGCTTGTCTTTGTACATGATTATGTATTTAGATTCCACAAATGATCAATCCATACATTTAATCATTAGGTTCCATCAAAAGGGTTGCAACACCATCAAGACAAAATAGTACAAAATTAACCATGATTATAGGATATCACCAAGCCTGTCCACAATGCCAAGTCTTCACCCTGAGCCCATTGTTTGATTCTTTTAGGATAATGTTGCCACTGTTCAAGGGATGTAAAGTACTTGAACTAATACATGGTTTAAGGGACGTAAAGCTTCATTATAAACTTAAATCTTATATTATGCCGTAGACAGAACACGGTGAACCTTGTTGCCTTCCATGGGGTTGATACAAAGGAAAAAAAAGAACATAAAAATCTAAGAAACCAATAGTCCTTTTAAAAAAAAAATAGGCATTCCAACCAACCCATTACATAGGAAATCTTTTCAACTTTCTCGCTTGAAACATAACTTGAGAAGATCACCTTCACTCAATCAACTTGCCTTGAAGTATTTAGATACTCCTGGTTAGCGCCCTTTTGCTGATTAGTTCACATCGCATATTATAAAGCTCAATAGCTTTTTACTGAAGCTCAAAACAATTAAATTTAGGAACCACATATTTCATGTCTTTCTAAAAAGTAACAATGATATTAAAAACTCAGTATTTGACTTCTTGAAACAACTATTTTGAAAAAGAAAATAACAATCATCAAAACTCGAAGAAGAAAATACAAAACGAAGAGGAATTAAAGTAAAATTAGATCAGCCGAAAAAATATCCTCAAAAGATAGAAAAGGTAAAAACTTAAAATGATCTATTTCATTTTCCTTCTTGTGACAAAATATAGAAAGGAAAAGCAAAATATGGTCTTCAAAATACACCCAACCGATTTACAGAGCTTCATGTGAAAGCATTGTGTATCCTTAGTCCTCAAATCACACAACAAAAATGAAAAACAGAATTAGCAAGAAATGAAGGGAATGAAGGGGAGATCTTTAAGTAGAGTAACCAATGAAAAAAAAAAAACTACGGCTAAAGAGGAAATGGAACTGGAGTAAAACCGAAGAAAATGGAGTTTAGGTGTCAAACCTGATTCAAAATTTCCCTAAACCAAGACCTGATTCAAAGCTCCTTCACAGGGACAATAAAACTAAATCTCATCATTCCTCTTGTAACCAAGTTACAACTAAGGGGAACGATTTAAATTGGAGGGAAATGCAAGAAAAAAAAAAGTCAACTTCTTCACCCCAACTAACATTCAGACTATGACATTTAAACATTTAAAAAATCACAAAAATCTCACTCATGGAGTAAACATGAAACAGGGGAAACAACAAATATTGGGTGGTTTAGGGTCATACCTTTTTATGCTGATGAGTGCAGGAGGAAGCAAAAGGAACAGAGGAGCTGGAATCTGATTTGGGTGCACAAGGTGAGTTTTCTTCTAACCTTCAAAATTCAAAATGGAAAGGAACGACCATGGTTCTTAATCAACAGAGGATGAAAGCAGCACAATTTTGTCTAGTCAATTGGGATCAGTTCTATTACACAGCAGGCAAAACAATTCCAAACTTTTGAGCGGGCAAACACATTTTGCCAATTAACGCCACGTGTCAGCAAGGTTGCTTGGAGGCCACTCAAGGCCTTCAGTTTCAACAGTGGATGATAGTAGATCGAATAAATTGTTATTTTTATAAATATTGAGCTAATTTTATATTATTTTACCTTGCTATCATCAAGATGACAATATTAAGTATTTTCAGTTATTCTATAATCTATACCTTAACGAATGCATTTCTTTGTATCTAATATTACCATTATGTACATGTTTCCCTTTCAATAACTCAAATTTCAATAATATAGAGATGGTTATGACTTGTTAGGGCAAAAACCACAATCACTTTCAATGAAAGCAACAATTTCTTAATTCTAATGAAGTACTTTCACATTAGGCTAACTATAAAACAAACACACTATGTCAGACGAGGAAGACAAGAATGAAAGTTGGAAGATTATGCACAGTCAACATAGATAAGACATCTGTTCTACATTCAAGCTAACATGAAACTGAAAACTATATCAACCCTGAGAAATGCATATTTACAATACACAGGACCAAATTAAAGGATTTACATACTAAAACACCACCAAAAGGAACCTAAGTTAAAGGTTTCATGGTGTAGCTATCTTTTTACAAGGTTTCCTAACTGTATAATCCTGTGTTAGTTCTTCAGGGAAAAAACAACTTTTCTGACCTCTAGCAAGCATTCCTTCTATCTTCACCTCTAGAATCTCCACTTCCAATGCCAATATTTCTGGTGGTTTGAAGTGTCGGATCCACAAAAGGCTGTTTAAACATTGGTTTGTATGTACCAAAGTGTTGGATATTCAAGGAGCTTAGTTGCTGTTGAAGACAGTTCTTGGGATTTGGATCCTCAAAGACCTTTGGGATAGCTTTTATTGTGAATCCAATGCTTGGATCCATCCATGACATTTCAGGTTTCTTCTCAGAAGATGCTTCTGCATTTTCATTTGCCTTATCATCAGTTTTCACATTGCCTCCTTCGGTATCATTGCTCGACCTTTTGATTTTCTTGTCATGCTCTTCAGCAACAGCAGAAGTCTCGGTATGGTTGCTGTTTTTCAACTCAGAAAAATTTTGAGAGGTATTGCAGGTTTCAAATGTTTCTCCCGTGAGAGTTTGGATTGCAAATGCAATGCAAGGGTCTGATAGCATTTCTCCCAAGGGAAAGTCAAGGGTATAACCTAATTTTTCATCAACTTTATCTTCATTTCCAGTGAATGTCACGCATTGTTTCATAGAATCTTGGTTTTCTGAAGGCGAATAAGAGAACCTTTCTTTACCCTTGTCACTTATATCCGTTTCTAGAGTCTTCTCAGGAAGTGTTTCTGGAGTAGTCAACTCCCCATGAAAATGCATACTATGATCTAACTTAGGTGAGTTCATCAAGTTTTCAACACTGTCAGATTTGCACTTGATTTCTGAGCCATCCTCAATTGCATTAGATTGTTTTCTAGGACTGTCAGATTTGCACTTATCGGCATTTATGATGGTTTCTTCCTCACTTGACTGTTTAACTGCAACTTGACAAGCTTGATTTCGTCTTGTAAGTTCTGGAGCTGGATCAGCCTTAATTCCAGCAAGACGCTTTGAAGCGCGGCACGGCAAGTTTATCTCTTTCTTGCGCTTTCCTTTGTGCTGGCGCTTTTGGGCTTGGGCATTTTCAGTTCCTTCTTTTGTCTCTGAATTTTCTTGAAGTTGCTTCTCTTGGGCATCTTCGTCGATGCAACCTGAAACCAAAGCGCTTTCAGTTAAAACCGACCTTCGCTTCCTTCTGATCTGAACTTTTAGTTCGTGAAAGAATCGGACTGGTCAATTCTCTGCCTACCAAACCTAGATCATGTAAATGTAATAGACATACATCACATGAAGATCTTTTCATATTAATATATGGACAAAGAAAAAGCTACCATAAATGCATAACATATGAATTTCACAGTTTCACTATACCTCAAAATAACAAATGCAAAACTATACTAAGCAGAAAAAGTGTCTTAATTTACTGGAACTGCATAATTGTTTATAATGTATATGTATATTAGTTAATTTTACTCTCCAAATATAAGTTGAGAACAATACTAAACTGATGAAGACCGATATAATAGCATTAATTCACATATCTAATTAGATGGATTAAGTATCATTAACTTCAAAGGAAAAAGAGAAAAGTTGGAATTTGGAAACTTTACCCTGACTGGAAGTATGTTCTGAGATGAGCGTAGGCGCATGTTTTCCAGAACTTGTAGATTTTGTAACCCATTGATCATTAGCTATCATGTTCAGATCTGAGCTCTGGCTTGTGCTAACTGATATCGCTGGATTTGCAGTTACATCTTCTGACTGCAAAGAAATCATAGACATGAAGTTTGTAATCCAAGAAATCTAGAAAGGGAAATAATTTTAAGACCAAATATTTCAACAATATCAATTCGAATTAAAAAAAAAAAAAAATTTATCAAGAGAAGTTAACTATGGAATGTTAATAAGTAAGGTATTCATTGGTATCATAGGAGTTAGTCCTTTGACAGTAATTAAGAGTCCCCCTCAGTGTTACATAGTTCGTGGTATAATTTGGTGCACGGTATGGGTACAAGGTATGTAGCTTTTCTAGGTACAGGGAACAAGAAGGTATACTTATTCGGTTTGCTTTCTCGGATCGAAATTCGCTTGGCATTAGATCACCATGAATGCTTGTTTTTTTGGCACAGTGTTAATTTCTTCTTTACTTCCCCCATTGTCTAAATTATGGATCTCAAAATTTTGAACTTCCTCTACCCTCGTATGTCCAAATGCCATAGCATAAAGTAAAACTATCAAGCTAGAGTCATATTCCAACACGTTGAGTCTTCTCCAAACAAGCTGCAAGGTTGTACTAGCCTACTGCGCTTGCTTGTCTTCTCCAACTATAGTCTTATTCTTTAACCTAGAAACTGGAATGCTACAATGAGCGCTTTGGGTCACAAATGACCCACATTTGGGAATGAACGTTCCAAATCATGGAACGCGAGGGAAATCAACGAGCCATGTAACACTGGTCCCCGTACACAACCCAGGTTGAATACCAATGTCACATATTCACTTAGCGTTTCCCGTTGTCATAAATAATTACAAAACCGCCAACTTGTTTTCACTTTGTTTCCGGTACAAACTCTCGAAAATAAGAAAACAAAATGAAAACAAGGTGGCGGTTTTGTAATTATTTATTAAAACACAAAACAGAAACATAAAACTTTTTCTCAAACCAAGCAGACTGTAACCAAACCCAAATAACATTCTCATGTTTTTTTACCATTTAATATCTACTTGCTTAAGGGATGGCATTAATTATTTCCTTCTACAGTTTTCGTATGCCTATCTTGGAGAACTTAAATGCATAAGAAAAGACTCAAGGTGGGTACGTGGAGCGGAAGGGAAAGTTTAGCATATGCGACTAGCTATTAAATAGACATAGCATAAGCTAAACAAAGCATAATCATGGTCACGCTTACAGAGAATTTGTCAGATTTTGATTCCAAATCACTGCAATGTTTTCCTTTTGGCTTGAGTGAGTTTCTTCTAATCTCCCTAGATTGAAGATAGCGTTCAACATCTTTCTTTGTGCGGAATGCATACCCACTTTCTGGATCAATGTAGTACTGCATACCGAGAATTATTCTTACAGTGATTACATTAAAGTAATAAATAAAGAATTTTAGTAAAAGATCATTGTCCTCCTACTCTAAAATACTCTAAATATGTGAATGTGAACTAAGTATTGTTGGAAAAACATCAAAGACATGTAAGGGAGAGCTACTGTATACGTTTGAACTTGAATTTGCAGGCCAGAACATCCAGTTACAACAGGACAAATTTGAGATGTTAAGGGGACTTGCATATTTTTGTTCGTTTTGTGTTTTTTTTCTTCAGTTTTACAGTTCTGGTTCCGCTGCATTAAATCAGTACCTTTTGAGTGAAATATTTACCTCCCTACATGGTGATTTATTCAACCAAAAATACAAATATAGAAAATGGTAAAATATAGAGAAACAGTAATAACTATTCAGAAATCTTTTTTCTACCTCCTCGTTACCCTCCCTTAATGAATGTATCACTCAAATATTCAAGAGAAAAATGAGGGGAATTGTTTACCGTATCTCTTCTAGTTGTATAACCTTTTTTTACGATCTTGATCTTTTTCTTCCATCCCGGTGGTAGCCCTTCTACGATACTTTTCTCAGCTACAACCTGGATTGCTCGAGGATAACCGAAGTTTTTGGACATAAGTTAATAAAAACATAAAGATATAGATATAAAACATAAAATAATGACACCAAAAGAAGATTGCGTTGACACACATTGTCCGAGATTTCCTGGATGCTGCTGGCGTTGTTCTGAACTTTGTCAAGAAAACGTAATACCCCTACTTTGGAACTGAATTTGAGCTCACTTGAGGGAGGAAAGTAAAACTGCAATAAACAATAATAACAAGAACATAAAACCATTTAAAAAGGAAAAGCTCAGTAGAAACACCTGCCTATTCTTTCCTTTTAATTTCTCTATGTCTAGCATTTTTGCTACAATGGCGCATTGCGATTTGGACCAAAGACCTTATGCTTACTACCCAAATCCCTCATGAACTCTTGAAAACATTTTCTATCATAATCCACATTCTTCCAGTTTCACTATTGTAAACAGATGCACACATGCCAATAGTAAATAAAACCAACTGATCAAAAAAACAAAGACCATAAAAACTCGTTCTACATGTAAGTTTCTCTTCCAAATCCCATGCTCATTTGAAATCATCAATCAATAATAGGAATTGCAAGAGACACAGTCCAAATTATCCATACAGAACATGCAAAGCATAAGATCAAACCGATGAATTAACCTCAAATGCCAACCAATAAACATAACCAAAATTGAAAAAAAAAACTTTAAATTTTCTGATTCTTTGAGAACCATTCAAGGGTTGCAACCAAAATTAAACGGGAAACAAAACAAAAGAGAGAAAAAAAACCAATGACGCATAAGATTTGCCATGCATATCCTTATTTTTTTCAAGTAACAGGGCAATCCAACTCACAAAGAAAAAAAAAACACACTCCCTGAAGAAAAAGAATTGGAAGGAGGAAGATCAACGATCGGTCAAAGTCAAACTTCAATTACCTTGTCTTTAGAACCACTCGCTCTCACCCTTTCTTCCACCGTCCAACCTGGTGGCAGCCAATCGTAGGAGTTCGGATCCTCCATTCCTCCGGCGAGTCTCCGGTGACCAGAAAAAGCAAGAGCCTAAGCCTACTACACTGATCCACCGAATCAGAAAGAAAATAAGAGACTTCAAAGACCAAAGATAAAGAGAACTTGAACTTGATTGCATGAAAACGTGGTGCCACAAAGTGACACTTCACTTGCAATTTCATAACGCCTTATTAAGTTATTATTATTATTATTTAAAAAATAAAGTTATATTGTCAAATCAATTTAATGTATATTTAGATTTCCATGATAAAAGTTTTTTTTTTTTTTCAGAAAAGTATAGATAAGAGATAGGTTTATCCATTCATGGTTAAGGTATATCATGATTTTTCGAGAAGATTAGCTAATTATACATCAACGAAGAATAAATTCAACGAAGTAAGACTTTAAACCCCAAACCAGAAATTAATTCTCGTTGTCATAATTATAAGTACGTTGTTAGTAGTATTTGAATAATTTAAAAAAAATATTACTTCAAACTTAAATATAAAAAAAGAACTCATGCGTATAAAAAAATTTAATTAAGTGTATTTAATATTTTTGTCGTATATAAAAAATAAGTTTATTTATTAAAACATCATTTATAATATTAAAATAGTATTATCTCTCAGTTGATTCATTCACTAATTAGGTCACTTAGTTTTAGCGGTAGCAGGCATTACAAATCGTGTATGACTGAGGAATCTTCTTGACGGTTGCAGCATTACATATAAAGTTCATAACAATTATACTCCTATACTTAATTTCTATAGCATCATATTTTACATATGCTTTTTCTTTTTATTACTCCCTTCTTTTTCTGTTTCATAAATTTTCAAACTACTAATGTTCTTTTTGTTTCTTTCATTCTCTTTTTAACTCTCTTTTAGATTTTCTACCACTAAGACGAATTTGATTTACGTCCTTAGTCTTCCTTCCTTAACATCTCTTTAGCCTTGTAAAACAGTCATATTTTTTCAATTTTATAACTTAATTACGATTGATAAACTATTAATAATGTGTTATTTCGCCTCAGTTAAATGGTAACCGCCAAAAATTACACAATATTACTAACGGTTTGAACAATAACCGCAAGCACTCTAAATTAAACTGTCGGTAATGTGTCATTTCATCACGATTTCTTCATAACCGCGGGTATTTTTTAAAAAAAAGTTAAAGTTAACCATGTATATAAAGGAAAAATTTAAAAATAAAATTGAAAAACATAACCGGATCGCACTCAAACACCTGAAGTGGGAGTGTAAGAGTAGCCTAACCTTTCACATTTTGATCCAGAATTTTGATCTCGAATTAAAACTTAACTTTCACATTTTGAATTCATATTTAGCCTAACTTTAAAAGTGAAACTAACAATACACTTACATGTTTGATTTTTCGTTTACATAGATTTGATGCACGATTCCTAACGTGATATTCATCCCAAACCAGATATGCAAAAAATAACCTGAAGATTGCTTCATGGTTTTTCATTGCTAACTTTTCCCCTCCAAGCAGCATTCATTTCTCTTCAAAACAAATATAAACAAAACCAATTCTGCAAAAACAAGAGAATCATGAACTTTAAATATAAACAAAAAATACGCCAAAAATGTAGTGTTAGCATCTTACTAATCAATTTTGCAAAATTCAACTGAATCAAATCTGCAAATGTTTGCCCAAACACACACTAGGTGACATCTGAATTTCAAATATATATATAAAAAAACGCTAAAAATGTAGTGTTACGTTAGCATCTTAGTCTATCGAATTTCCATAAATAAAACTACTAAGAGACAAAATCAAAATTAGTGTTTAATTTAACTTTCTAAAATGAAAAATTATTTCAGAAAAGATTCAAAACAGACCAGAATTGTGAAAACAGGGCGAAGAATCAATTGATAGTGAGAGATTGAAAAACCTGAGATGAAGGACGACAGAGTACCGATCTGAAGATTGGGAAGGGAATCGTGGAATCCAGGTTGTGCTTCCACTACGCCTTGAAATTCCATAATCGCCCATTCCAGGCAGCTTCCTTCGCCGCAGCTGCACCTCACACGAATCTGCATATTTTTCTCTCGTTTTGTTCTTTCTCAATCAATCTCAATCAAAACTCTCAGGAATTATAGATTGCAACGTATTTTGGCGCCGAACTGGCGTTCTTTTCCCGCGCAATTTACTATGCCGTTTTCTCTATGAAAAACCAAGAGGCAGAGGGAAATAGCATTACTGTGGTGGTTCTTTTCTTTCTTTTTTCTTTTTCCTGAAATAGATTATTGATTTTGGTTTTACTCCATTTTTTATGTAATTTTACTGATATGGACTATTTTGATATTTTAAATGATTTAATTATACTTTTATTCATTGTATGATAATTAGAAGTTTTCTTGTTGGGATATGGTCTACTAGACAGCACATGCGCTTAAGGACACATGAACGCATGTGTTGCGCTAAAGTAACTTGTCACTATACCAACATAAGGAATAAGGCCGATTGTGATGTAATTAATGAACCTTATATCTTATGTCGCCGATAAGTTACTAAAGGTAATTAAGTGTAGTAGGCTGCTCAATAAGCAGAGAGCCCAGGAGGCATGATTACTCGCCTTGATGGACCGATTAGTAGTCATAGCTCATTAGGTTATAACAAGTGTGGTCTCTAATGGTGACACTATATAAGAAATAGCTTGTGACTCCAAAAGGTGTGCTTGACCTATTCAGCGCCTGTTGGGGAAAAAGTCCCACATCAATTAGAAATAGGGTCAACATAAAGTATATAAGTGGTTTCATTTAATTTGATAAAATTTGTTTTAATTTGATCAAAATTTGGTTTAATTTTGATTTGATTTATAAGGATTTGATTTGAACCACATTGGATAGCTAATTCGGGGACAAATCTTAAAAGATTACATTTTGGCATAATTTTATTATTGTTTTTTTGGCGCTGGTCAAATAGTTTTGCATGTGTCAAACGTTTTGGTGTTTGGTGTAGGTCAAATAGTTTTCGCGTTTGGCATGGGTCAAACAGTTTTCGCGTCTGGCACGGGTCAAACAGTTTTCGCGTTTGGCGTGGGTCAAACAATTTTGGCGTGGGTCAGACAATTTTTGCGTTTCGCGTGGGTCATACGGTTTTGTTGTTTGACGTGGGTCAAATGGTTTAGGGTCTCATTCGAGTTTTTGTTTTCTTGTCTGAACTCAAACTTCCCTAATAAAGTTTAACCATGGTCGAAGGTTAGGGCAATCTCTTCTAAACGAGAATTGATGGATCAATGTGAAATTGAATTCTCAGAGCACTTAATGATACAAAATGATAATAGTGCGTTGAGTGTGTAAGGGGGCCATACTACTGACAAATGGGGGAAAATGTTAGGAGAACTAAGGAGGTTCTAGGACGACTGCATACCAATATTTGTAAGACTATTTCATATGGTTTTATTGGAATGGTTGATGGTTGATGATATGTTTTCTAGTTCAAGAACAAATTTTCTCTTGTTATGGTTACCTTTACCCAAAAGTCAACTCGGTAAGACTGACAAGGTTTCAAAATCCGATCATAGAGGTGGAAACACATACAGTAACAACGGATTTGGTGATAGGCATCCTAGACCATCTACCAAACCCCTCGATAAGTATGGGAAATTTCCTTAGTACGCAATGCAAGGTTCACTAAGCATGAAGGTGCGACTAAAAAGAGGAACTTAACCCTAAATGAAAAGTATTGAGTATTTGGTAACTAGATCCTTACTTACCTCAAATTCACTCTTAGGAGATGCCTTAAGGACCGCAATTTTGTGTTTTCAAACAATTACAAACAAAAGGCAGTTAACATAACTCCTATAAGGGCTTGAGACAACCAAAAGCTTGTGTAAAAAATTTAAAGTGTTGAGTATATCTAACTAAAGTAGGGTCTTTTGGATCTATTATAGTAAGGTTGGATATGAAAAGATAGCTAGCTGGTATTGTCTAGTTATTCGGAAATGTCATAAAGGGTATAAGATTTGTTATCCAACTGATAGAAAGGTTCCCTTTAAGACGAGAGACATTAAAGTTTCTGAGGATGTTGATTTGGGGGGGGGGGAGGGGGAAAGATTAGGTAACGACATTGTTTGAAAGAGGATTAAAATACACCTTTTTCTACGTGGACACACTTTTCTTGCAGTTGCTAAGAGTCGTTGTGATCTCATCATTCACATTGGTGGACTCATGATTCACAATTAAGGTGAACTCGTAAGTTCACATTGGTGAGCTTATGATTTACATTCGTGACTTGACCTCTAAGCAATTTTCAGTGTAGGAAAAAGACAATGTCATTAAACTTCTTATAGGACAAGATCAACATGTCATACTTGTGGATTTTTTTGAACTCTAGTTCCTCTTCCAGTTTTAGGAGGAACATTAAAGTCAAACTCAACAACCTCATCAACTTTCACCAAGGAAGTCCACGAGAGAATGGAAAAAAGTGACTCCATATATTTACATTGCATTTTCCATAGGATGAACTCGTTAGTGATTGTGACTCTCATAAAGTAGGTTAAGACCATAGGATGAACTTCAATCCATAAAGGACAATGACATTAGGGGCATTGTGGAGTTACCATAAAGAGTGAAACCGATTAGTTAAGAGTGGATTTCCAAACTAATCAAATTTACATGGTAATAATGAAATTACAATGCATATCTTGTTGCGAGAGGATTCATCTGAAGGTATAATGACCAAAATGACCTTTAGAGGACTATTATTATTAGCGCTAGCTATCAGCCACAGCTAAAGGTTAAAATCCATCGCAATGTTGGTCAAAGCGTCAACCACGGGGCTGTCACTTAAATGGTCGAAGCTAAGTATTAGCATCGGTTATAGCTGGCCTCTGCAAAATAGCGTTTGCCTTACTGACGCTAAAACATTCTCACCGTCGAAAGAAAAAACCGACACTAATTAGCGTCCACTATGACCGATCGACACTACGTCACAGTCAAATTAGTGTCCACTTATGACCAACGCTAATATAGCATCCGCTTTGGCCGACACTTAGTGCTCCTATTATTAGTGTCCACTTTGGTCGATGCTAAGTGCTCCTGATATTAGCGTTAGCTGTAGCCGACATTTTTATTAATTATTAATCAACTATCTTTAATTAATTGTTGTTATTTTAGTTAAATATATATTTTTTGTATTTGCACTAAATAAATATCATATAATAAATATCTTCCATAAAATAATGAAAGTAAAGAGTAAAATACAAAATAGTCATAATAAAAAAAATTGGAATAATAATAAATGTAACATAATGATAGAAGTGTGAAAAACAAGACTAAAACTAAAACCAATTTCGGCGATGAGGTCCATGATGTGAATAAGTTTGAGGGTCCTCTAATGTGTTGTTGTCTAAGTCATCATCATAGTGTAGATGACGTGACCTGGAGCTAGAGGAAGGTACATGCAATGGAGGGAGTGCAGACGGGTCTCAAAAGAATGTTGCAGTGGTCGTGTGGTTGTAGCTGCCTCAACTTGGGTGCTCTCTAACTTTGTTCAAACGCATTGGATCTCCTCCATAGTTGCACATATACCTCTTCTATCTCTTGTTGAGCAGACTCAGGGTCCTTCTGTTGGGACAGAGCTGCTCAATCTCCCGCTGAAGCCTCAATGTCTCGACAGTAGAGAAACATGTAGACGGGGGTGTACGCCACTCCTGAAGAAGGAAGCAACCCCTCTCCTTAAGAAATTTTTTAGATAGTCAATTTATATAAAAAGTATACACTTTAAATTAAGCTTTCAAAAATAATAACATTTCAAAAAGCATTAACCATTGCATATTTAACAAGCACAGATTGCAAATTAAACTTATAGTTTCATGTTTTTTCTATTTTTAGAAAACCATTAACTTAAATATAATTAAATTTCAATGATGAATAAAAGAAAATAAAATTACAAAATCAAATTGACATAACATACTCAAGTGGAATACTAATATTGATACACAGATCAAAGAAGATTGAATACTCAAAAAACCAATGTAAAATCTAACACATTTTATCTCTGCCATTTCAGTAGCCAATTTATGAAAGGATTCTTGCATCCGCTAAAAAGTTGATGTTAAAAGGTGACACATTTTACATTGACAAGATACATACATGAGAGTATAAGCCAATGTAAAATGTCAAAAATAGCTAATGTAAAAGACTATTTTTCTACTAGTGGCAACACAACAAAAAAGCATCCATCTAGGACAAAAAGTAATTAAATTGTAACCAACAAAAACTATTTGAAAAATTTAATCTTATATTTAATAATAATAGATTTTTTTTTTGAATAAGCAAAACAATATATTAACAAGAGTAGAAATACTCACCCAAGATACAAAGTCTGAGAAAACACCAAAAGCGAAACAATCAGAAAATACCACTGCAGCAACAAAATATAAGATAGCAATTATAAACAAAAAGCTACAGAGACTACCTAACAAGTAAAGTAAAACAGAACCTAAAAGAAATGCAGAAAATCTGCATAAACCCAAAACAAACAACAACATCATCTAAAATCGCACACGACAGCTGAAGGATCGAATCAATGAGGATGGAAATGCAAACATTTTGCAGGATTTTGATACCAAATTGCCAAGGGGTAGCAAAAACTTTTACATCTTGCTTTGAGCGAGGAACGAACTTGGATGACTTCTAGAACAGAGTCCAAGTCCCACATGAGTTATTGAAAATAACATCATTAGGAGCAAGCCAGATATACCAAATAAGGGCAAACCAAACCGTAGTTACATAATTCGCTCCTCCCCCGTGCGAACCGCGAATTGGTTTGTGCGAACCAATTCGCAGTACTTTCAAGAATTGGTACGCTCTAATTCACTCTGGAATTCGCACACCCTGTTCTTGGCAGAGAGCCATTAGAGCAACATGTTAACAATTATACAGATCCTTACAACAATCATACCTCCAAACCCACCCCCCTCCAGCCTGTACTCGAGCATCACCCACCCTTAAATTCTTATATCTGGCAATGTTGAAAATGTTAGGATATTTATAGCACAACACCGAGCCTGAAAGCCATTTATCATTCCAAAAATCTGGCACGCCCGTTCCTGATCACCATATTGAATGAATCCTTGAACCAAATAAACACACCAAAATCAACACCAAAAAGCCTTCAAATATCCACCCACCATAACGACTAACCCTCACCTCCACACCTCAAAGAATCTACGTGCACACCATATTTCGCCCTCAAGACCGTAACCAATAAAGAACCCCTCTCAAATCTCAATCGCCATGCCCACTTACCAAGTAGTTCTAAAGTAAACAAGTGAAGATTCTTCACCCTCAACTAACCTAACACACCTTATTAAAACCCTCCTTCCCACCTTACAAAAATCAACACAATAAAAAATAAGAATTGAGTTGATACATTTGGGAGCTTGGAAAAAAGAAAAAATGTAAACTGGCAGCGAAGAGAGGATAGATTTAAAATGCATTTTTAGAATTGTATTTTGCTTAGAAAAAATCAATGGTTTTAATTGTACTCCAAAAATCTTAACTTACATGAATCAAAAATTAAATGACCTTTTATACATGATTTTAAGCTATTTAGTTCAAAATATATTGACTTAATTATTTTATATTTTATTAAATATTTATAAATTGATAATATATTTGTATTTATTTGTATCTTATGTTACCATTATGTGAGTTGAACTAACATAACTCACATTTAAATAATAGAATTTTGCTAACAATTTTTTTTAGGGCAATGGTTTAGCAATCCATAAATAAAAATGTTTTATTGAAAAGTGTAAATTTAATACTGCAAGTGCCTCTTCATTCTAATTTTCAATACAAGATTTCTATTTATTAGTTGCTTAACCGACATAAGTTAGCAAAACCCTAATTAATATAGAGATGGTTATGTTAGGGCACAAACCCCAACCAAGTTCAACAAAAGCAACAATTTCTTAATTGTGATGAAGTACTTTCATGTTAGGCCAACTATAAAACAAACACACACTATGTCAGGAGAGAAGAGAAGACAAGAATGAAAGTTGTAAGATTATGCACATCCAACTTAGATAAGACACCATTTCTACATTTTAGCTGACATTAAACTAAACAATATGAACCCTGAGAACATGCACATTTACAATACACAAGACATGACAGGATTAAATGATGTACATGTTAAAACACCACATATAAAGGAACCTAAGTTAAAGATTTCATGGAGTAGCCATCTTTTTACAAGGTTTCCTAATTATAACGGCATAATCCTTTGTTAGTTCTTCAGGGCAAAAAGCTAGTTTTGTGACCTTTAGCAAATATTGCTTTTATCTTCACCTCTAGAATCTCCATTTGCCTTATCATCAGTTTTCACATTGAGTCCTTCTATATCATCGCTACAAATGTTGATTTTCTTTTCGTGCTCTTCGGCAGCGGCAGAAGTTTCAAGATGGTTGTTGTTTTTCAATTCAGGAGAAATTTGAGAGATTTTTAAGGTTTCAAACGTTTCTCTTGTGAGAGTTTGTATTGCAAATGCGATACAAGGATCTCTTAGCATTTCATCTAGGGGAACATCAGGTATATAACCTAATTTTTCATCGACTTAATCTTCATTTTCAGTGGATATCACAAATTGTTTCATAGAATCTTGATTTTCCGGAGGCAAATAAGACAACCTTTCTTTTCCCTTGTCTCTTCTGTCTGCTTCTAGAGTATTCTCACGAAGATTTTTTGGAGTAGACAACTTTCCATGAAAGTACATACTTTGGTCTAACTTAGGTAAGTCTGTTGTGTTTTCATTGCTGTCAAATTTACGGTTAGTTTCCGAGCCATCCTCAATTGCATTAGATTGTTTTCTTTGACCATCAGATTTTCACTTATTGACATTTGTGATAGTTTCTTCCTCACTTGACTGTTTAACTACAACTTGCCAAGCTTGATTTCTTGTTGTAAGTTTTGGAGTCAGATTAGCCTTAATTCCAGCAAGACGCTTTGAAGCACGACACGACAAGTTTATCTCTTTCTTGTGCTTGCCTTTGCGCTTGGGAATTTTCAATTCCTTGCTTCATCTCTGAATTTTCATAAAGTTTCTTCTCTTGGGCGTCTTCGTTAAAGCAATTGGAAACAAAAGCGCTTTCAGCTAAACCAACCTTCACTTCCTTCTGATATGATTGTGAAAGAACCAGACTAGTCAATTCAGTGCCCGCCAAACCTAGATCATTTAAATGTAAAAGACATGCAAGATCTTTTCATATTGATAAATGGACAAAGAAAAAGCTACCATCATTGCAAAACATATGAATTTCACTATAGCTTAAAATAACAAAAGTTTAAACAAATATTTGTTAAACGGGACTAAAATGCAAATTTACACTAAGCAAAATAAAGTTGTGCTTAATTTATAGGAATTGCGTAATTGTTTATAATGTAAATGTATATTACTCGCTCTGGTCCTTATTATAAGGTGTTTCCTAGAAGAATTTGGTGGTCTTTTTATAATATATTGCATAATTTCCATGAACTCTTTATTGTTATTTTCCTCGTTTGCCCTTATTAAATGTTTTGGCTATTGCTTTTTCTTTTATTGAAACAATCAAGATATTATTCACGGAAAGGTAAAATAGATTTATCACACAATTTTTGAAAAGCTTGATACAACTAACAACTTTTATTGTTGTGGGTAAATTAGGTAGGTATGCATTATAATAAGGACTAGAAGTAGTAGTTAATTTTACTCTCCAAATACAAGTTGAGAACAATACTAAACTGATGAAGACCAATATAATAGCATTAATTCACATATCTAATTAGAAGGATTAAGTATCATTAACTTTGAAGGAAAAAGAGAAAAGATTGAATTTGAAAACTTTACCACGGCTGGAAGTTTGTTCTGAGATGAGAGTAGGCATATGTTCTCCAAAACTTGTAGATTTTGTAATCGGTTTGTCACTAGCTATCATGTTCAGATCTGAGCTCTGGCTTGTTTTTCAGCTAATTTACAAATAAAATTGTGTTTCCAGTGACGCGGCGGACCGCCATAAGGATTATCTTTGGGTCATTGGGTCCCCGCGGCGGTTGCTGCTACGGAGGAGCATAGTGCTCCTCATCGCTTCTTCTCTTCTTCTTCCTATAGAATATGGAGAGAGTGCTCAGAACTAGAAGAACCGCGACCATCCCGACTGCGATTCGGATGATGAGACCCTTGGAATCACCACCAGATTTCAACTATGGAAAAGGCAGCGGAGAGGAATTGGACAACGGTGGCGGTGGGGATATGTTCGAGTTGGACGAAGGAGTGGGTGAGCTCTGAGATGGTGGACTCGGAGTGTTCCCGCCGCTAGAAGGAGCCAGAGGCGACGGTGAAGAGGTGGACGGCGTATCAGGTGGTGGAGGAGAAGTGGAGGGAGCGGTTGGCAGAGGCGACAAGGACGAAATGGCCGAAGGATGGACGGAGTGGCGGGATGCGGAGCAAACATGTATTTTAGCTGGACTTGCACAAAACATTCTTATGTTTGACAATTTGATTCATCTAGACCTCTCATGCTCTTCTTGTGATATTAACTTCCATTTGCTACTTGAAATGCTCTTGTCATCTTTCGTGTATTTGTGAGTGTATAGATTTTTGGATATGTTCGAATTGTGTTCCTGCTTAAAACGTTGAAAGAGTTAAACAAGTGTCCAATGCGCTCCGTAACTTGTAAACTTTTATTCGTATAATCATAATCAAGATGTTTAATGTAAATGGGCTTTTATGAAGTTAAGTATTTATAGACTTATAGTTATGTTTGTAATTGAGCTTGTACATGTTTCTTACATTGATGAAGGATTATTTTCTACGTTTCTCATGTGTTTACATGACATAAGCATGAAGACTATATATATTACTGTGAAAAAGACATTCTTGCTGGCGGATCTTTTCTAGCTGATGATGTAACCGCTAAAAAAAATCAGCTCAAACTCTTACTTTTTGAACTCAGTCCATGACACTTGAGTATTTAGTATTCCAACAAAACGTTGCACAAGAAAGGGGAAAAAAGAGTTTAGGGTTTGCATTGCATAGAAAAATTGATGGGAGATTTCCTTCTCTAGAAGAATATAGGAGTAACGGAGAGGAGCATCGGCAAAATGAAGGTCAGTAGCATCGGCGAAACGAAGCTCCGCAGCACTGGTAAAATCAAGCAGAAACAAAGTAAATGGAACGAAGAGGGGACGAGCGAAGGCGATGAACGAAGGCGGAGGGGAACAAAACTTAGGCGAAGAGAGAAGAGAGTTGTCGAAGATAGGGAAGTATCAAAGTATGGAAGAGGTATGGATCGATAATTTCATGCTTGGATTATTTCACGCCCAAAATAAAATATCTATTTCACTCTTCTTCCCTTACAGATCTATAATTTCATTCTCTTCTCTGACCCTTCACTCTCATTTGAGATTTTGAGTCTAGATGTTTCTCTCTGTTCTACCGTGGTGTTTCTCTCTTTTTTAGTCTCTAGCACTTCTCTCACTCTCTTTGTATTTTGATACTCATTTTTGTTAACTTTCTCAGTTTCAGATTCTGAAATTGCTACTGCTATTCTGGCTTTGCTCACCATTCCTCCAAGTTTGAAATTAGATATTACTTGTCTCATATTTATATATAATCAACCGTATATAATTTCTAAACTAGGTGTGATAATGTAGTTGGCAATTTATTTCTCGTGAACCTAAAATTTCTAAAAACTAAATATGTATTTTAGTATTATTCTGAGATTTCACAAAGGTAGGTAGCAAAAATTTTGAAAACCTGAAACTAAACCCAAAAGCTAGTGTGAGTATAGTGTTTTTTTAAGTTGAAGATGATTTGGAGTTTCATAGAATAGTCCATTGATCTTGAACATCCCATAAAAAAGCATAACATCACAAAGCATAGAAAAGTACAAAAACAAAAAAAGAAAAGAAAATGAGCTATATGCAGCTTCACTTCCCTTTAGTGTTTGTGGATACAATTCCCGATGCTAACTAATAGTGACATGGGAATAAAGAAATCTTAAAAGGGATAGTCCCAGTTTGTAGAAAATGTAGGCAAGTTTATCTTAATGTGATGTATTCTTAGTCTTCCACTCTGTTTTTATAAGAGACAATTTACTTTGTTCCCTGTTTATGAAGATCTTTTTATGTTACTAGCTCCTACTAGTCCTAGAAAGTTTTTTCCACTTAATGGATCGAATTAAAGACCAAGACTCTTTATTATTATCTCAGCTTTGATAATTTCACCATTTGGAATCTTTAGTATTCACCCATTTTTAGCAGGTTAGTTCTGCCCTGATCTAATGATTTAGTTATGTGTTTTAAATGGTGAAAGGAAAGGGAGCAATTCCAAAATTCCATCTCTTTAAAAAAAAAACTGTTAACTCTTCGAATTAGTTTGATATCTTCTATTCTCCTTAAAATTGGGGTTTACTATCTTAGTTATTAATTTTTTATTTCCCCTTTTATGAAGACACCTATAGTGCCAAGAAAGTAAATTTTGAGTAATCTACCAAAGACAATGAGCTAGTGTATTTGCTCATATACACTGAAAAAATGTTGGTGCACACTACTATGCACGGTAAAAAGGTATTTTTTTTATATAAAAAAAGAAGCAAAAGGACACATGGGACCCACAATTGATGTTATAAAAGCCGTTGTTAAAAAATTATAGGAGATAATGGTATGCACGAATCAAAGCTCATAAAAAAACAATAACCATGATTTCAAGCATATTCAAAGTTACACTTGTCCAATAGTAGTTTGACACCTGCATTCATATACCTTTCGTGAAAAAATTTGTTGTGATGAATACCACTACTCTAAAATTTATTTTAATTCAGTTAAATATATTTAGGTTAAAGTTTTATTAAAACTATGTATTTAAATTTAATGGTAATTTTATTTGAAAAAACTTTATTTACTCCAAACTCGGGTACATTAGAGAACAAATTTTTTTTAAAAAAATCTAGAGATGAACTATGGTTGAGGGAGCAGAATATAATATTCCGTTAGCATCTACTAACATCGTTAAGTAAAATAGAGGAAAGTACTATTTTATCTTAAGAATAGAGTGAAGTTATTTTAAACGTACCTCAAGGATAATGTGTAAATTATCCTATAATATTTGGTTATTGCTAGTTGTTATTAAATTTGTTTGTACTCCTTGTGTCTTTGGGCCTTCTTCAATAAAAATCATTTCACCAAAAAAAATAAAACATTCAGTTAGTGTTAAACTAAGACAGGGAAAAAGTTACTTTTATATTATCTCCCAAAAAAAAATTTTAAAATTTTAGTGTAATTTTTTTTTTCTAAGCAAAAGAGAATATATAAAGTGCACTAGGAATGCTAACTGAATATACAAAGAAATCCTAAAGGATTAACACTTACCGGCACTTGGGCGAAATAAAAGAAAACTAATGCCTTGAGCATTCAATCATTTAGTTCGGTTTTTAAAATATTGGCGGAAGAATAAGACTAATTTTGTTCGTTCTGTATGGCTGACGTTGGCTTTCAAAAATTTAGCATAGGTGAGATTCAAACACGGGACCTCCCGCTGTGGATCGTTCTTCCTATAAACTTATGAGGGCTTTACACTGCTAAACCAACCCTTGAAGTTAATTATTTTTTAGTCGTGTGCTTCGACAAAATATCCATATGCAAAATACATAATACTTAGCCTGTTTTTTTATTTTCATTTTACAAAATAATCACCTTTTAATTAAAAAAAATGATAGTTTTAAAAATATTTATATGTACTTTTAAAGCTAATCAAAAGAAAAAATAATTAAATTTATGCTTCTTTTATAAGCTACTTTTAGCTATTTTTTAAAGGGAGAGATTATTGCCACTCTATTTTTGTCTATTACCACTCCTCTTTAAGTTTTTTAATTAAAAATATTCTTTTTAACAGATAGAATCAAAATAATGAAAGATAAATACTATTAAAATAATTTAAGTAGCAACAGACAAAAATGAAGTGATAATAGACACTCCATTTCTCAAACTAATTAAATGTAATAAAAGATTCAAAGAATGATTCTGGTAAACCAAACATGAATAATTTCTGATTTTAATCTTAATAAATTAAAAAATTAATTAATTTTCTATCCAACTTCAAAATTAATTATTTTTAAACAATAATAATCCGACACTAATTCTTTTCTTTTTTTTTTGTTAAGCATCATAATTTTTATTTTTCAGTTGAAAAGAAGCTTCATTTGTTAATAGGATGGTAAAAAAAAGAAGGGCTACAATAGCTGCCAAGCCCAAATGAAGCTAAACATAGAGATCAAAGACCAAAAAATCACTTGGTCCAAAACAAAAAGACCAAAAAATCACAAAAAAATTAAAATAGATATAATTCTTTTCCCGTTGAATAGTTCTGTAATTCTGAATTTGAACCCTAATTCCCAAATTTTCCTCTTTCTCATCCCCTTCATCGCTGTCACTGATTGTTTTGCCGTCATCAAACTTCCCCGACCACCTTCTCCGCCACCAACGCCCACCGTAACGATACGCTTATCACCTTGATACGGCCTCGGCAAGATACAAAATCGAGCACTCCAATTGAAATGCGCATGAAGCTGAACAAACGTAAAGAATTTCTGTGAGTTTTATTCAATTGATCCTCTGAATTGGCAATGGATGACAGAATCAGTACGTTGCCGGATGGTATTCTGTGTCACATTCTTTCTTTTGTCCCAACCAAAGTAGCTGTAGCCACTGGTGTTCTTTCGAAGAGATGGAAATCACTCTGGCTCTCTGTCCCTATTCTCGACCTTCATGATCTAAGCTTTATCATCAATCAGAAATCCTTTTTTGAATTCGTCTACGCAACGATTGTCGCAGGAGATCCTCAGCAACCGATCAAGAAATTCAGCCTCACAAGTAGCGCTCCGTACAATGACGGCTTGTATCATCATCTAAAGATATGGTTAAACGCGGCGGCACAACGCGGAATGGAGCACCTCTGCGTTGATCTGCGCTCTACTTGGAATTCGTATGGTCACAGATGAAATTTTCCTGGCTCCATTTTCAGCTGCAGAACCCTTGTTCTTCTTAAGTTGAGAAACTGCAATGTGACTGTTTTTTCTTCTTCCGTTGACCTACCCTCACTCAAAATCCTGCATTTGCATTATGTTAACTTTGCAGCATCTCAACATCATAATGAACTTCTTAATGGCTATCCAATTCTTGAAGATTTGGAAACATGTTCAGTATCCCATTTTATGGATTCAACTGAGTTGCCAAAGCCGGTAGAGTTGAAAACCCTAAGCAAATTGGTCAGGGCAAATCTTAGGTCTTACAGTTTTGAAATTCCTCTTGAAGCAGTTTATAATGTTGAATTTTTGTGCATAAAAAAGGTAAGTATAAGTATTAATGTATTTTATTTTGCAGCGTGTGTCAAAAAAATTGTTAATGTTTTGCTTTGCCTTTATGGTTATTGCAGATACCTGAAAATAGAATTCCTATGTTACACAGTTTGACTCATTTAGAGCTCACCTGTTTGTTAGACAACGGCTTGGATTTTCTGTTTGAAATGTTCAAGCATTGCCCCAAGCTTCAAAATTTTACCCTCTATGGGGGTTATAGATGTCATGCAACATCCTGGGTTTTGCCATATCTGCATTTTGTTCCTGAATGCATCTCTTCAAAGCTTATGAATTGCTCTCTTATAGACTATGAAGGTGGAGAAAATGAAATGACATTTACAAAATACATCATGCAGAATTCAACATCTTTACAAACCATGAAAATCGAGACCAAATCTTCACTAGATATACATGAAAAACATGAAATGCTTAAAGAATTGTGCTTATGCCCAAGGAGCTCAACAACTTGTAAACTTTTATTCGCATGATGATTAGATTAGTAATTCGCATGATGATTAGATTAGTAATAACTGAATGTGATAGACTTGTGACTAGCTGCAAATACTTTCTAGATGACTCTGTTTTTATTAGTTTTCATGTTGCTGACTTTGATAATTTTGAAGGACGTGGATTTTTGTGTGCAGTTAGTTTTAATTAGTTCAATTACTTTCTACTTTCTAGTTATATACTATTTTATGGAATTGTTGGTTTTGTTTGCTTTGATGGTGTCCACTGACTTTGAGTCTGGTGCAAATTAGAAAATGTTGGTTGTCATTATCATATTGATTTTCTAATAATGGTGGTCATATCAAATATGCAAGTTCACATTAGATATTATCCTGCATGAATCTCTCAATGTCTAAATAATGACAGCACAACAATCATTGCTTGTTTAAACATCTCAAAAATCTTTTGAGATGTTTATAAAATTTCTAGTATTTATAAATCTAATTGTCAGCATGCTAAAAATTTCTATAATATATCCTCAAAATCTTACTCTCACCAAGCTCAAAATTTCTTCAAGTTATGCTGTATTACTATTAACCAAATAACATTTATTAAATTCTCAATCTCTCTGCTCTGAAATTTCTATCAACTATATGCTTTCATGAGAGGTGCAAAAATACTACAAGTTCTATACAGTTTATTGGCTTTATTGCCAAAGCTCTATCAACTGGTTTCTAATGAATAGATAAAAGGAGAAATTATGGGAAAACCAATGAAAAAATATGACAAATGGCAGATGAGGAGAAATAATATTGATAACTCTGTTAGTGATGAAAGTCTAAATTTCTATTACAAGCATGCTTTTGCAAATATTTCGAAATAGATCTTGGACTGGTCAGTGCATGCTTTAGCAATTTGAAAGATACTGTTATTTCTTCTTTTGGAGATGCTTGTATTATTCTTTTTCTTTATACTGTTTTTTAATTGTGTGCAAATACTTGTAAAAAGACTTTTTAACAATTATTTTTGGGGTGTTGTTATATATTATATAAGAGACAATTCTGTAGTTTTTCTAAGCTAATCACTACCTGGGAGAAATATCTAAGATGGCAAGTTTTCTGAAAGAATTCAGATCTAAGAAAGGATCTATAGTAGTATTCTTTAAGGGGTGATTCACTGGCCATGGGCATATACTTGGAAGGTTGTTGAAAAACTCTGTATTATATTATTATTACTAAAAAAATTATATAATAGGGATTTGATTGGAACTTGAAAAGGTTTAGACATATTAAAGAATTTAGACTAATTTAAAGTGGAGTATCTATGCCTGGTCTCTGAATTGCTCTTTTATATTAATTTTTCATGCCCCACAGGCCCACAATGAAGAAATTTGACAGGTAGTTGTTGGGTGCAAACTGCACATACATGTATTATTTATTAAATTTTTCATCACATGTGTAATATAACATATATGAGGAACTTAGACAATAATATTAGAAAGTCATGGTGGATGTACACAACGAATAATCTATCTATATCTATATGTAAACTTGACTTGTGTTAAAGAATTAAATGCTTCGTTATAGTAGTGAAATTATGAATTCGTGTTGTAATTTTCTAATTTTGTAACTCATGAACCATGCTTCATTATAATAGTGAAATTATAAATTTGTGTTATAATTTCCAAATTTTGTAACTCATGAATCATATATTATTGACTTCAAGAGCCAAAGAATTTAAATATAAAAAAAATATTAGATTAATCTCTTCAACTCATTCACCTTTTAAACTTCTTTTCTTTCGTTATAACAAAAAAATAGTGTGGTTATTGAATTCCCAAAAAAAAAAAATAGTAGTATATTATGAGAGGATGTGTTCTAAATGTTTTAAAAATAATTCTGTTGTATTTTAAAATAAATTTTCAAAAAATTTAGTAGTATATCAAATGTTTTATTAGGGATTAAATTTCCCCAAAAAAATTAGTAGTATATCAAATGTTTTATCAGGGACTAATTTGATTTATATAACAAAAAAAAAACTTTGTAAGAATAAATTGTGCAATTAGTCAAAACCCATTTATTTTAATTGACAGGGACTAATTTAATTTATATAACAAAAAAAAACTTTGTAGGATTAAATTGTGTGATTAGTCAATACTTATTTATCTTAATTGACATAAGAGATTAATTTCATATTGTTCTAAACCTTTAAGTCATACAATTTGTAGTATTGAAAATTTGTAAAGATTAATTTTATAATGTTTTAATTGTTTTTAAACTAATTTATTAACACCACACTCCTAATATAAATACTAACTAACAGACTAAAAATTATAATTTTAAAAGAAACAAAAAAAAAGGTATTTTAACATGATACACTAAATGAACATATGGTTTTATTATAACAAAAAAAATGTGGATATTGAGTTTTCAACCGTCTGCTATCATTTCTTATTATTAAGGGGGTTACATATTAATATACATCATTTTAAATGTAACATTTTTTTTATTTCCATCATCAAATCAAAGAGAAACGTTTCGCAAAATCAATCAAATGAATGAATGCTATATATTTTTTTTTTTAAAAAAAATCATTATGACGCATAATGAATCAAATGGATTACTGATATATATATATATATATATATATATATATTAAAATAAAAAAAATGCTAATTTAACAGTAACCCACGGAACATATTTTTTTTAAAAAAAAGTTGCCCTTTTACGCTTTTAATGTTGCCCAACTTTAGCAACACAACAAAGTGAGATAACAATACTTATTCATATATGCAATTCAGCTAAAGAAATGAATAAGAATATGGACCATTTTCAAGACTTATTCATATATGTTCAGCCATTTCTTCAGTTTCATTTCATAAATATAATAATAATATTAATAATTATTATTATCATTATCATCATAATGAGTATTCTTCAACTTATCTAACCACTATATATAAGAATATACATATATTCATGTTTGTCCAACATAATTTCTAGATTATTTTCGTTTCATGTGCCTTCAAATTATTCACTACTGATTCTTCATTCTATTTTTAAACTTCATCTTATTGCTAACAAATCATGTCTACTGAGTTATTTAAACAGATATGTATATATATGTATTTGTACAATTTATATTTGTATTGTTTATATACAATTTATATTAAACTAGATTACACTAACTTTGATTTTTGCAATTTATCTTAGAAATAAAATGACTGATAATGAAGACAAATATACACTTCTGAATGATCTCAACACAACGGTTAGGTGTGAATTTTAAGGACATAGGATACTCTTAGTATCTCTGAAAAAAAAAGAGTTAATTAACACAAACATAGTCTTAATTGATGCAAAGGTATACATGTTAATAATTTTAAACACATTCTATTTTTAATTTTAAGTATAGAATATTTAACTAATGAATTTGTTGTAAACTATTTATGTCATATCATTACGTACTAATTTTTGATTCCTTAGAGCAACTATATACATAATTTTATTGAAAAGAATATTGCTCATAAATTCAAGACTATTCTAAAATAAGGGAAGATATACTATATTAGAAATTTTGAGGTGACAAAGAACAAGAAAAAATTTGCAGTGGTTGGAAAAAAAATTTAAGGAGAAATTTTTATGTTTTAACCATTGTCAAAGATTTGATCCATGATGACACGAATATTCCTTATCATATTTTCGAGTTTGTAGAGTTTGAAAATTTGAAACAAGGGAAATGAGATATGGTACGAAAAAATAAAAATACAAAACTCTAACGAATGACATGTAATCTTTTTGTTGGCCATTAATTATCATAAATTTCTATCCATGAATAGTTATGCATCCCAACTAATGGTAACTTCCTTTTCGTCAAATTTCGCACATGTTTTTTCGTACTATTTAGTATTGTTGTTAGAAAAAAGATTGGATAAGCAAGTCTTTATATGTATTTTTTTAAGTAAAAAACTTCTTTTTATCATAAATGTATAATCAAAATCACTCATTTGTCTTTTTCTAAATATTTTTCAAATGGACATTATTGGAATTATTAAGAACATGAGCCCTATCCAGCAAAAGACGGTTGGTGGACAAATTGTTAATATGATGACTGTGGAACTACAAGACCAAAGGTTAAACCTTATCCCTTTTTTGGAGTTAGCATTATGACCTTCTCTTTAAAAAGGATCATTTAAAATGACAAAAAGTTTTTTATTGGGTTCTTTCTTAGTTAATACCAAAACTTATTAGTTTAATATTAATATATATTTATAAATTCAGTATACTTTTTCCTGAATCTGTATGTCAATATACATTATTAACTTCTATATTTTTTTTTAAAAAATAATCAAAGTATTTCACAAAATATATTTATAAATATACGTATACTTAAATAAAATAATTACTAAGAAGATAAACAAAATATTTAATATTATAAGTATAATAATTTCTTATTATTTATTTGTTACTAATTATATAACTAAAAATAATTTCTTGGAATAAAAATATATGTAATAAATAGGTTATACATATTTTTCAGGTGTTTTTAAAAAAATATTCTAAGGATTAAAAGTTATTAACCTAACCAAATTGCTTAAAATACCAATGAATAAGTATTATAGGGAATAATTATTTGATTGCATCATGCATTTTCTAGAAAATCAATCGCAATTTTTTTTCAGTATGTTCAAAACTTTTTTCAAAGCTTCACAAATTAACAATATGCGAGTTAATAATACTACATATACAAAAGTTAATTAAACAATGTTAATTCTCATTTAATATTAGTTATAAATTATGTAAACTTTTATTGTTTATAAGAGTGAAGCATGTTTTTGGGCTTTGAAATACTATTTTTGTATATACATATATCTCTTCAATCAAATATGTTTAAAACAATGTTATTAATATAATAATTTTTTTTGGCCAGGGAAAAAAAGTTAAAGTAACACTGTGGGATGAATATGTTACTCATTTTGAAAAGAAAATGAATGTCAACACCACTGAAATTTTAAGTCTTAATATTGCTATCTTTACATCAACAAGAGGTATGAATATCCGAGGTAATGTAATCATAATATTATATTTTATTAATTATGTATTTTTACATATTAAAGCTCAATTACAATCAACTAATATTTAATTATGTCCATATAATTACTCCATTTCTACATCAAGATCAACCAATTTTATGTCAATATTGGCATATCAAAGACTAGAGAACTCAAACAATTGTTCAAGTAAATTATATGTTCAATTTAATACATATACTAACATTATTTTAAAATTATACATTTAGTGCAATATATGTTACTAAACTTCCTAAATTTATTATAGGGATTCCAATGATGCTCATAGTGCTCAAATTACAGATTCTATGTATCTTTCAATGTTGGACAAACCCAAGACTATAGGTGAAATTTTGGAACTAGCACCTTCTAAGAGTCATAGGGTAACAAATAAATCTAATTAAAATATATGCTTTTTAAAAATTACATGTTATAAAAAGTTTACTTAAAATTTTTAATTACTCCAGAATGATGTTTATACTTATGTTGTTACGGTAAATGATATATTGTTGGTACTATATGTGTTACCCGGATTTAACTTAAACATTGTAATGATTTCATTAAATCTAAGGAAAAACTACAAAATCTACCTTATCCTCTTTTTCTATAATTTCAATGAAAGGTTCCATTTGGAGCTTGATGTAAGTGATTCTACTGGTAAGACTATATTGTTTTATTTGATGAAGTTGCTGAACAATTAGCCAATGTAAAACTCAATGACATTACTTCAGCATTTGATAATAGGGAGATGATACGGATTTGCAGTTGTTGTTCTTTAAGATAATTGACTGTACACAAGTTTTCTAAGTGAAAATGAGTTCTTTCTTTCGAAGATGCGGAATGCAAAGTTTTACCGCAAACAAAATTTTCATGCCAAAGGTAAATATTAAATTTATTACATATAATGCCATAACATGTGATTTATTAACATTCAATTACTCCCTCTGTTCCTATTTAACTGTTCGGGGAGAGAAAATCACATATATTAAGAAATGTAATACTAATTGTTATAGTTTTTCTTAAAATAAATTTTGAACTCTCCATAATACCCTTTATCTCTCATTGTTTGATTGGTTGGACAGTGGAGCATTGATTAGCCTCCAATTAAACATAAGGTTAGAATTGGTAAAAGTACTTAATGTTACATTGAAAATATGAGTGTACAGATAAATAGAAACAAGATGTTTTTTTCTCTCCGGACAATTAAATAGGAATAGAGGGAGTATAAAGCAATGTGAAATAAACTATAACTGATTTGTGCTTTTATTGTGCAGATTGAAAAAGAGGATGATTCGAATAGAAATATAGTAGAAAATACAATACAAATAACCGATTCCTTTGATGAATCTTCAAACAAAAGAACAAGAAATTGCTCAAAATAAAAAATAAAAAAAAGAGAAGACTAAGGTATAACAAATATAATTAGCATTATCTTCAAAAAATAATTTAAATTTAAATAGAAATAAATTTATATATAATAGTTATTAAAGCATAACTAATTTAACTAACATATGTTTTTAACTAACCATTTTTTTATATTAATATATTTATAGGATTAATGTGTTTCTTTTTATCAACTTTGTATTTATTGATATAGGTTGGAATCTGACGAAGAATTGTCTAATTGCTCAGAGAAAAAGGAGACATTAAAAGATTTAACAGACTTATCGAGACATATAATTTTAAGTTTATTTTTTTAAAAAAATGTTTAATAATTTAAACAACTTACACAACTTTTTTGGTTTTGAATGATTATTTTTAATATCTACATTTACTTTGGTCTTATTTATATTGATTACATATATACTAATCATAAATTCCTTACTTATTATAAATCAAACAGAGAAATTTAATAAAAAAAATCAAAACAAAATTATTCTAATTCAAATTTATAATTATTTCTTCAAAAATAAGTCAAAATATTCTTAGACATATTAGACATATTAATGTTTAAAAATATATAATAATTTGAACAATGGAGCAAAAGTGACTACAATGTAGCAAAATAAAAATAAAAAATCAACACATGCTATTGTTTGTTATTTAGAATAATTAATACTCTTATATTGATTTGTTTGAATTATTTTTAGATTTGTGATAGTTACATATAATTAGTTTGATATAATGACCACTTATTATAAATAAATTTTAAAAATTGTTTATGCTATATATATCACCAATATATTTATAATTCATTCAGAGGAAAATAACACTTCAAAAATATTAAAAAATATATATATAAAAAATATTATAAAAAGATATTATAAATATATAAATATAATACATAAAAAAATACCCTCAACGTTTACTTAAATTAATAACCCGTGCAACGCGTGGACATGTTCCCTAATAATATATAACCAGTGTGTATTCTATCATATTCCTTAATTAATTAGTGGTTGTATAGACCGTTCTTATTAACTCATTTGTTATGTACTAAATCTTTTTAATTTGGGAGATTGGAGGTTAATGCATTGATCCTTGGTAGTGGAGCTGAAGTATGTTGGCTGTACATGACAAAATTGAAAGCCATATAAGTGTATGTTATGGTTCCAATTTTGGGATGAGCAAACTATGGGGCTATTCTTTATCACTTCTTGTTAAGAGAAAAAAAAAAAAAGTTTGGATCAAGGGGTGGCTATTCATCATCACTTCCAGTAACACTGAATTCAACCTTCTCAAAATCCAGGTATTAGTTATGTCAAAAAAAAAAAAAATTCCATCAGCTCTATAAAATATAATTATTAGTTATGTCAAAATCTAGGCAATGACTCGCGCTATACACGGATGAAAAAAGAAACATATAATAGATAATATTATTTATAGACTTCAAAGAAAATAACATGTAACGCCTTAATTTTAAGACAATTTTTTTTCTTTTAAAACAAAACATAAGCAAAAGTTAAATTTCACTTTATAATAAATAATCATGGTTGCAACCCGTTTAACTTAAACGAATTTTTAATATTTGAACATAGGACTTAAGTTCACCCTCTTTGGGAATTTACCAAGATACCTATTTACACTCTAAATCTCGCCTTCTCTATGACGCTTGCTCCTCGTATCTTCTACAACCTGCAATACTGACACCGTGAGTTATATGTTTTTCGTTAGTTATATGTTACCCATGGCTTATAAAAACATTTTCTAGTATTGCGGTCAGTCTAACTGAAAAATTCCGAATGACATATAACATACACACAAACATATTCATATACACCAAATATACATTCACAAAGAATGCACACCATTACAATATCATGTATGTATTCATGTCAGTATCCTTTTATTATTTTTCATTTTATTTCATTTCTTTTCATCTTTTAATGGAAGACCTCATGCACAAGGAATCCATCATAGTGCATTGGCAGCAAATGCACAACTGAACTCATCTTCATAGAACACCGATAAGCGTCTCTATCCAGTGCCAAAAATGTCAGGCTATCTACTCCTTTCAGGATAGCCCTCTTGTACCCCAATTATGTACCCCTATAGGGATAACCCTTGGACTTCAGGTTAGTTGTCTCTTTCGAGATAACCCTACATTTTATTTTCATTTCATATGCTTGTCCACTTATCTGATATACTACCGGTGGAACTTAACCCATTTACTCAACCAACATTGTTGGAGAAAACATTTCTCTTTTCATTTTATTAATGTATTCATACATTTAACATTGATAATATCACATACAAAAGATAACTTAGATGTAAGTAAAAGTATAATGGTCCCCTAATATAGAGATCTAAAAATCAGAGTTTTTGACTTTTTGCACCGGCAAAGACATTTTTGTTGTAGCGAAGATAACTTTTCAACATTATCACACACAAACGCAAGAATTAGAAAGATTTGCATCACATGTGTAGGAATACTCATGAGGATTGTGCTAATGTTACCTAGCTAGCAAAAGATTGGGATGAAGAATGTCTCACTTTGATAAATAATTTTAAAAAATATATAATTTTGATTAATATAAAGCATATGCCAAATTTGTACAAGGGGAACCAAACTCTTCTCACTGTTTCATAATTCTGGTAAGTGGTTGCTTTCTACACGTTCTTTTTCTGCCTATACCACCCTTTTTCAGGGACTAAATTCAAACAGAGATTGTTCTGAATTTAATTTTCGAAAATGATAAGTAATTACTTTTTAAAACTAATTTTGGAATTTTTCAAAAATTAGGTAGTGTATCTAGAAAAATGGAGGTGCAGATAATAATTACCTTTCATATAATCTCAATAATTACTTTTTTTTTTTAAAACCATAATCTCACGTACATTAGGTAGAACATCTTTTTTTAGATTGGATATGGAACATAGATTGATCAACAAAACTTAAAGTCTAGCAACATCCCAAAAAAAAAAGAAACCTAAAAGAAGTAAAATTTGATTTTTATTTTTGAACATCATCTGACCCTATTATCATGATATTCAGCGTATTTAGGCTTGTCCTCCCAACCGGTTTTCTTTTTAGGGTTCAAATCGTGATTCTTGCATTAAGTATATAGCATGGCTCTACCTATGGCATCATCATAAATGGTAAAATTATTACCTATTTAATTATTTGATTAAATCTTTTATAAGTCTAATTATACATGTTTAAAAGTCTAACTAATTAACTTCATGTTTGCTGAAACATCCATTAATTTAGTATTTTTCTATGCATAAAAAAAAGGGTTTATAAAAAAGTTTAGGTTTATCCATATTAGAATTTGGGTTTAGGCCTAACTCACTCCCAAAAGCTAGTTCATAGGAAAAGGATTGTCACACCACTTATATACTCTATGGTGGCCCTCTTTCTAGTCGATGTGAGACTTGATCTTAACACACCCCCCTCACACCCAGGACTAGACATCTGGTGCGTGAAGTTTGCAGGACTCGACATCTGCGGGTGGCGCCCACGACTAACTTGGCTCTGATACCATAACAACTTTCTTATGAAGATGGAAGAAAGTACAGAGAAGAGAGAAGAAGAGACAAGGTGATGAAACCCGTAAAGAGAAGAAGATGAAATGAATGAATCTTCACTTGATTAACAGAGAAAGAATGTACATGAATATTTATACAGAAAGCAACAGAAAAACGGAAATAACAGAAAACAGAAAAGAAAATTACAGGGACCAAAAAGAAAGGGAAAACAAATTATTAAGAATTGCTATTAAGAACATATGTTATAAAATATAATTACTGGAAGGTCCTTTACTGGTACTTGACTGAGCTTTATCTTTGTCATGGAGATTATGATTACTATGAAGAGCAATCTCTAGTAATATGTTGTCGTAAAAAGAAAGGGAGAGAGATACCATTGTAAGAAGCTCTATTGAAAAGACCAAGGAACGGAGGGGAACAAGTGCCGAGAAAGTGAACGTAGCATTGAGTTAAAGTATCATATTTCACGGAATAATTGTGAACGCTACAGTGTCAAATTTTATCATAAATGTTTTTTTTTTTCCAATTAATACTACTGTCAAGGTATTTAAAGTCTTTCTTTAGACCTTGTGCATATTTCTCTTATATCCACTTAAGGTGTGATGTACATATTTTGTTTTTAGACCCATAAGTCTACATATTTCTCTTTATTTATTTTTTTATTTTATAAGCAGAAACACACTAGTAGTGTATTTGATACCCATAAAACGTTGCTCATGTAGATTTGTATGTCACTCCACTATTGTTTCAATTTGATGGTTGTTTTTCCTTGTCAATAAATAGAAGATGCATAAAGTCATGGTTAGAACTTAGATTTGCAAAGACCACAAAAACAACCTTAAGTTTTCCTTTGTTTCAATCACTTGGAATGCCAATCCTAGTGTACTGTTGTTTCTAATTTGTGTAACTTCATGCAGAGGCCATATTTAAGAGAGAAAAGAAAAATTACTGAAGAGTAAATTAATTGAATTTCTATTAATTGTAGACCTTTTTTAGTACACAAGTTTATCAAGATCATACTGATGAAAATACTGACAGGAATTAACATTGCTAGCTAGTGAGATATAATCAACAGAGTATTAATATGGTCATCAAGTACATCATAAGTTCCTTCACCTCAAAAATACAAGAAACCTTTAAGAGATATATGTAAAATAAATATTCTATTATACATTATACATGTATATAAAAGGAACTGTTATACCTTTATGATGCAAACCAAAGCCCCATTTGGTTTCTAAAAGATAAGGAAAATGAAATAAAAAATGTCTTGGGGTTCTCTAGGTCCTTCCCTTGGGATATGGGGAAGGAAAAAGGGGTTATTGCCGATCCCTAGAAGGATGATCGGCTAGCTCCAATCCTATTTATATTGTATTTTTATTTTCTATTTTCATAAATATATAAGTATAATACAAAATTGTCCAGTTATTTTAATTTTATTTCACGTTTCTTGAAATTTATATAGAAAACACTGAAAATAATTAAAATTCATTTTTCATGTTTTTTACATAAATTTTTAGAAACAAAAAATAAATTAAAAATAAGGTGACAATTTTTATTCTATAATTATTAATGAAAATAGAAAAAGAAGAATAACATGAAATAAAAATGCAAAGTAAATAGACAGTGAGGTACCAAGTAATTCCAGTTCTAAGAATGAACTTGCTATGCTTCCTAGAAGCAGATCTGCTATAACTAGAGCCTTTCATGATGATGATAATGCCAATTTTACCCTCAATTATGAAGTGGGTTTGGTCCACCTGGAGTTGCTGTATGTGAAACACTGTGAATTAATTCACTAACCTTGTTGTCTTTGGATTCTTCAGAATCATAATTTGCACCAAATTCTTGAGGGAATGAAAAGAGGAACCTTGTTCTTGTTCTTGTTCTGTCTTGCATGATCTCTTCTTTAAATTCCCAAGAAATGTGCCTGGAACTTGAAAGATGGAGTATTACTAGCATAAAAAGAAGGAACATCATAATAATAGTTAGGATTGTAGATTTATGATTATGAACTCTCATGATTTCAAATCACAAGGGAAAAAAGGGAGAGGGTTTGGATGAAATCATGAATAATACATAGAAAAGACATAGTAGTTTAATTTGATTTCTTGTCTTCCACAGAACCTTCAAAATTGAAAAATAAATACTTGTAGGTGGTTAGCAGGTGTGCTATTTAGTGTTTGCATAGGATCTGACCCCACGATATCTCGACGCAACATTAAGATTTTTGTAGTTATAGAAAATGCATCAATATCCATAAGAACAGGTTGACCTAATCAACCCGACAAAGCTATTCAATTCAACTTATTTAGTTCAGTTTGAGATATGTCATCTGGTCAAACACAACCAAACTTCGATGATGTAATATTCAAACCCTATAACTAAAATTAAGATATTAGACTTAATTTTGATATTTTGATTAGACTTTATTAGATTAAAATATGTATCTTATGATTTATATTTTTAATATTTTATTAGTTATTATTGAATTTTTTATGTAAAATGTAATATTAATTGGACAATTGAATGACCCTAACCAAACCTATCCATTCTTCTTTGGGTTGAGTTTTTTTTTTTTTACGAACTCAAACTATACTAAACTAAATCATTTTGTTAATTTTCGAATTTTATTTAACGCAAACTAAAACCAATCCAACCTACAATCACCCTTATATCATATCACAATTATTGTTCGCGTGTCACATTTTACTGTATTTAATGTAACGTAACCACAGTTTTAATGCATGAAATGTAACCAATCAATTACTTGTGGTACAGAGTGACCACACATGGACCAAATTATATCTCAATCATATGCTGGACTTGTTGAAAAATTATTGATGGTCATTAGTCATAGATATATTTATTTGAGGGTAAAGTTAATTATACATGCACTTAACTGTTTCTCACAAACTTCTCTGCAAGTTACTACACTTCAACTGTTTGAATGACCAATTGTCTACAAATACCCCACACAATCACAGTTCACAAGATATGTATATTTCTATTTTATATATTTATTTTATTTATTAATTAAATTTATTATTTATGTATATACATACAAGTTGTATGATACTTTTGCTAAGGTTTACTCAACTCGAATTTAATTAGTTGAAATTTACTCTGACTTCTGATTAATACTGAATATCATCTCAGAGTAAAACATGAAAAATGTGTTCTTATGATGTTTTGATGATTTCATAATTTATTATTTATTTAAAAGGAATAAATGCTGACTACTATTTATTTAAAAATAATCTATGGTGTTATTAACTTTTTATATATTTTAAAAGAGTAGCAATCAGTGTATCACTATTATTTATTTATATATACAAGTTGACGCTTTGACAGTTAAATAATTAATAAAGATGGATGGAATGGTAAGATTTGCAACTTTTGGTAACATTGAGGATTTAATTTGCGAAATTAAAACTTTGGAGACTAAATTCGCAAAAATTAAAAAACGAATGTTTCAGATTGAATCTGAGAAAACACTTAAAATAGATGGTCCAGAATAAATCTGAAAAAACTTAAAATAACTTTTATTAAAAAAGTTATAAGTTTCTTCTTCCTCAGCCTCATCACATCCCACCTTCCCACCGCCGGCGACCCTCCGCCGCCGTCACCAGCCTCACCATCACTGTCACCAAAGTGTCAAGAACAGCAAAGAACGAACTCATATCTGATTGAAGAAGCAACAACAATATTCACGTTGATAAAAAAAACATGTTCAATACAACTGGCCAACCGCCATTAGCAACAATTGCTCACAGAAATAAAAAATGTACAATCTGAAAATCACTGTGTCGGTGACGGTAAGGCTAGTGGTGACGGTGGCGGAGGTTCGCCGGTGGTGGGAAGGTGGGAGATGGTGAGGCTGAGGAAGAAAAAGCTTAGTGCCTGTTTACTTTCTTTCCAGTTTTGTCTTTTTATTTTCTATTTTTACGAGTAATTATAATGCAAAACTATCACATTGTCTTTATTTTCTTTTCTATTTTTAAAATTTTGTATAAAAAGTTTTCAAAACAACCAAAACTGTAATTTGTTTCTAATGTTTTATAAAATTTCTGCACCTCTCTTTACAAACTAAACACATACACTACTTTTTAATTTTTTACCCCCTACTCTTTGAACTAAATACATAAAAAATAAAAACACAATAGTGAAAACAAAGTAAACAAGCTTTTAGTAATTTTTTTTCAATAAAAATTATTTTAAGTTTTTCCAAATTTAACCTGGACCATCTATTTTAAGTGTTTTTCCAGATTCAATTTGGAATGTCCATTTTTTTGGCACACTAGGTGCCACGTCAGCACCGTTATCGGTGTTAACATTTTCCGTTAAAAAAGATCAAACTGAAACATTCAATAGAATCAGAGGACTAAATTGACACGTTTATTAATTAGAGGACCAAACTGAAATTTAAAAATAAGTTAGAGAACCAAAATTGCATTTTGGTTTTTTTGTTGTCCATAGGAAAGTAGTACAATTGGAGATCGAATCCATACTCACGCACGGATGTCCCCATACACTCACCAACTGAGCTACATGACTAAGACTGACCTAATTACTAATATTAATAACATAAATAATGAATAATAAATAATATTAATAATAAAAAAAGTAATATTAAGGATAAATACTATTACCTTTTTTTATTTTCTTTTTAGTATTATTTTTTGTAATTTTTTTATTGATTGTATGGTGTTTATTATATTTGTAGACATGACGGGGACTGTTATTACAACTGTTGATGGGCGTCCTTGTGCACGTGGAGACGGTTGAAGACGCCCGACTAAATCGGAACGCAAACGACGTGTTGGGGAGCCAGCGGTGGAGCAGGTTGAGGAGCCGATGCCAGAGTAGATTGAGGAGCTCGTGTCGGAGCAGATTGAGGAGCCAAAGCCGGTGCCGGTCACTTTTTTACTAAAACATAATTTTAGTCTTTTATTTTTTAATAAATTTTTATTTTAATCATTTAATTTTAATTTTTTATAAATTTAGTCTTTTATCTTTTTTTTTTATCATATTGGTTTGTTTGCGCTAAGATTATTAAGTGTTATTTTAAGTTAGAATCACAATCCAAACTCAAATTAAAAAAATAAAATAAAATAAAATTTGGAGGAACAGTCTGTCCATAGTTAACACAATTCTCCCTACGAAAGAATTGGGAGTGATAGAGTTTTAAAAAATATAAATAAAATTATGAAGTATTGGGAATTTTATTTTCTCAATGTATATCCATTTTTAATTTATTTTAATTTACTACTTGAATGAAAGGGAGTTGTTGGCTGATTTAATACTCAGCATCTCTCATTATCAATGCGTACATTAATTCGGTGACTGGGACTTGTTAATTAATTTGAGGTTCATATCAAATACGTAGAGTTTAGTACTAACTAGGCATCTAGTAGTCTAAATATAAGGAAGAGGTAAGATTTTGCTTCAATCAACAAAGATTTATTTATATATACTGTTATGATTCGGACTCTTATAAGGAGAAATTATCAAAGTAAACTTTGTCTCTTTTAATAAAATCTTTTTTATATATATTGTTAGAATTTAAATCTCAATCAAAATGCTTAAAGAATTTAACTATTTATTAATTGTATCAGACTTTGATAATGATAATTTGCATATTTAATGCTTTCAAAATGAGAAAAAATTAGAATAACGGATACTTATAATTGATTGACATTGAAGTATATTTTATCATTAAAGAAAAATTAAATTAGTCTAAAGAGTATACTTACCAAAAGATTATCACAAAAATAAAGTATACTTACCAAAAAAAATTAGTCTAAAGAGTATTAATCTTACGCGTCACTATCTTTTTGCAATACAATTAAAGACCATCCACGTGCAAAACGAGTACCATCTCAAATGCCAAAAAAAACAAAGAAAAAATAAAAAAATCTTTACTTAATTTTGTGACGGTTCCATGAGCCACATCCACGTTAATATAAATTCTCTTACTAGATTTTTTCACAAATCTTTCAATTTACCTAATTTTAACAATTATTATTTATTTTTTAAAAATTTATTATTTTAAATAATAAATAATAATTGTCAAAATTGAATTGGAAAATTTATAAGAAAATTTTGTAGGACTATATTTGGATTGATAATACACATAATTAAGAGGAGCAGAACAGAAGGAAAATAAAATTCCACTCTATTGTTGGAATATTATTTTCATTCCATTATTTGAAAATAGAATGGAGTGAAATGTATTATAATAACTTTTTCTCAATATTATCCTTTATTTTATTTTAACTATCTCTCTGATTTTTTATTTTTTTTTACTTTTTATAACTCTTTCATAGTATAATTTACACATTTTAATGAAACCAAGATAATTATTCCTTTGTTAATTATACTTTTAATTTTAATAAAATGTTTATATTTATAATTTTTTTAATAAATTAAGAAAAATATATAATAATATTGTTGCTCGTTGAAAAAAAATCTCATTAAAAATAGCTTGAACCAAATATTATGTCATGTATTAAAAGAAGACAAAACTAACTCATTCTTGTGTCTCTCCTAAATAGTTTAACTAAAGATAAAAGTGCTAAGTTGTATAAAGAAGTCAAAGAATAGGAGATATCAAAAGCTTAAAAATTCTTCAACCAACAAAAATAACAACTTGAAAATACCGTAGTAGTTTCTACTAGTGACTTTGAGGCCCAAGGCCGGGTCTATTGTTGGGCCAATAAGGCAATCACCTAAACCCAAAAATTTTAGAAGGGGAAAACAATTTATTTAATAGTATTGTAATGTAAATTTTAAGAAATATTTTATAAATTTTTAATATTATTATAAATGATTAAATTCTTTTTATTTGCACAATAATACACTATTGAAAGAAGTATTAAACGAGTAAAATTAATATTCTATTAAAATATACAAAACATTGAATTCCTTTATAAATACAAGCTTGTTTATAAAATACCTATTACTAGAGTTGTCAAAAGCCGGGTTGGATCACCACTGGTTAACCAAAAAACGAGCCAACTCAACCTAACTCATCTTTTAGATGAGCCATAAAAAACGTAACCTGGCTCAACCCACTTAAGTTGGTGACTTAAACGGGTTGGCTCATTAAATAATAAAAAAATAAAAAAATCAGAATAAAACATAAAAATTAAAAAAATTAAAAAATTAAAAAAATTAAAAAATTAAAAAAATAATTGCATCAATCAAATATCAATTATCAATTATATAAAAAACAAAGTATCATTCACCAATAGGATAAAATATAATTCTCTTAATTAAGCAAATATTATAAACTTATTATTCAAAAGTCATGTTTATACGGGTTAAATGGATTAACCCGCCTCAACTCGGCTCAACCCACATTTGGCAGTGGGTTAAGTGAGTCTGGCTAAATTTACCCGCATAAGAGGCTGTTTGGTTTGCATTTTCATTTCCTGTTTTCATTTTTTATTTTCTTTTCTGTTTCTTGTTTTCTGAAATTTTACAAAGGAAAAACTAAAAATACTGAAAACAAAAATTCTCTGTTTTCAGGATTTTTAGTTTTTCCTTTGTAAAATTCCAGAAAACAAAAAATAGAATGAAAATAGGAAATGAAAACAGAAAATGAAAATGCAAACCAAACAGCCCATAAGCCGCTTTTTTCAACCCAGCCTATTGGTGAGCCGGGTTGGCTCACGGGTTCTAGCTTATTTTGACAGCTCTACCTATCACAACAACTATTTTATAAAATAGATTGATGAATTAGTCATATTATCTATTGAGACAAACATATTGAAATTTTCTTGACAAATAAGTAGGACACGGAAAAAATTATTGATTATATAATATGATATATTCAAATAGGCCTTTAACATAATTTTTTCTGGCAACATCAATATTTCTCGATCCAGCGCTAGTAAGGCCAATGACAAACCTACATCTGAAAAAGCACATGGACATATACTAGTAACTAACACAGTATGTACAAATTTAATACATACGTTTATAATCACCAAACTTGATAATAGTAATACCAAATTTATAAAATTCCTACAAACATAACTTTAGATTAAATTCAAACCATGTTTAGAACTAACAAACAAAGTGAAATAGAAAGAAAGAAAAAAATCAAAGGCATAGGTTAAATTCAAGCGTCCACTGACTTTGACATAGTAGTGTGCCTTTTATGATTGAAATGCTAGAAATGGTAAAATTTCATTTCATTAATGCATAAATATTTTCCTAACAAAAGCTCACTTTAGAACAAAAAATATTTCCTATACTAACGCTTCAATAACCATAGTTGGTATAGATTTATTTTCTGTCTCGACGGTTTGATATATCAGTAGATAGAATAAAATAAATAATGTTTTAATATAGACCTCAACTTTTATATGAAGAAATTAAAATTAAAACCATAACTAATTTATACTTATAGATGCATACTAACAAGATTTTGATATCTCAAAAAACCAAACATTGATTCGGTCTCAAACCTGAGATGCTGATCTGCAAAAGAAGCAAGAGAAACAAGGAAAAGAGCAGGAAAGATACAGAGAAGATGAAACAGAAGAATGTAGGTTATGGATCCTACAGAGAAAGAAGAAGATGAACTTTTGATAGAAACATGAAAAATATTATTCAAAAGCCAATTAAGAAAATACAGAGAGGAGGTTTATATACAAAAGGGATAGAGGAAGATGAATAACGGTATTAACTGTTGATACAGAGGAAAGAGGCATAACAGCAAAAATAAGATAAAACAAAAGAAGAAAAGATATGCTAAGAAGGACTTAATACAAAAAAGGAATTTACAAAGGAGGGTTGAGGTATTGTCTAAGGATAAGAATTTATCTTCATTGCTTGGCTTTGGTTCTTCTCCATCATGAGAGATGATGTTCGGTAACACCCCCCTCCCCCCCCTCCCCGCAAGCTGGAGAATGAATGTTGATCATTCCCAGTTTGAAGAGGTTCTTGTAGAAGGGTTCTTTGGCCAAAGGTTTAGTTAAGATATCTGCTAGCTGATTTGTTGAAGAAACAGGCATGAGGTGAATCAACTTGGATTTGATCTTGTCGCGAACAGTGTGACAATCCAACTCAATGTGCTTGGTCCTTTCATGAAAAGAATCATGTTTGGCAATGTGAATAGCAGAGAGATTATCACAGAAAAGGGTGTAGGGATTACTGAGAGGTATTTGAAAAGCCTGAAGGAGATTCTTAATCCACTGTATTTTACAAGATGTGACAGCCATGGCTCTATATTCGGCCTCAGCGGAGGAGCGAGAGGGAGCAGTCTGCTTTTTTGTTCTCCAAGAGATTGTAGCTTTGTCAAAGAAGATGCAGTATCCAGATACTGATTTTCTGGAATCAGGATAGCCACCCCAGTCTGAGTCACAATATGCATGGAGTCTGAACTTGAAGGGAAGAAGATCCCTTTGCCTGGACAACTCTTTAAGTACTTCAGAATCCTGATACCTGCCTTATAGTGAATGTCTGTTGGACAATCTAAGAATTGACTTAACTGTTGAACAGCATAAGTAATGTCAATTCTAGTAGAAGTAAGGTATATTAATCTGCCTATCAATCTTCTGTACAGGAATTTGTCATGCAGAGGTGTCCCATTGATTTTTGATAGGCGTAGTGTAGAGTCCATCGGAGTTTGAGAAGGTTTGGAACCTAAAAGGCCAGTATCAGATAAAAGTTCCAAGGCGTATTTGCGTTGACATAGAGAAATACCTTTGGGGGATCGGGCAAATTCCAAACCAAGGAAGTATTTTAAGTTGCCAAGATCCTTGATTCTGAATTTGGTGTGTAAAAGATCCTTGACAACCTCTATCTCAGAGATGTTGTCACCTGCCAAAACTACATCATCTACATACACAAGGATGGCTGTGAAATGAGATGAAGTGGCTTTGGTAAAAAGGGTGTGATCAGCAGCAGAGTGTTGATATCCAACCGAATTTAGAGTTGCTGATAGGGTGTAAAACCATTGATGGCTTTAAGACCATACAGAGACTTCTTTAATAAGCAAACACTTTTCTTTGAAGGGACATCATAACCTTGGGGTGGTTTCATATAGACAAGTTCATCCAATTGACTATGGAGGAAGGCATTGTTCACATCCAATTGGTGTAGATACCAATGATTCGCAGAAGCAAGAGAGAGCAGCAGATTGAGGGTTTTCATTCTGGCAACAGGGGAAAAAGTATTCATGTAATCTAGGCCTTCAATTTGTGTGTACCCTTTTGCTACAAGTCTAGCCTTGAATCTATCAATGCTACCATCCTGTTTATGTTTGATCTTGAAAACCCATTTGGAGCCTATGGCCTTCTTGTCGGGTGGTAAATCAACAACTTGCCAAGTGTTATTTCTTTCCAAGGCAGAAATTTCTTCTGCCATTGCCTGCTTCCAATGATGAGACTTGATAGCTTCTGAGTATTTTTTGGTTCTGTGACAAGAGAAATGTTCGCAATGAAGTGCTTGTATTGTTGGCTCAGGTTTGTGTAGGACATGACAGATGTGAGAGGATAGACAATGTTAGAGGAGGAATCATGGTTCTGAGAGTGTTGATTTGTGATTAGCTTGTAATGATAGTCCTGAAGGTACTTTGGAGGTCTTGATATTCTTGATGAATGTCTCACACTTATGTCAGATTGCGAAGGTTGCTGCTCCTGAGTGCATGGAGGATCAGTAGCAGGATCACGTGGGCTTGCTGCCTCAGGTGCATTATTGGAAGTGGGTGACTGCATAAGAGGAGGTGTATCTTCAGTGACATAACCTGCATCAAAATGTTCAGAGTAGCTAGGAAGGCAAAAACTGTCTTGCTCCCTACTAAAGGTGTTAGCAGGATCATAAGGAAAGTGGTTCTCATAGAATAAAACATTCCTGGATACAAATATTTCTCTGTTATTAGTGTCATATAGAAGGAAACCCTTGGTGCCATGTTTGTAGCCAATGAATATGCATTTTCTAGCTTGTTTATCCAATTTTGATCTGTTAGCAAGTAAGGTGGAAGCAAAGCATAAACAACCAAATACCTTTATCATAGACAGATCAGGAAGATTAGAATATAACACTTCATATGGAGAATGATTTTGTAAAACAGGAGAGGGAATACGATTTATAAGAAAAGCAGCATGTCCAAGAGCATAAGACCAGAAACACTTAGGTAAATTTGATTGAAACAACAGAGCTCGTGTGACATTTAACAAATGCTGATGCTTTCTTTCAACTATGGCGTTTTGTTGTGGAGTCTCCACACAAGATGTTTGATGAAGAACACCTATAGATTCATAGAACTTAGGCAAATTAAATTCAATTCCATTATCTGAGCGAATGGTTTTTATTTTAACATGAAACTGAGTCTCAACTATCTAGAAGAAATTCTTAATGATAGGCCTTACCTCGGATTTAGAATTTAACAAGAAAACCCAAGTGTATCTAGATTTGTCATCAACAAGAATGAGAAAATAAACATGACCATGCAAGGATGTAGAGGATATGGGACCCCAAATGTCAGCATGTATGATATCAAAACATCAAGAGGAGACAGAAGTACTTAAAGAGTAAGGTAATTTCTTTTGTTTAGCATAATGGCAAACATCGCATACAAAATCCTTATTGACAAATATAAAAGGGAATTGTTTTTGCATTACATACAAACTATCCAATCCTAGATGGCCAAGTCTAGAATGCCAAACATGAGAATCTGTGGAAACATAATTACAAGAAGGAAGAACAGGCAAGGCTAACGAGTGAAACTGAATGGGAGATAGAGCAGTTAAAACATATAAGCCAGGAGATCCTTCAGCTATACCAATCTGCCTCTTGGTAGTGGAAGTCTGTAACCAACAACGATTGTTAGAGAAAAGCAGTTCACAATTAAGATCACCAGTGAGTTTGATAACAGATATAAGATTGTGATTGAAATTGGGAACAAATAAAACATCAGTGAGATAAAATGATTCAGAGAAATAGATGGTGCCACAAGTTGAAGAAATAATTAAAGGGCCATCAGGAAGTTGTATTTTAATAGGAGATATATGCTTATAAGATGAAAAATGCGATAAGGAGCAGCAGATATGATCTGTTGCCCCAACATCCAGAATCCACCTAGAGGAAAGAGTGTTACCACTAGCTTCATTGGAAGATTGAGCATGCTGCACAGAAGAGAGATTCAGCTGTGAAGGTTTTTGATCAGTCTTGCTGGATGGTAAAAGGGCCAAAAGAGATTTATATTGCTCAGCTGTCAGCATGTGTTTGGGTTCTTTAGATGAAGTACTGGCTTCAGCAGGTTCATCTGCATTATCAATAGTAGCAAAATTGGCAGATTTGTTAGCATACTTAGGATTCTTGAATTTGAATCCTTGAGGAAAACCATGCTTGCGGTAGCAGACATCCTCGGTGTGACCAGTTTTATGGCAATGAGTGCAGAACTTGTCATTTTTAAACTTGTTGAAAGAAAAGCTGGTAGGTTTTGAGGGTGATGGTTTCTGAGATGTAGAGGGAGAGGTTTGAGAAAAGGCAACCAAGTGTGAATTGGAAGCATCCTCATTACCAAATTGATGTTCCTGCTGAGAAATGATGGAAAGAACCTTGCTCATAGGTGGAAGAGGATCCATAATCATAATATGAGATCTGACAAAAGAAAACTGATCATTGAGTCCTCGCAAGAACCGCACCACCATGTCAGTGTTACGTTGCGATTTCAATTTCTGGAGAGCGCCACACGAGCAAGGATTGGAGCAAGTACAATCTGGGACAGGATTAAGCAGATTAAGCTCATCCCAGAGAGTCTTCATAGAGGTGTAAAACTTGTTTATTGATAAATCGCCCTGCCGAATGCGATAGATTTCCTCTTGTATTTCAGAGATGCGAAAAAGGTCAGCATGGCAGAATCTCTCACGAATTTCTGTCCAAGCCTTTGCAGCTGTAGGAACAAGGAGAAGAGATTGGGCAATTTCAGGACTAACAGCGCGAAAAATTCATCCAAGAACTAGAGTGTTGCATCTTTTCCAATAAGGAAAAATAGGATCATCAAAATCTGGTTGGGGAATGGTGCCATCAATAAAAGAGTCCTTGTTCTTCATCTCAAGACACATACGCATAGAAGTAGACCAAGTGTAGTAGTTCCCATCGCTGAGAACCGGAGTCATGAGAACCATGGCAGGGTTTTCGTTTGGATGTATAAAGAAAGGGCTCGATGGATCTTGAGCCATCTTCGCAGCAGCTTCTTTACCTTCGGAGCGTGCTTCAGCCATTTGATGAAAGGCTTTACAGGCTAACTGATACCATAACAAGATTTTGATATCTCAGAAAACCAAACACTGATTCGGTCTCAAACTTGAGATGCTGATCTGCAAAAGAAGCAAGAGAAACAAGGAAAAGAGCAGGAAAGATACAGAGAAGATGAAACAGAAGAATGTAGGTGATGGATCCTACAGAGAAAGAAGAAGATGAACTTTTGATAGAAACATGAAAAATATTATTCAAAAGCCAATTAAGAAAATACAGAGAGGAGGTTTATATACAAGAGGGACAGAGGAAGATGAATAACGGTATTAACCGTTGATACAGAGGAAAGGGGCATAACAGCAAAAATAAGATAAAACAAAAGAAGAAAAGATATGCTAAGAAGGACTTAATACAAAAAAGGAATTTACAAAGGAGGGCTTCAGGTATTGTCTAAGGATAAGAGTTTATCTTCATTGCTTGGCTTTGGTTCTTCTCCATCATGAGAGATGATGTCCGGTAACACATACAGCTTCTAAAAAATGTTATTTGATTCTAGAACAAGAATAAAAATTTGATAAATGATTAATATAGAAATTTTTAGGGTAAAAAGGTAATTTAATAACTATTCAATAAAATGAAAATCTATTTTCTTCACATTCCTTGGGAGGGAACAAAAAGGGAGGAAAGTAATGGAATGGGACAGAATGAACTCTATCCAATGTCATGCAACTCCATCATTTTAAGTACCAAACAATGAGTTTTAAAAAAATTTCGCTTCACTCCATTATGCTCTGTCCCATTTCATCAATCCAAACAAAGTCTCAATAAATATAGCATTTCTCATCTTTAAATTAGGTAATGTTTTGGCCAGTTTTTTTCTCTTTTTCTTATAAACAAAAGCTGAGTCAAACACATTTAAAAAAAACATAAAATTGAAAGCTAATTTTTTTATTTGAGTAAAGTATAAATAAAAAAGTGGGAGGAGCTTTTGTTAAAAAATAATAAAAGTCTAAAAGAGCTTATAACTTTTTTTTTAAAAGCTCTTATTTAATTTAAAAGTTACTTTTAAATCAGAAAAAAGTCAGATCAAATGAAGTCGAATACAGTTCAAAATTTGCTCAAAATATTTTTCAAAGTGTGAACAAGAAAATATAATTGATGTGACAAAGGCACACCTTTTTCATTTGTTAGCAATGTTAAGTCCAACCTACGCTTTTGTCTGCATTCAGAACAACACCAATAACCACAAGCCAAATCCACACTAGTTGCATTCTTCCTTTTAGGTTTAAATTTAATGTTTGAACTTTGATATGTGGTTTAACCCTAGTCATGACCATCAACAAAAGTGTAAACATAATGATAAAAGGATTTTTTAAACTTGTGTAATATTACACTGATTAAAAAATTAAAAGTAAAAAAAATTTCTTGAAAAAAATAAAAATTTAATGGGATTGTGTTTAACCTACGATTAATAATGTGTTTTCCTTCTATCTTTACTTTTTTTTTCTTCATTTTTAACCTTAGCTCGGAGTATAAGATTCGTAAGGAAACTTTACCCACCACATACGTCAATTTACGCACCAACAAATTTTTTTTTTATTTTTTTCATATTGAAACGAACTATATCATTGTTGATATGGGAACTTTGTTTCGCGGAGGAAAAGTTCCGTAAGAAAACTTTACAATTTTATCTGACTTTTTATTAAAAAATATAAAATTTAATTTCCGTTTTTTTATAATAATGTGTACTATATATCTAATTGATAATTTTTTTTTGAAATTTTGTAATAAAAAAAAATATATTTTTATCAAAATATTTATGGTAAAAAGTGATAAAATGATATAAGTGAAAAAACAGAACTTATCATCCACAAAATAATGGTTTAGATAAGCTTCCATACAAAACATATAATCCAAGCGGAAATCTATACGAAACATGTCATATGTTTTCTTTTTCCGGAAGAGAACATATTGTCCGAGCGAGTAAAGAACGGATGATATATTCTATATCAATATGCGAAAAAACCATGTATTTTATTAAAAAAACGGAACATAAGCTCCTAGTGAAAGTTAAAAATGAAAAAAAAAAAAAGAAGGAAAGTGTGTTGCACCTTGAGATGGGTGTAATGTGCAAACTGCAAAGTGCCACCCTTTTAGTTGGAGAAGTTAAATTCAAACTCTAAACCAAACACTAATTAAGAGGACAAACTTGTTTATGTCAAGGAGAATACCAATTAATCTTCTACTACCATAATAATATGATAAGAAAATATCTAAGAAACCGAAAACCCTGGTCATGGCCATGTGTTTATCCCCATTTTTTTATTTCCACCAATTTGTTTCATTTTATTTAAGATTATTCACAAGTTTGTGCTATTTAGCCTTCAGGCAACGGAACAGAGCATCGACCATTGTTGTCAACTATCAAATCATATCAAATATGCATTCAAGATTCAGAAAATTATCGCAGATGTTCATTGGTTTTTTCTGCCTCTAACTTAGATCTTATGGTATAAAAGAGGAGGTTCCATGCCAGCATAACTAAAATTACACACTACAATTTCATTATTTATCGAACTAATATTCAGACAAAGTTCCATAGAAAATGGAGAGGTTCAGATTTAGACTACAGAAATAGAAAAGTTGTCCTCACATTTGCTGAGTTCATTCAGATCAGTCTTTCTCAGAAGTTTCTATATGATTCTTTCCAATACTTGCAAGAGTATTTGCAAAACAGTTTATCAACATTTCTTACTCATTTTTCGCATCATCGGTTGAGGGGGTTTCGTCACTTTTAACAGCTGTAGCATCTGAAGGGCCGTCTTCGGTATTCTTGGAAGCACTGACATCATGGGGAGTAGATTCTGATGGTTCACCAGTGGTTTCTGGTTCAGTTACAGGAACTGTCTTTTTGACAGTTCCAACTTGTACATACTTACCCATAAACTTGTATTCCCAGTCTTGTAAGGCCTCAAGTTCAAATGGGCCAAGACCAGAGATATCCCCAGTTAGATCTTTCTCTTCGAAAGACATCTTTGCTAAAGCTCTGCTTGCATCCTTCCCGGCAAAGAGCGCGTAAGGTCCACCGGGTCCATAAAACATCCTGGTAGGAAACATAAAAACATTGAGAAACAACAACAACAAAAGTCTTATTCCATTAGGTGAGGTTCGCTACATGGATCTCACGACACCATTGTGTTGTGCTTGGTACATATTATGTTTATAGATATCTTTTAATAATTTCTTCTAAGGTCCTTATTGGCATCCCTCTATCCGTTTTAATGCGGCTAGAAAGAAACATTGACAAAACAATAAAGAATAACAGATATCAACTTCCTTTTGCAAAAATATTTTCTTCGTAGCACTCAAAGGTAGAAATCAATATTATATTCTTCAACCAGCAAAAGAATCAGGTGTACTGCAAGTTTTCTGATGATTCTCACATCTACAATAAACTTTATAGCTGTCACCAATGAAAGTTATGCATGTTAAAAGCAGTGCAGGGAGACAAGTGTGCAGGTGAAAGGCAATATCCTTGTCGTCATGCCTGCAATTCAAACCGCCATGAACCCCATGATTCCATGGGAAGTCACAAAAAGGATCCAAGTGTGTCCTAAATGGAAAAATGGCTCAATATATATCCAAGGGTGTAAGGGTAAGAGATGAAAAAGTCCTTCTGATTCAGAATATATATCCAACCTCCTACCTAGATAACCATTTTTCTTCCCAGATTGTGGCATCAATCTCTTGAAACACTAGCTCCAACCTTTTCGTCCGGCAGTTAAACAGATGTGGCCCATTTCCTCTAAATTTTAATTTGATTATAGGACAAGAATTTCAATGAATTTTCAAAGCTTAAACAGCTACATTTCTTGGATATTGCATATTACATTGGATGGTTGATATTTGTTACTTTCTGAAAAGTTGAATCAAAGTCTATTATGTAGAAGATGCATTTCAAGTGAAGTTTAACTTAGTGTGCGTTTGGAAAAGTTAGCTTATAGGTTATAAAAGGTAGCTTCCAATAATTCACTTTGAATTTTATCCTTAAGTCATTTATTTCATGCCTCTTTAAAGTCATCTATCTTCTATTACAAGTAATAAATACATGTCCTAAGTCATTTAAAACATTTTGGCAAGTTATAAGCTAGTTTTGCCAAATACCTCTACACAGCCATAAGCTAAGTCATAAACAATAAATTATAGTCATGAATTATATGGAAGAGCTTAACCATATAATAGGCAGAGTTCGCGGCGACAAAGAAGGAGAAACACAGCAGAGGCGTGCGTTCCATGTTTCAACTAAGAGAGAGAGGAAAGTAGGTCTAAAAAAGTAAACCTGGCTTTTTTTAATTAAAAAAGGAAAGCAAAATGACCAAACTACCCTAAATGAGGGCCATTTTGGTCTTTTTGGGTCCAAATAAAACCCTAAATTACGCCAAAGTTACTGTTGCAGCTGCAACAAAACGTGAGGAGCTGCAATTTCCACTGCAATAGCGCATGTGATGCACGCAATGTCAAAACGTGACGCAACGGCGCAACCGTAGCGACCAGGGGGTGCAATGCTCCGGCACGGCACTATAGCGCACTATTGACTACTATGGTTGAAAGTCATTTTCAGTATTCAGTCAGCATCTTCACCAACCCTTTTTTCCCCTACCTGGCAGATACCAAGGCCAGGCATAGCTGAAGTGTCGACCAAAGGTTGGGAAAAAAAAGGGACACTTAAAAATTGATAATGTATTTGAAGTTTTGAACAGAACATTACACAACTCCATACACATCCAGTGTTTTCAATTCTCAAATTTCCATCTTCCCATACAACCCCTATCAAGCATATCCAGATGCTTCAACTTTCATAAGGAGTTATACTTTAAAAAAGCAAAGTAACCTCTTAGTACAAAAAAGAAATTCACAATCAGATAAATGTACTCAAATATAATTATCCACTCCAATCCACAAAAGGGCAAAAAAAAAAAAACAAATAAATGCATGTGTAGTTCTTATATGAGCATAACCCTAGAACTTCATTCTTAGACAAACCAACAATCATAATAATTAGAATTTACTATTATTTTAATAACTTCTTAGTTTTTAATCGACAGTGTGCTACAAAATTTGCAGCTGAACACAGATAGAAGATAAAGAATAAAAGAGGATCAATTTTTACCAAAAAGGAGTCTAGAAATGCACAATTGAACAAAAGTAAAAACACCCAGAACACCAAAAAGGCTATTTTGACCAAACAAAACGAAACCCAGAACCCTAAATCAATAAAAAAACAAAAAGGGGTAAAAACCAAGAGGCGAAAAAGTAAAGGGGGTGTTGCAGCGAAAAGCAAACCTGCTCTGAGAAACATCGTAGATCTGACCCTTGATAGCCATAAGCAGAGGCTTCTCGGGATCTGAGCCATCATAGGCCTTAAGCTCTTCTTCGGTGACTTCACCGATCTGAACGGGGGGTCGCAGAGGCTCCATTTGGGCCTCGAAGGACCTTGCAGTGTGGGCATGGTGTTGGTCAGAGGAACCAAAGAGACCCGAAACGACGTAGTACAGGGCGAGGATGAGAGCGAGAAGGGTGAAGAAGGTAGGTGGAGAGAGACCGGTGTAGGCAACTATGGCTTCCTTCAGCGTCTCCCACAGTTGCAGAGCCATTTTCTGGGCTTTGTTGGCGGTAGAGAGAGAAAGAGAGTGAGAAGTGAGAGAAAAATCAGGGATTTTTATAACAGCATTAGTCAATAACAATTAGGCTTTTTAGTTTAATATTCCACAATACTACATTATTTTCTAAATTACTTTACTTTTAATTTTATTTTTCAAAATGCTCATTTTTTATAATTAAAAAGTTAGTTTAAGCAAAATCGATTTTTTAAAATAGATGTATTAAATTCTTTTTTCTTTCTAATGATGAGAAATCGATTGTCTCAATCATGTAGTGAGTGCATGGGAACATACAAGTGTGACAACAGAGTTCGATTCTTAGTTGTACTACTTTTCTATAAAAATCAATAAAAAAACTAACTTCTTTTATATATATATATATATATATATATATATATATAATTGGTTTCCGGAAAACTAACTTCTCATCTATAAATTTTTTTTTTATTTTATTCTTCTTAATTCTTTCAAAAATTATTTTTTAAAATTTTTCACCGATACTATTCTTGTTATTTTATTTTTTTATTTATAATTTCTATTTTTATGTTTAAAAATATCATTTTTAATTTTAAAATATTTATCAATACTAATATTTAATTTATTATAATTAGTGTACTCAAAACGAATAAAGTATATAAAAATTAAAAACAATAACTACTTTCGTAAATTTAAATTGATTTTACAATTAAATCAAGACTTTTAAGAATAAAATGATATATTCTCGCATAAAATAAGTTAATTATTTTGTGAATTTTCACCGGAGTTACTACCGCAATTAAGACAATTGTTATAGATAGTCCTACACTTTTGTATAAACAACAATGTTTTGGTTGACCTTATTCTCTCATATCCATCTTTGTGCGTATGCGAGTGGACTACGAACGTCCATGACGGGCCCTTCGCATCTTTGGATTGTGATAGAGTTCTGGGCCATGATATTGAGGCCAATATCCTTCATTTCCAATCACTTGGAATTCTTGGCGTTAAATATTAAAAATGTTTTCTAACTTGTATACTGGGAACACAAATTGCATGTAATCTAAATGAATTAATGCACATTCAACAATAACATGTGAACAAGGAAATCGCAGAGTATGAAATTTGTCACAATCACACCATGAGTCACTTACATTAACCTTAAATTTCCCTGCATGTCACCCTTCAAATGGGTTAACTAGCTCATCCACCAAAAATTCATGATTTTCTCTAGTAAACAAGTAAATTGAGTGACTATGTGTGAGTTCAATTTTATTCTATTTTCTTCCATAGTCGTTGTTAAGATTTCACAGTTATAGCTTGTTGTTGTTGCCTCCTCCTTACAAATAGCTCAATCAACCTATATAAGTTGATTTAACAATTGTTGTGATTCACAAATTACATGTTTCTTTAAGGACTAAATTAATGCACTCAACAAGGTTAGTTGTCATGTAACCATAACATTGCCCTTGGTCAAAAGCAAGTGCCCATTTTTCCTTCAGAATGTTATCAAACCAATCTATAGCTTCCATGTTCTCTTCTCTCAAACTATGACAATACCAATTAAATTGGTGTTGTGTCAAGGCATACCCTATCAAAATGAATAGATGTTAACAAAGTAAAATAATCAATATTCATACAAAATGTTAACTATACTAAATTATATTAGTACTTATCCATGTTAACAACTTGCTTTGGCATGCCTTTATTGTTGAACCTCCTCAAAATATTTTGGGCAATATGTCAAATGCAATAAACATGATATGCATTTGGAGGTTGACATTCACTATTAAGACGTACTGCACTTTTGATGGATTCGTGGCAATCAAACATCAAACAAATTCCTAGATTTGGTGAGACATGCCTTCGAAGATTAGTCAAAAAAAAAAAAAAGTCGTCGTTGTTTTACCCTCCACAATAGCAAACACATTTGGAATTATGTTGTTCTTGCCATCTTGGGCAATTGCTAACAACAATGTTCTTTTATATTTTCCATATAACCATATTCCGTCAACTTGAACAAGTGGTTTGCAAAATTGAAACCCAGCCACACATGACTTAAATGTCTAGAATAAACAATGAAATATTCTCTTGCCGTGCAATATTTGTGATCCATAATATGCTCGAAAAGTTTGCAGATCGCAAATAGTGCTAGGACAAAAATGTTGCAGTAGCCATGCTGGTAAATCATTAAATGATTGCTCCCAATTATCATACACTTTCTCGATTGCTTTTTGCTTTGCAATCCATGCTTTCTTATAAGACGAAATGTACTTATAGTTACTTCTTATTATTTGTGCAATTACGATGGAAACAGGAATGAGATTGATTTGCTTGAACCATGGGCAAAATGAAGTTAGAAATAAGGTTTAAATCCAACTTACGATGATTTTGAGAAATCATTATTGAGGAGCATGTGTGAGGCTTTTGTAAAATTTGAATCTCCCATTCTGACTTTTTTTTGGTAATGTTTCCCTAACACACCAATTGCAACCTTGGTCATACAATCTACAGTTAGCTGCATATTTGGTTAGCTCTGATTGTGTGACTTTTGTAATCCACCGAACGATAGATATGATAATATTTAATTGTAGACACTACAACTTCTTTATTGGGAAATTCCACTCCAACGAATAACTCTGCATTGATTGAGTCCACATTTATTGGGTGCTCAAGGATATGGCCGAATTTTGATTAGCTAGACAAGACCTCCGAATTCATCATACGCATGTGGCAGGATAGCTTGTAATTAGGAAGGTAACCAATTACCACATTTGTTAGATCAAAATCCCAATCATCATGATCAAAATCTTCATTATGATCTCCCAGGTCTATTTCGTGTCCATCTTCGTATTCACTAAATTCACCAACATATTCTGCATGAACACTAGTTGGATTTAGATTAGCATCACCACCACCACCATCAACATTGTCATGTATTGTCGAGTAGCTTTATTGTATCTACAGATGATCTTTTTGGTATGTGGAATGTAGCCCTAAAAGATTGTGAGCAACTAGAACATTTGTTAGTTCAGCTGCTTTTGCATTGATAGTCTCAACATATAGCTCAATAACTTCGAGATTGGGATATTGAGATGATACATGAAACATAGTTTGGACATCATCATCTTAAATCGAAAGTTCTTGTATTGAACACATCCAAAGCCAAAAGAAATGGGACATCGATATTTGATATCTGATATTGTTTCAGTGTCTGCTACTTTGAGTTTGACACATATACATTATAACATTGCATCTCGTCTCTATCCACTCTTTTAATCATATATGGACTCACACTTTGAATTTTGAGATGAAACTTTTTTTTTATTTGAAGGTAAACTTAGAGAGCTTTCTAAAAGTGGTCATTTGTGCCAAACACATAAGAAATGTGAACTTAATGAATTTTCAAACTTGGCCATCAAAATGTTGTTACAAGTCTGACCTCTATTCATTGTTTTGGACCTTTCTTTGCAACAAACTTGAATTTTGATTTCAAACCAATTTTATTTGAAACTAGACTTAGAGGCCTTTGAAATGAGGGGTCATTCATTAAAAATGGACAAAAGTTGAAGGAGATATATTTTTTGAATATAGAAGTGTGGTGGTGTTGTTCACTCTAGTGTCCAAACTTATGAAAACGTCTACTCCTCACTTTAAACACAACCTACAAATAGTTTTACACTTGTATTCTCTATAAATATGTCATGTTTGAGGCTCTAAGATACAACTACAACAGCATACAATACACTTCTATCTTTCACTTCATTGTCTACCCATAGTTCACCACATATAGTGGCTTCATCACTCTTCACTTTCAACAAACTTCTAACTTTCACTAGCTCTTCATTTGTCTATCCATAGTTCTCCACTTATAGTGCCTTCACCACCACTTCATTTTTAACACACTTTTATTCAACACTACCAAAAGATGGATGAAACATCACTACTAAGGTTTCAAGACACACATAAGTCTTCACATCTAAATTATGATGTAAGTATAGTTATAGTTATATTTATCAATATAATGTACTCAATTGTTTTCATTTGCATTTAAGTGATTAAGTTTCTTATTACATATAGGATCCTTCACAAGATCAACTACGTGTTCACATGCACACAATAAACACACCTGATGAGGCATATGCTGAACTACTTCAAAAATTGGGCGCTTTCCAGTTGACCCGGCACCTATAATTGCCCTGGTTGAACATTGGAGACTAGAAACACATACTTTCCATCTTCTATGCAGTGAGTGCACCATAACCTTAGAGGATGTTTCTTTGCATTTAGGCATTTGGGTCGATGGACATGCCGTGATTGGTCCTAGTTTCATTGACTGGGATAAATTGTACTATAACTGATTAGGTGTAGTTCCTCCAAAAGACCAAATGAGTGGATCTAGTGTCAAGCTAAAATGGCTTCAAGATACCTTTAGCAAACTTCTAAGAGTTGCAATGAATCATCAAAAGGCATATTATTGTCGAACATACATATTGCGCTTAATAAGAGGAGTATCAATACTTGATAAATCAAGTAATCATCTTATGTATTTAAATTTATTTGCGAATTTTAACCGTGCTAGTAGATATAATTGGGGCTCAACTTGTTTAGCAACATTATAAAGAGAATTATGTTGTGCCTCAACTTCTGCACGTGGAATGAGTGGTTGTTTATGACTTATACAATCTTGGGCTTGATACCGAATGCCTTTTATTGCAGCGTGAGTAATCAGTGAACCAACCTACCCACTAATACAAATGTATGTGTTAATTTAATTTTGTATTTATTTTTCACGTTATTTTTCCATAAAAGTTCTCTATTTAGGAATATAATTATTTGTGAATAAATTACATTTATGGATTCATAAGATTTCAATTTAGAATTTTGGCTTTATTTCAGCTTGTTTTATAAACAAAGTTCATATCCAAAAAACTACTTAGAACTTGCCTTAATTAGTTCAAAGTGATTATCAATCATATCGAAATATCATAGTCAAACATTAACAAATCTATTACTATTTTTATATCAATCAAACAACTAGTGATTATAAATAAATAGTAATTATTAAGTAAAAGCTATCTATTTAGGAATATAACTATTTGTGAATAAATTACATTTAAGGGTTCACGTGATTTCAATTTAGAATTCTACCTTATTTTAGCATACTTTATAGACAAAGTTCATATTAAAAAAAAACTACTCAGAATTCGCCTTAATTAGTTCAAAGTCTTTAACTGGACTAAAATATTATTAAAATCCAAACAAATAAGTCAACCATTTAATACCATAGAGATATCAATAACAATCCCAAAATTTGCAAGGTTGCATCGGAAATAAATTAAAAAAATACTAATTCTTAATAGTTAAAAAGTTTTTATATTGTTTAAATTATTTTATTTTCATATATAATAATATAAGGGTGGGGATCCACTTACTCCCATAGTAAGTCTTGAGTCAGTTACTCCACTTAATATCTCTTCACTCACATTGAATTTTACCAATTCAACCGTTGAATATAAAGTTCTTAGTGGATAGATCAATCATACAAAATTTCAGATAATTTGAAGACTTGTTGATATTTCATCAATCTACTTTATTTTAATAAATAACATGTTTTTTAAAATATAAGTAAATCTCACCTACAAGATAACATACCTATAGATGTTAAATTTTTCTAAAATTTGATATACACAATTATCATGAGAATATCATGTAATTCAACGATTGGATTAGTGAAATTCAATGTGGGTGAAGAGATATTACGCATAGTAAGTATGCAATACTTAGGACTAAGTGGATATTTTCAAATCAATTAGTGTATTTTGATTTATTTATTTATTTTGTAATTCAAATTTCATGGTTTCTTTTCTGAGCCGATTCCTCGAAATATGAAATTCATATTGCAATTCTATATTAATTAATTGATGGTTGCAATTTGGGTATTACCATTAATTTCTTTATAGATTATTATTATTATTATTATTATTATTATTATTATTATTATTATTATTGTTATTGCTATTATTATTATTATTTGATGCATCAAATAATAATAATAATAATAATAATAAAAATCATTTTCTTCAATTTCTTCAACTCAAATTCAATGGTCCATATTTGATGCATCTGATGGCTGGGAAAAATTGAAGAAAATGATTTTTGAGTGCCATATAAATGACATGGAAAAATAATGCCACATAGGATTAGTGACTTAAGGGTGTGTTTAGGTAAAAAAAGACTTAACTTGCGTTAAGGACTAATACCAAATATTTAAGCAAAGTGTTGGACTATAACCAAAAAAAATATTTTATAGGAACCAAAACCAAATGACCCCTATTTTACGGGGACCAAATACATAATTAAGCCTAATAATAATAATAATAATAATAAGGGAGTGGATATTGCCACTCCCTTTATTACTATTGTTACTCCCATTTCTATACTTTCTTTTCATATTCCTAAATTACCCTTTTTCACTTCAACCCTTTTTCTCTCTTTTTCACATTTCATCTTCCCCTGTCATCATTTACGGCATCCACTTTCCCTTTTTTATGACTAAACTCTTTTGCCCTCTTCATCTACCTGCTTCCAGAAACAAGCCCCGCCATCTTTCTCGCCGTGCCATCATCCTCCTCGCCTCCTCCATTGCGTCACCCTCATCATTCGAGAGACCTTAAAGTTTAGATGGAAGATTATAGAGAGGTCTTTGAAGCTGATATAAATGAATCTACAGAGGCATATGAAGCTGAGATGAATTTATACTTGCAAATGATTGTATCAGGTATTTGTAATTTTTAATTTCAATATTGGTTTTTTTTGGCCTGTGACATTTTGTTGCTTATGATTGTGGCTTGTTTTGAGATCTTCACGTGTTTAAGCTATGAAAGTTAGGTGATATTCTATTTGCTTCTGATACGTCCAAATAAGGATTTATGCATTTGTTGATTAGGATTATGCAGATTTAGAATATTTGTGGTCCATACTTTTATTTTGGACTAGGTCGTTTATATGGGTTTATTTAAAAAGTAGTTTTTGAGGATTATGCATTTGTTGATTAGAAATTAATTTTTAATGTGGTTAAAATGGCAGAAGTAAGAGGCTTCGAGTATGTTTAATACTTAGCTTCCCTGATAATACTGTTAGTTTTTTCTACAATTATGTGATTAGATCAAACAATCTTTCTCTGATTGTAAATTCTCTTCTTTTCCTTTTAACGCATTTTCTCTTTAAAAGACTCTTCCCAATATTCAATAGATCTTAAGATTATTCAGTGAAGTTTTGATGTGTTTGTTTTTTGAACTTAAAACTTTTATTAAATCCTTCACTGTTATGCATTTTTATCAAGTTGTTTGACAAAGACAAATGAAACAAGGGAATGATGCATAACTTAATCCTTTAACATTTTTGCTTTCCTTATGAGATTTTTGCATCAACATGTGTGAGATGAAATGAGTACTAAAATATCAAATTGATATAAATTCATAGATAACTACTCAGAGAGAGTTATGGAAAATAATTATCTTTCACTTGTTGACAAAAGTTACAATACTCGAAAAGAGCTTATTGAAAGTGTTCGTGGTATTGCTCTTTCGGTAGGATGTGTAACAACAATAAAGAGATCAAAAAATGATTATTATATCATTATTGGATGTGATAGAGGAGGCACTTATAGGAACAGAACTAGTGTACCTTTGGATTAAAGGAAGAGAAGATCAGCATCTCGTCTCACAAATTGTCCATTTGAGGTTTGTGGAAGGAGAAAAAAGGATGGCGTTTGGAGGGTTGAGTTAAAGAACACATCACACAATCATGAGATATGCAATGATATCTCAGGACATCCTTATGCTCGTCGTTTTTCAGAAGTAGAAATTGAACAAATCAAAGAAATGACCATGTCCGGTATATCTCCACGGCAAATACTAACTTCCCTTAGCTTGAAGGATACAGAGCTTCAATCAATAGCAAGGATTCTGTATAATATAAGAGCCAAAATAATGAGAGGGAGCTTGGGTGATCGTACAATGGTTGAAGCATTAGTAGAAGACCTTAGGAAAGGTGGTTTCTTCTATGATGTTGAATATGACAGAGATGGTCATTTGACTCACTTATTTTTTGCTCATCCAATTTCTGTCACATTGTCAAAGAGTTATTTAAATACATTTGTGATGGATTGCACTTACAAGACCAATAGGCATAAAATGCCACTATTGGATATAATAAGAGTTTCAAGTTTTAACACATCATTCTATTCTTGCTTTGCTTTTTTACAAAGGGAAGAGGAAAGTGATTATGTTTGGGCATTAAAAATGTTTGAGAAAATGTTAGGAATTGATAATCATCCGTTGATATTGTTTCTGATCGGGAATTGTCCCTGATGAATGCCATAAAGGCTGTCTTTCCATGTGCAACTAATTTGTTATGTGTGGCATATTGAGAAAAATATCCTTGTCAATTGCAAACGTCATTTTGAGAAGGCGGATGATTGGGATATGTTTCTATCCGCTTGGACAGATTTGATAGAATCCCCAAGTGAGAAATTATTTTTTGAAGGTTGGAATAAGTTTGTAAATAAATATGCAAGGCATCCTCAAATTGCTAATTATATCAGTAGCACTTGGCTTTAACATAAAGAAAAATTTGTATGTGCTTGGACAGAGAACCATACTCATTTTGGGAATCGTGTTACTTCAAGAGCATAAGGTGCTCACGCAACTTTGAAAAAATATCTTCAAGTTTCAATTAGTGATCTTCGTACCGTAAAAGACAAATTATGCCAAGCAATTGAAAATCAACTTCAAGAGATAAAAACATAATGTTATAGTGAAAGGATTCATGTACCTCATAAATTCCGTATTCCCTATTTTCAAAATCTGGTCACTTGTGTATCTGTATATGCCATGGAGAAGCTTTTCAAGCAATATGAGTTAGCATTTTCGGGGTCTCTCTCAACGAAATGTAAAGGTCATTTTTCCAAGACAATGGGCCTTCCTTGTGCACATATGATGGAAAAGAACAAGGAAATATTGGAACTTGCGATTATACATCGCCAATGGAGAATTGATGATAAATCTTTTGGTAGGCCAAGTGATGAGGGGAAAAATGAAAAAAACCAATGGGGTAAACTTGTTGAAGGATTAGACTCAAAGTATAAAAAGTTGTCACTCAGTCAAAAAGAAACGGTACAAAACCAACTTGCTCAGTTTGTATTTTCGTCTGATCCTTTGATTTTAGAGCCTCTTATTCAATCACATAAAGGTAGAATATCAAGCTCAAAGAAGAAAAAAAACACAACTTCTACTAAGCGTGACCCTTCTGCATTTGAAAGGGAAGAAAGTGTAAATAAATGCAATATATATCAAGATGGTGGTCACAATTGTCGTACTTGCCCAAAGAGAACTAAGACTACTGCAGATTTGAATTCCAGGTAATTAAGTTCATTTTATTGTTAATTAGATGATTGATTTTATTTTGATGATATTGTATTGTTATTTTTTAATGTACTTACTAATGTTTTTTTATACATATAAAGCTTATTGTTATTTTCAATTTTGATGATTTTAGCCGAGATTAAACAAAGGAATGCCATTTTTTTTGATGCTACTGCATGTGTGTTGTTTTATTGTCATGGAAGACTTGGCTTCAACATCATTTGAGTTTAGTGGACATTTGCTGATGCTACTAGAAAACTTGGCTTCAATATCAATTTTTTCTTTGTTTAATTAGGGATTTGGACTTAAACTTGTTGGTATTATTATTATTATTATTATTATTATTATTATTATTATTGTTGTTGTTGTTGTTGTTATTCTACTGCATGTGTTTAGTTTGTGGCATAATTAGGGACTTGTAGGTGAGAAACATATATTTCTTTTGGAGGGAAAAAAACTGATTTTTTTGGAGGGAGGAATAGTCATAGAAGAGAGGAAGAAGTTGATGTCACAAATGATGAGAGGAGGAGGAAAAGTAAAAAAGAGAGAAAGAGGGTTGAAGTGAAAGAGGGTAATTTAGGAATATGAAAAAAAAGTATAGAAATGGGAGTGGCAATAGTAATAAGGGGAGTGGCAATATTCACTCCCTAATAATAATAATCTATAAAGAAATTAATGGTAATACGCAAATTGCAACCCATCAATTAATTAATATAGAATTGCAATATGAATTTCATATTTCGAGGAATCAGTTCAAAAAAGAAATCATGAAATTTGAATTACAAAATAAATAAATAAATCAAAATACACTGATTGATTTGAAATTAACATGATAGTACTCATTGAAATAGTTATATATGAACTATTAGCTTATGATAGCTTGCAAAAATGGTAGCAAATTTTATTTTGATTGATATTTTCAATTACAAAAATGCATCAAACATAGTGATAAAAAAAATTCACATTTTGCACATCTCCACAGTTTGTTGCTCATTTAGTTTTATTTCAAAGACTACGAGTTGAAAGGAAAGAATGACATCTCTAAGTGAAGTCACAAAGAACGCTAATGGTACATTTTGTACTTATTTAGTCTGAGTGTTTACTCAATCTTTTCTAAAATTTGGCCATGTTAATATCTTTCTTATAGTCGTATTGTAACTGTTCATGACCATTAGCGATAGTATGTATAAAGGGTACATGAAATTCTTAACTAAATCAGATGAAATCTCACCACTATCTGCTATTCAAGGTGGATGGGGGAATTGTAAGATTAGAGTCAAAATTATAAACACGTAAATTTTTATGGATTCTATAGACAAGTCACAAGTTAGTACCATCAAAATATTTTTTTTTGGATAAGAAGGTAATCGATGTCTATAAATACTTTATGACATAACTTGAATTGAATTAATTTATATTCCAAAGTTAATGAATACATGCTATCATTGAATGACTTTGAAGGAAGAACTTTTCTTAGCAATGATAATTCATGTGTCTCAGAAAATTATTTTGGTACTCAAGATAGCATTCACACTCTGAATTTTTGAATACTATGAAATCTTTTGGTATATCGAATCATGAACTTAAACTAAAAGTTGGTGTCCCAATCATGTTACTTTGCAACATTGATCCCTTAAATGGTATGTGTAATGGTACACGTTTAATAATTACTCAGATGGGTTCATGTATTTTGGAAACAAGCGTTATATTAGGAACCAACATGGGTCAAAATTGCTTATTCCAAGGCTAACATTGACTCCATCGGATCACATGATTACTTTTTGAGAGACCTTAATTTTTAATAGTTGTTTCATTTGCAATGACAATCAACAAAAGCCAAGGTTAATCTCTGAAGCATGTTGCCATTTTCCTCCTGGGCCCTGTATTCACCCATGGGATATTATATGTTGCCTTATCTAGAGTAAAGGCGACACTATTGCAACCACACCACACGTTACTTTTTTTTCCAAATTTTCCCTTGAACTGGAAAAAAATTCTCGGATGCAATCGGAGAAAAATATCCTGGCGAATTTGGATAATAATTTTCGGTTGGCGTGGATGCGCAAGATTTGGGACTAACCGGATATTAATATTTGTTTCCAACCGGAAAATATTATCCGGGCGATTTCGGATATAAGAATCCAATTGAGAGGTAAACTTATAAACGCGCAGGTTCAAAATATTAGGGTTTTACATTCAAATTTACACCATAATCACTCACTCCCAAGATCAAACCACTTAGTGTTTTGCTATCTTTCTACATTGATTATACAAAATGTAAGTATTTTATGTTATTTTCATGTTATTTATGGATTTCAATGCTCGTTAAATCAGTGGACTTTTGGAAAAGCGCTGTTTATACTGATTTTGTTCTAACCGGATATGAGAATCCGATTGGAACCATATTTTATTATCCGGTTTCAACCAAATTTTATTATCCGATTGGAACCAAATATTATTATCCGATTGGATTCAAATTTTATATTCCAATTTACACCAAACTTTATAATCCATTTGGGGCCATATTATGTAATATGGTTATAGGCCTATTTGAGGTGATTGTTGATTAAATTTTGTTTTTTAAGAGTTGGGGCATATGAATGAATTAATGGAATCAGTACATGAAACCAAAAAAGAGGAATATTTTGATTATAGTTTATTTTGAAATTAAGCAGGTAAATCACAATTCGAACTGAATGTGTTGTTGTTTGGTTAATGTGTTTGGATGTTAATATTGTTGTTGTGATATTTTAGGTTTTTTCTACTAGGGAGGATTTAATACATTGGGCTCAAAAAGTTTGTAAGACTATTGGATTTGTTATTGTTACTTACAAATCAAATAAGGGTGGTGCAGGTGGAAATAGGAGAGAATTTGTGACTCTTGGGTGTGAAAGAAGTGGAAAGTATAAAGAATACAAGAAGCAATTTAAACGAAAAGTCACAAGAACTCAGAAATGTGAATGTCCTTTTAGACTTAGAGGAAGACCTTACGCTAATAAAAGATGAATACTTATTGTGATATGTGGCAAGCACAACCATGAGAGAGCAGTCACCCTCATATGTCATTCATATCCTGGGCGCCTTAAACTGATGAGAAGACTGTAGTGGCAGACATGACAAAGAACTAGCACTGATCGAGCATGATCTTGAGAATCTAAGTACCATTCAGACTATATACAATGAACGGTATTCATATCGCAAGTCAATTAGGAGGCCTCGAAGAGAGATACAACAATTGATACTAGAGTCTCACAATAGGTCCATTTTCATAGAAAAGATGTGCCTGATAACATTGTCCAAGACATCTTTTGGGCTCATGAAGGTTCGATAAAGTTATTTCATACATTTCCTACTGCCGTGATCCTTGATGCAATCTGCAAAACCAATATATATAAGTTGCCTTTACTTGAAATGGTTGAGATTACATCAACAAATATAACATACTTAATTTCATTTGTTTATATGGAGTCTGAGCGTAGTGATAATTATGTTTGGGCTTTAAGTTGCCTAAAACACTTGATTGTGAGCGAAAATGACCAACCGAAAGTTTTTGTTAGTGATAGACATCTTGCACTTATGAATGCATTAAATGAAGTTTTTCCTCAATGAAAGCACTTGTTATGTCAATTCCACATAGACAAAAATGTGCAGGCAAAGTGTAAGGTGTTAGTCCACAAGAAAGATTGTTGGGATATGATTTTTAATGTATGGAAATTTGTTGTGGAGTCCCCAACGGAAGAAGATTATAATAAACGTGTGTCATATTTCGAGCTCGTTTGTAAAGAGTTTAAACCATTGTTTGAGTACTGTGTGAAGATTTGGTTAATTCCGCACAAGGAAAGTTTTGTCGATGCATGGGTCGATAAAGTCATGCACCTTAGAAACACAACTAACAAGTTAGTCTAATGCACAATTTATGTTTTACTTGAAAAGAACTTTTTATGGCTTCATTTGTTAATGCATGTTTTTGGGTTAAAGGTGCTCATGCAAAGTTGGAAAAGTTGTTGAAACATAGTCAAGGTGACTTCAACCAGTGTTTGGATAGCATGAATGACCTCATTGAGTTGCAACAAAATAATATTCAAAGATCATTTGAACAAAGTGTAATTATCAAGGGATATAGACATAATATGAAGTTATTTTGTAAGCTTCATGGAGTTATATGTATGACTTGTTTGGACCTGATTCATGAACAACGGGAAAGAAGCAAGAAAATTGGCATTGACAAGAGTATTTGTCAATGTGTTGTCTACACAACACATGGAATACCTTGCACATGCAGAGTTGTTTATTAAGAAACACATTTCTCATGGATTCTCATAGACGAGATACATGACCATTGAAAAAAGTTAGAGATTGTTTCAGATGCTAACACACAGGTGGATGTATCAGACTGTTCATCTTCAATGTGTAATGCAATTGAAGCTTTGTGGTGTCGGTTTTGTTAAATAATTTTTTTTTAAAAAAAACAGCACCAACCGAATAAGCAAATCCGAGCGCGCCCCAACACTAATATCCGGTCACAACCGGATTATCAAATCCGGATAGAATCAAATAAAAAAAATATGAACGAGACCGGATAATCTTATCTGGATACGCCCATACATTCTAATCCAGTTACAACCGAAAAATCCAATCGGGTTGCGATTCAAATCACAAAAACAAAAGAAACCGTAAGCAGCGACAGAAACTAAATCATAATCAAGCAAATCATATCATAATTACAATATAACTAACCTTTTCCAGCAAAAAATAGTGGTAGATCGTCAAAAATACTCCTTTGGTGAGTTCAAAAGAGATTGGATGGAGTATTCTAGAGAGAGAAATTGAGGATGAGAGGGAATGAAAAATCAGTTGTGGAAAGCGGAAATGTTTTTCCGATTATAAGAGTATGGTGTGCATACCACAGAACCGGATATTTTTATTTGGTTGCACCCGATTTTTTTTTTCCGGTTCGAGGACAAATTTGGAAAAAAAAAGTTACGTGTGGTGAGGTTTGAAAAGGGTGTGGTGGCAATAGTGCCACCCCTAGAGTAATTATGCGGGAAGACTTAAATATATTAGTACAAGGTGAAGATGGTCTATATCTTAAAGAAGCTACTAATGTTGTATACAAAGAGGTTTTTTTTGCAACTTACCCTAGGCAAAATTTATCTTATTACCATCCTATTTTCAAGGTATGAATATATTCAATTCAAATATAGTCATTTACATTGTTTTTAAACATTTATGTCTCTTATATACAATATTTGACGTAAAATATGTACCATTTTATTCCAGGACATTACTTTTCAATGAGGAAAACTGAATCATTGCGATCTATTATAAATCTACATTTATATTTGTTTTTTTAAAATTTGTCATTTATTTTAAAAGTCATTATTGTAAGTATTAACGATATGATAGATTGTGTTATTTGATTTTTGTTAAAGTCCCAATCTACATACCTGCATTATTTTTTACTAACAATTTGTATGTCAAACTATATTAAAATGCAATTTTTGTTTACCATAGATTTAATCAACTTATTAAAAAATTCCAATCGCATGTATAACACTGATGCGAATACTAGTGGACAAAATGAAAACTGAGTTATAAAATTAGTAGCGATAAATAATAGCTTTACATAAATCAATACTATTCATTTAATAAATTTAAAATTGTTGACTAAAAAAAGAATTAGAGGATTCCCAAACAAAATTGAGGGTGCATATATATCTTTAATGCGAGTATAAAGATCATTATTATTATCACAATTTAATGAAGCTTCTAGATAATAAAGTTGTGCCTTTACTAAGAAGCCGGAATCAATCTATAAGGGAGGTTTGTTTAGGAATATCAAATTATATTTTAACAAATTAAATTTTTAGGGAATTTTTAACACAATGAAGGTATGAGATGTTAATTTTTTATTTTGTTCAATATAGAAATAAGTTCTAATACAAAAGTTAAATTCGTTGACTCGATTGTAAATTTGTGATTCTATAAGAGTTCGAAAAAGATCATTATAATCTATTAGAGTCTATTGAAAAGAGTGTTTGAAGGCGATTTAACTCGTTTCACATATCTAGACTCGTAAACTCGTATAAATTTACGAGTTGACTCCAAAGTTTGACAAGCATGATGGTAATATTTGAAGGGTTAACACCATCAATCATGGTAAGTTAAACTGCATCTCAATTATCTATGATACAAATAATATTGTAATAACACCCGTGTTCCAAAAATTGCAAGCCCATTGGAATGTTATGATGTGAATCCTCTTGGGTGATAGGATTTCGAGATGGTCAGCTAGAGATTGATTAGCTAAATTCCGTCAAGTTATTCCTTAAACTCGAAATTTTGGGGAGATTATGGAATGATGTGTGCACAAGGCTGAGTTATGCTTGGGATTTTGGGGAATTCTCTAAGAAGGTTGCGGTCAAAGAAATTAAGGGAAATTGGGTAAATATGGAGTCTGGGCTATAATTGGCAATACAGGCTACTTGGCCGGGCCTAGGCTGGGCTCAAAAGCCTGATTACTTTTTTTATGCAAATTAGCATGCCTGGGTCTGGTTCTATGCGGGCTCCGGGCTTTACCGGGCAAGCCCGGTTATATTTTTTAAAAAATAGTTTTTAATAAAAAAAATATGTGTATTTTATTGGTTTTTTTTTCTTTACAAAATTGTGTTATTTTTGTGTAAGGTAATATAAATGGTGCATTTAGTAAAAAATTGGCTATAATTATATATATATTTTAAAAAACCTATAAAAAATTCCTTTTTTTAATTTAGTATGTAAAAAAATATATATTTATAGTTTGGTTTTTAATCGAGCCGGGCTAGCCCGGACCGAGTCCATTTTTATGGGCTTTTTTGAGCTAGGCTAAAAAGCCCGAATTTCATTTTTTTTTGCAATTTTTTAAGGTCCCAGGCCATTTTTTTGGGGCTTTTTCAGGAAGCTCACACAGGCCGGCCCATATTGCCATCTCTAGTCTAGGCGCTGGTTTGGGAAGGTAGGCTTAGGTTTTAGAAATTAATGATTTTAAGAATTAGGATATGAAGAAGATGGTAATGGTGATGATGGCCTCATACGAAGGGGGGTGATTAACATTTGATAAGACTCTAAACTGTTTTACATAAGAATAAAAGAGAATCACTCTCTCAATTAGAAAATATATTTTTAAACATAAAAGTTCTAGTGTGGTTGTTATTCATTCATCCATGGTCAAACTTATAGTTTAGTCTTAACTACAATTCATATCATGAGCAGTTAACATGCATGTCTCTATGCGCTCACCAAAGGAGTTACATGACTCAACATGTTATAAGTAATTTAAGAGACTAGTTGAGTTAACTATTTTGAGATAAAGAAAAGTGATATTATTTTGTTGTTTACATGAACTCGTAAATATCAATTAACGTATTATATAAGCACTTAATGTGTCACGTAAATATTTTATTTATATCATTTAATATTAAAGACTAAAATAACTTACGAAATGTAAAATAAAAAATTAATTCAGACATTTTAAAAAATCAGAGAAGAAAACACTCTGAGTTATGACTACAAAGTACAAAGTGAGGACTAAGTAAGTAAATAATTCATTTTTTTTGAGTCTCCAAACGCATATAAGTTTGGCGTTTCGAATTTTAAACTTTGAAACTTGAATCGAAACCCTCCATTTCGCTCTGGGAAGCAGTTTCCCTCCGAGTCTCTCGCCAAAGTCTCAATCTCCATTGTAATGGGAGTGAAGAACCTGTGGGATGTTCTCGAATCATGCAAGAAAACGGTTCCACTTCACCATCTCCAGTTACGCCAAAATTTCCCCTCACTTTCTCGGCATCAAATCTGAAATTTGTTCTTTCCTCCTTTGGTGAATTGACGTGTGTCTTTGCTTGATTCTGAACTCAGGAACAAGAGGGTTTGCGTGGATCTCTCATGCTGGATGGTGCAGCTTCAGAACGTGAGCAAGTCACACGCATGCATGAAGGAGAAAGTGTACCTCAGAGGACTCTTTCACAGACTCAGAGCACTCATTGCACTGAACTGCAGCGTGATTTTCGTTGCAGGTTTTTCACCTTTTCCTTTGCTCACCAGTCATCCCTCTAAAGTGTTCGAGAAGTTAAATTAGCTTTCAATTTCGTGAAATTTTAGTTAAAACAGAATCAGAAAATTGTGTCGTGGTCAATGTGGCATTTTGTTTTTAGTTTTTAAATTTAGATTTTGTGTTCGGTCTTTACAAAGTGATCATTTTTCTGTGTTACTGAGCTTTGAAAAATTGATATATCTGTCATATATTGGTAATTTTGTTTGAACCTATAGTCTTTACCAGTGGGATTTAAGTATGTTGGGTGCAGAGTAGTTCAGTTGTGAAAAATATTGACTAAAGCTAATAATACGAAAATGGACCGTCTAGGAATAGATTAGCCAGAAAATCTCTTAGGAGGATGAAGGCTAGGTGTCGCTCCAAAAGACAAGATAAAAATGAGGCTTGAGGAAAGAATTATGGGATTAATTTCTAGACAGAATTGGATAAACCTATAACTCTCGCCACACAACTCCAAATTTAGTGATTCAAAAACGAGGTGAAAGCTCACGTTTTGAACTTTAAGTTTGGCTCACGAATGACTAAATAAGGATGCGTAAAACTAGAGATATGTCCACGAGTTATTCTGGGCAGAATTGCTTAAAAAAAGGTTGAATAAAGATGAAAATGGATGAATTTTTGGGACTGTTTGAGCACGAAAATTCTGGGCAAAAGGAGGTGTTTTTGCACTTTTTTTAAGTAGTTTTTTATAAGGAATGAAAGGGGGATGGAAGGGAAACAAGTGGAATCACACCACTTGGGGAAGGCTAAACACACAAAGGGGTGGAAACCTTTGATAAGCCAAAATGCGTCTTGAATCACTCAAGAACACTAAGAGGAGAATCACTCTCACAAATTATATTTGAACATCAAACTCATGTTGATTACAATGATAGAATGGTGCCCCTTTTATAGCTAAGGTGACAGCCACAAAACTCTACAAAATCCACTAGTGCACATTAACGTTACCATTCACTAGTGCTCCACTAACTAGTGCTCTACTAACATTTCCACTAAGTGGTGCACATGGCTATGATGTCATCCTAATGACATCATCTTATTGTCACTATATATGGACCTTATTACATCTTAAACAAAAACTAGAAATTATCCCATTAGTTGATCAATCCAAGACAATTTTGGACAGCCAACTTACAAATAATTGAGCCTTATTTTAACTTGATAAAATTAAAATGCTAAAGTTAAAGTGCTCCCTTAGGATCATATCATACCCTCCCTCTTCGAAGGAATTCGTCCTTGAATTCAAAGGGTAGGGTGACCCGCCATCGATTTGTTTCCTTCGGGGTCAAATACCATTTGTAAAAATTTTGTTTTGTCCCACGATTCTCTCTTGTTCTTCATGTTTTGGGAGTAAAATTTGATTTGAATCGTGGCCATGAAAATTTTTCTTCTCAAATATTCCAACACCATGGAGCTGTGTGTTTTTCTTCGATCCTTCAACTAAACAAAAATCAAGACAATCTTCTTCCGTTGATTCTTGAAAAATTGAATTATCAAAAATAAAAGGAACAATATTAGAATTTAAAATTTCCTCTCTTTTTTTCTCTTTTATTAAAAGTGTTTCACTCTTTATATCTTCACTTTTATTTTCACTATTTTTTTTCTCTAGTATTTCTCCCTCTTTTTCTTGAATACTTTCTTTTTGCACATCTTTTCTCACTTGAACGTTTTCTTTTTCAAAATCTTTTTCCACTTTAACTTTTTCTTTTTCAAAATCTTTTTCCTCTTTTTTTACTTTTTCTTTTGCCTTTTCATTTTCCATTTCTATTTCTTTTGCTTTTTCTTTTTCTCTTTCCATTTCTTTTGATTTTCTCTTTTCTATCTCTTTTTCTTTTGTAATTTTTTGTTCACGCCTCTCATCTTCTTTTTCTTGTAAAATTTTTGCTTTCAATTTCATTTGATCCTCACATACCTCTTGTGGACTCAAAGGTTTGAGCACAATTTTTTTATCTTGGTGCATGAAGAAAATCTTGTTGGTGAAACCGTCATGATTGGCTCTTTTGTCAAATTGCCATGGTCTTCCCAAAACTAGGTGGCTAGCCTCCATAGGAGCAACATCACAAAATATCGTGTCTTTGTATCTTCCAATGGAGATGTCCACCTCCACTTGCTCCGTTACTAGCATTTCTTCATCTTCTCTAAGCCATTGAAGTGTGTATGGCCTAGGATGTGGCTTAGTAGCTAGATTTAGTTTTGAGACTACTTTAGTACTAACCATATTAGAACAACTACCTCCATCAATGATCACAATACACAATTTACCATTGATTAAACATCTAGTTTGAAAGATATTACCTCTTTGGCTTTCCTCTTTGGGTTTCAATTGATGGCTAGGTGATTGTCTAAGCAACAACAATTCTTTTTCCGGTGTCATCTTGAAATTCCTAGAGCCGAAGCTCTGATACCAAATAATACGAAAACGGACCGTCTAGGAATAGATTAGCCAGAAAATCTCTTAGGAGGATGAAGGCTAGGTGTCGCTCCAAAAGACAAGATAAAAATGAGGCTTGAGGAAAGAATTATGGGATTAATTTCTAGACATAATTGGATAAACCTATAACTCTCGCCACACAACATTTCCACTAAGTGGTGCACATGGCTATGATGTCATCCTAATGACATCATCCTAATGACATCATCTTATTGTCACTATATATGGACCTTATTACATCTTAAACAAAAACTAGAAATTAGCCCATTAGTTTATCAATCCAAGACAATTTTGGACAGCCAACTTACAAATAATTGAGCCTTATTTTAACTTGATAAAATTAAAATACTAAAGTTAAAGTGCCCCCTTAGGATCATATCAGCGAATGACTCAAACTTGACTATAAGTGTTAAGTGTGCATATACCGGTTCTTACTGGTTCTGTGTGCGTGACAGAGAGTGGGTGAGTAGAGAATGAACTAGTGAGTGAAGTGAAGAATGACTGAGTGAGTGAAGTGGTTTACCTTAAGTTAGTGAGCACTGGGTGTTTTGCTTTTGCATATGCTGTATTGGTATTGTTCATGCCAAGGTTCTGCAATCTGTACATAAAGAGGAGGGAAAGTGAGAACTGTGAAGTGTGTTAGATGTGGAGTAGGGGGTAGTGGCTCTTTATATAGGCATTGGAGGTCCGTTAGAGTGAGGCGTGGGAAAGTGAGATTTGAGCCTGCAAGCCGTTGTGTTAGTTTCTCAGTATAATTGAGGTGTCTGAGTCAGTCTCAAAGGTGTCGAGCTCAGGACGTCTGAACCGAGCTCCAGGGTGTCTAAGTCGAGTTGTCTGAATTGAGGATCCAGGATGGTCCAGGTATGTTTGGAGCGAAGACAAGGGTAGAGAGTCCTATCCTATGGGATTTTCTTTTATTATTTTAAAGAAACATTTTCCTTATTTAATGGTTTTTCAAATGAGATGAACAAAATGACATTATGATTATCTTTTCAATCATCCCTTATTCTCTTTTATTAAAAGTTGTATAATGTATAATTTACTCAGTTTATCCCTCCTTTCCCTTTTGTTCTAAACCCCGCCATCCAAACATACTGTTAATGATTTATGGTTTTGTGGAAGTGAGTCTGATAAAATGTGATAAAACTATGAAATGTAAGAGATGTGTAACGGACCTCCTGAGATATATGTGTAAGAGTTTAAGGTAATCTTTCTCTGAAGTGTTTCTTTTCTCTATCAACGTTGAACACTTGATCCCAATGATATGATGTGATTTAATTGACACAATCAAACAATGCAAGTAATACATTTCATACCACCCTGTCAGCCTGAGATATCTAGAAGTGGGGTGAATGGCATGGCTTACGCTGGCCTGATTTTTAATTGGAAATTCTGTTGTCATTGATTTAGGACATCTTATTATAAGGGTTAGTTTAGGTCTTTTCTTGTTGACTTAATTCTAGTGATTTTATTACCATTCATTCTGCTTATTTCCTTTTGGAATGTGTTTGTATATACATTATTCATTTATATTTCTCCTAATGAGTAATCTTTGAATTGATGTCTTGTAGATGGATCAATTCCTGCCATTAAATTATCAACTTATAGGCGCCGCTTAAACGCTGGAAAGGAGGTTGATAGCGTTCTCACATTTTCTTTCTTTTACTTTATATACATCTTGCATACTTTGACTTCTTGTTTTCACTTTTTCGTACTTCTTTTGTACTAATTTAAGTTAGTCAATAATAATGTGCAGGTATCACAGAATGAAACTAACTCACTACAGAAAGTGAAGTCATTGAAGAGAAACATGGGGTCTGAGTTTTCTTGCATGATTAAAGAGGCTAAAGTCTTGGGAATGGCTCTTGGCGTCTCCTGCTTGAATGGGTAATATTTAATTGTAGTTAAGGCTCACTGTTGTGCTTTACAGAATGCTCTCATAATTCATATTATGTCTTATAATCATCAGTGTTAACATGTACTGTAATTAAATTGAATATTTTTTTAAAATTGATTATGACAGTGATGATAATAACAAGAATGATGGTGATGAGTGATGACAATTATAATAGCATTAATAATAGTTCAAGTTATTTTTTTCTTTTTTAAAACTTTTACCATGTTGACGGCAGAACAATATTTTCTTTTCATATAATGGTATACTGGTATATATAAGAGCACTGGTTCATTATAAGGGATTCAAGGTGCTCCAAATTGTATCGTATGTGGTAATTTGCATGTATAAAAACCTAAAAATGTTCTTGGTGTCTTGTAGTAAGGTACTAAACTCATATTTAGAAGCAAATGTTATCTATTTTCGGTTCTTCTTATAATTGATTGAAAAATTTGCATTGAAGGATATTAAAGAAGTTACTTCATTTGTTTGAACTGATGGTATGTATCTCTTTTTCAAAATTCAGGATTGAAGAAGCTGAAGCTCAATGTGCTTTGTTGAACTATGAATTATTATGTGTAAGGGCTGTGTGTAGTTGTATACTTATCTGTCTGCAGACTTTTGTCCCCACCACTTTTTACTTATCTGATATTGATAGGATAATTATGCTATTGCTGTTGCTGTTGCCATTGTGGTAGGATGGATGTTTCAGTTCAGATTCAGATATATTCCTTTTTGGTGCAAGGACAGTGTATAGGGATATCTGCCTCGGTGAGTATATCACCCTTTATTTTATTTTATTTTATTTTATTTTTAATTTTAGTGAATGAATCTGTTTTGTATTAATTGTATTTTCATACGACTTATGTGGATTTGTTTATGAATGAGTTAGGTGATGGTGGATATGTTGTTTGTTATGAGATGGAAGACATTGAAAGAAAACTTGGATTTGGAAGGGACTCGTTGGTAAAGTTCTGATTGACTTTTCAACATACATAACATAGTCCTTGCTTTATTAATTTATTATTTAGTTATTTATTTTTTGGCCTTCTTTAATAGATGAGCTTTCATTGTTCAGTGTTGTTTAATGTTAAGTTTATGCATGTCACAGCTCACAGGTCAAACGAGATAGTTAAGTCTTTTCTTTCTATTTCATGTTATCATTGGCTGCCTGTCAAAAACAGAATTTGCCGTTTAAATGCAGTGAAATTGGTGTTACATTGTCTGAATTGGATACAGTTTTCCAAGTCACGTGTTGAACATAGAAATGTGTGTGTTTGCCTGTGATTTTGTTTTATATTGGCCCACAAATAAACAAAGTACATTATGGTCTTGTACTTAAAGTGACATTTTCATCTCATTCAGTGAGTCAAAGTTCCTTTCATTTATATATGTTGGCCGATTCAAGATTATTGGGTTGTTTTTCTGGTGCAAATCTGTAAGTGACTAACGTGTGATATTTAGATTGCTCTCTCCTTACTTCTTGGCAGTGACTATTATCATGGAGTTCATGGTCTGGGTCCGGTAAGTCTGGAATCCTGTCCTTGGTCATATTACCATTTGGCTTTTCAACGCATTGCAGAGCTGTCAATTACATGTTATATATATGCTTATGTTTTCACACATTTTTTTTTTCATATGGTTGTAGGAGTCAGCTTGTCAGATAATCAAATCAATTGGGGACAAATTTGTCCTTAAAAAAATTGCTTCTGAAGGACTTGAATGGGTGAAAAAAAGAAAAGGCATGCCTTCTTCTATATTACATTCTGATTTTGTCAACAAGCTTATCTGTATTCTGTTGCATGTTGATCATGCATCTGAAAAGCAGACTTTGAATTTCAGAATTATGGACTAGTGAAGTGTTCGAATTATATTATCCTGTGCACCCTATTTTGACTGACAAAGAAGTTGGTTTTTAAATGCTGATATATTGAATGTTTTTATGTGAAATAACAGATTTGTATAACCCTAAGTGGGAAACGTGAATAAACCTTTCAATGATTTGTTTGATTATATAGTGTTATCTTGTTTCTTAGAGATTATGGGATTGATGCAGGAATGCGGAAGCCATAGGCTAAGAATTAAGGCGGTGTATGATAGACATTATACAATTTGGAACAGGACAGAACATAACAAATGGATTCTATTTTATGTTTGGTGATTTCAAAAACCGAATAGAACTTGGCATGGGGCTTATAACTGAATACTGACCATATAAATGTAAATTGTAAAGAAATGAGATGTCACAGTTAGGCCCAATATAATGTCTAATTGAATTGAAACCTTTATGCTTATGTCTTCTAAAAGGTATTGCCTGCAACATCAACTTGTATACAAATGTTGACTTGCAGTTGATATTTCTTTTGTCAAATGGAAGTCTATCAGTCCTTTCTTGAACTTTGTATCTTTGGTTCTATCTTTTGTCTATGCAGGAGGTGAGAATAATTTACGGAGGGATGATAGCATTTTACAAGTGATTAATGCTTATATGAAGCCAAAATGCCACTCAGCAGATTCAGATATTGTGCACAGGTAGGCAGTAGGCTTATCTTTATTTAGTTTGTTGTTTCTAGTTCCTTTCCTGCATGTGCACCATAAAACAATATCAAGGGGGAGTCAAGAACTCGACTTAAGTTTCGATGGGTTTTAATAGTTTGTCAAACTCATTATATGTTACAACATCTTTCTTCCAACACCTGTGATGACCATCCATCAGAAATGAGGGACTTGCTTTTCTCACTGTTGATGAGTTATTGGCATAAATGTTAGTTGGTGAGTGGATTTGTTTTAGATTTAAAATTAAAAAACAAAACTTAATTTTTTTTGGGGGCAAAATGTACTATTCTTAAAGACCAAATTAATACTTTAGTCCTCTAATTTTTATATTTGTTATTTTTTCGATTTCGTCCTCTATCTATTAAAAGTCTCAAATCAGTCCTTTAACTTTTTGTTTTTTTTTTTCAATTTCGTCCTTTTTTGTTAGCTCTGTTAAATGACTAACGGAAATATTCAAAACGATGTCGTTTTGAGGTAGGATTTACACAAAAACGTCTTTTTGACGACGTTTTCCTGACTTTTTGTCCGTTATTTAACAGAGTTAATGAAAAAGACGAAATTGAAACAAAACGAAAAGTCACATGATCAATTTGAAACTTTTATTAGTTAGAGGACGAAATCGAAAAGAAAAATTGAGGACAAGACTAATTTGGCCATTCTTAAATTGATCACCGACTAGAAAACTGATATAGAAGCAGTTACAGATATAGAACCAGAACTTCTGAAAACTGATATAGAAGCAGTTATAGATATCAAGCATTTAGCTAAGACTTAATTATACTTTTTATGATCGAAATTGGAATTTTATATAGTGTAGTCTGAAGAATTAGATCTTAATAATTAAATTGTAGAACGTTGTTACTTGTTATCAGCTTCTTAAAGTTTGACTCATCTCTACAGGGCTCTTGCTCAGTATCCTTTTCAGCGTATTAAACTACAGCAGATATGTGCAGAACTCTTTGAGTGGCCATCAGAAAAAACAGGTTCTTCTACTTTGATTATCTCACTCTTATAGGTAAAGAATATAGTAGTTTGAGTAATTTGTTATAGTGAGGTGGCCAAGGTCCCCATCTGTTAATGAAGAGTACATTGTTTGTTGTTTGTCTAATGAAATGTAGAAAGTATAATTTATATTTTATCCTTAAACTCGAGATTGTAAGAAGTTTTGAATATAAAATTGAGCTGTGTGAGAACTTGGCTGAAATTTTTAAAGTTCTCGGTGATGCTGATTGATGTTTCATGAAGTAGATGGGTACATCCTTCCAAGTATAGCTGAGAGAGATTTACGACGATTTGCCAATTTACGGTCAACTTCATCTGATGTTGGATTGAATCTTCCTTTACACGAGGTATACAAAACCAAATTAACAATTCGTTAGCCACTTAGCTTAGCCCATGTTTACACTTATCAATTAGAACATTTTATTAAACTAAATAAATGACTGTATTCAGTATATCGTTAATACAACAAACCTTATCTAGTTATCCCACTAGATGAGGTTGGATTCAATATATCATTCATAACCTGGGTAAATCTGGCATTCACACAAATATCTTCAGTGTTATCGTTTATATGAACCTCACCTGTACAGGCTCCCTATTTTTGAACCAAGATGTGTTTCCCTTATCATGTATATTATATCTGACTACAGATCCCTGTGAAGTGTCCTGTATCAGAAATTATTAAGACCCGAAGAGTTCAAGGGAGAGAATGCTTTGAAGTCTCTTGGGAAGAAATGGATGGACTGGAGTCTTCAATAGTACCTGCTGATCTTATAGAAAGGTAATGCAAATTATGTCATTGGTTAACTTGCTTTATTTCCTGAATTGCTACAAGGAAATGTAATTTATCTGATTCTTACCAACTGTATATTTTTTTCTAATTTTTACTTGATGCAGTTTGGTTTATCGCTGCATCTATACCAAAAATCTGTCTAAACATGTGGCTGGATAAGATAACTATTTTCTTGGAGTGCTTTTCTGATAGAAGTGTAGGTTAGGAATTAGGATGAGATTCTTTGTTTTTACTGTGCTAATTATTATATAAATTGGAATTGAAAGAAAAATCATATTAATGCGTTTTGTCATTAAACTTATTGAGCATTGCTGGTTTTTTAGCGAAAGGCATGTTTGGTTTAAGAAAACATTATTTGTTTTCACAAATAATTACAAAAAATACTACCTTGTTTTCACTTTGTTTCTTGTTTCCAAAGATTTTTATAGGAAACAATGAAAACAACAAAATCTTGTTTTCTTTTTTCATGTTCAAATCTTAAAATATGAAGAACTAAGTGAACGTATGCCACTATTTTTTACCAAGTATTTATAGAAATAGGAGTTAAAAATAGAAAATGTTTTTCTGAAACCAAACAAACCTTTATCTTTCATGGTATGTTTTGGAAACTACTATGCCCCAGAGATTGTATTCCTGTTCTGCACCCATGCCATCATTATTATTGACTGCAAGCCTGCAACATTAATTTTTGCAATCTCTGACATTAATATTATCATTTTATCTCATTGTTAATCATCCCATAGTGCCTGTCCTGAGAAGATTTTGGAGTTTGAGGAGAGAAAAGCTCAACGGAAGAAACAAAACAATCAGAAAAGAAGATCAAAGAAAAAGGAAAATGCTTCTTCTGTGGCTGAGCTTGATCTAAACCTCCAGAATTTGTTGCTGGATGATAACACGGGAGGCCAAACCAACCTCAATCTCTTTGATTCTTCAGAAAGGATATTAGGTGTTACAACGGCGTCGGCTATGGCTAAAGCTGATGTAAATACTTGCTTCTTGCACATCTCACACGACACAGAACATACCAAGTCGATACAGAATAGCAGAGACAGATATAGGGATGCGGCTGTTTCGAGTATGGATAAGAATGAGGTCATAGATCTTTTGAGCCCTTCCCCACTCAAGCAATCCCATACTTACTCAAAATTTCAGAAATCAAGTGAAGAACATGTTGAAGTGATTAATTTGAGTGATTCAGAAAATGACATGTCACCTGAACACAAGGAGAAAGCTAAAGAGCTAAGGTTGTTCTTGGCAAGTATCAGAAATGAAATCCATTGATAGTAAATGTTTGTATTGTGTATATTAAAGCATGTTTTATTAGTGCAGTTGTAGAATTTGAAATTTCAAATTAAGAAAATTCCTATATGTAGAAGGCTGTATATTTTATCTGTTATCAGTAGAATTTTACTATTCAAATATGACACTAAGAGCAACTTCAATGGAGAGTTGCCTAGCATGGTTGCATAGCAATATTTTATTGTATTTTCGTAGGTTCCATGTTTACACATCATTCATTTAATTTAAGCAATCCAACTACTCCAGTATAAGTATTTTCACAAGCAACATTGTACATGGATCTTGCATGGACTTCACAAATTAACTACCTCATTTACTATTTCAATTTTAATTTAATATTTGATTTTAATTTTGTTTAACTTAAATTTTAATTTTATAATATTAAATAAAAACGTTAAAATAATTTAAAATATAAAAAAAATTCAACAGCTAATTTAAGCTAAATTAAAATAAAAGTAACATAAATTAACATTGAAACATAAATGGCATCACTATGAAATTAACATAAATCACAAAGGAAATTACATGTAACTTAAATTTGGAAAATTAACAATCAATTGTCATTGTTGAGGTGTCCAAAACATTTCTAAATATGCTCTATTAAATCCGTTTGAAGTTGGTGATGAGTTGGTCGTTGACGTATGTCAGATCGTCTTTGTAGGTATGATGCAAAGCTAGGATGCAGACTATTTATTATTTTGATTGTTGACATGTTAATACTTCGTTGATCATACGAGAAATCAAAATTAGCATAGGAATCACGTTCATTCTCAATAATCATATTATGCAATATGATGTTTTTAAGGGTATCCTTGTGCCAAGCATAAGCTAGAAGGCGTATAATTACAAAATGAGATTGAAGCACTCCAAATACACGTTTTACGTCATTCCTTTCTGGTTTTTTAATTGAAGCACTCAAAATGCACGTTCTACATCATTCCTTGCAGGTTTTTTACCGTTGAAACACTCAAAAATTTACCGTTGATCTACTATATTACCGTTATGTTCAACATGTTTTTTTTTTTTTCTAATCATTGTATATAGCAGGCTTTGCATGTTTTTTTTAGAAATCAATGTGAATCAGAACCATCCATTTTAATATAATGATGAATTTTGAGCCTTAATTTGTTGATGAGATCTCCACCATTCATTCCAATTTCTATTTAATCTCAGCCACACATTTTACTTAATCTCAAAACTACTCAAAATCCCTACTCTTTACTCTCATTTTTCATATTTTCAATAAAAAAAACAGAAACCCTAAAAGAGCATACTCTTCACTCTCTTTTCTTCCAGAACCACCCGTCGCCGCCGTCGCTGCCACCCCATCTCCTCCAAACGCCACCTGGTGTTTCTTCTCCAAACCCAACCCCGCACCTCCTCATCTCCAAACGCAACCAGCCATGCCTCCTCCTCTCATCTTCTTCTTCTCCAACCAAAGCTCTCCTCGTTTAGATCCACTCACCCTCTCTTCACATCAACTTCTTCTTTTGGAATTTTTTTTGCTTGTTCTTTAATTTGTGGAAATTTCTGGTGTGGTGTTCCATTTTTCTGTTCTTCTCTTTCTCTCTCATTCCCACCTGCTATCTTCTTTGCTTCAGAAACTTATTTTGGACCCATAAAAGAGCCCAAACAACTCCCCGTACAGTTGCTTCAGCAAGCAACCCCCTCTCTCATCTCTCCTTAAACAACCGCCACATCATCCCTCTCCAATTGTGCTCAATTGCTTCAGAAGGTTTGCTTTCCTTAAACAACTATGGGAAACAATTGCGTTGGAGTTGCTCTAAAGCCATTCTATTGAGCCCTATAAATGGTGCTCAAAACAAAATAACGTAGCAGAATGTTGCAGGATTTGACATCTCTGTAAGATATAGCAGGCAAATGTTGTCCAAAAAAACAAAAAAAAAAAGATTTAGCAGGCAAATGAATCAAACCGTAAGCATATAAAACATTAAATTCTATAGAGTGAAATTAAAATCTTAAAAATTCATTTTTCACAATCTCTAATTTGGCATAATCATACAACATAACTCGTCTTATATTAAAATAATATTACATCCACGGTAATATAAATGCATAATATATATTTTTGGTTCATGACATTTATGTTTGACTTGGCTACATGTGTTGGACTATGGGTTGATGTGCTACAATTATCATATTCTTATACAGATTCACTGAGTGGCATTTGGCATGGTATAATACTATGACTACCTTTGGATACCGGTTTGAAAATGGGAAACAATAAATACAAAAAAAATCTTGTTTTTATATTTAGAGCATTAGAATCTGTAATAAAAAATTTTAAGAGGTTTTAACAGAGTCTTAACGAGTATCCAAACATACCCTTCTATATTGACAATATCGAGATTTTATTATCAAACATGAGGTTTGGGTAATGATCATTCAGACAAACGCCACAAAGGACCCCATCTTACTAGTAAGAGAGATTGAAATCACCTCATTTAAGAGTTTCATCATCATTTTTATTATACATTCATGATTGGTAAAAAAAGTACATGAATTCATGATCCGTATCGACATACAAATTCATGATCTGTGTAAAAGGATTAAAAGGATTGTGAGACTCCCAAATGTGAAAGTGTCAATCCCTCCCGCACATCTTTCCTGTACCCTAGTTTGGCTTTGGGCTATCTTTGTATTTGTTGGTTAGTTTTTTTGCCATGGCGAGGACTCCTTGACTCTTTTAGTAATGACATTTCTCACATAAATTGTTTTTTTTTTCCTATACTATTAGTTGATTTTATATGATAAGTTAATGTTTTATTATATTTAACATTTTATATTATAAAATTAGTTTATAACTTATTCAAAAACTTTCTCATTAACATATAGGTTAATAACTCAATCCTACCATGGCCCAAATAGCATACCGACTAAATATACCCTCACGTACCACATTCTTGTTAGGTAATTAACCACGTATCCGAACTCATACCTCGTAGCATAGAATACAATCACTACAACATAATTAAATTTTGGTAATATTTAAAAAAATATTGTTAAATTGTTAAAAAAAATTGTCAAATCGTAAATATTTTTTGAGTGTAAGGAATACTCAAATCTATTTATAAATTAAAGTAATAGTCTAATACACATTAAAGAATTTTAGAATCCAATTCACATATAACAAAGAAATCCCTTTGAAATCCCCACCTATCCATTTCCAAGATTGATATTTAATAATATCAATTAGGATTTCAATATCCAAAGTTGCATGATTGATAACCAACTGACTGCAGTGCAGCCAAAGACTCCATAATACCGCTAGCCAAATAGACACCATGTATCACCCTTTTTTTGACCTCCTACAAATCCACACAAACTCAAATGCAACTCCTCAAGACAACATGAAACACAGCGAGAAACACCAATCCAATTACAAACCGAATACCAAATCCTTTAAGAACACTTGGAGGCATTCTCCAAAAAAAAAAGATAATACAAAGACAAATTATTCAATACTGCATTCAACAAAGTAACTCTCCCACCAATAGTGATATATTTATCCTTCCAAGAAGTTAATTTATTCCGAAGCACCTCCAACAAATGAGACCACGTCGCTTTGCGCCTAAGGTTATCTCCCACAACCAAACCCAAATATTTAAAAGGAAGTTACCCCACTTTACAATTCAAAAACAACGAAGCCAAAGCTATAAACCCATCTTCTACATTAATCCCTATAAAACTGCTCTTGTGAAAGTTTATCTTCAAAGCGAAAATTAATTCAAAACATCGCAAAACACCTTTGACGGCCCACAAATTCATCTCTAATGCTTCCTCAATTACCAAAGTATCATCAGCCAATTGAAACATAGCAATTTCATGACCATCTTCAGTCTTCATACCCCTAAAAATACCTTTCCCAACCGCACTCCTAAGTAAACCACCTAACCCCTCAATTGTGAAGAGAAACAAAAAAAGGATAATGGATCCCCTTGTTGAGACCCCTTAATCAGCACTTCAAAAGTAGGACTTCTATTCACGACAATAGACAAATGACCACCACATATACAAGCTTCCATTCACTGGGGTTGTTCATAGTTTTGGTTCACTCAAGAACCAAACTAAATAAATGGTTCGATTTATAGGACCGAACCACTTTTGTTGCCCTTAAACCGGTTCTGAACCAGACCATTTTAGATCAAACCGATTTTGAACCGTTTTTATTTTTATGCAAAAAGATCTCATTTTTAGCATTCCTAAACCGGTGCAAACTAATTCAAACCGGTTCAAACCGTTTAAATCAGTTTATGAACCGAGGCGAATCTATTTTTTTTTTCCCAAACCAATTTGGAACCAGTTTTAAAATTTGGTTATGGTGTGACTTTTTATCAAGTGGATCACCTTTTAAGTGGTGCGATTCGGTTTGGTTATCAATTCGGTGCGGTTCTTTTGATCTTTTTAAACCGTCCTACCATGCACCACACTCATCTCTCACGAAACCAAACTTACACAACATGTACAATAAAAACCTCGAATCAACTGAGTCAAAGGATTTTCATAATTCACTTTAAAAACAAAAGCTCTCTCTTCTTAGATTTTTATGCAAAATTCACAACTTCATTCGCAACCAAAATACTATAAAAAAGGTTACGATCAGGTACAAACCCAGCAACTTGCTGTTCATGAATAATCTCATCTACCACCCCATTAATCTTATCAGCCAACACCTTTGAAATTATTTTATATAAACATCAAGTAAAGAAATTAGTCTAAAATCTCCCAAATCTTAAGGACACTTAGATTTTGGAACGAGAGTAATAAAGAAAGCTAACAAATCTTTTGGGATTGTCAAATTAGCATGGAATTCCGAAAGCATTTGCAGCACATCACTCTGCACCAGACTCCAAATGGATTTTTAAATAGCGAAGTTAACTTAGAATATTGTCATAATATAATATATAAAGGTGTTATAAAGCTATCTAATGAACTAGATTTTGAAAATGAATCAAATTAAAGTATAAGTTTAAGAGAATTTAATTTAATGTATTGTAAACATAAAAATTATTATATTTTTTAAGAGAATTATCAATTTGGTCTTTCAAATATTATTGTCACTAAATTAGTCCTTTCAAAATTTAAAATACTATTAAATTAATCCATCAAAGATTAAAACATATACTATTAAATTAATCTCTCAAATTACACATAAGAAATCTTTGAAAAATTAATTTAGTAACAAAAATTTTTGAGAGGTTAAATTAATAATGAACAAATCTTCAAACAACTAAATTAATGTTTTTCTGTCTTTTTTTTATAAAATGTTATACTAATCCATACAATATTATACAAGATTAAAAAAAAATTGTGATTAAAATAATGAGGTCATAAACCTTCAAGAGTACTACAATATATTAGAAAATTTGCCACATGAAAATCCCTCTTAATTTATTCTTGTTATTGGACAATTTAATCTAAACATTAAAAAGGACATCATGGTTTTATAATAATGAATTGGTAATCAGTTTTCCAAACTTTTATTTATCCTATTATTTAATTGACTAAATAAAATAGTACTTTACCCAAATTTTTTTAATCCAAGTACAATCTGGCAATGAGATTTGAGCGTTGTAGGAGATAAAACCCAAGACTAAAATTTTCATTATTATTTTATGCAATGGAGAACCTCTGTTCTATTCTCCAATTAAAGGGGTTCCTTGTTAATTACATTATTAACTAATTAATTTATTGATTAAATCATCTAAAATTTGTATTAGTGTAATATAAATTAAACTGCATTTGAATAGCACTGTCTCTTTGTCTTGTCTTGTCTTTAAGATTCTTACATCCCTTCACCAACCTATTGGATATTACTTTATGCTCCAATGGCATAAATGTTCTTATTTAAAAAAAATAATAATGGTAACTTAATGATCTCTTTCTTAGCTTGTAAAATTTAATTTATTGACTAATTTATGCAAAATGTACCGACTAATACATTATTTTTACTTCTCATAATAAATTATGAGGGTAAAAATAAACTTTTATATTTTTTTAACAATTAATAATATAAAAAAAATATTAAATTTCTTATAAATAGGACTGGAGGTAGTAATTAATTAAGATTAGAGATGAAAATAATTGTTGAATAATTATATATATTCCTGATTGGTTGGAGATGGGGCTATTAATTATTTATGTCATCAGCTGCATACATAAGCAATGACACATGAGAAACTTTGGTTTTGTTATAATCTTAACTGCACCAACTTTGTAACAAATTAAAATTTTGATATATGTATGTATAAGAATAGTGAAATTCCATAGATGGATTCTATAAATAAATATATATATACCAAATACTTTTGTCTTTTTATTTGTGCCATCTTCTATACTTTAATTTAGTCGTTTTGTTCATCATATATATTCCATCAAATGTTTAAACCTAATTTTGTTCTTCTTTTCATTTGTCTTTGTCTTCCCATAACTGAATCTTATCTAACTCTAATTGTGGACAAGACTATAAAAAAAAGTTGTGAACAATGATTGCCTATCATTTATATATTGAATTACTTTAATGAATTTTGAATAATGCTGTGTTCTTTAAGGGCATAAATTAAAAGACCTTGCAAATTTCAAATTATCACAAACAAATTAAAATGTTTTTCTTTTTTGATTTTCCAGCTTCCAGAATAAAAGACTAATTCTTAAATATGTAGATAAATTTTTGCTCTTTCATAACTGACATTACAACATAATTTACCTTTCTTCAAAATAAATAAATAAATTACAACATAATTTACCTTTAGTTTATATTACATTTGTAAAAAATGTTGCAATTACAAAAAGACAATATTTTTTAAATGTTATTAAAACCTTTAATTTATACAATATTTATAAAAAAAATTACAAATAAACAAAGACACATTTTTTTAAAGATTTGACTTTTTAAAACAATTTAACAGTATTTTATCAAATGTTACTAAATGTCAATTATATTATTATAATGTGCTGCTCATGGAGAAAAAATCTACACATCAAATGTATGTTTTTTTTTAAAAAAGAAACATGAATGGTAATAAATGAACAGTTTTACATCTTTGACTATGTAACAATATATTCTGTCCGTTCCTATTTAATTGTTCGGAGAGAAGAAATTTTGGTTTTATTTATTTGTCCACTCATATTTTCAATGTAACATTAGTTGTACTTTTACCAATTCTAACTTTATGTTTAATTGGAGGTTAATCAATGTCCTACTATCTAACCAATTAAACAATAAGAGATAAAGGATATTATGGAAAGTTTAAAATTTATTTTAGAAAAAACTATAACAATTATTACATTTCTTAATACGTGTGATTTTCTCTCTCCGAACAGTTAAATAGCAACGAAAGAAGTATATATTTAACTATGTATAGGTTAAAATGCAACTTACAATTCCAGTTAGATGATAAAGTTTTGTATATAATACAAAATAAATTAAGATTAATACTTTATAAATTGCTATTATTGGAGATAGAGAAATTAGTGTCGGCAAATGTTGACTTCATTAAGCCTCAATAGTTATAAAGTCTCCTCTGATCTAGCTTTGGCTTTAGAGGAAAAAAATACGAATCAAAAAGATCGACATAATTATTAAATAATTGAGTTTTTTAAATATATTAATTCAAAATTAAATTATTAAACTGGATTTTACTTTTATTAATAAAGTATTTTTTATACGCATAACTAGTATTCGAATCTCTGTTAACATACTTAAAGGACTTAGCTATCTATCAATTGTACCGAAATTTTTTAGTATACAAAAAAAATTTTGTCCAAAAATACTGTATCACTTTAATAATTTCTCTACTTCAACAAGAATTAGCTTTCGACTCTCAGTTTGAAGATTAAAAAAAATGAATTTGAGTGTAAGGTGAAGTTTGAAGAATCTTGCTGCATATACCTTTAAACGGATAGGAGGCTTTAGCATTAAATAATATTTTGATATTAACCAACAAAATTTTTTATATATTGAATTGCTAGGTTAAGGTTTAAATTTTAAATATGATCACTTGCAAGTGTAAAGTCCGGCCTTTAATTATTATATGGTAGCAGATATGATTTTTTTTTTTTAAAGGTACTTGCAAATAAAAATGTCTCAAATGAGCCATTTTATATAGGTAAAATCAAACCATAAAGAGAGTAGCAAGAAAATTAAATCATACATATAATATGTTTGATTTTCATCTTAAAAAATTTATATTTAGTCCTCAATTAGTTTAAATATTTCTATTTATACTCTCATGTAATTTTATATCTCATTATTTCTTATGTTAAATAATGATGTCGCATATCACTACATATGTAATCTAATATGTCATGTCATCATTTAACGGTCAAAAGAAACAAAATATAGATAAAATAACTACATTTTTTTTTTGAATAAATGACAACATTTAAATTTTTTGCCAGTACTAAATTTAGTTTTTTAAATGGGTTTTTGTTAACCATTGGCTTTAGGACAATGGATAAGCTACCTATAAATAAAAATTTTGTATTAAAAAGTGTAGCATTTAATGCTACAAGTACATCTTCATTAATTGTAACTTTTGTTAAAAAATTTTATTAATAAATTGTTTATCTATTGCCCTAAGGGCAATGGTTAGTAAAACCATTTTTAAATATAAAAGAGCAGTAAATAAAGAGTTAGTCATAGACAAAAACATATTCTAGTTTAATTACTTTGATAATTGATGTTGAGAGAAACAAATGACAAACAGTGATATATTTTGTACAAAATTGTTCCAACAATTTATAATAAAAATATTCTAACAATTTCCAACTTGATAATGATTCCCTTCCAGTGAGGTATAAAATGGTTTCAACCAATGAAGGAGGACCCATTTTTCTTTTAAAAAGATGTTTTCATTTCAGAAAAGGTTTTTCACACGATTTAATTTATATATTTATTTATTTATTTATTAATTTATTCTGAATTCAACTCTGTTATGTGATAAATTATGGACATACACTGCACAATCACAAGTATATATTGCATTATATATCAATCTTACAAACTGCACTATTCCATATGTTTATCCTCTCTGTATTTCATATCTGCTCTAAGGAATTAAATTGAAATTCTGTCACTAAAAAAAGAGAAAAAAGAAAAGAAAAATGGGATTCCAGTCACAAGAAAAAGCAAAACCAAAATTCAGAAAGGGATTATGGTCACCTGAAGAAGACAATAAGCTCAGAAATTATATCCTTAAAAATGGTCATGGTTGCTGGACCTCTGTTCCAATTAAAGCAGGTTAGTTTTTCTTTTTCTCTTTTATATTTTCTTTTCTTTTTTCCAATTTTTGATTTATCACTCATATTTTTAGTAGCAAATTCCAGATATGTACCTATCAAATAAATTCTTATACTGTCATATATATCATTCAATTATTGATACTTCATTTGTTTTCTTGAACAGAGGTTTCTCTGCTTTTCATTTGATGAAATGTGCCTTTAATTAACTTCTTTGTCTTTAGATTAAGTTATATCAAATAGAAAAATTTGGGAATATTTCACTGACTCTGGCAATATTAAATTTGAGAAATTTATTAAAATGAGTAACAATTAAGACATTAATATGCTGATTCAAGTCTAAGAATTTTGTCCAATCAATTCCAAATTATTAAAGGAGGAATGTGGTTAAAAGTTTAGAACCTAAAAGTTCTGGTTTGTATTTTTGTTACTTATTTTCATTTTCTATTTTTTGAAATTTATATAAGAAAAAAGGATAGTGTATGTTTGGGTCAGTGACCATGAGGTCTTGGGTTCAAGTTTCATCTTGTTAAATTTAGTCCTCGTTGATAAACGATCTATAAATTCCACTGTAAATCCTCGTTAAGGTTGGTGGTATGCCCTGACCTTGAATGGGTAGGGTTGTCCCTTAACTAAACTTTTGTTAACCAAAAAAAAAGAGAAATTTTTATTTTCAATTATTTTTAATTTTTTCTTTTATGCTTTATCGCTTAATTATTGATAGGCATTTTGAGTCAACACTGCATGATTAAGATAAAAAGAGATGTGATAGGTTTTGATCAAGGTTTTAAATAATTGCGGCTGCGGTCACGTTCCCTTAAATACAATTACAAGTAATTGGATGCAGTTTCCATCATCTCCAAAATCTTTATATTTTGACATATTATTGAGTTTCACACTCAAATTTAAAATCTTAGTTTTGATAGTAAATAAGTTTAAATTATTTCTTATGTTTAATTTTATATGAATAAAAACCCTATGAGGTAAATTATATTTGTTTTAGTTGATAATTAATTGTTGACAAGATAGAATAAATTAAATATGAAGGGTTGGAAAGAAATGGAAAAAGCTGCAGATTAAGGTGGATTAACTATCTAAGACCAGGATTAAAGAGAGGAGTTTTCACCAAACATGAGGAAGATACAATCATGACCCTACACCAAATGTTAGGCAACAAGTAAGCAACAACAAAAATTATTTTTCTTATTTTTAATTACTCCCTTTGATCCTTATTGCTAAACTTTTTTTTTTTTTTGACTTATTACACTTACTAGTAAAAATACATCAAATAGCTTTTTTGTCCTTGTGATTGTAGACATTGAACAATTTAGTTTCTAATATTATAAAATTTTGATTTTGTCCTTGATTTTGTGTGTTTAGTCAATTTAATCATTGACTTTATAAAAAATTAGTCACCTTAATTCTTAATTTTTAAAAAAATAATTGGCCACTTTAATTCATATAAGCTAATTTTACAAAGTTAAGAGCTGAAAAATAGTTTTGTTAGAGTCATAAATTAAATTAACCGACTCATACAATTTGAGGGACACTCAAGTGATAATTCACTTAAAAATATAATCAAATTTAGTTATTATGATAAATTTTCTCAAAAACTATATGTTTTCACAATTTTGGTTGAGATTTAAAAATAAGTGAAGTCTTAAATGAAAAAGAAACTAAAAAATTATAATAAATAAATACTTCATAAAAATTATAAATAATTTATTAAAGGACAATTATATGAAGGACTAGTTGGAGTAAATGAATTTAAAGATTTCAGATTTTTCAGCAAATTTGAAGTGAAGATAGTAAAGGAATATTTGTTTATGATTTTGATTTGGTCAAAATTACTTTTGACTAAAATTTAAAATATTTATTTTTATTAAATAATCTCGATTTTTATGCATTAATAATTTTAACTAATAATTTTTATTTTAATTTGTGTATATTTGGTCTAAATAGTGACAAAGACTTCTAAGTCAAGGAGTTGTTAGTTAGCTAATAATTAGTGCAAATGGTACAATGAAAGGAGAATAACTTTTTTCATATAATTTAATTTTCTAGTGGTAATGTAATTGGATTGGCCAGCTATTTTTTTATTTAATTTTATTAAATAGAAGCAACTGGGTTCTAGTTAAATAATATTAAATAATTATACACTAAGAGGAAAAATTGATTGAACAGTCAAACCATGAACTGGCATGCATAGCATGCGCCGCCTTTTTAAAAGGAGAGAAGATATGTGAATGTACATAGAAAAGACATCTTGTGGTCTATTATTCATTTTTTTAATTTATTTTATTAAATATAACCCAATATTTGTTGTAATATAAGTGTTATTTCAAAGTTTAGGAAGTCCACATTGAATGGTTTGGTGCATTAGCCTTTATATACTAAAGCAAACTTTAAGGGGATAAAAAAGCTAAAAAGGGGATTGGACTCGCGCGCATGAGACTAGACACCGAATGCCTAACTCAGTGCAAATTTTCCAATTTCTCTCCTGTGTGCGTGATATATGGGCTTCACCAATATTTTGAGTATGAGATTAATAAAATTAACCTCAGCATGGTTTCTCTATTTTATAATATAAAGTCAACTCTGTATTTTTCTAATTAATATGATGATTTGCAATATAATTGTGCTAGTTTTGAGGAGACATTTTCATCATGCTATATGTTTGACATCTTTAATTTATTTCTTTCAACTCTTCAAAACAAAACCAAAGATATATTAATCACAAGGAAGCTAAGGTACCATTTTTTGTCAACCCATTTTGCAGTGTTATTTTTCTTTGTTTTTATTTTAAAAAAAATTTAAATTGTAATTGCGATTTTAAATACGACCAAACGTGGTCAAATGTAAAAATTGTAGATTGCAATAGTTTTGAAGACCGTCAAAACCATAATATTATCACGTAATGTCGTGCAATTGATTGTAGTTAATTTTTTTCTTATTTCTTTCTTATAATTTAATTTTCATATATTAATGAAAACTATATTTGTCAGATGGTCCCAAATAGCACAACATTTATCGGGAAGAACAGACAATGAAATAAAGAATTATTGGCATTCGTATTTAAAAAAGAAATTGGCCAAAGCTAAGGAAATTGAATCTGATAATCAAATTCAATATGCTACTTCAAGCTCAGATTCAACTTCTTCCCAAAAAAATTCAGCTCAAGATCCAAGTTATGAATTTTCAGAAAACATGGACAAATCAACAGGGCAATTTGACCACACTTTTCAACAAAATCATAATATTTCCAAGGAGGGTTGTCAAAGTTCATTACCAAAATTGTTATTTGCTGAGTGGCTTTCAGTGGATCAAGTAATTAATGGTGGAAATTCTGTGAATTCAGATGATTCTTTGCTTTTGGGAAATGAATTTTATCAAAATTCAAATTTTCAAGAAGATATATTGCAAATGTCAGAAGGGCAATTTGGTCAAGAGTATCAAAATATTCTTATTCAAAGTTCAGACACTGAAGGGTATAATTCACAATTTAAGTTATCAAATCAAGTGGTTGGAAATAATGATATTTTTCATCTTATACAAGGGGTGGATTTATGTAGCAATTTCAGCCTAAATAATGATGAAATGTATATTTGAGGAAGAAGTTTATGAGAATGGTCAAAGAGAAAGAATAATTTGTAAATTTTACATAAAAAAAAAAAAAATCAATTTGTAAAGTCAATCTTCAAATTGTTTGAATTACACTCCTATCCAACTCAAATAAATTTAGTAGGATGCTAGAAAAAAAAAATGTACTTAGTAAATATTCTTCTGGATTTGGTTTTTCATATTCAGGTTTTTTTTTCCTCTGTAAATGTTAGACATTCAATGCTCTGATTTGTATGTTATCTGAGATACTACTATTATTTTTATGACTTGATCATGAAACTTATAATGCTTTTATGGATACTCTCATGTTGAATTTTCTCATAACATTAATTATCTTGTGTAAATTTTTTGTCTGTTCGATCCTTCCAAAATAATTTTAAATTTTGATTAAGTTGAAGGGTATTAATCTAAAGTCTCATATTGAATAGCATAAAGAATAGAAGTGAATATCCGTCAAAGTTCTATATTGTTTAGTTTGAAGAAGAGTGAGGTGGGATACTCTATAAATAAAGAGAGAGAGTTAATTTGAGTATTCTCACCGCAACTTTATTAGTCTTATTGGGTGTAATGAGGATTTCAGTAGTTGTATTTAATGTTGCGTGTGCTTATATTCTGTGGGTGCCACTTCGTTATGTTTAATCATCTCCTGAAGTGATTTATTCCTCTAAAAGCAACCCTTCCATGGTTTAAACTAATATCTTCACTAACATATAGCATGTGTTTGGATTTTAGCCTGGGGCAACAAAAATACTTGAGTTTTGTAATAATATTAAGGTAAAAAAGGAATCGAATCAACTCTATGAAAATTCAATATTCGATTTATTAATTAGTTTGATAAATTTGGTTCATGAACTAAATGAGCTGAACTTGAGCAAGGAATTAAGTTCATTAATTAAATGAGTTGAAATTGAGCCAAACCAACTTACTTAGTTTAGCTCGATAAATAAATAAAATTATATATATATATATATATATATAATTTAGAATAAAATTATATTTTTATTTTTAAGATCATTAAGTATCTGTTACTTTAAAATTTAATTTTATGAAAGTTTTTGGTTTAGCATGGATTTTAAAGATCATTCATTTTCATCATTTTATTTTATTTTATTTTTTACATTTATTTTGTAATAGAAATAAAGTAAATAATAATTTTAGAAAATCGAGAACTTCAGGTCGTGAGCTAAATCAAACAGTTATGTACTTCAAACAACCACAATTTAAACTGAAAAATTAATTCGTAAAAGGACTCGATTAGAATAAATTATTTAGCTGAGTCGAGCTCAAGCAAGTGTGATTTGGCTCTACTCATCTCCAGCCCTGAACAATACGCACAAATGTTTGTTTTTCAATTTGGCTCGGTTAGGGAAACTTGGTTTTGTCACAAACTTGTGTTCAAAACTTCCTAAGACTTTAATTTTTTTGGTTTGCCCAACATGAGCATTTATAGTTTATAAAAATATTTTTAATCCTTGCATTTAATCAATATTTAGTTTGTTAAACATATCTTGTTAAGAGTATCTATATACAAAACCAAACTAACTTTTAACTCAACTTTCTTAAAGTACTACCAACTTAATATTAATGAAAAAAAAGATAAATAAGAAATGTTCTACATATAAATTAAAAATATGAAAATTCTACATGATGAAGGATCCTGTTTGCATAATAACCTTATAATAAAATTTAACGGCAAATTTGTTAACTTGCAATTGAAAACATTCAATTCTACTTACTGAAATAGAAGAAGTAATGTGAAAATTGTAATTGTTATTCAGATGCATCAAGTTACGAAACTGAGACTTATATACATAAGGAACTTAACTAACAAGTTGAAGAACTAACGCTGGAAAATCTGTTGTAACAGGTTAACATAAAACTAGAACTAAGGGACTTAAACAGAATTTACAAGTTATATTTTCATATGTCTCCCTCAAGATGGAAGATATTGTAAACATCCATCTTGGACGACATTTGCTGAAAAGAAGCACAAAGTATAGCCTTTGTTAAAACATCAGCAAGCCGATGATGTTTGCGCACATGTATTAACTTTAGAACACCAGCAAGATTCACTTTTCCCTAACAAAGTAGAGATCAACCTCTATGTGCTTGGTACACTCGTGGAAGCGTGGATTTGTTGCAATGTAAATAGATGATTGATTGTCACAGTAGAGCATTAGAGACTTTTTTGGTATCTAAAGATCATTTAAGAGATTGTGCAGCCAAATTAGTTCACTTGTAGTTGAAGGCAAAGCGCGATATTATGCTTCAGCGCTTGATTTGTTCACTTTGTCTTGTTTTTTTGTTTTCCGGCTGATGAGAGAGTCTCCCATAAAAGTGCGATAGCCTGATATTGATTTTCTGTCTTCTTTGCAAGAACCCCAAGTTGCATCAACATAAGCATGTAGATGCAAGGAGGATATTGCACTGAAGATTATGCCTTGTCGTGGGGAATTTTAAGGTACTTGAGAACCATGAAAGCAGTATCAAGGATTCAAGGTGATGTGTGTGGGGGTCGGAGACAAATTGGCTCAAGCTGTGTACAAAATAGGATAGGTCAGGTCTTGTGATTGTGAGGTATAGGAGTCTTCCAATGAGGCACCTATAGAATTTTGGGTTGTCAAGAGGTTGTCCATCAATAGTAGTGAGCTTCAAGTTTGGATCCATTGGGATTGAAGAAGGTTTGCAACCCAAGTAACCATAATCTTCCATGATTGATAAAGCATATTTCCTTTGGGACCAAAAAATACCTTGCTTTGAGCGGGCAATCTCAAGTCCAAGGAAGAATTTGAGGTTGTCTAAGTCCTTGAACTTGAATTGGCGACTTAGAAGATGTTTGGTGGAATTGATGATGTCGATGCTAGGTCCAACAACAACTATATCATCCACATAAGCATGAACAACCACGAAATCGCCATGAGAATCTTTGGTGAAAAGGCAATAGTCATTCTTGGACTGAGTGAACCTATGATGAGTTAAGACTGCCTGGAAGATAGTAAACTAACTCCTTGAGGCTTGTTTCAAGGTTTCACTTGTGGTACACAAATAAAAATTTGTGTACCGGTGTACAACCTCTTTAATAAACATTGATTTATTTTTTGAAAAAAAAAAGTCAACATTACACTTTAAATCAATGGATGAATTTGTGCCATATAAACTTCTCCATATTTATGTTGTTTCAAACCATAGATAGACATGTGAAGTTTGCAAACAAGCTTAGAGGAACTGGATATATTTGAAGGAAGGGGACAACCTTTGGGAATTGACATATAGATCTCTTCATTAAGGTAGCCATTGAGAAAGGCGTTATTGACATCTAGCTTGGCTAGATGCCAATTCTTCACTGCTATAACTGACAATAGAGCTCTAACCGATGTTAACTTGGCAACCAGGGAATAAGTCTCAATGAAATCAAGTCCATGTTGTTAAGTGTAGCCCTTAGCTATCAATCGTGCCTTATATTTATCAATTGAACCATCATCTCTATATTTTATTTTAAAGAGTCATTTTGATCCAATGCAATGCTTTCGTGGAGGAAGGGGGACAATGCTCTATATTTTGTTAGTTTGTAGCGCCTAAAATTTAGCTTTTATTATATCTTTGCCATTGAGGAAGCTTAGAGGCTTGGCTGAAGGATTGAGGCTCATACTCAGTTGAGACTTGGCAAATGTAATGCTTGTAGTTATCTGATAAATGCTGGTAAGATAAGTGATTCTGAATCGGATGGAGGGTTGATGGTGTGTTATTTATGAGATAACAATGGAAACCTTTAGGTGTGCAGAGGTTTTTATACTCATGTTGATTTTCTTGTTCCTTGGGTTGGTGGGAGTTGTAGAATGTGAGAAGGAATTGATTGAGAGGGAGCTGGAGATGGCTCGGTGACACTGGGTTGAGGTTGGGAACTACTGGAATCATCATCTTGGTTGGCTGGAATAGGAACTGAGTTTGTAATAGGTGAGGATGAAGGAGAAATATCAGGAACATTGGGTATTGTTGGAGGATCAGGCTCTGCAACAATGGAGTAATAAGGAAGTGAATGACGAGAAACCCCACTAATTTTTTTTAATAAATTGTGAGAAAATAAATTCAAAAACAGGGAAGTAATAAATGGAGGGACATAGAGCCGACAAAATGGATCAGCCCTAATACTGACAAAATGGGTGGACTTGGGTGTAAAAATATAAGACCAAATAAAGATAGTCGTTTTTGGCCCGATCTATAGAAGCCCGTAAAAATGGGTTCAGGCTCAAAAATCCCGATGGACATAGGTTACCCACCCGTTTTGTCAATATTTTTTAATTATCGTACTATAGTCCAATATACTTAACAAACAAATTATTCCCTAAAAAACCACTAATGTGGCAGCCCAATAACATAATTACCCTAGTCCAATCCAATATCTTTAGAAAAAAACCTTAGAAGTTAGTAAGTTAGCCTTCTTTGTACTCACTTTCTCATGTAGTTAAGGAGAGCCTCACGCAGCCCATTTTCTTGCCCTAGCATTGTCGCTCTCCCTTCAAACTAACGTCGCTCATGTCGCCACAATGGTAGATTCCACGTCGCTCGTTGTTCGCCGTCGTTTCTAGTATCACATTTTTTTTTAAAATTTTTTTTGGAATGACGAAAAATATGGGCGGTTGAAAAGCCCAATGTCCGCATAGGGCCGGGTGGACTTTAAATTTGAGAGACCGAATAGAGCTGTGCTTTTTAAACCCGGTCTATGAAAGCCTGCTACCTGAATGGGCCAGTTCGTTTAGGACTGGGTAGCCTGTTTTGACAGCTCTATACACCTCTACTTAGAGAAGTGACATCATCTTTGTATTTTTATTTTTAACTTTCTTACGAAAAAGAGGAAAGATGATTCTAGCCCATTTTATATATGTTCGATTTTCAATTGGTTAAATGTAACTCGCATTACAATAATATATTAACAGTTATAATTTGTTTAAACATAAATCTCAACCACATTTAACTAACAAAATAATCTTTGACCTCTTGTAAATGTTATTTTACTTTTAGTGAACTGAACTGAAAACTAAACACACATGTTGTTAAAAGGGAGCTATATCTTTCTGAAGTCAAGGGTTTTTTTGGTCAACCTCTTGAACCAAGGGTTTAAACCGTGATGAATTCCTTTTTGGAGCAATAAATTACTTGAGGAGATGGTTAATAGGGGTGTTCAAAATCGAACCAAACCGTCCCAAATCGATCAAACCAGATTGAAAAACCGTTAACCAAAATAACCGAAAATCGAAAAAATGGAAAAACCGAATTTTTTTATTGGTTCGATTTTCGATTCTACTAAAAAAACCAAACCAAACCAAACTGAATATATTATTATATTTATATAATATTAACATTGAAATTACTTAGTAATCCTTAACCGTAAGTGAAAGAACCCTAATTTTTTGTTTGTTTGGAATTTAGGAAATGATTGTCAAAGAATTACTCAATTAGATGTTGCTATTTTAATTTTAACGCTTTGTTTGCATAATTTAGCTATTTTCCTAAGTTAATTATTAGTGATGGCATTACTTATTTACTTGTAATTATAATTTGTAAAAAAAAATATTAAAACCGAAAACCAAACCAATGCAAACTGAATTTAATCGAATTGGTTTGGTTCAGATTGCCTCATGGAAACCAACCGAACCAAACCAAACCGAACAAGAATAAATTGACCGATTCAAATGATGACCCCCCAAAATCAAACAAAATCGAACAGTAAACACCCCTAATAATTAAGTAAGAGAAGTTTTGCATTTCAATAAATTGTTGGCCACATAACAGGGAAAATGCTAATTAATGAATTAATGATCCCTATTAATATTTTCTTATTCACAATATAATAGAATTTGAGTTAATTAAAATATTTCATCTTGAAATAAAGTTTTACATTGTTCAACGCATTTGGGAGGAAGTCCTACATTGTTTAAGTTTATAGTTTTTATTTGCACTAACGAAAAACACTTTAAGTTTTTAATTGATTTTTCTTGTACTCTTATATTAAAATGTTGTGAGGTCAAGTTTAGGGAGAGCGGTCTATGTGTTAAAAGTTTTACAATGTTATTGTTTGGCTGTCGTTAGATAATAACCATAATTATGTTTTTTATTTAAGAGTTTTTCTAAGTTAAATTTGGTTGGAGTTTAAAAATATTTTGATGAAAATAAGACTACACTACAATGTTATTAGATTCGATTAAATTAGCTACCGTAAGTATAGACATTGTATTCTGCTAGTATATATATAACCCTTAAAGACCTTTATTAACGATTTGTAAATCAATAGTATATATTAATTATTTATACCAATATATTTATATGTTAGTAATTATATATTTATCTATTAGTATAAATATTATATATCTATACTAACTAATTAATTGGCTTCAAACATTGCAAACAAACATTAAATATGGAAAATATCATGATAATTTAATGCAAATATTTAGTATTTTCACATAAATATAATTTATATTAACTAATTAATTTTATTAAATAAAGTCTATATCAACAGTAGTTATTTTAATAAAATCCAACAAAAAAATATTAATAAAACAATTTTTTGTAATGATAATAATTATATTTTTTAATATGTATAATATATTCTAAGTGGATAAAGTGAGGGTATCTTATAGTGTATTTTGTCCGATGGTTTATGACATTATTGGTTGGATTTTAGAGATTTTGAGATCACAAGAGACAATCCCTCCTGATTGTATTTATTTGGTGGCCTCATTCCTATATTTAATTGTTGATTTAAAGTTAAATAAAATATAATAATTTATTTTATTTTATTAAAATATTTTTTGAATTTGTTATATTGTCTTTTAATATTCTTCATTTTATTAAATTTATAATAAAACATTAATTACTATCCTAATTAAATATAAGAGTTTAATTGATAAAAATATAATTAATATTAATACAAAAAAATATAATTAATATTTCTTTAAAAATATAATTAGACAGTTAAATAAAAATAATTTTTTACTATCTAAATAAACTTTTGAAATAAAGAAAAGTATTTCTAACCACTACTATAACGTATCATTCATTTACACTGTTTTTTATAGTTAAGTACTAAAAAATATATAATTAAATTAGTATATAAATTGATTAATTATTATGTAATAATTTAAGTATATTTTTTTTTACTCTTAATCACATATTTATATGGTTATATGTGGTTAATTAAAAATGAGAAAAAATATTATAAAATTACTATATAACAATTAATCAATTTATATATTAATTTAATTCTATATTTTTTCATATTTAACTAATGATATGTGAGTAGTACAAACGTAGTAGTATACGAATCGATACTCTAGAAATAATTATATTGAAGAGAGTTTGAAAAACAGATGCACACACGATGACGTTGGTTGGATTCTAGAGATCTTGAGAGAAAAAATAAATGAGCTTTTAGGATCAAAATTCAAAGGCAACGAAACAGAGAAATCCCTCGTTGTTTGCATCTTTGAATTTTAATTGGGGGTAAAGAGCTTCTTCTCTTTCCACCTCTCTGAATATTCTGTCATTTTCTTTCTGCTCTGCTCTGTTACATTTTCTATATTCTCATTAGTTTTTATATTTTATGCTCTCATTAATTAACAATCCTCTGGAAAATTGCTTTAAGGAGCCTGTACTCTATTAAATGCACCCCTCAATCTCTCAGCCATATAATGCTTTGTTTGGAAGGAGAAAAAATTAAATGTGCATAAAAAATACAGAATTAAAAGATATATTTGACTACTTTTTATTTTATGTCTGATCTGGTAAGCCTGGTGGGCCCCAGACCATGGCCTTGCATGAGTCTCCGACGCGGTAGTGCTGCTCCGTGGTTGCTCACCTTGTGACGGCGGTGGTGTACCTGTAAACTCTGAAGATCAAGTAAGTAATAACTCTTGATGAGATAAATGTGTAGTAGTAAGAATGATAGTGTAGTCTTTATTATCCCATTCCCCGTATTTATAGGGATCTTGGAGCAAGTCAAACATGTCAACATCACATTTCCGAAAATTGTGGCACATCCTCCAGATCCATAACTGCCTATAGAATATCTCGATTTGAGTGGGCCCGTGATCGCCCGGCATTGTCCCAACATGGTCGATCACGTCATAGCCACCCCTGCTTTACCGCGAAGTGTGGCCTTCACGTGACTCCACGAGATGGGTACATTGTCTTTAATCTTTTTAAGATGTAAATTTATTTATAAAAATTTTATAATCAATTAAATCTCAAGAGATAATATAACTAATATATTATTTATATATATACCTTGTAAAACATATAGTTAATCTCAAATATGATTTAATCAATTTAAATTATGTATAAATATTTTTTTATGGTTATCAATGTTTTAATTTGCAAATTATGCATTTATAGAAAAATTTAATATTTTCATATAATTTAATATTCTAATAAAATATTAATTTTACTTGTTCAATATTTTTTTTAATGAAGTATTATTGTGTTGACAAAAGTTATTCAAACATGCTATGATATATTACATTAATAAATTATTTTTAATAATTAATATTTAATAATAATATTAAATAAAAATATCTTTGGAGGCCTTATTAAGTAGGGTTTCTATGTGGTTGTCTTTCTTGGCTAAAGCAAAATCCGGCTTTATTGCTGTCACCCGAAAATGAAAGTGCTTTTGTTAGAAGTTAGAGATTATGTTTGGTTTCTGATTGCCTCAACCCATTTTTAACATGCATGTATCTGTGTTATGTTGTTTGATTTTTTGTTCCGTAGTCTCAACCCACTTTTAATTTACTTTCAACCTACTTTCGTTAAGTAGGTTGAAAGAGTAACTTTTTCGTTTGTTAAAAATACTTTCAACTTTTTATTTTTAGTTTATAGAAGTATTTTTATCCTCTTATGGAAATAATATTTAGTTTATTAAATTTATTTTTAGCTAAAATATCCAAATATAAATTCCGTTGAATCAAATTAACTTTCAACACAAATTACTTTTATCAAATTTACAGTGAATTAAACTAAGTTTTCTTAATGGAAAACTAAACACACGCATAAATATTAGTGTGTTTTTGGCTTTTCTTAGTTTGAAATCTCAATTTAAGTTTGGTGAAAGTAACTTGAGGTAAGAGTTAATTTATTTCAACAAAATTTATATTTAGATACTTTTAACTAAAAGTATTGTTTGACAAACTGAATATTATTTGAATATATAATAGGTAAAAGTACTTTTAATAAGTAAGGATTTTTTTATCTTTGCAAGGGTTAAGAATTTTATAATAGAAAGTTTTAATTGAAATACAAAACATTTAATGCATGGTAAACATAAATCTCATTAACTCTTCCTCATGCAAACTTTATAATTATGTAATTTTTAACTTATACACATTGCACAGAATAGAAAAATCCTAATAGTTAAAATATTGTCTAATAAATTTTTGCTCAACTGAAAAGAGACTAAAATATTCCTTTCAACAAATTAGCTTTCAAAGCTAGTTTAACTACAAACTCAATTGAGTTAACTTTGGCAAATTGAAAACCAAACAATTTGTCACATTGTTACATCGCTCAACCAAACTGAAAACCAAACACATACTCGGTATATGTTTGGATTAAATTCTAAAAATTAATTTTGAGCACAATTGATTCTGAGTAAAATTAGAAGTAACAAATTGTTGCTTCTCACCAAACAATGATTTTCTATCTAGAATCAATTCTAGTATAAGATTGACAAATATAATTTTTTGGTCAGAATCAATTCTGAGTGAATTCAAACTATAATTTCGTGTTAAGTCAATCCAAACATGCACTTAGCTACATTGGTTAACTGTCACTAATAGTTAAAGTAAAATTAATTTTACATTTAACCCCCTAAAAACCAAATATGCACTTTATTTTTTTGTTTTCTAAGATATAATAAAGAAGTTTTTTTTGTTTTTTACTTTAAATAAAAAATCCATATGCATTTATTGCGGTCAGTTTGGATTGAATTATCCCATCACTTGGGGTGTTTTCTTCTGCAACACTCTTCTTACTTATGATGATGATGATGTGTTTTTACTTTCTAAGGCGGTTATAATTACTACTTCACTAGAATTATTACATTTACATTTACATTTACTGTGTTGGAGATTTTATTTATTACTATTATTATTATTATTTATTATTATTGAGTTGTTGGTGAAGAAAAATGGGAAAAGCACCATGTTGTGATAAAAATGGAGTAAAGAGAGGAGCTTGGACTCCTGAAGAAGATGAAATTTTGGTTCAATACATTAACAAACATGGCTATGGAAGTTGGCGTAATCTCCCTAAACAAGCAGGTTCAACTATTTAATTCTCTTTTTTATTTTTTTTATTTTTTGTGTGAGGCTTTTTGAACTTTTGAAGTTAGGGGAAAATAGGTCTTTGATTTTTGTAACATTGGTTAAATCTTGATGAGTTGAAGTTTTTTTTTTTTTTTTTTTTTCTTTTCTGGGTTAAGGTTTCAGAAAACTTGGTTGTTGGTTTTGCCTTTGTTCTCTTTGCAGAAATTTCTTCAAGTTGTAGAGCTCTGTTTATTTATTCTAATTTTTGTTCATACAACTCTGTTCTTTCCTGCTCAAAATAAAAAGAGAGTAATGTGTTGATAGTACATATATATATATATTATTAGAAATTAAACAATGAAACATATTTTGTTGCCATAATGTGCATATAATAGCATATTATTACTTTTCCTATTTGTTCACAAACTTGTGTTTGAGGGAGATTTCCGTGTGATGAAAAAAGGAATTTCTTCTTTTGGCACAACCTAAATAAAAAAGTTGAATATTATATTATATACTTATTGTAACTAAAAGAAAGATGGAGAAGTTAACTTAATCTATATTTTGTTGCATTGCAAGTTATAGGAATGATTAACAAAAACCTTTTTTTTTTCTTGAAAAGAACACAAAGCTATGCTCTAAAATAGTCGCGATTCAAACTAGAGTTACGCGGTAAGCGTCTTTGGATTAACTTATTTGGAAAAATAGTCGCTTATGATATCATAAGCTTTATGAGAAAATTTTAAAAAATAAGTGATTACTTCTTTAGAATTAATCGTTTCCAAACTTGATTATTGTTACTAGGTCTCCTTCGATGCGGAAAGAGTTGCCGGCTGAGGTGGATAAATTATCTTCGCCCCGACATAAAGCGCGGCCCGTTTACTCCTGAGGAAGAGAGCACCATAATTCAGCTTCATGGCATGCTTGGAAACAGGTAACAAATTCCTCCTTTTGCTGATTTTAATTTCTTGTACATTCACATAACCTTCTTGTACTCATGAATTTCTGATTCCTAACATAATGCAAATTTGAAGAAACTTTCAATTTTTGATATGTTACTCTTTTAATTGTTTCTATCATAAGGATGCATGTAAATTCAAACAATTATTCACAATTTCACACAACTCGCAACAAAGCTACTTTAATTTCTTTTCTTATTCTACATGGTAACATGTTTATAAATTTGAAACATTAAATAGATTGAACCAATGGAATTATTTTTCCTTTCAAAATGTACATAATCAACTGTTATATTGGTGCAATCTGTCTTTAAACAACAACAAAAACACATGATGATTTAATTGCTAAAATCTTGTTGATTCTTAAGTCAAATATGAAAATGTTCGAGGATTGATGGCCGTCAAACTATAAGAGTCAACTCGTAGAATCTTACGAGTTTACAATTACAGGCGAAACGAGTTAACTCACGCTCAAACTTCTTTCTTGGTAAACTCACTAGCAAGTCAATGAGTCTAGCTTGTACATTAAAATCTATCTCTAAATTGCACAAGATGTTATTCTCTAACACTTGGTTGCATAATAGCCATATTTTTTTTTTTTTTATTACTAACAAAACAATATTTTTAGGTGGGCTGCTATAGCATCCCAACTTCCGGGAAGAACAGACAACGAGATCAAGAACTACTGGAACACGCAACTCAAGAAGCGGCTCCCGAAGCTAGGTTCACAGCGACACAATTTCAGTCCTGATCACAGCATAGCAAAATCCGAATCTCCCTCGACGCGCCACATGGTGCAATGGGAGAGCGCGAGAGTTGAGGCAGAGGCAAGGCTGTCAATGGAATCTGCTCTGCTCAACTCATTCTCAACAAGTGAAACAGCCTACACCGACTTCTTTCTTCGGCTCTGGCATTCCGAGGTTGGACAGTCGTTTCGCGCGATCAAACGAAACCGACTTGCGTGTTCTCAGAGTCCATCATCATCCTCAAAGTTGGAATCTTGTTCTGATGTCTCTTTGCTAGTTAAAAATTCTCTTGAAAAGAAATCACAAGAACAGGGTTTTAGCTATAAACCAAAGATTGAAGATGGCACAAATGCATCTGAAATTGGGTATTATGAGTTTCTTGAAACTTCTGATTCAGGGTTGAATCACTTGCTAGATGTGCCTGATGGTGAAATTGGATTCCTAGGACACAATGATAGTTTCCTGAAATACACTTTATAGATTATAGTAGATATGACTAAGTGTGTTTTTGAAAAAGAAAAAGACTAATTCTGAAGAAATAATCGTTTGTTTTTTGTAGGAAGTCCTATTGAAATTCTTATTAAATAAGCGATTATTTCTTCAGAATGAACTAATATGAACTTATCACGCACTAATGTAGGTTTTAATATTTTCTCATGGAAAGGCAATATTTTGATGTGAGGAACAACTTTTTTGACTATTTCTATTCCTTCAATTTTGTTAGCTGCCTTTCCATAAATATGTAGAGTGGCCTTGAGCACAATATATTATCTTAACTAAATATCCTTTTGGTAGCTATTTATGACACTCTTTTTTATTTAATATTTGTATTTGTATTATTTTTTAATTTTAATTTAGTTCCTATATATGTGTAGAATTTTTTTCAGTTTGGTTCTTATTATGTTAACAACATACTGTTTATTGGAAGTTGCATGCAATCAGGTGTTAGAATCAGATTGAAAATAAATATCATTACTATTATTTTGTATTTTGTTGAATTCAAATCTCAGTTTCTTAACAATAAACAAACAATATAAATGAATTTGGAAGTGACTGAAGTTACCAGGACAAAAATAATTTCTTAATATAAGATTGATTTATAGGTGAAATCCAAAAATATGATTTAATTTTCTGGTCTAGACAGAACATTTAAACTAGTTCTGAAGTTAGACTAACAGAAAATAGGTTTCAGGAAATTATTTGACCCTTATCATAGTTTTTTTTTCTTTCTCTTTTCTAAGTATTAGCATGTCTAAGAATGTGTTTGGTTTTAGTTGGAGAAACTAAACTGGCTTTTATCTTCATACGATAATTTGCTATGATGTTAAATTATCAAATAAAAGTTATTTATTTTAAAGAAAAGAGCTTAATTAGTTCAAGCAGGATTAACTCCGGTGGAAGATATTGTCTTTAGACTAAAAAAAGAGTTTCAAATTGGCAATAAGCGATAGCTTCACTTTTATCCTTTTTAGCATACAGATTAAGATAACTTCACTTTTATCCTTTTTAGCATACAGATTAACACAAACTCCGTTTTGTTAATATAAATCGAAACACATATTAACTTGTTTAGAGATTAGAGATTGATTAATGGCCTCTTGCAAAGACTGAATAATTTAACATTTTTATCCACAAAGTATTTAGTATATACACCCCAATATATAGCACTCAGCACACATAAATAAAAGAACATGAACTAAAATTCCAACACATAAACTAAATCACACATGCATTGATGTTTGAAAGTCCAAAGAAGAAAAATAAATAAATACACAATATAAATTCAACAGTTTTTTTTTCTGGTTTCAAACAATGCTTGAGGATTTGAAGCATTCAGAAACAACCAATGAGTTTCTTTGGAGCTGTTCCAGTTGCCCTGTACTTAGCAGCAGTTTCTTCTGCTTTGAGAAAATCTTCTCCCTTTTTTGCTTCAATTATTGCTCTCTTTTCTTCTGCTTCCCTGTGGATTGTAGCTATTTTGTTCTTTATTTTCTCTGCATATTCTGCTTTTTTCTTCTCTAGTTGTTCCTTCTCACATGCAAAATTGAACAGTCAGATTTTGTTACCTTCTTTTGGCCACATTCAATGGGAATCTCTTTTTAAAATAGAAAAAAAGGTTTAGATGTAATTTTAGTTCTTGCACTAGTAAAAAAAGTTTGATTTAGCGACTGAATACTCAAGACAGTTGGTAGTTAAAAGCATGTCGTTAACTATTTTGATTGCTAATTTGGTGGCTAATTTTGTCACTAACTATTTAGCATCAAAATAAAACAAGTTTAGCAACCAAACAAATTGGTTCCTAAATAAACTTTTTCTAGTATGTTGTACTTTACATCAATTTAGATTTTGGTCCTTATACAATAAAAAATATTGTTATTAATACGTATAGTTTTAAAATATTACGAAATAGTCCCTACAAGGAACAAAACCTAAATAATTTTTATTAGCAACTAGTCCATATCATCATGAAGTTATTTTGCTTTAGGTCCCTATAAAGAATATTTCAAAACCATAGGGTTAGGGACTTATAATGAAATTCTAATAGTATAAAGACTAAAATTCAAATCGACGTTAAGTGTGAGGACTTAAATTGACAGAAAAAAGTAGTAAAATTTATTAGATGAAATAGGAAAAAAGATAAAGAATAAGCTTCTATAGGGAAAGGAGTTATAGGTCCAATCCTTATAATAACAAAAAGAATAATTTCAAAGAGGAAAGAACACAAAAAAATAAATAAAATGTTAGAACTACTAAGGAAATAAATTCTTACTTCATAATGTTTCAGTTCAGCCTCTATAGCAGCTTTCTTACTGTTCTCCCATGCTGAAATGCCTGAAAGCTTCTTGTGAGCTCTGCTCAATAATTTCATTAAAATTAATATTCCAAATTATTAACATCAAACATCCAAATTATGTGATGAAATATGAATGCCTGATATAATGCTTGATGTTAAAATTGGCTAAAAAAAATGCTGTCATTTGTTTTCTAATTGAAATCCAAATTTAAATTTAAATATTCCTAAGTGCATGTTAACGTTTGATTTGATGTCAAATCATGTTGGGATGAGATAAATTTGTTTTAACACAAGTAACTTCTACGTTTTGGATCTAATTTCCAAAAGAGTTAAATATAAAAAGTACCAAAGATCAGCAAAGATAAAATGCAAACCAACAAATAACTTTAAAAGTTATAAGACAAAATGTCCAAAATTTTTATTAAATTTTTAATCAGACACTGTAGAAATTATTTTGCATTAGTAAATCCAATTAATTAATGAGGCTCTTACTTGTTTTCTGCTTTTGATTTTTCACTTTCTTCCCATGCTTTGATTAGTGAAAGCCTCTTTTCTGTTGCAACTCTTGCAAGCTGTGCATCTGAATTCAAAATGAAGTTCCATAATCTGTAATGTTAGGAATCAAAAAAAGAAGAAAAAAAAAAAAAGGGAAATTAAATGTCACAATGAACAATTTATATACCTCGGTTCGCGGACCCCTCAGTTGGTTTCACTTCAGCAACTTCTTTAGTCTCTGGTGGCAATAAAAATATCAACAACAGTAAACAAAAATTGTTATTTGATTCTAAACTGAAATTGAAAGGAAAAGGAAATCCATCCTTGACTTGCCAAATGAAGAAAAATTATTGTTTGAGTATGTTTTGTTATGAAATGAATTAACAGAAAATTTATCAGTAGAAACTTTGGAAAATGAGGTTAAATTCAACTTTTAGCATTTGAGGAAGAAATATGAAACTCTCTTGCACTCATTTTGTTTTAATGAATCAGGTCCGTTATTTATATTTTTACTATGAATAAAAATACTTTTGGACGCAGCAAAATTTTTTTACTTTTATTAAATCTACGTTGGGATCATTATCAATTAAAGAACTTTTAAAGTTTTTGATTTTTAAGAGTGCGTTTGAATAAAGAATTTTAAGGATGCGTAATAAAATTTTTTGAGTAAAAATAAAATGATTTGCTGTGAAATGACATTTTTGCAGCATAGTAAACCTAAGAACATTGAAAATTATAGGTATCCTAGAATTTTGAAAATACCAATTAATCTTTACACTTTGAATTTGTTGTAGGTATTTTGCCAGAAAATTAATATCCAACGTAGTCCCTGACTTTATCGAAGTACATGTTTGGTTCATAACTTTATAAAATTGATCACAATAATTCTTGATTTTTAAGAAAAACCGGTCACAATAGTCCTCGACTTTATAAGAAAATCAGTCACTTTGATATAAAGAGAGACCAAATTAAATTATATTTTATGAAGTCAGAGACTAAAAGTAAACTTCGATAAAATCAAAGATCATAATCATTTACACCTACAAAGTCAAGAACTAATTTGATGATTTATTTAAAAAATATATATAAAAAACAAAAACAATCTTAACAAGCTTGAAATTGGATGCTAATAATAGTTTAGTACATTTATTTATCGTTGTACAAGTTTTAGGTATCGATTATTGATGAAGAATTACCACTCTGTCTGCTGTTAGAAGTGAAAGGGAAAAGAGCAATATGAAAATATTGTTTTGGATAGAATTAATTACGAAAGGAAAATTCCAGAAAAAGCAAATAGATAAAAGTACAAGAACAAACAAACAAATGATGTCTGAACAATAAAATAAACAAAAAGAGATTCTTTTTTCTCCAAAAAAGGAAGGGAAATTATAAAACTACAACAACCTATTGTCAGAAATTAATTATAATTATTTCTCTCAAAAGAAATAATTACTGCCAGAAAATCAAGAACTGGATGCTCAAATTGCTAACATGGCAATTAAAAAAAAAAAAACCCACAACAGTTCCAATAAAACTAAAACACACAATTCCTCAGTAAATATTTGATACCCTGATCATTAAAAAAAAAATAATTAAAAATAAAAAAAGAAAACAGACAATTCCTCAACAAAAATAGGATACCCTGATCAATGAAACAGAAACATTATCAAAACATGAAAATTAAGACATAAGCTCATATAAAGATAACTAAATTTCTAATTTTCCTTTACCAAACTCCAAACACACACAAACACTCAAAAAATTAGAATTAGGATAAATCTTTCTGCGTTCGACATATTAGTCTTCTACTCTGATAACACGGTGAAATATCTAGAAACAACACTCTAAACAGAAAAAAATCAATCTTTTGGGAAAAAATAACAAAAGAGAAAGAGTATTAATAAAGAATCATACTCTCAACCAAGACAAGAGCTTTGGAATCATCAGAAACAGAAGAAGAAGGAACAACTGGAATTACAGATTTCTCCTCAGCCACATCCTTTGCAGCTTCTTTAGGAACATTACTATTCTCACCACCTGAACCTGCTGCTGTTTCTGTCTCTGACTCTAACTTTTTTGCTTGTTGCTGTTCTGTCATTTTTTCCTTCTTTTTCCACTCACTCAGAAAAATAAAATAAAATTAAAAATAAAAATAGATAGAATCTCAATCTGAATCTCAATTTCAATTCAGAACAAACAAACAGAGTCTGAGGAGGTACAACAACAAAAATGGTAGGGGACTAAAAAGTTGTAACTAAACTTTCACTTATTTAGGAAAAGTTTCATTCATTCAAAACTTGATAAGAGAGAGAAAGAGAGAGAGAGAGAAAATGGATGAAGATTGGTTGAGAAAATTGGGTGTTAGGTACTTGTGGCCTCACAATGCGTTGGCATAGTAACAGATATTTGAAGACTATGAATGAAAGTTCCTTTTATGCTTGCAATTATATAGGCACAAAAAAATAAAAATGAAAGAAAAGAAAACTAATTGGTTAATCAAATGAAATGTTCAATTGCAGTTTTACATCTGTTGTTAGTGGGATCCATTTTTACTTCTTTTTAAAATATATTTTTGTTGATTTTCCATTTGTGCCATGATTTTAGGTTTGATGAGTTTCCTTGGATGACATTAGGAAATGGGTCCCGCATGTTAAAAAGGATTCGAATCTTGATTTTGTTTGTAAAAAAGATTACGTTAGAAGAGATTAGTGATATTTTTGTAGAGAAATTAGTCTTTAGATCGGTGCAGGGCCGGATTTATACATCTTGAGGCTTTAGACGAACAATTCATGACGAAGAATTATTTATATATAACATATCACATTTTATGTTATGTCTTTAATCTTTTTAAGATATAAAATTATTTATGAAGGTTTTATAATCAATCCAATCTCAATAGATAATATGAATAACTCATTTATATATTATGTAAAACATATGGTTAATCTCAAATATGATTTAATTAATTTAAATTCTGTAAATGTGTTTTTAGAATTATTAATGTTTTAATTTGTAAATTACGCATTTAGAAAATTATGTAATATTTTTAATATAATTTAATACTTTAATAATAAAATATTAATTTTATTTGTTCAATATTTCTTTAAATGAAGTATTATTGTGTTAATAAAAATTATTTAAACATACTAGAATATATTATATTAATAAATTATTCAGTATAGTGGAAAAACAGTCCTCAGGGAGCAACTACAGAACAATTTAGTGCCAATATTTTAGTGCCAATATAAGACTGCGCACTATAACGATCTGTAATAATGAAAATACATATTCCAATCTCTTAAAAATACGTGAATTCAATCACGCAATAAGCAAAACCTCTAAATAAACGGTTCATAAATCAATATTATTGCTTTATTGAATTCATAGATGAAAGTTACAGAAGATTTTGCACTATTTCTATCTCTAGAATTCTTCAACTTCTCTACTCAGACTGTTGTAGCTCCTAGTGAATGAGGCCTTTTATAGAGATCCCAAGTGATTATCTTTGCTCAAAATAAGATAAAATAATATCAGATAAGGTTGCTTTAGATCTTTTTTCCTTTTTCTTCACCCTTATCTTCTGTGTTTTTATCTTTTTACCTGCAATACGGATCAAATCTTATCTAAATTAGTCCAGGATAAAACTCAAATAATCAACCAACTCTCTCTCAAATTAAGATAAGTATTGAATTTACTAAATTTTGGGGAATTTAATTAAAAGATAAACATAATATCATTTAAAATATATTCAAATTAACCACAAAATAGTTTAATAATTATCCGTCATCATGTACTCAATTAACACTTAATAGTAACACTAAATAAAAATATTTTTAGGGGCCTTATCAAATAGGAGGTTTAAAATAGTTATCTTTCTTGCTAAAAGCAAGATCCAACCCTAGATGAGAGTTATTCCAAACGAAAAATATTAGTCTAAAAAAAATAAAAATACACTACAATTTGATCCAAGACAGGAAGTAGGATGGCAAAAGGGAGGGGCGAGTTTTGCCTTCCCTGCCCTCGTTAAGATGTGATGTGGTTGGGTCTTTGAATAAAATAGGCTAGGGTGAAAATTGCAAATTCAACCTCACACCTGAGAGAAACCTACACCTGAATTATTTTTAAAAAAATAATTTATTAATATACTTCACACAAATATTAAACACTAAAAGTCAAAATGAAAAAAAGATAAATTAAACACTTTAACTTAATCCATTGTTATAAAAATTAAAATATTAGAATAAAATTTTTTAATAATATTATTATGTGTATATAAGTATGTACATAGGTAAATATAATTGTGAACGGATAGTTAGACTCTCAAACACATTCCTGCCTCATAAAAAATGGGGGAAGAAAAAATTTGTAAACAAAGAAAAAACCTAGTCAAACCAGGAATTTCCTTCAAAGTTGAGGCGGATATAGTCCGCTACTTACATATTCATTTTTATTACCATACCTAATCTAAAACCCTTTTAATTTTCATATTAAGATTTTACCATTGAATTTTATAAATTACAAAAGTAAATCCAAATAAAGAATTTAAGGAGGTGTTTGTTTGCTCTTACATTTATTTAATTAATAATTATAAAATTGTTACTTAATTTTCATTTTTATCTCTTTTTCTTTTTGTGTGCAAATTTTAAAGAAGAGACACACAAAAGGGATTTAACCTATTGAAAATAGATTAGGTTTATACAGTTTGAGAGCGTATATATGTAAAGGTATTTCATGAAGAGGCCTTCATTAACGTGATTCTTAGAAGTGTACTAATATGTTTGGATTAAATTCTCGAATTTTTTTTTATCTAGAATCAATTTTAATTTAAGATTGTCAAATATGATTTTTTTTATCAGAATTAATTATGAGTGAATCTAAATTATGATTTGGTGTTGACAAAAGACAATTTAAAAAGCATTCCATTTAAAATAAAATTTACTCATATAACTTTAATTACTAAGTTAACTCAACAAATAGCTTTGTGTTTTGAAAAAAAAAATCATAAATAGAGTTAATAATTTTGTTGATTCAGGCTTAAATAAGATTGGCACGGGTGTGAAGATACATTTATTTTTTTTTATAAGAAAATAGTACAACTAATATTAAACCTGTATTTATACGTATATTCTTATGCTCTCATCAATTGAATTACACGGGACACATATGACTAGTTATTTATATATTTTATTTTATTTTTTTCTATTCCAACACTTTAATTTTTATTTAAAACTATCGAATGAATTTTTATTTTTATTTTTACACTAAATGTTTTCGCTGTTATGACAGCTAAAAATCAATCTCTTTGAGATATCATCACAACAAGTACATAATTTGCTTTTCCTAATATTTTTTTTTACCACCATAAAAATTTCTAACCGTCATTTAAAAGACTGAGATATTGTCACACTTTGTTGGTAGGGAATCAATATTTTGTTTTCAATTACCTTCCTTTTTGTTCGGAAGATATTCTATAATTTTATAACTGTTTGATATATAATTAATTAATCTTCCTTTCATCAACCAAACAAATCTTGTAATCTTTTAATTAAATAAAAATGAATTGTTACTCTTCTCTAGTTGATACTTCACGCCATTATTGACAAAACAAAAAAGAAAATCGTGAAGCAATAAACAAACAATGTTAATTAAGTCATCACCCCTTTAATAAATTATTATTGATATAAGATTATACTCCAATTCATGGCGTTATCGTATTGATCAAAATTCTACCACATTAATTATATAATGAGCAAAAATTCAAAAATCCCTATAAAAAATAAATAAATAAATACATAAATAATCTACCACATTACACATGTAATGTAACAGAATGAACTCTAGCTTCGTTAAAACGGTGTCGCATTAATAAAATTGAGATCCATTTGTAAATTCAATAGTTGATTTTTATTTTTTTTTATTTTGTATCAAGATTCAATAGGTTTATATTGAGATAAGATTCTTTCATTTCGTGCACATAACGGAATCTTTTGTAAGAGCCCACCTAATTGCCTAAAACAAAATTCATTATAACTATCCTAAACAAAAAGAAAAATAATAAAAAAAATACAAAAATAAAATAAAAATAAATAAAAATCATCTTTTGTCTCTGTCATCAGTCCAAATCAACTAAGTTGGCTTCTTCTTCAACTTGAGCAACATTGTCATCAAAGCTTTTAAATTTTTGCTTTCAATATTGTTATCATTCTGAAACCAAATCTTACCTACATATGGTAGAGTTTAAGGATGTACTTCCTTTTTATTTTTTATTATTATATTATTATTATTACAATAAAGTTGAGCTAGGTTTGTTAGATCTACATATTTGAGTAATGTTTTCAACTATATTTCAAGGCTAAATTAACTTTCAATTGTGTTTAAATATATTTTTCTTCCTTAAAAATAAAGTGTCTTTCAATTTTAACTCCTAGAAAAATTTTATTCTGATGGTATTATTCAAAGTTTAAAAATTTTGATTTAGATCTCTGGAATGAGATTTCTTTATTAAGTGCTAATGTTATAGACAAAATGACACATCAACATATGTCATGTCAACTGAATATTTTTGAATTAGATTAAAATATTTATGTCAATAATTTAAATATTTTTATTTTTTAATTTTAAGATAATTATTGAAGCAGCAAGGTCACGAGGACTGTATACTCCACTGCAGACTGAGAGAATTGTTATTGTGCATCTCCCTTCTGTGAGATTCTATCATCATCCAAAATTGAATCTGAACTTTCACCAATGACATTGTTCATGTAACCAACACCTTTCCCTTTAAATTCATTTGGATATCTTTGTTTGTTATAACAAAAACTTTTAGTACAAAAGGTACATATCTTGATATTGTTCTTGCCTCTACCATAAGGTTTTCTTGCATCCACTGCATTTACAAAATTCTAAGAATCCTCTACAATTGAAGGTGAAATCCTCCTCTTTTGCAAAATTACTAATGAAAAAACTCTATCAATTTCCAGAAGAGGATCCATCATTAAAACTTGTATCTTAACCACATCATAGTCATCACTCAATCCTCCTAAAAATTTCATAACATGATCTTCATTTCTATATTGTTTTTCAGATCTACTAGCTAGGCAATTGCACTTCACTAGCCATGAACAAACAGGCAAAAGCCTCTCAAACTATCAATTTCATCCCATAGTGTTGTCATCTCCGTGAAGTAATTTGTGACAGAATTTATACCTTGTTTCAAAGACAATAGTTCTCGTTGTAATTAAAAAATCCAAACTCTATCAGATTGTGAGAAGCATTGCTTGAGAAAATTCCAAGCAACTGAAGCAATTTCTGAAGAGGCAATACTTTTAGCGATGGTAGGTTCGACTGAATTAAAAATCTAGGATAACAACAGGTTATTACATCGTTCTCAAGAATCGAAAGATGGATCGAAATCTGAAAGCATAGGTAGACTTCCATCCACAAAACGAAGCTTGTTCTTCAAAAGTAGAGCTCTCTTCGTACCTCTAGCCCAATTATGATAGTTGTTAGAGGAAAGAAGCGATGAAACAAGAGACATGCAAAGGTTTTCTCCGGGATGAACATAGTAAATGCTTAGCTGATCTAATGATGGATGTTGATGGAAGGTTTTAGCTGGAACATTGGGAGTAATAGGATTTGGAGAGTTTCTGCACGCCATGGATAAGATTTCTAAGATCCTGGATTTAACCAGTAGCTATTGATACCATAATAGCTGTTGAACCTAAAAAGGAAGAAGAATTGATGCTGAGCATAAAATTCCAGCTCAGTGTTCTTGTTATTACTGAATGTAGTTTATATACACATTGTGATGAAGTTAATCGGAAACCGAATGACTAATAGGACTATAGGAAGCTGCTGCATCATCCTTATTACAAAATAAATGAAAACAAAAGGTTACCACTTTCTTAAATAGTAGATTCAAATTCAGTAAAAACCTAGAAACAAATACACATTAATAACCCACTTTTGATTATTTGACGATGTTAGTTTCTTATTTGGTTTTTGTTCCAGACCATGTTCAAGTACTTCTCCTCTACCCACCAATGAGTCTTAAAGGACAAATCCGTGAGGTCTAATAATAAGAAGTTAATGCGGATAATACTTCAGTTGTGATAATCGATATTGTCTAGACTCGTGTCAGAACAATATAACGTTAGAAGAAGGGCTTAGGTCATTTCCTATTCTCCGGTTAGCGGGCCACAACCTATCATGTCAAATCTCACATAAGATAAAAGTCTAGACAATAGATATCTTATCAACATTACTTCTCCTTAATATGCTGTGACATTCTTTTAAGAAAAGACTATGAGGTTCAAAAAGCCAAAACAAAGAACCGAGAAAGTATATTTTCAAAATTGAAAAGTCAAAACAAAGTACTTTACCTTATCTTGTAAAATCGTGGAGAGAAACATCAAGTGTGCGTCTAAACCACGAAAACTAACCTAGAGAGTGATAAGCCATGGACCCCAAAAAAAAAGTTAAAAGGAATGGTCGAATACAAACAAGTACAAATTTGAAAAATTGAAGGGGAGATTGTCACTATATATTTGCCTCATTCTGTTGTATATTTTCTAGTAAGACAAAAAAAAAATATTATATTCCATCTCTTTCTTTGTAATGCTAAGATTCATGTGAATCTTGTATGAACTGGAATTCTTGGAAATGGTATGATTCATTTTTAGCCTTTCAGAATGGTAGGCAATAGTATCAGTTACATTTGAGTTATAACCTCAAGCCACCAAAAACAAGAATATATCATGAATTTGGAGAGGGCAAATAAAGGAAATTGAATGAGAGAATGTGTTTTTTTTTCCCCTATAAAAAAACAGTCTTTTGAACTCTTATGTAAATTTCCCTCTAGTCTCTTAACTCTTTCTTTTGGTCCAAGTTAGTTTATGTCATGAGTCAGATCTATTCATTAACGTTGTTAATACGACTGGCTGTAGAGGATATACAAAACATTTCAACTAAGATTTTGCAAAACAGAGAATTAAAGAAAATAAGAGAAACTCAACAAGTAATGCTGACATTTTCATTCAGAGTTTCTTGAAACATTTATGTTCAGTCCATGAAACAACTACTATAAATGTAAACTATGCTACTTTACTTTGTTCACATTGATTTCTTCACTTGAATTTTCATCATAATCACTGGAGGATATATACACAACATTTTTGCTAAAATTCAACAAAATCAGTAAAAAAAAAGAAGAAAACACATTCCTCACCAACAAGACAAGCTAATAGAAAATGTCTTATACTCCATACAATAATAACATAACAAGTCATAATATAAATACAATATCATCATCCAAGCACAACAAAAATAAAGAACCTAACTACACATAATCATGTCATACATCTAAACATTTATAAATATTAAAAAAAATACTACTTAGACCCAACTTCAACAAAATTATCTCTTGTGAAAGATACCTGTAGTCTTAGACATAAAAAGAAATTACTTATGTAAGTCATTCGTCGTACCTTCGTATGCCATATACCTAAGAAAACTTAACTTGCGCTCATTGTCTCGAATCGAACAGAGAACCTCTCTTACACTCTTGAATGGCATCAAATCAAGACACCTAACATAAAACTCTGCATTGTTAACTACTTCTGGTAACTTGTGGATTTCAGCCATCGCAATGCGGATACTGTAAGAATCATCGCGTTTTTTCCTAGCAACAACAGCAGAAGTTACAGACTCAACAAAACCTTCCAAAGTTTCCAGCTTCTGTCTTATGGTTGTGGCATCAGATGGTGTTATGCTTAAGTTTTTCAAAGCATAATGTCCAGCTAAAATCCCTGCAACAGCTGGCAAACACGAGATTATGTCGTCCGAATTGTTTTCGTCACTTGTTGAGGATAAAATCCCTGCCAAAGTTTCTATACATGAAATCATGTTGCTGCTTACGAATTCGTCTAAATCGATTCCTTCATCACTTGAGTTTTCTTCTTCACTTGAATTCTCTTCATCACTTGAGGTTTCTTCTTCAATTGAATTTTCTTCTTCACTTGAACTTTCATCATAGCCAATTGAGGTTATGCAGGACATTTTTGCTAAAATTCTGCAAAAGTAAAAAAAAAAAAAAAAAGAATGAACACACATGCCCGACTAACAAGTAGTTGAGATTACCTTATAGTAAAAGTCTTTATACTTTGATACAACAATGATATAAAACATCACAGTTCAAGTACAAATATCATCTGTAGTCTAGGGCTGTTCAAAAGAACCAAACTGAATTGCTAACCAAACCGAATCACATCACTTAAGAAACGAACCATTTGATAAAATATCAAACCAGAACAAGTTTTAAAACCGGCTCCAAACTGGTTCTGATAAAAGAAAAACGGTTCAGGCCAAAATGAAACCGGTTTGGGGAAACAAAACCGGCTCAGCTCGACCAGTGGAACCATTTTCTGGTTCGCTTCTTGAGTGAACCATAACCATGAATAGCAACTGGACACAACTAATTAAATTAAACAGCTGACCATAGTACCAAACATAATAAGCCATATATATTATATATTTATATATTTATATAAATTAAAGGTAGAAGGTTTTTATGGAAAAATCCAAAACTTTTCTAACCTGGACCAAAACACATTTCCTATCTCGTTATTCTAGTTTCTCAGTGAGTCAAAGACTATGGGTTTGGTTTAGATTTAAGTGGAATGACGAGTGAAAAAACACATAAATCAAGGCAAATTAAGATTTAATCAATGGATGAAATATATTAATGCACAAAAATCAATATCATCCAATAAAAGTTAATCAAAAATGATTTTCACCGGAGCATAATCCTATACAAACAGACCCTCTAAGAACGTGAAAAGTAAAGGAAATTAAAGGAATTTGTATATTTGAAAAAATTATAATCTATGGCTAAAATAAAAAGAACAGGTAAAACACAGAACAGGAATCGAAGACTATGGTGGTGCCCTGAGAAATCATACAGAGCAAAACTCACAAAGTATAGAAACATTTCTCTCATTGCAAGAAAAAGAAAATAGAAGGAGCTATTTTGAGAAAACACAAATAAAATGCAAGTAATAGAAAGGAATAACGGAGGACCTGAAGGTTGTTGGGGGAGCGGATATGCTGTGAAGCAAATCTTTTAAAGTGAAAGTGAAAGGAAAAACAGATATGAAGTTTTGTATTGCTAATGGCTGGGAACGTTGGGAGAAGAGAAATAAGGTTGATTAAGTTACTAATGTTGGTCTGAGTAAATGAATGAAGGGTAGGTTGAGTAAATAAATGAGGGGTAGCTTTGTAAATTACATCCAATATAGAAAAAAAATACTATACTTAATTAATTTTGTCAAGGAGAATGATATTTAGTACTTTAAGGGTACTATTTAAGTATAGCTAAATATAATAAAAATGTATTGAAATATATAACTTTTTATATTCTCGAGAGATGAAACAATGTGCACCTATGATTATTTTTTTATTTCTAATAATCTTAACTAGTGTCCTTAAAACACTATATATATCAAGACCCTTTTCTTAAACCTATCTAAAATTGAATTTGCTTTTCTAAATTACTCTTTATTAAGTTAATTTCTCTTCACTGTAGAGTGACGGCAACAGCAAACACAGCACCACACTTTTCTAGTTTTTGGTAAAACATTAGTTTCTAGTTTTATCACACACTGTTAATTTTTTTTTCGAAAATATCACTCACTCAAAACCTATTTTGAGCCTATAGACCACAACACATAAAAAATATAAACTAGTTTTTAGTACAAACAAAAATTAATAATCAAGCAAGAAAAATAACTACATCACACAGAAAACGAAAATTAAAATTTGTTTATAACAAATTTAGTTTTCGAAATTGCAAAGAACACGACATTCGAACTAGAAATACAAAAACACACAATCTAAACAACTAAAGCCTAAATCACATAATTCAAACCAATAAATTCAAAACCTAATTCACATATAGAAAGAATAAAATTTCACAAATAACTATTCATATAAGTGTTTAGGGTTTGGATATTTGAGAATTTTTGTTTGATTTTAATTATTTGTAAAATTTTAAGCTTTGTATACGTGATTTAGAGTTTTATGTTTGAATTTCTTAATTTGAATTGTGTAATTTTTACTTTAGTTGTCTTGATATTTTTTATATTTTTGTTTTTCATGTGTTGAGTTCATGAAATGTGTTCTATGCAATTTTGAAACTAAAATGTATCAGAAACATAATGTATGTTTTGGATTGGCTTTTACCAACACTAAACCATGGTTTGTATTCATTCATAATTGATTCCGACAAAAAAGTCATGTTTGATAACCTTAAATCAAAATTGATTCTGAATAGAAAACCATAGTTTGGTGAGAAGCAACTATTTATTACTTTTGATTTTGCTCAAAATCAATTAACAGAATCAATTACGCTTAGAATTAATTTTGAGAATTTAATCCAAACATGCTAATATTCTAGTTCCCATTTTTGGTGTGGTATGATTATTTTCTCACTAGAAAATTAATTTTCGTTTACACCAAAAATTAATTTCTGTTTTCTTCGGTGTGATCCTTAGACTCAGTCTCTATCATAACTAGTTTATGAACGAAAAGTATTTTTGAAAAAAATAGCTTGGGGTGAAAATAAAAACAGGTGTGGCGTAGAGCAAATGAGCAACTATAATAAATCAATGAATAATTTGAGTAGTGGACATTTTAAATATTTCTTCATTCAGTAACGTGTCTTTATAACTTTTGGAGGTTTGCTACGTCATTAGGTAATCCTTTTGTTATCCGTACCCTCTGCACCTAGTAAGTGACCATACCAAAAAAAGGAAATATGGAACATATTACATACTAATTGAAAATTACTTTAGTTTTGATTTGCACACTTGATGATTTGGTGATTGACATGAACTAAGAAATGTTAATATACTTTGGAACATGAAAAGGGATTGGGTGCTGCAAACACCACTTTTGGCATTTGGAAAATTTGAAAAAAAAGGAACGAGATGCAAGCTGAACAAAGTGTGTCTAGGACCATAGCAGCACAGAGAAGGTAACAATCAAATTCTCTTATCTATCGGAATCCATAGTTTCCTTTTGACAATTGATTAATCTCAGAAGTTTTTATGTAACTTTCATTTTTTTTTTTATCGGCCAAACACACACCCTATTTTACACTACTCCTAAATCTTCCTACCAGGAATTGAACCCCTCCCCTCAAGTTCAAGAGCTTCTCTTTGTGCCATTTGAGCTACAAGCTCTTGGCTTATGTAACTTTCAATTAATTATAATAAATGGCCATCTCTTGTTTGTTGTGTTACACAAAGCTAATTTTTAAACCAGTTTGGCTCTTCACAACAAAGAATGAAGTAATTTACATTGTTAAAAGATCACCTTTATGTAATATTAAAATCTTTTGGCATCATTTTGAGAATAGCAGAACATTACTGAATTTTTTATAACTTTGATGACAAAAAAGAACCAAGATTTTTTTGGGTAAATTTTGTATCAATTGTGCCATTTATTCTGTTTCTTTAGATACCAGTACGACCATATTTAACTCTAATAATCGTAAAGTTGGGAACAGGTTCTATAGATCATACAATCTAACTTCATCTTCATATATACAAATATAATCACCATTTGCTGCAAAGATACATAATCCACTATGGCATATAACTTCTGAAAATATGAGTATGGTATCTAACTTCTTGTTCTGATCTCGAATTTCATTTATTTCATAGGCTTGAACCTTCAGCCGTATCAGAAGTCAGACTCTGCCACAGTCCATCGTCTTATTATACAATAGTATAAAGCAAAGTATAGACGATATATGCAAACTCTAGAAAGCAGCATTTTAATGAAACTCAACTGAGAATAACTTTCTTATTATAGTTTTTAAAGAAAAGTACCTTTCAAAAGGTTAATTAACCCCATAGTCGTATATAATATAAAATCTGCATTCTTCTCTCCGATGATAGATTATTGTGCCTGACTCATGACTATTTTTTGTCACTCCAAACCAGCTTAGTTTGATTTCCACTTTCGTGCCTACCAAAAGTCAGGGTCTGCCATTGACAAAAAATTGTAACATGTCAATAAAATCAAGAAAAGACACAAACGCGAATAGTAATTAACTGCTATAGTTATAGTTATTACATTTTCTTTTTTAAACTCATTTAATTTTTGCATTTACTTTCAGTTTAACGCTAGCATTTAAGGTGACCATACCTTCGTTGATTTCTTATCATTAGGAGTCCATGAGGTTACCGGGGCAGAGTATCTTCCTTTCTTGAATGAGTTTGAAGATTTTCCAGAATGCTTTTGCCTTTTCTGTCCCGGAATTTTCGCAGATGTTCCACTGGGTTGATACTTAAAAAACTCAATTATAGAAGGACTTCTTCGCTTGGAACCTTTCGAAATATTCCCTGGGTATCGCGAATAAGAGCCAGAATTATCACATGGTAATGATTTTTGACGCAATTTGCTCCTTTCTTTTACTTTGTTGATAAATTCAAGTGTCCAAGGTGAACTCTTTAATGCACTGGATGACTGGCGGGCACGTGAGAGTGGCGTTTCACTCAAATGTGACATTTCTTCCTGGAAAGGTGATCCTTGTGAGTTTCTCAGAGGTGCATGAGTTGAACCAATGTTTTCAGGAGGCCTGAAATCAAGAGGAAATACATCTTTTCCAAAATCTGGTTTGGTAAAGTCGTCAAAGTCTCCTCGTGTATCTCTAAAAGATCTCCACATTTTCGATGAGCTAGTTTCTGGTTGATCAAATGTTATTTTCCTAGCAATTTTTTTCTTTCTCATCTGATCTTCCTCTGTCTCTGTTATCAAACTTGAGAAGTGCATGGGATCTAATAGGGAGCTATCATTAAAGTCGACCACTTCACCTCTTATGTTCTCATGCAGCTTCTCAGAATTACCAACGCTATGCCAATTCGAAAATTCGCCCATCAAAGCAGTATCCAGTATCTCATTTTGGACCAACTCTTTATTTTTGAAAGATAAACTGGGCTGTTTCAGCTGATCTGATATTTTTGGAGCTTTGCAGTTCCATGGCATCTGGGAAACTCCAGAAAGGTTTCTCATTGTAGTCGCACTGATTTGTTGGTTTTGACCAAAAAAATAACTCATGGGCAAACTAGCATTTGCTGTATCACAGGATCTCCCTGTATCTTTTGACATACCACGATCAAAAGGTTTTTGCAACGTAGGGAAATCCGGGATAGCATGAACTACTTGATTTGATGTCTCAAATTGCAATAATTCATCGAAACATATTTCATCTTTCTGATGACTACTTATAGGATGCTTTCTTTTTCTGTTATTCTCTACTTGATATAAACCACACCTAGCTGAGTCTGGACCTGAAGATACCGAAGAGGAGCAGTCTGTCATTATTGATTTTGAATCCTCCCGTTCCCCATATCTGCAGAAAACACTGAATAGAGAAATACTTTCTTCTGGAACATGATATTTTGCTAAGGCTTGTACCCTTTGTTCATGTGACCACCCTAGAAATTCATTAAGCGCAGCCCCAGAAGATAGAATAGCGTGTGCTGTTAAAGGATTTATTCCTGGAAATTCCGTAAGAAATGACTCTGCCACAGTTACAGAGTCGGGCATTTTAGGATACACACCCCTTGTCAAATTGGTTACACTCTTAATGCAGCTTACCATTACTTCATTTGTCAACTCAGGTGAGTAACAGAGGAAGATCTGCAAATCAATTCCCAAGCTTGCTGATGCTGCATAAAGTCCATCTGAGGATTCCATTACAGTTGAAAGAAAGTTAATTTCTCCCTCGAAGACCTGAAAGGAACAAACGTTTTTAAACCAGTTCAATGTATACAAGTGATCAAGCTCAATTAATAACCACCATAAGACTCATATTTTAATTAACTAAGTTTATGGTTATATCCATTTTGATGCTTCTATTCCATCATATAACAATAACATCAGATTCAGCACACTAATTTAATTGTTCCCCTGTATAAGAGCTTATATCTTCCAAACATATAAATATCTGATGATGACTATGACTAAAATTCCTTAATTCCCCTTTCACAGGGGGTTATATTAGAACAATTTACTGAGTGAGTCAATAATCTTCTAAGCAGTAAAGGATAATTATGAAATGGAAAAGCTAAAGCTGAGCTAAGATTGACATTCTTTCCCAAAAAGGATTCTCAAATAACTCCTAAAGAAACCATCTGGCCAGTCAAGTCTTTTTCATAATTATTTTCCAAAGTTACTTTATAGATACAGTTTTAAAAAATGTCAACCTAGTTTAATTAATACAGAATAGAAATTACCAGAAAGCAGCCGCGGAAGTAAAAACTAAGCAATGTCAGTACATCAGTTGCAATATTCTCAATACATAAAGGCAAGCTTGAGGATGCTTCAGTCGCTGGAGTTGCTTTCTTCCCAAGGTTTCTACTATCATACCATGCCAAGCAGATTGCAGAACTTAATACAATATCTACGGGCAGTTCTAAATCACGTTCAACAACTTGAATTCCTTCTTTCTCCAATGCCAGAATCACTTGATAAGAGCTTCTTCTAGACACTATCATTTCCTTATCTACATTTTGAGTATTCACGATGATAACTGTTCCAGAAAAAGGCTCCTCACACTGATAACCATGCTCAGTTTTTACTTCTGGAATTATTGGCACAGAATTGTCTGCTTCAGATGCAACATTTGAAGATTTTATATCATAGCTTTGCTCCACCGGACAAAAGTTCAGCAGTCTTGCTAACTTCTGATTCGTCATAAGTTCATTCTGATTGAAAACACGATGAGTCTCACTTCCCTAGCAAAGAATAATTGTTAGTTGCATGAGTGAGTTTTTCATATTCGGTAAACAAAGTATGAACAAGGTATAAAGAGAAACAATCAACTGATGCAGCTAATACAGTAATTCCAATTAAAAAAGCATTTGATTTCCAGATCAGCATCACAAACTGACAACTTTGTTCTATACTATAGCAGTAGAACCTGTCCAAATAAAAATATATGAAATAAGAAACTTTGAAAAAAAATAATATCAGAATTCACTAGTAATATTATGTGGTGTATATAATATAAATTATGTAAATAAAGCTATGCATAAGTTCATAACTAAACAGAGGCTTACCATTAATATTTCAGAGTTTGGGGGCATTTCAACACCTTCACAAAGTGCTTTGAGAGCGGCATGGCCATCCAATTCAACCGTCAAAAAGTGAAGGTGAGGCAATCCAACCGTTTTTGGTGAAAGTTCAGATATTCTCGAGGAGCCATATGGACCTCCATATTCCAAGATAATGCCAAACATGTTGAATGGAAACAACGGAGAAACATGCCTTCAATTAAACAGAGCAATTACTAGTGGACATTTGGCTTAAAACATGCCACAAAAAAATAAAAATAAAAATAAAATAAAATAAAAATTATGTGCTGCAATGATGCTCACAGTATACAGTTTGTTGAACGTTGTCCAAAAATAAACTTCAATGAAGTAAATTAAGAGAGTTGAAAGGAAATAAGTGTCATTTAGCAAACTTGGAAAGGATATATCATGAGAGAGTTCTTAAAACCATCCAGTTTGATACCATACCCAACATTTTTTTAAAATAAAAACTGAAAACTCATGCATCTACAACCCATGATTTTAAAGGATATGTCATTAGAGAGTTGATAAAGCATGCTAAGCTTATTTTGTACGAAAATAGAATTACTATTTTATGTATGAATGACAAATACAAATATTCTGAAACAAAAGCTTACTTGAATGAAACCAGCAGGCAGTCTGAAATCAGAAGTTCCTTCATTTTGGTTATTGTGTCCTCGGGCACATCATTTGTGTATGGCTGATTTCTGTAAGTATTATTGAGTTCACTGAATGATAATCCCATGCAAATAAGCAGAGTTTTCAACGAACACCAGAATACTTCTTCTGCCACAATCAAAGCTTTCAAACTATTCTGTTTGAAGTTTGACAGTAAAATTTCCTTGACAACTGTTAGTGATGGGTGTACTGTGGTAATATTGTTGTCCGCCTTCCTGTGTTCATTTCTTATAGAAGATTGGAGGAAAACTAATCTTGATTTCAGGTAGTCCGAATTTTGACACAATTTGTCTACATACAAGCATGCTGGACGGAGACCATAGAAACATAAGTACCAAGCAGTCTGTTTGATTGCACTCAACACAATAAACGCCATATTGTTACCATTTACGTAATATTGAATCAGTTTATGGTTTTGAAGACTAAGCAATTTAAAATAATCTACGTTTGAGTGTGTCTTTTTCAGCTCAGTCTCACTCTCCAAAATGGCTAGGTAGCTTTTTTCAAAATATCCAGAAAGGGCTACAATATTGTCGGACAACTTAACTCTGTGTAAAACAGTATGGCATCTATGTGACTGTAGACCAGCCTTCAATTCAGTGGATGTAACTTTTGGAATATTAACATTAACATTGGTGGACTCTACTGCAAAGTTACAATTCCCCTTAACAGTCGCTTTTTGTGGGTTTAAGAAATAATCAAGATTGCTGATTTCAGACATAGACTTAAATAACAACGAAGCCCTCTCAGCATTACTTTCAGGTAATTGTTCTTGACTTCTTTGTTTGGAAGATTCATGTTCCAATGGCTTGCTCGAAGCAAATTCTACAGGCTGATTGTCGAGCAGAGAAATGCAATTATTGGTTTTTGACATAGGCTTTAGTAACAATGAAGTCATTTCAGCATCACTTTCACGTAGTTGTTCTCGACCATGCTCTAATAGTTCGCTTGAAGCAAACTCTGATAAAGGCTCAAGCAGAGACATGCAATCAGAAAGCAACTTCCGCAATTCTTCACTTCCTTTAACGTCACATTCATCTAAAGAATCTTCACAGGAAAGAAGATCAAATACCAATGTTCCATCGTTAAAATATTTTCCTTCAAAATCTTGGTTGTTTAGATCTATCTTGGCCACTATGTTCTGATACCAGTTGGACATTTTGCAATTGCATTTATCTTCTTCCAGTAGATCCCAGTTTAAGTAAATTCCATCAGATACAGAGAGGGGTCTGGTCTTCAAGATGGAAAATAGCTCTCCAATGATATCATGTAGAGTTATAATTTTCCCGCAATCATCGATAACAGGTACAGGCAGTGATTTGAACGTGTCATCTGTTAGTGCTATCTCATTACTAACAATCAATTCATCAAAACTCTTGAAGTTAAACTCTTTCTTAAACATCCATTCATTTGTATCTAGACCATCCGATGCTTTTGTTTCATAGAAAGCTTCAAAGGTTTGAATCAAGTCCTCATCAAGGAACTCGAATTCCTGGAAGGTAACTAGATTCACAAATGAAGCACCATCAGCCTGCAATGTCCCTTGCAATGCAGAATTCCCATGAAAGTGTTCAGTTTCCAACATATTCATAAAATCTCTTTCAGGAAATAGATCTGATAACACCAAACTCTTTTTTGATACACAGTCATCTGAGAAAATTTTCATCATGTTATAATCCTCAGAACCCAAAAGTTCCTTGCCCTCTACTATGGATTGATATTGTTCATCAAAAGTTTGAGGTCCGATATTTTCAAAATATGATCCAACAATTTCTACAGTGGATAAGCACATTGGGATTCCCAAACTTTCCTCTTCCACTTCAAAAGTAAGAAACATGTTTAGGTCAGAGAGAGGGGGATGCTGAACAGAAATATTATCTTCTAAAGAATATTCATTGTCCCCTGCCAGGTACTCAGAGATAACATTTTCAACCGATGATATTGATTCCAGAGCCTCATATGGGTACTGCCTTGACGGCTCAGGCTTGAGCATTCCCATTTCCTGCAAGTAAAATAGAGGAATTTGTTCTCTAAGAAGTTCAGCGACAAATACGTAAATAAAAAAAAAATGAAATCGTTGCTTATGCCCTATTATCCTCTCTTATACTTCAACAGTTCTGACTGAACGGTACAAGAAGTAATCAACTTTCCTAGGACAAAACTAAATCAAAATCCAATTCACTAAATACACAGTTACACACAATAAATAACAGACCTGAGTATAGAATATAATAATACTACTATGTATTCAGAATTTAAGATAACATTCAGTCAAAGCCTACAAGAACGAACAATATAATTGTTCCAATAGGCAGCTAACAGACTGGTTTACCAAATCTGAACAAAATTCGTATTTGGACAATATGCATTTATCCTAGCACAGAAAACTACAGCAACAGTACAACGTGTAACAAAACCAAGTGATTATATATGTGTCGATATATTATAACATCGTTACCAGGCTATTTCCAATCTCTGGTGTTTGGGACTGCATTTGCATCCTTTCCATCTCAAAGAAGCACGCATTTTCCTTTAAAATACAAAGGAAAAAGCAAAATTAAGTTGAAGACTGAATGAAAATTCTAAACACACAAGTGATAACTAGATAATTAGAAAGAAGCATCTCACAAAGTATGCATCTAGCTCAGGTGTTTCGAACTGAATCGTTTCAGAAACGACATCATTTTTATCACAAAGAGCGGTCGTTTTACTCTCCTGCGAACATTAAGACTAAAATCTCAGCAAAATAACAAAATAAACAAACAAAAAATGCAGAGAATAAAGAATATCAATATACTTTAAGAAATTCTCTTTCAGCTTCAGAGACATGATCTTCGAAGATGATCTCGGCTTCTTGCTGCAATGCAATGAAAACATCAGAGAATCGCAAGTACACTCAGGAAGCCTCTGATGTAAAGCATTGCACATAGAATTGCAATTATAGAGTAAAATTTCAACAACGACGACAATCAACAAGTCACGAGAAGATCCGGTGATTCAAAGAAACAAACGCGAACTCGATTCACCTCGCAATTCCGATGGTCGACACTTCCGGCGGTGACGCGGTTCGGAGAAGGAGTGGTGAAGTAGAACGAATCGATGAGGATTCTGCGAGGCAGGACGCCGGAAAGGAAGGTGGAGAGAGCAGCGTCGATCGGCAAGGGGTCGATATGGAGGGAGACGTCGAGCCGGACAGGGAAGAATATGTGGTGGTGGACGGCGGAGGGAGGCGGTGAAGGGAGGCGAGGGACCGGAAGATGGAGGAAGGGAAGGGTTTCGCGGCGTTGAGACGGAGGGGAAGTGAAGTAATCATTGTTGAGAAAGCGAGTTCGCATTGGTGAGAGAGAGGGGCTAAGAGGAAGAAAGAAGATGAAGCTAACGGTAATGGACTCGGAAATGGAATTGAATTTGGCGCTTTAAATTTGGTATCTATGCTAGGTTTAAATATCTTAATGTGTTTTCTAAGAATATATCTTAATATCTGTTTGATTTAAATTTTAATAGAATAAAAAGTAAAAAAATATATAAATTAAGCTAAATTAAAATTTAATTAATAATTCAGATATATTGATACATAAAAGTTGAGGTGATTTATTTAGTGAAAGTAAGTAGTAGTATTTTTAAGTTGGGTGATTTTTTGTAAAATAAAATGTTTTGATCCTTAACCTAAGTAAAATTTTTTGTAAGGAGTATAATATATGATTAGTGGGGAATTTAAAATATTGATTTCCTTTTATGAGAATTGGTACGGGTGAATTGGTACCAGTTGTTTCAGTTGTTTTAGGTAATTGGTTTAGTTTATGTAACGAGAGTGTGAAGGAATATTAACTCGAACAAACTTAATTAAATAAATTATGTCAATTTTTTTAATTTATAATTTTAACTCTACATTCTAAAAATAAAAATTAACACTAGGGAATTATTGTACAGTACATTAAGCCATCAAGCGTACATAACCATATTTTAAAGTTTTAATCACTTTAAACAAATGGTATTATAAGGTGATATTAAGTCGGTTTGTTTAAAATTGGGTTAAATATATTTTTAGTCTTTGAACTTTAGAAAAAATTTGTTTTTAATTCTTAAATTTTAAAACGTCAGTTCTTAGTCTTTGAACTTTTAAAAAGTTCACTTTTAGTCCCTCCGTACAATTTTCAGTAACGTGACAAACTGAGGACCCTTTATCAATCCACGTGTCAGCAAATCAGATTGTCACGTCATCAAATAATATACAGAGGGACTAAAAATGATTTTTTTCTAAAGTTCGTGGACTATAAATCGACGTTTTAAAGTTCAAAGGTTAAAAATAAATTTTCGCAAAAATTTAAGAACAAAAACATAATTAACCCTTTAAAATTTTATACTTTAAAGAAAACAATTTCATTTGAAACCAAGAAAAAAGAAAGTATAGCTTTTCATTGATGTTACTTTGAAATATCTGCAAAGCTAATTTCAACTATTAATTAATATATATATATATATATATATATATATATATATATATATATTGAGTTTTGCTAGCGTACACCCACTTGCTTTTTAGAAGGAGTGCGTTAGCAAGTTATAACTTGAAATTTTAAAATACACCCATAAGGTGTAGCTTGCTAATGCACTCCTTCTATAAAATAAGTGGGTGTACATTAGCAAGCCCCTATAACTAGATTTTTTAAAATACACCTAAAAGGTGCAGAACGCATTCCTTCTAAAAAAATAGGTGGGTGTACGTTAGCAAACCCCATATATATATATATATATATATTAAATCAAATTACTTTTACACATAGAGTAAAATTTTAAACCTTGTTATAATCTAGAACTTTCTAATATTATTTTATAGAATTTTCTAATATTAGTTTATAGGACCAATTCTGGACTTCTAGTGGTTAAAGGTCCTTAATTTGCACAGTTTGGTTAGTGTTGAATTCTTTGGTCTAGCAAGGTCTCATGTTGTTTTGATATGCATGGTCTATTGTACTTATTTGCTAGTGTGACTCCCTTCCTTGGCAGAATTTTGCAACAAGTATATATGTTGTTAATTTTTTTGCTATGATATATCTTCTAATACTTTATGATTGTATATATAGAAAATAATTTATTAGAAAAAAAAATCTCAGCTAATAATCTTTACATTTTAGAGAGATTAATTTTAACTATGGGCTCAAAGTACTTTTGACATATACTTAAAAAAGAAATTTTTTTACACTCAAAAGTTGTGAAGGAATAGCATAAGGATTAAAAAAAAAAAAAAGGTAAACTAAAGTTCTCAAGAAATATTGGCTAATGTATTGACATAATTGAGAGTAATTACTAAGGCGAAACTAAAAGTCTCATATCATGTAGGAGTACAAGTAAAGGATAATTTATAAGCATTACTTTACCTAATCTTTTGAAGTGTTCTTTAGAGTAAATTATACGTGAATAATTTGTTGTAGCCCGCCTTTTACCTGTTGTATTCTTTTTCTTTCTTTTTTTTTATCTATTCTAGATTGATTGAACAAGTTTCTAGAATCTTAAATAGACTTTTAAGAACTTGAGATTTAACTAAACTCGAACATAACATAAATTAAAACAACCTATAAATACCATATTAATTCAATAAACTAAAAATTAAATCCATAAAGCATGCAAATTTAGAAGATATATCCAAGTGTATCTTGAGTTATCATCAATAATAGTGAGAAAATAAAAATGACCATGAATAGAACGAGTAATAAAAAAACCCCTATATTAGTGTGAATAAGATCTAAAGGATGTTCAATTTTGAAAATGCTCAAATTGAAAGGAGTTTCTTTTGACACATGACAAATATCACAAATAAAATCATTATTGACAGTCATAAAGGGATATTCTTTTGCATGATACACATTCTTTCATGAGACATATAACCTAGTCTATAATTCCATTGATGTTGTCCAACAGAAGCTATATTACAAGAAACGGTTTTGCTAGGAAGAAAACTAAGAGAACAAGCATTAGAAGCAGGATCATGTAGCAAATATAACCAATAGAAATTTGCAATGTAAAGCAGATGCCAATTTCAACACAAAAATCATATTGTAATTGAAGTTTGGTATTCAATGATGTAGAACATAAGTGTTGTATCTTTTCCAGTAAGGATAGAGAGGGTTGTAAGTGGAGGGTTCGTCGATTCAACCATCGACAAATCCATCGTTGTTTTTCATCTCAAGACACATTCGCACTATGTGCGCCTAGCTTATGTAATTGTTGTCGTTGAGGATCGGGAAAACAAGTGCCTTAGCCAAATTTTCGTTTGGGTGAATGAAATATTCATTGGCAGGGTTTTGCATTGCTTCGGAATGAAACTTAGGTGCAATGATTCAAAGGAAACGACGTAGCAGAGCATAAAGCTTTGATACCATAGTATATATATATGGAAGCAAAACAAGTATGGAGACTCGTGGAAAGAAGAAAGAGATGAAGTTTGAAACGTGTATTATTGGAAATTGATTCAAAACTTAGAGTGTGAAACCATATACAAGGCTTATATAGGGTTATTGTAGAATTAAATAACTATGGTGTATTCTTTTTGCTGTTCATCTAAGTTTCACTGTCCTACTTTTGTTGCAATCTGGGTGGAGAGCCTGCCCTGATACCGAGTCTTGCCATTGTTTTGTTCATTTTCTGTTTGTTGCAGGTGGCGCTTGCATTGGCTTATATGCTAACATTTGTTCCTTGGTTATTCTTAGCTTTTACCATACCTTGTTTCCTTTATCATTAATTATTGTTTTGTTGTTCCTACAGTGCTTATTTTGTTGAAAAAAATACAAAGATCATGAAAATAAAAATACTATATATGAATATTAATATATTATCTTGTTGTATCACATTTTAAGCTTACATTCCAAAGGAGCAATGATATTTCTACACGCAAAGTATATAGGAACATGTGAAAAGAGATATAAAATCAACTGAGATGATGAGAAAATAATAATGTGATGGAAAAAGAGAAATAAAAAAGTAAAGTGTAAAGAGGACATAAAGAGTTTAAAATATATTTTAGTAAGAATAATATTATTTTTTAAATATGAGTATTTTTTTTCTCAAATTAACAATTAAATATAGGAAATAAAACAATGTATGATTAGTTACATCTATTAAAGTGTACAATTCATTTATAATCTATTTAATTAATTAAATCAAAATTTTCATTCTATTTTTTAATTTTTAACATTAAAAATTAATAAATTAAATAAATAAATGAATTGTACGTACTTCTTAATAAATATACATAAAATATTTTTTTTAATAAAACATGAAAAGGGACAATTAATCAAGTATTAGTTTCAAACATAAAAAAATTTGGATTAGTTTTATTATACTAAATCAAATATAAATAAAATTCAAATACTTTCTTAAATTTTTATTTTTCTAACAACAATTTTTTTTTAATTTCTTAACATATATGGTATAAATTTTTTAAAAAAACTTTTTTATTTATATTTAAATAGCGGAGGTAGTAGCACAGTTTGTAATGTCACCTACTCACCGAAACTAGAAAATAAATGATGAAAGAACTTGAACGTCCACTGGGTTCTAAAAAATCCAAAAATAGAGAATAATTATTTTGTAATTTTTCCGAGGGCGAAATAATAAACGGTTTGGAACCATGTGTTTCTACTTTCTAAACGCAAAATGATAACCGATAACATTATCCGTTGTTCCTCACAGTCACAGGGTGTATGAGAACGAGACACGTGTACAAAACGGGTCAACACGTGTCAAGTGACAAAACCGTGTGGCAATTTCACACGTGTCGCAACATTTCAGACGCCACAATCATGCAAATGTGGCAAAGCACTGTGTCAAAACTTCTCTATAAACCCTTGTGATAACTATTCTTCACACAAACACAAATAGTAGTTACGTTTATCCAAAAACAAAAAAAAACACAAATAATTCTATTACATTTCATTTCCTTTTCAACAATGGACGACGAACACTATCATCCCCATAATGTTGGGTCACAGCAAGGTATCAATTAATCCGAAATTGTAAATTTGGAAGTTTAATTTCCACTTATGTTATGATTTTATTTTATTTTATTTTATTTTGTTAATATGATTTTTGATATTTTGGTTAAATTTTTATTGATGGTGGTACATGGTCATGGTGCACAAGAATATCATCATGATCATGAGAAGAAATCGGTTCTGAAGAAGGTTAAGGCAAAGGCTAAGAAGATTAAGGATACGATAACGAAGCATGGTCATCATGATCATGATCATGAACATGGTCATGGTTATCATTATGAAGATCAACATATTCCTGATGATCATGACTTGGATGAAGAAGATGATGAGGATATTCAAGACCCAGAAATACATGGTGCACCAAGTATGTTATGTTCTTTTCTAAACATAAATTATTATGGATTTTTGGCATCCTAACTTTTGAAATGAGAAAGAATCAAAATGAGGATATTTTTAATTCTAAATGGGTTAAATTTATAAATGAAAGTTTTAAATTGATGTTTGCAAATAGCCCTAGTTAATTATAAAGCATTTGATGTGACTAATCATATTAGTCTATAATGAGGTTTACTTATACTTAAAATCTTGATTTTGCAATGTGTTACTCTGGGGATTTTGATTTTTGCAAAGCGACTTTCACTTAAAACACATAAACATGTTTATGTGTTTATTTCTTTTTTTTATTAATGTTCATATTTAATATGTTTTTGCAAAGCGACTTTCCCTTAAAACCTTGGCAAATATATGTACATCTAATGGATGATTAGATTCTCTTATTTTCAAAAACAATATATATGTTGATGTTTATGTGTTTATTTATTTTTTTATTAATGTTCATATTGGATTCTCTTATTTTCAAAACAACATATATGTTTATGTGTTTTTTTTTTTAATGTTCATATTTAATATGTTTTTAATACATATCAAAATAGATAAACAAAAAAAAAACATAATATGTCATTTTATTTTTAAACATTAGAAAATTTATGTATCCCAAGTATGATCAAGGTATAATTTTAGTCTCTCAATAGTTTTTCTCTATTTCTTACTTTCAAGTTTCGATAATGTTTAATTTAATTTCTTTTTTTTCATTTTCTTACTAATTAGGCTGATATTATCCATCCTTTGAATGTAAAGAAAGAATATGAGGGTGCAGAGAAAATGAGCAGAGAATTATTCTTTTTTTATTTTTTGTTTATAAAGGTTCACTTTTATACTCATATTCCTTTCTTTCATTGGCTATTAATTCAAACGAAAGAAAACACATTGATTTTCGTAATTTTTTCTCTCTTATTTTTTTTTCCCTCAAACCAAACAAATCATTAGGGAGATTACTAGAACTTGGAGACTAACAGAATTAGGGACATTAAAATCCACCCGATCACAAGTATTTTTTTTTCGAGAACTAAATTAAATATTGTCATTATTTAATTTGTTCTTTCTTAATATAGGCAAATATAAATTACTGGCCTAATCCCTTTCTAACTTCTCTAGAAATTTTTTACATGAGATGATAAAAATTAAAACAAAAATTAAAAAAAAAAAAAGTTATGATTTCACTCTTCTTAAGATAAGAATCAACCTCTTGCGCATGCAAGGTAAGACTCTCTATAGCAAATTGACTAAGTGGGTCCTGTTTTTCTATGGATCGTGTGTATAGCAGGAAACTCTTGTAACAGTAGGTTGCCCTAAATTTTTGTTTCTTACTTGAAGTAGATGATAATATAGGCTTGGATTAATTTTCAGTTTATGAGAGTGGCACAGCTAGAATCCCTGGGAAAGTGAATCCAGGAGTTAATTTTGGAGGAACAAGAGTAATGGGAGAAGCACCTCATCATGAACCAAAAGTGGTGGTTGTTTCTCCAACCACTACACATAATACCAATCAAAGCAGAACCTTATTTCATGATCCAGCAACAACATTTGTTGGGGAAGATAAAAGGAATGTCAATTTACAGAGGCCTATGGGATTAGAGGAAGATCCTCATGCACCAAGAACTAGTACACTTCATAATGCATCTGCTCCTGCAAATTATCAAACCAAAGTTGCTGATCCTACTGGGACAGGTAAATAATCAAATTCAAATTATTTGGACACAAATAATAAGACGGACAACGGCCGGAATAATTTATAACTTTTAGTGAAAGTGCTTTCACTAAAACTAAACACATCATATTCAATTCTTTAACATATTTTGTTTGTATGTATTATATACCCAACAGGTGGAGCAGAAATAGACATTTCTCCAGTTCAGAAATCTTTTGCCAGCATGACTGTCCACAATGAACCAGAACCAAAAATTCTTCCAACTGTCACTAATTCTCAACTTCCATCTTCCACCATTGGCCACAACCAATTTGTTCCACAACTTTCAACTGCCACTAAAACTCACTACCCATCATCAACTCAAACCCATGGCCAACACTTGCCAGAACTATCTGGTGAAGTCAAAACTCAATACCCCAAAATCCAAGATCAAAACTTTTCAAATCTTTCTAGTGCAACAAATGTTCAATACCCTTCTGCTGGAAGCCATGATCAGTTTAACCCTCAATTTTCCACTGAACCAAGTCTCAGACATTATGGTCATAACTTTCCACAACAGTCTAGTGCCACTAAAACTCCATACCCTTCACTTGGAACCCATGACCAAAACATTCCATACATGTCAAAAAATCAATACCCTTTAAGTGGAAGAAATGATGAATTTGTGCAAGGTTCATTAACTCAACCCCAAATTCAGAACATGCCAAAAACTCAGTATCCTTCTGCTGGAAGCCATGACCAATTTGGATCAGAATTTTCAACTCAACCAAAAACAGGACAAACCTACACAAATGAAGAACTTGAAACATCATCAAACCAGAGCAGTTACATGGACAAAATCTCCACAGTAACCACTGCAATTGCTGACAAAGCCACCACTGCAATTGCTGACAATGCCGTCGCTGCGAAAAATGCCGTCGCTTCGACTCTCGGATATGGCGAAAAAGACACTGCTACCACGCAAGGGAATAAAAGAACCACTGCGAATCCCTCGAACCAGGGCAGTTACACAGAGAAGCTCTCATTAGCAAGCACTGCAATCGCCGACAAAGCCGCCACCGCTAAAAATGCCGTTGCTTCAAAGCTCGGATACGGTGGAAATGACACGACCACCACACAAGCGAATGCAACAGCCAATGAAAATCCGTCGAACCAGAGCAGTTACACAGATAAGCTTTCATCAGCAACCACTGCAGTCGCCGACAAAGCCGCCGCCACTAAAAACGCCGTGGCTTCTAAGCTTGGATACGGCGAAAATGACACCACCGCCACCTCTACCACCACAACAAGCAACAAAAACCCATCAAACCAGAGCAGTTACACAGAGAAGCTCTCATCAGCAACGTCTGCTATCGCCGACAAAGCCGTTTCCGCCAAGAACACGGTGGCCTCGAAGCTCGGTTTAGGCGAGACCCAAGAACAGAACAAAACTGAAAATCCTTCAACGATTTCCGGGTCACCAACAAATTACGGAAAGAATGTAGCTTCATCTCTTACAGAGAAGCTAGCTCCGGCAGGAACCGGAAACAGAATGGAAAGAGGAAATGCTGTAGAACAGGACAAAGGGGTTTCTGTGAAGGATTATTTTGTGGAGAAACTGAGGCCTGGTGAAGAAGATAGAGCACTTTCTGAGGTGATTTCTGAAACTGTGCATAAGAAAGAAGAGAAGGGTGTGAATGAGGGAAGGTTAGGGAAGGTGACAGAGTCAGAGGAAGTTAAGAGAAGGTTAGGGAGTGATGAGAAAACAGAGAAGTTTTATGAAGAGAGGTATGTGAATAGTCCTGGAGAAGGAGTGGTTGATAAGGTTAAGAATGTTGTTCTTGGATCTTGGTTTGGCACACAAGAGGAAAATCCATCCTCACAAGGTACTAGTTCTTGCTTTCATGAGTTTTTTATTTTTTATCTTTGTTCAAAATTCAAATCTTGGTTAGAAGATAAATTTGTTTTGATTATTTTAACTGTTTGTTCTTTAATACTTGAAATGATTTTGATCTTTTAATTGTTTCTCTTCAATCCATGGTTTGAAAATTTTGGTTTTGATCTTAGCAGTATGCATCCTTGCTTCTCTGAGGTTTTTCTTCAAATCATGCTTTAGGGAAAAATGGTTTTGGTCTTTAAGCTGTCTTTATAGTTTTGCTTCATGAGGTTTTTCTTAAACTCATGCTTGAAAGAACAAAATGTTATGATCTTCCAACTGTTTCTCTTCAAATTGTGCTTTACTCTTCAATTAGTCTTGCTTCAGAGAAAAATTATTTTGATCTTTTAATTATCTTTTTTTCAAAACAATTCAAGCAAGCCCTTTTTTAATATATTTGATTATTTAAACTATTTTTAACGCTTTAATATACATGCACTGTATTGCGGTTGTGACTGTGGTATGGTTATCATTACGTTGTATTTAATATGGTTAATTGCGGTCAAATTTAATATGGTTAATTGCGGTCAGATGCTATCATTGTGAATCATAATTATGGTCGGATACGGTTTTAATGGCCTTCAAAACCTTTACGTTTCGATGCATTATCGTGTTTTGGACTAGATTCAAAATCTCGTGCATCAACAACTTTGAGTTATTTTATTGCTTCTAATATGCTCTCTGTAAAATTTTCAAGCTCTGATAAAAACTAGAGGATGATTGTGTGTTTGTTTAGAACATGAAACCAATTTAACTTAAATGTTGGATCTAGCAATTCCTTTTTGATAATTGACTTTAATGTGATTTTTCTGTTGTTATGTGTTGTGGTTGCAGAAGGTGAATATGTGTCTAGAAATTCTGATGCAGAAGTGGAAAAGGTTAACCAAGCAACAAGAAGACTACATGAGTCATCCAACTGAACAATTTGCTAGTGTGAAACTTTAGTATCTATGTTTGTTTTCTTTTTTTTTTTTAAAAGTGTTGTTTGTGTAGATGTTGGGATTTATGTTATGATATTGTCATTTGTGTAAAATGAAATACTATGTTTTTTTTTGGTCATTCATCACTATGTCTTGCATTAAGTTAGATGTGACTATATTTGTTTGGATCATGTTTTCTTTTTGTTGCTGTTAATACTATAGTCCACATCTTAGTTGTTTAAGATTTCATCGTAGAAGTTATTCACTCAAAAGTAAAAATTATATTAACGGTTAAGGCGGTTTAACAACGAGCTTATAATTTTTTTTTTGAGGAGTTTATAGTTTATAGTTTTTTTGTCAATAAATTTTGTTTACAATGATAAGCTTATGAAAAGCTATAAGTTACGAGTTTTTGAAAAGCTATTTCGCATAGCTTATAGTTTATGGTTTTTAGCTTTCAATAATTCATTTCAATTCTATTTTTTTCTTTTTTTCTGATAATTATATCTTTTGTCATTTTATTATATTAAATATTAATATATTATATGTCTTTTTTAAGTTATTTTATATAATTTTAGTTTATTATAAGTTAATTTTATTAAACACTACTTTTTAACAATAAGCTATAAACTAAAAGTCATAAACTATAGTTTATAAGCCATAAATTATAAATAATAAGTTAATTTTAATAAACACAGTCTAAGTTTACTTCTTCTAGTGGAGTAGAATTGATGTTTCTTGAATAAATAGATTTTAGGTTCTTAATTTTTTTTTTTTGATGAAACAAAGGAGCCAAAGCCCAAAAAGAAAACAAAACAACCTAACTAGGCTCCCTCAAAAAGATGGAGGAGGCACTATCGTACATGAAAAGAACAGCAGCAGACGAAGGAAGAAACTCGAAAACATGTAGTTCAACTGGCAAAGCATGTCCCATTTTTGCCTAAGCGTCTGCCGTAGCATTTCCCTCTCAATGAATGTGGGACTAAAACACATGCTCCAAAGACGATGTAAGATGAAGGATATCAAAGACCAACGAGGCACATGGGTGCAAAGGATGACACCGATCAAGTAAAAGGATAGCAGACGAAGAGTCGGATTCCACCCAAACCCTTTGGAAGCTCCAAGCTCTAGGTTCTTAATAGGCATTTTAATTTGTATTACTAATATTTTTGTCCTCATTTAATTTGTACTAATATTAAGTACGGTCTTACTAACGAAAGCCAATCGAAAAAACTAATGAAATAATTAGATAATATACTTTATTTGCATGGCCTATTTTTATTCCTCGATCAATTTAAAGTGAATAAATTAGCAACCTACAATGTAGTCTAGCTAAGAGAAAATTATTCATGCCACACTATTAAAAGTCTCGTCATACACTATTTCACTCGCATTTTCAAATTCTAATTCATTGTTACAGGAACTTTATTCTAGTATTCATAAAAAAAGCGAAAAATATGACGTATTTAGAAAAAATGTATGGCAAGAACAGTATGAATCACTAACTGAGAGAAAATATTTGTGTGGGATCTATGTAGTTATTTTATTTCACTTTACTTCTTTCCTTAACTAAATATGAGGAAACTCCTTTTTATACTCTATTTTTTTCTCTTTCATTTTCTTTTCACGTAGTTTCCAACCAAATAAAAGGTAAACGATGTCACGTCACTTCATCTCAGGGGCAGTTTACTGTATAAAAAAAATATGTACCTCAAATATTATACTCAAATATTATATAAGGTAATTTATAAATTTCTAAGATTAAATAATACACTTTATAATCAGTATTATAAAATAAAATAAATAATAAGAGATTTTATTTTTTAATACCACCTTTTGAATTCGAGTTCTAGAATAAACATTTTAAAATTTTATTTTTCTCATTTTTTTTGACTTTCCGATAAAATTAACACTTGCACGCATTATTATTTTTTCTGATTTTGATGAATTAACGTGATTCTGTTTTAATACTTCATCATTTATTTGATTCCTCAATTTTTATTTAATATTGATTTTTTTAAAAAATTTTAATTAAGAGAGCCTTATTCTTTTAAAAAAATTAAAATAATAAACAAAGTCTCCAAAATCTTTGCTCCATCCCCAGTTCATCTTATCTATTATGTTAATTTTTACGTCATCACTTAACTATTGAAGTACCAAACTCTAACTCTAGGAAAACTATGTAGAATAGGATGATAGGGTTGAATATCCAATTGCAAACTTGAATAAAGTTTGGTATTTTTAGTCCAAACCATGGAAATCTAAAAAAAAAGAACTCGAGTATGCATTAAGTAAAATTTTTATTTTTCAAACAATAAATATTATTAATTTTGATAAAATATTTCTACGACCAAAAATAAAAAACTTTAGTAAAACGCTGCGTTTAAGGACTCGTTACTCCATCGTGTTAGGGTTTTGCAGACTAACGTTTTCACATCCATTTTCTTCTGCAACCACAGTTCACAGTAGCAGCCAGCCATGTACTGGTGCTTGCAATGACGCGATTTCTCGTGGCGAGCTTTAATTTCTCGACCCGCGCTCTGAATCATCGCGGGACACGGTACAGTTTTTTGTCCCTTGATTTTATCGTCGAGCTTCTAGATTCAATGTACCTTGCCCGATTAAGTTTTCCGTTCGATGAAGCGTTAGCACAATGAGCTTCTCGAAGATTCAATATCGAAGAGAAAAATCGGTTCTCTCATTGAAAAACTCTTTTTTGCTTCGCGTTCTGGCGTTTCAGAGACGATGATGGGTTCGAATCATGAATTCCATAACCCTCTTAGGTCATAGGATGGTTCAGAAAATTTCATATTGTTTGAATGTTTCACGAAAATTTTGTGAGCAACCGTTTCACGGTGACGATGGAGTTGTTAAAAACGGATTTGAGTTAGTTGAGGAGCCTTTGAAGAAAATGTTTGTGGCTACGTGTGAAAGCGTGGATTCAAACTACGGCGACGATGGATTTTGCTACAATCGAAGGCAATTTTTGGAAAATGTGAGAATGGATGTTGAGAGGATTCTAGATGTTATACGGCGTGACGAGTTTGGTTTTGATTTTAGGTTAGCATTGGATGAGTGGCGCCTAAGGCCGTCAATCATTCTCGTGAGAGAAGTCCTGTATGGGATTTTGAGAGAGGTGAACTGTGAAAATAAGGGCAGGTTTGCGAAATTGGCTTATAAATTCTTTGTGTGGTGCAGTCAGCAGGAGGGTTATTGGCACACTGTTAACTCCTATCATTTGATCATGCAGATATTTGCGGAGTGTGAGGAGTTTAAGGCAATGTGGAGGCTTGTTGATGAGATGATTGAGAAAGGATACCCGGCTACTGCTCGAACTTTCAACATATTGATTTGTGCTTGTGGTGAGGCGGGTTTGGCTAGGAAGTTGGTAGTGAAGTTCATAAAGTCCAAGTCGTTCAACTACCGGCCTTTTAAGCACTCCTACAATGCAATTCTCCATTGTCTTCTCGTTTCAAACCAGTACAAGTTGATAGAGTGGGTTTATAGGCAGATGTTGCTTGCGGGTCTCTCCTCAGATGTTTTAACATATAATATTGTCATGTTTGCTAAGTACAGACTTGGGAAGTTGCATCAGTTCCACATGCTTCTTAATGAGATGGGGAGAAATGGCCTTTCTCCTGATTTTCATACCTATAACATTCTTCTTCATGTTCTTGGTAAAGGAGACAACCCGCTTGCTGCTCTTGATCTTTTAAATCACATGAGAGAAACAGGTATAGAGCCAACTGTTCTTCACTTTACCACATTGATAGATGGACTGAGTAGAGCTGGAAATCTGGATGCTTGCAAATATTTTTTTGATGAAATGATAAAGTGTGGGTGCGTGCCAGATGTGGTGGCATACACTGTAATGATCACTGGATATGTGGCGCGTGGTGAGTTTGAGAAAGCTCAGGGAATGTTTAATGAGATGATTTCTAGAGGGCAAATTCCAAATGTATTTACATACAATTCCATGATTCGAGGTTTCTGTATGGCGGGTAAGTTCAGTGAAGCACGCTCAATGCTCAAGGAGATGGAGAACAAAGGATGCAGTCCAAATTTTGTTGTCTATACTACATTAATGAGTAGTCTGCGGAATGCTGGAAGGCTTGATGAAGCCCATAAAATAATAAGACAGATGATGGCAAAGGGAAAGTATGTCAATCTTCTTGCAAGGTTCAAAGGGAAAGGATTTAAGAAAGTCAGATAGCAGATTGTATCGTTGATTTTCACTCATGGGGCATCAATTTATTGCTTAGCTGAGACCAATTATTCGCTGGTTGGCTAGCTGATGTAGAAACTGGAGAATAAAGTATGTGATTTCTCCCTTTTTTATATATGTTTTTTGTAGTCCTAGTTAACTGATATGTTAAACCTGTAAGCCAAAAAATTTCATAATATTTTATCAATTTTGATTTTTATTTGTTTTTATCATTAGTAATAGTTAATTCTACTGTTTAGTCAGCTGTCTCGGGTCTGATAAAAAAATGGTCATAAGTGGCAGCAATAATAGTGAACTGGAGGTGTAGATGACTACATAACATCATAATAATATTATTCGGAATTCAGAAAAGATGTTGGATATACTCAGTTATATTTTGTTGCTTGTTGCTTGCAGATGTAAGACTAAGATGTCAAACCATCAAGACTGATAGCAGTGGGAGCAATGAGTTGTTGGTCACCTTGTTTATTGATCAATTTCCTCAGATCCAACGCAAGAGAAATCAGTATAAAATTGTATTAAGCTATTGTGAAGTTCTAGACATGCAGCATGCCAATTTTTTGCTTTCCTCGTACTTTCTTAAATTGCTTGCTTTGCTTCTGGGGATTCAACGACATCCATTAATCAGCTGTCATGTTCTGGATGAAGATTCAGAAGTGCGTCCACTTATCGTCTGGTTATTGTTTGGCCAGTTCTTTCGTTCGTTGTGCTGAATCAACTGATTATAGACATCTTCTGTCATTGTCCAGAATGCTGTGGGCAGTGCATCCTGATTCCAAGAAGCCAGACGCCATCCTGGACAGATATGAATTCTTCTGTGGTATTGCCAATGCAACATTTACTATTGGATATTATGGATGAATGCTATTGCATGTGCAATATGCAATATTCACCTTGCACTCTATGAACTGTTGCAGATGCCTAAGGTGTTGGTGCATATTGAAGTTTGTTGCTGATATCACCTTCATTTGCCATGAAGAAATGAATAACACTACCTTCTGTTCTGCTAATTCATTCAAGATACAAATTGGAATTTGCTCTATAAGCCTGACACTTCAGTTTATTTTTTCACTTCAAGGCTTCAAGCTCCAGGATTGACAACTTATTATATCTTCCAAATTTCCTTGGTAGAAACCACAAATTTTAGATTGGTTTATACACATTCTTCTGTTAACTTATAAGATTGGAAGCTAGAAACAATTGAATGTATTTGCATGTGTCATGCTATTTATTTAACTGATCGCCTCAAAGGCTGCTGTATAACTATTTTACCATCTTCATCAATTTCATTTGTATACAGGTGTCTCATTTTTATCTGCTTCTTTCCTCTCCTTGCCAGTGATCATTTCAGAACTCACATGCCCTGATAGTCTTTTGTTTAGTTGTGATGCTTCCTGTGATTAGTATTAGTTGAATTAGGCCCTTGGCTTTTGGTGGCTCAGAATCACTTACGAAATTTGTAGAAATTACAATGGTGTTCAGGCGGATTTCTTGCATTGAGTTGAACCAATTCTCAGCCATCAATCTATGATGTTATTTTATACACATGATATTTATGCAGTTTTTTGCCCTCAAAGAGCTGCTGGCTAAATTAGTTTTGTTTTTTTATCTTCAATTTCATTTACATGCATGGTTTGGTGTTGAGTGAGTGGATTAGTGGTGGTTTGGTGTAGCCGCTTTTGGGAGGGTCAGAATCACAAGCAACATCCCTGAGTAAACAATGTTGTTTAGTTGGGATTTCTGGCATACGGATGAAATTATTACTCACTATTTCTCACTGCGCTGAATAATTTTCTTTTCATGTTTAGTTGCGAAGTGTAGACGTGCAGCATGCCATTTTTTATCGCTTTCCTTGCACTTGCTTAAATTGGTTGCTTTTCTTCTGGGGATTCAACGACATCCATTAATCTGCTAACGTGTTCCCGATGAATCAACGCATTGTCAGTTTATTGTTTGGCTGGTTCTTTCGTACCTTGTGCTGAATCAACTCATGATAGACATTTTTGTACCTTGTGCTGAATCAACTCATGATAGACATTTTGTCATTGTCCAGAATGTGGTGAGCAGTGCATGATGATTCCAAGAAGCCAGATGCTATCCTGGAGACATATGAATGCTACTGCGGTATTGCCTATGCAACATGCACTGTTGGATATTATGAATGCTATTGCCTGTGCAATATGCAATATTCACCTTGCACTAGATGAACTATTGCAGATACCTACGGTGTTGGGCATATTGAGGTTTGTTGCTGACATCACTTCTTTTTTTTATGTGAAAAAACAAATAACTCTACCTTATGTTCTCTGCTAATGTCATCCAAGAAGAAAATTTTAATTCGAATTTTAAACCTGTTTGTTCAGCTTATCATTTTACTTCAAGGCTTCAAGCTCTAAGATTGACAACTTAGAACAATTGTGTTTTTTTACACTAACTCCCATTTCTTGATATATCTTCCAAGTTTCCTTGGTAGAAACCACAAATGTCAGATGCATTCTTCTGTCAACCTAATGAGACTGGAAGCTAGCAACAACTCAATGACTCTCCAAGGTGACATGTATGTATTTTCATGTTTGATGCTATTTATTCAGCTAATTGCCTCAAAGGCTGCTGTATAACATTTTTACCACCTTCAATTTCGTTTATATACAGATACAGATGTCTCAATTCTATCTGATTCTTTCCTCTAAATGATCCTTTTAGGATTCATGACCTGGTATTCATATGTTTAGTTACAGTGATACTTGCTGCAAAGTTGGTTAGTATTAGTTGGCTTAGGCTCTTAGCTTTTGGGTGGCTCTGAATCACAATTTTTAGAGAGAACAGTGGTATTTAGGCGGATTGAATTAATTCTTATCATTCAGAATCAATCACAATCAATCTAAAGATGATGATTTTCCCGTTAATTGCTATTTGGCTCAATATCATTTTTAGTCTCTATGCTATAGGTTTGGTTTAGTCTCCTTTTTTATTGTCTGCATCTAGTTCCAGTTTTTTGTGAAAAAAAAAATGTATAAAAATTAACTCCCTCTTTCCTTCCAATTATTGAGAATCGAGTAGGACTAATCCAGGAAGCAATTCTCTCTCTGCAATGAAGTACTACAAATTCTCTCTATTTTAAGTGAGAATTGCATCTACCGTCTCTAGTATCGAACTTGTCGATTATCGACTCAACGGTGAATTTATAATTGACCTAATGATCTATTATATTTAATTGTTTGTTAGGCTACAAATTAGCATTTAAATTGTTAATTGAATGGTTGAGGGTAAAAAATTACATTTGTAACTCTTGGTCAAAAATGGAGTGTCTTCCTCCACAAACTATTGGTGTGCCATTAAGGGCAAGATGATCTTAAGTGATTGGTGATCATGATACTAGTATTTCCTAGTGTGCCACAACTATCAGTAGAATTTCTCGCAGAATTTATTGCAGGCATCAATCATGTCTAGATTCATTGTTCATGCAAGTTCAGTGTCATAAAGAGATTTGACTGATTCATTCATGCTGTTCAGCTGTTGTACTATTACATAATCTTTGACCATATCAAGTACGATATCACACCAATTATTTATGTTAAAGGGGGGCTGGAATAGTCAGTAACTTCACAAGGTCTCTGCTTGTGATTTTTTTTTTAAATGCATTATTTTTTTCCATCGGTTTTTATTATACTGAGTAAATGTGTAGAACAGTAATGGTATGTTTGAATTAAGGGAAAATGGACGATAAAAAATGGCAAGAAAGAAATCACGTAAAACGATGCATTTTTATTGTTTGGTTTAAGGCAAAATGGAAGGAAAATAAAAAGAAAAGTTGAGTTATATAAACAAAAATTTTCCAACTTTTCCTTTCTCTCATTTTCCTTTTGTTTTCTTTCCTCCCATTTTTTATCTATATAACCAAAGCATAAGAAAATGGAAGGAGAGGCATGTCTATTCATGGTATGTTGACATCATCATCATGAATTTTTTTATATATATTTTAAATAAATAAATGATGTAATAGGAAAATGTGTGGAGTAATATGCCTCTTCATGGTGTGCTTATATCATCCTACTATTAAAAAGATAAAAAAAAATAGTTGTGCAAACCTAACACCATGTGTAATTTTTGTCTATTTTAACACCAAAAAAAGTCAGGAATTCCAAAAGCTAGGGCCCCTTGTATTTGACAAAGATCAACACTTATAACCTGAAACATACAAGTCACATGGGTCCGATTACTGCACAAGTATATTCCTATACTCAATTTTTTCATATATCATCTCTTATAAAACAGATCCCAAGTTAGTTAGCTAAAAGAGACAACCTAAACCTACTTCAAGGATCACTAATCCTATAGAAAAGATCTTGCATATTGATAGTTTGTATTGCAATTATTCATTAAAAAAAAAAATGATTTTATATTGTAGCTATTCATAGAAATAGAAAATAAAAATGTAAAGTAAAGATGTTCTTTAATATCTCATAGCTTAATCTAGTGTTTTCTTTGCATGGTATTGATTTGTTTTGTTAGGAAAACCTGGTATTATTTATTTGTTTATTTTATTCCGCAGAATTGATCAAGTTACGCCTGTATATATAATTATATAATCTGGTTTCAAAAATGTCATAATCATGGTTGGACTTCAAAATTCTTTTGTGGAGACTAGTGGGCACACTTGCAACTTATGTGGGACATCCAATTTGGACTTCATTTGGACATTGGTTCACATCCAAATTCCCTCCATTCCTCCAACAAAAAATTCTCTCTAGCCAATATCTCAGTCGTTTTTTCGGTAATTTCTCTCTTTAGTCGGCATACGAGGACGACAAATCTACCGGCAAAATTGTTGTTGGATGGTCTAACAACTTGAGAGGATTGAGCTTGTGTAGTCAAACTAAGATCGAAATAAACAAATGACACACCCGTGAATAGGAAGAATTTTGTGATGCAAACGTTTTCTAGCCGTTCATTTTGGTGACTTCCCTCATCAATTGGCATACAACGACAAATCAACGAGCAAGATTGCTGTTGGAAGGTCTAACAACTAGAGAGGATTGAGATTGTGTAGTTAAGCTAAGATGAGCAAAATCAAATGACACTTAAGAGAATAGGAAGAATTTCGTGATGCCAATCATTTTCGGCCGTTCATCATGGTGACTTCCTTCGGTCAACGTATAACGACAAATGAACCGGCAAAATTGATGTTTGATGGTCTAGCAACATGAGAGAATCCAAACTCGTGTAGTTAAGCTAAGATCAGCAAAATCAAATGACACACTAGCAAATAAGAAGAATTTCGTGATGCCAAATATTTCATTATTTTATTTTATCTTACAAACCATCTGATGTATCCATTCACAAGCTCAATCGATATTATCACACTCACTAAAGCCAATTGCAAAAAACAAAATAAGAAAAAAGAAAAAAATCATTTGAACAACGACATCATGGACATCACAATTTTGAATCTCACCAATCACCATAGCTTCTCTGTACTAGAAAAACTTGAAACAGAATATAAATTCTCATTTTAGTCCTGCAGATTATATGTTTCGGTTGATAATTTTCATTAACTTATAAGATGAAAATTTTACGAAGTTAATAATTACATAACAATATTGTAAAATTCGTGACTACAATGATAAACACATTCAATTCAATCGGATGAATTAAATTGAAATTTTAGTCCTTAACTCAGTTTTTTTTTTCTTCTTTCTTTAAATGCTTCATTAATTCCAATATTGGCAATGGAAGATTAATCCATTTTCAATTCTCAAAACTTTATAGACAATTTCTGCATCTCAGATGGCTTAATTCTAAATATAGGAAAATATGCAAAACAGAGAAACAAAAAAAAGAAAAGGGTAGAATTTGAAAAACCGGATGATTTAATAATTATTTTCTCTTTATTTCTTCTCTTCTTTCTTCTCCTCCTTCTTTTCTTCCTTCTTCTCCTCTTTCTTCTCTTCTTTCTTCTCTTCCTTCTTTTCTTCCTTTTTCTCTTCTTTCTTTTCTTCTTTCTTCTCTTCCTTTGCAGGTCCAACAGAAATTATATCCACTTTTCCAACTTTCTTCAGCTTTTTCACAATTTTCACTGTGTCCATTTGACCAATCACTGTTAATTTCTGTTCCTTCACATCTGCCACAATTGAATCCACCCCTGTTTGATTCAAAGTACCAACAATTAAACGGATCAGCCCTTAATTTTAATCCATTTATATGAATTCAAATCAGAAAAAAAAAAGTTGATTTTTGATGAATTAATTAATTAATTAACAAAGAAATTAAGTAATTACTCACCATAGATATCTGCAGCTGCTTCAATGGCTTTTTGCTTTGTTTTGTCATCAGTCATAGTTAAGACCTTTAACACAACCTTCTGCTATGGATCCATTAATGAACAGAGTGATAGAGAAGGGGAGAAAATAAAAAAGGGTAAGTAAAAATTAGTAAAAGAAATATATTTTAATTAATTCCCTGATTCATATGTACGTATGTGTAAATAAAATATAGATAAAAAAAAAGAAGAAGAATGAACATGTGAATAAGGAATCCAAGAGTTAGGTGGAGAAAAGGGAGTGAGAATTAATACCTGAGCCATTTTTATTTTTTTATTTTGAAGGAGAAGAAGAAGAAGAGTTTGAAATGAAAAGAAGAAGAATGAAATGAAGGGAATGAGGAATTTGAGGGGTTTGTACTTGAAAGGGTAAAGGTGTGAAGTTGAAGAGTTTCTTTTTAATTTGTGATTGTGAGTGTGAGAGTCACAACATATAAATGCAAAATGTGTTGTGCCATTTTCAAAAAAAAAAAAAGAAAAAAGAAAAAAGAAAAAGGGTTGCGGCATAGCGCAATTCAACATCAAAACAGGACAAATGTTGCAGTGTTTGACATGGTGATGACAGCCATTTTGTTTCTGTAGCTGCTCTTTTTCTTTTCTTTTTTTAATTCTCATCTTCTTGATACCTTTTCATACTAAGAAAATGAAATTTCACAAGCTAATTTAAGTGTTTGTAAAAAAAAAAAAATATGAGAAGGGATTAAAGCATGGATTCATTTGGATCAAATTTGATTTTAAGGCTTCAATCTCACTTTGTCCCTCTATAGTGATAGTAAGTGTAAGTAAGTATGTAAGTGTTTTGTGGGATTAAAAGTTTTTACAGCATAGGATGGGGTTTAGGGTCCCCTCACTTTAAAATTTAAGATTTAAAAACAAAAAAAAAACTCAAATAAGTTTAATCCTAACAAAATTGATAGTTATTTTATTTTAGTCGTCACAAAATATTTTTGAGTAAAATTCATTAACACCCCTTGAACTATTGAGTAAATGGCATATGGAATGTTTGACATTGAATCATGTATAAGTTGTGCCCTTTTTTTTTCCATTTTATCTTTTCTACTATTCAACAACTTTGAAGAGTGTCCCTTTCATTGTGGAAGCTATGCAATTTATAGAGATTGAGCAAGGAGAAGGGTGGGTTATTAAAAAAAAGGGAGAAAGAAGGAAGGTTAACCATGGTTGGAAATGAGAATATTCAAAAAGAATATTCTATTTCCATTAGTATTTGTAAGAACAATTGAGGTAGAGTGCTATTTTTGATATAGTCTCGGGGTGGAGCACAATTTCTGAATAATTCAGGAAGTGTCAATGTATTTTATTCACTATTTTTATAAATTTCAGTCCAACTTATTTTAAATTTTTGTTTATAGTTCAAATTAAAATTGGTAAATTTTTTATTTTAGCCCTTACAAATTAGTTTTTTCTTTGTCTAATTTAATTTAAAAATTTTGATTTTAGTCCCTAATGTTAAGATTTTCATTTTTATTTTTCATCACATTTTTTCAATAGACCAAAATAGAAAAATTGAAATTCCAGGGAACAAAATAAGAAAAAATTAAGTTACAAGAACTAAAAATAAATTTTGGTCACTCTAGGAACTAAACACTTATACTTATTGTGAAATAAAATTGTAAGGATTAAAAAAAATAATTTTGAATTATGTTAGACCAAATATAATTTTTTTTTTTTGCAAGGACTAAAAATAAATGTCAATTTTGTAAGGACCAAAAACATATTTAAGAAAAAAAATCAAGGGTTAAATATGTTTTTAGTCCCTAAACTTTTGCAAAAATCTACTTTTAGTCCCTGTCCTTTAAAACGTCAGTTTTTAGTCCTTGAACATTAAAAAATATTCGTTTTTAGTCCCTCTATACATTATTTGATGACGTGGCAATTTGATATGTTGACACGTGGATTGATGAAGGGCCCTCCGTTTGCCACATCACCAAAAATTGTACGGAGAGACTAAAATTGAACTTTTTAAAAGTTCAAGGACTAAAAATAGATTTTCGCTAAAGTTTAAGGATAAAAAACATATTTAACCCAAAAATCAATTTTAACATGTTTGAGTCAATTGGTGCATGTTGAATTAGTGTGCCAAGACCATGATCGAAGGAGATAGTTAATTTGATTTCGGCTAGAGTTGGGTATACGGTTCGTGGCCAGTGAGTCGACCATCAAAACTCGCGGCCTGCATGATAGGAATACTAAAAATTATTTGTAAAATGGGTTTCATGAGTTAGTCCATTTAAACTAAGAATTAAATGAGTTTGGCTCACGGATTCACGAGTTGACTCGCGAATTCACGATTTAGCTTGCGCTCTACATCTATAAAATAAAAAAACAAATTAATTTAAAACTATACTTTTAATTCTTATTTTTTATAGTTTTATGTGTAATTTTAATTTTATAATAATATTTTTGTAACATCCCTAAAATTTTCTAAGTCCCGAGTCATTGTTTTAGAAATTTATCAAATTAGTTTCTAAGATACTCTTTTTAGAAAAAGGACTTAGAATTTAGAGGGATTTGGTTGCATCTATCAAAGGAAAAAAGGAGAAGAGGACTAGATTGCAATTTTCAAAAGTTCCAAGGAGAACTTAATTGCAAATGAGAAATTAATGAGGAAAAGAAACAAAATGGGGCTCACCTTCCTCTCTCTTCCCCCACGCCCTTTCTCTCACTCTCCACCCTATCATTATCTTCTTCTTTTTAGGGTTCCTCCATCAATCCTCCATCACCAACCTTCAATACTCCACAACTCCTTCATCTCTAAGGCTTAGATTATCTTCTTATAGCTCCCATCTTGTCCAAGCTCCAAGGTGTGAAGCTCTTGTTGGAGGTAAGACACCAACAACCTCCTTCTACTTCTCTTCATTTTCCCCAATTTGTGCAACCCCAAGATTAAGCCCTTTTGGGTTGTCACTAACTTGAAATTATCCATCTCTAGGGGAAGCAAATGCTAAAGAAGGGATTTGGAGACCAAGATTGAGAGCTTGAAGAAGAAGGGGATTTTGGAAACTTAGGGTTCCAAAATTAGGTAACTCATAAAACCCCAAAATTTCAGAATTTATGAAATAGATGTTGGCATGTGGTTAGGTATTGAATTTGTTTATGTTGGATGGTATGAATCTAGGTTGCATGTATCTTGTGTTGGAATGTGGAGTCATGTTGATGCAATTGCCTCTATGTGTGTGGATTTGGTAATTTTGTGATGACTTGTTTGATTAATTGCTTGGTTGGAGTTTTATGAAAATGCATGTGTTTGGATACCTCTTTCTATAATAATGGATTGGAACAATTGGTGAGTATGATGTTAAAATGAGGTTGGGGTACATTGCAACTTGAATTGTGGTCTTGTGATAATTAGAATTGAGAAGCATTGTGTAATGTGCCTTGGGAATTTAATGTGAAGTTGAATTTTTGGATGCATTGATGTTGAATCATGTTATGTACACTTGGTTTTGGAAAATTTTGATTGTATGTAAGTGAAACTGTTGTACCATGATGCGGGTAGTGTTTTGGAAGTTAGAATGAGGTCAAGGAAGGAGGTTAAAGGGCAAGAAATTGAAATTTTTTCAAATTTGCAAAAACTGTCATCTGTGGCAGCGAAAAATGGATGTCTGGCGTTCAAGCGCCAGTGCTCTATACCTCCTTGACATGTTTTAACTTCCAAAATGCATTGTAGATCCTAATAGACTATTTCTAGGGTTGAGATTAATGTAAATAAGCTCACATAACTTAGTAATTTGCATTAGAACTATAAAATTGTGATGGAATGAATGTCAAAGCATGATAACTTGTGATATAAAAGTTGAAGGAAATGCTTTTCCCCATCAATCTTGGTTGAATAAGTGGGTTGAGTCCCGCTGGAAGTTGACCGAGTAAGTAGACAAGCAAAAAAAAGAGAATAATTGGGGGTTAATATCCAGATGGGTAATAACTCTTACAGACCTTTAAGGGGTGTTGACCCTGAATAAAGGGAAAATTGGGGGCTATTGCCGAAGTGGTAATAGTTCTTGCAGACCTCTATTGGATGTGAGGCATGGACTCTGATTAAGGACACTTACCGAGATTTACAGAGAGCTCTAGAGTGCTATTACCACGTACATGGTGGATTCCCGTGTGTACCGAGTTTCCCTTAAAAGAATGAAATGGAAAATAATAAACCAAAATTTAGGAAAGACATGACATGCATCTCATTCATGAATTCTGTAATTTCTTACTTTGATAACGACGAAGTGCTGTGTGAATATGTATGTATGTTAGGATTATATTTGGGGATGTTTTCCAGTTAGACGGACTGCAACTTTGTATATATGTTATTTTCAATTGCCAAAGGGTTACTCAGTTATATGTTGCACATATAGCTGATGGTTACATTGTTGCAGGTGACTCGAATTCGAAAGGCTACAGTGCATGAAGACAACCCTTAGTAGTTAAATTGTGTGTAACTCTAGGTAGTCATCATCTTTTGTTTGTACATTTTGACTACCTCTAACGGGCTTGCTTTCTCTCTGGTATGTAATGAAACTTGGACCTATAAGATTATATATATATATATATATATATATATATATATATATATATATGCTTAAGTAATATGAAAAACTCTGTAACTAAGAAGCTATTTATGTTTGGACTTAGGTTGTGAACTCTGATGTGGAAAAAAAAATTAAGTGTTACAATTTTAATTACAATTTAAACAAAAGTAAAATTTTTCTAATTAAAAAAATACTTTAATTATGATGTTTTTGAAAAATGTTTTTTTATCTTAATTTTCTTTTTAAGAAAATATTTTATGCAAGCCGGCTTGCGGGCTTATCCGTTTAACTGCAGGTTCATAGGGTTGTTAAAATACTAGACCAAGCTACTTAACCTATAAGTCAATATGAGTCAAGTCGGGTTGACCTTTATACCCAACTCTACTTCTAACAAATCAAGTGTGTAGGAGGCACGGGATAATATGTTATTTACCTTTTTGTTTGTCCTACCTTTCATAAGATATATAAAGAATATGCACCCTTAGAACAATTTTGATTAGTATTGGGTATATACATTAGGGTTTACGGACCAACTCGAAACCCACGGGCTAAGCAGATTTTAACTAGAAAAATATAAATCTATAAAATTTTGCGACTCTTGTGGACCAATCCGTTTAACCGCAGACCAGGTGGATAAAACCTATGGGCCCTGCGGACATCCTCTTATTCACATAAATTAAAAAATTATACTCTTTCCGTCTCATAATATAAGTCCCAAATACCAAAAAGTCTTGTCCCATAATATAAGTTTCTACACACAAAATTAGAAACATTTATTATGATTTTTTTAACTTTTAAAGTCATCCAACCCAATGAAAATAATTGAATATAAATTTAATTGGTATAACATCTCAATATTCTAATTAATACTTCTAATTCCAACAATTTAACAATTTTTTTAAACCATGTGAAATATTAGTTAGAGCTTATAATATAGGATGAAGGGAGTATTAATTAGAAGGGCAATGGACACATAAATATAAATTTGTTATTAAAAAGTGCAACATTCAATGCTACAAACACATCTTCGTTAATTATAATTTTTATTAGTATCAATTTCTATTTATGGGTTGTTTATCAATGACCTTTAATCCTATTAATTATTATAAGAATTTTCGTAACCTGTATAACATTGCACAGGTTAAGATACTAAAGGTGGAAGCTTTGTATAGGAAAAATCAAAACTTTAATGATATAATGTATAACACACAATAAATACTGTATTTTCTTTCCTTTTATAATTTCTTAACATTGCACAGGTTAGAAAAACCCTTATTATAGTTATAATTAAACTTAAAATTCAAATGCGCACAGGTCCACACAATAATAACTCTTACACACTTGCGGGGCAGATACAGACTTAAAAATTGTTAGTCTATTTATAATGCAGGATTTAACGGACGGTCTATTAACCTGCTGGTTTGTGCGATGCGGTGTGGGGCAGACCGTCCGCATACCCAACTTTTATTTTGATATATATACTTGTATAGATGGCTTCAGATTCTTCTTCGTTGGTTTTTTTCACCATAAAAAATTGTTACTAATTAATGTTTTTTTTAGTTTCCACTAGACTAATTTAAAAAATATAAACTTTATCTAATTAAATTAATTTATAATATAAACATATACTATTTACACTAACAAATATATAATTACTAACACATAACTATATTAGTATAAGTAATTAATATATATTATCGATTTATAAATTATTTGTAAAGATTTTTAATGGCTATAAAAACAGACAAATCCGTTATAAAAAAAAAATTATACCAAACATAATTAATTTAACAGAAGTCAAGAAAAAAAAAATTAAGAAAATACAATTTGTCTATAATGTGCGGCACATAAATTTGAATGTCATCTAATAATTATTTATTTTTATATTATCTATAAATCTTTTTCAATTTTGTACTCTTTCCATTATGTATATTTTTTAATATACATATATCATTATTTAATGTAATAATGCACCGAAATGTAATCAATAATTTCGTTAATCTTAATTAAGTCATGTTAGGATCAACAAAAAATTCCTTGTGGATGTTAGATCTCACATTTGTCTCAATATATACCAATGCCAATGAGGCACCAACCAAAATTTCCTTGTCAATGTCAAGATCTCACATTTTTTGGGCATACGAATACGAATTACAATAATAATTTTTTTATGATAATTTAGAAAAAAAATTGTTTTTCACATAGAACTAACATGAAGAAAAGATTGTCACTTCGCAGCTGACAAATTGAACAAATGGCTTACATACTCATCCATCCTAGGTCGTCGTTAAAGTGCGTTCACAGGAGTTCGAACCGAGGACATGCTACTCAAAGTAAGTCTCATCAGCCATCCGACCAACCTGTTGGATGCATCTTTCCTAAATTCTAATATAATGCTTTCACGAGACATTTAATTTATTCATATTAATTGCCTAGAAATTAGACTTTTGTAAAGTAAAGATACAATGTGTGTTTGATAAATAAGCTGAAAGTTTTTATATTTTAATTTTTAAGAATAAAATTGGTTAAAATTAGTGAGATTATTACTGTAAAATTATAACTGTATATATTTGAGAATTCAATTCATACAAAGGGAGGCAATTGGAAAGGCAAAGAAAAGTTTGGGGGTAAAGGACCTAATAATGGTAATGGAAATTAAAGATATGTTCTTTTTGTAAGACACTTGTTATTTTAGACTTGATTTTCCCTCAAATTTTAAATTCAAGAACAAACTATTATTAGTTCGGTTAATAACAATGATCAATGGTATTAGCTCAAATAATAGTTCTTTATCAAGCTTTTAAAATTTTGGAAAAGTGAAAGTTTAAGGTTTAAATCTTAATAAAAAAAAATTAGTATAAATTATTAGAGATTTATTTAGTTTCAATTGTGTATATTCACCGATAAAAAAAAAATCGGTTAACAATATTTCTACATCTGAATCTCCTAATGATGATTACTCTGATCATTTCGATGAGAAATTAATAACTCTAACAAAAATGATCACCATGCCTTACTTGATGAGATAAAGAAAGTTAATATTGTTTTTTCTAAATTAAAGACCAAAGCATTAATCAGATTTCTGGCCAGCCATTTAGTTCCTCAAACTAATTTATGCTAGACAAATCAGATAACAAATTTACTCACTTTATTGCATAATATTATTTCTTTAAATTTTGAAGAGTCTATTAAATGTTGAAAATTCGTAAATTGACTACTTGACAAATTTTATATGGATTGTTTAATGCCATATTTTAGAGTGAACAATAATGTAAAATATTAAAGATTTAAAATGATCATAATTAATGTAAAATGTAAATTAAGACATCAAAAGTAAAATTTAGTTTCACTTAGAAAAGTAGAGCTTGAAGGTACTTTATGAAGTCCAATTCAACTAATTATTCTTTTCAAAAACGATTATGAATGTAATTTTCAATATAAATCACTAAATTATTTGTAAGATTCATTACCCCTTTTTGTCTTGAAGTTTTTCATTAACAAATGTTCTCTCAGTAGTTTCTATAGAGACGGTAAGAGTAAGACAAATACAAATAATTATTATTCAATTGCTTTATAGATTTTATTAAGGTTTTACTCATTCTATTCTATTTAACTCTTTAGCCATGACCTACAACATCAATGATCCAAAAATTTACTCGTTGTGTTCCTTAAGCTTTTTCAAACCCTTAAGTGAGTTATCCCCTGAGAATATATATTTCAATATTACAGGATTTAAAGACCTTTGGTGGATTCAAAATCAACACCAATTAAGGGCATTTGAAACCCACTAGCTCAATTGATAAAGAAACTTAAGACTATATTGCTTTGGTCTTGAGTTCGAATTCATATAAGGTCCCCAAATCCTGGATTATTGAATTATATATTCTCGTGGGAATAACCCACTTAAGGGGGTGGGGATGATGTCGCAAGTCAAGTCTAGGGTGTTAAATGTACACATGTCAGGTTGACAAATGACAAATATACTCAGTCATGCAACTAATATAGTAAAAAGAAGGGGTTCTCATATCTAAAAAAGCAATAATAATGATCGATAGATTATTATGCAACATTGTAAGTGTGATAAAAATAAAAAAAGAATACAATGCAAATAATAAAATATAAAGTAATAGATTAACAAATGAAAAACCCAGGCTATAATGTTGACTTATGCTTATCTTTTTTACTTTCTAATTCACTTCAATTACATAATCAAATTAATTGTTAACCACCTTTACTAAATCAATTATTAGCGAATGGTCATATACTAATAACTACTCCATCCATTCCAAATTAAAACTATAGTCATTTTAGGTTTTTTCACATATATTAGGAAATCATTGATATTGATAAGTTTTTAATATGAGTAGACTAAGATGTCTAATTAGAAAGCTAAAGTGGTTGACAAAATAATTAAAAAGACAAATGATGATTAGTGAACATATGAGGTGATGAGAGATAAATATTAAAAATATGCAATTTATTGCATCTTAGAATCCTAAAGTGACAATTGTTTTGAAACAAGATTTTAAGTCTAAAATGACTATAGTTTTAAAATTGAGGGAGTATCTTCCCCTAATTAACTCCCTAGATGGTCATTCAAGGAATTGAAACGAGATAAAGCATAAAAAATCTAAGGGCTTGCTAATTCAATATTGACTAAACGAAAAAAATCATAAATTGGTCTTTTATGATCTCCGACTCCTCTAACAGTGGCCAAATTTTCTTTAATAATAATAATGACAAAATATGAGTTTATCACTGTTCAACATGCAATACATGTCATAAATCGATTGCCTACCCCTATCTTAGACCACACCAACCCTTATGAAAAAAATTTCAATGATTCTCCCACTTTGCTTGACCTTAAAGTGTTTGGAAATCTCTGTTATGCCAATACTTTACCACAAAATTGGACTCTAGAGCTAGGAAAGATGTTTTCTTAGAATAAGTTGAATCAGTAAGAAGAAAAGAAGGAAAAAAAAAAAGTGTAAGTAAGAATCTACAGAGACATATAGCTTCAAACCAGCTGGGAAACGAAAGTTATGAACCCTATGCAAGAGGACTTCTGTTTCGAGGAATCAAGTAATTGTAATTTTGTTGAAACAAAGTAATATGATGTGGGTGTTGATGAATTGTGAGGAGTTTGAACTAGGAATTCTTGTGAATTCGAAGAACAAGGAATGAACTAGAGAAACCTATGAATAGAAAGGAATCCAACGAAGAATTGTATTGATGAATCAGAGATTTACAAGTTGTTTACAATTGACAGAGTCAATGAAAATCAGTTTCTAATCCTATTTATAGTTAAATCAATCTAAAAAATAACTGACTTAACTGTCAACCACTTCTAACTGATTGTGGTCCTTGCTTGCAATTATCTGGTTCCTTTTAATTTTTTTAAAATTTGCTAAGTAATCCTTCCTTTTATTAATACAGTTTTTTGTTTATTTGGTGCTATTCCTTTCTCTCATATCATAATAAAAAGACACAGCTAATAAAATTAAAGAGAAATCCAATACCTCAACTACCTATCTAAAGTGTGTTTGGAATAGATGTAAAAATTAGATTATTTTGAGAATTAATTACATGTCTAATCGATTATAACACAATCAATTTTTGTTTTGGTGTATGGTTAAAAATTGGTTTTGAAAATAATCTTTTATGTTTTGATGGTATGAAAATTGGTTTTTATAATAAAAATTTGAATGCTAAAAGAAGAAAGTGAATTAAAACTAAAAGCTTTTTTTAAATAATCTCTAAATTTGTACTGGGCATAGTTATAAGAAAAAAAAATTAAAAAGTTGGGTTAAATATGTTTTTTGTTCTTTAACTTTAGTGAAAATATGTTTTTAGTCCCTAAACTTTAAAAATTCTGTTTTTAGTCTCTAAACTTTAGCGAAAATTCATTTATCGTCATTCTGTTAACTTCCGTCCAATTCCGTTAAATTCCACGTCATCCATTTTCCTTTTTTATTTTTTAATTAGTAAAAACTTTTAAATTAAAAAAAAACAAAAAAAGAAGAACCCAAAATGTACATGTTCATCATCTTCCTTCTTCCTCTTCAACATTATTAAGCTAAATTAAACCCAGAAAATAGAAACTCAAACCCCAGAAACCCAATTGAACCAAACACACAAAATTTTAGAGTTTCGCCACCACCAGTATTAACCTTGAATCTTTGATGAAGAAGATGAAATGGAGAATAGAAGGAACAAAATTCCTAAAATGCGACTAAAAAACTCCAAAATGTAACTAAAATCCCTAAATCGAAACTGAAAAATTCCAAAATAAAATTGAAAACTCCCCAAATCGACATTGAAATCCCCAAGACGAAATCAAAACCTCCAAAACATTGGTTCACCAACATCAATTGTAGCTGAAAACGAAAATATAATACCTAAAATCGAAAGACAATGAACAAAGAAAGTAATGATTCGAAAGAGAGAAATGTGTTGGGTTTGAAGAGAGATTGAAAAAAGGGTTTGAAGGTTTGAAGAGAGATTAAATGGGAGTTTGAAGGAGAAAGATGGTGGGAGAAGAAGAAGAAAAACTTGAAGAAGAAAAAGAAGAACTTATAGAAAAAGAACATAAACTTGAAGAAAAGAACAGGCAACAGAACAAGAAGAAAAGAACGAACGTGGTGCTTCGAAGGAGAGACAATTGAGTGTTTATGTTTTTTTTTTCTTTAATTGTTAGCTTTTTCCTTTTTTTTTCTTTATTTTCTTTTTTTTTTAATTTGATAATTTAATTAATTAAATTATTAAAACTTTTGACACGTGGTCTATTGAGAATCTAAAGACTTGATGAAAGTTAATAGAAAAATCAAAACTGAACATTTTATAAATTAAAAACATATTTTTTTTAGAATTTTAAAGACTAAAAACAAATTTTTACTAAAGTTCAAGATCATAAACATATTAAATCCTGAAAAAATTTAATCAATTTTACAAAAGTTAGGCCAACACAAAGAAAAGCGAGTGGAACATGTGTCAAGGCATTTTTTTTATCAACCTATAAACATTTCCATAATTATCTACACCACTTCCTATGTTTTATAAAAGAGCAGCATACGACTAGGCCACAAACCAAGTACTGATATAAGTTCAATAATCCATAGTTATATTATATAATTACGAAATTTTTAAATTTAAAATTTTTCTATATTTATACTATAAATACCAATAATAATATTCATATACTATTTTAAAATGTTTTATATATGTAATTCAATTTTAAAATATTGATATTCTTTAATTAATAATATGAAATTTAGTTTATAAGTCTGGTTTAAAGTTACAAATTTAATATTATATTTTTTTATACTCTCTAAATATAAACATAAAATTAATTTGTTGGTTAATATATTTATTTTGGGAATTTTGTTTATTTTTTATTTGAACATGTAAAATTTAAAGTATAAATATGAGGTTCTTTATATATATATTTTCATTTAATATATATATCTGAATACCCCCGAGTTAACCCGAGTCAATCCAGTGACCCAGTACCTCGACCCGAGTCTGATAACAATTTTGTAAGCACTAGTATAAAAAATGTTTATAGTTAAGATATATATTTTAAAATATATTTAATGAGTTAATTATCATTTCTAATTTTATTAATTCAATTGAAAATGACTTATTAATATTATATGAGTATATTAAAGTAATAATATTTGTTTCTCTATAAAAAAACACTCAATACCAAAATGAAAAACTCTCGTTGAGAATAGGGCTCGCTTGGATAGGATTTTGTAATAGATGTACTTTAACTAAAGTGTCTTGTTCCTGCCACAACGGAACACAATCTAGATCCATCCAAATAGGCTTACAAAATCATTAGAGGTTTAGGGTAATTAAATTCTTTTTTTCTTTTCTCTTATTTTTCTTCCATGGTCTAGAAAGGCATTACCAAAAGTGTTTCATAACTTTTCATAAAATCACACCATCCATCTATCTTAGTAAACCCTTTGTAACCATTGGTCATGCAAGGATGATGGAGGGTCAAGTGGTTGAATAATGATGATGGCGGATTCAAATTCAATGGTTCAAAGTTCAAATCAAAGTTGGTAGGTCAAGCCAACGGGGACCACTATCCACACATAGCGTGAATTTTAGAATTTGGTAGTTCATGCCAAACAAATTTTAAAATTTAAACAAATATTCTTTTAAATACTAAATTCTGAAATTCTAATGAAGTGTGACAGGTTAATTAATCTGTGTAATGTGAATAGTAACCAATATTATCGTCAGGCCAAATATTGGAAAGGACCATTTTCTGCTGTTCCTTTTTTTTTTTTTTGTTTACATCAAGAATCTCACCTTATTCAAAAAGTTGTAAAGGAATTTGTGGAAGAGTCATTAGTCATTACTACCCTGAATGTAACACTATATATATTTTTGTTACACTATATTTTTACACGAAGGGAATGCTCAGAAACCAAATCTCCACACTCCACTCATCAGAATTCAGGACTCTGTTGGAGAATTTTGGCATACATGATATACTCTCCCACTCTTAAAATAAATGTCACTTTAAGTTTTTACACCATTTGTAATGACTTCTAAAAGTATTTTTTATGTCTTCAGAATAATTTTTTTTCTTATACTAATGTTATGAATTATAATAGTAGGCTAGAAATAATTAGTTAGGTCCAATTTTAGAATATTTTTTTAGTCTATATATATGTAAGTGTTTTAGGAAAAAAATGACAATCAGTGAAAAATATAAAATTTTATTTTATATTTTCCGAGGGTTTCTTCACTAATGACGTGCTCGAACATGATATTGTGTATTGTTCCCTGTTTGGTGTATCAGTCAAGGGAAACGGAACATAAAACTGACGTCAATGAACGAAAATTAATAATCAATGAATTAATAATTAGAATAGAGAATATTTTGTTTCACTCTACTCTATTTTTCTCATTCTATAAATTCCATCATCTTTCTCCTCAACACTCCATCCACAACAACCGGCAGCAATCGCAACAAAGTGGTCACTGTATTGAGATTGGCTGAGAAAGAGGAAGAGAAAAAATATATATTTTTTTTGTAAAAAGTATTTTATATTATTATAATTATCTTAAAATAAAAAGTGAAAAAATATATTAGCGTGTTTTTCGGTTGTTACGTCAGTATTCTAGTGGGGGACTTGCTAAAAAAAAATAGTTTTGTAGCCGAAGTGGAACATTTTAAAATTTGGAAAATTAAATCGAGCAATTAAAATTAAAGGAATTAAAATCGAACAGAAATAAAGGACTAAAATTACAATTAAACTTAAAAAAAGTTAATATTATAAAGACATTAACTACTCATACGATTAGGCCATGGACAAAGCTTGAATAGAGTTTAATAATAAAACTCCGATTTTTTAACAATTGTACACAACATTAAAATAATAATATATTTCTTTGTCTGTTTTACTAATATTTTATTTTAAAATTTAAATATTATTATTTTATTAATGATGTACAAAGTGTGTAAAAAAAAAACTATTATATACAAAACATTATTGTTAATAATATGGATGTTGCACTTTGTTGCGAGCTAGCTCTGTCAAGCAATTAGGGGTGTATAAAGGACGGGTAAGGACGAGTTCGTATTGACTTTCATTCGGCCCTAAATTAAGATCGGGCCTATATTTTGAACCCTAACCCGTCCTTTGACCCAATAATTATCGTATCTTTTTAGTACCGAGTTTATGTGGGACGAACGCGGGTTGAACCGAAAATTTATTTAATACCTATATTCTCAAGTACACAATATCAATAAAAAAAAAATAAGCAAACAAAAAGATAGAAAAAAAAAACATGTATAACGTCAATAATACATGGTAAATGGACAAAAATAATGAAATAAAATAATTATAGTGCTAATAATATTAATTAACTACCTATAAAAAAAATAATATTCATTAACGATAGTTACAATTGTATCATTTATATAATGGCTTCCAACAAGTTAGACTTCTATATCCAAAACAATATCTATTTTTGAAATTTAAACCCTTGGCTAACAAAAGATAGAAACTAAAGCAATAAAAAATAACATATATAATATAATATATTAATTATATATAAATATTAAAAATGTCTATCAGGACGGGTCGGGTGACCCGAGCACTAACCCGTGCATTTTTCTCACCAAATCAGAATTTAAAAGACAGATTAGTGTCTTTTGTCTTAAAATGAACAGACTAAAACTGTCATCACCCAATCGGATCGGGCCAGACAACCGGACCGAATCTTGTACACCCCTACAAGCAATACTCTAAGTGGCAATGACACATATATAAGAATAATATGACTCGAACAAAGGCAGAAACGTAATACTATATGTATTTGGATGAAAGTGATTGATTTGTAATTATTATATTATATACTAATAAAAACAAAACTCTTTCAAGAGATAGTTTAATATAGGATTATATAACTTCTATCCCTTGCACAAACTTAAATAGTTAAACGTTTAAGATTTAATTAAGTTTTTCATCCTATAAAATATTCACTTTTTATGTTTTTAGCCTTGAAAAAGAAAAAGAAAAATTTAATTAGTCCAAACTCATCTAAAAGTTTTATTTTCACTTGCTGTTAAGTTAGGCTATTAACTCTAATATATGTGTCACATTAACAACTAATGAGATTGACTAATAAATTCTAGTATATTTTTAGGTCCTACATTTTTCAAAATTTTATTTTAGTCCTTATAAAATTTAATTAATTTACTTTAGTCCTTAATTCTATGAGTTCGGGTTTTGAGAGATTTTATGTCAAAACCAATCAAATTTAAATGAGTTGGATGTGTTTGGATTTTTAAATTTTTGAAATGAAATCCGATCGAACCAATGGAACATGTTTCGAGTTGGGTTAAGTTATGTATTCAGGCTAACTTTTAAAAAATAAAAAATTGTTAAATTTTAACAACATATAATATTGTTTACTCAGTGTTTTATTATATTGATTAAAATTATAAAATATAGTTTAACATATTACATTTTAAAAATTATCTATGTTTAATGCAATGAATTTGTTCTAATTGAATAATAACTTTATATATTGCATAATAACAAATAATGACTAATGAACCTTGTAACACGAGTAGATAGAGAAGAGAGGCAATGAGGTTTCTCAGTGATGTGAGCTTGGTTCAATGGAGGAGCGTGGCGTTTTCTAGGTGATGCAGCGGTGGGAGCGCGAAGGAAGGGTGGCTCAGTGGTGGAGTGACTCTATGGGTGCTGGTCTGCTTGATTTTCTAGATCTATGCTTTTTCTTGTGACAGGTGGATAGAAAAGAAATTAGAGGCTGTGGCGTAGTGGGATTTGGCAGGTCGCGGCATCGGTGAGGGCATGAGATGGTCTCGATGGTTTAGGTGGTGATGGTCGCAAGATGTGGTGCCGATAGCATTGGATATGGGTACGTGGTTATGGTGGTGGCTTGAGAAAGAGGCTTATGAGTTAGGGATTTGGATGTGGTGGTGGCTGGCTGGGCTTTTGGGTGATGGTAGAAGTGACGTTTCTAGGGTGCAGTGTTTTTGACTTAGTGTTGAAATGGTTCAATTCAGTAAGGATTGACTGAGATTTTGTAGAGGGGGAAGTTGATGACGTTTGAAATAATTTTCAATGATTATTGATCCTAGTGAAAGGAGAAGGGAGATGGGGGTGGGAAGTGGGAGGTGGCAAGTGGCAATGGTGGTTGTAACATCCAGATCACTTGTTAGGATCGACAACTGCTCCCACAGATCAACACGAGACTTTTCAGTATCTCCCAATTGCACCCGGTCAAGTAAGCTTGACTTTGGAGTTCTTAAGTGATAGGCTACCGAAAAACAAATGCATTTTGTTGGTATAGGTATTGAGAATCAATTCTTTTTAAGCTATCGTCAACTGTATAGTCCCATATTTATACGGTCTTTGGATCCCTCTCATTCTAGCGTATATTCGATTCATTCAAGTGTCCCCGTCCCTTGAATCCTTCCCAGAGCCACTCCTTACTCCATGCCTTATTGCACCGACAACACTCCTCACCCTTAACACTCGGGATGTCACATTGGTGTTGGTGTGAATGGAAAGGGAAAATTGAGGTAAGGAAGAAAGGAGAGATGAAGATGATGGCTCATTGATTAAAATAAAAAATTTACAAGGATTAATATAAAAAATTAAATTTTGTGGGGACTAAAATTATATAAAACTTTATTAGTCAGGTATGTCAATTGCTAATGTGACAAATATGTTAGAATTAACGATTCAACTTAATGGTAAGGACAAAAACAAATATTTTGGATTAATTAGGGTTGAAAGACGAATAAAAAATTTGCAAGAATGAAAAATATAAATGACTGTTTTGTGATGACAAAAAAACATAATTAAACAAACATTTGTGGTATAAATGACTTTCAAATTTAATTGTATTTTTAGTCTGTTAGTTATGTGACCAAAATATGATTTTATTTTTAATATTTTTTGTTACTCATTTTTTATTGTAACTTCAATGTTGATATTTTTTTAGTGTTTTCTCAAATTTTAACAAATTATGCTAACATAATACTTTCTCTTATATTTTTTATGTAATCTCAATAAAAAATATTGTTTCATCAAAATCTCCACAATTTAGAAATAACGCTAAACAAATTATTAAAATTAAGCATTACAAGTAAAACGGGGCATTGATTGCCCTAAAAAGACAAGGAGTGGGCATATTATTATACTTGAGGACAAAAAAATGTAATTAAAAGGGCATATGATAATACACACTCAACAACACTGATCAAAACAAATAAATAAATTACAAATAAACAAACACAAAATTCTTCATGATCCTCTCTAGTGAAGTGGCAAAAATGCCTTAGTCAAACTTAGCTTCAAGACCCTAAACACATTTTCAAATAAAGGTCCCGATCTACAATATTGCACCGAAATTTCAAGGTTTTAGTATTGGACATCCGGTCATGATTATCATTCTGCATCTGGTCATATTTAACCAGATTTAAAAGAATGTAACTGTGACTGCAACACAACCGCAGACTGTAATTTGAAACCTTGAAACAAAAATTGCTTCTACATCATCTAAGTAGAAATTACATGATAGAGCAAGCATGAGGGTTATCATCACTAAAGAGAGAAGCAAATGCTTCATCAGAAGCCACAGCAACAGAATAAACAGAAGGTGTATGGAAAAAGGTGTGGACCCCACTGGTGGCTTCACTTTTGTAAGCATCATGATAGTAATGGTTCACAATGTAACTTGGATATTTGTAAAATGATGCAAAATGAGCATGTCCTGGAAATGGCCATGGTTCTGCTGCTTTTCCTGTTCTTTTTATTGCTTTTAACACCTTTTTTTCCTCTAACCCATACCCTCTCACTGTTATCTTTTGTGATTCCATTTCAACCTCTACTTCATCTACACCTGAAATATTTTACAACTTAATTATTATTATTTTTTCATTGAAAAGTACTACAACAGAGAATTAAACTTAGATGTACATGCGTGTCTCCATGTACTTACCAGTTGAGTTACATAACTTGGACAAATTAATTGAAAGTTTAAATTAAGACAATACCGTCTTGCTTTTTAATTTGAAAGTTAATTACCTTTTACTCGTAAAATATGTAATAATTTTTAAAAAGAATACTCATAAAACAAATAATAATTTTCAAGAGGATTACTTTTCTGGATCTAGATTATCACTCAAGTAAGTGACAATTGCATATGGAATTTGGTGGTTTTGCACCGTTTTTTCTTCATACACCACCCACTTTCTGAAATTTAATTTTTACAATATTTTTTTATCACTTCTGGAAAATTGTTTTTTAGTTGTCTTGAAATATTAATTTTCAGAAATTATCTAAAATTTCGATGGTACATGTAGAAAAAAAGTGGGTGCAAATTGAAATCAGATGTTTTTTGTTCAACAAATTGAAATTAGATGGAAAATTTGGAAATAAAGCCCAAATAACTTTCTTAGATCGGCCCAACCCCATTCTTTGGGCCCATATATTTAATCTAGGGTGTTGTGATTCACACCATTGAAGTTGAGAAGTGTCTCGCTCATATTCTCTAGATCATCAATACAGAAGTTAAAAATACACTCTGAATTGACGATTCGAAAAAAAATGATGCACTTCTCAATAAAGATAATGTCAATCTCAACCACCATCAACTCATTACTGCTAGAAAGTAAAAAGGTGCAAGTTGACCCAAAAGAAGTGACAAATAAAAAAAAACAACTTAGAATTGCTCATGCAAAGTGTACCTTTGAGCTTGAAGAGAGCTTTCTTTAATTTTGAAGCACATCCCTCGCAATCAAGATTCGGAACTCTCACCTCTATCATATTCTGCCACATTCCACATTATTTATTGCACCAATTTCAGTCATATATTCATTCATTAACCATTATGTTTTGAGACACATGGTTCAAATGAGAAAAAAAAAAGAATTAAGAGAAAAACCAAAGCCTGAAATTAACTAAACTAGAGAAGTGTATTTACATCCACTCATCTATGGGATTTACATACAACTTGGAAGAAACTAACATGCAACTAAAATATCTAACTTGGAGAAATTACACCAACCTTCTCTGATTTGTGCGTATTACACCAAGACGTTACTTGTTTGTGAAATTACAGTTACCCCCTTAAATTTATTGATATGTTAGAGGTCAGTATAATTTTGTAAACAGAGTATGGGTGTAACATGCGCAAACCTCTCGGAAGAGGTTGATTTAATTTTTGTTTTTTTTATTGTGTGTGTGCATGAGGAAGAGAGAAAAATAGAAGGGGGTACTTACAGACATATCTCTTGTGAAACAAAGACTAAAAAAATGGAGAAGGTTCTTTGCAAAGAGAAGAAGAGGGTGGTGAGGTTACCCTTGAAGCTTAGAGGAAAGTGAATGTTGTTGTTTGGTTACTAATAATAAAATAAACTATGTAGTGAAGGGTCTCTCTTAAAACAGTTATTATAGGCTGAAAAAGGGGTAATTGGATTTTGAAATTCTAAAAGGGTACAGAGTATTATATTATAGTAATAGTATATTCAACTCACGCGTGAATATGGGGTTTCTCTTGCGCTCCCCAATTTATTTATATAATAAAAATGTAAAGAAAAGTGTACTGTCTCAAAGATTAAAGTGACATGATTAATTATTTAACATGATGATTTAATGGTTGGAAAGTAAAACTTTAAGTAATAATTTCTCAGTTCGAATCTCTATAGATGCAAACTCATTTGATCGAGTTGCGCTGCCCAATTAAGGCAGAGTCCCTCATGCCATGGACCACCATAGGAACAAAAATGAAACAAGTAGTGTTGAGTGAAATGATGCAAATGTTAGACAATATCACTGATTGATTCCTTCTTCCCCTTTTTCTGTTCCCTTTGTTGGACAGTGAAAATCATCACTAGCTGCGTGTAATGTAGGACCTACCTAGCTTGTGTACACTCTTTAATTTGAGCTACTGCTGTTTTTTTTAAAAAAAATAAAAAAATAAAAAAAAACAATTATAAGAACGATCGCTCTTGCAATTCTGATATGGATGTGAAGAAGGTAAAATGTCCCTTTAAGAGTACCATTTTTATGATTTGAACTCTTAAGTTAGGTTATTAGCTATTATGAGTAGAGATTTTTTTAATAGATTTTCTGTTAGTATAGTTATTAAAAAAATTTACTAACAAATAAAATATAAATAAATAATATATATCAATTAAGTTAAATTTAGTCTAAAAAATGAACTTATAATAGGTCAACTGATCCGATATATTAAGTCTTAATAATTTTGTATAGCAAAAATCTCGCATGTTTTCACTCTTATCTACTATGTTAGAATTAACAATACTAATAATTGATTGATGGTTGCTTTAATAAATAAGGATAAAATAAAAATTATAATAAATATGTTTTATGCTTTGTATAGATAATTATAATAGGAAGGAATATAATTATATAAACATAATGATTTTAATAGTAAATGATTATGAGGGAGTATCATTTTGTCTGGAGTGGAGGTTTGTGCAAGATATGAAAGGCTTCAATTAGAAACTAAATTAATCATGTTGATTACATAATTCCTCTATTCATATAAGATATACTCTTCTTATATATAGGTCACCTTCTAAAAAAAATTTTTGGTCTTAAATATAAGTCACCAATTAATTCATTAATTGAGTTTTCCTCTTTTATCCCTTCTACAATTTTCAAAGATTTAATTAATGATGGAAGATTTAATTAATGATGGAGTGAGAAAGAGAGTATAATAAAAAAGAGAAAGAGATATTAATTTCTAAAGTATTTATTAGCACATTTAAGTTAGGGGTATAGTTGGAATAATTCTCTTTTTTTAGACAAATTTAATAAGCTAACTATTATCCCTTAATTTTGTTGATTCAGTTAGAAGTGACTTATATATAGGATCAGAGAGAGTATATACTAATTACAATTTTTTTTTCTTTTGGTATTAAAAGGGGCCTGAGCCCAAATACTAATTGCAATTTCACTAAAACTATGGGCACGTATATTTTGTATTTTTATTTTTTATTTTGTGAGTGGTTGTATTACAAAGTTATCATTTTATTCTTATTTTGTTTTTTGTTTTTAGAGATTTGTGTAGCAATTTTGAAAACAACAAAAAACAACTTAATTTATTTTCAATATTTTTTAAAATTTTCTCACTTCTCCTTACAAACTAAACACAAATATATCACTTTTTAATTCCTCTCCTCTCATTTTTTGAACTAAACACATAAAAATTAAAAACATACAAGTAAAAACAAAATAAACAGACCCTAAAGTTTTACTCAATAATTTGAGCCAATCTTTATGTTAGACAATCTATACTTGGACGAAATTCTAATTTTTATTCCGCAAAAAAAATTATCTAAGCAAAAGCATTTATATTTTCATATTAACTTAATGGTTTAATTATATTTTTTTTTCTAACATATGCAATGCACATCTTAAGAAACTAAAGTAGAAACATTTCATAGAGAAGTATAATATTTATTATAATAAAAGACCAAAACCCATTAAATATTTTTCTTTATCAAACGTTTCTATTTTTAGTTTCTTAACATGTGCAAAGTTGCGTATATAAGAAAAACATTTTTTATCTCTATAGTTAACTAATTTTGTAATTTTGGTCTACATAATTTTAATTGAGCAATTTTGATCCCAAAAAATTTAATATATGAAAATTGGGTGCTAATCTCAGATTTCTGTGCAATTTAAATGATATGCTAATGTCTTTGTTCCAGACATTACAAATAAAGAATTAATAATAATAACTAATAATTCTTATCATAACTTTTATCATTGAAGTATATATATTTTTGTAAATTAGAAACGTATTTGTATCGGATACGTATTCGATATTCATACCTTTTTGATATGTACTTAAGAGGTATCTATGACATTAATAGAAAAAAATAAATTTTTTCAGGATTTCTTCAATTTTTTTATTATTATTTTTTTTTTTGTAAAGGTTCTTTCGGATACTTTAAGTAAGAAAGTATAGGAAGAAAGCTTTCCAAAATTAAAAAATTATACATCGATATTAAGGAAAAATGAATTATATAAATATATGAAATCTCATAAGCAAAAAATCGGAGAAGAAAAAAAGCAAAATTTTATTTAGAAAGAACCAAATTGAAATAAAATATGTTGTTCTATTTACTAATGATGGTAAGAAGGAGAGACAAAATTGATATTATTCCCGTTTCTAGCAATTATAACAAATAGTTTGTAATTTATATTTTAAAGTTTTTTATTGGGATTTAAGAACTTAGAACTATATTTTTTATTATAATTTTTTTAATTAAAATAATTTTTAGTATTTATATATGTGTATCTTAAATTCAAGTGTCTTATATTTTTCAAAATTAAATGTATCTCCGTATCTAGTATGTATCGTATCCATGCTTCATAGATTTTCAGTAACATTAATAGGGAATCGTCTAATTTGGATAGAATTTAGAAATTGTAAGTTAATTTTTACATATTAAATTTCATAAGACAAAAATATACTCAAATAAAACTATCAAAAATTAAATTGCACAATTAACAAATTATCTGACAAAAATACAATTAAGATTACTTAATTTAATATTACTGGACCCACATAAAATTTAAATTCTTTAATAATCGCTTCAAGTGGCGATTTTGCCTTTTGTTAATTTTGATTGTGTATATTGAAAAAAGAAATTGCTAGAAGAGATAAACCTAAAATTTAAGTTCCTTAATAATCGTTTCAAGCGGTTCTATCTTTTATTAATTTTGGTTGTATATATTGAAAAACAAAAATGCGAGAAGAGATAAAACTAATTTAGGGGTTATCTCGATGGAGCTGGGCCTCTCTGTGGTTCGATCTAAGTTTTTCACATCAGATGAGCCAGAGTCGCACTCGCCGCATCCCATCATGTGCCCCTCTCTTCACCTCTTTTTATTCTTTTTTTTTTCTCACACATACACACCTCCTTGGCAATAGTGCCAATTGTTGTAAAATAAATTTGAGTAAATTCAAGATCATAGACTTAAGAGCTGTGTATGAGTAACGAGAACTTGGATCTTGAGGTTGGAGTGAATTAGGAAAAGGTTTTCAAGATAGACTCATAGCGAGAATCGATGAGAACGTGTGGTATCCATGTATCAAGAGATCTAGACTTGCTCTTTCATGGTGGTAACGTTACGCTTAGCTTATGGAAAGGGTAGTTCATGGTGGCCAGTGAAAAGCACATTGTACATGTGAGGCTACGCTGTGACTGGTGAGAGAAGGATGTTGTGTTCGCTGGCCTTTGAGGGAAATAGAGAGTGAGAGAAAATATGTTGTGACCGTTGAGGGTACACTGTGACTAGAAGAGACGTGACTGGTGGGAGAGAAGGTGGTTGAGGTGGGTGAAGGTGTGAGAGTTTGGTTGCTTTTGGGAAAAAACAGAGGGAAGGGAGTTTGTGAGAGATAAGGGATAGAGAGAGAAAATCAAAAGAGAGAAAAAGGAGGTTCATCTTTTGTCCTTGTTAGCTAGGGGAAGGTCCTATTTATAAGATTTGGGTGACTTCAGGTAGGAATTCGCCTATGCTACGACATAAATACTAACAACGCATTATCCCTTATCTACCATGAAGGTATTGTGTCAAGGTGTGAACACCTTGTGCACTACCCTCATTCAAAGCCTTCCAAGTCACATAATCCATCTAGTTCCCCAGTCTTATGGTACCACTACGTCGTCGTCCTACCAAAACGATATGGGTCCACTAAACATCCTTATTAATATACAATAATGACCAAGTATTAGTTAGTTAATTCTAGTTAACAATAATTAAATGACGACTTCTAACACTTAATAATCGGTTCAACTGGTTCTTCCTTTTGTTAATTTTGATTGTATATATTGAAAAACAAAAAATGTGAGAACAGATAAAACTAATTTAGGACATTTGTTTTTAAGAATAGATTAGTCTTTTGAATATGAGAATGATACCCTTAACACACATCTTTAAAAAGGGTTGGGGTTGATTTCAAAAAATCATTAAGATTGGACTAACGTGAGGGGTTTGGTAGGTATATAATTAGCAAAGATTGGAGTTGATTGAAAAAAAAAAAAAAACTCATCTTGAAAAGTCATGTGTTGCTTAAGTGAAAGAATAATGATATATCCTATCATATAAAGTATAAAAATTAAGTGGATTTTCAATCTTAAAATCATAAAAAGTATTGAAAACATTCTTTAATGAGTTTAATGAGTAAGTAGGATGATTTGTAAGAAAATAGATTAGGAATTACTCTAAGTGAAAAGTACTTTTTGATGCGAACAAAGAATTTTTACTTTCGTCATATTTGTATGAGTCCTGATTCTTGTACTTAAGGTTTTCTGTACTCAATATACTCATTGGTTATTTATATTGAAAAAAGTGGTTATATTAGTTATTTTTTTGTTAAAGTGTTTTTTCGGATTTGGTCGTTACACATATAGAAATAAATATGTGGTTACAACGTAAAAATAAAAATTCAACAAAACTCCTATGTGTAACCAGATATTTTAACGTACGTAATAATGAGTATAAAGTGAGTACAAAAAACGTAAGTGCGAAAATCTTTTTTCTATTTGTATTGACATCCAAAATTATTAAAAGTAGAAATACTTTTACATTGTTTTAACTAAAAAGCAAATATGTCCTATATAATATATATAGATTTAAGTATATGGTTTTAACTTGTTAAAATTTAAAGTACTTTAAACTTGAATTTGAAATTGGTTTTAAAATACTTTAAAATTTAAGTATATTGCCTTTAAGCTTGATACTCCAATCACTAGGGTTTAGTACCCAAGTCTACAACCTCTTTATCTTTCTCTTTAGCTTGGTTATTGGATTGTTGTGTCCCTAAGCACCATTGAACCACACATCCCTAAGCATCATCATCACTAGTAAATTGGGAAATGTTACATTAAACTACTTAAAGTATTTTAATTTTTTTAAAGTAATATGTTATTTACCTTTAAGTTTTTATTTCAATTTACATAATTTTTATATTTTTAAAATTGTAACAATTTTTTAACAAATGATGTATTATATACTTAAAGAATTTTATATTTTTCAAAATAAAATTAAAAATATATTTTTAAATTACTTAAATTATTTAAAATTTTTTGAAGATAATATATTATACCCTTTGAAAGTTTTAACTCAACGTACTTTGATTTGCTATGGTCACCGTCCACAATCGTCAAGAATGGACCACATATCCCTGCTTCGATTCACCATTGTCGCTCAACCACCCGACGGTCTCCTTCTGATTCCGTCGGTGTCCATCTTCCTGAAATCATCGAATCTTTGCACCGTAACCACTACCGATGCCGCTGTTGAGTTGCCGCCTTACGCCGCCATCAGTCACCTACTCACCTAGCAACCTCCTCTGCATTTTGCTTGAAGTTCTTTATCCTCTTTCTTTTGTTGCTTTGTTTTTTATCCAATATTATTTTGTCTAAATGTACCATATGATAGTGTAAGGGTTCCTTGGCCCAAATTGATTTTTTAATGACCTTGAAATTGGGCTTGGCATTTGTTTGTGACTATGTCTGACTTCTATTTTTGGGCATATGAATTCCATAAAAATTAAAAATAATAAGAAATCAAAATCCAAAAAAAAAAATCATTATCTTGAAAGCAAAATAGTGCTTCTCATTTTCATAAAAAATATATTATTAATAATAACCGTTTTTTAACAAAAATTATTAAGAACATGTTTGGATAGAATTATTTGCAAACATACGTTGGACAATTATATTTTGCACTTAAAAAATCTTTAAAAACTTTTGATTATTTTTTTAACAAAAGAAAAAGTTTTTCTTGTTTTTCGGCTAAAATTTGGACATTATTTCGAAACCCTATAAAATCGTTTTTCACAGCTTAAAATTATCTTTAAAATTACTACTGACAGCAAATATATCGAAACAAAATCAATTAGGTCTCATTCAATCGATTCTTTTTCACGGCTTATTTTCACAAATAATCACAGTTAATTCAAACACATCCTAAAACATTGATTCGATTAGAGTGACATTTTCACCGTTCAAGTTGATAGGGGTTAGAATGACATTTTCGTCAAAAACCTATTTTCTACATTTAATTATTAAAACCTCAATTCGATTAGAGTGATATTTTCACCGTTCGAGTTAAGAGGGGTTAAAACGACATTTTCGTCAACCTATTTTCCAAATTTAATTATTACAACCTCGACACGATTAGAGTGACATTTTCACGAGTTGAGAGAGAGGTTAGAACGACATTTTCGTCAAAACTCATTTTCCAAATTTAATTATTACAACCTCAACTCAATTAGAGTGACATTTTCACCGTTCGAGTTGGGAGGGGATAGAACGACATTTTTGTTAAGACTCATTTCTTTATAAACTCAATTCACCAACTCCTAAGAACGGCATAGTTTTGATTCTTCCCCGAGCTTATGAAACGTAGGAGTAGGAACTAAATCCATCAAGCCAAAATAAATAAAAAATATTTTTTTCTTTTGTTAATAAATAAGTGTAAATATTTTTGGAGTGATATTAAATATTTTTAAAGTTAACGAATTTTTTCACAACTAATTAGAAGTAACCACTTGCTTAGCGAACGTCATAAAGTGCTAATACATTTCCTACGCATAATCGACTCTCAAACCATTTATAGGTTTAAAGACCTTCTTTTAAGTTTTTTTAAGGTTTCCTTTAATAAATCTTAGTGGCGACTCTATTTCATTTTTTATCACCATCTGTGTTGTAACCCCGGTTGCAACAATTTTCTATACACTTGAAGAATTTTGAGTTTTTTGAAATAAAAATGAAAATGTGTTTTTTAAATTACTTAAATTATTTAAAGTTTTTTGAAACTAATATATTATTCACTTTGAAGTTTCTTGTTCAATTTACATACATTTTAAATTTTTGAAAATTGCATTATTTTTTTACATATCGTGTACCGTACCCTTAAATAATATAGTATTTTTTTTAAATAAAAATGAAAACACTTTTTTTTAAATTACTTAAATTATTTGAAAATTTTTTAAAACAATGTATTATTCACTTTGAAGTTTCTAGGTCAATTTACATAACTTTATATTTTTAAAATTGTTACAATTTTTTAGACATTGTGTACTATACACTTGAGGAATATTGTGATTTTCGAAAAAAAAATTAAAACACGTTTCTTAAATTACATAAATTAGTTGAAGTTTTTGTTTACAAAATATATTATTCACTTTGAAGATTCTAGCTCAATTTATATAATTTTATATTTTTAAATTGCAACAATTTTGTAAGAGATTGTGTACTATACATTTGACGAAGAATATTGTGTTTTTCGGAATAAAAATAAAAACTTGTTTTTAAAATTACTTAATTACTTAAATTATTTAAAGTTTATTGAAAATAATATATTATTCACTTTGAAGCTTCTACCTCAATTTACATAATTTTAATATTTTTAAAATTATAATATTTTTTTTACATAGTACTATACTCTTCGAGAATATGGTGTTTTTTGAAATAAAAAGGAAACACGTTTTTTTTTAAATTACCTAAATTATTTGATGTTTTTAGAAAATAATGTGTTATTTACTTTGAAGTTTCAAGCTCAATTTATATATTTTTTATATTTTTAAAATTGCAACAACTTTTTGAGAGATTATGTACTATACACTTAAAAGTAAGGTATTTTTCGAAATAAAAATAAAAATACATTTTTAAATTAAATAAATTATTTCAAGATTTTTTTACAACAATTCATTATTCACTTTTTAAGTTTATAGTTTATTTCACATAATTTTATATTTTTAGAATATCAACAATTTTTTAAGAGATTGTGTATTTTTTAAGAAATTATGTACTACAGTCTTGAAGAATATTAGGGGCTGTTTTGTTTGCATTTTCATTTTCTGTTTTCAATTTGTTTCCTGTTTTCTGAAATTTTACAAAGGAAATGAAAATACAAACCCCCTTATGTTTTTCGAAATAAAAATTATAACTTACTTTTTATATTACTTAAATTATTTAAAATTATTTTTAAAGCAATGTATTGTTCATTTTTAAGTTTTTAACTCAATTTACACAATTTTTATAATATTTTTTAATATCCTTTTATTATATTTGACTGTTTAAATAATATCACTAAGAAACTAGATATCATTTGTCTTTAATTTATTCGGACGTAAATTACAACCAAGCTAATAATTGAGGAGGGTAGTAAACTTTTTACAAGTGATTAGCTATTTTGGTCCTTTACTTTGTACTCGCATAAAGCGTTTTAGTCCCCGACTTTTTAATAAATGCTTGAATTAGTTAACTATTTTGAGACTAAGCAAAACGACGTTATTGTGTTTCTGACGTAGACTCCTAAGTGTCATTCACTTACCATAGAGACACTTAACGTGTCATTTAGGCATTTCGTCAGTGTCACTTAATAATAGGGACTAAAATGACCTACAGTGTATCAACAGAGACTAAAATGACTTACAGTGTATAAAGTTATGGACTAATATATGCATTATAAAAAGTCACTAATACGCTCTATGATTACAAAGTGATTAGGGACTAAATTAGTAAATAATTTTACTTTTTACTCTATTTTTTCCAAAAAATGGACTGCTACGTGGTGTTTCTGTCTTTTATTTTTTTATGGGGTGAACAGTGACTCAAATTTAATAAATACTTTTTTTAAAATCCTAATTTAGTAATTAATTTTAACATTTTTAAAATTACATTTTTTTGATAAAATGCTGTAAGGATCACGTTAATTATTTTAATCATTGGGATTTTAAAAATCCTGAATTAATTCCTCATTTTATAAAATCAAAAATATTTTAATATTTTTCTGATAATTAAGTCACATTAAAAAACTAAATAAAAAAGATTAAAATAATTGTTGCTTTGTAAAATAAATCACTAATTTAGAGTTTTAAAAATGTAGGGCTTACTTGTAAAAAATTGCTAATTACTACCGATGAGGTCACTGTAGCAGATAACACAGAACAGATAGCTCCTTCGTGGATAAGGCTTTTTATGGCTTCTTGGTGAAATTGAAGCATTCCTCCGGTCACTCAGAAAAACCATGGCTTCCTCTCTTACTTCCTCTTTCCAAATCAGGTCAACATTCCCATCTCTATCTCTCTCTTCTTTGCTTCAGTTATGCAACTTCTTTTCTTCATTCATTCTATTGCATTGTAATTTCCGTTGTTGTTCAATTATCTCTGTGTGGTTGCAAAGAGTTGCGTTACGCTGAAATTAAAAATACCCCATTATGGGATTCAGCTACCTCTTTCTTAAGAGCACACAAAGTCTCGAACTTTTGGAAAACCAATTACTCAGAACTTTCTGAGTGTTTTAGCTTGTGAATGTAGTTTTCTTCTATGTGATTGACCCTGGACACCTTCAATTCCCGATTGAGTCTTTAGGATTGTGTGCTGGATTATGTAGTTGTGGGTTTTCAGTTGAATCTGGTGTCAAAATGATAGTTGGAATTCAATGAAATGGATATTGCAGTGAGGATGTTTGGTGAAATGCTTGTTAGAAGCGTAGTTAATTTTGAAGAGTAATGAGTGAATTCGTTTTCGGTGTTGCAAGTGACATTTGCGGGTTGTGGATAAGTTCGATGAGCACACTTGCTCAGTAGTTCAATAGGGAATTCTGGAAAAAATCATTCATGGGGAATTTATCATTGTTTTTACTATTAAATTTAAAAGTATGGGATTTAGGAGATTCTTGTTGTGGCTACTTCATTTGTTATTTTATTACAAAATGCTTGATGTGAAGCTTGAATTATGTTCTAGCAGCACTTTGACCACACTCATGGCTCTGAAGTGATAGAATTAAGAGAATGTCAAGCTAACCGGGCCTTATATCTATTTCAGATGTTTTTGAGTTTTATTTTCCTCTATTCTTCTTTCAATGCTTTTGTATGATTGATATAAATTCTTATTTCATGTAATGCCGGTTAATTCAAGGTAATATTTTATAGTTTCAAGAAATCTCACTAGTCATTTGCTGTCCTGTTTCAGCAATTTGAAGTCTACTTTCTTGGGTGAAAGAAGTAAGTTCAGAGTTTCAAGTGTTCCTGCTGCTCATGTTGGTTTCTCTAGAAAAACTACAGAATGTAAGGAATCACGAATCGGGAAGCAACCGATTGCTGTGCCATCCAATGTTACAATCAAATTGGAAGGACAGGATATACAAGTGAAAGGTCCTTTAGGAGAACTTGCATTGTCTTATCCTCGAGAAGTTACAGTTGAGAGGGAAGAGTCGGGAACTCTTAGGGTTAAAAAGACAGTGGAAACTCGAAGGGCCAATCAAATGCATGGGCTTTTCAGGTATTTCAATTTACTGACCTTTTTTTAACTAGAATTTGGGAATGTTTCACTTCTGTTTTTGTCTCTATAGATGCTAATTGCCTTTGTACTTTGTCTTGTTTCTTAAAAACTATTTTCTTAACACACTCAAAAGAAATTGGAGGAAAAACTTATTTGATTAAAAGAGACAGAAGTTGGTGCCAATATTATTGTCATAATGATAGTTGTAGATTTACAGGTTTTAACTTATAATCTTTGATTTACTTGTTGGTGTTGCCTTATCAAGAGTCATGACTATAAATTGTTTTAGCAGTGATGCAAGATAGATGGGCTAGTAAATGAGGTTAAGTTGTTTCTAATCATTATGATTTAGGGGTTTGTGATAATTAAGTGAAATTAACTTCGAGAATTGACCGTTGGTAGTTTCAGAGATTGGTTATTTTGCTCGAGATATAGTAGCACCTTAAAGGATTTAAGTTAGACTCATGCCTGCATTTGTGAATAGACTCCAAACAAATATATACTTTGATTCATTCAAACATCAATTCTAATCATATTTCATTTCTCTGCAAATTCGTATATCGCTCTGATGTGGTTTGCAAATAAAAATGTTATCAGGACGCTTACAGACAACCTGGTGGTTGGAGTATCTAAAGGTTTTGAGAAGAAGCTTCAACTTGTTGGTGTCGGGTATCGAGCGATGGTGGAAGGAAACGAAATAGTGCTGAATCTCGGGTTTTCTCATCCTGTAAAGATGACAATCCCTGATGGCCTGAAAGTGAAGGTGGAAGAGAACACCAGAATCACAGTTAGTGGATATGACAAGTCTGAGATTGGCCAGTTTGCTGCTTCAATCAGGAAATGGAGACCCCCAGAACCATACAAAGGTAAGGGTGTCAAATATGCTGATGAAATTGTAAGGAGAAAGGAAGGAAAAGCTGGGAAGAAGAAGTGATTGATTGGGGTTTCAATTTTCTTTTCTTTTTTTTATGTTTCTCCTGTTGTTTTTCCACATTTTTTTAGTAATGGAAATGTTAATTATACTGAGTAAAAGAAAATTCATGTTCATTAAGATAATGTAGAGTCACTTGTGCTTATGATATTAGAGTTATAAGCATGGCAAAAGTGTCATTTTAGTGTTAGCATGATAACAACTGTGGATGGATAATCTGTCATCTGCATGCTCAAGGTACTGTCTGATATTGAAAATGTTTTTTCCTTCTCATAAAACACTCTTAAAATCATAATTTACCAATGTTTAATAAGGTATAAACCCAAGTAAAGGCATATTTACTTTGAATTTTCATTTTCTATTTTGATTTTTCATTTGTATGAGTAATTATAATACAAAATTATTATCTTATTTTTAGTTTTTATTTTTTATTTTTCGAGATTTGTATAGCAAATAATAAAAACAACCAAAATGACTCTAATTTATTTTCAAAGTTTTATAAAAACTCTATCTCCACCTTATAAATCAAACACAAAAATATTACTTTTTTTTTTTTCACCTCTCCCATTTTTTGAACCAATCTCATGCATAAACGACTAGTTTTCTGTTGTTCTACTCATAAATTGGTTAGCTATTAAATCTATCTATTGGGTAACAGTAGTCTATAATGATGAGTTGGTTATTAATTTTTTTCTTATATTTTATTAATTTAATTAAAAAATTAAATAATAAAGTAACTAAAATAATACACACAAGTTTCTTCCCACATACATATTTCACCCTCCTCCCATTCACCTCTAATCCTAGCTGTCTAACGAGCTCTTCTCCTTCCCTCTCCTCTTCCCTCACTTGCTCCCCCTAGTGTTTGTGTTTCCTAGAAACGGATTCTCTCTTGTTCTTTCCGGCCATTAATAAATAGCATCTTAACTATTCATTTATTCTTGCACAAAGATCGAGAAAAAGAAAAAGAGTGTAATGTAAACAAAATAAATAGTTCAGATTATATATGAGAGAGCAGAAACTACAGATGATTTATTCTCGTTTTTTACATGATTACAACAAGTTTGAAAGCAGTTGCTATAGAAGAAAGGAGGTAGCCGTTATAAAGATGACCATACAACATGCATGATGAGGTGAATGCTTTGTTTAGAAGCTTTTTCTCATGAGAAATAATCCTTTATTTTTTAAAAGTTGTTTGACGTAATTGTTCAACTAGTTTGTATATTTAGTGGAGCATGCATGGTGCTCTTTTTTTAAGTTATTTTTGTTATATACAAATTTTGCTAGCAAGTCCTTCTTTTCTTCTTCTTTTTTGTATTTCACCAAACTTGCACAAAGCCACCCAATCAAAATACCATGAACATCAATCACCACCATAACAAAAACCAAAACAGGAAGAGAAAATAGAAAATAAAGTAAAAATCCCACAGCCACCACCAAGTTCTCCACCTACCACCATCTTGACATTGATCTACACGCCAAATTCCGGTTATGAGACCGCCACACCAGTAGGCCAGTGGACATTCTCGATGCTTGGGCGCCAATGGGTTCAAAAGGAAAAATCAGGGATGAAGCATGGAAAATTCTAACAAGGGAACTAAGAATGGATTTGTTTTTCAAACTGGTGATCAATCTGCTATGGTTTATTTGTTGAGGACAGGGAAAGTGCAACAGAGGAAAAAGGTTTACTATTTGTGAGGGGTGAAGAATGAATATTCATTTTTGGTTAGCAATACTTATACTACTTGTGACGTTACAATCATTAATATTTATCTCATTTAAATATTTTTCACTTTTTATTCTTGAGATTTTGTTAAAGTTTATCAACTTACATGGTAGGAATTTCAAGGCTAAATGACGTTAACTTTTTTCAAAAGGAAATTCTAGATAGAAATTGGCAAGTTCACATTGAGGATAATAAATTTAAAGGGAGTCTGACTCTATGGGCCATTAGATTTTTTTTAAGACAGCTCATTTTTTTTTTATTTCAAAAAATTTATTTTTATTTTTAAAAAATATGTAATACGATTTTTTGAAATTTAGAAAATATGCCCAAGTACTAATTTAGAGTAATACTAAATTTATACTACTAGAATTTAGAAAACCTGCACATACTCAAACTAAAAAAACTGACATGAATTAGTCTTCAGCAAGCCAACAAGCCAACTGGACTATAGTATTTGAGCTTGTGGGCGGACCTTGAAAAAAATATTAGGAGGAGTCACTGAATATTAATAAAATAATTTAATTAAAAGATATATTACTCATACAATGTCTCAAAATAAAGACATAATGCGAAGAAGCAATAAAATATGCAAAAGATAAAATTGATCTGAAATCAAAGTGCTACTCTTTGTTTTTTTTAAAATTTGAAGTCATCAATGATTGAATCAATACTAAAAGTTTTAGCTATCTTTTTTTAATATGAATAAACTTACAAGAAATTCATCCTCCACAAACTAACAACCAAATAAACCGTGCATAAAATTAAGGTAAATAATATTTTGTTACTAAACACTATCATACCAAAAATAAAACACATATACACTGACTTGAGCTGGCACATTAGTGTTCTTATAGGGAATCACTTCTTTTTGTTAAGTATAATTGGACTTATAGACTATAGTATCATAATTCAAAAGTATTGATAAAATGGGTGGGTAGTTCGAGCCCAACAAGCTTTTTGAGCCTAGTCTATTTTTACAAGTTTTTACCGATCGGACTAAAAAATCTTAGTTTTATTCGGTCTTATATTCTTGATACCCAAATTCACCTATTTTATTAGTATATTTGAACCGTCTTTGGCCCGGTTTGAAAAGGCTTATGTGCAGCTTATGAAAATAGTTTATAGGTTTCTATAAGCTGTTTTCAACTTTTTTTCATAAGCTTCTTGGAGTAGCTTATTATAATAACCTGTTTTAGTTTATTCAAGTAAATTTTACAATTTTTTCTTACGAAAAAACTATAATTTAAAAATAACTTATTGCATAAGTACTTAATTAAGCTGCACACCCAAACACATTTTTAATGCGGATCCATTTTATCTACTCTAGCGCTAAGGAAACTTTTGTGCCGATTAGCTTGCAAAGGAAGACTGATCAACCTCATACTTTGGATGTGTACTCCTCATTGTTGAGTCCTTTGCTATGACATGATCATACAAGCTCTATTCATCTTAGGCAGTAATTAATTTTTGCCTTTTGTCCTTTATTTTGTTGTGATGTACAAAAACAAATGAAAACATAAAACACTGTAATTAGGACACTTATTAGAAAATACAAATGGCAATATTTTTATTTGGATTGAAAATGTTCATTAATTTGAAAGTTACAAAATTATTTATTGAATACTTTTTATAAAGGTGTAATTATTATATCTTAACAAGTGCCTTAAAAACATTATTTAACAACACATTTTCAAAAATATTGCTCGATAAATTGAATTATTTATCATTACACATAGAGTTCGTTTGGTGGACAGAATAAGTTGGACATAATATGATAACATATGTTATCATGTTATAGTTGACAATTTGGTGAGCCAACCAAATAGGATATCATGCTTTTAGTTCAAATTTTATCCTGAACATATAGTCAGGATAGGAGCAGCATTATATTAATTATTATGTAATTTTTATAGTAATTTAAAAATAACATTATGGTGAAAATTTAAGGGGAGTTTGACATATTTCTTTTATATATGATATTAATTTTAAATTTTTAACATGAAAATTAAAAATTAAATTTATAAAAAACATAAATATTTTACTACTATAATTTCTTACAATTAATAGAATATTTATTATAATACTATTAAACTGAAATATAGATATAGTAATATATATTATTCAGTATGTTATCTGGTAAGCATCGAAATTAAATAGGATAAGTGTTTGTCGGACTCTTATCATATTATGCTCTTATCCATACAAAGTCTGACCGATATTCATTTTCAACATAATTTTAATTTGATCATAGTTAGTACATAATCCCTATAAAAATATAAATAAAAGATATATAAATATTTTCTATTTATTAAAATGCCAAAAAATATTTTGAAACTCATTATTAAGTTTCTAAAAGTATTTATTAAATTAATGTCAACTTTGCCATCTCCAGAATTTTCTTTTAATACAAATGTTCAAAAATTTTCCTTTTCAGTATTTTAAATTTTATTAGGTATCCATTCATAAGGAAAGTTATTAAAAATAATTGAAAGTGGAAATAACACTAAAACTATAATAAATCTTAAAATAGAAGATTAACTATATTACTTAAAATTATTTTGTGGATGATGATAACATCATGGTTGGGGTTTAAATCAGTTTTTCCATATTGTTGTCAACAACATTTGATTGCTTTTAAGGCTTTTATTCCCATGAAGAAGGGTTCAAAGCTTGGGTTTCTGATTTGGTTGACTGTTATGTGGGAAGGGTTCAAAGCTTGGGTTTCTGATTTGGTTGGTTGTTTCGTGGAAATTGTGGTTAGCAAGGAATAGAGTTATTTTCTGTGAAGAACCGTTCAGTTATCAGTAGTATTGAAATCTATTAAGAGAAGATCCTGGAATTGGGTTAAATATTTTGCAAAAGGGGAGTAGCTGGAGTGTCTTATTTTAACTGGTGTACAGAGCTTGTTCCGTGTCTTTCTATGTGCCAATAATTAAATTTTATGGTGGGTTACCAGGTAAGGTATTAAGAGTTAAGGCTGGTTTCATTTTAATTTTGTTGTTAGTCTGATTATAACTATTACACTCTTATATTTGGGTGAGTACCCCTGTACTCATTATGAATATATTTTTTTACTTTTAAAAAAAAACTATATTACTTAAAATTTATACAATCAAATGTTTAAGTACTAGTCAAAATTTCAATGCTTCAAGTTAAATGGTAGCAATGCATAACTATTATTATGCATTATATGAGTATTTTAAAATTTTAAATGAAATTTGTAAATTATAAATTTAAATAAAAATAAAATATAGGATTAAAGCATATAAAATTTAGAAATTATAGGTTGAAGGAAAAAATATTTGAATTAAAAAATAACACAATTTATCTACAAATTAATGATGAAAGTAAAAGAACAAAAGATTGAGACTATAAAAGAACTGAAATTTAATAAAAGAAAATGAAATTTTAATTTGAAAATATTTTTTTCCGAAAAGGTATAATAATAATAATAATAATAATAGTAATAATAATAGTAATAGTAATAAATTCTTAACTTTGTAAGAATTTTTAATTTCCTATGTAAGTAAAAGGTATTTCTAAAATTATTAAGAATTTTAAATTTATAAATGATTCTCAATTGCTCCATTCAAACATAAATTAAGAAATTTTGACAATTACAAAATTAAAAACACTTCTAAAATCTAAAAGTATAATATATGTATCTTGAGTGATAAATAGAATTACTACCAAAGGGGTAATGCAAAATATTAAAATTTGTTAGATTGAGAAATATTTGTAGGAGTATAAAAAAATCTAATATTAAAAATGTCAAGGAAATTACAAGTTGAGGCAGGATTTGAATTCCTTAGTGTTTAATTTTTATTTTTATTTTTCATATTTCTCATGTTAGATGAGAAATAAACCTAACAAAATAATAATAAAAATCATTATTATTCATTAAAAAAATTTATTGTGTTTATTTCTTAACACAATAAATATGTATCAATTAATCACGTAATTTAGTTTGTGAGCACGTAAAAACATACGTAAATTTAGTTTGTACTTATTTTCTATGAATTTAAAAAACATAATGAACATGGAAGAAAAAATATAAAAGAATCTAAATCCAAATGGTAACTAAATTCCGAAGATGAGCAAAGACGAGTGACAAGGGTAGTTCTCCTAACTAATGTACTTTTCCAAAATTGTGGCCATAAAGTCTTCATTTCCAACGCTATATCAAAGAGATGGCAACCTTTTGTCTTTGTTCAATTTAATTTCTAAGGCACTATATATACCCTATACTGAGACACTAGTCACGCAGCTTTTTGCTCACAAGATTCAACCCCAAAAAGTTCCCTTTCTCTCCAATTTCAATTCACACTCACCCCTTTTCTCTTTCCCTTTTCTTTAACTAAATTTCCCAAAATATCTATCCCTCTCTTTTTATCTTTTCCTTTTTTATCTCAACATAAAATGCTAATTAATTAATTCATTAAAAAAAAAGTTAGACTAACATAAACCCATTCCATTGTTCTCAACTCCAATCTAACACATGAAAAAATATTTCACAGGTTATTCATTTCTCTCTCTCTATCTCTTTCTCCTTATGTCGGTTTGTTATATATTTCCAATACATCATGTACTGATCCAAATTTCTGTTTCTTCTTCTTATTTTTCAGGCACCATTGTGCATAACAGGAAACAGAGAAAAGGGTGTGGATGGAGATTTTATTCTAGACACATCCAATTGGTGGAAACTCACCGACCCATTTGAAGAATCATTTCAAAGTTTCAATCTTTGATTCATGTAAGGGACAGGAACCTTGGAAATTCAAAAGGGTAGGGGTGAGTTTTAGCTTAAAAAACGAGCATTGAGAAGAACATTGTCGTAGCGGTAGAAACAGAGCATGCGGGAGAACAACGTTGTGCTAACGCAGGGGAAAGAGAATTACGGATCGGGGCATTTTCGTCTTTTCAGGGATAGATTCTGGCGTCCGTTCATGAAATCGATGTCACGATCCACCGTCGTTTTGGCCTTTCCCGTCTTTCTCATCGTCGGCGCGTTGGTGTGCACGCGCTTTCTCGACAGACATGTGAGTATCATTTTTGTTGTTTTGCTTTTGCTTTATAAATAGTATTAACTTAGTGGTAGAGAAAGGTTTTATATTTCATTAAATGTTATTAACTGTGATTAAATGTGGTTATGGGGGATAATAGTCACAACTAAATATGGTTCAAGTGACACTTTAGGTAGAGATACACAATAATTAGTTAGAAAATTTGAGAGTTTGTAGTTCAAGTAACATGAAGAAGAGTTCTTAGAGTTCAAAAAGAGAAGTTCTATCTTAATGGGATAAATTTAGGTAAAGTGTAGGGTAGGATTTCTGTATTTGACCGATAAAAAAAACTACCTAGAGAGAATCACGATTCAAATCTAAAAAAACCACTAATTAAAAGGATAAGTTTGTTTACAACAGAGTGATTAACGTTCTCCTATGTTGCTCTCCCAGTTTTTGCTGCTGATTGGTGCAATGTTGTTCACCATTTTTAACGTTAGTTGTTTGTTTCAGACGTTATGGTTGTATGAAACAGGGGAAAGGTGAGTGGATTCCCTTGGCCCGAGGCATGCATCATTGGCTAAACGACATGTCGTTTGCTAAGTTTGCCCATCACTTGATTGGTGTGGCTTGTAAACAAAGCATGTATCATTGGATGGATGGGTTTTATGACCCATTCCCCACATTCATTATTTGCATGCTTTTAAAACTTTAAAGTTCAGTTATTTGTATCAGATCAAATAATAAGTTTGGGGTTGGAATTTGAGAATCCTTTTCCGCGATAATTTCGGTCCTGTAAACTAAAAATAAAATATGTTCATTTACTTTTTTAGTAACGCCTCGAGTTATAGACTTAGCTTATAGACATTTGACTTTTCTTGAATAAATTAAAAGGATTTTTTTACTTAGTATTTTTAGAATATTTGTTAAGATATAATAAATATACCTTTGATTTACTTAAAAAAATATATATTTACATATATTTTAATTTTTTAAATATCTCAACAAGTATTATAAGATATTTTAATTTTTAAAATAATAAATACTCACATTTTTATTAATTTTTTATTTATATGTCTTTAACCAGTGTTTTAAGAGCCTTATGTTCTAAGGGTACTTCACTAAGTATAAAGAAACTTATTTATAAAGAAACTTGATTTACACTTTGCATATGGAGAAAATTTGGTTGAGAACAACTAGGGTCATCTAAGTACAATAAAATCATTTATTTATTTATTTATTTTTGCTATTAATAAAATCATTTATTCAACTATAAGATCTTCTGCGATTGTTTTTTCCCCCTCTTTAATGGACCTAAAATCCCGGTTTATAGTGTGAAAAAAAAAATTCCGAAAAACCATTAGGGTAGTCTAAAGGATAGTATATAGTACTTTTTCTTTTCAACAAGTGTTGTTTAAGATCACTAGTTTTATATATGCTCGATTGATTAGTTTTTTTAAGTAAAATATCAATTTAGTATTTTAAAGATTTTTTTATATCAATTTGGTCTATTAAAATTTCTTGTCCCCAATTAGTATGTCAAAGATTTTAATGTGTATGTTAAGGCACTAATTTGATAAAATTTTAAATTTTTGATGAACTAATTTTGTAATGTTTTAAATCTTCGAGAATCAATTTTATAGCGTTTTTAAATCTTTAATTAGGGACTAAATTAATTTAATAATATTTTAATTTTTTTAGTGATTAATTTAGTGAAAAAAAAGTTTAAAAGCTAATATTGGCAGCAAATAAATCTTTAAAAAAATTAATTGATATTTATCTCATTAGTCTTTTTATCATGACAAAAAGGAGAGGAAACTTGAAAAAAAGAAAATACATACTCTTAAAAAATTGTGCAAAACATGATGAGAATGAACTGCATGAGGATACTAGTAAAATAAAGTAAAGAATTAATTAATATTAGAAAATTGTATCTAGAAGAGTTGAAGAGTATTGAAGGAGACGCAACAACGTGGGGTGTTTTGGCTTGTGAGTCCTAAGATAGGTAAGGTAAGTGTGCTTGAAAATAGTAGTTAACAGCATGGAAAACGATTTGAATAATATACTATAATATTATACTACTAATATATTACTAATGATAATAACAGGAAAGCGACGTCGTTTTACGTTAATCGACTTCATTCATTAGTTTTTGAACGAACTTGTTTGCATAAGATTTTATAATAATATTATTACACATAAATTGAGGTATTAAAATAAAAGGTTTTAATTTATCATTCTATAAAAGTATTTTGATTTATGTATTTTTTATTTTAAAAAATCTAAAATAACCATATACATATTAAGAGTTTTATTAAACTATGTTCTCAGGCACTTTCTAAGATTAATAAAACTAAAAAAATAATTATAAGTATATGTTATTGGATCTTTTGAAAATATGAAAAAAATTATATTTTTTAAATAATTTTGATCATATTTTAATTCTTTAAAAAACATTATTAAAGTATGATAAATGATATTTAGTATCTAAAGGGTGTGTTTAGGTACATAGCTTAATTAAGTACTTATGCAATAAATTATTTTTAAATGAATGTTTTTTCATAGACAAATTATAAAACTTACTTAAATAAGCTAAAAAAAAGCCTATTCTTATTATGAAAATAAGTTGAAAATAATTTATAAGAACCTATAAACTATTTATATAAGATACACATAAACTCTTACAAATAGAGTCCAATACAAAAAATGATATTAAAAAAATAGTTTTTTAATTTCTAAAAAACAAAATAATATACACTTATAATCAATTTTTTAATTCTAATAATTTTAATAAATACTCAATATCATTATTATTTATTAAAACTCTAAAAGTATAGCTACTATAAGAAATTTTTTTGTGGTGGGCAAGCAAGTGTCCTAAAAGTTTACGACACTCAGAAAATGGGTCCCACGTATGACTTCCATGGATCTTGAGCCCTCTAGTTTCGTGCCACTTGTTTCATGCACGTTACTACATAGTTGTTGTTTCGTACCAATACCGTTACATTATTAAATTATTATTATTATTATTATTATTATGCTATTTTAACGTCTTACTCATGCCGGCTACTCGCTAACCTAACTAAGACGCTGTGTTGTGTTTTGTCATTTATTTATTTTGTTAAAATTAAAATTAGTGCTTTTTCTAACCTAAAACTTTTGAAGTAAAATTAGTGATTAAAAGTAATTGTTCAAAGTTATAGATGGGAGTTTAAACTTTAAAAAAACATACTATTTAAGAGATTTTTAACTTTCATTATAGTTGGATGGAAATTATTTTATTGAAAGAGTATTATTGTTGGAGCAATTATTCTCGTAATTTTATTTTAATAAATAATAAAATCTTGTGCTTACACTTGCATGCGACTTATTATTCAATAAGCTATTTACGTTTTTCTAATTCAACCTCTCAAGTTACGTGCGTCATGCGTCATTAACTATTTGCAATTAATTGATGGTTTGTTTGACTATTTACACTCTTAACTCTATAAGTATTACTACTAGAACTATTCTTCTTTTTTTAATACTCCATTAAACTTAAGCTTTATAGAAATTAGCATATGATTCCACTCAATAATTTAAAATGTCAAAAACATATCATTAATATCTTTTATTAATTATTAGAATTTTCAAAATTCTTCCCTAACGTACACCTTGTTCATGTGTTTGTAGCAGATATTTCCCGGAAGTTCATCTACCAAACCAACACTAACCACCACAGTATACGACACGCGTCCTTTCACATCTACCGAACCCCCACAAATCCAAATCTCAACCCCACCGAACTGCACTGCATACAACCACACCGGAACATGTCCCACCGCTACCACCCCAACCGCTTCCATCAATCAAGACCGTCAATCCACCTCCACGTGTCCGGACTACTTCCGTTGGATCCACGAGGACTTAAGGCCGTGGGCCCGCACGGGAATAACGAAGGAGTTAGTGGAAAGAGCAAAAGAAACGGCGAATTTCAAGTTGGTGATTTTGAAGGGAAAGGCGTATTTGGAGACTTATGAAAAGGCGTTTCAAACGAGGGATGTGTTTACGTTGTGGGGCATTTTGCAATTGTTGAGAAAGTATCCTGGGATGGTGCATGATATGGAAATTATGTTTGATTGTGTGGACTGGCCCGTAGTTTTGGCCCAAAAGTATAATGGGCCTGGTGGTGAAAGCCCACCTCCGCTTTTTCGGTATTGTGGGAATGATGACACCTTGGATCTTGTCTTTCCGGATTGGTCCTTTTGGGGATGGTATGTAGCCCATTTCATGTTTTATTTTCTAAAAGAGTTAAAAATAAATAAGTCTCTCGAAGTTTAGTGTATGTGCATTCAGGTGTAATAACTTTTGCATTTTGGTCACTTGAACTTTTTGGAGTGTACGCTTAAGCACAAAAGTAATAAGTTATATTTAGTGATAGTTTTTATCAGAATTAACGACGCTAGATATGACTTTATACTTAAATGCACACTTTAAAAACTACCGGGACTTAAAGTGCACATACACTTAAGTTCGGAGACTTATTTATTTTCAACCCTTCTTTAAAAGTTTGTGTTTGTCTCCCTATATTATTTGAATATCTACTTTACTACCAAAAAAAGAATCATATTTAACGACAATTTTTATTCAAATTAATGTCGGTTTTGATGGGCATGGAAGATATTGATGGGAAATGTGTGGTGTTCTTCTATTTAGGCCTGAGGTGAATATAAAGCCATGGGAGATATTGATAGGAGAGTTGGAAGAAGGGAACAAGAGAAGATCATGGATAAACAGAGAGCCTTATGCATTTTGGAAAGGTAATCCTGATGTTGCTGAAACTAGACAAGATCTCATCAAATGCAATGTTTCTGATAATCAAGAGTGGAATGCTCGTTTATATGCCCAGGTATATAATTATATGTCATTCTTCTTTGCTTTAGTTTGTTCTCTATATATCTTGTATTGAAATTCTCAATTTTGCCTTATTGAAATTATATTCTTTAATTTGTTTCAATAAATATATCATATGCTTTTGCTTATAATAGGTTGTTAAGTTGTTGAGTTAAATTTTACATCAGTTACAAGTTTATTTATATTTATATTAGAGTATATAATGACATGGAATTTTTCTTTTCACGTGTAAATTACATTTTGAAATTAATTTAAAAAGTCAATCTAATGTTATAAGAGCTCTCCTTATACATAGGGTTGAAGAAAGGGTTCAATCCACTTAGTGGATCTATTGTATGCAGCGTCACCTTGCAAATGCAAGAGACTGTTCCTATAGCTTGAACCCATGACATCTAAGTCATATGATAACAATTCCAACTTGTTGCCCCAATTTGATAACAAAGTTAAGCACAAACATAAATTTAATATATATCAAAGCTTTACTAATTTTTTGATATGAGCAACTCACGTGTGTTTACTTGAAAACTTTATGCACCAAATATTTTTTTACGAGAATGTTAAGATGTTTAATTAAGTCTCATATCATTTAGCATCTAATAGGTTGGTTGAATGGTTGAAGAGTACTACTTTAAATAACAGCTCTTTAGTTCGAACCCCTATAAACATATTTTGACTTATAAAAAAAAAAGTCTCATATCAATTATAAAATATAATTAGGTACAAATTAACGTTTAGTTTAGAATTGAGTTAAGATCAAAACACAACTTTAAGATAGAAGCTACCTTGATAGGGAAGGATCGATGAGAAGCAAGCTTATCTAGTTGTCAAGTTGTATATATGGAGTGTAATTTCTTTTTTTTTTTTTAATTTATATATAAAGTAGTGTGATCTTAAGGCTCAGTGATATGATTATGCATGTCAATGCTCAATATCAATTTGATCTTTCAGAAATGGATATTTATTGTCATTTCAAGTGATCCATCAAAATATACTGCATTTCTATCTGTGAAGAGATTCTTTGATTAAAGGATTTAGAACATTGGTGAAGTAATTTGTTTTTTATTTATTTGCTTGGAAACAGAGCAGGATATTGGTTAAACCATATTATTAAGGAGAAAAAAGATATATTGGCTAGCTTTATAAACTAATAAAGTTATGAGCAAGATATTTTTGTATTAATATAATAATAACATTACATCAATCTTCTTAATTATTATTTTATTTATTATTACAAAATGAAAATTATGTTCCAGGACTGGGGAAAGGAATCACAAGAAGGATACAAGAAATCAGATTTGGCAAGCCAATGCACTCATAGGTATATATTATAGCATTTAAACTTTACATTCTAACTCTATGGAAAAGTGAAATTTTGGTTTCTTACTTGTGTTCAAATTCTGTATATATCAATAGATATTTTTATTTTTTATATGATGAGTGCAGATATAAGGTGTACATTGAAGGTTCTGCTTGGTCAGTGAGTGAAAAATACATTCTGGCATGTGATTCTGTCACTTTACTAGTGAAACCTCATTACTATGATTTTTTCACAAGAGGGTTAATTCCATTGCAACACTATTGGCCCATTAAGGAAGATGACAAGTGCAGATCTATTAAATTTGCTGTGGATTGGGGCAATAGTCACAAGAAAAAGGTAATTGATCTCAAATTTTTGCTTATTCAATGAGACTATAATGCACTAATTTTAATCTCATTACAAGTAACATTTCTCATTAGAGACTCTCAGTACATGCTTCAATGGTGGATCACAATCAATATAATGAGCACTTCATTTTTCTAAGACTTTTGAGATCATATGATCCCCTTGGACTTTGATCTAGAGAAAAATACTAATAGCACACTCTTAGTCACATTCTTTTTAACACAATTTTTAGGGAAAATTACAATCTTCTCTGATGTTTATACACTTTACACCTATCTTGAAGTTTGTTTTCTCTTATAACGACGTTCTGAGGTTTATTTTATACTATACTAACCTCCTCTAAGGTCTCAGATTACTAGGTCTAATAGAAATCAGTGTAATTAAAAAATATGTTTAGTCTAGGTGTAATGACTATAAACCTTAGAAGAAGTTACTGTAATTTCATGATTAGTTGAAATTCTAGTGTGACTCCGTAATCTGTTATTTATTTAAAGAGTTATATTTCTTATTTAATGGGTTACACTTCATTTTTAACCAATAAAAATGAATGAAGTGGATATTTAATCTAGTCCCCTCATTAGCTCATGACTTTCTCATTAATTTTAGAATTAAAAAAAAAAACTACTCATTAGTGCACAAATCTACAATATCTTAAGCATATTAATTTTCAAATTATGCAATTTATGATATTAGTAAGGACTAATTTACATAATAAATTATAAATTTAAAGACTAGTCTAAAAGTTTATTTAGACTAAATTGATTATTAACTCGAAATAGTATGTTAAAAACTGTGTTGCTCGCCTCTGTCCTACCATGATGCTTACTATATTTCATCCCTTACATTATTACAAAATACATGCTTATCACAAATGATAAATAAAATTAATTACTAATGTGAATCATTTTAGAGGAAAGAAATAATTAACCTATTCAATGTTGAACTTATTGTCTCATAGCTTTATTTACTTATTTATTTATTTTTTGGAATAATTCTCAGGCAAATGACATTGGCAAGGCAGCAAGTGATTTCATCCAACAAGAGCTAAAGATGGATTATGTGTATGATTACATGTTTCATCTCTTAAATTCCTATGCTAAACTTTTAAGGTACCAACCCACTATAAGTGAAAAAGCCATTGAATTATGTGAGGAATCAATGGTTTGTAATGCACAAGGATTAGAAAAGAAATTCATGATGGATTCATTGGTAAAAGGTCCTTCAAACACCAATCCTTGTACTATGCCTCCACCTTATGATCCTCCTTCTTTGAATGAGAACTTGAGGAGAAAAGAAAGGTCAATTCAACAAGTGAAATCTTGGGAGAATAGTTTTTGGGAGAATCAAAATATGACATCATCTTAATGTATCAAATGCTTTCTTAATAGATTAACATTTTTTCTTCCCTTATAAAAGTAGGGTTATTTTATTTTTGGAGTTATTAATAGAACATAGCTTATCTTATAGTTGGCTAAATAGTGTATCCTATTAATTTGTACTAATTGTCATGACAATCTTATATAGTCTTAGATCTTATGTATTTGTACTAGATTGGTGTGTGTGGTAAATTGGTTTAGTGATTAGGAGAACATTATTTTAAGTAGTAGATTATTAACTTGAATTTGTATTGGTGTAGTGTTGCTTATAAAAGTGATAATTACACTTGAGTTCTTTAGTTTGAGGTTTGCAGATTTTAATTTCTTAGTTTTAATTATTTGGTTTTAGTTTTCTTAGTTTCAAAATACTCAATTTTGGTTGTTATGTCATTTTTCAGCCTATTTATTAATGGAAATCTGACATCTCATTAAAAAAGTGATGGATTTTTATATGGCCAATTTGGTATCTAAATTGTTTTTATATGGCTTTTACTGATATTATTTCTTCTACAAATTTCTTGTACAGTTTGGGAATGTTATCGGAGGTGGAAAGAGTCGTCGGAGGTGGGGGTAAAGTTTGGGGGAGAGGATTTAGAAAAGAAGATAAAAGTATTTTTTTATTAATTTTTTAAATAAAAGTGTAATTAATTAAAAATATATTATTATTATTATTAATTTATTAACTAACCACTTATATTATGACATGTGTCCCTTTTTAAGTTTGTTAAGCTTTCATCGTTAGTGTCTAATGGACCATTAACGGATAGGATAGATGTGAAGCAACATAAAGAGTTTGAGGATGAAAATGAATCAAAAAAAAGTATGAGGACGAAGTTGAATCAAACCCCACAGTTTGAGGACGAAAATAATAATTTTACCAATTCTTTATTAAAATTTAAGCTTTTCATTAGGAACTTGATGTCTTTTACACAGTATAATAGAGCACACTTCACACATTATGATACCTCACCTATGTATTTAGGTCTCAATTACAACCAACAAGATACCTCACCCATTTACTAAAATGAGACCCCATCCTCTCAAAAATTGATGAATATAATAAAGTGTTTGTGAAAGCAATTTAAAAAGAGTAGACTTACAACTTGAAGCTCTATTGCAAGGTAAGAATATCAAGAGATAGAACTCAGCACAAAAATCCTTTTAGAAAGTAGAAGACAATGATTAAAATATCAAAGAAAGAGATAGAAGTAAGGATTGATGTGTTAGAATGGACAAGCAATCATAGGCATTTGAGGATGGTTAATGGCCTTAAAACGTGGTTTAAACATTATTTGCACTAACAATTGTGAATCTTATCCGCATATTAATCAATTAATTCAATTAAGATAAACCATTAAGAATATCACATAATGCTCATATTCGAATTTGTTAATCGATTAAACAAGTCAAAAATGATTTTTCGCATAAAATACATTTTTAATTGAATTGCGTCAACCCTAATCGATTTAGACCTTTATAAAAGCTATATTTATTAGGATAAAACCATTTTAGCTTAAAGACTCATTTAAAAATACTTTTTTGAATTCAAAGCATTTTTCTCAAGATCAAAGTTCTTTAACAAATGAGAAGATGTTTTTAAGAATATTTCAAAAAACATGTACTTAATTGAAACGAATCTTTAATGTCTATGATAAATTTTACGACTATAGATGGAGATATCAAAACTAAATGATATAGGTTCTATCAAATAAATATTTTTACCAGCTTTATAAATGCTTAGCCTAAGTCTTATATTCATAATTATATTTATATTTGTGAAGTCTTCTGGAACTTAATTGAGACAAATATTTGCTAGTTTAGAATTGCTTATTTGGAATCATAAAAAGGTGTGTAGTTCCTTATATATTGTGCATTTGCATCCACACACCAAGCTTGATAAACCTAACACAATGCAAATCAATAACTTGTATGATATAAATAAGATGATTTGATTCCCATATCATAAAGTATTAATTAGTACAATATCAAAGAGATTGAAGTTTAAACCATATATGATCGAGGAAACGAAAATAGGCATGCCTCCATGATCTATAAATGAACAAAGGAGCAACCACTGCCCAAAATCCCACAATAAAACCAAATGCCATGCTCACAAAAAACCAATTCACCCCATGCCCATCACTCTTTTTGCCTTTGTGACCATCATTAGGAATGTGTCCCTTAGTATGACTGCAGTTAACCGGTAACGGGGGACCGCAGAGATTGTTGCCAACAAAGTTCGATGGTTCAAGGGTTTGTATTTGAGTGCCCGTTGGAATTGCTCCCTTTAAATGGTTATAAGACAAGTTCAACATGCTAAGAAAGCTCAAATTTGATATGGTTGGAGGGATCTCACCAGAAAGTTGATTTTGTGAGAAATCAATGACCTGCAGTGATCTCATATTACCAATACTTTGAGGAATATGGCCAGTTAACAGATTGTGGGACAAGTTGAAAAAGTTCAATCCATCAAGATTTTTGAATTCTCTAGGTATTTCTCCTGAAAATTTATTACTTGAAAGATCAATACTGGTTACCAAACCAAGAATAGTTCCATACTCATCTTCTCTTCCTTTCAACCATAAGGGCACACTAAGCATATCATATTTTGTTGTAAATATCCCCTGATACCAATATCTATACAAATATATGATTGGCTCTTGTTTTTGTTCTTCAACAACATGGCTTCCAACTGGTTAAGACAAACAGGTATATCGCCAGACAAATTGTTTTGTGCAAAGTCTAACACCTGAAGGGAACGCATAGCACATACTTCATTGGGAATGTCACCAAAAAACTTGTTTGATCGAATGCGCAGAACTATCAAATTTGAAAGATTTTTTCCAACCCATGATGGAATATTTCCTGTGAATTCATTTTCACCAAGATCCAAGGAAATTAACTCTCTAGCATTCTTCAAAATGGGAGGAAATTTCCCAGATAGGTTGTTGCCATTGATTTTTAGAGACTGAAGCAAATCTAAGGAACCCATAGATGGGGGCAAGTTTCCAAGAAAATGGTTTCCTTGTAAATTTACATCAATTAGATGTCGCCATGATAGCCAACAATCTGGTATTTCACCTGATAAATTATTTGATCCAAGATTGAGAAACTCTAACAATTTTGTCTCATCATGATTTTTGCAAAGCAATTCTGACAACGATCCAGACAACATGTTGTTTGAAAGGTCTAACCAAATCACATTAACAGTAAGTTCAGTTAATTTGCCACTTAAGTTATTTGAGCTTAGATCCAAAACTTGGGTCGATATAGGATAAAATATATTTGCCAGCTCACCATGGATTTTATTATTTGAGATGTTTAAACTTTTGGCCAGAGGAAATGCTTCCCGGAACCAGATGGGGATAGAATCTAAAATCCCAGTGCTAGAAATTCCCAAATAGAGGAGACCCCCTTGGGACTGAATCCATGATGGGAAGTTTGGACCTAACTGCCACGAGCTCAAATCCATAGAATGAACTTGAAAAGTAGGAATCCAATTGGGATCCACTTTTAAAGTGAGATTGTTTCCTGATGCATCAAATTGCTTTAGACTTGTTAGATTTGCAAGATAATCTTCCTTGACAACTCCTTGAAATAGATTGTCATCAATTGAAAGATAGGACAATTTAGAGAGTGATTTCAAAACTTCAAATGGGTTTCCACTTAACTTATTTTTGGTTAGATCTAGATATATTAACAATGAGAGTTCTCCAAATGATCTAGGAAGTGAACCATGAATTGAGTTGTTTGGCAAATCCAATGTGACAAGATTTTTAAATAACCCAATACGATCTGTTAGATTTCCTGAAAGTTGAGAACTTCGGACTCTGAGCTCCTTAAGTCCGTGAGAAACACATGGAGCAAGAATTTGAAGAATTTCATCAAACCGTTGGTTGAGTTTGAGATTTGAGAGATGAATCTCCCTTAAGTTGCAGAGATTAGCCAAAGAAGTCGGAATTCTTCCTTCAAGTTGATTATCTGACAAATCTAGCGTAACCAAAGAAGTTAAATTTCCAAGGTCATTGGAAATAGACCCATGTAAGTTGTTCGATCTTAGGTTCAAGAACTTGAGATGACGAAGACCATATAACCAATTAGGTATAGAAGAGAAAGAATTTTCAAGCAAGTTAAGATTCTGAAGAAGAGTGAGGTTTTGAATACCATCAGGAATAAGACCTTGGATGCCATTATAACTTAACTGAAGAGAAACAAGTTTCTTCAACCCAAATATTCACTTTGGGACAAAAGTAAACGTTGTAGAGGAAAGATCAAGAGTGAGAAGAGATGTAAAGTTATGGATAGATGGCTGATTTAGGTGAGGGAGCATACAACTAGGCAACCGTAAATCCACCAAAGAAGGAAGAGCTTGCATGGTATCTAACCAGTTAAATGATTTTGATAGGTTTACATCACCCAAATAGAGAAATTGGAGAGAGGAAAGACTTGAAAGCCAATGAAGATTTTCAGCATACAGTTCACCTTCTATATCAAGACGAAGCAAATTAGTGAGATTTCCAATTTGATAAGGTATTTCTCCACTGAATTCATTCCCTCCAAAGTCGAGATATCGCAAACCGGAGAGATTCGATATCTGATGAGGAATTTTCCCGCCGAAACCCCCATCAGAGAGGTTAAGGTAAGTCAAGGAAGTCATCTCCCCACCTAACCTCCTCCTCATATAATCTTCATCATCTTTCTCAAGTTCATAAAGAAAATAATCTTTGCGATCATCAGGTGGTGAAGTGTACAGGTGAAGCTCCACCACGTGAGATGTTACGCTGCTGCAGACGATTCCAACCCACTGGCAGCAATTGGGATTAGAAACATTCCAAGAAGAGAGCCTATTGGAAGGATCTGTGATGTTACTTTTGAATCTCAACAGAGCTTCACGTTCACTTGCAATGCATAGAATCCCAAATTCTTCAGAGGATGCTGCTCTGCCAATCACAAAATTCAAAGTTAAAAATGTTAGGCAAACAAATAAAATAGCACAAGCCATTATATCATAGTATGAGTTATGAGACAAGTTCTTGGTTATACTCTCAAATTAAAGCTGCATCAGGTTATTTATAACGTACGCCATCCTGCCTTTAGCTACTTTTTTTTTTATTTTTAAAGGAAAAACCATTACTTTAGTCTTTCTTATTAAATTTTTTAAAAAAAAACCCGGTTGACTTAGCGGTTGTCACCTATCCTAAATACCGAAAGCGAACGGAATTAGTAGGATGGGAAACATGTGGTTATATCAATTTTGATTTTTTAAAATATTTTTTTTGTATGTTTTTTTTAAAGGCTAAAGTGCGTCTACATAAGTTCAAACCAAAGACTTACAACTCAAAGCAGGTTACATCAGCCGACCGACCAACCTGTTGGATGCATTATTTTAAGTTAATTAGACTATAAAAAGATTTTTTTTGGTTACAAGTCTCTAAAAAGATTGATTATATAAATTATTTTAAATGATAAATTTATACCATTTTAAATCATTGAGAGGTTTATTTGGTAACAAATATCTTTAACTAGCACAATTAGTGACGAGTGAATCTTAAAGGAAAAAATTGATATTTTTTTATTTATTTTTTCTCTTGGTAGTAATTTAGCGAGAATACTATTAGAATATCAACTAAAATTACATAGTACAAAACTCTCTTACCCATCTCCCTAAACAAAATATTGACCGATAAATTTTATTTTATTTTATTTTTTTCATATTATTGACTTTAATTTCCATTTTAGTTGACTGAAACTTTGACTACTGACGTTATGAGAACGTTGTATATACTTCATTTCTTTCACTATTTAAATGACATACTAAATGAATAAACAATTATCACGTCAAAATCAGTAGAAAAATGCTACATTTTTTATTAAATTCTCTTATAAATATTTTTATTTATTTAATTTTGATAATTGTTATTTATATTTTAAAAATTAAAATTTTAATGAAAGATAGATGACAATTGTTGACATTAAGTTATAGGAAGATTTAATAGAAAAATTAAATATTTTTTAAATTAATATCATATTTTCTTTCTTTTTCTTCTTATGAAAAAAAAAAAACTACACAAGTATTCTTCATATGAAACACTTCTATTTGAGCCAAACAAGAACAAGATCACCGTAAACAATAAAGTTTATGCCTAAATATTTAATGAAATTACATATTCATTATTTCGAATCATATTTCATTGTCACTCAATAACTATTTCATATGAACTCAATTTTATGAACTCAATTTTAGAGTTGGGAATTAGTCCCCACATTTAAAATCCCTACACAAAAATAAATAATGCATAACAATTGATTTTAAGTTATTGGGCTATCAATCATTTTATTATTAAAATAAAAAACTAATTTCAGGTACGTATTTTGTGCACCACACCACTTACTGGTGTGCCACACACATCTATCTTTTTTTAAAAATTTTACCCTTCGTTCCAATAATATTATCTTTTTTTGAAAAAAGAATAAGTAAAAAAAAGGGCAAAACAATCAATATGTTCATTTTTTTTAGGATATTATTTTCTCATTGTCTATACGAAACATAAGGTCCGTTTTCTTAGAGACCTTGTTGTTCATTTTATGGTTGAGTTAAATTATTTTGTCAGTTATTTTATTTTTTTTTATACATTTTGTTATCAGTTTATTCCTTGATTCTAAGACAACGAAATAACTAAGGTAAGTATTATTAGTTTTTTTTTTTAAAAAAAAAAGTATTATTACAGTACATCAAATACGAATTGCAAAATTTCAATGCTATTATTTTTAAAAGACCTCAAGTCTACTCTAAGTCTATACTCTAAGTCTATTATTTTTATTCATGTTCTCCATCACTCAAAGACCTCAAGTCTACTCTAAGTCTATACTTTCATCCTTTTTATCCATGTTCTTCGTCAATGAGAGTTAGGTATGATTTAAGTCATATTGTCTCAAAATAATGATAAAAATAACTGTCGATTTTAACTCATTTTGTCATGTATCAAATCTTAAGACTTAAGAAATGATAAAGTACGACAATGAAAATTTAAGAGATTTAGTTTATGATATACGTGTTAGTATGTATTTGCCTATAAAACAATATCTTACAATTTGGGTTTGAGCCTAACTCACTCCCAAAAGCCAGCTTGTAGGATAAAGATTGTCACACCCTTATAAACTCAACAATAACCATAAAACAAAATAATGACAAAAACTAATAATTCTCCAATGTTTATTTGTCTTGTATCTTTAATATTAATGTTATTCATCTTAATTAATTACATGATAATAAGCGTATAACTTGACTATGATTAATTATTACTTCCGGTCTTTTTTATAAGAGACAAAGAGAATTTTTTTTATGCTTTTTATAAGAAATTTTGTGAGTTTTTTAAGCATATTAATTGCTCAAAAAGGGTAAAAATACTTTGTTGTCCCAATTTATTATGAGCACTCACAATTTTCCATACAGGTGAATGCATTAGTTACATAGATATTATAGTAATTTTCTTACATCATTAATTGAAAATAACATCACTTATTATGTTTTATTGATATATGTAAAGCATGTCTTATATTTCTTATAAAAAAGATAGGAGGGAGTAGTATATAAATAAAAAGAGTACTTATTTTTTTTATCCCTGTATTCTAGTGATAAAAAGGTTAAAATTGTATGGATCAAATGCAAATTTTGTAAACTTTAGGGTAAATTTTTTTTTTTCTAAAATTCAAGGATAAAAACATAATTAACCCTAAATAAAATCATAAAGATCCGACAATATATATGTTCATGAAGGATTTCTTTCATGCCTTTTTTATGATAAGTCTCTACTATAATATAATTGACTTTTAGAGTTTGTTTGTTTGTGTTTATTTTATAAAATAACCACTTATTTTAATAAAATAAGTACTTTTATGAATTTTTATTAGTGCGTTTGTTTGTACTTCTCAAAATAATCAAAAGCAGACAATAATCATATGTTTGTTTATTTTGAGTTGCTTCTCAAAATAATAAATTGTAGTAAAAAAAAGATAAGATTAAAAAAATAATTATTCTTATTTTAATAAAAAATAAACCACTTCTAATTTTCACTATAATCAATTAAAAAGATATTCACTTCTCTACTTATTTTTAGAATCAATTATTTTTAAATTTAAATAAATTAGCCCTCATTAACATAACTTTTATACGATATTTCTAAAACAAATGTTGCAAATATAAAAAGATAATATTTTTTAATATATTAGTAATATTTTAAAATTATTACTAAAACATTTTAATAACATGATCTTTATAAAACATTTGTAAAAAAATATTACAAATGTATAAAGACAATATTTTTTACAAGTTAACAATGAGTATGTAATAGTGTTTGATGAGCTTTTTATAAAGTGGTCATATAATCCTATAGAAAATACTAGTGTTTTTTTACCTAAATTTCAATATTTCTCTCTGATTATTTTTTTACTTTTTTCTATCAAAATTTTTCTCTCTAAAATTTCTTTATTAAATCTTAGTTCTCTAAAGTTGCGAATGTAAAACTTTCTCTTCCTAAAATCTTCTATTTCTAAAATTTTCTCTCTCTAGTAATAAGGGACATCAATTACAAAATGCAAAATCTAATAATTGCAAGACAATTGTTTTAAATTAATTATTCTCTTCTTTAATTCAACAAAATATCATTCTTGGTCCATACGCTCTTTCATTTTCATTATGATGACTTTGTCATTATGATGACTTTGCAAAGTTGCTATACAGGTAGTTCTTGTAAATTAATCTTTTCGTTCGATAATATAAGTTCTGACTAACATTTTACATTTTACGCAGTTTAAAAAAATAATTAAACTATTAAAATTAAAAATATTAATTAGAGGCCAAATTAATAGTTTGGTCCTGTAACTTATTTTTTTGTTTTGATTTGATCCTGTAACTATTAAATATCTCAACGTAACTTATTATTCTGTTTCGATTTCGTCATGTAATTATTAAACATTTCAACTTGTCCTATAACATATTTTTCCCGTTTCGATTTGATCCTGTAACTTATTTTTCATCAAACAAATTCGTCCTTTCTATCGAGACCAAATTGAAACAAAAACAAAATGTTACAGGACCAAATTGAAATAGAAAAATAAGTTACAGGACCCAATCGAAACGTTTAATAGTTACATGACCAAATTGAAATAGAAAAATAATTTACAGGACTAAGTTAGAATAATTAATAGTTACAGCACTAAATCGAAACAAAAAAATAAATTACAGGACCAAGTTATCAATTTAACTTTAATTAGACTATGAATACATTACACCAATTAATTTTAAATTCTATTATTTTTTATTGGATTAAGGACCATTTCTAATGACATTTCCTTCTTTGATAGAGTTACTCTTGTTAGGTTGTATGCTCCCTCACTTTAATCAGCCATCTATGCTTAACTTTTCATCTTTGCTTACTCAATCCATGGTGCATTTCCAGAATCATTTGGAGAACTTTCATCATTAAAGAATCTTGATCTGTCCAAAAAAAAGTTTAGTGGAAATCCATTTGAAATTTTTAGACCACTCTCTAAATTGTTGTATCTTTCAATTGATGAAAATCAATTTGATGGAGTTGTCAAGGAAAATGACCTGGAAAATCTTAGAGTTTGAAGGAGTTTCATGCATCAAGAAATAATCTCACTTTAAAAGTGCGACCTAATTGGATTCCTAGTTTTTAGGTTAGAAAATTTCTTATTAGCTCATGGCAATTAGGTTCGAGCTTTCCATCATAGATTCAATCACAGAAAGTACTTGCTTATTTGAAAATATCTAACACATGGATTTCAAATTCTATCCCTACTTGGTTTTGGAAAGTATTTTCTCAAACTTCCTATTTAAACCTCTCTCATAATCATATCCATGGTCACCTTTCCTAGGTTAAAATTTTATTCTACTCTTTATATTGAGGTATGAAGGAGTGTTGGGGATTACAATGAAATATTTTTTTGGCCGTTTAATTAGCTTGAGTAAAGGTAAATCATATTTAGTATTCTAAGGGTACTATTTAAGAATCTAAATGTAGTAAAAAGATGTTAGAATGTATAATTTTTTGTATTGCCAAGAGACGAAATAATATACTTTTATAATTATTTTTCTATTTATAATAACTTTAATTAGTGCCCTTAGACCATTGTATATCAAAACTCTTAAGTAAATTAGCCTCCACTTTTTCAAATAGGTGAAGGACTTTTGTCATAAATAATATGTATGAACCTAAACAGTTTTATTTTACGAATTCGAGAACAAATTCTTGTGTCATCTTCAGCATCGGAAGTATAAATGATCCTAACTTTAAATTTAATTACATCGTATGCGTCATCTAGCAAATTGAACCTCTTTTTACATTATCCAATTTACATTACATATCACTACATATATTGTCACAGATTTTGTTGACAAGTGATAATTTGAACTCAAAAATTATTTGTATACACTCACTCTTTACGTACACTTTGTATACTGAATTAAATACACATAAATATATAATTAAATTAGTATATTATTTAGTTAAATCATTTTATATTAATTTAAGTGTAAGTTGAGTAAAATTATTTTATACTGATTTAACTATTTATTTATACGTATTTAACTTGATGTACGAAGTGTAAGTAAACAGTTGCTACCAATAATAGTTGTTGTTTGAACCCAGGGATGCTTTCCAAACTCTGAATTATGCAAAATTGCAATAACCTTAGAAGATCATGCCTAAATAAGTTTGTCATTTGATTGAAGTGAATACAAATATCTCTATAAGTGTTATTTCAGTATATTAACGGCTTTCTCTATCTTGAACTGAGACATCATCTTCTCACCATAAAATTTTAGTAACAAAAAATAACTAAGTAAATTGCAATGAAAAAAAAAAAAAGTAAAAGAAAAGCAATAGATGTTGCTCCTACTTTACTTACATATGAAACTTTTTTCTCCGAAACAGTTTGGCAATTCTCAAAACAATTTAATCTATTTAATTTTAGCAACAAAACTGCTTTCATAAACTATTTAATCTTTATTAAATTATTTTTATTTTGAAAAAGTTTAATTTTTATCTTTGTTTTAAGTCTCTATAAGCATTAAACCGTAGGCCATAAGCAATTCATGAGATACATTTTTCCAAATTTTCAAATTATTAAATATAAAATTTTTCCAAATATTACATGTGATATATATACATGTAAATATTTTTATATTATTACATTTTAAAATCATAATAAAACTATTTTACCAAATATAAACGTATAAAATATATGTACTTTATTTAATACAATGGTAATGACCATTTGAATACACGTTTTGTAAGTCAAGTACTATAACCAATCTAATATATCATATATTTTTTTAGTTAAGAATTGCTCAAATGCTAGATTGGCAGAGTAGTTATTTGATGTTTTCCTCTTTCAATTAGTGTACTAACTTGAATTTAACTTTACCTATCTAGCATTTTTTTTTTGTTTAGTCGAATTAAAATAAGAGAAGGAATAAATGGAGAATGGTATAAATTATTATAATTTAAATATATAAATTAATTCAAATAAGAAATAATATATATTTTTTAAAATTAAATTATTATAAGAATTATATTTAAATATAAATTATAGGTAATGCTACGAGATTTTATATTTTGCACACTTGTACTCATAATTATGAATCCAGATATAGTTTTTTTATCTAACTTTTTAATTTTATAATGTAAGTTCATTACATCACTAATCACTAATATGAACTAAAATTCATCTCATACTTCTTTTAAAACATAAATTTTTATTTTAAATACTGATTTTCATCTCTATTATTTAGCTTCATTATTGTCATCATAGCATTATTAATGAACTTTATTTAGTTCCTAACCCACAAATAACATACATAATCCTGAAACGATAAGAAATAAAAACAAACAATATTTTTTCTTTTAGACTAAACAATTTTGTAACCTACAGTTATTGAATTTTTTTTAGTCCCTATAATTTTAGACAAAAAAAAAACTTATTTTGATCCCTGTAATATCAATTTTTTTAAAAAAATTTGTTACCTAAAAAAATGTTCTGAATAAAAAATCTTAACATTTAGGATTTAAAACAAAAGTTTTAAATCTAACCAAAATAAACATAAATTATCACCACTAAAACAAAAATAGTACCAATTTGATAAGCATTAAACAATTATTTAAGCTATAATTTTTTCTTTATCAACTAATAAGTATATAGCCAAAATAATAGGCATGTATAGTAAATTTCCATGGCCGGGCCATAAAATTTGCATAGCCATGGTTCATAATTCATATGATGCGGTATATAGTCTGAGGTCATTCATGGTCGAGACATGAGAAAATCCATGGTGTATTTAAGTTTATTCGCGCTCAATAAAAACCAGACCATAGAATGAGTCATGGTCACGATGAAAATCATGATCATAATTCGTATATATTCTCTTCGGCGTCTTAATTACATGTTCAAAGTTTCACAAATACCAACGTTTTTCCTCGCCCACAGACAACAGATATCAACTCTGCTAGCAACATTGAATCCATCAATGACGAAGAATCTCCAACAAGGGCAAACATGAAATTAACTTCTTAGTCATTTCATGTTTTAAGGGTTACTTTGCAATTCTCTTTTATTTTCGTTTTTTTGCCTTTTAGTCCCTTTTTCCTGTTTTCTGTTTTAGTAGTTTTCCTTCTTCTGGTTTCTCTGCTTTCCCTGCTATCTCTTATAAATAGCAGTTTTCATGTACATCAAAAACTTAATAATGAGAAATACTTTTTGTTCCTTTCTTCGTCCCTTTCTCTTCGTGCTTCTCTTTCTCTCTTCTCCTTTCTTACCTCTTCTCAATCTTCATTTCCTTTGCTGCAACTTGAGAGATAAGTTGTAGTTTTTGCTCCCTCTTTTCATTTATCAAACCTTGTTATGGTATCAGTTGATCTTTAACTCTTTTGCTTCTTCCTTTTCCTTTCTGCAATGACTTCCGCTGATAAAGAAGCAGCTTCTAAGGAGGCCCAGGATGTTTCAAGTCCTTTTTTCATTCATCCCAATGAGAACCCAGCCACGGTTATTCATGGCCAAAATTCTATCAACTTTGGATATTAATTTAGCTATTAACTTTTTTTGAGAAAAAAATATATAATTGTACGAATTGGAGGAGAATTACATATCACATTGATTTAATTCAACACTTATACATGCAAACTTGATTTTACACCTGTTAGAAATATTTATTCAAAAATTTGTTAACATTGAAATTTTTGGTGTGCTTATCGTCACTACTATTTTTTTAATATAAAATTGTGGAAGTGAATGCTCTTAAAATTTTAACCTGGATGTGGTGAAGACCAAAAGTATTTCTAAGAATGTAGCTCTTATAGATTGTTGAACGTCTGTCATAGGGGTTCAAATAACTAGTTTAAATCACTATGATAGACACATATTATATATTGTTGCTGCTATTCAAATATTTTAATTAAAATTTCACATTACTTATTAATTAAAAATATATTTTAGATTTAAAAATATTTAAAAATTGTAATAAATATTTTAGTGCAACAACATCAACAAAAAAAAAAATTGATATTAGTCACAATATTTATTAAAAAGTAATACTATCTAGGAATGAAAAAAATAATATTACCCGTTAGCATTAGTGGCACCACACCAATGTTATTAAATTTGGTCTAGTTATCGACTCAGTCAAGCTACTATGTTAATAAGTCACAAAATCAACTCAGGTGAACTCAGAGATCACTAATTAGATTGGTATATATATCAAAATATAAATTTATGCATAAACAAAAGATAACAAATATTATAATTATAATAGTATAAAAATACAAGTATAGTATAAAGTATTATTTATTATTTTTATATTGTTAATATATGAAAATTTAATATTAAATAATTTATTATGAGTTTAATTTTATTTAAAATTAATCTAATAAAACGAAAATTAATTTTGATAATTATTTTATAATTTTTTAATTTTTTTTACATGTGATTATTTGCGATTATTGATGAAATATTATTTGGAAACGTTGGACGAAGAATCTAAAGTAATCATGTGGTTATGATAGTTGATGAGATTTTCTCTCACTAGTTATCACACACAATTTCTCTCAAGATGAAGTATTTTTTATCTTTGATTTTTTTTTCATTATAGTTTTAATTATAAAATAATTAAAATTAAAAAATTAATAAATAATGGCTAAATTCCCATTTTGAAATTAATAATCTAAATTTTAGTTTAAAATTATATTTTTATTTTATATTTACATTATAGTTTTAATCATAAAATTATATTTTTTAGTATGCTCAATTGATAAAAGACAAAAAAGGAAGAAGCCAAAAAAACTCATCTACACACTAACCCAGTATAGCCTTTTTTTTTTTTTTACATTTTAAAAAAATTAAGGGCTAAAGGCCCAATTCTGCCTTAATTATTTTTTTTCTTGAAAATGAAAATTTGTAGATCAGAGGAGCTCATTCACACTCGGGCTTTTAACCCTAGTCAGGTTTTTTCTCTTTGCTTCGCTCGTTTTCTTTCTCATCTCCTAAACCCTTCTCATACTTCCTTCGCCCCTCATACCAAAACGACGTCGAAGCGTCAGATCTCCGACGAATGACTGCCCCACCGTCTTGAGCCAACTGTCATCCCTCTAACCGGTTCCCGCACCCGAAGCAAGCTCCTCATGTATGGTGCTTTTATCTATTAGCTGAAACTGTGCAGGTTACAGGTATAATTTTCATCAAATCACAATAGTTGGTTTTTTGTGCATGTATTGTATCCTAATATGCGAGCTTGTTTATTTGATGTGCCTTATTTATACTATGATAATAATGTAAAATCAATGAATCAATTAATTATACGCTTCCTTTCTGCATAGTATCTTAAAGGCCAAACAAAATAGTTGTAGTTGTAATTTTAACCTCTAATAAAGCTTCATTACTGGTAAATCCCAAATTAAACTAGTTAGTTTATATGAAGATGAAATAAACCTGTGTTTGGTTTAACAACTAGAGATGAATTGACCACTAGCTTATTAAGAGTACTTAGAGCTTAGAAGATCAACTCCATTATGAAATTAGCTCTGCTGATCTTACAAAACATAAGTCCCACTTGGAATCCCTTTTCACTTCTGTGGTTCCTATTGCTTCTCATGCTGATTTTGAGCCATTTATCCATGGAATTGCTGGAAGGAGTATGGAATGGCCCAATGAAATTGGTTGAGTTACTTAATTATTGATCTAGCCCAACTGGAATATTTTGAGACGATAGAGTTAGGAAAAAAAGCAATAAAAGGGAAAGAATCACACTCCCTCCTAGTGTTGTCAAATGGCGGCACCATGGTGGAATGGCGGGGCGGTTTTTGGCTTAACCGCCATGGCCATACGCCATGCTTGAAGTTGCGGTTTTGCAATGGTGGCCGCCTCACATATGGCAGTTGCAGTTCCATGGCGGCCAAATACCGTTTTTTTTGTTGCAAAAATCAAGTTCGAGCCCAAAGATCCGACCCGGTTTATGTGACCCACACTACTTAAAACCCTAAAAGTGGTGTTTATGCACAGTATACAAGCGCGTTCAGAACTGGGACTCTCTCTGCTGCTACCCCTCTGAGAAGACGCGAACGAAGCACACCCAGCCGCCGACGATGACGACAGAACTCCGGCGACCACCATGGAGTGAGCTAATACAGTGAACAACTTTCGCCACCCTTTTTTTAGAGTTCCTTTTCTTCTCAATACTCCTCGTTGCTTCCTTCTCCATCCTTTTTTTAGAGTTCCTTTCTACAACAGTACCCACTGCTACTTCTGCTTCTTCATTTTTTTCATTTTTCGTTGAAATTTCCCTTTTTTAGAATTAGTGATTTAGTGTTTGTCTTTTTCTGTTTATGTTTGTCTTGTGTTTTTTCTATTTATGACTAATGTTTGTCTTGTTTGTTCTATTTTATGGCTTATAATTGTCTTGTTTGAACTCATATAACTTATTAAGTTATGATAACATTGTCTTGTGAGGTTTAAATAATTATTTATTTTTATCTGTATTGTAAATTTTGTATATTTTTCGTTTTAATTATGACTGCCATAATCCGCCACGCCATCCGCCATATTTTTATGGCGGATTTTTGGCTTTCCACCATGGACCCCCATCCGCCATTGATAACATTGAGTCCATAGGGAGTACTAGTTTCTGTCCCTCTAAATTCATGTAACACTGTATTGCAGGTGACCAGCCATAGCTAAAGAAAGAAGAGTGCAACTGCAAACTCATTAGTTTGTTGTCTTCCATTACCAATGGCCAATGACACGTCATTTTTGTTTTCCGGCATTCATTTTGATAGAAAGAAATTCGCCTCTGATATTGCGAGGTTCCAGGTACTACTAGTATCACTTTCTTCTTCTTCTCTCATGATTTGTTTGATTCACAGTTGATGCCAAATCTCAATCATTAGTATTGTATTTTCTGTTAAATTTTAGAAGAAAAAAGTTAGTGATAATAATTCGACAAAGCTTTGGAGCACGGGTGAAGATGAAAGAGAGAAAACAAATGAAACAATGGAAGAGAGAGCTGCGTCTTCAAAGAAGAGGAAGCGCAAGGGAACCTCTTCTGGTATTCACATTTTCGTGTTTTTCCATGCCATCTCTTGTATTCACCATTCTTCATCTCACTTTTGCTTTGTTTCTGTGAATGAACAAAAGATACAGTCGAAGGATTCAGTGTGTTCAGAAATTCCACATCCTTGGCACAGATGAACAACGAATTCCAAGGTGATTATGAGTCTGTTGAGCTGAATAAGAGGAAGAAGGAACAAAATAAGCAACTTGAGGTTCGTTTCTGTTGTGCAATATGCATAGTGCATAATTCTGTGTGTTCTTAAGTTTGTGTAATCGCTTTCAATTTTGATCTGTTTTCAGCGGGATGCTCTCTTCAGGAAGAAGCACAACATTCACGTCTCTGGTTATAATGTACCATCCCCGCTTCAAAACTTTGACGAGTTGAGATCAAGGTATCTTCAATGACAATATTTTGTTCATTTTTTATTTGTTCTCCATTATATTTACAAGGGCACTACAGTGCAGAAATCTTAATAAATTGTTTACAGATATAAATGTCAGTCATATTTATTGCGCAATCTAGCAGAACTTGGATTCAGAGAACCAACACCAATCCAAAGGCAGGCTATTCCTGTACTTTTGCATGTATGGATTTTCTGTCCAGTTACTTGTTCTATGATTATTTTGCACTCGATATTTTTTATTTGGAAAATTGTTACTGAAGTTTGATCATGATATATGTCCACACTATACTGGCCCTAAGTTAGGATTAACATAATATTGTTCTTACTTCTATGCTCCTTTAATTATTTGGGATAGGATCGTGAATGCTTTGCTTGTGCCCCAACTGGCTCTGGAAAAACCTTTGCATTTGTATGCCCTATGCTTATGAAGCTTAAGGTATTTGTTTTCTCCAACTTTATTTTCATTTCTGGACTTCTTGGTCATTGGTTCCTCATTCCTGTAATCTACTATGTTTTGCAGAATCCAGCAAAAGATGGCATTCGAGCTGTTATCCTTTGTCATACGCGTGAGTTATCTGCTCAAACATATCGAGAGTGCAAAAAGCTTGCTAAAGGAAAAAAATTTCATATCAAGTTAATGACCAAGCAGCTTACAAGAAATGCTGATTTTTCAAAATTTCCTTGTGATATACTTATATCCACACCACTCCGACTACGCTTAGCTATCAAGAGGAAAAAAGTTGACCTCAGCAGGTGTGTCATGATGAATGTTTTTGTCTTTGTTGATTTATACTTAAAATTCTTGAGATACTGATCTAGTAATCATTACATTACATGCACTTTTAGTCCATTGGCAGTGCCTTAAATGCTTGTGGAGATGGTCTCTAGCTGCTCTTTGTCTCTCTGTCACTTGACCATAGTTTTCTGTTCATAAATTATTGATTTAAGTATTAAATATGTGTTGCTTTGTTCATTGTCAATCAATTGCATATATGATATGAATTGGTTTCCTGGTATGGTGGACATATATGATAAATGGTAGTCTTGTGTGCTACATGTGGTAATCTGAATGGCAGTTTTTCTAGATCTGCACCAATGGAATTCACATGGTTGGATCACCCTCCCCAGCATTATTGGATGCTTTTATCTGCCAGAACTTTTATGGTGTTTCTTACTCTAGCTATTTTTTTAGTTTCTAAGGGGTGTTTTACTCTTTTATTTTTTATTTTTATTTTTTTTTGGTTAAAAAATCTATTGAATATCCCACAAAATTATTCAGTGCTTGTTTTTCCCATAATTATATGCAACTTAATGATATATTAGATTGTGCATGACAATTAAATGGCGTGGTCCAACTGCGTGTGATAGGACCTAGGACCATTTGGGCCTCTTGGCCAAATACAAGTTAGTTACTTGGTTTAATAAGTGAGTTAGTCTCTCATTTGTTTAAATATTAGGAGTTAGAGATAGGAAAGGAAGTCAAGGAATTAGTTTGTGACCTTAGGGTTAGTAGAAGCATTTTGCTCTGGTTTAGGAGCCTAAGGCTCCGGGAAGGGATTATTCCCTTTGGTTCTTCCACTGTTCTTTCACTGTTTCACAGCAATAAACTCCATTTTGTTCTTTATCCTTCTTAACCATTCTCGGTGACCTATCAGCATTTGTTGTTGCTTTACTTCACAGGTCAACTGCTTATAAAATTTTACCGGGTGCCTTTAGCTGTATCTTTCATTGAATCTAAAAAGTTATACTAGATATGCAATGTGATTTAATAAATAGCTCATTTGATATTTTTTTCTTCCAATTATTTTGGGTGCTGCAGAGTTGAGTATCTTGTCCTAGATGAATCCGATAAGCTATTTGAGCCTGAAATGTTTAAGCAGATTGATTCTGTTATCAAAGCATGCTCGAATCCCTCAATAATACGCTCACTGTTCAGTGCTACTTTGCCTGATTTTGTTGAAGATCGAGCTAGAGAACTCATGCATGATGCTGTTCGAGTAATTGTTGGAAGGAAGTAAGTTCATTGCAGAAATTTATATAACTTGATGCTCCTTCACATTACTGGATACGAATTCTCTTCAGAATATCTTAATAGTTGATATATAATTCTTTTATGCGAACCAGGAACATGGCTTCTGAAACAATAAAACAGAAATTGGTTTTTACTGGAAGCGAAGAAGGAAAACTTCTAGCAATTCGTCAAAGCTTTGCTGAGGTACATTGCTGATACAAATGCTTTAGATGAATAGCGTTGCATCAAGAGGTTGTCTCGCAACTGCATATTAGTCAGATTAGTCTGTTTAAATAGAAATTTGAAACGTCACTACCAATTTATCATCAATATATATTTCCTATCATCAATTTCTCTTGTTTTAGTAATCAGATGATGCTTTTGTTTCTGATTGTTTGCTGTACATATATAATTGTTTTATCATAAAAGTAATATTGAATGACATGGATGCTTGATGAAACAGTTACCTTTGGAACCTGTAGAACACATGTAATTTTGTAGTACCAACCGGTATTGTATAGTTCCTTGTCCTTGCTGATATGCTTACTTTTTTTTAATTAAAACATCTTGTAGAGTCTGAATCCTCCAGTACTGGTCTTTCTCCAAAGCAAGGAAAGAGCCAAGGAGTTGTATAGTGAACTTGCATTTGACAACATTAGAGTTGATGTCATCCATTCTGATTTGTCTCAAGAAGAGGTAGTTCTCAACCCCTTTGAACATGAGTTTCTTACTGAAAGATATGAAGAAAATCTGAAATATTTCTATCTTCCTTGCAAAAAGACCAAATGAAAAACAAAACAACATCAATGTGTGGTGATGTGGTCCATTATTCTGAACTCTTGAATTTGTGTACAGCGACAAAATGCTGTGGATAACTTCAGAGCTGGAAAGACTTGGGTTTTGATTGCTACCGATGTAGTTGCTCGAGGCATGGATTTCAAAGGTGTGAACTGTGTGATCAATTATGATTTCCCAGATTCTGCTGCTGCATATGTCCACAGAATTGGTACGTTCAGCTATGTCAAATTATCAATGATGTTTTAGATTTGAGAAGAAATACTAGAGGGATTCTTGTTTGTATTATTCATTGTTGGAACCCGTTCTTAGATTTAAACAATATTGATATTTCAATAGGTCGTTCCGGCAGAGCAGGGAGAACAGGGGAAGCAATTACTTTTTACACAGAGGAGGACATTCCGTTCTTGCGGAATGTAGCTAATCTTATGGCAGCATCGGGCTGTGAGGTTCCATCCTGGCTCATGGAATTGCGAAAAAAGAAGTGGAAGAAACACCGGCCTAAAAGAGAGTCTATCTCAACCAAACCGGAGCTATAAGCCTGTAACAGTAGAGAATGGGAGCAAGTTACCCTGAAATTTTCAGCAGTGTGTATTTCTTACTAGGTCCGGCAACATAGTTTTAGGTTTTCAAAAAAAATAAAAAAATTTAACAGGATGAAATAGGGAGTGAGATGGCGATTTTGGATTTTTGGCCTAGAATTGTGTTTTAGGTTGATGAAATAGGGTATTTGGGTTATTTTGTCTGACTTGCATATTTCTAAAGTATTTCAGCATTCATCTATTTGTATTTCTTACAGTTTACCTATGCAACAAAATATAGATAGAAAACTTTCATTATTAAAATTTATACTGGTCCATTATTTTCAAATACTACGGTGGTCTTTGGACACCAATTACATCAAATTTACTTGTCAACAAATATTGGAATGAAACTCTGCTAATTTACTTGTTTGCCTTCTCCGGCCAATCTACCACTAGATTGGGTCATGTTCATTGTTCCTCTGCTATCCTTGTTCTATAGCGTTGCTTGTTACCATGCCTTTGATCCATTGTGAGAGATTTAGGACGAAGTCTTCATAGGCTAAATTACTAGTTCTTTTTTTTTTTTTTAACCCTGCCAAATCACTATATTGATCAACACCAACCCTTTGTATGGTAAAAAAGAGGAAGTGTGAAGAAAGAAAAAGTGAAGAAAGAAAGTAGAGAGAAGAGAAAAGGAAAAGAAATATGAGAAAATGAGGGTCTTTGATTTAAGACAGATAAAAGAAAGAAAATATTTATTTTTATTGTTTTTTATAGAAAAATGAGAAAGAATAAAGTATAAAAAGAAAGGAAATAACTACATTACTCTTACTAATTAATCTTGTAATTTTGTCTTTTAGCCAATGCAATAACTAATTGTTAAATATTATAAATTATTATTTGAGAAGTTAAATGAATGCCCACTTAAAGGATCACAAAAACAGGACCTTTGGATTTTGTAACGTGAGATATTAAAAATGATAGCTGCTTTTATTTGTGTCGCTGAGGTTTGTGACTTTGAAATTGAGAATAATACAGATGAAATTGAAAATTTTAAGTGATATGGAAGAAGCAACCAACATAAGTGAAAAAACAAAAAGAAGAAGGAAGCAAAGATAAGCAATAAGCAGATAATGAAGCAGAGGCATCACAATGGTGTTTCAAGGAAGAGACAAATGGCAAAGGAAAGAGACCATTAAAATAAGGGTATTGTTGAAAAGCAAATAAAAGAGTCTAACTTCTACTCCTTTTCTCCATTCATGCGGAGAAAAGTTTTTTGGTAGGCTTCACCCATACTTTTCCTTCTCCCCATTTTTCTTTCCTAAACCAATAAAGAAAAAAAAGTCTCTTTTCTCTTCTCTTTCTCTTCCCTAATTTTCTTTCTTCACAAAATATACCCAATCAAACAAACGATAAGTGAACAAAGGCAAAGGCAAAGGCAAAAAAATAGGGTTCAAGGTTCACACTAGCTTACAGGTGGGATGAGTTTGATACAAGCGATTCATCAATCTATTTTTTCAAGGTGGCCACTAATTACACGACATGCTCTTTTTCCTATATCACAATTTCTTTCTTTAAAATACCCCTAGTTCGGAAGTTAATTTCCAATCTTCATATAAATTAGTTTCCGTTTTGGATATGCGTCACACACAAAGTTCTTATTTGGTTGAGATATAATCTCTTTTTTGGCCGGTGTTTCTTCCACTTCATTTTTTGCAACTCCATGAGCTAGGATGGAACCTCACAACAGGATGTTTCCATAAGATTAGCTACATTTCACAAGAATGAAACGTCTTCCGATATGTAAAAAGTAATTGTAACACTCGAACTTTTACAAATTAATATATATTAGGAATTTAATATTTTTTTTTAAATTTTATATCTCAAAATTTACAAGATTTTTTAAAATTTTACTTATTTTAATTGAATTCCACATGACAAGGTCCATGTAATAGAAATTTTTATTTATTTTTCAATTAGATACTTGTAAAATGACAAAAATACTCCTATATTGGCCTAAATAAAGGCATTTTTTAGAAAATAGCCAGAGAAAATAGAAAATTATATAAACACATTTTTTTAAAGCTTAGAATAATATATTAGTATTTTTAGATATTTTTCTGTAATTTTTCAAGAAATTAAGTTTTTTTTTTAAAAAGACCAAAATCCCTCTAAGATTCCTATAACAATTAAAATATTTATTTTATTGAATTTAAATTTGAAGAAAATTATATTAACTCTATTTATGTGTAATATATGTGGATATAAAATTATTTTTAGTTTTTAGTAATATCTTACAAGTTATAATTTTATTTATAAATTAGTCCTTGTTATCTTAAATATTTCATTATAAATAGTAAATTAATTCCAAAAAATTAAAGAAAATTACTATAACTTTTATATTATATTTGGAGGGTTTATAATACATAAATTTATATTTTTATGTGAATTAGTAATTTTCTCAAATTTTGGATAAAAATAATTTTAAAATATGTTATAATTATCAAAATACCTTCAATAATTAGTCTAACATCAAGTCTTGGCATTATTTGACCACTTGATGCCTCAAAAGTCATTAATTTCATCATATTCTTTCTTTTACCTAATTTTGTTGAATTTTTGAGATTTTGTCTCACAAGATGATTGCAAAATGACAAATATTTTTTTTAAAAGGTCAAAAAAATATTCTTTTAAAGAAAAGCTGTTTTTGAAGATAAAAGAAGGATAAGAACTCGTGATCATATTGCTAGGGTAATATAATGTATTTTTTATTAATTTTTATTCTCTTAAAATCAATTAAATAAACTATATACTATTCAATTTTTTTCCTATAAATAGCAACCTCTCTTTGATAAAAATTCACACCATTATCTACTCTTCTTGAAGCTTTATTTCTTCCATAATCTCTCTCAAATTCTCCTTCCCAAAATGTTTTACAAAAAAATCCTACTTATATTTATCAAAACTCAAAAATAAATCACTTATTCTAATGATTTCTTTTGAGAAATTGTTAATACTTCAAGTTTGAGGATCTTTTCATCTTCTCTAAATTCTACTCATATACAAGGTAAGGGGGAGGAAAAATCATTGGGTTTTAAGGGTAGTAATGCATTGAGAATTATGAGTTTGCCCTAGACCCTTAGTATTTATTATATATGCTTTTAATTATTCTATAAATTTCATGTTTTATTTTGATTATTTTGTTATTATATTACTTGAATTAATTGTTAATGGATTCTTTAAATATGATTATTGTATTTTTTTAGTTTTATTATTAATTTAAATTATGTTGTAATATAAACTGAATTTTAACAGCGTACTTGTAAAAGTTATAAGTTGAGCTGTGGATATTGAAATATTATAAAATATAGTTTTGGTTAAAGTTAAGATAACTTAAAAGATTACAATTTAATGAATTATAATAAATATTTGATAAAATTTTGGATATTGGACTATTACTGTTATGGAATATACCTCTGCAGCATGAGGACAAGGAATTATGACTGGAGACATAAAAACCTAATTTCTATCCGACTGAATTCATTTGGACCTTAAGACCTAAGATCATCTTGGATAATTTTCCAAGTATTATTGAACAACTATAGACTATATTATTTATTAAATAAAGAAAAACCTCTAATAATAATAATAATAATAAAAAATAATAATAATAATAATAATAATAATAACAACAACAATTATTTATAATTTGTGAGTAGTTTATATTATGTTTACTATTTCTTTAGTGATATTTATATATTTTTACTTATTTATAGTTCTGTTCAATTATAATTTTATCTGTTATGATTATTTGTAGAATTATTGTGTATGTACTATTTATGTGATATTATGAATGATTATAGTGCTACATCATGTCATTTGTATATAATCATAAGAAGATTATAAAAAAAATGTTTCAGCTAGGTGATATGACATATGAGAATGAAGGGTAGATAGTTGAATGGTCAAAATTATTAATAAAGTTTGGAGAATTTAACCGTTCATTGTGAGTTTTGAAAAATATATCATTAGTTGAAACTAGGTTTTTCGAAAATGGAAACAATCTGAAATATCAAGGAGGCCAATAGTGGCCATGGGGATCTTGTTCATACAAGACTTGTGAGAGACGCGGTTAGGTTGGAGATCCCCAATAGAGTGGGAGCACCTAGGTAACCAGAGCATCTCCGTGCGGACTTAACAAACTTCGACAACCACTTAAGGCATTCATATCGGTTGAGAGTGTGCTCTTAATATATGAGATACGTATATTGTTATGAGACTTATAGAAATAGCACATGTACTCTCAATGTTTCCGAAGTTATTTTTAAAAAGTTTGGTGGTACACCAACTAATTAAAATATTAAAAGATAACGGATGCATACATTTCATTATCATGATGGGGTTAAACAAAAGAGATATAAAATATTAAAAGATATGATTGGTTTATGATTCTTTTTTTAGATATTCTTGATTTCATTATTATCCTTATTATTACTCGATGAATATCTACTTACCTCTCTTTTATATCTCTTTTGTTTACGAAAATCATGATGGGGAAGGGGATATACATAATGATGGTCAGCAAGATGATTTGACCAGAAATGATGTTAACTTCAGTGACATAGATCACTGAAAATAATTTTAAGATTTACTATTAGTGTTTTTGTAATGTGTTTTATAATAAGCTCTAATAAGGATCCTTACTTTTATTGTAATATATTCCTCAGTAGATCTAAGAGTTTAAATATTGTTTGTATTTTACTCAAAACCGTTTGGATTTGGTTGAATTATGTATTTGTAATGTATTTTATAATATTTTTAACTTGGTAACAATATTTTGCTTTGATTGTTTTTTTTTTAAAAAAAAAATTTCCACAAAATTTGGTCACTTAGTTAAGTAGGTAATTTAGTGAAATGAGACAAGAGTGTTACATTATTGGCATCAGAGTAGTTCTTTCCTTAGGCATGGGGTATGACTAGACTATTCTTCTTATGTGCCACTCTTATGTCTTAGAACCAGCTATGGCATAAGATTGTTTGACGGGTTGTTTGAGAATTGTATTATTTGTTTGTTAGTGATCCTTATTTAGCCATGTATGGTATCTAGTTATTCTTAGAGAAACTAGCTAACTCTATGAATTTCAGGACATATGGCTGGAAGGGACACTGAACCAAATATGACAAATTTCCTAGGACATTTGACAGACGTTCTAGAAAATAGGAACCAAAGGCTACAAGCTGAACCTACTGAATATCAAAGTTAGCTATTTTGAAAAAAAATCCTTCTAAATTTAAAGGAGGATTCAACCCAGATGGGGACCAACACTGGTTAGAAGAGTTGGAAAATATCTTTTCTGCTATGAATTTCCAAGATAGACAAAAGGTAACATATGCAGTTTTTGTGCTAGTTGGTGAGGCAAGAAATTGATGGCATTTTGAGAGCCAACAATTAGAAAATGAAGGCCCTCCAATTACTTGGGAGTTGTTTAAGCAGCAATTTCTGAGTAAATACTTTCCGGAAGACTTGAGAAGTAGGAAAGAGGTTGAGTTTTTGACTCCTCACAGGGAAGTATGTCAATTGGTGATTATGCAGCCAATTTTGATCAACTTTGTAAATATTGTTACTTTTGCACTAATAATAAAGCTTCTAAATGTACAAAATTTCAAAGTGGACTTCACCCTGAGATTAGGCAAACAGTTGGCTATATGCGAATATCTCGATTTGCTGAACTAGTAACTACTTGCAGAATCTATGAAGATGACACCAAAGCAAGACAGACACAAGTGAAAAATACAGGGCCCGTTCGGAATAAAGAAAAACAACCATTCACATATCCAAAACAATATCAAACGTTTTTTCGTTATCAAGGAAATACCTCTACTGGAAACAGGCCACAAGCTACAGCACAAACAACACCCTACCAACCATCAAATCATAACAATACATGTTATAGATGAGGGGGACAACATGTTGCGAATGACTGCCGATTAAGACAACAATTTGTTATAGCTGTGGGAAGCTGGGACACACAAGTAGGACGAGCCAAACAATTAAGAAGAAAATCAACAATAATGGCAACAATTGTTCACGTTTTAACAATAAAGCAAACAACAAAAACAATAATATTATGCAAGGCCACAACAACAAGTTAGTAGACAGAAAACCACCGATAGAGTTTTCACTGAGTGCTGTGGAGGCTGCAAAATTTGATAAACTCATCCAAGGTATGTGTACCATTAGTGGCACACTCTTAATGTACTATATGATTCAAGCGCACCAAATTCTTTCATTTCACTTGATTGTGTGAGACATTTGCAATTACCCATTTCTTTGTTACCACTTGATATTGTTATTTTTACTTCTACTAATAATCATGTCCCCACTTCACAAGCTTGTTTAAAATGCCCTATTTCTATAGAGCGTAGAAAATTCTTTGTTGATTTAATTTGTCTACCTCTATTTTAGTTAGATATAATTTTAGTTATAGATTGGTTATCTACTAATCACATCCTTTTAGATTGTCATAACAAAACCTTAGTATTCCAAACTCCTATTCTGACCCTGAAAGTAAGGATTCGAGACTTGTAACTGTCAACTGCTTCGACTAGGAACGAAGCTCAAGTTTACATGATTCTAACCTCTTTAATAGTAGAGGGAAGTACTGATGTCAATCAGCTACCTGTCGTCTGTGAATTTCCCGAATTCTTTCCAGAAGACATTCCTGGATGACCACCTAAACGGGAAGCCGAGTTTGCAATTGATCTAGTCCCTGGAGCTGGACCAATATCAATAGCTCCATACATAATGTCACCGATAGAGTTGGCCGAATTGAAGAAGCAACTTGAGGAACTTCTTGAGTAGTAATTTGTACGACCAAGTGTTTCTCCCCAGGGTGCTCCAGTTTTATTGGTAAAGAAGAAAAATGGAGGAATGTGTTTGTGCGTTGACTATCAACAGCTCAACAAGATCACAATTAAGAATAAATATCCGCTACCTAGGATTGACGATTTTATGAATCAACTTAGGGGAACCCAAATATTTTCTAAGATTGACCATAGATCAGGATATCATCATATACGTATGAAACCGATGATATACCAAAGACTACTTTTAGAAATCGGTATGGTCATTATAAGTATTTAGTGATACCTTTGATAAGTTTGTTGTTGTCTTCATTGATGATATACTTGTATATTCTAGAAGTCGGGAAGAACACACTGAACATCTAAGAATCGTTCTGCGGGCGTTAAAGGAAAAGCAATTGTATGCTAAATTATCCAAGTGCGAATTCTAGCTAGGAGAAGTGAAGTTCTTGGGTCATGTTATATTAGCGGAAGGAATATTAGTTGACCCATCAAAAGTTGAAGCAATTCTACTTTTGGAACAATAATGGTCAAAGAGCTCGAACTACTGGAGAATTTCAGAGTTTTGAATTTGGCAATGGAAATGAAATCCACAAGTTTTTGAGTTGGAATGCTGAAAGTTACAAATGAGTTTTTAACTCATATAAAGGAAGCACAAGAGAAAAATTAATACTTGCAAGAAAGATTGAAAGGAAGAGATGACGGGAAAGAAATGGACTTCCAAAATAAGCAGATGGAATAATTTGGTTCAAAGACAGAATATGTGTACCAGATGATGAAGAATTAAGGAAGCTTATTCTCGAAGAAGCTCACAAAAGCCACTTGAGCATACATCCTGGAGCTACCAAGATTTGACGAAAATATTTTGGTGGCAAGGAACGAAAAAGGCAATAGCGATGTACTTCGCAGCTTGTTTGATTTTTCAAAAGGCCAATATTGAACTTGAGAAATGTTTTGGAGATCTACAACCTCTACATATACATGCATGGAAATGGGACAACATAGAAATGGAATTTTTCACTGGACTATCAATGACTACTTCAAAGGTCGATGTTGTGTGGGTGATTGTTGACAGATTGACAAAATCTGCTCATTTCTTTACTGTCAACATGAAGTATTCATCGGAAAAGCTCACTTAGCTTCACCTCAAGGAAATTGTCAGATTGCACGGTGTTCTTTCAAACATCATCTTGGATAGGGATCCCAAATTTACTTCACGTTTCTAGAAGAGTCTTTATGAAGCCTTGGGAACAAAGCTGAGACTTAGCTCAACTTATCATCCGCAAACTGATGGACAGTCTAAAAGGACTATCGTTAGAAGACTATTCACTTATAACAATATTTTACACTCTAGAATTTGTATAGCACCATATGAAGCTCTGTATGCGAGGAAATGTAGAACCCCTTTATGTTGGTTTAAGGTTGGTGAACAATTTATTGTGGGAATAGAAATGTTGCAACAAACTATTGAGAATGCGAAGATGGTTTAGGAAAAGATGCGAACAACACAAAGCAAACAGAAAAGCTATTAGGATAAAAAGAGAAAACCTCTCGAATTTGAAACAGGCGACCATGTATTCTTGAAAGTTACTCCTACAACTGGGTTCGCAGGATTATTAAGTCTCGCCTAAATTCATTGGACCTTATCAGATCCTTAGGTGGACCGGTAATGTTGCATATCAAATTGCATATCAAATTGCTTTACCACCTCATTTTTCCAACTTTCATGATGTATTTCATGTCTCACCACTCAAGAAGTACATTCCTGATCCATCCCATGAAATAAAGTCCGATCATATACAACTTAAAGAGAACCTCATGTATGAAACATCACCTGTGGCTATTTAGGATCATAAGGTTAAAGAACGTAGAGGCAAAGAAATAGTCTTATTGAAAGTACTGTGGAGTCACAACAACTTGGGAGATGCAACATGGGAATCAAAAGACAATATGATAGAACTATACCCTCCACTTTATGAAACAGGTTAGTCAAATTTCAAGGATAAAATTTCTAGAAGGAGTGGAGAATTGTAACACCCGAACTTTTAGAAATTAATCCGTATTAAGAATTTTATATTTTTTTGAATTTTAAATCTCAAAATTGTCAAAGTTTTTCAAAGCTTTACTTGTTTTAATTTAATTCCACATGAAATGATCCATGTAATAAAATTTTTTATTTATTTTTAAATTAGATAATTGTAAAATTACCATAATACCTATGTATTGGTCTAAATAAAGGTATTTTTAGATATTTTTTCCGTAATTTTTCAAGAAATTCAATTTTTTGAAAACACCAAAATGCCCCTAAGATTCCTAAAACAATTAAAATATTTATTTTCTTGAATTTAAAATTTAAGAAAATTATATTGACTCTATTTATGTGTAATATATGTGGATATAAAATTATTTTAAAGTTTTAGTAATATATTAAAACTTATAATTTTATTTATAAATTAGTCCTTGTTATCTTAAAGTTTTCATTATAAATAGTAAATAAATTCCAAAAAATGAAAGAAAATTACTGTAGCTTTATATTATATTTGAAGGGTTTATAAATACATAAATTTAAATTTTTATGTAAATTGGTAATTTTCTTAAGTTTTGGACAAAAATTATTCCAAAATATGTTATAATTACCAAAATACCTTCAATAATAATTCCAACATCAAGTCTTACCATTATTTGACCACTTGGTGCCTCAAAAGCCATTAATTTCATCATATTACTTCTGTTACTTAATTTTGTTGAATTTTTTAGATTTTATCTCACAATATGATTGTAAAATGAAAAATAATTTTTCTAAAAGGTAAAAAAGTATTTTTTATGAAAAAGTAGTATTTTAAGATAAAAGAAGGATAAGAACTCGTTCACATATTGCTAGAAAAATTATTTGTCATTTTACAATTATCTTGTGAGATAAAATCTGAAAAATTCAATAAAATTAGATAAAATTAGGAATTTGATGAAATTAATGACTTTTGAGGCATCAAGTGGTCAAATCATGCTAAGACTTGATGTTGGAAAAATTATTTAAGGTATTTTGATAACCGTAACATATTATATTATTGTTTTTGTCCAAAATTTGAGAAAATTACCAATTCATATAAAAATATAAATTTATGTTTATTTAAACCCTCCAAATATAATATAAAAGCAATAATAATTTTCTTAAATTTATTTGGAATTGATTTACTATTTACAATAAAATATTTAAGATAACAAAGACTAATTTATAAATAAAATTATATCTTGTAAGATATTACTAAAAATTCAAAATAAATTTATATGCATAGGTCATGTTTCATACATGAGGTTCTCTTTAAGTTGTATATGATCAGACTTTATTACATGGGATGGATCAAAAATGTAGTTATGAGACATGAAATACATCATGAAGGTTGAAAATATGAGGTGGTAAACCAATTTGGTATGCAATATTACTGATCCACCTAAGGATCTGATAGGGTCCAATGAATTTAGGAGTAAGTTTTCGAGACTTAACAATCCTGCGAACCCAGTTGTAGGGATAACTTTCAAGAATAATAGTCATCTCTTTCAAATTCGAGAGGTTTTCTCCTTTTATTGTAATAGATTTTGTGTCTGCTCTGTGTTGTTCACATCTTTTCCTGAACCATCTTCACCTTCTCAATAGTTTGTTGCAACATTTCGATTCCCACCATAAATTGTTCTCCAACCTCAAACCAACATAAAGGGGTTCTTCATTTTCTCCCATACAGAGCTTCATATGGTGCCATACCAATGCTAGAGTGGAAATTATTGTTATAAGAGAACTCAATGAGGGGCAAAAATTTGTCCTAACTTCCAATTTCTTCTAACACACAAGCCCTAAGAAGATCTTCTAACGATTGAATAGTCCTTTCAGACATCAGTTTGCGGATGATAAGCTAAGCTAAGTCTCAGCTTCGTTCCTAAGGCTTCATGAAGACTCTTCCAGAAACGTGAAGTAAATGTGGGATCCCTATCTGAGATGATTCTTGAAGAAACACTGTGCAATTTGAAAATTTCCTTGAGGTAAAGCTGATAGCTAAGAAATGAGCATATTTTGTTAATCTGTCAACAATCACCCAGACAGCATCGACCTTTGAAGTAGCTTGTTGGTAGTCCAGTAACAAAATCCCATGCTATGCTGTCCCATTTCCATGCATATATATGTAGAGGTGGAAGATCTCCAAAACGATTCTGATGTTCAATGTTGGTCTTTTGACAAATCAAACAAGCTGCTAAGTGCATAGCTATTGCCTTTTTCATTCCTTGCCATCAAGATATTTTCGTCAAATCTTGGTACATCTTGGTAGCTCCAGGATATATGCTCAACTAGATTTTGGGAGCTTCTTCGAGAATAAGCTTCCTTAATTCCTCATCATCTGGTACACATATTCTGTCTTTAAACCAAATTATTCCATCTACTTATTTTGGAAGTCCATTTCTTTCCCATCATCTCTTCCTTTCAACCTTTCTTGCAACTATTAATCTTTCTCTTGTGCTTCCTTTATTTGAGTTAAGAACTCATTTGTAACTTTCACAATTCCAACTCAAAAACTTGTGGATTTCATTTCCATTGCCAAATTCAAAACTCTGAACTTCTCTAGTAGTTCGAGCTCTTTGACTATCATTGTTGATGTGTGCAAAGATTTTCAACTTAAGGCATCGGCACTATATTAGATTTTACTGTGTGATAGTGCAGTTCGAAATCATAGTCTTTGAGGAATTCCATCCATCTTCTATGTCGCTTATTTATCTCTTTTTGGTTGAACAGGAACTTCAAGCTTTTATGATCGCTAAACACTTCAAATCTCGCACCATAAAGGTAGCGTCTCCATATCTTTAGTGCAAACACTATTGCTGCTAATTCGAGATTGTGAGTAGGATAGTTTTCTTCGTGTGATCTCAATTGTCTTGAAGCATATGCTGCCACTTTTCTATTTTTCATTAGAACACATCCCAATCCTTGTCTTAGTGCATCACAGTAATCCTCAAAGCTTCCTTATGGATTTGGCAAAGTGAGAACTGGTGCAGATTTCTATCGGTACTTTAATTCTTCTAAACTTTTTTCACACTTCTCATCCCAAACAAAAGATTGTCTCTTACAGGTCAACTTTGTTAATGGTAAGGCCAACTTCAAAAATTCGTGGATGAACCTTTTGTAATAACCAACTAATCCCAAGAAACTTCTTATTTCAGTTATTGCTTTTGGTTTTTCCCCCAAAGTAGAACTGCTTCAACTTTTGTTAGGTCAACTGATATTCCTTCCGTTGATATAACATGAGCCAATAACTTCACTTCTCCCAGCAAGAATTTGCAGTTGGACAATTTAGCATACAACCACTTCTCCTTTAATGTCTGCAGAACGATTCTTAGATGTTCGACGTGTTCTTCCTGACTTCTAGAATATACAAGTGTATCGTCAATGAAGACAACAACGAACTTATCTAAGTATGGGTGAAATACCCTATTCATGTAATCTATGAACACCGCAGTAGCATTAGTTACACCAAAAGGTATCACTAAATACTCATAATGTCCATACCGAGTTCTAAAATCAATCTTCGGTATATCATCGAGTTTCACATGTATCTAATGATATGTTGATCTAAGGTCAATCTTAGAAACTATTTGGGCTCCTCTAAGCTGATCCATCAAATCGTCAATCCTAGGTAGCGAATATTTGTTCTTGATTGTGACCTTGTTGAGCTGTCAATAGTCGACGCACAAAATCATTCCTCCATCTTTCTTCGTTACCAATAAAATTGGAGCACCCCACGGAGAAACACTTGGTCGTACAAATTTCTTCTCAAGAAGTTCCTCAAGTTGCTTCTTCAATTCAGCCAACTCTATTGGTGACATTCTGTATGGAGCTATTGATATTGGTCCAGCTCCAGAGACTAGATCAATCATAAACTCGACTTCCCGTTTAGGTGGTAATCCAGGAATGGTTTCTGGAAAGACTTTAGGAAATTCACAGACGACAGGTAGCTGATTAACATCATTACTTCCCTCTACTATTAAAGAGGTTAGAATCATGTAAACTTGAGCTCCATTCCTAGTTGAAGCAGTGACTTGGCAGTTACAAGTCTCGAATCTTTACTTTCAGGGTCAGAAATAGGAGTTTGGAATACTAAGGTTTTGTTGTGACAATCTAAAAAGACGTGATTAGTACATAACCAATCCATACCTAAGATTATATCTTATTGAAATAGAGGTAAAAAGATTAAATAAACAAAGAATTTTCTACCATCAATAGAAATAGGGCATTTTAAACAAACTTGTGAAGTGGTGACAGGATTATTAGTAGGAGTAGAAACAACAATATCAAGTGGTAACAAAGAAATGAGTAATCACAAATGTCTCACACAATCCAGTGAAATGAAAGAATTTGATGCGCCTGAATCATATAGTACATTCAAGAGTATTTCACTAATGATACACTTAATTTGGATGAGTTCATTAGATTTTGAAGCCTCCACAGGACTCATAGTAAAAACTCTACCAGTGGTTTTGTGCCTGCTAACTTGTTATTGTGGCCTTGCACTAATATTATTGTTGTTGTTGTTGGTGGTGGTGCTATTGTTGACACGTGCACTATAGTTGCCATTGTTGTTTACTTCCTTCTTAATTGTTTGGCACGTCCTACTTGTGTATTCCAGCTTCCCACAGCTATAACAAATTGTTGTCTACTCTAATCGGCAGTCATTGGTAGCATGTTGTCCCCCTCATATATAACATGTATTGTTATGAGTTGATGGTCGGTAGGGCGTTGTTTGTGCTAAAGCTTGTAGCCTGTTTCCACCAGAGGTATTTCCTTGATTAGGAAAAAACGTCTTATATGGATTTAGACATGGGAACAATTGTTTTTCTTTATTCCGAATTGGCCCTGTATTTTTCACTTGTGTCTGTCTTGCTCTGGTGTCATCTTCATAGATTCTGCAAGTACTTACTAGTTCAGCAAATCGAGTATTCGCATATAGCCAACTGCTTGCCTAATCTTAGGGGGGAGTCCACTTTGAAATTTTGTACATTTAGAAGCTTCATTATTAGTGTAAAAGAAGAAATATTTACAGAGTTGATCAAAATTGGCTGCATAATCACCGATTGACACACTTCCCAGTTGGGAGTTAGAAACTCAACCTCTTTCCTGTTTCTTTCCGGAAAGTATTTACTCGAAAATTGCCGCTCAAACAACTCTCAAGTAATTAGAGTGCCTTTATTTTCTATTTGTTGGCTCTCAAAATGCCGTCATTTTCTTGCCTCATCAACTAGTACAAAAACTGCAAATGTTACCTTTTGTCTATCTTGAAAATTCATTGCAGAAAAGATATTTTCCAACTCTTCTAACCAGAGTTGGGCACCATCTGGGTTGAATCCTCCTTTAAATTTAGAAGAATTTTTTTAGAAAAGCTTCTAAACCTTGATATTCCGTAGGTTCAGCTTGTAGCCTTTGGTTCATATTCTAGAACGTCCGTCAAACATCTTAGGAAATTAGTCATACTAGATCGTGGCCTGCGCAATGCGCGGATGCGAGGAAAAACTTCTAATCTATAATATTGTTTATAGTTTTTTAATCTAAAAAATAAAAATTAATGTAATATGTGAATAATTTACCTAGATAAACTTGAATTCACATTAAATAGAATAGAATTGTTATGTAAAAAATTTAAACAAAATTGTAATAAAAAACTTGTATGTGAAAATAACACTTCAATTATCTTATAGGATAATTTTTTAACTAAACTAAGTATAATTATTTTTTGTGAATCAAATTGAAGAAGTATATAATTTTAAGTAAACATAAAAAAAATGCTTTAGCTATTGCTATTTAAAAAATTAAAACATTAAAATTGTATAAATGAAGAAATATTAAAAATTTAAATATGGATGAGTTGTTTATCTCCAGAATATTTTTAAAAAAAAATAACTTTAGTAAAATTATTTCCGAGGAGATAGGTTATTGATTACTTTTTGAAATGAAGATATTCTATAGCCGTTATAACTCAGACTTTGATGACTAAATTTGAATTATCTCATTATGTACCGAGTTATTGAATCCTATGCATTCCACGTTACTTTGTCTTTCATTGATATGTTTGTAAAGAATATAAAATATAAAGATTATTTAATTTTAAAGTGTATGATTTTTATAAAGAGCGTGTCTATTTGTATATATATATATATATATATATATATATATATATATATTGTTGTTAAAGTGTAACTGAAAATTTTATTTATAATAATTTTTTGTTATATTTTAAATAAATTATAAATTATAGTAAATGATGTTTTATTTAAAATTGTAATCAAAATTATTAAAAATATTGAATTTCAAGTGATTTTAAAAATTAGCGTAATAAAATATATGACTTAATTGATTTTTTACATTTTTGTAATGACTTAAGATATATAATGAATTTTAAAAATAATAATTAAATAAATTCTAAAATGCTGGTTAACGATAATTTAAATATTTATTTATTAAAAATATATATATATATATATATATATCAATTAATATAGTTAAACTTTTATGCATAATTGTAGTGAAATTTTTTTTACATTATTATTATTAACTATTTATTTCATAACTCTTAACAATATGATAAAAATATTTATTGAGAATGCATGTTTAATGTTTAAGTTATAGCAATTTTTTTTAAAAAAAGAAGTTATAACAAATTAAAGAGAGGATGTTGTATAAAAAAAAAAAAAAGAGAGGATGTAACCCAAATGAAATTAAAAAGAGGATTGATAATAGTGTGAAAAAGAAGAGTATGTTGATGTTGTGAGTAAGTTGTGCCACATAGGTAAAAGAACTGATGTGACAAAATGGTATGAAATAATGTTTTTTACGTGTCAAGCTCTTAACTACAATCTTTGTTTTAATATATATATATATATATGATTTGGTTGAGTGTCCTTTCCAACCATATGGTCCTGAAATTCATAGTTTCTCTAATAATGACTAGATACCATACATGGCTAAATAAGGATGGCTAACAAACAAATAATACAATTCTCAAATAACCAGTCAAACAATCTTATGTCATAACTAGTTCTAAGACATAGGAGTAGCACATAAGAAGAATAATCTAGCTATATCCTAAGCCTAAGGAAAGAACTGCTCAGATATCAATAATGTAATACCTTTATCACGTTTCACTAAATTTAACTACTAAGTGACCAAATTTTGAGGGAGTTTTTTTTTTTTTTAAAAAAAAACAATCAAAGCAAAATATTGTTACCAAGTTAAAAATATTATGGAATACATTACAAATACATAATTCAACCAAATTCAAACGGTTTTGAGTAAAATACAAACATAATTTAAACTCTTGGATCTACCCAATAATATATTACAATAAGAGTAAGGATCCTCATAAGAGCTTATTATATAAAACACATTAGAAAAACACTCATAGTAAATCTTAAAATTATTTCATTGATCTATGTCACTTAAGTTAACATCATCTCTGGTCAAATCATCGTTCTGACTATCATTATGTATATCCCAATCATGATTTTTTGCAAACAAAATAGATATAAAAGAGGGGTAAGTTGTAGTGTTTGAGAACTTCTTGTCCTCAAATCATTCTAATAAATTGTTTGGCTTATAAAAAAAAAGAGGGGTAAGTAGATATTCATTGAGTAATAATAAAGATAATAATGAAATCAAGAATATCTAATGAAAAAAGAATCCTAAACTAATCATATCACAATATTAACATCAAGGAATGCAGATGATAATGGAATGTATGCATATGGACTATCGTTATCTTTTTAATTGGCTGATGCACCACTAAACTATTGAAAAATAACTTCGGAAACATTTGGAGCACATGTGCTATTTCTACAATTCTCAAAACAATATATGTATCTCATAATATTAAGAGGATACTCTCAACCGATATGATGCCTTAAGTGGTTGTTGGAGTTAGTTAAGTCTGCACGGAGATACGCTGGTTACCTTGGTGCTCCCACTCCATTGGCATCCCAAGTCTTGTCATGAACAAGATCCCCACTATTGGCCTCCCATATTTCTGATTGTTTCCGTTTTCGACAAACATAGTTTCAACTAATGATATATTTTTCAAAACTCACCGGTAGAATGACAATTAAATTCTCCAAACTATATTATATTTTTTTTAATCATTCAACTATTTACCCTTTATTTTCATATGTCATATCACCTAGCTGGAACACTTTTTTTTTTTATAATCTTCTTATGATTATATGCAAATGACATGATGTAGCACTATAACCATTCATAATATCATATAAATAGTAAATATAGAATAATTTTACAAATAATCATAACAGATAAAATTATAACTGAACAAAATTATAAATAAGTAAAAATATATAAATATCACTGAAGAAATAGTAAACATCATATAAACTACTCACAAATTATAAATTATTATTATTATTATTATTATTATTAGAGGTTTTTCAAGCTTAAAAATTGTGTGCTAAACTTATCAGAGATGAAATTTGGTTAGGTTTTGTAATTGAATTAAGTTCAAGAGGTTTAATTCAATGTTGTTAAACTATGGCCACCTAATTTTATTTAGATCAAAGTATGAAAATTGCACAACCAAGAAACTAATTAATATTCAAGTACATGTAATCGGTTACCATTCATTGGACCACATGTTGGAAAGTATTCCAAATTAAATAACACATTAACATATGATATTTTATGCAATGCTAAATTAATGAAATTGAGGTGTTTGCCTATCGTACCAAATACTCGTATTTGTATCCGTGCAATGTAGATTCAAAGTTAATGTCATAGCAAAAGTTAGTGTCCTTAAAAAATTATTTCTCTTTGAAGAAAAGTTCCAATTAATTGTGGAGAATCTATTAGAAAGAGTGTATGTTTTCTAAAAAAGGTGAAGTTTCAATTACTCTGTTTCTTTTCTACACCTACAATGAAATTTTATTTTACTGAATTTAAGATATGTCTTAATAGAGAAAAAAAAGAAGAGATAAGGAAGTTTATGTTTAATGTCTCAAACGGAGGAGATAAGGAAGAAATCAAAATTTCAAATCATGATCACAGTCACATTATAATTATAATCGCATTACACTACTTACGGTCAAAACCTTAATGTTGCGACGCATTATTGCAAAGCAGAAAGACTTAAAAGTTTTGAAGAGATAGATCATAGTGTGAAGTGCATTTAAATTTAAAAAATGCAAACATGTTTGTGAGTATAAGGACAAATGTTTCTCACAGACATAGTTTTACAATAAACTAAATGTATAGAATATAAACCATTCAACAAAAAGATGAATGAATACCATATAAAACAAAAAAACAGAAAAATGTTGCTGATTAAAGTAGTTGTGGAAAATAATGAAAGAATGAACTATTAATATATAATAGCTAGATGAGAATATTATTATATGGCACGAGATTTGATGATGTCAAAGCTCATTTCACTAGGATCTGTTGCTTGCAAATCAACTTGAATACCATCAAGTTCCCTCTTGAATCTGTCCTTTGAACTTGCATACACCATCTTTTGTCTTACATTTGTTGAATCTGGAGACCTACAAATTTAATTTTCACAAACAAAAAATATAAAGTTAAAGATATGACAAGGAAAAAACATCTCCCTTTCACATTATTTTCTAATCTGCACACAATGATTTTCTTTTCAAGGGTAAAATATACTTTTAGTTATTATATGTGATTTCTGATCTCAGTTTGTATTATTCATTGCAATGTGTTGTTGGTATTTTCATTTGTAATATATAGCTAAAACAATGCACAAAAATAATTTGAAGAATTAGGGTTACCATGCAATGAAGATAATCTTGCTTTTTTGGCAATTCTCATCAGTGGTGAAATCAAAATCAAAGACAGCATAACGACACTCATTCGGAGGAAACGACTTAGTGAAGTCGTCATAAGTTTCTCGTGGATTTCCAACTTTGTCCACCACCACTGTCTGGTTCTCAATCTTGAACACAATGAAGCGATAATTCCTCTTCGCTTTTAGCTCCAAGAATTTCAGCTTACATTCGTCGTTAATAGCTATTCCAGAAGCCGCATTCGCCTAATTCGAAATTACATTTTATGACAGAACAAAATAAATTTGATATATATGCAACAAGACTGATAGAACACATGACATATTTTGATGATGAAGATGAAATTCATAGAGGCATTTTGTATCATGAAATTTTACAGAGAAATCATTAAATTTATTCTGTCAAATTCAGTGAATAAATGTATGTTATTAACAATACAAGGAAGAACACCATTTCAGCCACTATATCACAATCATTTTGCCAAATTGTTCTCATTGATTTTCTTTTTTATATTTTTTTTATAGGCTAAAGTGCATTCATAAGGGTTCGAACCGAGGACATGCTACTTAAAGTAAAGTAGTACTTCTCAACCATCCAACCAACTAACCTGTTAAATGCGATTTTCTTTTGTATATTGACATCAGATATAGTGAATATATGTTCTAGAACACAAAATAAATGGCTCATAAAAAAAACATAGTAGTGAAATTTTCAATCTGATCTACCAATTTAATCCTCCTCTTACCAATTAAGTGTCAGCTTGGTTCGTGTCTCAGAAACTTGATCGTCTCCCATTACCACTTTGGTTAAAAAGCAGTGTCTTAATTTTTATTTTATTTAATCACATAATTCCTCTGTAAAAGATAAATTTATTCGAGCCAGACCATCTCCTAAAAAGGTTAATCAGAAAATCAATTTAAGGCCCTAGAATAGAAGATTCTAGAGCAATGAAATTTGATTTTTTAGGTTTTTTTCATTTTTCATTCAAAATAAATGCTATGAAATTCACAAAGTTTTCAAGAAACAAGTTCACATTTAAAAACTACATTATAAGTCATTTTCTGATCTTTTCAAAATACCATCTCATAACACAAGCCAAATCATTAGAAATCAATTCTGTTAAAAACAATTTTATTAAGATCTAAATCAAACATTGCAAGCTTAAACATTACAAAGAACAACATAGTGAGAATTCAAAGGAGAAAGCAAGAACAGAAAACATACCATAGATGAAGAGAAAGGCTAACATAAATTAGAAAGAGAAAGAGAGAACATACCATTTTTTGTTCTTGATGATAGAGAGAACCTAACAACAAAGTGAGAAAGAAAGAAAGAGGAGAACAGAGAGAGAGTGGGAAGAGATCCTTAATTTGGGGGAAGTAATGAGAGATTAGAGATTAAATTGTATAGGAAGAGAATTTTTAGGGAGAAAACAAAGGTTGAAATCACCTTAAAATTTAATGGCTAATCATTTCCACCAAGATAAAATGTAATATATGTGTTCTAAATTCTGTCCATGAATTTCATGCACATGTTGAGCAATTTTATTGGATTTTTAATTAAATCTGACCAAGGAAAATATATATTTTGGCTTCTATTTTCATCACATAGTAATTTCCAAGGATTTATTCTTTTCATTTATGAGATTAATGTTAAAAAAGAAATGGAGCTAGGCAGGGACTAAGAATTGGGAGAAAACAGTTCACATATTTTCATATAGGAAAAATAATATTTAGTTAGTGTTGACCGAAATTTTTAATCCTAGATGTTGACTTATTAATTATCACCACATAAATTCTTAAAAACGATTTTTTTAATCTATAAAATATATAAAAACAGTATTAAAATAAATAAACGAAGTCTTGGAAAGAATTAAAATAGAATTGTCTTTTTTTCTTTGCAAAAAAAAAATATTATTGTCTTTTTTCCTAAATCAATAACATTATATTTAAAGATTTGCGGAGAGAAAGGATAACAGAAAAAAAAAGAAGAAGAATTCAACAATGATAAGTTAAGAAAACCTTAAAATAACTTTAGAGCGTTGAATACATTCTCATATTTGGGAAGATGAAATGTTGTTTGATTTATTTTTTCCAATTCTGTTTTTATTTTATTTTTTGTTTTCTGAAATTAAAAAAAAAAAAAGAAGTTATTTTTAAATTTTTTCTTTCTTTTTCTTTTGTGAAACCTCACAAAACAAAAAACATAAAATGAAAATAACAAAACTTTTTTCATTTGCTTAAGTTGTTTTTATCTTCTCTTCTGTTCTCTTTTTTTTAAACCTTCCTAATTCTATCTCGTATATTGTTAAAGCTCATATAAAAACTCTTTATACTCCTCATCATCATTAATATTTATTTTCATTTATATAAAAGAAAAAAGAAAATAAAAATACAAACAGGTACTAACCTTTTTACTTCCCTCATCTTATGATTCATTAGGTTAGAAATATAAACAAAAAAGGGATAAGAATGGCATTAGGATCTAATTTAAAAGTAAAACATTGGTTATTAATATCTCTTGTAATTTTTGGGTTAGAAAATACCCTTTATTCCTTATTAATATATCTTCCTTTCTTTTTTAAAAAAAGTAAAACAATGCATTTTGAAGAATCACTAGAATCATGGAAATCTACAATCCAATCTAACATATCCTGCAGGAAGGACCAGAAATCTCAATAAGTTTTTTCTGCAGAGGGCAGAGTTCTCTACAATCCTCTACTGAAAATAAAACAAAAAAGAAAAGAAGATCAAAGAAGAAGAAACTTCATCCAAATGAACTTTAATTTTATTCTATTTTCTGGCTTGACATAAATATTACGCATTCAAAGGACTGCACAACAGAGAATCCTCGCTCATAACAGAAACATCTTCCTTTGAAATGCCAAGTTACCAAACATTGTTACAATTTAAGGTCTGCAGAATCCAACCCTTTATTGGTGAAGTATCAAAGGGGGATTATGAAGCTCAAATTTGAGAAAGAAAGTGTTCTGCGACGAGGCGCCGCAAAATCTTACCAGTGGCAGTCTTGGGCAAAGAATCTGTGATGAACACCCTTTTGGGGACTTTGAAAGATGCAAGATTCTTCTTGCAATACCTTAGAACCTCTTCCTCATCAATGTTTGATCCTTCTCTTGGTATGATTGCACATTTTATCTGTTAAAATGGTTACAACAACATACTATCAACATAACAAAATTTTCAAATCCTCAAACCACAGATTTCTGAACTTTTTTCATTGCCTTTATACTTCCTTTTGCAGTATAAACAAGAAAAAGACCAATTACTCATTCTTTGACCAGTTTAAACTAATATGAATCTCTGGAAAACTCAATTTTTTTGGAGGTGATTTTCATACTGAAAAGCTATAAAAGTAAAAAAAAAAAAAAAAAACAATTGTCACAGAGAATCTTCACATACGTGGGTCACATACGTGGGTGGAAATGTCCATTACATAAATCACACGACACCGTAAATTAAATTTTTAGAAATGTTATTATCTAGGCGATTCTGTTTAATAGGTTCTGTTAAAGTCCTTTTAGCTACCTTTACCCTTTTGTATGTACTAAAAATTGTACTATTAACTCTTTTCACCAGTGTTTTCAACGGCTTTCTATTCATGTATTCAAACCACTTTAACTGATTTTCTCTTATATTTGATGTAGCTGAACCATCTTAAGAAGTCAGTAAGACAGAGAGAGATGCAACATTACACCAAACACTTAAAAAAAGAGATTTGAATCATAAAACACTTTTGGGCCTTATTGGTTTTACAATAGGACAGTGCAAAAGTATTTTTATTTATTGTAATTTTGAATCTCAACATATAAATAAAATTAAGAAATTTTTACTTCTTCCAAAAAAAAATTCATTTTAGTAAAAATATAACGAAACGACTCCTCTATTTTTGTTGGAAATTAAGTTAGAAAAGTGATAGTTTTCATATCTGAAACATGATAGTATTAAAAAGCTAAATTCATTAGCCAAAAGATGCTCAAATAATACTGGAATCTTCTCAGGCAGAAGAGTTTTCTTGCACGTCACAAAATGTTGCTGTACATTATTATACTGTGACCTTTGAGGGCAGAAGATGATAAAAATAATAGTTCTCTCATTAGTTCCTGACTCATCTCTTAGCAATAATTATTTTACTTTAAATGGATAATAATAACAACAATAATAACAATGCTTATTTATATACATAACACCAATAAAATTGTGATACGCAAAATTAATAAGTATTTATTTGTCGTTTCCTTTGTGTGACGGGAAAAAGACATTAGAAAATGGAATCTGTACTTTTTAGATCCAAAATAAAAATTGAGAAAAAGACATAACATACCTCCTCTCCATACTTCTCATCTGGGACTCCGAAAGCAACTGCTTGAGCAATTTCTGGATGTGAGAGAAGCACTGCATCCACTTCTATTGGTGATATCTTCTCTCCTGAATAAAATTATAAAAAAAAAACTATTAATTAAAATTATCTGAAAGTGAGACACATATGTGCTGAGAACTATTTTAATAGTGATGATGAAATTTTTTGTTGTTACATTACTTAAGAAATGAGAATGAAACAAATTTTTTTATGTTGTACAGTACTTTTTACTTGATAAACCATAAACAAAACGCACTAATCCTTGTCCAGATTTAAGAATTTGGTAATATTTTTTTAACTATAAAATATTAAAATTCGAGCAAAGTGTGATGCACTTAAAAAAAAAAAGGTGAAGTGTGAAGAATAACTACCTAATTAATACTATAAATTATGATTATATTTATATCTACTTTCTTCCTAATGTCTCCATCAAATCAAAACCTAATCGGCATAACATGACTATCACTTCTTACCCAACTCATAATCAGATGCTTAATAGTTAAATAACAATATAATATAATCAAGGAAGGTTTTTTCAACGCCTTGAATAGATAATAAGCTAAGATAATGTAGTATATTTATGATTAATTTTTTTTATTTTGAGACACAAAATGTAATACATTTATGATTAATTTTTTTAATTTAATAATCTTAATAAGTATTCTTAAAATATTGTTTAGCCAACCCAAAAAAAATATTGAAATGCCGTGAGAATTTTACGAAGACATTCAAAATCAATTTTAATTAAAATAAAATTGCTAAAAGCCTAAAATCAACTTTAGAGTTATTTTCAACACAGACTTTTCCTTTAAACGGTCAATTAATAAAATTCTAAAACACCTTTTTTCTTCAACTAAGAATAAGAATGTACGTAATCTCATTTCAATTTTAAGAAAATTCCAGTTCTTTCTTTTCCTCGTCCACTTTAGAAATTACCAAAATCTTAAGCAAAATAAAATAATTCATGAATTTCTTTTTAAAAAAGAAAATACTTATGTACCTCCTCGATTAATTAACTCCTTGATCCGACCCACGAGATGCAAATACCCATCGGAATCAAAGTACCCAATATCACCGGTATGAAACCACCCGAACTGAAACGCTGCCGTATTAGCTGCCACATTATTCTTGTATCCTTTTGTCACATTGGGGCCCCGAATACAAACCTCACCTTTTTCTTCAGCTTCCATGACCCGACCCGTTTCGTCCAATATAGCCACTTCTTGCCCCACGGGCTTCCCCACTGACCCGGGTTTGTGGGGCCCATCTTGCGGCAACGGGTTCGAAGCCATGAGATGAGACGCCTCGGTCATCGCATAAGCCTCCAAAACCGGAGCTCCGAATGCCTCCTCTAACCGACCTAGAATCACCGGTGCCAGCGACGCGCTGCAACTCCGAATAAACCGGAGCTTCGGGTAAACCGGTTCGGGGTAATTGCCATGGCGATCCAGTATGATCTGGTGTATCGTAGGAACCGCCGTGTACCACGTGGCGTTGTAGTTAATCATGTCCTTCCAGAACGCCGAGGCGGAGAATCTCCCCGCCGATGGAAGCGCTACCGCCGCGCCTGCACCGAGTGAACTCAGTAAACCGGCGATTAACCCGTGAACGTGGAAGAGAGGAAGCACGATCACCGTCGAGTCGGACTCAGTGAGTCGGTAAACCGATTGGATGTTCCGAACCGAAGATACCAAATTGTGCTGACTCAGCGGTACTCCCTTGGGACGGCTCGTGGTGCCAGAGGTGTGAAGAAAAAGTGCCACGTCAGACGGGTCATTAACGAGTTTAGACACCGAGTCAAGTGAGTTAGACTCTGACTCAGTATGGCTCAGCGAGAGACTCAACTCGGCTTCGTTGTTTTCAGCTTGAGTAAGTGAAGCCGCGGCGCTTGGGATATTTAGCTTGGAAGCCGCGGCTTGAGCCGGCTTGATTCCTTCTAAAGAGGTTAGTAAAAGCTTCGATTCGGAGTCCGATAAGTAAAACTCGAACTCCTCCGCTGTGTACGCCGGATTCAACGGCGCCGCCGTGGCTCGCGCTCGAATAACGGCTAAAAACATCACAACGAACTGAAAAAAAACAAAAACGACGTCAGAATTTTTAATTTTCTGTTATTTTTTTCTGAGGAACCAAACAGGAAAGGGGTTTTAGTTCTAGGGATTGAGAAGCGAAGCGAACCTCGACGGTGTTGGGGAAGGTGAGGGCGACGACATCACCGGGCTTGATTCCGGCGGAGATCAAGCGAGCGGCGGCGGATTCGACCAATTGATGAAGGCGGGAGTGAGAGAGGTCAAACTTTCCGGCGACGGAGATAGCTCGGCGGGAGGCGAATTTCTCGGCGACATGGTGGAGCAAACCGGTGAGCGTCATTGGAGTTTCTGCCATCGTATGAGAGTGTGAACGGTAAATGTTATGGAGATTTGTTCAATGTTTGATATATAAAGGATTGCGTGTGTGTGGCGGTGGCATCTAAGAAGCAAAATTTGTTACGTGAATTGGAAGGATGATGGAAGAGCGGATGTGGATCCTATACTATGCACGCACATGGCGCATAGGGAAGACTCTAGTCAAATTTGTCTACCAGCAGCCAGCTTCACAGTTTGGTGAAATGTTTTTTATTTAAACTGAATATTCTATATTATTTTTTAATTGACAATAAAAATAATGAGGATATTATCATTTATTTTAAAAATTTAAATTTGAAATACTTTTAATCGATAAAATTAAAATAATTATGTAAGAGTTGTAAAGAAAATAAATATATTAGAGTAACATTAATCCATTAATAATGTTTTATATGATATATATTATACTTTTAATTTATATTAATTGATAATAGAAAATAAATTTAAAGTATTTGCTAGAGATTAACCAGGGTTGGCAGAGAATATTCAAAAAAACACAAGGGTTGGCAGAGACATGTTAAGATGGACCATAATTTAAGTTAATAAGAAAATATTTGTTAGAAACTTCTGATGGATAATATTTGTTAGCAACTTGTTAGAAGAGTGTGTTTGCAACCCACTTTCAACAATAATTCATTTATAATGATTGGATAGGTTATGAAGAATTAATTAATTATATTTCTAAAATTATGGAATTTTTAGTAAAATTAACTATTAATTATATTTTTTTATAAGTAAGATTTTATAACCAAAAAGAGTATCAAAAGTACGAAGTTACAAGCAAAATCAAAGAGAAAAGTAAACAAAGGAACACCCCAACCACAAACAAAATAAAACAAACTACAACAACAAACCAAGAAGTAAAAACAAAAGGATGATCACAAGTTATATTTACAAACGTGTTTTTGCATGGTATACCGTTGCACAAAAGAAATGATGAAATCGGGAACATTCGCTTTTAATCAAAGCCATAAATGCAACTCTATATTATTAAAGATGTTATCATGATCCCAATGCTTCAGATTAAAAATGATGTCATTGCAACCAAAAGTCAAATACTCCAAACTCTTGGGAAGCAAACAACCAACCACCAATGTATGTGCTTAGTTGAACAAGACAATAAGTTATTGAAGAGAAAAAAGAGCTTCTACTATCGTTGGACAAGACCGAAGATACACCTAGCCGATGCAAAAATATTCGCCCATAAAGCCCAAGAAATGTGACAACTAAAAGAAGATAATCTGAGTTTTCACTTCGTGTTAAGTATTTTACAGAACTAAAGTACTAACTCGTTTCAATATAGTGGAATACAAGTTATCGTCCTCAGGGAGCAATTACAGAACAATTTAGTTCAATTAGAAAACTTAGGTTTGAATTGTAAAATAAGTGCTCGTAATTGTAAAAAAGGTTAAAAACAATTTAAAACACTTGGGCTTGGATTTCACTCTGATGTTTAAACTTAAGAACTTATTATGTTAATTGAATGACTAAGGATAAAAACCACAGACAAAGATCCCTCATTTGCCAGATTATATGACAAAACTATATCGATTAAATCCCTTTAAACGGTAAAAGAGTTGCCACGCAATAAGAATTCACTTTTTAAAAGTGGTTCATAAATGAAAACTATCTCTAGACTTTCATTGATGAAATTCCTTTTCACAGAACCTCTTTTCAAATTAAATTCAGAAAAGTTAGAAGGAGAGAAGGAAGGTGATTAAGCTTTCAACTCTAAATTAAACAGAGAAAAGAAAATCAATCAATTAACATAAATAAAAACCTGAGTGTGAGAATTGACACAGGAAGTTACATCCAATCCCAAGTAAAGGGTTTTAAGCTACCATCTCTCAATTTCTCACTTTCTCACTTTCTCACTTTCTCCTAGCTCCTAGTGAATGAGGCTTTTTAAAGAGATCATAAGTGGTTTATCTTTCCTCAACATAAGATAAAATAATATCAGATAAGGTTTCTTCAGATCTTTTTTCCTTTTTCTTCACCTTATCTTCTGTGTTTTTATCTATTTATCTGCAATCCAATAATATCAAATCTTATCTAAATCAATCCACAAAATAAGGATAAAACTCAAATCAACAAATTCTCTCTCAAATTAAGATAAGTATTGAATTTACTAAATTTAGGGGAATTTAATTAAAAGATAAACATAATATCATTTAAAATATAGTCAAATTAACCACAAAATAGTTTAATATTTATCTGTCATCACTTCGCAATAACACAAAGGACACATGTCATCAATCAAAAGCACGCTTCTTCGAATAAGGTTGCTCTTACAAGTTATAGGCTGCAAGGAAAACTTCCAAGTAAATGTGCTAACTTTCAAAGGGATGTTCTTGATCTACAAAAGCTTGCAAAATGATCAATATTGAATTGCAAGCCACTTTATGCGCTGATTTCACCGAATAAATGTTCGAGGAACGCGCTTGCCAAATCCACGAGTCAGCAACATTTTCATATAAAACAACATGGCCAAAATCTCGCAACAAATTATCTAATAATAAGAAATCTCTATCAAACAACGACGACCTTCATTCCCACCTTCAAAACAACCACTCTTACACCCTCCCGCCTCACTCACCAAAATATTCTTGTGGACAGCGAAATTATACAATCTATAACGTGTTTGACTAAGAGGAACATCAAGAAGCCACCTATCATGCCTTTGGGAGCTTTGAAGAAGGAAAGATAGTAGACTCGGACAGTCGAGAGGGCAAATTTAAGCAAAACTAATCTACCACCCAAGAAGAAGGATTTTGAGCATCACAAAGACAAATACCTCCTAATAAAAAGATAATACCGGTTCCCAAGTAACCTTCCTACTCGAATTCCCTCCTATAACCATATCCAAATACGAAACGGACACTCCAATTTTAGAATCCAGAATTGATGCCGCATTGGATAGCCAAGAGTCATTGACATTGAAGGTATAAAGTTTACTCTTATAGAAGTAATTTTAATGAACAATTTTCAAATGACATTACTTCTTGAAATTACTTTTTTTATATCAGTTTGTAAGATGAAAATTATCTTACTTCATAATCAATTTTATTCAAAATCAATTATATAGCATTATTTTGAAAATCGGATCGGTCATTAAATCGGTGGTTACCACCGATTTAAGGTTCAATGGTCCAACCATGGTTGGACCGGTTCAATGTTTTCTTCTTTTTTTAAAAGAAAAAATCCAATATATATATATATATATATATATATATATATATATATATATAAACTATACATATATAGCAAAGAATCTTTACTGGTTGAGTGATAATGACTTTTTCCTAAGAATCAAGTTGCTGGTTCAAACCTTGGATAGACACTTTTTGGAATTTTTGTTGAATTAGTAAGGAATCGGTTCTATGTTTAAACCGTCGGTTTTGGCCGGTTTTCCGGTCAAATGTCCAGATCTTTTCAAGCCGATTCCCTGCTACAATGGGACCATTATGCCACCGATTTTCGGTCCGACCGGTTCAACCGGCCGTTTCAGTCCGATTTCCTAAACCCTGTTATATAGAATCAATTTCATTCAAAGGGGTGGACTTGATTGGGTTGAACTCCACCCTATCTTCTTGAAAATTTTACAAGTGATAATATAAATTTTTTTATATTTTGTACCCCATAATCCTATAATATTTTTTAATTTATGGACTTAAATTTTTTATATTTAGTTTCTTAATTTAATAATTTGAAGTTTACTATACCACTAACTATAAACTAAAGTTCATCCTAAATATCCTTAAAGACACCTATTTTTTATATTCTTCTTTTTTTCCTTTATTTTTTAATTGAATTGCACACTTAGTAAAAAAAGATAGAAATGCACCCCCTAATTCGAGTTTAGGTTCACTACAAGCTAAGTCTATTTCTTTTTTTATAAATAAAGGAATATAAAAAAGCAAAGAAGAGAAAAGCAAAAAAAAAAAAAAACTATAAACCTTAAGGGAAGACTATTTCCAGTTGATCCGCCAGAAATTGTAGATGCAAATAAATAGAAGCTACATGAATTATACTATGATTTTCTCTAAGCAAGGGTATATTCACCTTGCGAAGAACATGACCAATGGTGATCATCCACTCCCTAGCAACCAAGCCATGAATGTCCACTAAAATTGTTCCATACTTGTAATAGTGCGCAACTTTAACGTCATTGATACATTGAATAGCATCTAAAGAATTTGACTCGCACAAGACATAACGATATCCTTAATCCCATACTAAGAGGAGGCCATCCAGAATAGTCAACAACTCTAAAGGAAGAATATCACGGGCTCTATCTCTTTCCCTAAAACGAATCACCTGAGACCCGAAACCATTACAAATCAAACCCCCAATACCACCGTAGAGATGAGTAATAGTGAGGCTACCATCCACATTCACCTTGATAGCATTATCCAGACCTCAAAGTCAAGAGATAACTCTGTCGACAAATGTGGTAGCAACATTTGCCTTAGAGAGAAGATAGTGATCCATAAACGAATTATTAATGCTACGAACGACCCAATAAAAATGAAAAATCCCACAAATTTTTATCAAGATCATGATAGTTCCTCCACCAACAACACGACTGATGACGAATAATTATTAAACTATTTTGTGGTTAATTTGAATATATTTTAAATGATAGTATGCTTATCTTTTAATTAAATTCCCCTAAATTTAGTAAATTCAATACTTATCTTAATTTGAAAAAGAGTTGGTTGATTATTTGAGTTTTATCCTTATTTTGGACTAATTTAGATAAGATTTGATCCCTAAATTATTGGATTGCAGGTAAATAGATAAAAGCACAGAAGATAAGGGTGAAGAAAAAGGAAAAAATATCTGAAGCAATCTTATCTGATATTATTTTATTTTATTTCGAACAAAGATAAACCAATTGAGATATCTATAAAAAGCCTCATTCACTAGGAGCTAAAGCAGTCTGAGAGGAAAAGTTGAGAATTCTAGAGATAGAAATAGTGCAAAGAGAGATCTTCTGTAGATGGTAGCTTAGATTCCTATTCTTGGATTTGGACGTGGCTAGCACTGTAATCACTCAAACTCTCGTGTTCCTTTCTATATTAATTGGATTGTTTCTCTTTATTTGTTTTAATTGTTGACTTTAAAGCTTAATAATCTTTCTTCTCTTTCTTCTAACCTTTTCAATTGAATGAGAATTTGATTTAAAAGGAGGTTCTGATAAAGGATTTTCATAAAGCAATAACCTAGAGATGGGTATTGATTTATGAACCGTTTATTTAGAGGTTTTGCTTATTGCGTAATTGAATTCACATATTTTTAAGAGATTGGAATATGTATTTTCATTATCACAGAATCTTACAGAATGAGAAATCTTCTGTAAGTGAAAATTTTACCTTACGGTCTTTCAAATAATATAGAAATTAACAGAGAGGAAGAGATCGTTACAGTGCGCAGCAAGTTCAAATCCAAGTATTTATTAAAATTGTTTTAAACTCCTTTACTTTACGAGCATTCGTTTTATAATTCAATTCAATTCAAAACCTTTCGAAAACTTTGCCCAAAGTCTTATATTGGCACTAAATTGTTCTGTAGTTGCTCCTTGAGGACGATAATCTGTTTTTCCACTATATTGAAACGAGTTAGTATTTTAGTTCTCTAAAATACTTAACAACGACCAAAGAGAGGACAAGAAAAGTTGATGGTTATCCCTATCAAAAGAGTCCATGGACCATGAATGTAAGTCTTGAGAAAGGAATTCTGTCCGAGAAGTGAAACCAAGGCTATTCCACAACAAAAGAAAGTTGGGACACTCACAGTGACAATGTAAGGGATCCTCTATTGAAAATTGACATCACGCACAGGTAGCATCTGTAGCAAGGCCATGAGCTTGACAGAGCGAATTGGAAGGCAAAACATTCTTTAAGAATCATCAAAACAAAGAATTTGATATTGTTCTTAGTTTGCAATTTCCAAATATGACCATTACCATTACCCATATCACACGCTATCAACCAATTATATGCCTCCCTAGAAGTGTATAAACAAGAGGCAGAGCTAGCCAAGGTCCATGTATCCACCTCGCACCCAGGGCGAGGAATGGAGTAAAAGTCGATTTCTGCTTTTATGTGGTAAGAGAGTCAAGAAGCAACATATCCCATAACAACATACCATCATTCCATAAGTCCCTTACCTTTAAAATAGTATTAGAAATATGCACAAACAAAACAAGATTGCAAAGAGGTCTCTCCACTCTCCAAGTATCATACCAAAGAGAAGTCTCACAATTCACAAAATAGTACGAGAAGCCATCCCAAAGGGATTCCACAGCTTTACAAATTCCATGCCAAATGAAAGAAGAGTTAGTAGATGCAATCTATATACATTACTCACCTAGGTACTTATGTTAAAGCACATTAGCCCAAAGAAGAGTATGGTCAACCTCCAACAGCCCTCAAACAAGTTTTCCTAGCAAGCAATTATTGGTGCCCCTTGCATCTTTCAAGCCCGAGCCACCTATGGCGGTGAGTTTCGATAATGAATGAAAGAATCTAAGGGCACTTTTTTGACTCGGGTATAGTAGAGCATAATGGGCTCATTCTTCTAAGTTATGAGCTTCTCAAGCTCACTTTATATTAAATTGAGAGAAATAGACACAATAATTTGATATGTTTAATTTAACAAGTGAGACCCGCAAAATTACTATGTCTATCTTTTTCATACTTAATAACATCAAGTACACTTGAGTCTCAACTCGTTTTTCCTTTAACTAAATGTCGAGAGTTTGATTCTCACATTAGCTGTAAAGCGGCCTTTAAACTTTGAGGTCAATAGTTCCACCTTTCGATGTGCCTTCAAGTCAATAAAAAATTTAGTTATTTTAATTGACGGACGACGATACAATGAAAACATTGGAATACTAAAAAATATTCTTAATCTTCTTACTTTATATTCCTACGAATTTTCATCCTTGCTTATAAAAATATATTTTTAATAATTTTTATCTTTAATTTTTTAATTAATACTTACCTTTTGAGATAATAAGAGGATAAATAAAAATTGGGTCTTGATATACAATGTTTTTAGGGCACTAGAAATAGAAAAACAATCATAAGTACACATTGTTCCGTCTTTTGAAAATACAAAAAACTACATATTACAATATCTTTTTACTATATTTAACTCTTTAAATAATACTATTAAGACACTAAATATCATTTTTCATATTAGTAAGAGCAAGTAGCAATGCTGAAAAAGATAGCACTTAGTAATTGATAATCAAGTGGAACTTTGATTCTACTTTATGATATAATAATAATAAGGATAGAAAATATGGAATTTCGACCAATGACTTGATTTGATCTGCTTGGTTAATGCACCGGTTGTCAGTGGAGAAACAAACTGGGGAAGGCACTTCTATATATTCCTGTTCTGACGGGAAAGTGGGAGACACGTGGCAACTTTTTATATTTATTTTTAAATAATTATTGGGATACACCCTTTTCATAAAAAAAATTATTTACAATCCAGTTAATCCGAATTAATTTAATTTCTGTAAATCTTAAACAGTTTTTAAGATATACTTTTATTAATTATTAATTTAAATTAATTAGATTGTAAATAATTAATTTGAATTAAGTATTAATAACGAGGTAGAGACGTAGAGTAATGAAAAAATAAATAAAAATTATTGTTATTTGTTACACCATATTTAGAAGTATAATTCATTTATAATTGTGTCAAATTAATAATTAATACTCTAGTTTGTTTGAAGAATTAACTGGATTGTAAATAATTAATTTGAATTAACTTTTATAGGTGAGTATTTTAGTCATTGACTTTATAGAATATTTGAATTAGTTGTTGACTTTGTACTTTGTATATCACTTTAATGTTTAACGTTAAGTGACACATACGGAGTGTCTATGTGACGCATTAAGTATCTATGTGGCATATTATTTGACACATAGAAATCCACACAAGCAACCAAATAACGTCGTTTTGTTTAATCTTCAAAATTATGTTGTATTTTTGGAGTCCAAATATACTTTTGTTGTAAATGATTTAAGAGATTAATTAAGTGATTTGTTTTGAGATTAAGCAAAACAACGTCATTTGGTTTGTTTAATAGACTCTTGTATGTAAAAAAAAAAAAAGTGTCATATACACATAACGTACTACATAGGCACTTCATCCGTATCATTTAACATCAAGGACTAAAGTGGCACACGAAGTGTAAAGTCATGGACTAATTTAAATATTTTATAAAATCAGGGACTAAAATATTTTGTAGCTACAAAGTTGGAGACCATTTTGGTAAATTAGTTCTTTCTTATTATTTGACTATCCCAAGCTATACTATTTTATTTGTTTTAAATTAAACATTTAGTCTTTATACGTGTCTCTATTAGTGTTTTGTGTCTTTCTGTTATCTTACCATTAGTTCATGCTAAAATGAAAAAAATAAGTACATGAACTAAAACATAAAATAAGTACATGTACATGGACTAATACGAAAAACAAGTACATGTATAGGGATTAAAATGAAACACAAATACATGTATACGGACTAAAAAAAAATAAGTGTGTATAAGATTAATTAATTTCTATGTCAATAGTCCATGTGTATGTCATTAATTGGATCTCAGAGGATCCGTTAGCCACGTAGGATGAAGTTATCACTGTTAGTATTGAAATTGGCTATAGAAATCAATCCAAAAATGGCGAACATATCTGCGACGAGGATGTTTTCTCCCCATCCCCATTCCCCGCCTCCCCACAGGGAACGCGGGGATCCCCATAGAGAACTCAGGGATCCCCACAAATATTCGAAAATCTAAAAAATTCTAAAAAGTATAAAAATCCGAAATATAAGTAATAAAAGAAAGAACCAATGTAAGAGTCCGAACAAACGATGCAAGAGCAGGAATAGGGGTGGCAAAAAAACTCGTACCCGCGGGTACCCGGCGGGTATACCCGTCACGGGTTGGGCATGGGTAGCTAATCGGGTAACCGCCAAGTTTTTTAAGCGGGTATTTAACTACCCGTTTATAAACGGGGCGGGGGCGGATATTGTGGTACCCGTACCCGCGAATACCCGTTTATATATATATTTATATATATTAAAATAATATTTATAATAAATAAATATAAGTAAAATTACAAAAATATTCTCATATATATATAAATGTTAAGATTGACTCTTTTTTTTAATTTATTGTGGTTGAATAAATTCTATTATTCAATGGAACAAGGTTTATTTTATTGTTTGTTGTTCTTTTTTTTATGAAAAAAAAAATTAGTTAGGTTATTCATGGGTACCCGCGGATACCCGCAGATATGAAAAACTACACGTGGATATGTATAAATGGGTACCTGACAGGTAATGGGGCAGGGACGGGTATAGCGGGGTTAAACGAGAGCGGGTAACGGGGGTAAGTACTCGTCCCCGCTCCGCCCCGTTGTCATCCCTGAGCAGGAATGATGGGTATAACAATAATGAGCATGATGACCATGAACAATATGCAGGAATGAACAGACGAATAACACAACAATTGATATAAACAGGGACAAGAACTAAGAGCAATGACAATAATAGATAAAAGTTAATCATATTTTTTTTATGTAAATGACTACATTAACTCTTTTAATTATATGTATATTTATTATATTAATTATAATAAATGAGAGTATTTATGTAATTTTATATATATATATTTAGGGATGCGGGGACCCCACGGGATGGGGAGCATGGTCCCCGTCCCTATCCCCAAATTTGTTGCTGGGGAACTTTTGTCCCCGTCCCGACAGAAAATTTTTTTCTCAACTACAGGGTCCCAAATGAGGTCGTCTCCACAAGAATCCCCAAATCTAAATGGTGATTATCATGCCTAATAAAGACAGCATCGTGATTCAAATGACTTGATTTTAAATTTTGTCTGAGAGAGGATTGTTAGGATAATTGTGTTAATATATTATTTTTCCTTTCCATTTTACATAAATATTTCTTACAAAATTCAATTTTAATTTAAACCAATAAGTTTCCGAAAATGAATTTAAATTTAGTTAATTTTCCGGAAGAAACAAAAAAGAGTTTTGGAGAGTTCAGAAATTCAAAATTCATAAAAGTTACAAAATTAGATTTCAAAATATAAATTCTTTGTACATAAAAATCAATTTCTAGGAAAAAACCATTTTTTTGTTCCAAAGGAAAAAAAAAACATTTGGGTATTAAAATTTCTTAAAGTATTTTGGAGTGGCGCAAATAGAAAAAGTGGGTGTGAAAAGAAGTAACTCCCGCCCTACCAATAAACTCGACTGAATTGGTTTCCAAAAATAAAAGTTGACTGAATTAATTAGGGATTTTGATAGTTGTCAAAAAAAAATTAGGATTCTTGTAAAAAAAAAAAAGGATTTTGATACAATACCCAAAGTTGATTGGACTTGTATTCTAGGGAATAATAGAATGTGTGCTATATTTATGTTCAACGACACACTAAAGCTCAAGAAAATGAAATGTTACATTAACTATTTTTTTCATGTTAAAAATAATAATTTATAATTGTGTCCAAAGGGCTTAGTAGTACTAGTATAAAATTATGATACTCTATTTGTTAAAGATGGCTTAGTGTACAATTTTTAAAGTTGCTAACAGTGATATCGCTAGCCATTTCAATAACTATTTTAGTCATTAAAATATTTAGAGACCGAAAAAGCTAAGTTTAGTGACCTATTTTGTTGGTCGCTAAACAAACCTTTTTTAATGAGATAGAGAGGTTGAAGAAAACATTGAAAATAAATATAATATAATTATAGTTATTTTGTTTTGTTTTTGTTAATGTTTGCTATATGAATTTTCAAAAAAAAAAAAACTGTGATATATAATTTTGTATTACAATTAGTTATAAAAATATTAAAAAAAAAACAAACAAACACTAAATTCACTCGTTTTGAATCCATCTTCTACCTATATGGAACCTCTTGCAAATAGCATATATACACACATAGTATCCAAATTAATTAAGATCTAGCACCAAGACATTTTCATCATTTTGCAAACTTGGAGTGTCAAATAGTCACATTCAAGCTCATGGGGAGGCTATTATCATGATTAAATTACTGATAGCTCTATAGATAAATTAAAATGGCTCAACTAATTAATAATTAATTCGAAGTTAACCCTTCAATATATTTAACTATTAATTTAATTTTTTTGTTAATTTTATTTTGTCACATAGAATCGTCACGGATTTCTCCTTGTCTAAATTAAGGTTCTTGGTAACATGTTACTCTTCTATCAAAAAATAATAATATACAGAAAAGCAAATTAAGAAGAGACAATGAAATTAAAAAATTAATAGATGACCAAACAAACTATATATAGACATTAAATATATAACATGCACAACTTTTATTTAATTACTCCATTACATTACAAAAGTAATAAGAACCGTTAAACTATCAAGTTTGGCCAAATTACAAGTAGAACAAACCTTTCTATATATATATAGCACATAAACTTATTATATGAAAAACTTTGATGGTAAAGTACTCAATCCTAGCTATATTTAGAAAGAGAGAGTTTTCATTATTATTACAAATAAAATCCACTACTTTTTTTATAGATTTAACTAGTAACAAACCTGTGCAATGCAACTCTTTTTTTATTTTTATTTTTTTTTGCTAATTGATATGTAGATCCTTTAATTTATATTGGACTTTTCAAGATTATTATTGGTGGATAATTAATTAATTAATTAAGAGGGTGGAAGGGCATCAATTTCATGCATGAATTTAAGAAAGTGATGGTCAGATTGAGGAGAAAAGGCAATGAACTTCATAGAGTCAATAGGTCCTGGTGCCACAATTCCAGAACTTCGAAGCTCTGCCATTAATCCTCTCCGAGCATGTAATCCTTGTGTTTTACATAATTTTGGAAGAAATACACCTGTACATATATACACAAATAAATAACATTGTAATTAGTTAATTATTCTACTAGTTGTGTCCCTTTGAAAATTTAGTGGCACTAGTGCTTTGATAACGCGTGTAATTTATTGTAACAGATTTAATATTTTTTAGCGGTTAAAACAAATCTTTTCTTGAGTTTTAAATGTTAATAAGAAATTGATTGAGGAGTTCACTAGATATTTTCTAAGTGGTTTAACTGCTAAAAATGTTATTTCAAAAAATTAACATCTCACCACTTTATTAGCGGTTCTAATACAAAACTGCTAAGAAAGAGACTCTTTTCTTCTTATACACCACTACCACCAATTTTTCAAAAAGAGAAAACTCCTTAATTCTTTGACATATGAAAGTTAGGTAAAACAAGGGTTGTAATTCAGGATTGTTTTAAACAAATTTATATTTTTTTTATGAGGTATCCTCTAGCTAATAATAAAAAATTGATCTAATCTTTATTGAAGCATAAAAATTAGTAAAGTGAGTTTCGTCTTTTTAATAAGACTTTTCTCAAACATTCACACATAATTTGTTTCTTGATCAAATTGTGTAACTCACATTAATTTCTATAAAAAAAAAGTACATAAATTTCCTTATAAGTTTACCATTAAGTTCATAAATTATACTTCCCCTATACCTTTTGGAACATTTATAGTGTTTCAATAATATAAGGCCATTTATAATTTTCATGGTATATTTATTATTATTTTTTTCATATTAACTCTATAATTAATAAGTTGTTTTAAAAGAGTTTGAGTTCCCTCAAATAAATAATATGATAATGTACGAGAGTAAAATTATGGGTCTTACATGATAAGTGAGACCCACAATTTAATTCTTAATATATCTCTCATACAACATATCAAGTAAACCGTATTAAATCCTAATTCATTTTAAAGTGATAATAAAATATAATCAATGCAATTATAAATTTAAAATGTAATTATTGAGATGTATGTATGTATACCTTCAGCAGCAGCAAGATTGAAGAAGAGGTCAACAATATTTGGGCAGGTCAAGTAGCATTGAGGAGAGCAAAGTTTGAGAGTGAAGTGAGTTTCTAAGAGAGAATCTGATGAAATCCCAAGCGTCAATCTGTTCAACCCACAAACCTTGATGCACTCATCGCTTTCCACGTGTCCCTTCAGATTCACAGCATCGATCTCAGATGTCTTGCACGTGAACGCTTCCTCTCCCGTTCTCTTCCTCACGTGCTTCTCCAACACACACCGCTTCCCACTTGTTGAAACCGCAAACGCACACTTTTTTGAGTCCAGAACCTCACATTCTACACCTGATCAATAAATTTATTTAATTTAACACTTATTTAATCAGTACTACTTAAATTTTATATTTTTTCTCTCATCTAAATAATGGAATTAATATTACAAATTTACAATATTAGAGAAAACATAAAATTAATTATATTCTTACCGTTTTCAGTTACGTGTTGCGTACGTGTAGGAGTGTGAGAAAGGAATTCATTAAAAAATAATTGGCTGTTTAGTTTGTATTTTTATTTTCTGTAATTTGTTTTTAGTATTTTTAGTTTTTTTTCGTAAAATGTCAGAAAATAGACAACAGAATGAAAACCGGAAATGAAAACAGAAAATAAAAATGCAAATCAAACAGCCCCTAAGAGATTGTTCAGTTTGTATTTTTTTTTCTAAAATTTTATAAAAGGAAAAATTATATATTAAAAAAATTATTTTTAACATTTTTAATTTTTTATTAATAGATTTCAAGAAACACGAAATAAATAAAAAATAAAAAATATTAATACAAATCAGAAAAACTATAACTCCAAGGGTTGGTTTAGCGGTATAAGACCCTATTAAGTTCATATGAGAGACGATCCACAGCGGGAGATCCCCTGTTTGAATCCCACATATACCAAATTCCTAGGGGCCAGCGCTGGCCACACAGTGCGAACGTGATTAGTCACATCTTAAAAATGGAAAAACCCATAATTATATAAAAAAAATGAAATAAACTATAAATTTCTTACCAAGAGTTCCTTGTACCAAGAATGCAAAGCCAGAGACAATGGCAATGAGAGCAATGAAGCTAATGTTAAATGCCATAATGGGTTCACTTTAATTTGTTATGCTAAATTAAAGAAGCTTTGAAAAATTATTGGAAATTAAGCTTTTGGTTATTAGGAATTTTGTTTAATCTTCAGATCGTATAGTAGTGAGCTGAGGCTTCATGGGGTGAGTTGTATTTATGGGGGAGATATCTCTGCTTCATCCCTCAGAGTTTGACATCTAGGAACGTCGATCTCCAAGCAGTTTTGATCTAACGGTTGGTATGCTTTCTACCATATATACATTATATTCTACAATGGTAAATATTACTCTTATTTTGAGAAATAATACATTTTCGTAAGGTACGCTTTGTTTAGAGTATTTTTCTAGAAATAATAGATTTCAGCATCGTCAATAACCCCTAATACAAAATAATATTGTTATAACCTCCTAAAAATTTTTTTAAATATTCTTTTACTATCTTATAAGATATTACTCTTTTCATTTTTTATCTGTTCACATAAAAAAAACTATACTTATTTATCTTTATACTTTTGTACTTCAAATAATATTAGTCAAGCTTATTTGATTTTTTTGTGTTTTTGCATTTGTAACCGTTTTATGCCGTCAAATTTTATTTGTTCTATGTTTTACAAAAGGTGTAAAATGTGCAAGAATAGTTAAATATAAAGTTAAGGCAATACTATCTGAGGTAAGAATTCAAAGTAATTTTTTTTTTCTGAATTGAAATCTTGAAATTATTTGTTTAAAATTCATTAAATTTTAAATTTAGGCTTTAATCTAACTTATTAATATAAAATTTAACTCATATTAAAAGATTGTCCAAACCTTTATAAATTCTATTAAGGAAATTCTTTTAGTGCTTTTCAAAATTTAACTCAACATCTTATTATGAATCTTGTGGTTACTTTACATAACAATTTATTAACCCTGTCAATTTTTGTTGGCGGTGGCTATTATACTTGCAATTCATTGAAAACAAATATAGTCCTTCTCAATTCACTACTAAAAGATAAATTGGTTTTACTAGATATCATTCTCAGGGACTATTTTCTACATACCAATTCACAAACTTGTCACAAGTTGGACAATTATAATGAAGTTGGATTGAAAAGAATTCTAATACTATGAAATAAACAAATCCAAATTCCTAAATCCTAAAAGAATTAAATTAGGCAAATTGGATAGAAAAGGAGTTAAAATGCAAGAGATGAATATGTTAGGGTTTAGGTTTCTTTAATTTCAATGAATTGCAATCTAAATTAGGTTAATATATATTTCAATCCTAATTTGTTAGTCAAATTGCACTTCTAATACCTAATCTCTAGTTTCTTGGGTGAAGAGACCTTTAATCTCTAAATAAACTCTAATCCCTTAGGTGAATAAATTAAAAACTAAGCATTAAGAATAAGAATTTATTAGGCTACCAAATACTCAATGAATATTCCTTGACTAAAGAGTAATAAGACTCATAAATTCTATATCAAGAACATACATAAATTTGAACTCTTTTGATCTACTTTAATCCTAGTCAATTAGGGTTTTGTGGTGTTTGGAGTGTTCATATAATGTGTGGTAAATATAACTTAAGGCTGTCTCTTATCTATTTATATTTTATAGAGTTAAAAAGTCAAAATAAGGGTTTTTGGGCGCTCAGGCGCCCCATTACATTTGAGTGCACCCCTGGCAGTAAAACATGTGATTTTGGATAGATTTGGGGTGCTCAGGTGCTTTGTTTGGGCGCTTGACTGCTTATATGGCAGCAACTACTTTTTGTCCAGCGTTACTATTTGAGGCACTTGAGTGCTCTGTTGGAAGCTTCAAATTTCCTTGTTTTTCATCATCTTGTGCCTTCTAAAAGGCTTCCAACGATCTAATCTTTGATCTCCAAAGTTACTTGGCGAATTTTTCCTATCTAAATCAAAAGAGAAAATGTGAGAATTTTTATGATTATATCAAAACATGTAAAACACCACAAAAGTGACTAAATATACCTAAACTATTACTAATGACTATCTACACCAAAACTACCCTAAATTCAACAAATTACTTTCAAATATTGAAAACAAGTATCAAAATTAAGAGCTATTATTGTAAGTTTAATGCAAATGTCAAGCATTTTTACAGAAATATCACTTACCCAAACTTAACTCTTGCACATCCTAGGCAAGCAAAGTATTGCATTAGATCACAATTAAGCTCAAATGTCTATGTAACAAAGACAACCATTAAAAGTTCATAGTACAAAACCACAAGTAAATCAAAGCCAACAAAGAAATGCAACTATCATGAGCTTCCCAATGGCATAACCACAAAGTGAAGCAATTTCAATTCAAGAACATGCATAAATGGATGAGTTCTCACTTGGAATACACTCTTTCACTCAAGTGTTAAGGGCTAACTGTTTACACTCAAAATCACTTAACATAACATGCATTACCATAGGCTTGTAAATAATCTAATCATCAATTATTCACTACAATTGTAGAGAGAGTGAAAATACATATTTATTGAATTCATTTTAACAAACAAAATACATATTTATTGAACAAAAACAAACTCCATACACAAGTGCAGAGAGCAGGGTCCTTATTAAACATACAGATAACCATAAAATACTTATTCCAATCTTAATTTTAGTGCATGAATTCCAAAACCTAGCTAGCTAATACTTAATTAATTAGTATGGTGGATATGCTGGTGCAAGTGAAGGTTCAGGTGTGACAGAGAGCTCTGTATCAGCATCAAAAGGCAGTGGAGGTGAAGCTATGAACTGAGCAGAGTGAAAGGGTGCAGGTGCCACAATTTCAGAGCTCTTTATCTCAGCCATTCCTCTACGACCATCATTTTTCCCTTCCGCTTCACACAACTTTGGAAGAAATACACCTATTCATCATACAAACGCACTCTCAGAATTCAAACTCCTGTCAACAAACTTAAAAAATCTACGTATTTACCGACTAAGCCGATAATCGTTAGTAACGAATTAACATACCTTCGCCGGCAGCAAGGTTGAAGTAAAGATCAACAACATTGGGGCAGTTATGATAGCAGTGAGAAGAACAGAGGGATTTTGTGAAGTGAGAGTCAAGAAGAGAATCAGAAGAGATTCCAAGGGCATTTCTGTCCAAACCACAAGACTTTATGCATTGGTCACTTTCAATGTGATCCTTCACTTTATTATCAGCTTCAATCTCTGATGTCCTGCACGTGTACGCTTCTTCCCCGCTCCTCCGCACGTGCTTCTCCAAAACGCACCGTTTTCCTTCTGAAGATACCGCATATGCGCACGTGTCGTGGGTTAGATTCTCACATTCTATCCCTCCTGCATTTTGCCACTATTGTTTGAGATAACATAGGCATCACTTTAAATTTAATGTTGTTATTTTTATTTATAACTTTTTATTTTAATGCAAGTGTCAAAATAATGGAAGAGTTTGTCAATTTACAAATATAAAATGGATACATTGAGAAAATTAAACACTTTGGATCGATGATGAAGGTAGCTAGTACTGTTTAGTTTAAGAAATATTAATTTTTAGTTTTGGTTAAAATAAAATTTTGGTGCCCACATGTGAAGATTTCAATTGGGTCACCAAATATAAATATTTTTCGATTATGTTTTTATACTTACAAGAATTTTACATTTCGATACTTATTAAGAATATCACACTAAACAATTTTGTCATTTATTAGTGTTTTTGGTATCAGATTAATTTCGGTTGATATAGACTTTATCTAAAAGAATTAATTTTATAGTATAAACATATAATAATGAACATATTAACAGATAAATAATAAGTGGACAAAGTCTATACTATTAGATATAATACTCATCATATAATACTCATATTAGCCCATCATCCTTACTAACAAATTAATATATTAATATAAATATTAGATATATACTATATTAATTTAGATATTGTTAGTAAAAACATTTGAGGTTATAGTAACAAACAAATTTATTAGACAAAATCTATACTAACTGTTATTAATTTATTAGGCGTCGGTTGTTATAGTAATATTGTCGTCATCTAAAGTACTATTAACTTACCTAAGCTTATAGTGGCTAAATCAAATAGAATTTTGAATAGCACAAAACTCAATAAATTTAAGGAGAAAATTAAAAATAAAAGTCATGTATAAAGATTAACCTGAAACAAGTATTATATATAAAGATAACATTGAAATTTAAGGGTTAAATAAGTTTGTGTTTTTTTTTAAATTTTAGTAAAAATTCATTTTTAATTTTTAAATTTTAAAACGTTGATTTTTGGTCTCTTAATTTCACAAAAATATGCTTTTAGTGCTTCAATATAATCTTTGCTGATATGACAAGTAAATCTATTGACATGTAGTGTTTCTGAAATGTCCTCCATTCGCCACGCCACTAAAAACTATGTAACGGGACTAAAAGATAATTTTTTCAAAGTTCAAAGACTTAAAGTTAACAATCTAATTCAAAAAGAATGTTTTATTAATGTTCAAAGACTAAAAATGTATATATCGCTGGTATATAATAATGGTACTTTAACCATAAGAATTTAAGTGAAAACTTTTCTTGTAGAGACAATTGATCAAAGCAATTTTAATAAGTGGACTAATTTGATATCGAGTGTCACACATGTAAGGAAAATAATATATTTATACCTTTCTAGTTTTTTTTCGTTAGTCTCACCTTTCTAACTTTTTAAAGTTTATTAAATTTTTTTTTCAAAAAAATTATCTCATCATATTAAACAAAATCTCATCCCCCCATGCATGCATTAATTTAACCACGTTTTAAGATATTTATTATTCAAAGACTCATTGCGATTGTTGTTTACTTTACATTCTTTTTCTTTTAGTACATAGTAATTAAGGATATCTTTTAGTAAAAATAAAGATTAATTCATAATTCATTCGTGACACATAAACTAAACATCATGAAAGTGAATTTCGCTTTCTCTTAATAAAATATTAGTATATATATATATATATATATGTGTGTGTATAAAACAAAGGATGGATCAAAATCTAATTAAATTAAAAATTAGAAACATACCAAGAGTTCCTTGCACGGAGACAAAAATTGCAACAGCAATTACTACCAAACATGTGGTGTTAGAGGCCATGACTCAAGCAGAAGATAAAACTAGCTTTGGAGTTTGGAAATTTGGTATATTTGGCACTCACAGGATTATTGAGCTGCTATTGTTAGTTACACGGAGTAGTGTATTTATAGTGGTTTCTTAAAGGGAAATTTCAACAATTTTCCAATAAAAAAAAACTTAAATAAGTTTTTAGTCCTTACAAAATAGTATTTTTTAGTTTAGTCCAACTTAATTCAAAACTTTTCGTTTTAGTCCCCACAACTTTATTTCATAACAAGTACTAGTTTTTGGATTCAAATTCAATGTCCCCAAATCATGTCCCACGAATAGAATATCGTCACGTCATTTAAAATATTCCCTTTAATTTTATGTTTAATTTTTTAATAGAATTTTTTAATGACGTGGCGATATTCTATTCGTAGGACATGATTGGGGATATGATTTGGTGACACCTGATTTTAATCCCCAGTTTTTATAGTTACCAAATTTTGTTTTTAGTTTCTTTAACTTAATTTTTTCTTATTTTGATCTCTGAAATTTCAATTTTTTTATTTTGATACCTTAATAAAAAATGTTATAAAAAAATTAACATTAAAGACTCAATAAAAATTTTAAATGGACCAAAATGCAAAAAAAAAAATATTTTATAAAAATTAAAACCAAAAAATTATAAATTTTGGAAGAACTAAAATAAAAAATTATTAATTTCATAGAGACTAAAAATTAATTTAAAGCTAAACAAAATGATTATAATTAGGAGGTAGGTGGAATTTTCAAAAGGAGTCAAATGAAGGGAGAAGAGATTAAGAATAGTAATTATTATTAGAAGATTATTATTTGACGATGTTGAAATAAAAAAAAAAATTAAATCTTATTTTTTAAGTGTGGATGTTGTTGGTGTTATTATTTTTAAGTTATATTATGAAAAATTATAATGTATTGATATGGTCGTATGTAATATCAAAATTTTATTATAATTTAATAAAAAAATACTTAACAAAAAACTCATTTTATTCACTTTATTTTAGAACTTATGAAAGATCAGGACCGACCTGTACCTGGAGGCGTGTGAAGGAGGGCTGTTTTAATTTGGTGGCTGTTTACGACGATGACGAATTGACTTAAGGTCACAAGTCAAGAGCGATACCGCTATCAGCGGAGGAACTCATTCGACAAGACAATATAAACTAACTTCCACATACACCTAACTCTGCCCCTCTCCACGCAAATGAAATGAATTCCTAGGGTTCAAAATTAATATGATATATTATATTGATATTTTCAGTAAAGAGAGATAAACACATAAATATCGACGCGTTAATATATATATATATGGTTGGGTTTAAATGATATTAAAGTGTTAAAGTTCGTAAATGATATTACATATAATTTGTTATAAAATCTGAATTTCATCAATTCAATCCATCCATTGAAAGTTTATATGATGAATAACATCAACTATGCAAAAATTCATAAATTTGAAATTTTATACATTGGTGGAGTATTAAACGGTTTCGGAATGATGTAAAATTTTGTAAACATGATCTATATGATAAGTAGATTCAATCCAACGATGAGTTTCGTGAAAAAAATATTCGATAAATAGTTATTAATGAGTGTAAGAATTTGTATAACATACAACGGTGTCATTTGATCCGCCCTATATATATATATATATATATGACATTAAGGTGTCAAACTTACAAAATGACACCACGCATAATTTTTTTAGACAACGAATTTCTCCGATCTAATTGTTGAGTTGAAAGTTTATATGACGTAGATTAACCGTGTAAAAATTCATACAATTTGAGAATTATTTGATACATAATCGGAATATCTTGTTTTAATGTATAATACATATTTTAAAAAATAAGTAAATTTCGTTAGTTAGATTATATACTTACAAATTTTCAAATTGTATGAATTTTTGCATACTTCATCTAGATCATATAAACATTCAATTGAACAGTTGGATCGATGAAACTCGTTATAAAAAAAGAAAATTATGCGCGAAGTAATTTAGTAAGTTTGATACTTTAATGTCATTTGAACCGAATTCATATATATATATATATTAAATTTATCACATTCTATTATTATGATTCGATTGTAAACATGTTTACTTTGTATAACAATTAAAAAAGCCATGTTTACTCTTTCAATTTATCTTCTTTATAACGTTAACAATTTCATTATTTTAATAAAAAACAAAATTTTTAAGACTAAAATCTAACAAATTCTATCTAACATCTCATCTCGACCAAAATTAAATAACTAATTTTTAAAAAGCTAACAAAAAGATTAAAATTGTCAATTTTACCAAACTTAGAAAACCGAAATCGCACATTTAAAAGTCGGGGAGCAAATTTTCTAAAACTATAAAATAGAGAAACCGAAAATACAATTATACCTAATTGTTTATGATTTTTTTTATAAACAAAAATGCATCCAATATAGTTCAAACCAAGAAACAATTATTCAAATAAAGTAACACTCTCCAACCCTAATTGTTTATTATGATTATAAGTATCATATCACTAGGTGTGATAGAAACTAACTTGAATTCAACAGATTTTCAAAACATTGGTTAATATATGGATTAGTGACAAGTTCAGTTCATTTTTTTTACATTAAAAATAAAGTATATTCAAATCTCAACATATAATCAAAAGACTAATTCTTTCAAAGAAATTACTAAATGAATACAGCCAAGATTGGTGACAAGTTTAGTTAACATACAAAGACGCATATTTGTGTATATTATGTGTAATTTATTTTCTTTTTCGGTCAAACACACACAAATTACATTAAATCTCTTTTTAAATTTACATTACTGATGAATAGTGATGATCAAACCCTACACTTTGACCTCCAAGAACTCCATTTTATCTCATCTCTTAATGTCATTTAAGCTACAAACTATTGACATTAACGTATAATAATAAATGATTAAATGTGTTTAATAAGAATTGTATTAATCCCACAATTACTTTTCCTCCTCTGTGTGCGGCACGCTGGGAAAATGTTAGTTATGCATTGACCACGCAGGTAACATATTTAATTTATGCAGAACCTTTCAAGAAACACAACTCACACTTTTCAGTTTTGTCAATTGTTATGGATCTATATTTTGGCTTATGTATGTATTGTTAGTATAAATTCAAAATATTTATATTAACAGTATATACATTTTTAAAAAGATATTTAATGCATAATGGAGTAATTTCATATTCCCTCCATCTCTTAATATAATTAAGACTCTCTAAAAAAAAGTTGTCTCTTTTAATATAAAATACCTTTACAAAGTTTAAGTAAAACTTATTAATAGTTTGAATAATAGTATATCCTCCTAAATATTCTCTTACTTATCCTCCTAATATCTTATAAAGTATAAAATTAAATACACTTTTAATCTTGAAAACATAAAAGCATTGAAAATATTCTTGAATGAGTAAGTAGTAGGATTTTCAGAAAGATGGAGTAGGAGGATTAGGAATTTTTAAGTCTGTCATGCACAATTAATAAGTATTTTAATAAGATAGTAGGTGTTGTGAAAATGAGCCGATCTATTCGTGAAATACTCGGACTTAACTTATCAAATACTCGTTAAAGCTCATTTATTTAAGTAAACAAATTAAAAGAGCTCAAACTTTAAGTTAAGCTCGAACTTTATAAACTTCACATTAAAGACTTTAAGTTTACCTAAATTATTTGAAGCTTTATGAAATAATGTATTATTCACTTTAAAAATTTTAACTCCATTTACATTATTTTTCATTACTTTAAAATTGCAACACTATTTTTAGATATTGTGTACCATACACTTGAAGAATTGAGTGTTTTCAAAATAAAAATGAATAAGGTGTTTTTCTCTTACCTAACTTTTTTAAGCTTTTTCAAAACAATGTCTTATTCACTTTAAAGTTTCTACCTTAATTTACATAAATTTTTATATTTTTAAAATTGCAATAGTTTCTATTTTAGAGATCGTGTACCATACACCTGATGAATTTGGTGTTTTCCAAAATAAAAATGACAATGCGATTTTTAATTAACTAAATTATTTCAAGTTTTTTTAAAACAATGTCTTATTCACTTTGAAGTTTCTAGCCCAGCTTACATAATTTTTTACTGTATTTTAAAATTGCAACAACTTCTTTAGAGATCGTATAGTGTACAGTTGAAGAATATGATGTTTTTCAAAATAAGAATGAAAATGCAATTTTTAAATTACCTAAATTATTGTAAACTTTATGAAAACAATATGTATTGTTCATTTGAAGTTTCTAACTCAAATTAGATAATTTTTTATATTTTTAAAATTGTAAAAAAAATAGAGATTGTGTACTATGCATTTGAAGAACTTGTTGTTTTTTGAAATAAAAATGAAAATGTGATTTTTAAATTACCTAAATAATATGAAGCTTTTTTAAATCAATGTCTTATCCACTTTGAAGTTTCTAGCTCAATTTACATAAGTTTTTTATTTTTAAATTAGGTAAAATTTTTGAAGCTCTTACCAAATAATGTCTTATTCACTTTGAAGTTTCTAATTAAATTTAAATACATTTTGATATTTTTAATTGTACAACAGTTTTTTAGAGATTGTGTACTATATACTTGACAAATTTGGTGTTTTTCAAAATAAAAATGAAAACGTGAATTTTAAATTAGTTGAATTATTTCAACCTTTTTAAAAATAATGTCTTATTCACTTTTAAGTTTCTAGCTCAATTTACATAAGTTTTTATATTTTTAAAATTGCAAAAATTTCTTTAGAGATCATGTACTATATACACGTGAGGAATACCGTGTTTTCAAAATAAAAATGAAAATGCAATTTTAAAATTACTAAAATTATTTGAAGCTTTCTAAAAAATAATGTATCATTCAATTTGAAGTTTTTAACACAACCTACATCGCTTTTCATATTTTTAAAATTGCAATAAACGTTTTAGAGATCCAATATTATACACTTAAAAAATAGAATGTTTTTCGAAATTAAAATAAAAACACAATTTTTTAATAACCTAAATTATTTGAAGCTTTTTGAAAATAATATATTATTCACTTTAAAGTTTTTAGCTCAATTTACACAATTTTTAAATTGGAACAGTTTTTGAGAAATCATTTACTATTTTTCGAATAAAAATAAAAAACACGATTTTCAATATACCTAAATTACTAGCAGCTTTTTGAAAACAATGCTTATAGCTCAATTTACATCATTTTTTAAATTTTTAAATTGCAATAGGGTTTGTAGAAATCATATACTATCATTTGAATAATAGGGTTTTTTCAAATAATAATAAAAATATGATTTTCAATATTCCTAAATTATTAGAAGCATTTTGAAAACAATCTTTTCTACACTTCAAAATTTATAGATCAATTTTTTTTTAAAAAATTATATTTTTAAAATTGCAACATATATTTAGAGACAGTATACTGTAAACTTGAAAAATGTGGTATTTTTCAAAAGAAAAATAAAAACTCAATTTTTAAATTACCTAAATTTTTTTAAAATTTCTAAAAATAATGTAATATTTACTTTGAAGTTTCTAACTCAATTTACATAACTTTATATATTTTTAAAATTGGAACAGTTATTTTAGAGATCGTGTACTATAAACTATAAGCATATGATGTTTTTCGAAATAAAAAAATACAATTTTTAAATTAATGTAATTATTTAAAGTCTTTTAAAACAATGTATTATTCAATTTGAATATTCTAACTCAGTTTACATAATTTTTTATATTTTTAAAATTACAGTAGTTTGTTTAGAGATTGTGTACTATATAATTAAATAATATGATATTTTCCAAATAAAAAATCTAATAGTGGCATCACTCAGCAATTAAATTTAGATCATTTCCATTTACAAAGTGTACCTGGACGAAGATTCAAACCCCCCTCATTATATAAATAGCCCCTTCCCTATCTTTGTAAGGCATGCTTACAATAAATTCCAAGTTTTTCTTAGGGTTTCAGATGACAACGATCCACCGGAGTCAAGACCTAAGAGAATTGAATAAATAGATTGAATTTGACTTTTAGGTTCAAACGAATTGAAACATAGATGATACAAGCAATATATATGTTTAATTCTCCTTAAGTAAGATATTCCAAGTTTCATTCTTGTGGAAATGCAAAAAATTCTGCTACAAGAATATTAAATATTTTTGACTCGAATATAATTGCCTTGCATAAAAAATACTTTTGGCTAGAAGGAAAAATTCGAAATATGAACAAAATACAAGCATGTTGTGGTAATAGTAAAACAATAATAAATATACGAACATATGCCATAAATGTGAAAGTTATATCACCACTATATAATTGTTAACTATTACCAATTTATCCGATTTTTTTTATCGGCCAAACACACACTTTTATACTACAGAACTCTTAAATCTATTTATGAATCTACCCCACTGAAAATCAAACCCCTCTCCTCAAATTCCAAGAACTTTTTCTTATATTATTTGAGTTACAAACTCTGAACACTTTAAATTTGAGGATGAACTTCGAATATTTTAAAACTATTGTGATAAAATTCGAGTAATTAAAATTAAGAGAATTAAAATTCTACAAAGCACAAAATTGAACAAATATATAACATTAGGAAAGAAGAAGCAAGCAAGCAAGCTAGCCCAATAACATTAGGAAATCTACAAAGAAAACAATGAACTAGGCCGATCCTGACCCCAAGACTAGGGAAAAAAAATAGAAAACAATAAATGGGCCAAACCAGGCTTATATCTAAGAAAAAAATGAAAAGAAAAAACAAATAAAATCTGGATTCCCAAAAAAAAAGAAAACAATAAAGTCTCATTAAAAATTTGTCTCCATCAATTTGGTTCCTGAAAAGCTGAAACTAGGAATAGTAAAATAGGGAATTATATATTAAAATAGTCCATGACTTTGTATTTTATCATTTAGTTTAGTCCCTCGCGAAATCAGTCATTTTAGTCCCTGACTTTTATTATTATTGATTATTTTAGTCCTTGACTTTCACTACATCATTCATTTTAGTCCCTGAAAAATGAATGATCATATAATTCAGGGACTAAAGTGACCTGTAAAATATAAAGTCATGGACTAGAGTGACCTATCCGCACAAAGTCAGGGATTAAAGTGAATTATTCTCATAAAGTTAGAGACTGAAATGGTACATCACTCGTAAAATAGGCTCGGTCCGCCAACCCAACCTGCTGGCCCACCAAAAATAAATGGACTCGGCTCGAATTTATAAAGTAGTGAGGGAGGATGAGATTAGCACCATCTCTATTGGGAGTGACACCATCTTTTGTAAGAATCATAAATTTATTTATATACTAAAAATGATGGTGTCACTCCTAATAGAGATCGTGCTAATTCCATCTATCAATAATGGGTCGAGCTAACAAAATGAGCCCGTAAAATACTATGCCCGCTTAGCTAGTAAGTACTGTATGTATATGTACACAGAATCTTAATAATCTACAATATAATTGAGATTATTATTTAGTGTAAAATTTTGATACAGTGATATATCGTTACTTTATTAATTATTTTTCGAAAAATATTTCTCTTACTTACTAATCTTTTTATTGGTAAAAACTTACTAATCTTGAAAAGTTTTAAATTTAAATATTTATTTGATTTTTATTTTAAACAAATTTTAACCGGTACGTTTTAGATAAAAACTTAAACTGAAAAAAAAATTGTGTTTTGTTTTATCTTTTTCAATTTTTTGAAAGACTGGGATCAAAGAGTGACAAATAAAATTTAATATGTTTTTTATTTTATATTTTATATAAAAATTTAAATTGGAATAAATTGAAAATAAATAAATAATTTTTTATTTTATTTTATCTTTTCAGTTTTTTAAAGACTAAGATAAAAGAGGGAATCCCAAGGATTGACTTAGCGGTGTAAGGCCCCCACAAAGTTCATAGGTGGGACGATTCACAGCGAGAGGTCCCGTGTTCGAATCACATCAATGTCAAATTTTTGGGGGCCAACACCAACCATGTAGCGCAAACGGGATTAGTCTCATCCCAGAGACGTGGAAACTCATGGTTATAAAAAAAAAATTGAAGTTGCTTTTCACAAAAAAAAATAATTTACTAGTAGTTTTTTTTTTTAAAAAAAAAAAGGCATTTTAGTATTTAAATCACGAGTTTAACAAATATTTAACATTATATTATAAAGAAACTAATTGCATATTATTTCTATCTTTTTATTTGCAGATTTGTTATATGTTATCACTTTTTAAGCATATTATTATCTAATTTTATTTTGATAAACTATTAATATCTAAATTACATGAAACACGTTTCTATTGTGTAATGTATTTTTTGATGAAACATCGTGTATTGTATTGTTGCATCAACAGTTTCAAAAGTATCTGAAAAACACAATATGACGACCAAATTCCTTTTTTATACCAAATTTTGAAAAAAAACAAATCGTCAAACAAGTGTATTAAAGAAACCATAAAAAACATTTTAAATTAAAGCCTAATTATGTGCCATAACATTGACTATGGAAAGATGACATTGACTAGAGACTACAATTTTGTATTTTTGTATTACTACTTCGTCCATCTAATTTTTTTATATAAACAACTAAAATAAAAATAATAATATTTTTTTATAAGTATTTAGAGTATTTATTATATTTTTTCTTTTTCACTCTTAATTAATGCGGATAATAGAGTTTAATATTAAAGTAAAAATGACTTTGAAATAAAGCTAAGATTAGAACGACATTATAAATTTTTAAAATATTAATATGTTTTCTTGATGTTATTATTCTTGTCATTTTATGCATATTTTTGTCATTATACAATATAGAGGGAGAACGGTTTATAGGAAAAGAATTTGTGTTGAAATGTAACTGTGTGCCAAAATTCCGAGAGTCAGTAGTGTCATTAATGCAATACAAACCAAACAGAATTAATTCTACTTAAATTATGGGAATACCATTGTTAAACTAACCAAAAGAAATTAAGGATTATAATTTTAATCTGTACTGTTATTTTCTTTAGTATATATATCAAGGTTTTTTTAATATGTGTAATATTGCACATGATAAGAATTTCATTAAAGTGAAAAAATAGTAGTTAATAAATACATATTTGAACATAACTCAATTAATTTTTATATTTTCTCATAAAAAAATTTTCATTTGAAAAACTTAACCTGTAAAATATCGCACAAATTAAAAAATTCCGTATAACAAAAATATGTAGTAATAGATAAGATCAAAGAGGATGGGTGCTGAAACCTAGAGAGAAAAAGGGAAAAGATAGAAAAGGAAAATTGAAATCTTACTGATGAAAGATCTGATTAAAAAAGAGTGCAGCCTTTTAAATAGCCTAAGTTTTTTAAATTGACCGAATGAGCTTAATCTATTATTTATTATGGTTACATTTATTGTACATTATTTTTTAAGTAGTATATGATACACCATTAAATAAAAAATGCATAAAAATAAATAAAAAATATTCAATATAATAATAGATTATATTTATTGTACACACGTATATTTATTTTGTTTTTTAATTTTTTTAATCAGTTATAATCAATTAGATAATTTTACGAAAAAAATTTTGATATGTTATAATTGATTAAAAAAACTTAAAAAATAATGAATAGAGATAAACAAAGGATGCATAGAATAATACAGTTAATACAAAAACGTCTGTAACTCATTTTTTCTTATTTGTGTATGATACACAACTTCAAAGTTGTGTATACTAAAATCCACCTATTTATTGTATACTATTTTTATGGCATGAGTTTAGCTTATTGAAAAGTCTATTAAACGTGAAAGTCGGTTAAAAAATTTATTTTAAATAAAATTTTAAAAATTATTTATAATAATCTACTTCTAAAATAAGTTAACTAACATAAACATATACATATAATGGTGATTTAAATCCTTAAACATAATTAAAATATGGAATATGATGTTATATTATCCGTAAGATGGAGAATGGATATTAACTATTCCCAGCTTGGATATGATATTGTAGAATGGTTCCCTTGACAAGGGCTTAGTCAAGATATCTGTGAATCATGGCAGGTTCAGTGGATGTTTATGAAAAATACAATACGATAATTTATTATTAGCAACATTTTAAGAAAATCACTAAAAAAACATTATAAAATCATTAAAAATGTTACTTTCTGAATTTTCAACATTTTTACTAAATGTTGTTTAAAAACTATGTTACTAAAAGATTTTACAAACATTTGAAAAATATTACTAAATCATTAAAAAAATGTTGCATTTTTAGTATTTGAAATATTTTTTTATCCATGTTGTATAAAGTTAATATTACTAATTATCAATAATGTAGTAGTATATTATTGTTATTTAGAAACATTGACATTATAAACATATATAAAAAATATTACAAATATTAAAAGACAATATTTTTTTAATGATTTGGGAATATTTTTCAAATGTTACCAAAACGTTTTAACAATATGGTCTTTATATAACATTTGATAAAAATGTTATAAATATACAAAGATAATACTTTTAATAATTTTACAATATTTTTAAGTAATTCTTTTTAAAATGTGACTGATAATCAATTATAGCACAGTGCGGTAGTGAAATCATTCTTTGACTGTAACAGACTGGGATGCAACGTATTTGGGGATACTATTTACACAACCCTCTTTACTAATTGCACCACCCAAGAATATTAAAATCCACCTAATTTAAAAACTATCCTTTTCTTGTACGCCTTATTTACATTCTGTACCACCCAATTTTTTTGAATTTTTTAAAATTTGATTCCAAATTGCTCAAAAGAAAAACTTACAGCCATCCAGTTTATTTTGCATAATTTTTTCTGTTTTTTTAGTAATTATAATACAAAATTATATCACCTTCTTCTTTTTTTTTCTTTTTTTTTGGTAATTTATATAGCAAACTTTGAAAACAATCGAAACAACTATAATTTATTTTGATTATTGTCACGGCAGAAAACTTTCCCATCTCCCCTTAAAAACTAAACACAAACATATCCCTCCTATTTCATTTTTTTAATCTAAACACATACCTACAATAAAATAAAAAGTAAAAACAAAATAAAAATATAAAATAAACATATATATACCCTTAGATTCCAATGTAGTAGTATTTTTTTATGAAACATGACAACTGAATACTGTATATGGTAGCCTAAAAATGTAATATTAATGTTATTCAGTTTTTAGTTAGGCAATAGAAATGGGTGAAAATATTTTATTATCTGTGTTACCTTAAAGATGAAACAATTTGTTTGTGCATAAGAAGATAGTGTTCATTCAATTAGGCATAAAGTGTATGAAAGAGTACAATTCAAATGAGACAAATTAAATTCGCTGACCCACAAACAAAATGAATCGTACATACAATACAATAGAAACCAATCTATTGTCCAAAAATAAAATAAACAAATAAATAAATAAATAAATAAATAGAAACCAATCATATCTTTATATATAGCTAGCTAGGTCATGACCACTTTAATAATCTACCTCATAATAATTTTGGATAGAAAAATGGTAGACGCATATATATTTCACATCTACTACTACATAACTAATTTTTAACAATGTTTAAGAAAATATTGTTAAATTATTAAAAAAAATTTTCAAATTGTTAAAAATGTTATCTTTTATATTTATAATATTTTTAGTGAATGTTGTATAAAGATCATGTTGTTAAATCAATAAAAAAAAAATTTTGTATTTGTAACATTCTTTACAAATATTGTATAAAGACTCTATTGCTAAAAATCAATTATGTTGTAGTGATCATTATGTGTCATATATAAAATTATAAGAAATGATAAGTGTGGGAGATATATAGGTAAGGATGTCAATGAGTAGAGTACGTGTTAGAGTATTAGAGATAAGAGTAGTTTGATTAGTTAGAGTTAAGAAAGTTGTGATAAGATTGTTTTTATCATAAGTGATTAAGTATATTAGTTTATCAGTTACATGAGTATATGATATGTACTCTATTATCTATTAACTAAGTAAAGTAATAATAATTATCTTGATTCTATTCTAATTATTTCTCCACCATGTTTCCTAATATAGTATTAGAGGAATATCATCCACAGTGACCGTAATTTCGCGGTCAGTTCCTAAAGCATGGAACCTTTCATAGTTAATAGTTGTTTTCTTTTGGTTTTTCAAATTTTATCCTCACGTCATATTTTTAAACAATAAAGCTTTAGATTACCAATTATCAATAACCTCTGTTTCTTTAAAATTGCAATTTTTTTCAACGAGACTCATTGAAAGAAGAATGAAGAATCCCAAAGGAAGGTTGAAGAGTTCTAAGAACTTGAAGTACATGCTATGACTGAGAAGACAACTCTTAACTAATGCAAAATAAGCCAGTTAAAGTTGAGGAGGAATATTAAGAATAAGGGTAGTTTGATTAGTTAGAGTCATGAGAGTTATGATAAAATTATTTTTATTATAACTGATTAAGTATATCAATTGATCAGCTTGATTGATTTTATCCGTATGTAGTGTTTTATTTATAAATAGGATATAATATGGTATATACATAATCTATTAACCAAGTAATAAAACAATAATAATTATCTTGATTCTATTCTAATTACTCTTCCGCGACGTTTGGTAACATAGAGTATTGAAATATACGTTTTTATATTTGTGTTTGAATTTTTTTTTGTACTGACTCCATTCTCGTTTGGATAACAACTTTAATCCCCGTCTTCGTACCTACCCAAACTTATTACTTACTTTCATGTTAAATAACATTTTTTTGAGCTAATAAAATAAGAATTGTATTTAATGTTAAAAACAAAATAAGATCGCAAAAAATAGTACTAACTAAAAGTAAATTTAAACTAAGTTTAAAACATTTTAATGTCTTTCTGAGTTTAATTATACTAAGTACCTTACAATAATTTAACTAATTTTAAATTCAATATAATAAAATAATTGGTTGAAAAAACATAATATAATATTCAAACATAAAATATAAATAATAGAGATCATTACACCAACCCTTTTGAAGTTTGTATATATTACACTTATTACTCCTTCAATTTTAAAAACACACTTACTCCCTTGAGGCTTGCACCTCTATTATAATATGAGAGACTCCTTGCACCTATTCGTTTATTTTATTGTATTTGTGTAGATGAGATCACTAAAAAAATAATAGAGAAGTGACTCTATAAGTTATAAGTAATTTAATATATTTTTTAAAATAATTTCAAAATTTTAATTTCTTATTTATTAACCTGGAATCCAATCTAATCCAAACTGAACTCTGTCTAGTTAGTTTAGGTTGGGTTGATGGATTTCTTTTTGACAAAATCAAACCAACTTAAACCAACAAAAATTAATTAGTTTAAATTTTAAAATCTTTTAGAACTAAATCAAATCAACCCAAACTCACTCTTAAGTTATATAACAATAAAAGCTCAACAAACTTGAATGTTAAAGGAAAAACCTAAAGTCATATATCCTCAGCTCGTAACTGACTTTTAACACAACCAAGTAATATACAAAAACAAACAAATCAATAACTTAACATGCACCAAAAAGAAGGGTATAAAATAATATAATCCTATACATATAGATCGAACAAATGATATTTGCACATGCTTTAAAAATGTGTAAAAAGGCAAGTATAAAATAAATCAGATTTCCACAACCATATATCACACTTCTAATGAAATTAAAAGAAATATAGAAATATTGTCACTATGTATAGATATACTAATAACATCTTCACATACAACTTTAAATATAAATTATATACTGTTTACCATTCGTGTATTGTAATGTGTTTAAAAATATTATATTTACAATCTAAACTACTCGCTTTGGTCCTTAGGCTAATTTAAAAAAGATTTTGTGATTTTTTTTATAAGGTATTACACAAATCTCATAAAATATTTATGGTTATTTTCCTTATTTGTCCCTATTAAGTGCTTTAACTTTATTATACCAATCACTAAACACAATATTTAAAGAAGGGTAAAATTGATATATTATTCCACTTTTTAAGAAAATTAATGCAACTAACTATTTTTATTGGTATGCGTAATTTAGGTATTTATGACTTATAATAAGGACTAGAGGGAGTAGCAATTGAGCCCTTATATTTCAGAACGGAGGGAGTACTTAATAAGCATAAAGTCTCAGTCAAATAGCTCAGTTGGGGAACACATGAAAATATATATACATATGTTTACACAGAGTTTGATTCTCGATTTTTTGAAAAACAAAAGCATAAAACTTATTTTTTTTTAATAAATGTATTTACTTTAATTTTAAAGTAACAGCTACCATAATTTAGGCATCAATGATTTCTCAACTTCCAAAGGCATTAGAGTTGGGTTAAAATTTAATAACCAAAATAAGATAAGAAGAAGAGGAAGCAAAGCTAGTATTCGCAATAATCTTGGGAATAAGTTTGATTGATTGAAGTTGAAATGCTTTGTTAAATATATATATGACTATGTACTTTGCATCTTTAGTTTCAAAAAAATAAAATAAATTTAACATATGGTTATTATGTGAAACGGTCGGTTGAACATATGTATTGGAATGAAATGGGTGGCAGCAATTTAATTTTATACATTACCCATGAAATAACAATTCAAAACATTATTTTACTCATTTAAAATGAAAATTTAACTAATGTGATGCTATAATAATTAATATAATAAGATAGTTCTAATTCGCTATGTAAATTGCATGGTTTTTCTTTTTTTGGTACAACTGAAAGTAAAAAGAACAAAAATTGCATGGTTTTTCAAATTTACTACAAGAATTTTTTAAATTTGTTTTGCATTTCATAGCTAATCAATAGTTAACTAACAGAAAATCAAATTAGATACGAATTTGTTACTATTAACTATGAATTTTTTTCAGCTAAATCTAGGTAGCTAATTAGCTATGAAATATTTCGTTGCTAATTCGTAGTTAAATTAAAAAATTTAGTAGCTAATCTGTAAACTTGTTTAGCTATAGATTAGTTAGGAAAATTTAATCGGTAACTAATCAATAACAATTTAACTATGAATTAGTTAAAAAAAATATTTTGCAAGCTAAAATTTGTAACTAATCTTAAATTTTATTATAGTGAAATAGGCGAACTTTTTTGGCAGAAAATTTGACTCAAAACTTAATTCCTTTTACCATATAACAACAACAACAACAACAACAACAACAATAATAATAATAATAATAATAATAATAATAATAATAATAATAATAATAATAATAATAATAATAACATATGAAGATAAAAATAAAGATATAATCTTATCTTATTTGAATACTATGCGAAAGAGAAACATGAATTAAATAAAATATTTAATTTAATAGTAGCTGAAAGAAAGGAAGTGTGAATATTAGTATTTTTTATATATTCCGACCAAAATGGCAAAGAATGAGAAACAGAAATTAAGAATGAGTGTAAAAGGGTGTAGCCGAGTATGTATTCTTTTACAGAACTTTCAAACTTATTTTGTTTTGGTCTTCTTTTCTTCTTCTTATTCTTCTTCATTCTCAAATTAAATGCCACGTATTCTCTCCTTCTCCTACCAAACACCTTCTTTTTTCTATAAATACCCTTCACCATTTTCCACTACTTGTTCCATATCAAACACACACATACATACAATTTTAATTTTAATATATAGTTTCAATTCTAAAATAACCCCTTGAGATATATAATTCCTCAAATTACCTCAGGTCAATCTAGTGACTAGTTACCGAGAGAAAAGTTTTAAATTATTGCACATTTTTCTGTTCGAACTCATGTGAGTGTAATATTGTTTATTAGGTAACTGCAAACTACGAAATGGAGACGCTAGTGCTATTGCTACTTGCTTTCTTGGCGACATTAGCACTTGTTTTGCTCGTGTTTCTAACGTTTTGTTGGTGGATTTCGCCTATTCAAACGCATCGTAAACTTAAGAGGTGTGGATTTGGAGGGCCAAACCCAAGTTTTCCACTTGGAAACATTGAAGAGATGAAAAAGAAGAATTCTTCACAACTTGTGTCCTCATCAAAGCCCACTCATGATATTCACTCCACTGTCTTTCCCTATTTTTCTCGGTGGCAAAATTCTCACGGTTAGCTCCCATTGCATGGAAGCATATATATATATATATATATATATATATATATATATATATATATATGTTATTAAAAAAATTGTCATCTACTAACATTTTTAAGTGTTGGGTAAACTTCTATTAATATAGATTTTATCTAACAGAATTAATTTATTAATATATAGATATAATAATATTTATACATACTAAAGAATAAATAAATAGTTATTAACATATAAATCTATTAGCATAGATATTTTTTATACAAATTATTTATATAAATATTTGATTGATATATGCTATCAATTTATATAATGTCAGTAAATATCTCTAATAATTTGCTAACGGAAACCATATATTATAGCAATTAATTTAACGAAAACCAACAAAAGAATGTTAGTATGTTAATTTATTTTTAGTGTCTACTTTGGCTTGAGTCCCCTTTTTTGCTCCCCATCTAATTAGTAAATGGTTATTTACTCGTCACTTAAAAATTAAAATATCACAATTTTTTTTTATTTTTTTACTTAATTTAGGCCGTTTTTTAAAAAAAACATTGAATTTTATTATTGCATAAGTTAATACATTCTCGTTTATTAATCTTTTTGACATTATTATATTAGTTTATTTTGTTAAACAATGACATAACATGTAAAGGAGGCATATATTATCTAATATATATGTAGAAAGTAATATGTTAATATGTTACATTATGTCATATGTCACATCTTCACTCAACAATCATAACGCAGATAGAAAATAAATGAAAATATTTTTTTTAAAAAGGGTATAAATGAAAATATTTAAACTTTTACAAAGATTAAATTCATATTTTAAAGGACAAAGGCACATTCTCTAGACTTAAATCCATTTGCTCAAAAGAAAAAAAAAATCTACATATTTAATAATGTGAGTTAGCATTTATTGTGTACGAATTACCCACTAGGTAAAAGGGACTCACTTAAATCTTTTCTTCCAAATCCTTGCATGATGATTGCTTTTATCCCTAAAAAATAAGAATTATAACAAAAAAAAAAAATCAGCAACATAACTGAATAAACAAGTTTAATTTTAACAATTGACTTTGATTGTTATTTATGGCGTCGTCATTATTACTTTAGTCGCTATTTAAGTCAATAATAGTAATATATTTAACGACTGAACACGCAAGTTTAGCGACCAATTTTTTTTAATTCCTTTAACATTTTTTTATAGTGCATTAGTACAAAAAATATGTTTTTTTTTTTCCTGCAGGAAAAGTGTTCATCTACTGGCTAGGCACAGAACCATTTTTATACATAGCTGATCCAGAATTCTTGAAGAAAATGTCCACAGAAGTGTTGGCAAAGAGATGGGGAAAACCCCAAGTGTTTAGAAATGATAGAGACCCTTTGTTTGGAAATGGTTTGCTTATGCTTGAAGGTAATGAATGGGTTCGCCACCGCCACGTCATCGCTCCCGCGTTTTCTCCTCTTAACTTAAAGGTTTTCCCACTTTTCTCTGCTTATTTTGGTCGCTATTTATGATGTTGCTAACTATACTTCAATTATTGTTATTCATTCGTTAACATATTTAGTGACAGAAATAATTAACTTTCTTAGTCTCTTGGCTAAAGCTAATTTTTTTAAAAAAAAAATTAAATCTCTCAAGCTAGCTAGACATATATAGTGAACTAGAGTCATCATATTATTATGTTGCAATTTCAACTTGCAATTGTTGAGTGACTTTTATTTCAATAATTAATTTGGACTATTGTGGCATCCTAGAAAAAAATGTCCACATATATAGAGCATCATCATGGTTAAATTTGAAAAGCAAGCTTTGATTTGTATATATACACATTTATTGTCATTCATACGATTTTTTTTTTTTTGATTTAGTTACACATTCCAAATATGGAAATTAAATCTAATTTATCATTCTACAATTCATACATTCCTTTACCTCAAAATTGAATAAAAACAAGTTATTTTGTTCCACTTTTGAAAAGCTAGTACATGGCCAACCAAACAAATGAAACTCTAGGAGAGTTGATTATAAAAATTATTTTTTAATTACATATTCTAACCGACAAAATAAATTCTTTTCCTTGATGTTATGATGAGTGTTACCAATTGTCAAGCAACATTGTATTTTTTAAAAACAAAAGTTTACTAATCAGAGTTAAAGAGTTAATTAATCTAGTCCTAATTACAAGAAAAACATCAATTTAGTGATAAAAAATTATTCGCTTAACTTACTTTTTTTAGTCGTCTGTAGATGAGTTAATGACCAAATATTTTGATGCCAAAAAAGCAAAAAAAGTTGGCCACTAAAAAAAATACTTATTTATTTTCTAAAACATTCTTTTCTCTTACAGTTAATATACACAATGTTTTTTTATTATATTCAATAGAAAAAAAATACATTAAGCTAACACCAATTGCAACATCTTTGTGTTATTATTTTCTAACATATATGATTGTATTCTAATATGGTAGGCAATGGCAAGTATGATGATGGAGACTGCAAACAAAATGATAGAGAAGTGGATAACCCAAATCAACTCTGGCAACCCTGAAATTGACATAGAGAAAGATATCATAGAAACTGCGGGAGAAATCATAGCAAGAACAAGCTTTGGCATGAAGGGCGAAAAAGCAAGGGAAGTGTCCCAAAAATTAAGGGCGATACAAATGACACTCTTTAAGACAACAAGATATGTAGGGGTTCCATTTGGAAAATGTTTCAACGTGAAGAAAACCCTAGAGGCTAAGAAACTTGGGAAAGAGATAGATAAACTCTTATTATCTGTTATAACGGCTCGAAAAAATTCAATCAAAGGATCACATGCTCGCGAAGACTTGTTAGGATTGTTGATTCAAGAAAATGATCATGTTGATGGAAGGTTAGGAAAATCATTTACTACAAAAGAATTGGTCGATGAATGCAAAACATTCTTTTTTGGTGGTCATGAGACAACGGCTTTGGCTATTTCGTGGACTTTGTTTCTTCTAGCTATGCATGAAGATTGGCAAATTCAATTGAGAGATGAGATAAGAGATGTGATCGGTGATAAAGAAGAATTTGATATTAACGCCCTTTCTGGGTTGAAAAAGGTAACATATATAACCTTAACCTTACTCATTATATATGCATATATTAACTTAACCTTATATCCTTCCTTTTTTTTCCCTTTTTTTGAGGTATTAATTTTTTTAATTAAAAAGAAAGAAAAGGAGACAAAATCAAGGACGAAGGGAAGGGGGCAGGTAAGGGCTGTGGCCTCCTCGCCTCCCCGAGATAATATTACTAATATATAACATGTGTAGTAATATGCAAAAGTCAGTTTTAGCAATTTTTTCTCTCAAATTTCCTTATTTTTTTACTTGAGGGCATGTTAAGGTTGGAACCTCCAAAAAGTCTCATTTTAGTCAATCTTTTCTATTTTTCTTTTATCTTATTTTCTTTTACTTTTTGTTTTTGTTTTTTTTCCTCTTTTTTTTTTAAGTGTTATTACACTCTTTTTTATGTTACTTTTTATCTTACTTTCTTTCTTTTTATCATTTAAAAATTAATAATTAATTTTCACATTAATATTTTATTATCATTAAAAACTTTTTAGTTAGTTATATTTAAGAACAAGTGTTAGATTAGTGCTTTTTGTAAGATTTAAAATTTTGTAGTTAGGTTTAGTAGTTTGTTTTTGTTGCATATTTCATATCAATCACTTAGTCAATGTTCATATATGAGATTCTTGGTAGGGTATATTGGTCTGCAATCCACGACAAAATCACCAATAATTCAAATATCAAAAAAATAATTTAAATTTTGATGGCCTCAAAACAAATTGAAGATTTTCTTTTCTTTTTTCTTTTTTTTTTGGTATGAACAAATTAAAGATTTAAAGTTTGTGTGACTCTTATTCTGAGTCCTGTTGTTGAAGCTGCGCTGAAACACAAGACCAACACTTTTTACAACTTGACGTATACATATGTTAATCTTATATAGAATGAAACAAAATATTACTTTTACACTTTATTTGGTCAATGGGTTGACTTTGAATCTTCTTTTTATTCTTTTTGTTTGTCTACCAACAAAACTTTGCTAGCCGACTCAAATTAAATTAATTAAAGTTAAGAAATACGCGTAAAATTTGAAAAGAAAATATATATAGGAATTTCACTACTATAACCAAATTTAATAATTAAGGTGAACTTGTCCAATATTATGCTTAATTATCAATTAATTCTATGCTAAAAAATTTTAGTATATATATTCTTTAGCACCACTTGCATGTAATACTGTTTTTTAATAAAATTTCTTATTTGGCCGTTGATAAAAAATTATTTCCCAACATTGTGTCTACATTTTTTTTGAGGAATCAATATTTCCAAATTGATTATAATTATGTTACTATTTAAATTATTTTAATTTTCACAAACAATAATTTAAAGATGATTAGTGTTCTTATTTCTAAATTATATTTTAAGGCGAAAAAGTCAAAATTTAAGCCGAATGTATGTGTTGATCATTGATACAGATGAAGTGGGTGATGAGTGAAGTTCTAAGACTCTACCCAACAGCTCCAAATGTGCAAAGGCAAGCTAGGAAAGACATTCAAGTTGATAATGTAATGGTCCCTAACGGAACCAATTTATGGATCGACGTGGTGGCGATGCACCACGACACGACATTGTGGGGGAAAGATGTGAATGAGTTTAAACCCGATAGGTTCAAGGATGATGTGAATGGTGGATGTTACCACAAGATGGGTTACTTGCCTTTTGGCTTTGGAGGGAGAATGTGTGTTGGTAGGAATTTGAGTTTTATGGAGTATAGGATTGTGTTAACCCTACTCCTCACTAGGTTTAGGTTTCAACTTTCACCAAATTATAACCATTTGCCTTCCACCATGCTCTCGCTCCGCCCCGCCAATGGACTTCCTCTCTTAGTTCACCCGATTTAAAGACTATAAATTGAGTAAAAGAATAATTTAGCGATTAAATAAAAAAGATTTTTTGTTGTTAAGCATATTGTCGCTAGTTTAAAATAGGTATATAGTCTGAATAATTTAGTCTATCGTTTATCTTTTATTAGTCGCTTAACAGGCTTTTTCTTTTTATAATGAAAATATTCCGTCTTTTGGTTGTAGAGAATGTTCATCTTTATGTAAAAAAAAAAAAAGTTAGCTTTACATTCCTTCATACAAATAATTGATGTAGTTTTTTGTTTTTTTTTTTTGTTTTTTCTTTCTACTCTAAGATAGGTAGATAGTGCTTTTATGTTTGCTGGTTGCCTTTGTACTCTTGAGGATCTTGTTAGTAGCTGAAGGGCCCTCAAAATAAAAAAGTGTAATAAATACTTTATAATTTTTATATCATACCTTAATTATTAAAAATACTGGGATCTTAATTTTAAATGTTTAAGTTACTAAGTTTATGCTATTGCTTTAACATTGAGATATTTGCTCAATTAATTCTATCTTTCGCGGAAATATGCTAATGGTTAACACAATTAAATTAAGAAAATAAAGTGTGTAAGAGCATTAAAATCATGCAATTAACAAAGTTTCAAACTAAAATTGCACAAATAAAAACTTATTTATATGAGTTTGACCGCATTGACCATAAGCATTTTAACGAGAGTAAAAAAAATTACGTAATTCAAAGTTAAGAGACTAATTAAAATTGCATAATTGACAAAGTTAGGAAACTAAAATTACACAATTAAAAGTAAAAAAAAGACTAAAATCACACCATTAAAAATGTTGGGACCAAAAGGCAATAATTAAAATTTTTTTTTCACCCATTGTGCGTCATCGATAATAATAATTTTACTTGTTGATAAAAATAATTGACTCAGCAGAAAAATGTACAGTAGAGAGATCAGTTAGTTTGAAATTAATTAAAGTTTGAGGTGTATTGCTGTGTTGGTCATTTATATATTTTCTACGAGGCCGAACCTCATGCTATGTTTATTTCTTGTAAAAAAAAAAAAAAGGTGTTATTTAGAATATTATTTACAGTGTTTTGTTTTTCATATATGAACAGTAGTAGTGGTGTAAATAATTTTGTATGATGTTTTCGATTTTCTTTAATTTATTTCAAACACATGGGTTGTCTGATTAATGTCAAATGTAAAATCAAAATGTAGCGATTTTCTAATTTAAGATTTTGTATTTGACAATCTGCATATCCAAAATGAGAAGCTTAGCTTGAGATGTGTTGTAAAACTGTAAGTCAAATTAAATAAACACTTTTCTTCTGTTGCCTTTGTCATATTTTAATTTGTAAACATAGTAACTGAAAAACAAAGTCTACACAGTCGATAAATAACTGAGTTTTTAAAGAACCAAAATAACTGACAGTGTATAAAAAAAAATTAATTTTTTTTAAAGAACAAAAATTCACTTCAATAATTCTTTAGCTATTGGCTGAAGAAAATATTGATGCTCACGTAAAAAAGATGTAACTTAAAAAGACTTAAAACACGCCCTGGAAATTTAACAATTACACTAGAGCTGTTAACATGGGTTTTTCGGCTTGACCTGACTTGTCGGTGGAGGGGTTACAAAAATACCGGTTCAAAAATTTAATTAAAAAATAAGTCGACTCATTTAGAGTTGAGCCGAGTCAGCTCGCGTGCCAGAAGCGAGAAATCATTTTGAAATTACAATTACAATGTGTGAATTTTATAGATTTTTGAATATAAAGACATGTAATGTAGTTTTTTTATGAATTATAATTTTATAACGTAACGATGTCATACTTTTTTATTATTTTGGTTTCACCCCCTAGATTTCATGGCTTTTTATAATTTTAAAGTTTTTTTTTTTAATATTTAAGTGAGCCAACTCACTTAATCAAAGAGCGGGGTTGCATATTTTTTAACTCGTAAAAAAAATGAGTTGAGTTAAACTTACTTATTTTTTTTATCAAGTTGAAGTAAGTCAACTTGTTCGAATCGAGTTGATTTAATTTAATAGCTCTAAATTACACTATATGATTAACCCATTTGGATTTTAGAGTCCGAATCTATTTTAATAATTAATCTTTAATTAGCTTTTGAGAGCTCATAACTCAAGTGGTATAAGAAGAAGTTCAAGGAGAGAGGTTCGATTTTCGGTGAGGTAGATTTATGAGTAGCGTAGTGTGAACATGTGTGTGTTTGGCCGATAAAAAAAACTTTAGCTGAAATAATAAAATAATATAATGTTCATTCTTATTTGAAAAAAAATCTAACTTGAAAAGACAAACTTCAGTGTGAATTAACAATTACACATATGATTCACCTTCCTATTGTTAGTCTTAGTTTACATGATGGGTAACTTTGGTTCACCAATATTTTGTGATATATATATATATATATATATATATATATATATATATATATATATATATAATTGGACTATCTTCAACACCATCAAAATGGCTATATTCTAATGCTGTAAGTGGCATTCCTAGGGTTAGATCTATTCTTTTCAATATCTTTATCATTACCAATATATATGATTTCAAAATTTTATATTTTTTATTGGGCAGGTGGAGTTAACAAAGTAAAATGAAATAAAAATTAATAACTGTTGTAAAAATTAATGAGTGAGTAAAGCCTCAATTTAATTAGCCTCTCAAATTATTATTATTAACCAATTTATTCCTACAATTACGAAAAAAAATTTTAATCCATCCTTTAAATTAACAACCATCAGTAAATTTTGTACTTGAAATTGTGAAAAAACAATAATTTCTGAAATTAAATCCTTGAATCAATTTTGATCTATCCTTTGAAATATTAAAAATAGATCAACTTAATTCTAAAGATGAGAATTAGACTGACTGAATAATTGAAGGACTAATTTATGTAGGGACAGAATTTATTGAATGTTTTTTTGTCTAAGAAAATTGATTCATGTTTATAAATTTAGGAACTAATTAATTTGATGTTTTATTATTTGTGAGTTTAAACATGAATAAATGAGAATAGTGATTAGTATAAGAAAATAAAGGTTTAGCAACTAAATAACCAAATAAAATGATTCTTATTTGGTGTCGCTATCAATTTCGGCCTCTAACATATTTAGCTACCAAACAAATAAAATCAACAACCAATTTCTTTGTCCCTAACCTATTTGCTTCCATTACCAATTTCTTTACCTGCCCTTAAATTTTTATACACAAATCACCTTTTAGAACTCACTCATCTTAAATTGAAGGCTAGAGTTATTTGTTATGAGTTGTCCAATTTCATTAACCAGGAAATAAAGGAAAAAGAATAAATAAATTTGGGTTAAAATTTTAATCTCTGTAAGATATCTTTTCACGTTTATTGCTTGATTTTTTTTATTTTTTTTATTTATTTTTTATATTCTTCCTGGATCTACTTTCACCAAGCAATGCCCAAACTTGGAAAAAATGAATGAGAGCGGTGGTTCGGTACACCTACGGTAGAAAACAAGGTTAAATATTTTTTTTCCCTAAATAATTAGTAAATTTTGATTTTAGTATCTTGTATTAAAAAAATTATGTCTCCGACCCTAAAAAACAGACTTAAAAACATATTTGTTTTTGTTAAATATAAGGACTAAAAAATTGAATAAAATTTAATTAGGAATCAAAATCAAAATTTTCTAATTTTTTATAAATATATTTAACCCAATAAATAAATTAGTGAAGCTAATTCATTCTCGTGAAAAACTGAGTCTCTTAGATCTTCACGTGAAATTTTGGTTGAACTTTGCGTTGAATTTTTGGAATCAGATTACACGTTAGGGGCTGACCTAAGTTGAGTTGAGGAGCTGCACCCTCTATATGTCAAAATTTATTTAAAATTTATGAATAATATTATAATTATTTTAAGAGCAAAATATAAATTTAATCCTCTAAAAATTTATTTTTCACTAATTTTCTTCTTAACAATTTTTTTGTTACTAATTAGTCTTTTGAAGATTTAAAAAACCTATCAAATTAGTCCTAAAAAAAAGTAAATCACTATCAAATTAGTTTCTTAAAAATTCACAAACTATTAAATTATCTCTCGAAGTACACATAATAAAATTTTCAACGGTTAATTTGTTAACAAAAATTCTTGAGCTGCCACATTAGTAACAAACTAATCTCTAACGAACCAAAATGATTTTTTCTTTCTTTTTTGTATTTTATATGCCTTATATTTATTTGTTTGAAGCTGGAACTTAATTTTCTGTTTTTAATCTCTTAATTTTATTTTTTTAAGTCTATTATACTATTAAATATATAAATTAAAATTTACCCTAAATCTTTCAAAAGTACTTTTTGTTTTTATTTTTTTGATTTAAGTTACCATGACTCTAGATTTGATCTTCAGTTTGCCATTTCATTTGCATGTGGTACGTAATAGATAGACCTTAAAAAGTTTAATGGACGGAATCGCGCCAAATACTAACGTCATTCCACCATTTCTCAAAAGCATAAGCACATCTCGAAACAATTTAGGAAGTGACGTTGATCCCGACATTTGGGGAAGACCTTAGCCAATCTCGCTCCCATCCCGTAGTGAGATAAGCATCCCGCCACCTAGGGGTGGCATTTCGACATCCCAAATTGCACATGGGACTAACTGCCTCAGATCGTACTACATCAATATATATGTCGTTATCTTGAAAATTGAGCTTTGGGCCTCAAGGGTATGGATGGCTTCATGGCATACCAAATCCTAACAACCTACTATTACTGTATAAAACAAATGTCTAATCTTTAACAAGTAAAATATCGATTCATATTCTTATTATTTACTCTCCCCAAACTAACTTAAGCTTTAGAGTATTTTTGCAAGTACCACCACCATCACTGCTTCCCCCGAAGCTCGAACTGTTGTCTTCCTTGATAGTTGTGTCCTTCTCTTTGCAATAAGAACACACCAAAAAGATAGGTAGATTGTTTGATTTTCTATGGTGTCTTCTACTACTCGGACCGTATTCCATTAATTGCAGTCCGTGGCACTCCTTTTAGGAGTATTAATAAAATATTATTCCAATTATTGACTTTTTATTATTATTAAATAAAATAAGTAGTGTAATTGATTTTAAAGTTTATACGACACTACAAATGTAATTTAAACAGTATAACATTTCTTTGTTTTTTTTTTCAACTGTATAACAATTTCAAACGGTCGAAGAATTTCAGCTGCTGTTGCGTATCATAATGACATTTTTTTAAGTTGTCACGGCTCCCACTGTTTCACACCAGTTAGTCTCATAAGGAAAATGTGGAGTGTACTCCCAAACTTTTTTACAACTCAATTAAGGTATTTTTTTAAAATAAAAAAAAAAGAAAATGTATGATAAGTGAAACCATATTTTATTGATGTGATGTAAATGAATTGTAAAAAGATAATAGTGTGTATGTATAATTGTTGGTCTTATAATAAGGAGTACCCTTAAATTAAATAATTTTTTAATCCTTATAAAATTTAATCCTTATTAAATTAAATAATTTAATCCTTAAATTAACAATTTTTTTTCTTTATAAATATTTTTTTTTATAAGCAAATACTCACACACTCACTACACACCCTAAACTAAATTATTCTCCTATTCTCAAATATTTTTTTTTATTTTTTTTATTTTTCTAACTTATATCAAAACTTTCTGTTTTAATCCCTACAACATTATTTCAAAATAAGTACATGTTTGTTGTTCCTATAGTTAAGAAATTTTGTTTTTAGTTCCTTTCAACTTAATATTTTTCTTATTTTGTTCTCTGAAATTTCAATTTTTTTATTTTGTCCTTGAAAAAATAAGAATTAAAAAAACTTAACATTAAGGACTAAAAAATAAAAAATTGAAATTAAGTTGAGCCAAAATAAAAAAAATATTTCATAGGAATTAAAAACAAATTTTTTTTTGTCAACTTTATAGAGACTAAAAAGAAAAAATTTGAATTAAATTGGATTAAAATAAAAAAAAATTGTAGGAATTAAAACGAAAAATATCAATTTTATAAAGACTAAAATCTTAATTAAGCCTTGAGAGTATATTATAATGTAGGACGACAAAATTAAAAGATAAAATATGCAAAGTGAAATTCAAATTAAATCTTATGGTATATATGGGAGGCAAATCTTGGATTTAAAAATCTAGTCCTCAAAAACCTTACAACGTTAGACACACACACACACGGAAAACAGGGTGGCTAATTTCTTTATAAATTCTTTAATGTGTCACACCTCTGCTCACCAGCTCCATGAGATACTGGTCAAACACGTTAAACACACAGACCATTTACAAACTTCGTAGTTTTTGTTTTTGGTTACAAGGAGTTCATATCCTTTTGCTTTTCTTCATGTTCATCTCAATTAGGAGACCCAAATAGGAGCCTCAGAAAATTTGTGAGGTCAAAACTCAAAAGGGCGATGTCTTTTGAGTAAAATACGCTAGGTTTAAGTTCTAACAATTATACTTTCAATGACGGAAAGAGCTAACTATAAAACAAATTAATGCTATATTGACAGGAGAAAGACTACCATTGGGACATCATCAATTGTGTAAAGTTGCCTTAGACGTCGGCCCTCAGCAATGTTTAAAGTCTCAGTCTCACGTTAATCGTAAGGAATCAATCAGTAGTCCAACAAAGGATACAAGATCAAAGTAAACACAATTCAATGGTTCTCAATTTCCCATAATCACCCTAGGGACACTAAGTTCTAAGTTTACAAAAAAAACTAGGTCAATTATCCATAAACACGAGAAAAACATGCAATGGCGACATTCTGCAACCACATACATTTGGTGGCAAATTGCGATGGAGTGGAAAAACAAAACGCTTGTGACCAAATTCGCAACCGAACATTCTGGTCGCAAACGGAATGGTCACAATTTAGTAACAAATTTTCGGTCACAATTTTGCGTTCGCGACAAAAAAAATTCAGTTATCCATCCATAGTTTTTGGTCACAGAATCGAATTAAAAAACACGATGTATTTTTTGACCAAAGCAGTCGAATTAATTCGATTGCTAGTCACTAAAATTAGGCCACAAAGTTGAATTAAAAAAAATGCAACCTTTTTAAAAAGTAGGCGACCGAAATTAAGTAGTCAACAGCCAAATTAATTCGGTGGCAAATCTTAACTAAAAATCCATTTTTAACCTTGCGCCCAAAACCCTAAATTGCCCAATCTCTTCACCTCTCCCCCATCTCTTGCGGTTTCAACCTTTCCCGACAACCAAAATCTTGTCGCCACCATCGCTCTTTCTCTCCACCTCTCGCCATCCTTGTTTGTTGCCTTGTCGCCATCTTTGTTCTATCATAGCCAAAACTCGCTGAAGGCAAGCACCTGGACCAAATAGAAGCCATTGTTGCCCCAGAAATAGGGCTTCTAGTTTGTATTTTCTTGTTCTCCTACCAATTGAATTTTCATTATAAAAATTTCTAATTGTGCATTAGTGGCTAAAAATATGTGCTATCTTAATGTTCACAAACCGACAAGTGTGCTTAGAAATATTTATGTTGTTTAGGGCTGATGTATTGACAATTGTGTTAGGTTAGGGTTAAGAGTTTTAGGATTTAAGAAATTATGAATTAGCTAGGAATTTGGAATTAGGAATGAAGTTGAACCCTATGGTTAATTGTAACCTAATTATGTGTTAGTATTTATTCATGTGAATTTAGTGTTAGTTATTGCTAATTTAGTTCATGGTTAACCTTAGTGTTTGATGACTTAAAGAAGCATTTAGGGTACTCCAAAGCAATCACCAACCAATAAAATGATCGATTATACTTTTGGGGTTTATATATATATATGAACACAATTCTAGTTCAAAGTTCAAATTTAGCCTACTCCAAAAGTTTTATTCCAAAAGTCTTATTCCAAGTAAAAAATAGTGCAATCTAGACCAAATATAAGTAAATTTTGAGACACTACATATAATAGAAAAAAAAAAAAAAAGAATACTTAGCCCATGTCAAAAAATGAGTACTTAGCACGTGACCTAACATACGCTAAGTACTCTTTTTTTTTTTCCTATTATATGTAGTGTCTCAAATGTTACTTATAATGTGCTCTAAATTTAATTTGGTCTAGATTGCACTATTTTTTATTTAGATCTTGGAGCTCAATGCTTTGGTTAGAAGTTTAAAGTATATATACATGATGACTCATGTGTGAAACATAGTATAAAAGAAATTAAATCACAAACACATTTGTTATTTGTTAGTAGAGAGCAAAACTCAATAAGTGAGACCCTATAAAATGTTGAGTACCAGGGTGTCGGTTGTGTGCTATTAATTTAGTTAATGCATCAATATATATGCATGTATCTGTAATTTGTTAGTAAAAAACAAAGCTCAATAGGTAAGACCCTAATAAAAAAATATAAGGTGATGGAGTTGGTAGTTTAGCTAATTTGCATGTGATTGTTGTTTGTTAGTGAAAAACAAAACTCAATACATGAAATGTTGAGAAATAGGATTCTGATGTGTGCTTTTAATATAGTGCCAGGGTCATAATGATGATCCTGATTTAACTAACTCTACAGGTAACAAGTGTTTTATCTGTTTATTATTCTTAAATTCTTACATGTTTGGTGTATTTATTATACTATGTTTTTCATATTTTCCTGGCATGTATAGATGACTAACGTAAGTAGAGGCAAACGTAAGTAGAGGCAGAGAAGGAGGTGAACAAGTTTGATCTACAAGGGTGGTAGATCAGATAGCCCTTAGCAGGAATTCTCTCCCTTTAGGCAGTATTCATCCTCTAGTAGTACGACACCATCACTGCACACCATCTCCGTTCCATCTACATCGATGTCTCCGCCACCTGCGACCTCTCCCGCCTCCGATTCAGGTGGTCCACGGTTGGTGGATAGGAGGCAAGTGCTAACACTAGGCATCGCGCATCATGAGTAAGCATATGCATACTCTTAATTATGTATTTTTGTTGAGCTTCTTCGTTATTGCATACTGTTAGTTTTGATGTTACCCAAGGCCAAGATATTTGTATTGCTTGCATCTTTATGAGCAACTTGAATAGCCTTTGTCGAGCTGGAGAGTGGCCTCTAATGAGCAGAGGCAGCAGTGGTGAGTGTCATTTCAGGTATGTATTTCATTTTCTATTTTTGTTATTATTACTTATCATCAACCTTGGGTTGGCATTAATTGTTGAACTTTTAAAATAATTACCCGACTCGCCGGTGGGATTCTTGCCATGACCGCAAGATCCAGAGGCTCTTTGATCATAAGGGTTTTAAAATCCTCAAGAACATTTTGAACAAGTTGAGGAGGGAGGTCAACAAGACAGACTAGATCCATTTACCATCATTTAGCAGCTCTATGAGATTTGTGATGAGACTAAGGGCATGCCAAAAGCGAGATCATGAGACAGAATAGTACGGTGTGATAGCGACACCTTGTCCTATACTAGAGGATGCATTTCAATGGCTGAGTACAAAACGAGATTTGTAAGTGTTAACTTAAAATTAAACTTTCAATTCACTTTCATTTATATGATCCTTTGATGATAGTTTCAGTTTGAAATGTTTTATTACAGATTCGTGAGCATCATAAGAACCTATCGCCATGGAGATCAAGTAGTGCACAAAGAAGCTCTAGGATAGCACTTGGGTTTGCCCTAGACAAATAAAGTAACTAATGTTTTACTTATTGTAGAGGACACGTTCAATGTCGGTATAGACCTGAGACATAGCAAAGTGAAGAGGAGAGGGTAGAGAACGCCCTCTTCTTAAAGCTTGCGTGGAAAAAGGGTATAAAAGAGAATGTGTGTCTCAAAGGACCAAGGCCCCTCAACTTGCCAAGCCCCACCACCACTAAAGAATGTAAACCTCATTGAGTTGTAGAGGCACATGGCTACCCTTACCACGTCAATGGGTATGGTTGTGGCAAAGCAAGTCAGGACTAGCAGAGCACGACGAGGCTATAGCTGTTGTCAATGTTGCTACTATTGCTTTTACTAGGGCCTTTGCCTCCGACCAACAAGTCGACATCCCTCTTCTACCTCCTACACAGCCTCCACCTATAAAGGTGTCGGAGCCATCTTTTAGGGAGGGAGATTCTGATTCAAAGTAGGCCTAAAAGGATTACCTCAGTTAGGATTTACTTTTTTTATTTCTTCAAAGTTGACACTTATCTATTGATCTTTTTATGTGAATATTTATTCAGATGTGTTTTTTAAATGATTAATTGTCTGTTTTATATTGAACACTACATAAAATTGTTACTAGGACAATATGTTTCATTACAAGTCTACTCAAGTCTTTTGAAAGTGGGTAAAACAAAAAAAAAAGAAAAGTTGTTCACACCGAAAAGGTGACAACTTTGCACCTATGGTGACAATTTGAGATCGAATAATGCAAAAATCTAACCTAAATTGCCACAGAATTGCAACTAAAAATCAAATTTGAATTTTGTAACTGAATTCGCGACCGCGTCGTCGGTCGCCGATGACGCGGTCGCTGATGCATGATTTTGCAATCAGTCCAATCGCATTACTATTTACTACCACCGGTTTTGCGACGGAATATGTCGGTCACTTGTGACCATTGCCTTTTCAGTCACCAAAAAAATTGCGACCAAGGAAATTGTGACCAAATTGATATGGTGGCCGGTTCTGATTGCCACCATTTGAGAGTGGCCGGCCACCAATTTTCCGTTCCGAGAACTGGTATTTTCTTGTAGAGAAAATTTAAAAAGTATCTATTCTTTAATTATCAAACTAATGTAAAGGGAATTGGAAACCCATGGTGTGCGACCACACCGGAGAGTATTAGCAATACGCTGCAATGGCAAAGTTCCACACCATGTCCTCTAGCTAAGCCAAGATGGGTACAAAGGATAAGTTATACGCATAAAGATCTAATGTTACATGTATTGTCCTTACAAATACAAATTATTGAAGAGAAGGACATGGCTCCCAAGTCCTACTAATATTGCTAACCAACATACCTGGATTGGCAAGGCCCTAGAAAAGGGGTAAGCTTGGAGGGAAACGGACAAGCATCCACTGTCTCTCATATGTAGCTAAATGTGTCCATCCAATCTCATCAAGCAAAGAGAGCTTTAGTTCGTAGAATTTCTTCTTGGCAGGCTCTGCATCATCTTGAATTATGTCACACAGAACCTGAATCAAGGGAAGATTTAGATACAGTTATTGTCAATCAAAGTAAAAATACACTTGCATGGAATACAAGCAAAATGATTGTGACACCGTTATTATAGATTGCTTGAATGTGGTGACCAATCTCACAAGACTTATCCACCAATTACAAGTTGTATACAGCGACGGAAATAATCAACCGGAACAGCTTTTCAGTCCCGTTCTCATAATACTCTATAAACTGGCCACTCAACAACTGAAATGGTTTGGAGCGTCATTTTTTATGTCAAAAAATTGCCTATATGAAATCATTTTGAGGGCTTCATTTTTTTTTTGTAAGACTATATGATGGCATTTTAAATATATTGTCATGAGCAATTCTTAATGGTATGAATTTAATCAATGTTATATCTATTGCTAAACTTGAATATTCTGTGATGTTACTTGATTATGAATGTGTTTTCCTTTTTCAGTATGTTAGCTCATTATTTAACCAGTTTGACTACAAGTTGGACCATTAAGTTAAGAATACTCGTTCAACAAGAAATTCGGTTTCAAAAACATTGAACTCACAAATAAAAGAATTGATTATTTTTTTAAATGATTATCATATGAATTGGATTAGAGCCGGTTTGAACCAACAAATAAATTTGGTTTTAAAAACATTTAACTCACAAAACATTGCTCTTCTCACTATGGAGCAAAGAAAACAACGTACTCAAGCAGACACCAATGTAATATAATACTGTTCGTAACTAATAAGTTGGCGAGATAGCATCCATACAGCAACAAATAGCAGAATTGAGAAAGGGAATACCTTCAATGCTGTCCCAAGCCTTTGAGAACGCCTCTCACGTGTTACTAAGAGGATTCCATATTTAGTTGACTTCACTTCAACCCATTTCTTCAGTTCTTTAAAATTCTCCTCAAACAAATCTCGCTGACTGCCATCAGATGTAGATTGCTCCTTTTTTGCACCTCCTCTTGCAGCTGAAGGCGAGGACTCATCTACGTCCTTTGACAATATACACCAAGTCAAGTCTGCAGACTTTTATTTGATAAAAAATTAATTAAATGTTGCCACTATCACGATGGAAATGTGACTTGTCTAAAGAGGGTCAGTGACTCCTTTGATGTTTTTTTTTATCTCGGTAGAATAATGCAGAAGACTCAACTAACACTAACCACAGGAAAAACAGTATGTAGAAAGCTATTGACTTCTATAGCTAAATAATACATGCAAGTAACAATATCAATAAAGGTAATGATGAGGACAAATGCAGTTCTACAGGAGATTATTTACAATAGAGTAAATTGCAATAACCCCTTGAGGTTGGGGAAATTGCACTCCACCCCAAACTTCACCAAAAGTAGCACTTCACCCAATTTTTCTTTAATCGGTGACCGTTGATTGTTAACCTAGCTAACGTTTCTGTCATTCCATCTGTCACATCTACAAAGATGTCCATTTGTTAACTTTAAAAACTATTTTTAAGGCTGATATAGCAAATTGGCGAGGCAAAAACGTTAGTTAACTGCTATACTGTTAACGTGTCTGTCATGCCAGTTTGTCACAACCCTCCATTAACATTAAAAATTATTTTAATACTTATGTGATAGATTGACGGGCCAAAAATGCTAGTTAACCGACCAAAATGGGGTCGAGTGCTAATTATGATGAAGTTTGGGGATGGAGTGCAATTTCCTCAAACCTCAACGGGGTTATTGCAATTTACCCTTTACAACATGATGCTTGTTTTTTTTGGTTACAACATGATACTTGTGGTTTGTGCACGTGAGAAAAATTATTAAATTTTAACCTCAGTTTACAGGGATAATTCCTATTCTTGAAGATATTTTTAACAATTTTACCATATTAGCACCGTCAATTTGAACAGCTTCTTCAATAAAACAGGTTCTCCATTAACCTAACACCACAAATGCAACAGACTTTTGCAATAACGTCTGCATGGTTCTTCACTTTGTTTGGCACATTTTTACTGTAATTGTAGAACATGTGCAATAATTGCTTGCGAGAACATGATCAGACAAAGAATAAAAGATCTTACCTTTAAAGACTCAATCTCAGCCAGCGCAAGCCCCTTTTGGTACAGTGCCTCTGCTAACTGGTCTCGGGTTAACTCAAACTTCTTCTTGATACTCTGCAGTGAGTTTAAAAGATTGTCAAATGCAAACAAATTGCAAATATGCATTTTGTGAAATGATAATGGTAGTCATTTATAGCTTTGGAAACAACAGGAATTATTAAAAGTATAGGGAACACTAGGATCTTAACAAATACTCCATTTTTTTTATTCTTGGAGATATAAGTTGCGTTTATTTTTTCATGCATGAAAATATCAGTATGCTAGAGCAATCTACTTGAGCAATTTGCTGAATCTCTCCTGAAATTCTCCAAGTACAACAATTCATTGTAAAAGTAGTACACAATTAATCATCAGCATAAAATAAACTGCCTCACTAAATTTTACAAAGAACAATTGAGTTAACATTTGATAATTGATACCATCAGTCTATAGAAATATTTACACTGATCATTTTCACAATTTTTACAATCAAATAATCGTCAAAAGGTGAGATCAACATACATGAGCGGAACTATTTGAGAATTTTCAATTTAAGAACTTGGAGAACTTCCAAGTCGGGTCCCACACACCCATACTTTGGAAGTGTAATGAGATAGCTATAGTTTCAGAAATCATTAAACGGTCCTTAAATTCAGCCTACTGTTACAGTGCTTTATTGATAGGGTACCCAATTAGAAAAGTCTGATGATAAAGGACCCAATTACAAAATTTCAAAATATAAGAACATAATTGAAAATTCTGAAATGGTTAGTGGCCTCAAGATTAATGTAAACTTGCTAAAAAATCTGTGTGTGCGTGTGTTGTGTTAGCATGAGGATATGAGACAAAACGAGTATTTGTGCGACTGCTAATAGTTTAACTAAACAGTAAAGTCAGATCTTTGCTCTTTCCAGTTTAACACTTTCTCGAAAACAAACCATTAGATTTAGACTGATTAACCGTGATTAGTCTCTAATTGATTGGTTATAATTAGCTAATTCAGAACTGTAACTGCTCCCCTAATTTACTGCACTTGCTGTATTAACTACAGATTACATGTATATAGCAACATACACAATTACTCCATATCTTCTACTCCTTTAGTAATCATTTTAGAATTGGGTATCGGAAAAAAGAAGTATTGGGAACAAGATTGAGCACCTCTGCTTCCTCATCTTCTGGATCATTTTTTAATGCAAAAAATTTTGCTAACTCATCCTTGTCTATACTGTCAATCACTTCATTTGCTGCCTTAATCACCTGCAAAGTACAACAATGGCACCCATAGTTATATACATTCCAGCACCAATTCCTACGGGATAAACTTTCCATGAAAAACCTGTCAGGCCATATGACTACTAAGTTGACTAAGTTAGCAAGATGAGGAGTCTAAAGGTCAAGATAGTAATTTAAGTAGTGAACAACCTTCACACTAGGCAGGTATGAGTTAGGGAGGTGTAAAGGAGGTAATATCTGCAAGTGGAAATCATGAAAAGGAGGGATTGGGAGAGATCAAATTCAGACATTTATTTAGTAACGAATAGGTGCCTTAGGGAAGGGAGGAAGCAGACCGTACTCTGCAGACTATAATGCTATATCTTCATGTTTTCTTGTTTGGTGAGTGAGAGTGAGAAACCTATGATTTTATCTATGTAATGTAATTGAGGTTTCTCCCTATTTTCTGTAATGAAATACCAAGTCCCCAAGACCCCAACTCCTTTCAAAACCATAGATGGATCAGAAGTTCGCATCATGTTAATTACACTCCCAAATTGCTTATAAAATGGTTGATACTCTTTGTTGAAGACAATAAACAAAGGAAACTGCTGACTACTTAATTTCAACTTATCAATAATAGAAAAAAAATGAAATTGAGAATCCAATAGAGTATTCAAATCCAAAAACTCAAGAGACCAGCTTAGTAGCATTCAAGTTTTCATAAAAATATAAAAATCAAAATAAGAGGGAAAGGAAATAAAATCAGAGGGAAACAATACACAGTGGAGGAGGGAGTGAGGTGAAAATCATATCAATCATTTTCTTCTGACAAAAAGTACCTCTTCATAATGATGGATTTTGTCTTTAATATTTCTCCTAGAAACTAAACCATCCAAAATCTTTGCAAGCAATGGAGTGTACTTTGGATATTCCGACTGCAAGGATAAGTAGTGTATTTATGAACAATTTATCCCACAATACAGAGCAAAGACAACTGAATACATTAGCAGAATACAGTAAAATACAATTACATTAAAAAAATAAAAAAAGAAAAAGATACTGCTTGGAATTTAACAGAATAAGAAAATCTGAAGAAAAAGGAAACCACAAAATATACAAATTCAAATTAAATTTTCATCACTAACTTTAAGTGAGGCAGATAGCTCTTTCCACTCCAAGAGCTCTTCATCGGTTTCTTGTTTTAGGCTTCCTAGAACTTTGATTTTAGCATCTCTTACCTGATAGACAAGTCAAGGGAAAATTAAAGAATCACTAAGACAGAAGATTAACATTTTGAAATCTGTAGAATAGAATCTTCATTATGATAAGTTGATAACCAATCAAGGTGTAATTAAAGTATACAATATATTTACAATCATTTATTTCATAATTCATTCATATACTATGCATAATGCTCAGTTTATTTAACTGTTAAAGATGTAAAATGCACACATCACTTTATAAGAACTTCAAAGAGAAATGCACATATCGTCCACTGATTAGTAATTACAGCAAAGATCTGTCGTCCTTTAATTAAGTTGTTAAATAACTAATTTTTTTTGGATACATAACCCACTTATAATTTAATATTCATGATAATTAAGATTCTAGAATACATGTTCCAATGACAGAATCAGCATCTAGATTCTAGAATATTATGATATCAAGCAAGCGGAATGGATCCTCTCATGTTCAAATTTTACATGACCAGGTCAGGTTTGCCTTTTGTGTCTATCTTGGTAGGTATTAAATACGTATTAAATGTGAGGATCTATTAACATTAATGAAGAGAGAGATATTGACACAAAGTAAACATAAAACATGAGCCCATCATGTTAAATTGGAACATGAGAGGATCCATTCCCTCATGCCAAATGTGAACCCAAAAGGATGGCTTATTCCAGTAATGAAATAATGAGCTGGGTATAAGATGTTCTAGCAACTTTCCTCCCTACATAATCATTACGATTACGTAAATATTCTAACTCATACTATAGCATAACTATAGGAATAAGTATAGCAATCAGTAGTTTTTATTGCACTATCAGTATGTGGAATTTTGTGGATAAATCAACTGTTATGGGAAGTTGGTCTTAAGTCCTCACTAGTACTACAAGCGAAGTTGTTGTGTGACAGCCAAGTAGCCCTTCATATAGCCTCTAATCTTATATTTCACGAATGAACCAAACATATCAAAATCGGCATCACTTTATTCGGGGAACATTGAAGAAAAGCTCATCTCTATAGGACATATCAACATGGGAGACCAACTTGGAGATATCTTCACAAAAGCCTTGAATGGAACTTGGATTGATTAAATCTATAACAAGTTGGGCATTACTATCATCTATGCTCCAACTTGAAATAGAATGTTATCATTATGTCATCATTGTAAATATTCTAACTGATATGCTACAATTATGTCATTATTATAAATATTCTAATTGATAGTTTAGCATGAGATAGAAATCAGTAGTTATTAGATATTATTACTTTCCATCGTTAGTGATTCATGATTTCACGGTGTATGAATAACTGTATATGAGATATGTCAGATATGAATATACAGTAACTTTTTCAGTATATGTCTTCCTTTCCATTTCTGTCAAGTGCAAACAACAATTATCCGTGTCTCACAGCATTACTAATGTTTCAAGTAATGCAATTTATCAGAATAAAAAATTTCAAAACATGGATAAAAATGCAAATTCTTTAAGGGGGATAAAGGAAGCAAAAGGAGCATATATTCAAATTAAAACATTAGTGAAACACACTGGGATAAAAAAAACTAAAATGGAGCTCTTATTCTGAAGTATGAATCTCATACCTCTTCTTTTAAACGCTCAGATACAGTCTTCTTGGAAGATAAAGAAGAACCTTTTCCCTTGTCCTCATCAATCTTTCAGCAAAAGAAAAATGCAATTATTACACATTGCATATAATATATGTATGATAGAAGATTCACGGACAGCACAAGTTAGTGCTAGGTCAAACCAGCCACCGACAAGGCGGGTGAGCATGGGATGTGTGATTCTAAAGCATACAAAGGCTCAAAGAGACATTAAGGTAAGTCACTTTATAAGGCAGAGAGAGTTACCCTATTTGGGGGAACTACATAGGAAATTTGACATGAAGCAGGGTGCTTTTCCGGATTTTTATTCTCTTCCTGATCAGTAGAAGATAGTTTCCCGTATGAAATCGCCCCTACCAAAACAGATCCTGGTGGAGAATTCTGCAGAAATATTTCATATGTTATTATGTACATTCAGTGGTAATATCAGAATAGTTGACAACAGGGAACAATGTACCTTGGGAAGCTTTTCTTTTGGTGGTGGAGCAAGATAAAATCCTTCCTTAATACTACAGGTATGAAAAAGTCAATACCACAATGAAAAGACATTTAAAACCAAAGTTAGGACAAAAAAAAATTAATGGACATACCCCGGAACTAATAATGAGGACTTGAAGGAACCATTTCCCAGCAGTGGGCCATCAGGTTGGGAGTAAAAGCTTAAACGTATGACATCCTTGGAGACAAAGACAAAACATAAACGAAAAACAAATAAATAAACAAGTATGTGCATAAACTAAATTTTACTAGAAGCTGGAGCACTACTAGAAGAGGCATGTCCACTCAAAATTAACAAATTATTTTGAGACACAAGAATAAAGTAATGGTAATTATAATACTAGAAGGATTCCTGGCAGAAGTTTCTCCAATTTTGTCGCATCAAACACATTAGTATCATTAGATATTTGTGACCGACGCCACCTAATTGTAGCATACTAGTAAAAGCACTATCTAATCATATTTGGGACGCTCTCCCAAGTCCCAACTTGATATTACTAATGGTAACCCCAGCATTATTAAGATTAATATAATCATGATGCTGATTCAAAAACTTAAACCATCGTAAGAAAGCTCTTGTAGACTTCAGAAGAAATCGACTATTTGTGAGAAACATAAAGCTCATGCAATAAACTACCTTCTCGTCCAAATTTCGCTCAATGAATAACACCAGATGCCTCATCTTTTCCAAAATCTGCACATTGTCATGCCTGAAACAAATAAAATAATAAGTAAAGGATTAACATGAACAAACCTTTATGTTTAAACCTTTATTTACCTAGAAATGTTCATAAGCTAGCTTTGCAAGTACTAACAACGAAATTAGCTTCCAAGTCCTCTAAACAATATTAGGCCACTACTAGTGTTCAATGATTACCAATGAATTCAAAATGTATTTCAAAATATGTGAATTCATAGTAAGTGAATAACAGTCATCAGGTTACTCTACAGCAAGCTCCACAGTGAACAAACATGTGTCTGCACTCATCCAGGATATAGGCTCAGAAAGAGTTATTTACCTCAAGTATAGTAGTAAATTATATTCTCCCTTGGGAAGATTTGAAGAGCTTGGATAGACATCTCCACTTGAATACACGCGCTATAATCAGAACAGTGAATAGTCAGAGAGAGAGAGAGATGGATAAACATATGAAGCAGACAAAGAGCTACAAAGATAGAAAAGATTTTGGAATCCACTAAAGAAACAGATAATTGAGAAAAATAAAATGGAACTGTATTAGACAAGTAGAACAGAGAGAGAAACGAGAGAGAAGAGAGAAAATAGAGAAGATATATTTTTGTATTTCACATCAATAACTGAGAGTACAAATGTATATATATAAAGGATGTACAGCTGTCAACTATATAACATAACTAATTGTACAGCTGTCACAAACATATTGTAACTGACTTATATACTACTATTCACTAATATTCCCCCCTCAAAATCAATGTGGTTGATTTGGAAAATCAACCACACTGAGTTTTGACTTTAATTCGAGAAACCTAGTGCTAGGGAGAGGCTTTGTAAGAATGTCAGCAACCTGATACAAAGCAGGAATATGAAAAACAGCAAGTTGCCTTAAAGCTACCTTCTCCCTAACAAAGTACAAATCCAACTCTATGTGCTTAGTTTTCGAGTGCAAAATAGGATTGTGAGCAAGTTGGACAGTACTAGGTTATCACAATATAATCTGGGTACAAAAAATGGAACTTGGATTTCTGCTAATAGAGACTGTATCCAAAGCAGTTCTGCAGCAGTATTGGCCAAACTTCTGTATTCTGCTTCTGCAGATGATCTGGAAACCTTGGCTTGTTTCTTTGACCACCCAGAAATGATATTAGGCCCAAGAAATATACAGGACCCAGAGGTAGACTTCATATCTGTGGAATCCAAGGCCCAATCAGCATCACAAAAGGCTATGATATTGACTGCTGGAGAAAAAGAAGTAGGTTTCATTAGTAAACCATGTTGATCAGTTCCAGCTAAATATCGTAGGATCCTTTTAACAGTCTTCCAATGTTCCTCAAGAGGTTGGGACATGAACTGACATACTTTATTCACTGGAAAGCTTAATTCTGGCCGAGTTAGAGTCACATATTGCAGGGCTCCTACTATGGATCTGTAAAGAGTTGGATCTGCCATATAATCAGTACCTTGATTAGTGAGTTTGCAGCTACTAGACATAGGACTTTTGAGTCCCTTAGCATTAAGCATACTAGCCCTTTCAAGTAAATCTCGTATATATTTCCTTTGAGAGAGGTGTAAGGAACCATCTGAAAACCTTTTAACTTCAATACCCAAGAAAAAATCCAGATCTCCAAGGTGTTTGAGAGAAAAAGAGGAGTTTAGCAGTGAGATCAACTTCTGAACAGCAGCAGGATCATTTCCAATGACAAGTATGTCATCAACATATATCAAAATATAAATTCTGAGATTACTAGTAAGATAAGTGAAGAGGGAATGATCAGACTTGGTTTGCCGAAATCCAAACTGTTTAAGAGCCGATGTGAGCTTGAGAAACCAGGCCCTTGGAGCCTGTTTAAGGCCATACAAAGCCTTGTGCAGCTTGCAAACAAGAGTATTATCAGTGGCTTCAAATCCTGGTGGTTGCTGCATAAAAACTTCCTCTTGTAGATCACCATTTAGAAAGGCGTTATTCACATCCAGCTGCTGAATTTGCCACCCATTAGAAATTGCAAGAGTAAGCAAGGTTCTTATAGTAACTGGTTTGACAACCGGGGAAAAGGTTTCGTTGAAATCAAACCCAGGCCTTTGGTGAAAACCTTTGGCAACAAGCCTAGCTTTGTATTTTTGCACAGTTCCATCAGGATTTTCTTTTGTCCGAAAAACCCACTTACAACCAACTGCATTTCTGTCAGGAGGAAGAGGCACTAGAGACCAAGTATTGTTTGCCATTAAAGCTGCATATTCTTCTTTCATGGCCTGTAACCAGTGAGGACTACTCAAGGCCTGTTTAACTGTTGTTGGCTCCTTGTGAGTAAGAAGAAGAGTAGGATGAAGTCTAGGTTTGATAATTCCTGACTTGGACCTAGTTTGCATAGGATGGCTGTTTGTAGTAGGAACTTGTGGTGGAATAGGAGGTTCAGGTATAGGTGCATTGATAGGGGATGAAGTATCTGGGTCAGGAATAAGGGGCTGCTAGGGATGGGTTCAATATCATTAGAGGAAGTAGGCTGAGGTAAGCTAGTTGGATTGTGATGTTGAGTGGATGAGGGAATTGTGGGAGAAGAGGAAGGAACAGTGGGAACATTAAAGGATGAAGCTATAGGTATAGAAGAAGAAACAGAGGCAGATGTAGAAGAGGAACAATCTGCTTGATTGGAAAAGAGAGAATTATAAGGAAAACGTACCTCATTGAAGAGAACATCCTTGGATATGTATACTTTCCCAGATGCAGCCAAGCATTTATACCCTTTGTGCTGTGATGAATAGCCTAGAAACACACATTCCTCCGAGTGAAAGTCAAATTTAGACTTGTTATAGGGACGAATAAAGGGGTAACAAGCACAACCAAAGACTCGAAGAAAGGAAAAATCAGGGTCAGATTTGTAGAGTTTAGTATATGGAATTTCACCGCCAATAGAGGCGAAGGGAACTCTATTTATCAGATATACTGCAGTGGAAAAGGCAGCATCCCAAAATTTTAAGGGTAGAGATGAATGAGCTAAAAGACAAAGACCTTTTTCAACAATATTTCTATGTTTACGCTCAGCCACACCATTTTGGTGATGAGTATGAGGGCAAATCAATCTGTGGACAATGCCATTTTCATTTAGAAACTGCGTAAAAGACCTAAACTCACCACCCCAATCAGACTGGACAGCTTTGATTTTGGTTGAAAATTGAGTCCCAACATAGGTATGAAACTGCTTAAAGGCTGAAATAGCATCAGATTTGCATTTTAAAAGGTAAATCAATGTATATCTAGTGAAGGCATCTATGAAGGAAATATAGTAGCTATATCCATCAAAGGAGAAAAAGGGTGCAGGTCCCCATAAGTCAGTATATATCAGTTCAAAAGGAGAGGAGTATTGAGTTATAGAAAGATGAGAGGGAAGTCTATGTGCTTTACCAAGACAACAGGCTGAGCAATCAAGAGTATTTTTATTTACTTTTGAGATATTACAGTATTGAAGAACTTGCTTCAAAACATCAAAGTGAGGGTGGCCTAGCCTTAGATGCCACGTATTACAGATAGAAGAAGAAGCTACATCTGTAGTATTACACATGGAATTTTGAGAATTACAAGGACGGACCAAAGAAGAGGAATTACATGGTTCAGAAATAGACAAAGAATTAACAGAACAAGTCTTGAAGTTCTGCTGAATGTGTGATTTATCCGGCTGCTGCTGCTGTAAATTTGGGAAAGAGAGAAATCTGTATAGACCATCATTGCCAAGGATGCCCTTCAACAAGACTTTATTAGAATCCTGTGATTTAACAAAGCAAGTAGTTGGGTGAAATTCAAAGAAGACATGATTATCCCTAGCAAAACGACTTACACTAATGAGATTTTTGGTTATAGAGGGAACAAGAAGAAGCTTATCCAACAAAAGAGAAGAAGAAGGATGTATGGGAGAGAAAAAGGAGGAGGAACCAACAGACTTGATGACCAGACCTTGGCCATTTCCCATGAAAAGTTTGTCAGACACAGGGGCAGGTTCACTCTGCTGCAGGTTGAGAGGATCAGCTGTCACATGGTGTGTGGCACCAGAATCTGGGAACCATAATTGGGGCTGACTCTGTGGAGGAGGTCCAAGAATTGAGGCTGAATTGACACTAGCCCATGCAGCAGAGGGCTGCTGCTGCTGTTGCAAGGGAAAGGATTGAGGCATGTTTCTAGGAAACTGAACAGGGAAGGAATTTGATTGGAATTTGATTGCTGCATTGGAAACTGCTTCTGCTGAGCAAACTGATTAGGAAACTGATAACCTTGCTGCTGCTGCTGCTGATAACCTTGACCTTGGGCGATTCCAGCAGGCCAAGGCTTCATGACCACCCTTTCCACACACCTGACAGGTAATTGAGGAGCGGCCTCCACCACGGCCACCACGACCACGTCCTCTGTAATAGCCACCACTGCGGCCACCTCCCTTGTTCTGACCACCACCACGACCATTTCCATTATACTGAGTGAAATTGGCAGAGGAGTCTAAAGACTGCGATTCAGCTTCGTTATTTGAAGGTGTCTCAGCTGCACGCGCAACATTGGCTAAGAAAATAGTTGATTGTGAAGCTTTCTGAAGTTTCAAAAGACGAGACTCCTTGGCTAGGAGCAGAGCTTCCACCTCTGCCACTGAAACAGGATCATCACGACTGCGAGTAGAGATTGAAGACACCAAAGATTCATATTCCTCAGGCAAACCTTCCAAAATAATGTTGATATGATCCTTACTTGAAATTGGTTCTCCTATGGCTATTAGCATATCTGAAATAGATTGAATTCATAGTAGGTATTCTGAAACAGTACGATCTCCTTTCGCAGTACAGTAGAGTTCAGATTTCAATTGCCTTGCCTTTGCAACCATATTTGCATGAAAGAACTTGTGGATCTCATCCCAAAGCTGATACGAGTAAACACAGCCAATCACACGAGCATGCAAAGATTCAAAAAGCGAGGATAGGAGCCACGAGAACAACATCTGATCTTGCTGTTCCCAAACCTGATAAGCTTCACTCACAATCCCTAGCATCGCATGCTCCTGCGATTCATAGCGAAGAGGTATTTGAGGATTAACAACCAAACGGTGCAACCGGTGAGCCTTAATAACCGATTCCACATGTTGCTTCCAAAACAGAAAATTCTCCGCATCAAGCTTAATCGGAACCGCATGCGTGAACGAGATCGGAAAAGAAGAAGAACCAAGAACAGAGGAAGTCGTAGCAGGAATTGAAGGAGGAGGAACCGGAGGTTGCTCTGCCATGCGCGGAGGTGCATCACCACCGGAGGGAGGTTGCGACGGAGGAATCGAGAATAGCAGAACCGCGTTGGACATTTTTGGATCAATAAGCTCTGATACCATATTAGACAAGTAGAACAGAGAGAGAAACGAGAGAGAAGAGAGAAAATAGAGAAGATATATTTTTGTATTTCACATGAGAGTACAAATGTATATATATAAAGGATGTACAGCTGTCAACTATACAACATAACTAATTGTACAGCTGTCACAAACATATTGTAACTGACTTATATACTACTATTCACTAATAAACTGTTCCTCTCATGTTTAACATATAAAAGCAAATTAAATGTTGACATACCTTATTTGCGTCCAAAATAATATAAAATTGAGACTCAAGTTTATTGTCATATATCCGATCATTTAGCAATGGAATGTGAGGTTTTAATTGAACTCCATCTTCTAATTTGATCTTATAGCTGCAAAATCATAATAGTGAGAAAATATCATCTAAATGATCCAGACATTAATGAGACAGATAATAAAACGTTAGAGATATGTAAAATAAAACTTTTCTTTTATGTTATGCGTTAACCAGATAGGATTCAGCATAGCTCAGGTATGGTTTAGTTAGTTTGTTGTTCTGTTATAGTTTCAGTTATTACAAACTCATCTAACCGAGTTATTTCTTCTCTCTGTATATATACCTCCCATCATCCCTTTTGCAATTGCCTTCTGATTACAATAACACAATTCAGTTTACTTTCAAAACTCTTCTCTCTGGTTCCTCATATGGTATCATAGAGATTTTTCTTTTCTTTGAAAATGGCCTCTGCTTCTCCTACATTCTCGCAAACTGTATCTTGTAAACTCGATGAGAACATTTTTCTTATATGGTGACAGCAAGCGAATGCAGTATTTCCAGCACATCAGTTGGCAAGCTTCATCGTCAACCCCAAGGTGCCTATGAAGTTCCTGTCAGAAGAATGGGAACAAGTAACTGTAAACCCAGAATTTCTGACCTGGGATCAACAAGATTTGTTAATCATGTCTTGGCTTCTTTCAATCCTTCCTGAATTGATCTTGGGAAGAGTGGTGAACTGCAGGAATTCCTGTCATATTTGGGAAAATATCCACTCCCATTTCCATGCCCTAACCCACACAAAAACAACTCAACTTCGTCTTGAGTTTCGCACAACAAAGAAGAAGAATCGCTCTTTGCAATGAGTATCTACAGTGCATTCAATCCCTCCTACGATTGGCAATCCTGTTCCTGTATCAAATCGTGAGCACACTGACGCCATTCTTAGTGGTCTTCCGCCCAAATATGATTCCCTAATTTCCACAATCCACAATTACAGCATTTCTGAGTCCTGATGATCCTCTCAGTGTCACGGACATTGAGACCAAGTTACTAGCTCATGAAGTTCGCCTTGAACAAGCCAAACAGGAGTTTCTTCAAGAACCTCTCACAACTAATCTTGCCAATGAGCTTGTTATACTGAAACTATGACAGAACAACAAAATAACTAAACTAATACCTGAGCTTTACTAAAGCCTATCAGGATAAGACATGAAAATAAAAGGAATACTTCAATTTATTATTTACATATCCGTAACATAAAATTTGTAACTCACGTCAAAGTCAATGCCAATATCTGTTTTCCAGAGGGAAGTTTGTCACGATCTATAGAAAGTGAATTAATCTTAGAGTCTATTGGTCGATATGGGGTCCTAATCTGCAACATCAAGAGAACAAGTTAAATTCATCAGTATCCTACATCACCAGCATAACTAAATAGCACAAAAAGAAAAGGAAGGAAGAATCAAAAAGGTAACCTTGTTTAGAATTGCCACAGGTGCAAGTTCCTCAGATACCAGTAGTGTTTCAGCATCAATTCTGACTGGTGCTTCACTACCATCAAGTACAATCTCCTCCTGATTGGCTTTTATCCCATGAAACACAACCTGGAGTTTTATGTAAAACAGTAAGAATGTATCTTCAAAATAGAATGAAATAACACGCCACATCCCCACTTTTTAACAGCGAACAAGAAAACCACAGAAGAAAATTCAATCATGCATTCTTTCAGAGACAGCAGTAATTTGAAAGGACAACTATAACAGTACTGTATCATGAGGAAGGAGAAAATCATGTGTTTTTATTCCGTGTGTGTTTTGGCTGATCAATCCAAATCAACATTTATTACTAAAGCTCCCTGAAGTGTTAATATAGATGAAAAATGGAAAATTATTAATCATATCAGGCAAGCCAAGGTAACATACAAAATTTGAGGTGCATCATCAAGATCAACAACCGAAAGTAACATAAATAATCATCTTGTGCCTTGCCTTGAAAAAATTAGAATAATTTTCAGTGCATTAAACAGAAAATCTATCCAGATATCCAGGAGGAAAAAACAAATTCATCTTACAAGTAAGAACTCTGTTACCTCAAAATCCACGCTGGCAGTCTCATGACTCCCTATGCCACTTGACCAAAACTGAGCAATGACTAGTTCCAATGTCTGACCACTTACTACTCTAAAGGAAAAGCTTTTGGAAGCAGGAGAAGGAAAAGTCACCACCTTCTCCCATTTCAGAGGTCTTTGCAATGGACATATCTGGACATAGAAAACAAGTCAGAAACTACCACCCACAACAAAATCTAACAAATTTTCAAGGCGCAACTTCTACCTGAACAGCATCCACGAAAAATTTTCGAGCTGTGTCGAAGCCTGATGTTTTCATAGTTACTTCAGCCCAAGATGCTCCATGTGGCACTTCTATATATCTCCTTTCTATATGGCCTAATGAAACAACAAATATAGAGCAAATAACTGAAAGTTTTAGAGACTCTATGGCATATGTACTTGCCTAGATGGGAGGGAAAGGATTAACTCATGGAGTTCATGTGTATAACACTACAGTTGCACCTACCCAAACATCAATAATATCTGTGAAGTGTAAATAGATAGCCTAACTAAATAACTAGGAGCATCCCCATCATAATTATCTCTCTCACACAGACACAGTAATTATTGATTTTAGGACAAAATACCAGAACTACGTCAGAGTTGAAAATGCAACACGATAAAATATGTAAAACACTGCAATTTCAAATGCTAGATGTATCAGGGAAAAGAAAAGGCCACTTGGCAATAGCTTGAATGTTTTGGTGGGAATGCATTACATGTAGATCCCAGATTGGTACACTGGCAGAAAGAAGCATGGAATTTACTCCATCAACTATTGCACACCTGGTTGGAATAACATGTTTGAAAATGAAACTTGTGGAGGCTGACTATCTATGGCCTTGGCCTTTGTTATGGTAATTGGTATTCTGAAAAGTGGACCACGCCATGGAGCTTTGCAGTCAATACCATAGACCTCAAAATAATGAAGACCATCACTAAGATTGCAAGGATCCACAAGTACACTGAAAGTGGTAGAAAATTTGTTAATTATTATGAAAATAAAACTACAGACTAAACATCATTAAACAGAAAAAAAGATGAAATAAAATATAACAAAGCTGTACAGTCATGCTATTTCAGTTCTGAGGATGAAGCTAAAATAACTAAATAAATTTTGAGTTGTTGGAAACAATATCACTTGATTGTTTATGGTGTGTTTTTGATCGGTGTGTTTTTGATCGGATTGGATTTATAATGGCTTGGCTGAATGGTGTTGATTTTGTGTGAATATAGCAAATGCTATCTAGTGTCCTTAGGGCACTTTTTAAGAAGCCAAATATAGTAAAAAGTTATTGGAAAAATGTAGCTTTTCGTATTTTCTAGAGACGGAATAATCTGCACTAATGATTATTTTTCTATTCTAGTAACCTTAACAAGTGTCCCAAGGACATTGTTTAACAAGACTTTTTTTTTATAGTTAGCTTAAAATATCATTCTTGTGTTAATAATTTGACAACAGAAAATTAAGCACGATATATACATGATATTTACAGCAATATTACCTGGTTTACATTATTTCTATTCTGATAGAACTTATGGCAATATAAGCTAACAAGAATGAAATGATAATAGTGAAGTAAAGAACACTAACTTGAAGCTGCGACCATTATGAGTGAGTAATACATAGTCGGGTGCCTTCACAACTGTACTTTCAGTAGAATGTAACTCAATGCATTCCTCAAATGGAACCAGTTCTTCAAAGTTGTTGGCACCTTCATGAAATTTTGGATTGACTTGCACCGTCCACTGAGCACAAGTGCAAGAACAAGTTGGCAAATTCAAAAAAAAAAAAAGAAAAAAGAAAAAAAAGAAAAGAAAAGAGGGAATAATAAATTCGTAAAAAAAATCTAAATGAAATCACAAAGGACTGCTACACAAATTTACTATTAGCTGACAAAAATATTAAAATATGAACAATTTCAGAAAAATAAAAGCACTCTGAGAAGGCACTTAAATAATTGGCGAACCAAATATTTGGGTCTATAGTTTTAAAAGTTTAAAACCAATAAACCAACAATGAATATTGTTATAATATGTGAGTTATCAAATATTTTATATGGTTGAAAGTCTCACATTGGCTAAAGGTATGGCCACAACAGAATATATAAGTGATATGGCAATCCTTTTCCTATGAGCGAGCTTTTGGGATTGGGTTAGGCTCGAAGCCCAAATTTAAAATTAATCCGAGCCTATCCTAAATCTATCATTGGGAAACCTATGATTTGTGTCTTGAAAATCCCACATTATTAGGCCATTCGTATTTGTCAATGCTCCATATGCCCAGTCCTGGACATGAGGAGGTGTGTTGAAAGTCTTTCATTGACTAGAAATATGGCCACCATAAAGTATATAAATAGTGTGGCAATCCTCCTCCAATGAGGAAGCTTTTGGCATTGAATTAGACCCAAGGCTGGATTTCAAGAATCATGTCTTAGATTATCCCGTAGGAGTAGTTCCTTATTTCCTAATTATATTTGACTGGGTTAATTACACTGGCCTTTCCTAAAATTTGCATAAATTACACTCATCCCCTCATAGTTTTCATAATTACACAGATTAGAAACCAATACAATGACCTCCCTTAGTGTTAACAAAGATTTGGCTACTAACCGAACATGTGATTGTTGCATGATGAACCATTCTAACATACGAAAATAAAATTTCCAAATATGATTTTACCCTTGAATATCTTAGAAAGAGAGAGAATTGAGAGAACTTAGAATAATTATGTATTTTATTAACCTTAAATGAATTGAATACAATTGTTCCAATTTAGAGAGGGAGAAGGCTAATACTAACTAACCTAACTATCACTAACTAACTGCCAGCTGTATATGCTGCAGTTTACATTACAACTGTTGTTTCCTATCGTATTCCACTCCCCTGAATAGCGAATATCTACCAACACCCAACAACAGACTTTCTTGAAGGGAGAGGAACAAGATCCCAAGTACCATGGTGTTGTAAGGCTTTCATTTCCTCAAGCATTGCTTGTTGCTAGCCAGAATGAGATAAAGCATCCCTTACAATCTCAAGAACAGAAATAGAGGACAAAGAGAGACAAGTGTAATGGAAAGAAGACAAAATGAAAAGGGTTACGAGTGGAATGTATGCCTTTTTGGATAGCAATTAGACTCAATAGGCAGGGCCGGAGGTAAGTCACTAGGCGGAAAAAGCAATGGAGGAGGCGGGTCCCGACGGCGATACACATGTAAAGGAGATGGTGGAGGTGGAGGATCATCCGGAGTATCTGCCACTACAAATGATTCGAACAAAACCTGCACAGGAGGAGCAAGAGTGGAACTAGAAATAGTCTCACATGATTTGGGAGACCCAAAGAAAGGAGTAGACTCAACAAAAGTTACATCAGCAGAAAGAACATAACAACGCATAGAGGCAGAGTAAAATTTATAGACCTTTTGAGACCCAGTATACCCCAAAAATACACATTTGTGAGAACGTGCATATCAACCCCCAGACTAACATTATGAACGAAACACGTAGATCCAAAGACACATGGGGTAAAGATATAGGGACTCGTGAAGGAATAAGACGGAGTGAGATACCTAAATGTTAAACCACAGATGGCATGCGATTTATAAGATAACATATCGTAAGGACAGCATCATACCAAAAATGACGATACCAAAAATGACGAGGGACATTACCAAAAAGCAAAGGTGTTCGAGTTGTTTCAATGAGATGTCTATTCTTCCTTTCAACAATTCCATTTTGTTGAGGAGTATGTGGACAAGAGGTTTGGTGTAATATGCCATGAGAAGCCATGAATTCTTGAAACGGCTATGATAAATACTCACGAGCATTATCACTCCACAATGTTCGAATAGAAACACCAAGCTGATTTTTAATTTTATTGTAAAAGGATTAAAAAATATTAAATAACTCAAAACGATTCTTCATTAAAAATAACTAGGTACTACGAGAAAAATCATCAATAAATATAACAAAATATTGATAACCAAAAGTAGACACGGTAGGACTAAGACCTCAAATATTAGGCTAAACCAAGGCAATGGAGATGTAGCTCGACTCATAGCACCGCTCTAAAAAGAAGTACAACAAAATGACATGACTCACAAGACAAAGTGGTTAGTTTTAACTTCCGCATGTTAGGATGACCCAATTAAGCATGAATAAGAAGGGTTGAATCAACCGCTAAACCAGCATATTCATGTGACTCTCATCCGGTGCCAATTACCTGTCCCGAACTGCGGTCTTGTAAGATAAGAGAGTCTTTAGTAAAAGAGATGACATAATAAGAGATCGGATGAGAGGACCGATAGAAAGTTAAATGGTGACATTATCAATAGAAAGAAGAGGAAGGGGATGAACAATACCAAGTCTTTGAGATTGTGTCTGTGACCCATTGGCCATAGTGATAGAAGGCAAATGACCAGAAGTAGAAACGGTAGAAGAAAGTAATTTATTACCAATGAAATGATTGGTGGCCTCAGAGTCAAGAACCCAAGTAACAGAATGACCTGAGTGAGAAACACCAACAAAAAAATTTACCCGTATGCATGGTAGTCAGAGTCGCGACTCAAGTCATAGAGTTGGTCGACACCATGACTCTACCGGCCGGAATGACTCACGAACCCCTTGGGTCGTAAATCGGTGGAGACGGAGCAAAGACGATGTGATACATGGAGTCAGTTGCCATGGAGTCAGTTGCCATTTCGACTCTACTTCATTATGGGTCTACTTCCGAGTCATTGACCCCGGTCTTAAACCATTTTTGGGAGCCATTTTTAACCCTAGGTTACTTGTAATTAGAAGGCAATACACAAAGCAACAAACTCGCGATCTTTTCTTCTCCTCCGAGGTGCATTTCATTTCTTCCTCTTCTTCCCCATGCGTTTCTGCCATTTTGAAGCTCTGTTTGCCTTTAGTGACCTTTAGCAACCTTCAATGTTCTATGCAACCTTCTATTCTTCTTCCATCTCTGTTCTGTTGTTTTGTGCGACCTTCAGCCATCTTCTCTTCTTCTTCCTTCTTTGTTCTGTTGTTGCATGCCTCTGTTCTGTGCACTATTCCTTCTCTATTCTATGTTAGTTTTTAGGATTGTATTTTGTGTTATATGTGTTAGTTTCACCTTTTTTTATGACTAATGACTATTAAATCTATGCCTTTTTTTGGCAATTATTAAATCTATGCTTTATGATTTGGAGTTTTTTTTTTTTTTCTTTGATAGCCCACTAGGGAGGGGTGTCTTTTTTAATGTTTATGGTGTTGCATGTTAAATTTGAGTTTTATGTCATTTTGGTTGTGATTTTTGTTTTCATGTCTCTTTATATACATATGTGTGTGTTTAAATTCAAATTTGTATTTTTCAGGTAGTCCTATGAATCCACAAATTACGATTCCGTCTCCGTCTCACGAACTTGCGTAGAAATTGGACTCTAGCTACCTTGCACGTATGCACATTAGCGGCAGTGGAACCCAGGGCCTGGCGCTCCTGATACCATCGGAGGAAGTTAGCAAAAGTAGGTATCGAAGCTGGAAGCGAAGCAGAACCGCCCCAAGGTGTGCAACATAGAAGAATCCCCCGTCGGAGAAATAAAACGCACAATGGGTCAACCACAATTCTAGAAGAATGAAGAAGAACGATGACAGAGCTTGATGATGCTAACGTCCGTCAAAAGAACACAAAAACAACGGCGGCTTGTGAAGAAACAAGGTCACTGGGTTCAAAACACTGAAAACCAAGTACAGAACCGATAAGAAGAATGACCGATGACCATGGCGCAAAAAACAGCAGCCGGAAAAGATTAGTCACGCACCGCCACAAGCAGTGGAGACACAACTATGACAGGAAAACGCGCCAGACAGAAACAAGGCATGCGACCGCACGTGACTAGCCGGACGAGGTTGATTCCAGCAGCATTGGGTTCGCTAGGTAACAAAGAATCAGATCTGGTGATTTCTAACTAGAAATGTTAACACCGACAGCGGTACAGCCGGAAACAGTGCGACAGTGGACAGAAAAATGGAAAACAGGACTGGAAACAACAATTCCAATTAGAAGGAAAGAGAAACCGGAAAGGGGACACGATTTGAAAAAAAACAAATGAGCGCCAATGGACAATAGGTCCACCGGGAAGGCACGGACTGAAACTCTCTCTCGTTAGGCTCTAGATACCATGTTGAATAAGAGAGAAAATGAGAGACATGGGATGAATTCCGTGTGTCTAAGCTGCACTACGGATAATATATTTATACTAGAGAAAATAATCATTTACAATAATTACAGACATATAACATTAATTTACATGATTACATAATCCTAACTATGTATTTGGACAGCAGATATACATGTCTAACAATAATCAACAATGCAGTCATGCACACCAAACTTATATATGACCTCACCTCAGTACATTGGCGGCAAGCACCAGCCTCCCTAAGGTAGATGCCACGTGATGAAGGATCTGCCATTAGCAATCATACAAAAAGGATGTAAGTTTGCCAATTTCAAATGCAAGCTCTTAGTTGATGTCATATCTTAATACAATTGAGCATTTCCTCAAATACAAGCTACACGTAAATTCTATTAATTTTAATTTTACTGCTTTTCTATCTTAAGTAGCGTTTGACAGAGGTGTTTGAACAAGTCCTATGTTAGGCATATCAGTCAAGACTCAAAAGGAACCTAACCAGACACGAAGGCACATGAATGGAACACTTTTGGTTCCACCGAAAAAGGTGGAACGGAAGAGAACAGAACAAAACACACAAAAGAATTATTATTATTTTGTATTAGTCATTTTCTATTCACAAAATAACATAAGTTTAAATTCCTTAAATTTTATATTATTTTTTTATTAGAACAAAAAATATTTTTTTTAAAAAAATTCTTTTAAAAATTTATATAATAAAAATATATTCAACATAAATTATATTTAATAATTAATTTTAAAATTATATTTAATGATTATATTTCTTGTAAGCATTTTGTATTTAATAATTTAAAAACATTTTCATGAAATATTAATATAAAAATTAATAAATGTATCATTTTATTTTTATTTAATTTTATATTTTTTTATTTATCGGTCAAACACACACCCCCACTCCTAAATCTAACTCCTAAATCTCCCCACCGGGATTGAACCCCTCCCCTCAAGCTCCAAGAGCTTCTCCTTATGCCATTTGAGCTACAAGCTCTTGGCTATTTAATTTTATATGTTGTATCAAGTAAAGTAAAGTTATATATGTATTATACACCGTGTTTTCTATATTTTAATTAACACTAAATGCAAAAAATAAGATATATGATTCTATTCTATTCCATGGTCAAGTAACACCGTACACATTCTGTACACATTCTGTTCTGTTCCATCACATTCCATTTTGTTCCACTCTGTTCTGTTCAGTTCATCTACCAAACGCTACTCAATTGTGCATCAAGTAATGTGGTTAATCTGAACACTCATCCATGGAATAATGCACATTCAAAGAAGAAAGAAATCTTAACATCAGAACTCAATCCTACTAATTCTTTAGCTATGTAGCATTTTACAAACATGCTTGTTTAATCGAATATAACAGCTCTTAAGAACATCGCTAAAATTTTCTTTCTCAATCATGCCAGATAGATTGTCATAATTTTTGCAAAAAAAAAAAAAAAGTTGCATCCCAATTTAACTTTTTACAAACTTTAGATTGAAGCAATGAAGCTCAGTGTCAATTTCAGGCAGACAAAGGTCACATCCTACTGGCCAGTGTAATGAACCAAGTATCTATCAAGTGAAAGCACATGAATGGATTTACATATGATACATCCCTTACACAAGCCCTTTGAGCTTGAAACACAGACCATGTACAAGACCCACTCAACCTTAAGATGAAATCATGAAACTATAGTTTCATAACAAGAACGTTGGTCAAAACTCTAGTCCAAACTCCAAATGGTCATAGAAACCTCAATACCACACCATAGACCAACTACCCAAGAATGCTAAACAGTTGCGTAAAATTACATGAATGATTATTGATTTAATAACTCGCATATAGTACTAACAGAGAATACTTGCTTCAGTAACAAATATACGAAAAAGCCATGAAATAACATTTTCCCTTCCTTTGTTTACATACAAGGGGAAGGTGAAATATCCATGGTAACAGCAAACTTACATGTTTTTCCAGATTGCAGGATGTTCACTTGATACCGAACACATGGAACATTTTGACACTTCTGTAGGTATTCAAAAGCCCTGTCAATGAGTATATGATTTAAGTAAATACAAATCTTACAAAATTACCATTAATTGAAATTTCAATGATAGTAAAGAATGGGAGTATCATCTAACTTGTCAACTTGCATCAGCCCTTGTCCTGTGGATAATTTATCCTCAGGTGAATCACCTATGGGAACTGAAGTATTCTCAAGAGCCCTCCTCACACTGTATGGACTCACAGGAATTCCCTCAGCCTGCAGACATATCATACAATCAGCAAACTATAGATATATGAACAAAGTAATACCAATTAAAAATACAAGCTACAAAAGATCCAAGAACCTTCATTGCACTAATAAGCAAAGCAGTTCCTCCGCAAGCTGATGGTGATGCCATTGATGTCCCATTCATGAGCATACGCCGTTGAAGAGTCCATCTAGGAACAGGAGCAACAGCACCACCGGGAGCACTAACACTGACACCAAGGTCTCCATCAGCTGTTGGTCCTCGGCTGGACCTGTTAAGTTATTTCTAATAAATTATGCAATGATGATGATGCAAAACCAGAATAACAAGATTAGAGATAGAAGAGCAATAATATTTATCCAATTTTAAAGTTTCCAAAGAAACAATATACCAAGTGTATTCAAGTCCCTCAGCTGGAGGTTCAACGACACAATGAGCACCAGCAGCCATAGCAGGCGAAACATATGCACCAACACCTATGATGCTTGAAGATGTACCACCAGGTGCACCAACAGTGCTTAATCCTGGCCCATTATTACCAGCACTGCTCACAAATATTATGCGATGCTTGTTCACGACCTGTATATAAATAATCCAAAATATCTATAGCTTAGAGAATAGACAACGGAAAATAAAGATAAAAGTGCTAAGGTCAAATGAAAGAAAAGACAATACTTCATTCACAAGGTCAACAAAGCGTCCATAGTCTGGCAATAATGTTGCTTCGCCATAACTCATGTTGATAACATCACATTTATGCTGAAAAAGAAACGTGGAATGGCCATCACTAAAAGGCTTACTTAGGCCAAGAGTTATAAAATCAATCACATTTCACTTGTCAGAATATCCTGCATAATCAGCTAAAGGGGAAAAGGCATATTTGAAGCACCTCCACAGCTGCTATCAGTGCGCGAATCAAACCAGTTCCAGTTTCCATTGAACCTAAGCGAGAATCCCCAATTTTACAAGATATTAATTGTGCGCCAGGTGCAACTCCATTCAACAAGGGCTCCTAACAAGAATATTATATATCAAAAAGGTATCCAATTTCTTCATAAGAGTTGTAATATACAGATAAAAGTACACATCAGTACCTTTGGGTGGAAAGCAGTAGCTATACCAGCCACATGGGTGGCATGGGGGGAACAGTCTGTTACAATACTTAAGACATTCCCGTCATTATAGACATTAACAACAAATGTACAAGCATCCAATTTGCTGAAGACACCATACTTCCTCTCAATCCTGAAAGAATTCACTTTCATAGTTAGTGTTCAAATACTTCAATACATACTATTTTTAATAGAAATAAAATGATAATTGCTTCACTAGCTAGACCACAAAAATATTCCAACTATAATAAAGGTGGAGAAGCACTTAGCTCTTGCTACTTACTAGTTAGTTTCCTCCTTTACTAAATGTTTTCAAAAACACAAGTAGCTACCAATTTCATTAGACATCTCTGATAAAAGCTTTCAACAAAGATTCATATTTCGAATAAACTTTAACACCACAAACTAAATATACCTATAATTAGTTAGAGGCACAAAATTGGCAAGCTTCCCACAGTCAGGATCATCCTCAAGACTCTGGGTGTCAATGGCAACCCTCCAGAACTCTCCATCATGCCAAACAACAGCATCTACGACAGGCCCTTTATCATCATAGCTCTAAAACATAAAACAGCATTCCCCTTTCAAAGTATGGAATTTCAATTGACAAAAATTTTGGGTGGCAGCACAAACACAAGTAGAAATGTCTCTTTTAACTTGAGTATTTGAAACAAGAGTGAGATGGAGAAAAAACACGAATCTTGTTGTTTCTGCAGGGAAGGTGTAAGGGGTGTTTCCGACATTATTTCATATGGTGACAATCATTCTATCAATATCATCATCTCAATACTTATGAGTACTCTGTTACTGAATAGAAATTGAAATAAATCATCCATTTCCTATTTCAAGGACTGAACAAGGCAGCAATACCGAAAGAGCAATAAATGAAAATGACATGTTCAGCACGCACCTCTGATTGCTTTCTCAAAAGGTCAAGCATATTCTGGAGATCCTCACGATTCTTCTTAAGTTTTGCATCCTCCAACTTGATGTGTTGCTAGAAAATGCATCATGTTTAGAGTTATGGGAAATAAAAAGATATAATAATATAATAAAATACAAACAACCACATCAAATCTGGAGAAATAACTATGCATAAACTTTCTTAGGAGCATCATCTGCATCTCATAGTCATAATTTATATTCTCATTCATGACCTCTGTTTAATCTTTTCATTCTATTTTTTTTATCTTTTTTGTTCATAAGAGGCACTTCTGATGAGTACTTCCGGAAGGCATGTTAAGAAAATACAGAAAACATAGCATCAGAAGGAATATGAAAGGGGAATTTTTTTTCTTTCCTAAAAAACAATGCTAATTCATGTATCCAATTGCAAAAACAATGGAGTGCAAGATAAATAGTACTTAGATAAAAAAAAAATTAAATAGCATAAAGAAAACATCTTACCCCCGTAATATGTGATGCTCAGTGCCTACTAAACAAAATCTTAGAGAGCTCTGAGTACATAAAATGTAATTTGACGTCCTACTATTCTAGCATACATAATAAGACTCAATCAAAATTTCCAACGAACCTGATCAAAATCATAGAGTTGTTTTACAGCCCTAGCAATTTCTTCCTGGTTTTTCTCATCCCACTTTTTCTTTCTTTCTTTCTGCCAATGAACATTTCATGAGGAGAAAACAAAATTAGATCCACTAGCAAAGGGAAAGAGAAAAGGCTTAAAGGGAAACTAAAATATTTCATAAAAAAGTAATGCTACCTTCAATCGAGAGATCAAATCTTCTGTAAAGAGCTCATAAACCAATTTATAACCCACATGCCATTCACCAGAAGGATTTTTCCATGAAGTATTGATAACCAAAGATGCTCCTGCACAGCATTTTTCAGACACCACTATCTTAATGAACATTTATAAATTTTTCTTCTTTATCTCTTCTGGTTGTTATGTTATTATTACATGCAATTTTAATTTTTCTTCTTTTAATGCAGTCTAGTGGCTAAGTTCAACATAGCTATTGATAACATAGCTACATACGTTGTATAGAAATTTACTAAAATGTAAAGCAGGAGCTAGGTCATCACAAGTTGACCATGTATTAAGAATGCCTGTCGAGTTACAAGCAATTGCTACCATATACTAATAAATCAATTCAACATAATTACACAAAATATTCCCTAGCACTAACCTGATGCCCCACAAATACAACCATCAGCATCAGCCTTCACCACCTTTGAAGTATCAACATCTCCACTCCCAGTGCTGAAGAAAGATAATATACCATACATTTACTGGAAAGTCAGTACACACTTCAAAGAATTATCAGCTAAAGTCCAACATTAAATAGGTTTCTATTTACCAATCAATGACATCAAGAACTTTTGGTTTCCCATCTGAGGTAACCTGTAATCCATCAGCTGCCGGGTCTACACCAGAATCTGTAAACAGGCAGATCTAATGGTTTAACTAAATTGCTACATGAACCACTAAAAAATACAATTGAAGAATAACAAAAACACTCATGAGAATACAAGAGACTTAAGTAATAATAACACTCTAATTCTAAAGAACACTTTAGCAGCAGCAACTTAGATGGGCACTGAGCCAATGATACAACAGAATGAAGATTGCAATTTTACATGGGCATAATTCACTGACAAAAAACATCTCATGGAAGGAGTAGGACTCCACAAACTACAGAAAACAGTGAACAAGAACCAGTGCCCCAAAATCCTAAAAAAAAAAAAAAGAAAAAAGAAAGAACATAAGAAAATAAAGCCAGACTGATAAAAGATGAGTAAAAATGCAAGTATGCAACATGTATCATGATCTACACAGCACGCATGTATTTTCATTACTAAAATTTAATAAAACCATATAATGATTTTAAGGCAACAAATCCCTGATATGTGAATAGAAACACAACACGAGAAGTTAATCATCAACATTTCTCACGAACAAAACTTTCTGAAGTACTAAAATCTAGTACTTCATTATCCCTCCCAACCAACCCATATCCAACCACTTTTTCATCATCTCAAAACAAAAGGTTCTCTCTCTACAACTCCATTGCATTCCGTTGTACTACTCTCATATATTCACATTCAAAGCCAAACCATTCGCTACTACAGACGAAGATAACTATATTAGTTTCTACTAAGTTCTCCATCAAATTCTAGCAATTGATCATTTATAGTTGTATTATTTTGCTCATTAACAATAAATTTCTACATACTCCACTGATTTCACACATGCAAAGCAACTTCATAATTAATCTGAATTAAAGAGATTAAATGCATGTCCGTTTTCGACATTTTCATCGTAATAAAGAAGTTTCAACCATAAAATAAACAAAGTAATTCAAACACACAATAATCCGCTGTTAACTCGAGATTATTTTCATTTCCACTTACTAACATTGAACAACAGGGAAAAATTAACAAAGAAATAAAAGAGAACGAAAACGAATAATGAAGGGAAAGTCAACGAGTACCGAAGATAGCGATGAGAGCGCCGCGGCCATCGTACTCGGGATGAGCATCAAGGAATCGATCGACGCCAATTTCCTTCTTCGGCATGAGAGAAGCCAAGAAGGTGGATTCGTTCAGCTTGAAATTGAGGAGAGAAGAACCATCCTTATTCTTCTGCAGATCGTTGCTGTTATCGACGCCGCCGCTAGAGCTGAAGGAAGAGCAAGGCATTGCCCTCTGAACAATCCACGGCGATAGCGTCTTCTTCTTCTTCTGGCACTCGAAGCTCTCTCACTGCGCGATCGTTGTGGTGCTTCGAATGAGCTTCACAGGCAGATGGTTGACGTGCCAACTTTGAGTGTGATTACGTGTCGGTTTCGGATTTTATATGTTGTGAATTTCGGGATGAGGGAGGGTGTTTTGGTAATTTCGAGATGAGAAGCTCGTGATAAGGGAGGTTGTCACTATTCACGCGTCGCTATGCTAATCTCAAACTGTACCACACACACTATTTTTTTTTAAAAAAAAATAACTTTTATCTAGGTTCTAGTTCGTGTGCAAAACCAGATTTTAGTATTCAATTGAAAATGCAAAATGAATAAACAAAATAAAAATCAGAACGAGTGTGAATTTATAAAAGAATGAACTTCAACCTCCACAAAAACAAAATGAATACAATGTGATATGGTTGAACATGAGATTAATATTATGAAAATATAGATAAAATGAAATAATGATAAAATAAGGTGAGAAGATACGAGAATATGATTTTTGGTATAGTGAAGTTAACTGAATTTTAGAGTCTTTATAACAGACTTCTAGAATCCGATTTTGTCCAAATAATTGAACTTAAGTGAGGGTTATGTGTGTGGTGTGGTGAGACTAACCGAACTCATATATTCAATCTCGCCCATAATTAAGAATCAAGTATAAGGTTATTTTCAAAACAAACAAAAAAAAATTGCATATGTGGTGTTGGGCAGCCACTATTGCCACCACACATTTCTCAAATGCCACCACATGCGCTATATTTTTTTCTAATTTTACCCTTTGACCGGATTTTAATATCCGGGCGAATCCGGATTTTTATATTCGGGCGAAATCGGAAATTTATTTCCGGTTAAGGTGTCTGAGGCACCACACAGTTAAATTTGGAAAATCATTTCTGTTAAGCTATTTCAAAATCATTTCCAAATCATTTCCCAATTCTTGTCATCTTAACTTAACCAGTGAAAAATCCTTTCAAATGAGTGATTGTTGCAGCATTTCAAGCATTTAAAAGCGTAAAAGATTAGTTTTACTATGTTTTTCATCTGATTTGTGTGTTTTTTTAGTTATTTTGTGCATTTTTTTGATGCTGTTTATGCGAAAACAAATTTAGAATCGCAACCGGAAATGAGTTTCCGGTTTAAAACGGATTTGAGAATTTGCTGGCATCCGAAAATTATTATCGTGTTTCCACCGGATTTGAATGTGTGTTCTCGCCCGGATATTAATATACGGATGAAACTTATTACTTGAAAAATAAATTTTTGATAAACTTAAAATGTTTTTATGTATTCTAAATTTTTTAAAACCAAAAAATAATTATTTAAAACAAATTCTAATATTAAATTATGAATTTTAAAAAAAGTCTTGTCTATATTTTAGTTTAATATTATGTGTCTACGTTTATAGTATATAAGTTTTGTATTTAAAAAATGTGTTTTGTGTAAAACTTTTGCAGATTAGAGATGGTGAACCCGGATCACACTATCGCTTCTGCACGTGCTAGACGTGGTCAGGATGCTGAACATCGTCGTCGAGGTCGTGCTCGTGGGCGCGGTGTTGGTGATGTGGTTGACGAGGTAGACACTGCTGATGTTCAGCACGAGGATGTACCGGGTGATGTGGGACAACAGACTCAGGGTGGAGCTCCACCTCCGACTGCATATCCTGGAGGTCCGGATGAGTTGTCTCTGCTGATATCCTATGACAAGCATGAGGCTGCATATGTTTGGAACAATAAGGTAAGTTCATTAATTTAATTAGTATTAAATGAAATAAGAATAATTAATTATGATTGAGTTTTAAAATTAAAAATATTTTCAGGGGAAGAAGCCGGAGATGAAGGCCGTCAGTCATGGGAGCAAGTGGATAGCCTACCTGCCTCCTGATGACTACATACGTACAGTTTTAAGGGACTCAGGTTTATCGTCTCTTTTATTTTGCACTTATTCCATTATTGACAAGGGACTTATTGCTGCATTCTCGGAGAGGTGGCACCATGAGACATCCTCCTTCCACCTCCCGGCGGGGGAGATGACCATCACTCTAAACGATGTGGCAGCTCTGACACTTCTAAAGATTGATGGGGTGTTCATGACACCGCCACGGCTTACGAGTGTCCAGGCACCTCCGGTATTAGTTCAGTACTTAGGGATGTCACCAGCGGAGACTCATGACGAGGTGGTGCAGCAGAAGGGTCCGAGCATATCTTTTGACAAGCTGAAGAAGATATGCGATGCTCGACGAGTGATGGATGATCAGGAGAGCAGAGTCATTGTTGGGAGGGCATATTTATTGCTCATGATAGGTTGGATGGTCCTCCCAGACAAGAGCTGGACAATTGTACCGATCGCATACTTGACATATCTTGTTGATCTCCGGAGGGTCTCGAGGTTTGCTTGGGGAGTGATTCTATTGGCTCATTTGTATGACCAGCTGTCAAAGGCTAGGTTGCACAAATGTCGACAGATATCTGGGAGTTTAGGGGTGTTGCAGGTAAAATAAATCTTGTTCTTTTTCATGTCTGCCACTACGATCTTCTCATCAGCTTTGAGGCGGCCAGGATATGGATGACCTATGAGGGTGACTGCTCTTTCATGGTTGTGCTTCTCACATATCACAATAAGTATCCATCCTTCATTAGCATTAGGTCTTCCTCTAAGTCTGAATGGACATTCACATTTCTTAGTTCCTGTGACTTCTCGTGTAAGTTGCTTCTTGAATTCTTTATACTTTCCACTTCTTTCACACCCAAGAGTCACAATCTCTCTCCTATTCCCACCTGCACCACCTTTATCTAATCTGTACGTAACAATAACAAATCTAATTGTCTTGCCAACTTCTTGAGCCCAATGTATCAAATCCTCTCTGGTAGGAAAAACCTAAAATATGGCACAAACAATATTATTAACAACAACATACATTCACCAAAGTTTATTTCCACACATTGGGCCTCATTTGTAACTCACCTGCTTAGTTTCAAAATAATCACTGTAATCCAAATAATCTTCTTCTTTGGTTTCAGGTACTGATTCCATTAATTCATCCATATGGTCCCAACTCTGGAGAAACACAATAATTTCAACAAACAATATTTGGGCATATTACTAAAGTTGGCATATTAAAATATTAAAAAATTAAATTCTAAGCCAAAACAGAAATTAAAATTTGGGCTCATCTGGACATTTATATATGGTTGCCACCGGAAAATAATATATGGTCAGAACCGGATTTTCAAATCCGATTGGGACAGAATCTGTAAAAAATCCCCTTCTCCATATATACAATGATTTAACACGAATTAAAAAACATAAGTAACATGAAAATAACATAATACTTACATTTTATATAATTAAGGTAGTAAGAAAGTTAGCAAAATACTAACAAGTACTTTGATCTTCGAAGCTAGTGAGCGTCTCTGTGATATTATGGTGAAAAACTCTAATACTTTGAAGTTGGCTCGAATTTATAAGATCACCTTTAAATCGGATTTTCAAATCCGTTGTCGCCCGGATATTAATATCCGGATAGGAACCAATATTAATTTCCGGATGCGCCCGGATATTAAAATCCGGTCAAAGGATAAAATTGGAAAAAAAAATAGCGTGTATGGTGGTATTTAAGAAACGTGTGGTGGCAATAGTGTCATCCGTGGTGTTGTTTGAAACATGTGTGGTGCATTAGTGCCACACTGTCACCCTTGATAGGAGGTGGTGTTGCGGTGAGTGATAACATTGGTGGCATGCGAAGTGTGAGGACTCGAGACAAGTGTATCAACATGGGTCTTGTTGCTACTAATTGCACCAGACACATTCATAGATTCGTCACACCATACATATTTTTTTCAAAAGTGAGATTTTTGAGACAAACACGAAAAGACATCAAAATTAGAAACTAATTTTCGAAGTAAAAAATGATATTTATTCTGCAAAACCCAAAACAAAAATTAATTAATGAGCGAAATAAAAACTAGTTTTCGAGCAAGAATCTAAACTATATTAAAAAATAGAAACTAAAATTTCTTTACGAATTCTTGTTTCTATTTTACATGAGACACAACTTTAAAAAATGGAATTAGAATTTGTTTTAAACAATATCTAGTTTCCATTTCATAGAATTTAAAACTTTAAGAAAACGAAAACTATTGAATAAAAAACAAAAAAAAATAGAATTTGTTTCACTTTTCAAGAATCTAAGAATATCAAACTAATTTATCTAAAACAATTTCTAGTTTTTATCTCACATTATAATTAACTTTAACAAAACATGGAGACTAGAATTTGATTCAAACAAATTCTAATCTCTGTGTGTGTATTTAATAAAATGGACTTTTTTTTTTTATGAATCAAGGGTATCATCGGCCAATAGCCGAAGATTAATCCCCTCGAGGCGTAGAGATCACCGAAGTGAATTTTGCGACTCCCAACAAAGCCTTCTCTATACACACCGCCAGGATTCGAACCCCTGTCATAAAGCTTAAAGGACCCAGCTATCAACCAACTGTGTCGGGCTTTGTTGGTAAATGGACTAGTTTTTGTTAGAGTAATATTGACAAACTCTAGTTTGCGTTCTAGAGACTATAGGAGTTCGACAAAAATAGAAGCAAGAATTTGTGGATCCACGGATTCTAATTTCCAATCCACGGAAATATTCGACTTAGACAAATACAAATGGTTATAGCAGGGAAATCATACAACACACATACAGACACTAGGATTAGAAACAAATTCTACTTTATGAAAATATTAGAGCACATGCCTGGAAATAAACAAGAAAATAGCAACAAACACAAAATCAAGACAATCAAAGTCAAAATCGCACAAGTCAAACCAAGAAGTCCAACCCCTAGTCCATAAATCACATATACATAACCTAAATTTTCACAAATTATACTGAATCAAACCTGAATCCCCAAATATCCAAACTTTAAAGACAAAGTCAAAGAAAGGGGAAGAAGGAGTGCATGTACCTCATGAAACCATGTAGATGATGGTGGCAACATCGAGGGGGAGCAAGACAACCCAGATATAGAGATGATAGAGAAGAAAAGAGATATCATCGCTAAGACGACTAATGTTATAAGTGTGGCAGGAAAGATCACTTTGCTCAAGATTGTCGACTTGAGAAGGTAGAACATAATGTCGTTACACTTAATGAGAGTAATGAAGAGTGGGATTTTCAAGCATCATTTGCTGTAGAAGAATCTAATTCTCACAAAGTTAGATTATGAAGAACTCCGACAGAACAATATTGAGGACATTGCAGCGTCATGCATGGAGGAACCGGCAGAGGAAATGGGATTAGTTACAGTGAGTGAGAAAGCAGTTAATTATGATAATGATTGGATTGTTGATTCTGGTTGTTCTAACCATATGACAGGAGACGAGGAGAAACTCTTAAATAAAATAAAGTACATAGGAGAACGTGTGGTGGTGACAGACAACAACTCTAGGTTGCCTATTGCTCATATTGGCAAGACAACTATTATTTCTCGCTTCGGTCAACATCAAGTGCAAGTGGACCTGGTGTACCAAGTATGTAAGATAAAGAAGAATTTGTTGTCAGTCTCGCAATTAACATCTTCATGCAATTATGTGGTGTTTGGGCCTAAAGATGTGAAAGTGTCTCGAAGTTTTAAGCCTTCAAGTCAACCACTGATGGAAGGAAGGCATCTTGAGTCTGTCTATGTGATGTCAACACAAGAGACATATGTAGACAAGGCAAGAAAGAATGAGACAGTAGATTTATGGCATGTGAGGCTTGGACACGTGAGTTATAATAAGTTAAAAGCAATGATGAAGAAAGCAATGTTAAGGGGCCTACCAAATTCAAAGATACGAGATGACATTGTTTGTCCAGGATGCTAGTATGGCCAGGATGCCAGTATGGCAAAGCTCATGATGAATTCTAACATAGATATCAAATACGACATTGACACAGATACTTTGACATGATTAATGTCTAAAATATAGGACTCCGATATAGTTATCAAATATATATATATTAAAAATATAAGAAATGTGATAAAAAATATATATAATTAGAGAAGCAATATATTTATATTCATGTTTTCAAAGTAAATAGTTAAACCTTATAATTTTACTTCATGAATAAGTCTCGTAAAAAAAAAAAACAGTATCACCTAATCTTGTTTCCTTATCACTGTCTTTAAATGATTACACTATATTTTGTTATTTGATTTAATATGTGATATTTTAAAATAATTATTTTTTAAAAAAAATTATGAAAAGTATTTCGAAAGTGTTAAACCACACAAAATTTTTAGTTCGAATTTCGAAATATCAAACTAATAAAAAATCATTTAATAAACACCATTAAAGAGATGTTCGAAACATATCAGTAATCGTGTCGTCAGTATCCACATATCTCTATTCAAGATAGCTTAGAGCTGAGATGGCTCTTGTACGCAACCAACCCACCTCGCTAGAATATTCAACCTAGCTCTACTTAATCTTTCTTTTTCACTTCCTCTTTCCTTCTATTTGTCTTTTGAATCTACAATAATAAACTAATCATTCGGTTGCATCTCGTAAGCAAACATTTTCTATCATCAAACAAAAACTATCGACGTATTTTATTTGGATGCAGATTCATCACATTGACTTTGAGATATTGTACTTTTTTTTTATTATATATTGCACTTTTTTATGTATTTTATTATTAATATCTGTTTCATTCATAAAAAAAATTGGATTAATTGATAAAATCATAAAATATTAAACTAACTTCTATTCATAAAGTAAACTTTCTTAGTCTCACTTTGTTACCTACTTTTGTCGGGTATATCTGTCATAAATTTTGGTATAATTTATTTAACAAATTGATACTAAAATAAACTAAGGTTGGAAAATAAATTTTTATATTAAAAAATAAAATAAAATTTAGAAGATCAAATTCAAAAGTAATAAATTTTCAACATACTCTCATAATTTAAAAAAAAATAAAAAAAATATGTCAACCAACTACAACTTTAAAATATTAAAATACTATCCAAAGAAAAAATAATAATTGTAAACGCTCCGTCCCCAACTTATGAAAGCAATTTAAAAAGAACAAAATATAATTGTATGCTAAAACACATTTTTTAAAGAAAAGAAGTGAAAGATATTCCCTTCAAGAAAAAGTGAAACGATATTAACATCTATATAAATATAAAATATTAGGCAAAAATGTACTTTTGATTTTATAAATTTATTCAAAGCTTTACTTTAATTTCCTAATATTTTTCAATTCGTTTTGGTCATATGTAACTAATTTTTTCGGTTAATTTGATGCTTTTCACTAAAAGGACAAAACAACGTAATTTAAAATGACATCATTTTCATTAAATATTTAAGAGATAAAAGAGTTAATGAAAAAAAATCAAACTGAAATGAAATGCTTATGAACAATTATATGAGATTAGAATATCAATGTTAGAAAGCTAAAAAAACATTTACTTGTTATAGACATCGTCATCGAGTTTGCGCAAAGAATTGAAGAGCGAAGTCTTCATTTGCCTAATCACCATCTCTCCAATATCTAGGTTTTTAATGGGTTAAACTTAGTAAGTATTTTTATCCGTGACGGCAAAGGGAACCTAGTCACGCTATTATAAAACCCTAGGCACATTTTATCATGGGCCTAGTGGTTTGGCTCACACGGTCTCTCACACAGATCAGAATTAAGTGCCCAAAGCCCAATATCAATTGATTACATTATTAGTGGGCTTGAGTGTCATCAAATGAATCATAATATTAACCGTGTTTGTCGAAATAAAAACCACAATCGATTGCAGTCTACAAAAAAACTCTAACATTCTCCCATTTGGATAAAATCAATTGAATCTCGGGTTAATACAAGTTGTGACCATCAACCAATGATCTCAAGACACAACATCTAATTAAGACTTCATCCAACAAAAGAAATGTAATATCAAATCATGGAAGAAATTACATCTCTTATTGATGCAACATCTTCCATGGTTACAAATATCACTGACTTCGTCGACTAGTCATTAATGTGAAGTGTGCGCGAGAAAATGATATGCCAATGTGATCTCGAATGGCCATATTGTTATTTTCTAGGTTAGTCTTTAATTTCTCTCAAATGCCTAAAAGCTAGAGAAATTGAATGTTTTTTTGAAACAATCATACCTTAGCTCCAATATGGTGTCAACCACCGGTATAGCAATCCCTACAACACTGAGGTTATTTGAAACAATCATACCTTAGCTCCAATATGGTGTCAACCACCAGTATAGCAATCCCTACAACACTGAGTTTACCGCAGCTTCAATATGGTGTCAACCATCAGTATAGTGGTCCCAACAACACCGAGTTTACCTTAGCTCCAATATGGTGTCAACCACCAATATAGTGGTCCCAACAACACTGGGCTTACCTCTGCTCCCACTGATCTAAAGGCTAATACACAAATCATTTTTTAGAACATACAATAAATTATCTTATTGAAGCCTACATAATCATACATTCCCCTCTGGGCAGAACGTGCAAATCATGGTCATAACCAAGGCCAGTACCTCATATGAATTATTCAATGAGCATACATTAGGTCTAGAAATCTATCTCATTTGGCACACAAATCTCTTAGACCAATGCACCTTCAATAACTTTAGTAAGGGCAAGATATAGCTCAATAAACACAAGCTATCATAATCAAGCCAACACAATCGCACATTCCCCTTTGGGCAGAATGTGTGAACCAAAGTTACAATCTTAGTTAGAACATCATATATGAGTTACTCGGTGAGCATATCATTGGCTTTAGAAAACCCATCTCCTTTGGGTAAATAGATTCCCTAAACCAACCATCTTTAATAACTTTATATATAAACTAGTTTATCTAAAGACAAAATACAACTCTAATAAACAAGAGTTATATAGTGAGGCCAATAAAATAACACATTTTTCTTAGGGCATAATGCACAAACCAAGGTCATTATTAATGTCAATACCTCAGATGGGTTAATCTCTGAGCATACACTGAACTCAGAAAATAAGTCCCCTTTGGACAGGCAGTTCCAGTATATTTCTCAATAACTCCATCCACTTTGAACTTTCAATCTAAACATATAACCACCCCCCTCTAGGCAAGTAATTACATGCAAAGATTAGAAGCATTCATCAACACAAAAGGACCAAAATTGCAATTAAGCATAATTATTTTGTTTTACTCTAAGAACACGTGAATATATACTCACAGTGAGTGAAAAAAAAAAAAACTTTTAAAAACGACAAATTGTCCCGTTTGAGACGGAACATATTTGATTCCTAATTTTTATTTCCCCTCCTTGGAAAATTTGATTCCTAATTTTTAATTCCACTCCATGGAAATTTTGGTTCCTAATTTTTATTTCTTTAATTTAATTTGGTGCATAAATTTTCATTTATATGATATACGCTCTACATTTCACAATGTTCACATTCACATAGTTGCTAAATTCTCAGTGTGTGAGCATCACTAATCTTCCTTGGGTCCTTACTTATTCATTCAAAGGTTTTTAATTTGATTATTAGTGGGTAGTTGTTAATATAGTACGTAGTTGAGAAGAGTATAGTGATAGAAAAATTGTAATGTGATCATAGTGTCTATGCAATCAATTAATCTAAAATTAAAAAGTGTTATGTAATCATAAAGTTTATTTTTTTGCTAGCATCATTCTAATGTTATTCTAATAGACATACTCGTGATAGGTTTGGGAGATCCATTAAATAAAAAAAGGAAAAGAAAAAAGTGACATTACAAAAAAAATTTATATACTAACGAATTTTCTTTTAAAAATATTAAGATAATCAATTAATTACAATTAGTATAGACTTTTCAAAACATAATTAATTTATTAGTATAAGGGCATGTTTGGGAAAAATTATTTGCATTTAAAAAGTTTTCTGTACTTCAACTAAAAATTAGATATTATTTCAAATAGCTTTAAAATCACTTTTCACAGCCTAAAATTATGTTAAAAATTGCTTCTAATAGCAAATATATCCAAACAAAAATTGACTATGTCTATACTAACTATAATCATATTGTTAGTATAGATTATAAAATTATTAGTGTAAACTCAAAATATCTATACTAACAGATTAATTGTGTTATAAGAAATCTATAACAACGCTAACAATCTTAACATTTTCTATAATTTTTTTGTTATTATATGGAATTTTTTTTAATGTGATTCATCTAGGATTGTTGAGTGAAAAATATTTTTGATGTGAAGAAAAAAAGGAAAAAAGAGATAAAAAAAAGTATGGATATAATGTAAGAAAGATGAAGTATATTAAAGTAACTATTGGTTTGTTTAATGCAAAGACAAACAACATACTAGCTACTTTGACAGTTACACAAGACATTTTCTTAAGTATCTTTTATAGTCTTCCCTAAATTATCTTTTGTTATGTTTTCTCAACTCATAATTGCTCAGTTTAAAATAATTACTGTCTTAATCTAACATGGGAAAAAAAATAATAAATTGGTACGTCTAACCTTCAGCTATAACATCACAAGAAAAATATCTGGTACATTGCATTAACTCATCATTTTTATTTTCTTTGACCGCAACATGTTTCCCTCTGTATTATACACAGTAGCAGTAGTTAAACTTGTAAATAATAGCAAAGGAAAAGGACAAGTATCCTGTGTGCCCATCTTTTGGCATTTGGTGCCAACAATGGAAAATTGATGTGTTTCTAGGTTCCTTTTAGCTTTTATTTATCCAAAAGTTCCATCACTCATAGTCACAACTCACAAGTTGCTAGTTGAATTTTAATTAATATATTTTGATTTTGATTCTATACTTGATACAGTTTTTTTCTATACTTTTTTATCCACAATGATAATTTTATTAAAAGGAAAACTCTAACTCGTGTTATATTACGAGCAACAATTATGCAGATACATGTGTGGACATAACCAATCAAAAATTGAAGTGACATTAAAATAATAATATCAAATTTTAAACTTGTGTTAGCATTATTTAAATATAAATATAAATACTTGAATCTCATTGCTTGTGTCCAATGGACACATTCCGTACAATTCCTACTCGTTATATTACTCTATTGAGATAGAAGCAATAAGTCATAAATACCAATTAGCTAAAGATATCATATTACAATCAAATTTAGTTTTTATCTATTTCTATTAAGCAATTTACCAAATAGTCCACAACTTTGTAATAATGTTTTAGTCCATAACTTTATAGAATATTTGATTAGTTCTTATCTTTGTATCTCGTAAGTCATTTTAGTCTCTCATAATAACTGACACTCACAAAATATTTATGTAGCATGTTATTTGACATTAAAGAACTCATCTAAGTTATTAAATGACATAGTTTTGCTTAATCTCAAATCAGGCCACTCAATTATTAGCCCATCAAATCACTTACAATAGAATTTAATTTAGGGCCTAAAACGATACATAACTTAAGAGATTAAGTAAACAATATCGTTTTATCCCTTATGTGGTCTCTATGTGTTAAATAATGTGCCACATAGACACTTAATGAACCACATAGACACCCTGTCAATATCACTTAATGCTAGACACTAAAATAACATACGAAATACAACATTATTTTAGTAAATTACTCATTTCTATATCCTAACCTTAAAAGAGACGTATTTATGCCTCGAAGCTCTTAACTTCTCTATCTTTCTGATCAAAGGATCTTAAGTGACTATTCTTTTTTATTTTGCTCCAATAAATAAACTCAAGTAGACAAAAGGAATGAGACCACCAACTTGGCAAGAAAGAAAGATGCTATATCTATTCCCAACACCTTTTATGTTTTATCCCTATCATAGTATCATTTGAATTGAAGAGTATCATTTGAATTGAAGAGTATGATATTATTTTTCATTTTAATTTGTAAAACTTAACATTATTAAGAGATTAAAATGAAAAATAGTATAAGTGTAGTGATGAAATTTGAGAAGTATATAAATCAAATTTGAATGAAATTGGCTAAAACATACAAGTTGACACAAACAAGACTAAAAGGAAACATTATTTTTTTTTAATAAAACGAAAAAATCAAAATATTAATTTAACCAGAATTAAAATATGTTGCATATTTCCTACCTTCTCCCATGGTCACTGTTATTCTCATCTCTTTTTATTTTCGCTGCACCGCATATTTTAATTTTTTTTTAAAAATTATTCTTTTGTCTGGTATTTAAAATCCGAGCACATTTGAGAATTAAAATCTAAGTGAAAATAAACTAAACTTCTAGTTATTAATTTCAATGATCACTTAGTATTTAGAATTTGTTTACGAACGGATTTTAAATTGTAGTAGTGTAATTTTTTTAAGAAAAGTAAATTTATTACTCTTAAACTATTAATTTTTAGTTTCTATTAACGCGCTATATCTTAAAACAGAACAAAAACGATTTTTAAAATTCAATAATATTAACTTATAAAATATATCATAACTAAATTTTAATATCAGTTTTCATCCAGATATTAAATACCGAACACGTCCAATATCTAATTATTAGATGAAGATTAAATTTTAAAAAAATATACAGTGCAACAAGAAGACGTGGCAATAATAGATCCAAATTTACTATTATTATAGCAGCATATTATTTTCGATTTAACAATGATAACAATAATAACATATTTTTTATTTTTTTTTCTGAAATAAAAAAGTAAAAAGTAAAAAATTAAGATTGAGACACGATACTAACGCAGTACTGTTGTTACACCATCGAATTCATTTACGGCAATAGTAGGGTCCTTCTCCAATTAAACTTATCCATCATCCTCCTCTGTTTTTTGCTGTTCTCAAGTTTTTCTCTTCTTCACAATCACCACAAAGTTCCAATCTGTATTATCCCTTTCCACCTACAGATTTTCCAGGAAGAACATCCTTTTGAAAATGATAGAATCTGAGGAAGAAAATTCTGACCTTTCTCCCAAGTCAAAGCCACAGGAAGAGCATAGGTTTTCCATGGATTTTGGTCTCGACCTTGAAAATTCATGGCCTTTGGATCATATATCTTTGTTCACTAACCCCATGTCTCCTTTTCTCTTTTCAACCATCTCTGAGCAACCTTTTTCTCCTATCTGGGCTTTTTCTGATGTTGAAGATGACACTCATGTGAGAAATTCAGCTTCAGGTTTCAATTCCTTGAGCCAAAGATTCTTATTTTGTTTTTGAGTGTTTTGGTTTGTTTCAGTTTGGATTTTGGAATTTTCTTCAAGTTTTTGGATAGTTGACTGTTACCTGAATAACTGGAAACTTTCCACTGAAGTTGCTTTAATTAGTTGGGAAGAATTATATTTTTCAATATTATTATATTTGTATTTTTTTTTTTTTTTGGGTCTATTTCTTAGCTTACAGTTTATGTATATTGAAGGAATTTGGACTTTTGATTATTCGTTTACACCTTCCATTTGCTTTGAAGAATCAAACAAACTGTCTCATATTTACAGGTCATAGACTGTTCTTTTCCCCTAAAATGATTCCAGCTTTCTTGGAATTTTGATTATTATTGTGTATTAAAGGTGTATTTATTGAGATATATTATGATGTTGAGCCCAAAGACATTATTACTTCAACTTCATAAGTTTTCATATTTCAATACCATTTTATGCTAAACATGAAATTTGTTGTTTATGCTGAACCTGTAATTCTTCTGACTGAAGCAACTTCCTTCAGGTAATACAAACACAGTAACTGAAAATCCAGTTGAAAATAATGACAACAAAAAAACTGTGTCACCTCTATTAGCTCTGCCATCTTCAGAAAATCCAGAAGGCTATTGTCTAATCAAGGAAAGAATGACACAAGCGCTTCGCTACTTCAAACAGTTAACAGCACAGCATATTTTGGCTCAGGTTTGGGCTCCTGTGAGGAACGGGAACCGGTACGCGCTTACAACATCAGGCCAACCATTTGTTCTCGATCCACACAGCAATGGACTCCATCAGTACAGAACAGTCTCTCTGATGTACATGTTTTCTGTGGATGGAGAGAATGAAGAAATCTTAGGACTTCCCGGCCGTGTTTTTCAGCAGAAGTTACCGGAATGGACTCCTAATGTTCAGTATTATTCCAGCAAAGAGTATCAGAGGTTGAATCATGCTCAGCATTACAATGTTAGAGGGACTTTGGCTCTGCCTGTGTTTGAGCCTCCAGGGCAGTCATGTGTTGCTGTGCTGGAGTTGATAATGACTTCCCCGATGATTAACTATGCTCCTGAGGTTGATAAAATCTGCAAAGCCCTTGAGGTTGGATTTCTTTTTAACTGTACTGCTTTAGTTTAAGCTGCATGTTTTTCTCATGCTTGGTTAGTCATGAGCGCTATGCGATGGTCTCATAAAATTATCAATGTGTCCTTAAATTTTTATTTTGCAAAAGTTAGGTTCTATTTGGTTTGAGGTTGAACCTTGCGAACGGTAATGGTTGGCTCTTTGTGACTAGTTTGTCATGGGTTCAAATATGGAAATCTTGCATAAGCGCTATGTACAATGACCTTTCCATGTACCTTTGCGAAGCGATAAGCCTTTTAGCACTAGGATTTTCATAAACAATTGCAAAACTGCACTTTGTTTTTATGTTGCTTCCTATTTTCAATGGTTTATGCAGGAAATAATGAAAACATGATTTATTTTGTTTTCATTATTTCCTATACAAAATTTCAAAAACAGGAAACAAAATGGCAGTGCATGTTTGTTTTTTTCACATTCAAATAAGGTAAACGTGTATCTATCTTCATTCTTCACACGGCTAAGACTACCTTTCATGCTTTGAATTCAACCACGTTTGGTCTGATTTGTTTTGTTTTAAACATACAAGCAGTTTTGTAATTTCTTGTGAAAACAGGAAACAGATACAGAAAATGTTTTCTCAAATCAAACAGGCCCTTATGAATCTCAAGTCTTAATCTTAACACTAAAATGTTGGAAAATGTATATGATTACAAACATCATTTAGATTCCTAAGTCACCTGCTGCCAGTTTCCTTGCAGGCAGTAAACTTGAGGAGTTCAGAAATTTTGGAGCACCCATACAATCAGGTTGTCTTTACCTATCATGCATGATACCTCCTTGTCATTTTTACTTTCTCAAAGACAAGATATTTGCGTTGTTCTATGACTTCTATCTTACCCCTCTATTATCACAGATATAACTTGGCAATTCTTTTAAACCAGATTTGTAACGAAAAGCGCCAGTACGCATTGGCAGAGATTTTGGAGACATTGACAGTTGTGTGTGAAACTCACAACTTACCTCTAGCACAAACTTGGGTTCCGTGCCAGCACCGGAGCGTCTTGGCCCACGGCGGCGGTCTCAAGAAAAGTTGCTCAAGTTTTGATGGTTCTTGCATGGGGAAAGTTTGCATGTCCATAACTGAGATAGCATTTTATATCATAGATGCTCATACATGGGGTTTTCATGAAGCTTGTGTTGAGCATCACTTACAACAAGGTCAAGGGGTTGCTGGGAGGGCATTTTTGTCACACAACATGTGCTTCTGTGGGAACATAACCCAATTCTGCAAAACTGATTATCCCTTAGTGCATTATGCTCTTATGTTTGGGTTAACTAGCTGTTTTGCTATTTGTTTACAAAGCTCTTACACTGGAAATGATGATTATGTACTAGAGTTTTTTCTGCCTCCTAGGATCACAGATTTTCATGAACAAAAAAGTTTGCTGGGGTCTATATTGGCAACAATGAAGCAACATTTTCAGAGTCTTAGGATTTCTTCTGGTGTTGAAATTGAGGAAGATGCTTCAGTTGAAATTATAGAAGCAATAGCTAAGAGAGTTCATTTGAGGCTTGAATCTATCCCAATTGTGTCCCAATCTGAGAAACCACCACCACCTAGACCTAATGCGAAACCAAATATGGAAAAGGGGGTGCCGTTGGATCTATCAGAACAGAAGACAATGGAATACTTCGACGACATAAATGATGGACGTGTTGATCAGAGCTCTTCCTTAGAGACCAAAACCAAAAAGAAACAGTCAGAGAGAAAGCGCGGAAAAGCTGAGAAGTCAATTAGTCTTGAAGTTTTGCAGAATTATTTCACCGGGAGTCTTAAGGATGCTGCAAAGAGCCTTGGTGGTATGTTCATTCTCTGATTTGACAGTTATAGGAAATATTTTTGTTTTGTTATCCCTATGAAGGTGAACTTCCCTCTACTACAATGAAGTTCACATGAAATATAGTAATTAGCAATGCTGCTTCCGTTATTATATCTACAGTTTTCCTATCCTGTTCAAATTTGTACAGGTTAAGATTTAAATAATAGAAACTTTTTTTGGAGGGAAAAACTAAACATTTGATGACTCATATATTATAATAAATATTTGGTTTCCCAATATGCACAGTTGAAGTTGCATAAGATAGAAAAATCCTTATATCTAAGTGTGCTGCTTTCTGGTAACATATATAAGAATATGTACTAAGTAGTTATTTGTTTATTGCTAGAATAAAGCTTTTATTTTTACCATTTTAGAAAAAAGCAAAGAAGTATTAGCTCAAGCATATTACTCAGATATACTCTTGTTATACAGTTTGCCCTACTACAATGAAGCGCATCTGCAGGCAACATGGGATATCGCGCTGGCCATCCCGGAAGATCAACAAGGTGAACCGTTCGCTATCGAAGCTCAAGGGTGTTATAGAATCAGTCCATGGTACTGAAGGAGTATTTGGTTTGAATTCTCTAAGTACAACTTCACTTCCTACTGCTGCTGGTTCCTTCAATAAACCTTCCACTTCAAACAAGTTCAACCATCAAGCCTCATTACACATTCGGCCATATGAACCTAACAACAAGAACAAAAGCCTTATCCCAGTTGATGAGGTCAGCTATAGGGATCACACGACGCCACCAGAACCTAAGATGAATGAAAACAATTTGGATGCTTCTAGAATTTCAGAAACTAACAAACTGCTAGGAGCTAGAACACAAAGTCCTGAGAAAATGGTTAATGACAAAGGTGGGCCCACTCATGAGGCTGAAACCAAAGGCCAAAACAAGACTGGCTCAAGTGAAGACAGCGCAAATCCTACTCCTCATGGTAGTCCCCCAAATGAAATCTACCCTACAAAAGATCCATGCCTTCACGAAGCGAGGAGCCTTCTAGCACTGGGGTTCGCTCCTAAAAATGAGCAATGTCTTGTGTTAAGGGGTTCATTAGAGTCAAATACTTCACTTATTCCTAACATTGTAACAACAGAACCTCAAGAAGAACCATTTGGAGAAATGCTAATTGAAGGTGCTGGTAGTTCTAAGGACTTGAGAAATCTTTGTCCTTTAGGAGACCCTATTTTGGAGGACCAGGTTCCAGAAGCTTCTAGGGTTAATCATTTTCCTCCATGTTCTGATTTTGCTCCAAATCTTAACACACCTTTTAAGAAACAGGTGAAGAGTGTGATTATTAAGGCAACATATAAAGAAGACATCATAAGGTTTAGGGTCTCTTTGGAATGTGGAATTGAGGAATTGAAGGAAGAAATTGCTAAGAGGTTGAAACTTGTAGTGGGTGTGTTTGATATCAAGTATCTAGATGATGATCATGAATGGGTTTTGATAGCCTGTGACGCAGACCTACAGGAGTGCATGGACATCTCAAGATCATCAGGTAGTAACATAATCAGGCTTGTAGTAAATGATTTATTGTCAATTCTTGGAAGCTCTTGTGAGAGCTCAGGGGAGTGAGAAGTTGTATATAGTTTTGTTTGTGCTTAGATTCTTGTAGTCTTGGGGTGAAACCAAAAGAAAAAAAAAAAAAAAAAAAAGGTTTTGGTTTCATATTGTAAGATGTAGAAATTTTTTTCTAAGTACTACCACTTTCTAGAATTATTGTTATCATCTAGTTTGATCAAATAGTAATTCAATATACAGAAAACAATTCACCTTGCCCTTTAGCGATAAGTAAAGGTGGTCTAAATTTAAGGGGCAAACGTCATGGTATCAAGCAAAAACAAAAGTACCTAAGGCAACTACTTAAATCCAACAAACCATATCAACATCAATTCACCCAAGCAAAAATACATCAACATCATTCACCATATCAACATCAAAATCATCAACATAACTTCTTAAGTTTGTATTTGTCTAGTGCTATTGTCCACTAAATTGAATTACTAAATTACCCATTTTGCTATTTATTGGCTGCTATTTATTGGTATCAACTTATTGAAGGTAGTACGAATATTTAATTTAAGGACCACCTAACCAATTATTGATAGGGGTTGTTAATATACTTACACATAATAGAAAAATTCTTTTTTCTTGACCCAGAATAAGATAAACTAGAGAAAAATCCCGAAAGATTACATAGTCATAGTTGACAATGGAGTTCAATCATGAAAGTCAACTACCAACTACCTCCTGTCACAAATATTTTAATTATTTTATGTATTTTAATAGTTTGCTAAGTAGTATAAATACTTCTATGTACTCAGATTTAAGCAAGCACTTTAGAAATCAATGCATAGCTCATTTGAGTGTTTTTTCTTGAGAGTTTTTTGTTAGACCATCCGAGTCATTTTGGTATTAGAGCTAGGTTCCCTAGCTTCTTATGTCCTTAGGTTTGCCACAAAAGTGAGAGTGAGTTTTTCTCTCGACGGAATCATCTCGTTCATACCATAAAACCTACCCTAGAGGTTTTTTCTCGCAAAACCGACCCCACAGAAATGTCTGGGGGTCCTAAAATTTTGGAATACAATATTTCATCGCTAGAAGTCGAGCCATGCGCCGCTACGCACGGGAAACATGCGATTTTATCCAAGAAACAAAGGTTGAAGACAAAGCTAACGCCATTGCCCAGTAAGCACCACATCAACTCGTTCAACCACTCCAAACGTGCCACATGTCATGCACGCATGAGCCTAGTCATCACCATGTTGTCTTCAATTCCCAATTCGAAGCTGCCACATGTTTTACTAAGCAATCTGAAGCTGCCACGTGCTGCTGTGCATGCAGAGTCAACATCTAATAACCATCCACCACATCTCACACTTGTTCAGAAAGTTCAAAAAATTGTAGATCAGCCCCTAAGCTTCAAAAAATTATTGTTTATCCCCTGATCTTCCCAAAAATACATTTTTACCTCTATAGTTTCAAAAATTGTAAAAATAATCCTACACTTTCTAAAATTAAAATTTTTAGACTCAAGGACAAGTTTTCTAAAACCCGAGAAGAATGACTCAGAACAAGACAAACCATAAGAAAATCCCAGAAGAACATGCAGCCATTATTGACCATGAAGCTCACCCATAAAAGCCAGTTGTCAACTGTCAACTACATCTTGCCAGAGATTTTTTCATTATTTTATATATTTTAATAGCTTACTAAGTAGTATAAATACTCCTTTGTATTCAAATTTAAACAAACAATTTAAAAATTAATGCATAGCTCATTTAAGTGTTTTCTCTCTTTAAAGTTTTTCTTTAGGCTTTTGAACCATTTTTTCTTTTAACTTTTTAATAAGAATGGACTAAAACACATCTTTTGCAAGTTAAACCTAGTTGATCTTCATTTTTACATGGCAATCAAGTGCTAACTTTTAGAAATACACAACCCCTTTTCTTTTTTCTTTTTTCTTCTTTTTACACTTCACATTCATATACCACCATTGCCACTAGAATAATAGGGATGACACTATTGTCACCGCTCTTCTCAAATGGCATCACCGTTTTTGGTTTTTAAAATTGCATTCCAATCGAAGTTATAAATCTAATTAGATTTAAAAATTCAGTTGAAACCAGATTTTTTTTTGTTTAACAACAGGTTTTTCCACCCTTAGGAGAGACTAATTCCTTTCGCGCGGCATGGCTGGCGCTGGTCCCTGGAAATTTGGCATAGGTGAGATTCGAATACAGGACCTCCCACTGTGGATCGTCTCTCCTATGAACTTAGCATGACCATACACCACTAAGCCAACCCTTAGTGTTAGTTGAAACCAGATGTGAAAGTACAATATTATTAAAAAACTGTGTTGGAAAAAAAATATGCAACTAGTGTTTAGTACTAGTGTTGCACTAGTGCATTCTATTAGTTAATTTTGTTAGACAATTAATTTACAATATCTAAGAGTTTAAAAGTGTACGTAATGATCTGCTTAATTTCGCTTAAATTTTTATTGATGTTAAAACTTAGTAATAGATTAAAGATATACTCAGGTAGGGTTAGAGTATCACATTTGTATTACTTTTAATAAATCTCCCCCTACTGATAAAAAAGAATGGTCCTTCGTTAATAGATTCATAAAACCAAATTTAAAAATTCAGTTGGAACCAAATTTAAAATATAATGTGATTTTATGAATTACATTTATTATTTATAAACACTTGTTTCTTAGTATTTTTTTTTACTAACACAATTTTTTAAAAATTACAAAAATATTTAATAACATTGTATTTTTAAATCCAGTTTTAACCGGATTTTCAAATCTGGTTCAACCGGATTTGAAAATCCTTGACAAGCTCATCCAAATAAGCTTTAAGTGCTACTAGACAATGAACAAGTTATATTTTTTTTCAGGTGATACCAAGGCATGGCATTGAACAAATAATTGATAAATCAAAGATCAGGAAAAAAAAATGTAGGGATTGGGATTTGACTAGATTGTTCTGTTAAGTGATATTAATATTAACCAAAATTAACAAGAATAATGTCTACACAATCATTTTGTCTGTTAGTGTGTGAGAACTGCATGTAGAGATAGAGTACAAATGACATAGAAACACCCTTTCAAAATCTGAAATATGAATCCTACAAAAGAAGAACAAATTACACTTATACAATTATACCTAGAGGAAAGACACTTGAAAAGTATCTGTCTGTATAGAACTTCACATCCACGCCGCTATGATGGTTGACGAAAATTCGAGGTATAAAGACTTGATTAAGATGATGCAGTGTGATCTCTTCACTAACAACATCGAAAGGAAATAACAGCCCCTTGAATATTCTTGCTGAAATTGGCTTACCCAAATTGGCATTTTGCAAAATGTTTCAGCAATGCTACTCAGACCTATTTTGTCTTGAATCCTTATAAACCATGCTTTTACCAGAGTAACCTCATATTTTTCTATTTTATCAGAAGAAAATCTCCAAAGTGCGACGTATTGAGAAAAAAGAAAATAGAGCAGGGAAGGAAAGTTGTTCATGTTAACCAAAGCACTTGTCCAACCGAATCTAGAGCAAATAAAACTGTGAATAAAGGTATTCACGAATTTTATAGTAATCTTCACAAAGAGGACCTTCTATAACAATTTGCTGAGTACCAGAACCACCACCCTATTAAACAAGAAAATCTTACTAATGAGAATCTAGACTGAAACTGAGCAGTAACAGCTGTATTTGAATATGATTGATTTCCGAAGAAATACTTGCCTTTTGAGTTGCATCCCCAACCTTCCGAAGAGTTACATATTCACCGCAACGCAAAGCCCCACCAGCAAATTCCACCTATAAAGGTTACCTAGTCATGATTCATAATTCTATAAAGTAGATATTCAGTTTTATTTTATTTTTTTGTTTTCACTCGAGTTTTTGTAGTAGAACATAGGATAACAAGCATTTTCGCCATTTTTCATCCGCTTAAACATGATCAGTGATAACCACAAGTTTATAATCGAAGAATTACCTGAACACCCTTGCTGGAGAGAAACTGCTTAAAATCTGCTAGTTTCAAATCACCAACAAGAACAGATTTATGTGGAGGAGCTGACCCAGAAACCGGGAGCAGCGAGAGCATGTCATTTTCTGTCTTCGCTACTTCAGCATCCACCCAAGCTATTTCATAATCTCCCATCTGCAGTTGAATTTATATTTCATTATTCAGCATGATGAATTCGCCTCGTGTTGGAAAAAGGTGTCCATTACATACCTTTTTGAAGAGTACATTACTCATTAGCTTCTCAGATAGTTGAACCTACGCCCAGAAAACAAATCATAATTCATTTTGATATCTTGGAAATCTGTTTCAGAAAATGTACAAAATCTGATATCATTGTACCTTATAAGCGCATAAATCAGAGGTAACGTCAATTGTCTCTTCAATTTGGGGAGCATAAACGTGAGGACAAACATGCTTCAGGCAGTGCTGCTTCAGATGCTCTGTAGCTTCGGCTGACCCATGCACCAAAACCTTCCAGAAAGATGGTAAGTATTCATCAAATGCATAGCATGATACAAAAAAGATTAACAAATGATTTTATGTTAGTATTATAAATTGGTTCCTTACACCAAGATTTTAAAATAGCAGCAAAGGCAGCGCCATTGCACTATGCAGTGGCAAATTCAGCAGAAAATGCCCATATACAGAGTATGGCGTATCGGTTTTGCCATTGAGGGTTATGGTCATTCTAAAATCGGACGACCACGTACAGACTACAGATTAATATTACTTGGGGACTGATTAGCTCCGGCCATATTACCTTGGTAGATAGATGTTTGAAATTCAGTTTTCCAAATTAGCATTTCAGGTGAGTTTCAATAATTTCTAGCCAGAGATTATAACTCAAAAAGGTTTGAAATTATCTTGAATTTCATTATGATATTAAGTTAATGGAAAAGCACCAAAGAGATCCATACTAGTTTCAGGGGAGCCACATGCGAGAGAATATTTTTAATCGATCTTCCATCTGAACGGCCTTCAAAGTCCATGTAAACCAACGAACACCTGACATGAACCTGGATAAAAACAATGTTAACGCTAGAAGATTGATTCATACAAATGGTGTGACAAATGCAAGAAATATTACAGACACAAGAAATGAAACTGTATATCAAAAACTAAGAAACTCATGTCTTGTAATAATGCTGCCTATCTAATGTATTTTGCAGCCAAGTTATGAGAGGTGGATCACAAGAACTGGATTATATTCAAAATACCTGAGTTTTAAATTTTAAGATACCATGAATATGTTTTCAACTCTAACCAATTAAATCTGTATTCTTAATGTATATAGAATTTATTTTAGGGAAGGGGAAAAAAATAAAAGATGGCGGCAAGATAAACTGAGATCAAAGACCCAAATCTAATAAAGGAACATTAACCCAAATCTAATAAAGGAACATTAACAGGTGTGAAGAAAAATAGGGTTGCAGTCTTAGGGTACGTTTGATTTGCTAATTTCCAAGGTACAGCACAGGACAAAACTTTTTGTTCTGTGTTTGATTCAAAAAGCTGTCAAGTAACAGCAGAAAATTTGAGTCACAGGACAGTACAAAATGGCAATTTTTTGTACCTCACTAAACCAAGGAACAACTTTCTTGTTCCATGTACAAGTTAAGAAAAGACATAATTAACCTTGTATTTTTATTTAGTACTGTAATTACCTTTCCCATTTTCTCCACTTATGTTGTATTTTTTTTTTAAATCAATGTTTACGTCATTTTTTTGTTATTTATATATATATATAATTAAAATAACGTATTAATAATAAAATAAATTTTAACGGTAAATATAAATATTAAAAAATAAAGAGTTAAAAATATTTTTTAATAATAATTTCTTTTATATATAATATAATTATTATATTACATAAAATATATTATGTAGTAATTTATTAAATCATGAAATTTTAATTTTATAATAAATAATAAAATAATTATAAAATCTTAAAATATTATTTTCTTAGAAAAATTTAAGAAAAATTAATAATATAACATGAAGGATATTATTATAAAATTTATGTTGTGCTTTTTGTTATGTGCATTGAGTATCAAACGATACACAACATAAAAAGTTGTGCTGTGCCTCATAAAACTTGTACAGTGCTGTACTACTTGTACTGTCCTGTTCACGCATAAAACGCACCCTTAATATGACTGCAGAAAAACAGACAAATAGCATCTTCTGTAAAACCTCATGCGAAGGTTCATTTATGATCTCTGTGAAAGAAAGTTAATGACATTCAAAAGTGCAAAAATTCAAAAAGACAACTAAAAGAACTGTTCAAATTTCGGAGTAAAACAGTAATAAATTCAAAAACAATTATATCTTAACTATTTATAAGAAACAGAAACATCAAAAGTTCAAAATACAAGAGAGAGATGTTGCTGCTTACGGTCCTTTCTTCAGATATGACTTTTGACGGCTTTGTATCAAATATCAAACTTGCAGCACCTTCATCTAGTTTTCCATTTATATCACCTCCTGCCTGATAAAAAAAAGAAAAAAGAAACAATTATTATTCATAATAAATAACAAACGGTTGATGAGCAGATTCCAGCAAAAATCTTGATTCACCAATACCAGAACTCTTAAAATCAGATATGAGAAAATATTTTTCAAAGTTAGAAGCAGAGTGTGTTACATGCCATCTAAATATCAAAGAAAACAGTTAAATACATATTGGTAGCGTTAGGCAAACATACTAGAACAGAACGGAACATGACATCGACTACTATTCTATGTTTGGTGCATCAAGTTAAATACGTATTTTTTCAAGTTCTTATTCAAAACATAAGCATGATATCAACACTATCTGTCACGGTTTAATAGTGAAATAAATAATTATATTGAATCTGGAAATCAACAAGGTAGGTATTCTATAAAGGAAACTTACGTGCATTGCTGTCTGATCCATGTCTTCATCCTTGATTACATAATCATCTGGATTTATGACTTCGCCAAAATCATCCCACTCTGATGTATTCTCGAAACAGGGAAACATTGGGGTGACATTTGTTGAAGGGGGAACAAATCCATCAATAAATACGTCCCGGAATCCTCCACCTCGTTGACCAGCCACTGCAGGTGAAGGAAATTATTGAAGGAACTTCTAAAAAATTGTAAAAAATAATAACATATAAAATTGTCCCAAAAGAAAAAGAGATGCATAATAGTAGACAAGATTCAAATTCCCAATATGTTTATGTTCATTGAAGGTAAATGTGAAATTTTTATATTAAATACAAAATATTGCAGTGACACTAGCAGGGTCATAAAATGATTATAATTTTTAAGTGTTTTGAAGAGGTTGAATTTCACAATCCGATTCAGCTTGTTTAATATGTTGAAATTGTTGTTTTATAACTCAATGCATCAGGTTTAGTTATTTATTCTTTTATCTAAACATTCTGAATGTGTGGTACTTGTCAAGACTCAAGATTGAAGCCATGGACTCAGTTCTATAAATTATATAATATAAAAAATATAAAAAATAAATAAATAAAGATGCATGACTCAAAATGAGTAGCGGGAAAAGTAATGATAAATCTTCATAGAATAATTCTAAATACCTAACTATATACATTTAATAACAAGAAAATAGCACCAAATTTATGTCATAAATTCTACTTGAAGGAAAAGGGAATCTCTTGAAAAGATTAGCTACAAATAACTGATACAACTCATACCTTCTGATGATGCATGATTATTGCCAGAATCAACGACCATTGGATCACTAGTATTATTATCAGACCCATGAGATGCTTTCAATTCTTCCTCTTTCATAAGACTAGCTTTTAATGCTTCTTCTTTCTTTATTCGATTTTGCTCTTCTTCATAGGCAATTAGCTCTTCCCCCACCAAAGGAACACGTTTGGACACAGTGACTTTGACAGCTTTTGGAGGTGGATCAGCCTGAAGCATGCGGGCTAGTGTGGCAAACTATGTATTCAACACACGAGAATCAGTCGAAAATAAGATAGCAAAAAGTTATTTTAATTAGTTAAAGAAAATACGTCAGGGATAAAAACCTACAATCATTCTGTCAATCTCATTGCCCCAAAAAATAGTAAAACAAAATTTCAAGCATCATTAGCACCAATGCAAAGCATATTTTGTTTATAAAAATGAATACAAACATTAATCTGTAAGGCTAATAGGAAAGAAGTTACGAGATGCTAACATTTGAAACACAATGATAGTAAAAAGACAAAAGATGGGAAAAAGTTGTATTTGGGGGTGTACAGTGAAAATATTTTGTATAAGATGAAGAGAAGACTGTTGTTGGAGAGATAGCAAGGGTGAAGTATTCAAAATTCAAATGGTTAGAAAGTCGGGGATGTTTTGGTTAGGTGTTTCAAAGCACTATTCTAAAGACCTAATTCTCTTTCACAGCAGAAAAATGGATGGCACTGCAATATGAAACTGGTTTCATTTGAAACAAAAGGAGTTAACATTACAGCCAGACACGCACAAAGGAGAGAGAGAGAAAGAGAGAAGAGCAAATGGTACAAGATGCTAAAGATAACCAAGGAACATATCTTGTGTCAAAAATTAAATTGGAATGTTATAAACTGGAAAACCAAAAGCATATAAATAAGAAGTGAGTAGTGGACACCCTTTCGAGGACCACAAGAAGGAAACAGTTAACAAAATAAAAGATTAATGTTATATAAAAATCTAGGAAAAATGCAAAACATAAGAATCGCAATATCATAACTAACACATAAACAGATGCTGAGATGCCAAAACTGAACCAATTTTAAAATAAGAATAAGAGAAGAAACATTGTCTCTTAGCTTTAGGTAGTGGTGTAGAAAATAACAACAGACGCACAGTAGTGAATTGATTTAGAAACACACTATAAACAACAGTACTTTATAGAGCAATGCTGGCAATACACTATTACTGGGAAAGTTTCAAGTAGGTCACACTAAAGACCTGGTCTGACTCTCTTTTCAATGGGACCCACTAAAAGAGCCTTTTTAGAATATATCTTACCTCATAATTACAAATAAAAGGAACAGCGTCAACTGTACAAATAGGTCTTGTATTCATCAGTACACAAAAAAAAAATGTTTTATAGAAACACCACTTTTTTATCACAGTATTTCCATGTTCAGTGAAGTCAACAATGAAATACAATCTTAAGTTCTTAACATTGAAATTTGAAATACAAATGCAACAGTGATGTCAAATCTAATGAGCAGCCCTTGCTCAAACAGCAATGTAAGATAGAGAAAAACCCAGATATAGCTTATAATGATTCACGTGACTAGTCAAACACAAATAAAGCAGAAAGAAATTTTTATAAAGAAAATACCTGGCCTCTTTCCGTAAAAAGCACTAGATTTTTTACATCATTGGCCCACTCAACAAATATATCATGAGAAAACCCTGCTTCCAAACTTGCCATGGATGCTAGAACAACCTTTGGACCATCTGGAGCATTGTCAAGCTCAGTCTTGTTGATCAGAAGTGTGACATACCTGCAGTTACAAGCATCAGAATCTAGTTTAAGATAAAATATTATAACATTAGCAATCCAAACAAAAAGAGATTAACGGTTTGTTCGATATATATATAGAGAGAGAGAGAGATCCTTAAAATGTGATAACCTATAGTCTTTCAAATCTCTGCTTCGCTCATGGTTGAACAAACCATTTTTAAAAATATCATAAGAAACTCAAAGCAATAACAGGTTTAAAATGCCAAGCAGTAAGGTGTTATACCATCCCAGAGAACAAAAGAAAACAACTGATACATGAATATCGAACACCAAATCAAAGTTCAGGAGAGAACACTTACTTCAAAAGAAATATATTCTCACGAGTTTGTTCAAAGGACTTTGCTATGGAATCACTCATCCACTCAAGGAAACTCTTCACATAATCAACAGTGCTGGATGCAACATATGTAAGAAAGTATATAGGGTAGACCAAGTTTTCATCAGCCCAATACTGCAAATACCAAGACAATATCAACTCATGCATATGCATTTCGGAAAAACGAGATAAAAGCTTATTCCTTTTACTGACCGATTCCAACATCAGAATAAGCTCCAACACTCGTCCAGCAGTGTCAACAGGTAGTAATACATTGCCACCTGCCCTTAGTGTCTTCTTTAAGATATCTAGACAATCAGTGACATATATGATCAGAATAACCAAAGCACGTAAATCCAAAACAGTTACTTTCCATTTAATGCCTAAGTTTTTTTTAGTACATGCTCGCCTCCTTTGTGACTGTGAATGTGCTAGGCGTGAAAAAATATTTCAGTTTTCTCACAACAACAATTTGAGAAAGCAAAAATTGAAAAATCCATATTAGTTCATTCACAGTGCTACAGCTACAAGATTGAGAAGTTAGTTACCTCCAAATTCTTTGTCCTTTTGACGTCTGTAAGGCTGATTGTTCAAAGCATTGTAAGCATCAGTTATTAGAACAGCAGGCCGCACAAAAGAACCTAGAACAGTTCCATTCAAATGCCTAATAAAAATTAGATTGATAAGTAGCTTCCTTTTTGCTCTCTAAAGATATATAAGATTAAATTTAAAGATCTAGGCATAGGCAACTAAAAGAACAATTTACCTTTCTTTCCGATGATTAAAATCAACAGCATATATGACGTCCTCACCATCCTTTGTAATTTTCCATACAGTACCTCCCAAAAGATGTCCAGCAGCATGAGGGGCAATCACAATTCCTTCTCCCTTGCCTTGCAGTAATCAAAATGTCATAATGTTAATGCGCACAAAATAAGGGAGGATATTATTTAAGAAGTTGTGCAACATGAAAGCATGTCAAGATCGTAGAGATACTATACAACAACAAAAACAACAAGCTTTATCCCACTAGATGAAGTCGGCTACATGGATCACACAATGCCATTGCACTCAATCAAATAGCAGATTTCCAGAAATTTATTAAGCAAAAGATCTTGTTTAATTAGTTCTCCTAAAGTCCTTTTAGGTCTACCTCTATAGTAGAGATACAATAAAAGACTAAAATAATATTGGTCCAGACTCCGGAGGATCACTATTAAATGTGCAATGCTCATGTCATGTTTCAAAAAAGTGTTGATCATGTTTTATCATACATCGAAAGCTTTATTTTTTATGCATTGGTAACATTGGTAATTGGTAATGCATGCTATAATTGACATCATCAATCCTATTATAAATTTATATCATTCTAACTTCAATGGCATTGATAAAAAGTCCATATACTATAAACCGTTTAGATACTATAAATTATATGCACAGATGTAATAGTTTTCTGAAATTAGAATTCTGAACTATGAGGATACTATAAACTAGTGGATTCACACAATTACAAAATTTATTTCAAAGCCCCAAAATATTAGAAATTTCATATGATAAAAGATCAAGTAAATTTTCAATCTGAATCTTTCTACTCTTTAATAATTTTTCTATATTACTTATACAAAAAAATTTACAAACTAGACACTGATTATATGTATAGTTGTTTTCATTCATTCAGGGCCCTTTCCATTTAACAAAAAATCATGGAAGTTGAAGAAAAATAATAATTTTCACTATGTAGCATGGTATGCATAAAAATTAGGTTAAATGCAAGTTGCTCCTTCAACAATGATCCTCTATGGAGCTATCCCACACAGCTCCAGTTTTGCAACGGCAGTCAACCATTAAAACAGCCTTGTAAAACTTGGCCTCCGCATACAATGTGTTCTTCCTCTTTGGCTAGCTTCACCCATGTCATATAGAGAGCTACTTCCCTAATGAAGGATTTGAGATTGGCGGGAACTTTGAATTCCCTAACGGGCTTTAAGGATATGTCAGCAGAACTAGAGAATTTCATTGCAACAAATATCAGTTCCAATAGAATAACGGGTACACAAACTAACCTATATTAATCATACACAAACTAACCTATATTAATCATACAGAGAGAATATGGAAGCAAAAAGTAGAGTGAAACAAAATCCATACATCGATTCCAATACTTGACATTCTAAGAATTTTTCGAATGCATACCTGAGAAATGATGATTCTGGGAGTATGTTAACCTTATTACACTTTGGAAAGCAGAATCAATATCATCCAGCGTGAACAGATCAAACTCAGATACTTGCTGCAAAAGAATTAAATTTCTCAACCTAACCATCTGGCTATACAGCATATACATTCTCCAAATTCACACTACTTATTAATGCGCAAGCTCACAGATAAAGACAATGGAGAATCAGCAACCTATAACAGCAAAACCAAACAAACTAGTATGGAATTTCACCTTTCTTGAGAGGAACTGGTCATACATAGTGAGAAGGCCCAATCTATAGACAGGTTCAGTTGAATAAACCAGCGCAGAGAGTCCAAGCTGCTTCATGGCATATGGAAGGGCACCAAGGTGAAGTGTATCCGGATGTGAAAGCAAGACAGCATCTATACTCGGTGCTACCCTACATCCCAGCCACAGAACCTTAATAAGAAATCAAAAGCAACACAACAACACACAAAGCCTACCTAAAACATCAATTAATGTTGGTGCTACTCCCATATGCCTAAAAATCTCGACAAGTTTTTTTTTTTCTACCTCTTCCTAGTTCTAGAGCCTCAACTCAACAACAAATGACCTCGTACATTAGCTTCCTAATTTCAATCCCAATATGATACTAAATACTAATCAATCATTTTGAAGCTGAAAATCACATCATATTATGAATTAATGAAAAGGGAAACAAGGAGGGGTTTGAAGTACAGATACCCACATGAAAAAGTTCAAAATTTTTCAGCTACACTAAGAGGGAAGGTCCGAAAATGCAGAAAGCAGAAACATAAAAGGGGTTTCATGGTGAGAGGTACCCATTTGGGGAAAAGAAGAAAAGGAAGAGACCTGGAAAGAGGTTGAAGGAGGGAAGGGTCGAAGTGGTCGTTCCAGCCACAGTCGACAAGGAAGTTGAAGCCATCAATGGAGACCAAATAGGAGAGAGGGTTCTCATTGTACACTCCACACAGTGGCGTTACCTGCACCGATGTTCCCATGTTGCGCTCTCCGCGTGTGCTTCTTCACACGCAGTTTCTTCTCGTGTTGTGTATCTAAGAAGCGCAGAGCCGCGGTGGCTTAAACGAAAGATGAAATGAAGAGGGAGAGAGTGATTTTTATAAAACGTTTTTCTAATTTTCCGAGGTAATAATTTGAGTTTCATTATAAAAAATTAAAAATTAATTTAAGTTCAAACAAAAGTTAATTTGTTACCAAAAAGCAATGTGAAGAGAACCGGACTGATCATCGAACCGGTGAAAACATTGATTTAAGGTTTAATGGTCGGATTGTGGTCGAACCGGGGTCGGACCGGTTCAATTAAATATATTAAAATTTATTATTATAATGTCTTATAAGGTTATTTAACAAAAAAAATTATACAAGTAAGTAATGTATAACATCAAAATTAACATAATCTTACTATTACTACATCCAAATATCCAATAGCACAAATGAACAAAAATAAAAAATGCATAAAACAAACATTTCATAATCCCTTATAACAAACAACAACAAAAATTATCAAGAATCTGCTCTTATACCCATCACAGAACAAAAATCAAAAATAGGACACAAGCAAAAAGCATTTCAGGTTGCAACTATTAAAAAGAAAAAGAAAAACTCCCAGCAGCACAACACATATCAAGTCAACAGAGTCACTCAAGTCAAGAATAGCAACTAATGCACAAACAATAAATTTGAAATAAATAAATAATGATACAGCAGCACCACGCATAAATAAATAATCATATGTACAGGTTCAAGGATCATATATTAAAAAAAATAATGATACAGCAACACCACGTATAGAGAACTTTACTTCAATGAGTTTGAATTACTATGTACAGCAATAAATTTAAAATAAGTAATCATTTTTTTCAATATATATGTACATGTTCAACAATGAACAAATTAATATATATGTATGTACAATAATGAATAACAGAACAAATTAATATATATATATAACAATGAACAACAGAACAAATTAATCAAGAAACAATATATATACCAGAATTTGAAAAAAGAAATCAAGGGTTTTAGGTTTGGTTTTGTTTCTGAAACACACAGACGTCGTTTTTCTTTTTTTTTTTTTTTCAATTTTAAAATTTTAAAATAAAAACCGGGTAAACCGGTTCAAATTTTACCCGGTTTTCCCAATTCATCCGGTTCCTGGCCGGTTCTCCTCCAGGCCGATTTTCTACTTACGTTGGACCGTAAAATCACCGGTTTTTGGTCCGACCGGTTCAACCGGCCGGTCTGGTCCGGTTCTCTCAACACGGCCAAAAAGAGAAAATTTAATTCAATTAAATTAAATAATTGTTTAAATTAATATCTTTTATATTATATTATTATATTATATAAAAAAGTTAAAAGTAAATAAATATTATTTCCAGTAATCGAATGTGTAACACCTCACCGGGCGGGACGCTACCACCATCCCCGACGGTGTACTAAAACTTAGTCATCCCTTTAAGTGGCCTATCCCCCTATGAACCATGACTAAAGCGATATAGTCATGGATTCATGACCTTAGCAGCTACTTCCTCCGTTATTGAATATAAGCTTGAAAATTCTTATGTTATTTTTTATAAGTAAATTGAATTATTTTCACTGGCATTTAACGAAAGTTGATCTAAACTACCTTCCACTTATAAATTCTTATGTTATTTTTTATAAGTAAATTGAATTATTTTCACTTAGCAGTAAATTGAATATAAGCTTGAAATCTTGGAATAAGGGGGTGGTTAAGCTTTAAGGACACCGTCGAAAATGATGGTAGCATCTCGTCCAATGAGGTGTTACATAATGTAAGAAAAAAATAATTAAATTACGCTTATTAAAAGTTCGTTTATTTGTACTTATCTTATAAAATAAGTACTTATTTTATTAAAAAAGATACTTTTATAAGTTCTCAAAGTGTGTTTATGAAAGACTATTTCTTAAAGCTTTTTAAAAAAAGGTTAAAAAGTTAAAAGTGCGTGTTTAGAAAAAAAAAGGAAAATTGATTAAATTTTTTTATTTTTTGTTATAACTATAAACAAATTTTTTAAAATATTCAAAAATTTAGAGTTTATTGAAAAAAAAAAACTATTAGCTTTATGACATGTTTGTAAAAGTTTATATGCAGCTTATGAGAATAAGTTATTTTTAACTTATTCAAGTAAGTTTTATAATTTATTTATGAAAATACTCTCATTTAAAAGTAATTTATTGTATAAGTACTTAATCTACTTTCTTCTTCTACCATTCAAATTTCTAATATAAAAGATAATTTTTATACTATTTTAACATAAAATATTATCTTTAAAATCACTTTTTAACAACATACCCAAACAAAAAAAAATATTATAATCAATTATACTTATAATTAATTCTTAAAATAATTTAATTTTCAAAAATTTAGTATTGATTTTATGAAAAAATTATTAAATACTCTTTATACTCTTTGATTGATGTAATAAATAAATGGCTAGGAAGGAGATAATATTTAATTAGTTATTAATGATACAATTTTCAAGAAATAAGTACTTATTTTATTAAAAACGATACTTTTATAAGTTCTTAAAGTGTGTTTATGAAAGACTATTTCTTAAAGCTTTTTAAAAAAAGGTTAAAAAGTTAAAAGTGCGTGTTTAGAAAAAAAAAGGAAAATTGATTAAAATTTTTTATTTTTTGTTATAACTATAAACAAATTTTTTAAAATAAGCAAAAATTAGAGTTTATTGAAAAAAAAAACTATTAGCTTTATGACATGTTTGTAAAAGTTTATGTGCAGCTTATGAGAATAAGTTATTTTTAACTTATTCAAGTAAGTTTTATAATTTATTTATGAAAATACTCTCATTTAAAAGTAATTTATTGTATGAGTACTTAATCTACTTTCTTCTTCTACCATTCAAATTTCTAATATAAAAGATAATTTTTATACTATTTCAACATAAAATATTATCTTTAAAATCACTTTTTAACAACATACCCAAACAAAAAAAAAATATTATAATCAATTATACTTATAATTGATTCTTAAAATAATTTAATTTTCGAAAAATTAGTATTGATTTTATGAAAAAATTATTAAATACTCTTTATACTCTTTGATTGATGTAATAAATAAATGGCTAGGAAGGAGATAATATTTAATTAGTTATTAATGATACAATTTTCAGGAAATAAGTACTTATTTTATTAAAAAAAGATACTTTTATAAGTTCTTAAAGTGTGTTTATGAAAAACTATTTCTTAAAGCTTTTTAAAAAAAGGTTAAAAAGTTAAAAGTGCGTGTTTAGAAATAAAAAGGAAAATTGATTAAAATTTTTTATTTTTTGTTATAACTATAAACAAATTTTTTAAAATAAGCAAAAATTTAGAGTTTATTGAAAAAAAAAACTATTAGCTTTATGACATGTTTGTAAAAGTTTATGTGCAGCTTATGAGAATAAGTTATTTTTAACTTATTCAAGTAAGTTTTATAATTTATTTATGAAAATACTCTCATTTAAAAGTAATTTATTGTATAAGTACTTAATCTACTTTCTTCTTCTACCATTCAAATTTCTAATATAAAAGATAATTTTTATACTATTTCAACATAAAATATTATCTTTAAAATCACTTTTTAACAACATACCCAAACAAAAAAAAATATTATAATCAATTATACTTATAATTGATTCTTAAAATAATTTAATTTTCGGAAAATTAGTATTGATTTTATGAAAAAATTATTAAATACTCTTTATACTCTTTGATTGATGTAATAAATAAATGGCTAGGAAGGAGATAATATTTAATTAATTATTAATGATACAATTTTCAAGAAAAAACTTTAATATTTATGTATGCACAAAAATAAAAAAAACACCATTAATATATCATTGAAATTTTAAAATGGCAAATACTCTGAAAAAGATAATATTAATTCGATTTTTTTATAAGAGACAAAAATAATTTTTCTTTGGTTTTATTTATAAGAAATAAGAAATATAATACTACCTTTTTGTTGTATTACATATAAAAAAATGCTAATTTTTACCCTTCGTTTGTTGGGAGCAAACATATTTCCAATATAAATTGAGTAAATACATATTCACACACACATATATCATAAACTAAAACTCCTAAATCAGTTCAAATATTGGACCTTCAATTTTTTAAACTTATTTATACATAATTAAGTGAGCTAAAGTCTACACTAAAAAATATTTTGAAGTTAGTATAAGTTAATTTTATTAAGCACAACCATAAACTATAATTGCGTATAAAAAATGGGTAAAAAAAAAAGAGATTAAAATTGTGGATTCTATCAAACAAGTGAGACCTATAATCTTATTTTATTTTTTGCTCTCATACAACATTATGTTATCCACTCGAAATCAAACTCTATCATCCATAAAAAAACATAAGGGTTATGCTAAATAGTGCCCTAAGGGCACTTGTTAAGGTGCAAAAAATACACCTTTGTAAATGATTGAAGTTACTATAAATAGCATTCATTAAGTAGTTTTCAAATTTCAAAATATTAAAGTCTACTATTTTCAATAAAATATTACTATTTTTGTAATCTTATCTAGTGTCCTAAGGACACTGTTTATCATTTTCCAAAATATAAACTAAGTCAAAGCTATAACGTTGTAAGTCATAAAATTAAATTTATCAAGGCAAAACATAAATTTGTATAGGTTGTTATAATTTAATAAATAATCTTAAGTTTTTTTTGGTTCAAGTTTCGAGTTTAAATCTAAGATATGTAGTTACATTAAATACTTAAAGAAAATAACATGATTATTTTTTTTTTTTGAAGGATACATGTGATAAAAAAATAAAGCAGTACTTCTTATTTGAAAATTGAAAAATTAATATTAATTAATTTCAAGGCAAACATAAGATCCAACAAATATCAAGTGAGAATCAAAAGAAGTGAACATTCTGTTTTTGCCTTAAACACACACTACGCAACAACAACAAATACCACAACTCTTCACCCTTGTTTTAATCTCCATTTATCTACTTTCTTCCTTCCCCCCCTCCCCCCCTTCATTTCTGCAAAACGGAGCAACCCTTTCATGGCTTCCATCACTCCCACTTGCTTCCCTACTTCTCTCCAGCTTCGATTGGCCTTCAATGCCGCTAAATTCCCTCTCTCTCCGCACTTGCGCATGCCCAAATTCAACTCTCGGGTTCTCCCTCTCCGCGCTTCGTTGAGCGGAAACGGGTCCGAATGGTCTGGGTCGGGTTCTAAGGTCGACGGCTTCTCAGGTTGGTCCGACTCCGTCGGCGGGGAACAGCCCAACAGCTCCAAGAAGAAGGATTCGTATGGAGGTGAGTGCGGTTCTTCAAATTCTTGTTATTGGTGAAAATTGCCGATAATAATTAGTTTAATTGTCTGTTTTTTCTTAGAAAAATTGTCCCTTTTTTAAAATTTTACAAAGAAAGATTACTTTTGTGAAATCACCTGAAGTATTCCATTCCCAGTTGTTGTGATTTTAGGTGCTTCTGAAATGATCCCAATTGTTGAGTTAGGAATGTTGACTGAAGTTTTCTTATTTAGTGTTAGGCAGTTATTTTATGAGCAATGCAATACTCAATTTTTCAGTTACTAATTTCCAAAGGTATTAAAAAACTAAATACATGTTAACATTTCTACATTGAGTAAGTAGGAAGATTAGTATGTAGATGTTGATTGAGGATTTAGAAAAACTCTTTGATGCTGTTGTTATTTGACTTTGTTATTACTTCTATGGTAGTTACTGGTGGGGATAGTTTGAAGACTGGTGTGGTTCTCGTTACATGTGAAACTTCATGTTTATGAATGACTTGATTTTTATTGGATTGTTGAATTGCATTTTGGTATTAACAAACATGGTTGGGAATTTGAGACATGGGTTGAGAGTTACTGAGAATGTTTTTGTTGATTATTGGTGTTAGCAATTCCACACTACTTAATAACACTTCTGAAATAGCTTGATTTCAGGAATCGTGGGAGTTGGAGTGGCTGGAGTGCTTCTTCTTTTGGGACTTACTTTCGCTGCTGTATCTCTCGGCAAACGAACTGGTTCCCGTAAGTAATCTTTCCTTCTTCTTTTGTGTGATAATCATCAAGATTTTCAAGTTAGGTGTAACTGGATTTTCTGTAATTATGTTAAACGATTAGCCTTTTGCATATTAAAGCTCGAATTTTCTCCACTGGAAATTCAATTGTGTGTGACTGGATATAGGGCCTGAGCAACAAATGAAGCCATTGACTACACAACAGGAGGTAGCTTTGTCGTCTGATGATCATAATGATGAGATTACGGAACATGTAAATGCGGACAGCAATGTGGAGCAAGGAAATGGTAAAATGGAAGGTCAGATAGATACATCCAAGGATTATTCGTCTCCCGAGTCTAATAATACTAACAGTGACTATAGAATTGCTGATGATTCTGATTTAGGATCCCAATTGGTATATGATAATAAAAACAACAAAAATGATATTGACGGTGCCACTGATCATATATCTGTACAAGAAGACTTACAGCATGAGTCAGCTCTTGATGACAAGTTAGGTTTTCCCAGTGAAAGCCCATTGCCACTTGAATCTGAAAATACTGTTGATTCTTTTAATGCTTATGGATTTAAAGATTTTGATGGCAACCCTGCTGTCGATACGGCAGAATCTGCTACTGATCCTAAAGAAAACCTATTCGATGTTAAACCAGGAAACATACCCAACTATGATGCTAAGTCTGAAAACTCTGATGCCGAGCAGCAGGATGAAATAACCAGTTCAAGTGGCAGAAGTTCTGGTATTTCCAAAATCTCTTCTAGTTCAGGTGCTGATAATGAGTCTGACATTGTTAGTGTTGTGGTCAATCCTGTGTCAAATAACACAATTTCAGATCCTAAGTCTGTTAATGAAGATGATCAAGAGAATGTTCAATCAGCTTCAAAGAAGGAAAATTATGACTTGAACGAAATTCCACAGGTCACGGCTGAGGAAAATAAATCATCCTTTGAAGAGCAGAGTGGTGTTCATGGAAATGACCTGTTCACAAAATCATCCATCTCATCACCAGCCAATACGGTGGTAGATGAGCAGGTTAGAAATGATAATAATGAGGTTAACAAAGTTAGATCTGAATCTGCAACTTCTGGACCCCTTTTCTCTGTTCCTGGCATTCCAGCTCCATCAAAAGTTTCTGCAGCTGTTCAGGTACGTCCTGGAAAGGTTTTGGTTCCTGCCGCTGTTGATCAGGTTCAGGGGCAAGCACTAGCTGCATTGCAAGTTTTAAAGGTAATTTTTTGTTTGCATTCACATGTTTCAATATCACTACAATACTATGTGCATTTATACTTTATAGTTCAATTCTGTGTCTTTTTTCATTTAACAATGCTTGATTTTTTAACCTGTTCAGAATAAAGGTTAACATAACATATAATCAAAAGACTATAAGGTAATTCGTATCCAAGTTTTATTTAAAAAATCCTTAGGTACAAAATATACCTAAATTCAAAGTCCACAAGTTCACTAGCTAAAACTTTAGCCATATTTGTTTACTGTATTGTGGTACTACTACTGTTAAGCCATATTCTTTCTTATTGTCAAAGATTTTCTGGAAGGAATACTCTATCACACTATTAAAGAAACTAGAAGGCTACAGAATTTGTTTAGCTTTGTTAGTGAATAGTAGTATATAGCTATAAGTTAGTTACAATATGTTTGTGTGACAGCTGTATAACTAATTGTACAGCTGTCACACAAACATATTGTAACTAACTTATATCTATATACTACTATTCACTAACAAGCTTAATGCTTGCTTTCATTGAAGTGATACCAGGTCAAGCCTTGTTTTTGCAAAAGCAAGATGCATGTAATTAAAGAACTATTGAATGCCACACATGAAAGTGTGTTTGATTAACATATCTCTGATTTATGCCTTGTAGAGAAATAATTGCCTTTTTCTTCCCAAAAGCTCTCTTAGGCGGAATTAGCAGATATTTCTCCAAACATAAAGATAATCCAAACACTCTGTTAGAACCAGAGAAGAAAAGAGAAGAATATACTCTTATTGCATTCAAGAATCTGTACAACAGTACCCCGGAGCTTAGCTCCCAGAGAATAGTCTCTGCCTAACCAACTGTTACAACTGAATGAATCCTGAACTAACTATTCTTCCCAGTATTTATACCAGATAGAGGTAACCGAATTATAACAGCTAACTAACTACCCTCCCTAGTTCCTTGCATCTTTCTATAATAGACTAACCATGTGGCACTAGACTTATTCCCAGAATTAGTATTAAGCAGAATATTAGATCCTATATCCTGATTAGAGATCCAAACACACTCACTCAGTTTCCATATTGTTAATTTATGTTCGTGTGAGGGTGATGATGAAGAGGTGGCTGTTATTGTTCACTTCAATTTTATTTCATCCTTAGGTCATTGAGCCTGATGTTCAACCTAGTGATCTATGCACACGTCGTGAATATGCTCGCTGGTTGGTCTCTGCTAGCAGTGCTCTTTCAAGGTAGTAGTTTATTTTATTTCTTCTTTGTACAGGTGATGTGAATAACAAGTTGTAACAAGGGTAACTATTTGTTTCATGTCATATATGGCATTACATGTGCCTTTTTGTTTTACGTTTCAGGAACACAATTTCGAAGGTCTATCCTGCCATGTACATAGACAATGTAACTGAGCTTGCGTTTGATGATATCACCCCTGAGGACCCTGATTTTTCTTCCATTCAAGGTCAGAACAGGCCTTTATAAATTATAATATATAATATATCTTTTCAATATTATAACTTATTGCTACATGGATATCATGTCTGAATCTGAATATTTAATTTCAGGCTTGGCAGAAGCTGGACTTATTGAAAGCAGGCTTTCACGGGGTGATATTCAGTTGTCGGCCGATGAAGACAATAGCCCATTTTACTTCTCCCCTGAAAGGTTTCTTCTTACTTAATTCAGATATCTAATTTGCGGTTACCCTATTTTGTCTTTTCTGTGTGCTGTCATCATTTTAAGTATTGTGATTCTCCTTTTTGTTCTAAAACAAAATTAAGACATAATATTTCATCTCACCTTTCTCTTTAGATTGTGCATATTTGCATTGCTTCTTTGGGATATGCTTGTAACTTTATATGGCATTGGCCACTGTTGTAATCTCACGTCTTTCCTTTATTGATTTCTGCAGCCCTTTATCACGTCAAGATCTTGTAAGTTGGAAAATGGCCCTGGAGAAAAGACAGCTTCCTGAAGCTGACAGAAAGGTTGCTCAACTTGTTGCTTTTTCTGATATGCTTAAGCAATCTTCTTAATTCCAAATAAATTGAACTGATGAATGTATTTATCAAATCCAATGGCTGATGGGCAGATGCTGTACCAACTTTCTGGTTTTATAGACACTGATAAGATACATCCTAATGCATGCCCTGCCTTAGTAGCTGACCTATCTTCCGGGGAGCAGGGAATAATAGCTCTTGCATTTGGTAAATCACATTTTTCTTTTTAATCCTTTAAAATATTTAATTGAATGCTCAGTTGTGATTTTTCTGTCTTTTTAAACATTTTGTCCTCTTCTTTTCTCCTATTTCTAATCTGCTTTTGGTTTTCAGTTTTCACTCATTCTTCTTTTGTGTGTGTGTGTGTGTGGGCATTCAAGGTTATACACGTTTGTTCCAGCCAGATAAACCAGTAACGAAAGCCCAAGCAGCTATTGCACTTGCTACTGGTGATGCTTCTGACATTGTTAGTGAAGAGCTTGCACGCATTGAAGCCGAATCTATTGCTGAAAATGCTGTTGCCGCTCATAGTGCTTTAGTAGCTCAGGTTGAGAAGGATATCAACGCAAGTTTTGAGCAGGAGCTTTTCATAGAGAGGGAAAAGATCAATGCTATCGAAAAACTGGCTGAAGAGGCAAGACTTGAGTTGGAACGATTAAGAGCTGAGAGAGAAGAGGATAATATTGCCTTGACGAAGGAACGTGCTGCTATTGAATCAGAAATGGAGGTTTTTACAAAGTTAAGGCATGAGGTTGAGGATCAATTACAAAGCCTTATGAATGACAAGGTAGAAATAGCATATGAAAAAGAAAGGATTAACAAGCTTCGGGAGCAAGCAGAAGTTGAAAACAAGGAGATTGCTCGTTTACAGTATGAGCTAGAGGTTGAACGAAAAGCCTTGTCCATGGCCAGGTGAAATCACGAAACTTTTAAACGCTACTAAATTATGTTTGATCAGCTTTCAATTTTGATTTCATGGAAATGGTGAAAGCAGATGTGGTGTTGGAAGCACCGGTGAATCACACACATGCATATATTTTCTGGACTTTTTGCCTTGGGATGGGATTGATTAAATAAGTACTCCTTCCCATCAATATGTGGATTGGGTAATTTTGAAGAAACTTGAACACCCAAAATTGAATTAATAAAATTAATATGAAATTTGACAGGTTGTCATTCTCATATATCATTTATATAAAAATAACAAAAGCAAGCCAGTGGGCTAGTAATTCATAGTCTCACATGGCAGCAACCATGGTCAATGTGATATGCTGGGCCAACTACTTCTCATAGTTAATGAAGTATGGAAAATAATAAGGGTCAAATATATTTTTTTGGTACCTATACAGTACATTTTTGATTTACCCCTATATGAAAAAAGCTTTAAATTTAGTCTCTGTACGAATAATCATGTACAAATTCGTCATAAGTATTTGTTGCTGACTTGCTGTTACAACACTAAGGTTGGTATGGAGTTACTGTGTAGTATTGGGACCAAATTGATATTAGATGTCACCAAAATTAGTGACACGAATTTTAAATTTGGTCCCTACGCTTCACTGTGTTATAATTCCAACATATGATGTTACAACAGTAATTGACAATAATGATCATATTGAAAATGATTGTATATATAGGAACTAAATTGAAAACTTTTATACATGTAATATGCTGAATTGTTGATTAGACAAATGATCACCAACCTGTTCCTTTCTGCCGTTGGATGCCTTTCTGCAAAACCATCGTTTTTGGCTTATATTTTAACCTGATTGAATGGTTTGTAACATGTTAATTTTTGGCCTCAGGACTTGGGCAGAGGACGAGGCCAAACGAGTAAGTGAACAAGCAAGGGCCTTAGAGGAGGCTAGAGATCGTTGGGAGAGGCACGGAATCAAAGTGGTAGTTGATGATGACCTCCGCAAAGAGGCGTCTGCTGGAGTTACGTGGCTCAATACCGCAGAGCAGTTCTCTGTTCAAGGAACAGTTGACAGGGCTGAGACGTTAATGGACAAGCTCAAACATATGGCGGCAGATATCAAAGGAAAATCTAGACACACAATTGACAAGATCATCCACATGATTTCCCAATTTATATTGAAATTGAAGGAATGGGCTTCCAGAACAGGAAAACAGGCTGAAGTTTTAGGAGAAGCTGCCATCTCAAAGGCAGGTAAGTCAGCCAATGAGTTGCAGCAAAGCGCCGTTGAATTTGGATCTGCAATCAAAGAAGGCGCAAAGCGAGTTGCCGGTGATTGTAGAGAAGGAGTTGAGAAACTCAGCCAGAAGTTCACGCAAAAGTTCAAGACCACCTGATCTCTTTTTTGTTTTTTTCCCCAACCCCAGGATTTCTTCAAACTGATTGGCCGTTGATTGGCCAGAGTGGTTGTTTACTTCGATTTTCTTTTTCCAGTGCTTCATTAGAGACGTGTACGCTGTACGGGACACGGATGCTGGAACATTGGCAGTTCTAACTTCGAATAAACTGCCTTTGGAAGTTCACACTCTATTCAGGTGAATCCATCCATGCTTTGTATAAAATGAAACTAGTAGGAATTATAGTTGAGGAATAATCAGTTGTAATTCAAAATGTTGCTGAGTTTGCAGACCATCTGATTATGTAAATGTAATCAGTCCGGTTACCTTTCTTTTGAAGCATGGAGTCATTATCAATTACTCAAACACCCTCTTAGTGATCTCTACGCTACACTACAAAAAATATTAGTTTATAGCTATGTGATAGAGAGTACTTTTGGTGCGTAAATTATAGGGGTATTACATTTAAATAAACTTGGTCTTCATTTTGTGAGACTTTAGATGTTAAGCTTTTATGATTGTGAGGAGGTCAATTTAGTTACGATTTTTATTGAAATTCCAACAACACTAGGGCTGCCATTATTCACACCACACCCTACTTTTTTTTTCTTTTCAAATTTGCCCTCTAACCGGAAATAAATATCCGGGCAATGGAACCAGATATTATTTACCGGATGGAACTGGATATTATTTTCCGGTTGGTATTTTTTTTAAAAAAAATATTTTACTTATTTTGATTTTGTTAAAAAAATTAATTACACAAAAAAGTATTTAAAAAATTGTAATATTAATTTATGATATGAAAAAAAGTAATTTTATAATTTATTAGAATATTATTTCTCTATATTATTAGGATATAAATTTTTGTATTATATTAATTTATTTTTTTTGTTAATGAATATTTTTTTATAATGAATTATATAAGGTTTGTATTATATTAATTTGTATTATGTAAGAAATATAATTATGTTATACTGAATTATTGAAGTTTTTAATAAATATTGTAATTTTTGTCGATTAGAGATGGTGAATCCATATTACATAATATATTGCAAAAATTGTGTAATATGAATTCACCATCTTTAATCTGCAAAAGTTGTAAAATTATTTATTAAAAACTTCAATAATTCTTTATAACATAATTATATTTTTTTACATAATACAAATTAATATAATACAAATCTTATATAATTCATTATAAAAAAATATTTATTAACAAAAAAACAAATTAATATAATACAAAACTTTATATCCTAATAATAATAATTATAAATAATATTCTAATAAATTATAAAATTATTTTTTTCATATAAATTAATATTACAATTTTTTAAATACTTTTTTTGTGCAATTACATTTTTTAACAAAATCAAAATAAGTAAATATTATTTTTTTTAAAAAAAATACCAACCGAAAAATAATATTCGGTTCCATCCGGAAAATCATATCCGGTTTTGCCCAAATATTTATTTCTGGTTGGAGGGAAAATTTGAAAAAAAAAAATTGCGTATAGTGTATTTTGAAAACTGTGTGGTGTGAATAGTTACACATAAACACTAGTCTCTCATTCATTCTGATGTTTATCACTTTAGTGTATCTTACCGATATAATGTCACTTACGAATCTTTTCACACGATGATATCGACAAATATCATGTTCTACATAACAGCCTTTGTTTAATTCAACTACATTATCGTACAGTTTCTTGAATCCTTTCTGGTAATCCTGATATTAATGGGTGGCTTTCACTTCTAAATTATGGGTCTGAATATCATCACCCTTCAATTATTCTACTGGTTATTTACCCAAGTGCTTCAAATTATTTGGAACAATTTTCACTTGCTACCAAAGTTTTAAATTGCCATGAATGCAACTTGAATACTTGATTCAGTTATTGTATATCGCAATCATGGCCTTATGATTTGAACAGTAGTCTCAACCAGGATGTGCTTACATACCAGAGATTCTATTTTCATATTTCAAAAACTTGCTATATATTTTCACCTCATTAGTGCAAGAACAGTGGTTTGTATGACTTTACAATCCATACATCTAACGTTCTCCTGTCTATTTTCTATTTATTACAATTTCAATATATATTTATCAAGGTAGGGGAGCAAATTTCCGCAAATCCACTCAAGAATTCCTGTAAAATAATTCTGTTAATTTATTTTTATTTTTGTTTTTATCTGCATTACACAATGGGACGGAAGGTGATTGGAACACATCCAAGAAAAGGATTCTTAACTGCGCAGATGCAACGTTCCCTTGAAAAACATTTCGACTCATTTCTTGTAAAACAGAATAAAACATTGATCCATTCCAAAAACCAGATAGTCAAAACAAAACATTTCTAGAAGTAAAACCACACAAAATTGAACCAAACAACGACGGAGCTAGCTTGTCTATTAAAACATTGATCCATCTAGTGAAGCTGTAATGAAACAAACAAGACTTATTTCTTCTTATCACCGGCTCCACCAGCCCTGCACACAATTAAGAAAGTAAGATAATAAGTCTCTGTATTCAAGAATTAATAAGAAGTTTAGTAAAACGACTGGTACGCATAAAAACACAAGAATAAAGTGCAACCTCATCTTTCGGAGAACGTTCGACATCTCCTCACGCTTCTTCTTTGCGCGTTTATGAGTTCCAAGCTTCCTCTTGGCAACTTTGAGTGCTCTCTTGTCTTTTCCAACCTTCAGCAACTCAGTGATACGCTTTTCATATGGTGCAAACCCTGCAACCTCGCGAATCAGGTTCCTCACAAAGTGTACCCTCTTGCTTGTTTTCTGTTTGAGACAACATAAACTTTAGGAGCACATCAAAGATTAAGGATAAGGAAGAAGCAAAGAAAACATCAAAAGGACCAGCTGTAGGACTAGATCCCTTCAATAATTTCCATGCTTCCAGTGTTTTATATCTTTCATTCAGTATCATTTATATCATTTAAGACATACAATTTAACAAAACAAAATTCTAATCACCAAACTCAAAGCTTGTTGTAGCTTTGGCCATTAGCAACCACCTAAAATTTTGGGTTTCCTCACATAAGAAATACCACGTAATTGCAACATGGCAGCAATTCCAGTGCTTTAAGACAGTATATTACATCAAAACATGGTTCTAACCATCAAACTCTGGCATTTAGAAGCAACTAAATTATTGGTTTTTCACGTTTCAAAAATGAAAATACTAAGTAATTGCAGCAATTTAAATGCTCTCACTGGAGCCCTACTTCACGAAACCCATCTGTGACAAATATCACTGAATTATGAGAATCATAACAAGCTGGAAACAGAAGAGCTGAACACAAAAGCTTAAACATCCAAGTTCAGGTAAAAAAAACAGTGCCTCCAATTTTAAGATTCTGTCCTAGTCTAGTATATTGATCATCAGAGTAGATACAAAATAATTGCAAACAGAACTTAATCCCCTATTATCAAATCCCATAAACTTAAACAAATTCCAACATAATATCATCATATCATTAACATACAGCAAAACGAAAACACACACACAATAGTTATCGTATCTGCTCTTTGCCTTATAAAAACAAAACAAAACAACAACAGTAAGTGTATCATTTGAAAATTTCGAATCTGAACATACCCCTTTGCGATCAGATGGGCGTGGAGGCAACTCCTTCTTGGTGACAACGTGACCCTTGTTCAATCCAACAAAAAGACCCGTACTTGGCTGTTTCGGAGCCATTTCCCTGATTCAAAAACAACAAAACCATTTTCCACTGTTAAAAAAGAAATCTAAGAGCAACAAGCAACATAGAATCCGCCATTACAGAGATCAAAAGCGCGAAAAGTAGTGGTCTCTAGTTACCTGGTTAGCCAATGGAAGAACTAGGGTTTTGGGAGTATTTTTATGGTTAGCGTTTGGTATAGACCGGGACGGGTCATGTATAAATCATTGGGCTGAGGTAAATGACCCATGAAGGTCCATTTTTATATGTGGGCTGCGGCCCAATTATTGAGGTAATTGCTACTTTCATTTGAACCAAAAATTGCGTTGACCAAAAAAAAACAACAATTGCTATCTGCACCCTACTTTTACATACATAACCTTAAATTTATAAAAATTAATTTATTAAAAAAAAGTGGTGCAAGGTAGAATTAATGTTATTGACAAAGTGAGTCAACTTGCTTGACCCGATACATAATGGGGTCAATCCACCTTTAAAAATTGCAAATAAATTAATAAATTAATTTTTAAAATTAAAGTGAACTTTTTTTTTAATTATTTAAAGTGAACTTTTTTTATATCAAAAAATAAATTAAAAAATCAATTTAAAGTCATTATTTTTTAAAAAATAGATAAAAATGACAAAAATTTATAAAATTGAGTCGATAAGCAACCCGCTTGTCGTAACTTGCCATAATTTGTTAGCTAAAAGGAGTAGGTTTAGCAGGTTGGTGAATTGAAAAGTCCAACCCACCAAAAGCAATGGGTTAAAGCTACTTGTTTATATTTTGATTACACGTGAAAGTACTTTTGAAGAAACTAAGTACCCTCAACTCAGAACTAGGTGTCCTTATCTTGAACTTGGTGTCCACAACTCACACTTGGAGTCCTCATATGGGTCCTCCACAACCAACAAACATATAAAAGATTTTCTCATGCACCCACACACTCAATTGTCCATATAAAAAGGATCTAGAGATCAAGTGTAGGGAAATTTTTCCACTCTTAGCCTAAGTAGACATGTATTTGAAGCCAGTTTATCTTTGTTTAGTTCGTTAGTTTTTTAGGGTTGGATTATTTATTCTCGTGTAAAGTATGAAATGGAGCTCGTTTGCTACGTAGTTCCTTCAAGCTTGTTAGCTTTCCTTACTTATCCTATCTGATAGCAATTCAATTAGCGGGGGTAGAAGGCAGTATGACTTTCATTGAATAATCCGTTGTGACATAATCAATCTGACTCTAACATAATTCATTGGATCATCAAGAACTATACTTTATCAATGAATTGAGAGATTAGTGGGAAATGACTCCAAAACAACCAAGTACAGGTCTTTTTGTTGGATTGAACAAGAGTCACATTGTCAACAAGGAGGAGTTGTCTCCACGCCCTCTAATGGTAAAGGGGTTTGTTCACATTCCAAATTCTCTAATGATACACTCATTGTTTTGTGTTTACATTTTGTTATATGTTTATAATATTTTGGACTTAGTTTAAGTTAACTTGATTTTTTATTGCAAGATTCTGTTCCTTTTTTTTTTCAATTATTTTGTGTCCACTATAATGTTTAGAATTTTAATAGTGAACACTCTCGAGTTGAGTTGTAGTTACAAACACTATTTTTGCTTGAACTTAGATGTTAAGACTTTATTTTCAGCTCTTATGTTTCCATTTTGTTATGATTCTCATAATTTAGTACTATTTATTATGGATGGATTTCGTGAAATAGGGCGGGAAGAAAAGTGTTTTAATTCAAAATAAGCTTTAAGTTTTAATCATTAGAAGCATATATTCGCTAAAGTTTTATATACTTGTTGTTGTCCATAAGTTCTTTAGTTGTGTTATGTAATTCTTATTCTTAATTTTTAATGTGCTCCTAAAATTTATTAGTGAACATTTCATTTATGCCACTAACAAAACATTTTTTTTTGTTTTTTGGTTTTGTATACGTTTATTCGTTTTTGTATTAGCTCTTATAAGGCAACTCCTTGATATGCTAATGGAACATAGACTCACGAGGATTAGATAATAGGGATGAAAATGCAAACAGAGAAACATGTAGAGACTTAATAGAAAAGGCTTTTTTATGTATAGAAATTAAAGTAAAACAAAAAAAAATATAAGGACTAAATAGTTAATTTAACCAATATTTTTATATGTTAAACATGAATCAATTCAATTAGAGACTTATTTGCTTGATTTAGGCTAAATTAGGTTGTATATATCTATTTGTTTCATTTTTGTATGTACGTTAGGAATTGATTTGAACGATTTTAAAACTTTTTGGGACCTTATATGATTAATAGCTATGTCTATAGTGTGCTATGGACACTCATGTACAACTTTATTTTAAATGTTAAATCTTAATTTTGTTAATAGAATAATGTCTTTATTCTATGTATAATGATATTTTTACCTTGGTTATGAGAGAGAGCATACTGGTGTGCCAAATTCATTTGACACCCCCTAGAATCCGTTGATTTGAACAATAATACACGTGTTATGTCAACTTGACACTTAACGTGTCAAATTAACGTATTGTTAGGGTCTAACGTGATGAATACTTATTTGTATGACATTTGACAACCTTAAAATCTTATTTGTAGATTTTTAAAAATTAGAGACTAATTTATATAATATTAAATATCTCATGGAATATTTGTTAATTAGCTCCTAAATTTTCTCTAAGGGGTTTAATACCACAATTAGGCAATTAGGTAGATCATAGAATTTATCCATATTTGGATTGATTGTGGTAGAATTAATTTTGAATAGAATTGATTATGTATATTGATTTTGAGCAAAATTAATTTTGAGTGAAATTGATTTACATTTGGAAAACTATGATTAAAAAATTGATTCGAAGAAAGAATGTTGTTTGGGTATTCTTGTTAAAATCTATGTTTGTAGTGTAAATATGATGCATAATTGATTATAGAGAAATAGAAGCAACAAAAGTTGCTTCTCATTAAACTTAGGTATTGTATCTAGAATCAATTTTGATCCAAGGTGGCCAAACATAAGGGGCTATTTGGTTTGCATTTTCATTTCTTGTTTTTATTTGCTGTTTTCTGAAATTTTACATTTGGAAAACTGAAAATGCTGAAAACAGAAAATTTTTGTTTTCAGCAATTTTTAGTTTTTCCTTTGTAAAATTTCAGAAAACAGAAAACACAGATTGAAAACAAGAAATAAAACAGAAAATGGAAATACAAACCAAACAACCCCTAATTTTCTTTAGTCAAAATCAATTACATCCCAAAAAAAAAATGGTTTGGTGTTGACAAAAGTCAATCAAAACATGCTATTTAATGATTTGACTAATTATTGGGTATTCATAGCCGAATTAATTCAATTTAGATCGTGAATAATTAATCTAAATAATTAAGATTGAAAATAAAAGAAATTAAAAATTTAAAACCATTTTTAAGAATAATTTTAAATTTTCTTACTAAATATTCTTACAAATCTTTTTACATACCAAAAAAATATTGTATTAATTGCTTTGCGCAAAATACATTTATTTTTTTATTTAATTAGTTTAGTTTCGATTTTGGTTCATTCTATATGAACTAATTCAACTCAAATCAAACCGTAAAATATTTACAATTTTCTTTTATTATTTATGTGCATTTTAATTTTTTCTATTTTTTTTACCTTTTTTTTCTATTTTATCTTCACTTATTTCACAATTTTAACTAATAGTCTAATTCTCATAAAATTACTATTATCTTAAAGTTTATATTTTTAATTTGATACATCATGTTAATATTTTTTTAAAGAGTAGATCATGTAAATATTATTACATTTTGTTGTGATGATTTAAATTTTTTTTTCAAACCTAAGTGTTGTTTATTCAAATTTAGGAAATAGAACCAAAAAACTTATAAAAATGAACTAATATTTTAAATAAATATAATTAAATATAATATTCTCTCTGTCCCAAAATGTAAGACCCTCTAGACCAATATTGCGGGAATTAAGAAAAGTGGTTAATTTAGTTAAATGCATTAAATTTTCCTAACAAAAAGTATTAGTTTTCAAATTTACCCTTTCAATCTCTTTCTATCATCTCTCTCAATTAATGTTCATCAAAATTAGTTGAGTAGTAAGGGTATAATGGTAAAAAAAAATTAAATGTGCACAAAAATTCTCAAAGGATCCTATAAAATGGGATAAACAAAAACTCGGTCTTACATTTTGGAACGGAGGGAATATATAAGTATTTTTAAATTAAAAATTTAGAAAACAAAATTTGATTTCTATTTTTCTTATTATGGTTATCATTTTAGAATAATAAAGTAAAAATCTAATAATCGATCAAATTTAAATCGCAAAACTTTAAGAGTTGACTTAACGGTGTAAGACCCCGCTAAGTTCATAGCAGGGACAATCCACAACGGGAGGTCTCGTGTTCGAATCTCACCTATGCTAAATTAGTCTCATCCTAAAGGTAAGGAAACCCATGGATATACCAAAAAAAAATATATCCCAAAAATGTCGGTTCAAAAAATAAAAAAAATAATTGAATGATGAAGTTATAAAATCACAAATTCACAATGATAAGATTAAATGATTTTTTCCTGCTAAGGGCCATAGCTAATTGGTTCAATTGCCCTCTCCTTTAAAAATTCTTCAATATTTTCTTTACCACTAACAGCTCATCAAAATTATATTACCTCAGAAGAATTAAAAAAACCAAAAACCCTCACCTGCTCCTCCGAGGTGGTGTTCAGATGATGACAACCTATGACACTATTCCGTTTTCTGCGTTCCCGACGAAAGATTTTTCTTTGTACTTCTGATTTTTTCAACTTCTGATCAAAATTTAAATTTGGTACTGGGTGTTTTTCCCTTTTCCATTTCCTTCATTTGTTTGCTTGCTCTTGGTTTTGTTGGGCTTTTTCGAATGCTAAATATGTGATCTAGATCAATGATCATCGATCGCTGCCTCAAGTTTCATAATCATTTGCCAAGTTAAGTTTGACTTTCTGGGAATTCATCTCTGATCACTAATTTGTTATTTATTCACTTCCTGTGTAAATTTCTGAGTTCACTGGATGCTCTATAATGTATAATTTGTTCAATCCCCTTGTTATGTTCATCTGTTGTTCAAGTAGAGTCTATTGTTGTTTTTTCCCTATAGATTCTTTGCTTATCACTGTGGTAATAGCACAATTTTAGTTAAAGGCTTATAGCACAAGTTTCATCCAATAAATATCTTTTTCCCCCTAACAGCTGCTACACTGAAATTCAATTCTAGATCCCCAATTCTACTATAATCTATAATTCTGTATATTGACTATATTCTGATTGTTGTACTTTTACAAGAAATAGAATAGTATTGTGCCATTTAAGCAATTAAGGTTTTACTTCAAATTCCATGTTTATATTTGTTTCTGTTTAAGAAAGTCACTAACTTGAGGAAATTAATGAAAAATCCACATTGGTTTCCATCCTACATAGCTTAGCTTGCATAGAGTGTAGGAACAATGTCAATCCTCTGTGGAATTCCTCTTGTTGAGTGTGTGTACTGTCTGGCGTGTGCTCGTTGGGCTTGGAAACGATGCCTTCATACTGCCGGCCATGACAGTGAGAATTGGGGCTTTGCCAATGCAGAGGAATTCGAGCCTGTCCCTCGCCTTTGTCGCTATATCTTGGCCGTGTATGAAGATGATCTTCGCAACCCTCTTTGGGCACCTCCTTATGGATATGGAATCAACCCTGACTGGATAATACACAAAAAGACATATGAAGATACACACCGTCGGGCTCCACCCTACTTACTCTATCTTGATCACGATCACGCCGATATAGTTCTTGCGATTAGGGGTCTGAATTTGGCGAAGGAGAGTGACTATGCGGTTCTGTTGGACAATAGATTGGGAAAGAGGAAGTTTGATGGCGGTTATGTTCACAATGGGTTGTTGAAGGCTGCTGGATGGGTTTTGGATGCTGAATGTGATGTTTTGAGGGAGTTGGTGGAGATGCATCCGAATTACACTCTGACTTTTGTTGGACATTCACTTGGATCCGGTGTGGCGGCTATGTTGACGATGTTGGTCGTGCAGAATCTACATAGATTGGGAAATATCGAGAGGAAGAGGGTCAGGTGCTATGCTATTGCGCCTGCTAGGTGTATGTCGCTGAATTTGGCCGTCAGATATGCGGATGTCATCAACTCTGTAGTGCTGCAGGCGAGTCATCAAATCTTGTGGAAAATCACTACTTTAGTCCTTTGAATTGTATGCGTTGATAATTTTAGTCATTGATGGTATGGATATTCAATTTTAGTCTTTGACTTTGCAAAAGGCCATTCAAATTAATACTCCGAACTCGTGAAGGGCTAGTGCTTGACTTTTATAAAAATCCTTCATATTAGTCCATAACTTGAATGACATTTTGTAAAGTTAAGGAACTAAATCAAATTTCAATCAAGTCAGGGACTAAAATGATCTATGCATAATATGTGAAGGATAATAGTGGTAATTTACTCCAAATCTTGTTGATTAAAATCATATATAAAAGAAAGTCTGGCTTTTCAGTAGTGACTATGCATCACCAACTATTGACCTCTCTTTACCTTGATCAGGATGACTTCTTGCCAAGGACAGCCACTCCATTGGAAGATATATTCAAGTCTCTTTTCTGGTATGTCTTAACTCTTAGGAACCTGTACAATTGCGTATCTCTTAGTTCTTTTTACAATCAAATCAAATCATGATTGTTGGTGTTATTTATTCTAATGTTTTCTTGTTAAGGGAATTTGTACTGATACAAAGTTGTTTATTTTGTACTAATTTGTGCCGATATATTGGCTGGCAGTTTGCCATGCCTACTGTGCTTGAGGTGCATGAGGGATACATGTATACCAGAGGAAAAAATGCTCAAAGATCCAAGGAGACTCTACGCCCCTGGTCGCCTTTATCACATCGTTGAGAGAAAGCCTTTTAGGTATGGTTAAGTAACGAAGCAGAGCTTATACCTTATGCTAAAGAAATTATGACTGTGTTTTGGAAGTCACGCGGTTTAGACTCGGAAACTTTCATTTTTATTGTCTAGCTTGTGTTTATTTGCTTGTTTCTTGCACGATAAAATATGTAAACATGGTCATTTTTAGATGATGTTTATGCAGATTTTTCTTTTGGCCTCACCTGAGTCCTGAATATCTTTTTACTTGCAGAATGGGAAGGTTTCCTCCAGTTGTGAGGACAGCAGTGCCAGTAGACGGAAGGTTTGAACATATAGTCCTTTCTTGTAATGCCACATCTGATCATGCTATCATTTGGATAGAGAAAGAAGCCCAAAGGGCCCTAGATGTAAGTCTGCGAGCTTCGTAATTTTTTATTGTGTCTTCAAGATGAGTTTAGCCTTAGCCTCTTAGTCTCTTTTTCTCTGTTATAACCATGATTAACAAGAGCTGTGGATGCATCAAATGCTCTTTTTTGGTCCTGTTAATCCAATGCCCTTTAGATTTGAGATAGTTGGAAAACATGTACATGAATTTATGCGGATTTGTAATTCACTAGCTCCCTAGTATAGAGTAGCAAGAACTACTCCCTTTGTCCTATGACGTTTAAGGTTTTGGCAGCGGAGCTAAGAAATGCATTAATGTTCTAGTTTGTATAAAAATTAAAGGTTAAGTTCGTATTAAACCATTTATCTCCTACATTATATTTTTCTGTCTCTCTGAAAAAAAAAGTTGTTTACTCTTCAGGAATGCACCTAAATGTAGATAGAGATAAGGGTTGTTGAGCAATTACAGGTAAATTTGAAAAGAAAAATGCTAAAATGACAGAATGGGATGGAGGGAGTAACAGAGCATTTTGATTCTCTTCGGATAACTCGATGGGAGTTTCTCTACTTCAACACTTATATCATATCATGTAGAAGTAGTGTTGAGTTCTAATTTGTGGAAATGCTCTTATCGAACAATAAGTGTCGCGGGAGACATTATGTTTAGTGTTTATAACTTTACATAACAAATTCTACTCGTATAAGTACTTCTCAAGAAACTCATCCAAATAGGTTCTTTATTGTTTGTTTCTCCTGTTGCATGTAGATTTCCATAAATCTTCAAGTATAAGGAATCAGGTTCCGCTAATCTGGCTGGCTACTTGTGTTTCTTTGAACTGCAGTTGATGCTGGAGAAAGATAATGCCATGGAAATCCCCGCAAAGCAAATAATGCAGCGTCAGGAAACACTAACAAGACACAACCACGAATATAAAGCGGCGTTGCAGAGGGCAAAAACGCTAGATGTTCCGCATGCTTACACACCGCCTTCACAATACGGCACTTTCGACGAGGAGGGAGAGCAGAGCTCAAGAAGATCACCGGGTGAGTCGTCGTTTGGTTCTTCAACAAATAAAAGTACTGTGGATGAAAGCTGGGATGAATTGATTGAGCGTCATTTTGGTAAGGATGAACATGGCCACACAGTGCTGAAGAAAGAATGATGAAATAAGTCATTTTAGCATGTATATAGGATAAGAAGAATGTGCATTAATGAAAAGCAAAATTCGTTCATTCTTTTGTGGATTTTTCTGTGTAATTGTAGCTCAGAATAAGATTTGTGAATTTGTTGATTGTTAGTAACTTGGTGGGATTCATGATTCATGTATGTAATGAAACAATCTATATTTAAGATACAAGAAGGCAAAGAGAAAAAAAGAAGAAAAACTCCATAAAATGACTACAAGTAGTAGTGTTCATAATATCTTATTATCATGTATATATATTTATATATATCATATTTTCCTTCTTTTTCCTTTTTCTCTCGTTTTTTCACCTCTCTTTTTTAAAATCTAGGGATATTTAAAAAGGGTAAACAGGAAATATATGCATAGAATAAGGTACAAGAATACCAGTAAAAAAACAAAAGAATGAAGAAAGAAATCAGTTCTGCACAAACTACAAAAACATAAAATAGTAACACTGTCGTCAAAGAATCTAGAATGCTACCCCAGTCCCCAACAAAGGAAAAGAACAACCACTATTATCTGCCACAATTTTCATACTATCATTGATGGGAAAATGTACCGGTTCGTTGCAAGTAATAGATTGAGAAATATAGTGTCGTTCAATAGGATTTGTTCCAAGTACCACTTCACACAAACTAATCACGGTTTGAATGAAGTATATGAATCGAAGAGAGTTCTAAATTAAATGTAACTAACTAAACAAAACTAAACCATCTAATTCTAATAGGACTAAAATCAAACACTTGGAGTGCAAAAGTGTTCTATGGATGATTATGTTAGGGTTTATGTTCCTTGATTTCAATGTGATCCAATAATGAAGTGAATACTTGACTTAATCTTAATTTGCTAAACAAAGTTCACTTCTAATACTTAAGCCCCAATTCCTTAGGTGAAGAGGTCTTTAATTCTTAATTAAATTTTAATTCTTTAAGTGAATCAATTAAAGATTAAACATTAATAATAAGAATTCATAATGCTACTCATGACTCAATGAATATTCCTAAACTAAAGGTCAATGAGTTTCAAATGAGCGATTTTGGTCTCCTTTGTTTTTATAACAAACAATTTTGGTTCTTCCGTTAGTTTTTCTTTCAAATTCGACATGATTTAGTCAATTTAGTGTCAAAATAGACTTAAATTGTTTACTGATATAATGTATTCCAAAAAACTATTAATTAGCTACAATTTTCTTCTTAATTATTTTTCGTAAACGATTCAAAACTTCTTGTTAATTTGGAGGAAAGTTGTCACTAAATTAATATGTTTTGAAAAATTTTCTATCTATAAATGATTTTGGTCCACCCATCATTAATTTGGACAAAAACGGTCTCTAAATTGGATAAAAATTATGGCTAATTTGAACGAAAAACTAACAAAAGGGCCTAGATCGCCGGTTTGAAAAACAAGAGAGACCAAAATAGTCATTTAAAACTTATACAAACAAAGGGGATCAAAACTACAATCAAGCCTAATATTAAAAAAATAAGAAATTTACGTTTTTTAAATTATAAAAATTCATAGAAAACAAATATGATGATGTATATATAACATTTCCTCTTGTTCATAATAAGTATCATAATTTTCTTACAATATTTGTTAATATTTGTCACTTTAAAATTTTAGTGATATATTATTGATGTTTTTTTTTTAATTTTATCCTTAGATAAATATCAAGGATTTTTTTTGAGTTGTGGTGTGAACAACTATCATTTCTTAGGTAATTAAATAATGCCTTCATAAAATCAAAGCTATTAAGCGCTCTTTGGAAAAGCTTATGCGCAGTTTATGAAAAACTTATAAGTTATTTTTAGCTTATTTTCATAAGCTTCTTGAAGTAGCTTATTAGAATAAGCTGTTTTTAGCTTATTTAAGTAAGTTTTATAATTTTTCTACGAAAAGTCTATAATTTAAAAATAACTTAGTACATAAGTACTTAATTAAGCTGTGTACTAGAACACACCCTAAATAAGATTTTTAATTCTTGTGACCCTTATTATAAGTCGAAAGGAGTATAATATGTGTTGCGCTCCTTATCTTAAATTTCTGAATCAGTCACTAAGTGTATATTAGCAAATCTTTTATATAGATACATTGATAAATAACTACTTGGGAAAGATTTTTATCACGAAACTCACGGTTGGACTAAACTACTTATTGTATAGATTATATTTGCAAAATTTTATATCATTTCGAAATCGTTTAGTACCCCATCAAAATGCTTCTTATTTTCATATATTTTTAAACTATATTTTAGGTCACTTTTGTAGTAGTACGTTGATAAAGTACTAAACAATTTTAGAATAAAATGAAATTGTGTAGACATGATCTATACGATAAATAGTTTCAATCTAACAGTGAGTTTCGTTAAAAAAAAACTTTAACAAATAGTTATTTACGGGTACAATTTGATCCTCCTATATATATATATGGGGTTCGCTAACGTACATCCACCTATTTTCTAGAAAAAGTGCGTTAGCAATCTACACCTTTTGGGTGTATTTTAAAAAATCTAGTTACTCCTTCTATAAAACTTTTGGGTGTATTTTAAAAAATCTAGTTACTCCTTTTATAAAACAAGTGAGTGTATGTTAGCAAACCCCATATAAAATAAGCTACACCTTGTGGGTGTATTTTAAAATTTCAAGTTATAATTTGCTAACGCACTCCTTAAGTAAGTGGGTGTGCGTTAGCAGACCCCTATATTATATATATATATATATATATATATATATATATGTCTTTTTTGTTTTTGTTTTTTTTTTCCCCGGTTTACCACCTTGGCAGTTGGCACGTCCACAAAATAACAGAGCAGTATTTGGTAAATCGACAAAGAATAACAGAAAGAAAGGCAAGGCAAGCAGCGAAGAGCAGCATGCACAAATTATCGCATCAACATCACTGGTAAAATGGAAATTTCAGATTGCAAATCATCGATTCATAGAGAACTCGCGTTTGCATAACCATTTTTGTTGCGTTGATCTCCGATTCCGTTGCACCGCTTCTTCCTCTTCCTCTATCAATGGCGTCTCTCTCCCTTCTTCTCACCCTCTTCGTGCTCTTTTCCCTGCTTTCCGCTTCTTTCTCGTACAGGTAAATCACTGAAGTGTCCATCTATTTCTCTCTTTTCACCAATTTTGCTATCATTGAGCTATAATTAGAGAGAATGAAAAACAATGCGAACGCCTTTTGATGAGTTAATGTTAGTTGATTACATAAAATTAGTGACAAAAACCTAAAAATTTAAAAAGTAGTTGACAATGTATACATTTATGTATGTTTGTTAGTTTGAATTACTATTCACATCACAAATTTCAGACTAATTTGACGAATGAAATTCATATCTAAGGACCAATTTGAAGACTAGATGCATATTTAAGAACTAGGGGTGAATGTAATTTCCACGCTTCAGGGGCTAATATAAGTATTTAACTGACAGTTTATCTATTAAGAGTATTTTTTTGGGTATTTACCGGTTACTAATGGGAATATATATGTTGTTGTTGTCATTGTTTATTTGCATTAGCAGCAGGAAGGAATTAAGGAACAAGCAAGAAACTGCATTACAGCTGTTAAACCACTCAGTTCATTATTCCAACAGAATTGATCCTTCACGTGTTGTCCAAATCTCTTGGCAACCAAGGTCAGGTACTTTCTTGAACTTTCCCAAAAATCCTTAATGATTGTAATATTTTTAATTCTTTGCTTATTTACTATTTATTTTTTATTTTTTATTTTCCTGGTTTGAAATTTTCTAACTCTGATGGTGCCCTGTTGCTGTAGGGTCTTCATATATAGAGATTTTTTGTCTGAGAAGGAGTGTGACTACCTTATTTCTTTGGTATGACATGTTTCTGTGTTCAATGATTTCATATTGGTTCCTAGTACATGGACCAGTGCATTGCATGTTTGGAATGATATTTTTGGGGAGAATGATTGCTTATTTTTTGAAAGTTTTTTCAGCAAGTTGGCAAAAATAAGAGATTATTTCTTTTAAAATAAGTTGAACCATGCACTAGTTTTTGCATTAACATTTTCTTGTTTTATTCTCTTAGGCACTTGAAGTGAAAGAAAAATCCTCAGGAAATGGTCACCATTCAGAGGAGGTTGAAACTTCATTGGATATGGAAGTGAGTCTGACCTTTTTCCATACCTTCTTGGATGAACTAGGCACTAGCGATTTAGATTCTATTTATAGTTGCTATGCTTGGAATGGATTCTGCTTCTGCTCTTTCAAAGATGTTTGCATTTTGTTCTGGTTGATTCTCGTGTTGTTTTTTGATTTCATTGATGATGAATGTTGAGTATGGGTGGGTTCTTCTGAATTTGTCCATTGTGAAGATGTTGCTTGCTGGATATTCCTCATGCAAGTCACTTAAAGAATAATATAAACTACGCCAAGTTGAAGGGTTTCAGAACAATAAGTTATTCCTTTTTCGCTTTGTTGGAGATAAATTGTTTTTGGGTTTTCCCTAATAGCTTTAGCTTGTTCATTGTAACTTGTAACTTCGAGATACATTCCTAGCATGCAATTAATAGCTGGAAATCCTCTTTGGATGAGATTTTTAAGAAATATTGATAGGAGTAGAATTTTTCATATAAATCCTGATGTCATAAGCTGTTTTTACATAAATTTGAAATTTTAGCTACCTCCATCTCAACTTTTTCAAAAGCCACATGAGAAAATTTTTCCATAGACACTTATAGTTTGATAAGAGCGTTTCTATAAATCAAACCCTCAACACCAGTTCTACATAATTTATGTGTTGAAGTAGAGAAGCTCTCATAAGTTTATCTAAGCAGGCTCTAAGTCATAGGTTGATTTAGTTCTTATACCAAAAGCCCTTTTGATCAAGCGGTCAAATTTTCCTTGTCCATGATATTGCTCGTTCTTGCCACATTTTCCTTTAACAATCTTTGACATCAGACTCAATCAATCATAACTTTTAACGCATTGAATCATAACTTTGCAACAGTAATGTTGATTTCACTTTTTTTATTAAAAATTTTATATTGGTCTACTTCTTATAGTAAACTGGCAGGCTTCAGCATGGGCTTTGGGCAAAAATTCTGTACACTCTTTACCTAAACCATTTTATTCCAAAATTGGAAAAAGTGAAACATGTCTTCTAGAGTGCACATACGCATATATACTTTTAGGTTCTAACAGCTAACAGTTCTGCTGGTTGTAGTTGTATGTTTAGAAGTGCGTAAAATATCGATATTGTTAAAAACATTGTGATCCTTTACATCAATGTTTCTATTGAAAGCTTGAAGTCAATTTATTACTATAATGCAGTTTTTTTTTTTTTTTTTCTTAAGCTTGCTGCTTGACATTGACAATTTATTACTATTATAGACACGATGTTGTGGAAATCGTTCTGATGATGTTCTGCATTGTTACGTTCTAGGATGATATTCTTGCAAGGATTGAAGAAAGAATTTCAGTTTGGACTTTCCTTCCTAAAGGTAGCTATTCCTATTTGGCCAGTCCAAACCAGTATTTGTCTCTCCGTGCTCGGCGATACCAGTCTAATATATGATTGTCTTGTTTGTCGATAATGGTTTCCACTAGAGAACAGCAAACCTTTGCAGGTCATGCGTTATGGGCTTGAGCAGGATGAGCAGAACTTAGACTATGTTACAAACAAAACCAAATTGGAATTAAGTGGGCCCTTAATGGCAACAGTTATTTTATATCTCTCAAATGCTACTCAAGGGGGTAATATTCTCTTTCCTGAATCAGTGGTGAGTAATGCCATTCAAATGTCTCTTATTTTTGCCATTTATTTTTGGAAGAAGAGCATACTGACTCTCTACACTTTTTTTCTCGTTTGCAAATAGACACCTGAACTTTTGAGTTGTCAAAATTAATCCTTGAACTCCATTAAATGTGACAACTGTTCTATCTCTTACCCAACAAGTTTGTTATTAACTTCAAATAGATGTAACCAAAACTCCAAAAATTTTATTAGTATTTACTTTGAAGGACCTATTGCTACATATAATAAAGTTTAAGGTTAACTAGAACAAATTAAAAATTCAGGTGCCCATCTGCAAACGTGGAAAAGTTTAGAGGGTTACTATATTTTTTCCCCTTATTTTTACCTCATTCTGGACCTATCTTTACTATTTATAATTTTGTGTATTGTATTCTAGCCCAAGAGTAACAGCTGGTCAAATTGTAGAGACAGTAGCAAAATTCTCCAACCAGCAAAAGGGAATGCAATTCTGTTTTTCTCTCTTCACCTAAATGCATCACTTGACAAGAGTAGCTTCCATGCTAGGTGCCCTGTCCTTAAGGGGGAAATGTGGACTGCAACTAAATTCTTCTATGCAAGACCAATTAGTGAAGGGAATGTCTCAACCATATCAGACGGCGGTGAATGTACCGATGAGGATGACAATTGTTCCGCTTGGGCGGCCATCGGAGAATGTCAGCGAAATCCTGTTTACATGATTGGGTCTCCCGATTATTATGGTACGTGTAGGAAAAGTTGTAATGCGTGTTGATCATAAGTTGACACTCCTCTTTCTGTTCATATAAATTAATAGTATGTTCCAGAAAGTCTCCCCCAGAAAAAAAAAAAAAGAAACTAAAAAAGTAAAAACACTTTTCTTGTTTTTCTCTTAAGAGCCTTCTGGCACTAGGATATTAAGGTATGCCATTTTTTTTTTAAAAATTTTGTGTAAAGATTTTTATAATATTATTTAGTAATGTGTTTATGCATTATCATAATAATAATACAACATCCTAAGTGGTGGCAGTAGTAATCAAGCTTCTCAGTGCCCGCTTGTTTAAGATTCTACTAAAGTAAGAGCAATTATATTTAAAAACAAAAATTACACCAATTATGGAGATTATTTGAGCATGTATTCCAAAAGAATATCAATGGAAGCTTCAACGATTTGCTTCCAATGAAATTGTTTTTAGTTAAATCTTAAATAAACAGACCCTTATTGATATGCTAATCTATGGATATTCGATGTGTAAAGTACATAATTGCTAACTATTAAAATTGAAACCTATTGGTTTTGATGTGATGAAAGATCTATCAGCCTCACAGTTGCCAATTTTCCAAATTCTTGATTTTTTTAAGATATTGTCATATTCTTGAATTCAATAAAGAAAAATGTTTTGTATATATCACTTTAGCATACAATCTATCTGCAACTGATTTTATTGTTAAATACAAAAAAATATGTGGTTAAATTAATACATGAATTGGTTAAAACATATTTTATAGAGATCAAAATATAATTTTTTTATAGGGACTAAAAGTAAAAATACCCTATTTTATAGGGATTAAAAACATATTTTATTAACAATTTTTTTATACAAAATCTATATTAACCGTAGCTAATTCAATGAATGTAAAAACAAATTAGTAAATTATAAATTTTTTATTGTGATTATACAAATATTAGTGATTTAAAGTTCTTGAGAAAAATCAAGCTAACTAAATCGTAGTTCATCGTATATGCTGAATGCACGTTAAAATTACAATTAAGCCTAATTAAATCCGCAAATTTAAGTTCCGGTTATTTACACTTTTATAAATTTAAGATAGATTCAAAATCACTTTCAATAAATTTTAAAGCCTCCAAAATTATAAACAAATTAAAAAGACACTTATAGTTGGAACCACAAGGTTTCTATTGACCACCATTTTCTGATTTTTCAATCACAGAAAACATACAGAACTGCTATTTATTATTCTCACTTGCACGATAACACACATATACCACTAGAATTTAACTTTACATGAATCTCCACAATATAACATAAATTAACAAAGTAAAAACATTTCTATTATCTCAATCTATTAACTTGTTTGGTTCACTAAATTTCATTTTTACTCGCCATCATTCTTATCGGGAACTAAAAATTATTACTTCGTTTCAACTATCTTTTGCTTATAGTAAAAGTTAAAACAAACAACCTTACGTGGCGTGCGAGTCGGAGATCCTAACCAAATTACTTTCACGGATAGAGCAAGATCGCTTACATGAGAAAAAAGAAGACATGCCCTTCTTCAACCTTGACTTAAAAATCCCAACTTTGGTCAACTCTTTGTGTTTGGCACTTTTTTTACTCTCTGTGCACTCTTTGTAAGCAGCTAAGAAAGGATCACTGTCCTTTTTGGAGGAAGTTCTGTAATATGGAGGCTGAAAAGCACAAGGAGGAAGAGGAATTTGAAAATCATGAACATAATTTTTGGCAATAGATGATTCTGTTGTACATGGAGGGAGGGGTAATTTTGGCAAAAAATCTTGATCTATTGTGGTATTATTTGCTTTGGATACACCAGGTTTTTTTTCCCAAGAGAAAGATATCTTCATTGATGAAGAATGATGATCTTGTGGTTGACTCATCATATGAGTGTTTAATGGGATAAAAACAAGACTTTTTATACATTTATATGTGGCTCAAGTGTGATTCTATTTCTATGAAGGATTATTTAAATATTTGTTTTACCAGGTAATTCTAAATGGGGTCATATCCAATGGAGTGATGGACAAGTGCATAGACAAATTGGGTTTTGGGATTGGAATTTGGAAACAAATAAATCTTTTAATTACATTTTTTTTTTCTCTTGTCATATTTAATACCACATGGTTTTTGCGTGGTTGTAACTCAGCCCGTTTCTTAATCACATTTGTAGAAGATTCAATCTTCTAGTTAGTAGAAATATAGTAATATTTCGTAGCTACCCGACAAACGTTTTGTATGTTTTCTGATAGTTGACTTGGTTCCCCTATGTCCTTATTTTCCAGATTACATCAGCTCAAAATATAATTAAATCATTAATCATTATATTAATGTTTCTCTAAAATCATGCTTGGGTTAATTAATAACATTATGACAAAGAAATGTTGAATGAATTAGTTCTTAGTCGTTTTCGTTATGGAATTTTCTAAATCTATTGTGACTATAAATTTTGGACCTTGTGCTAGAAACTAAAACAGCCATCAATCGTGTGTGCATTTGATTAGCTCCATGGGAATCAAAACACACGAAAATGTTCATAGCAGGCCACAATATAATTATAATTTTTTTAAAAAAAAAATAGGGAAAATCTGTTTATAGCCAGTTAGCCACTAACGCTTAATTATTAGGATTAACACATATAAGTAATGTTAATCATGAATAATTGAATAGGTTATATCATATTAAAAAAGAAAACGAATTTATTTTTGAATTTAAGTTTTTATCTGAAAATTAAAAGTAAATTCAAACTCTAAACACTAAACTTCACGTCATATCCTACACTATAGACCCTAAACATTAAATATTAAGATGACTTTTATAATGGTCTAGGTTTTTTTATTAGACCACCGTGATTCAATGCAAAGACATTTACATTTTTCTCAAATAAAAATATTATTAAATTTGTCAAATTTATAAAGTAGCCTTCTTGTAGTACCTTCTTGTAAAAGGAAATATTTCAAAAAAAAAATATCACAAAAATATCTCTTCAATTATATATATATATATATATATATATATATATATATATATATATATCAGTATTTATTTTAATTAATTAACTTTTATAGAAGTGACGTTGATGTTATAATATCATGTTATCTTGTTAAATTAAAATTTTGATTTGTTGTAATAAGATATTCAATAAAATCTTACATCCCATTAAATCACTCGGATTTGAATAGATATGAAATTAATTTTGTTTTATTTTTCAATCTAATTAGTTGCTTTTATTTTTAATCCGAAGTGTATGACTCTATTTTTTAATCAAATATTTGTGTATTATATTTGAGCTTTAATTAATTTAAAGAATAGGCTTTTATTAGTTTTTTTACGAGCTTTTATTAATTAAAGAATAGAAAATTAAAGATAAATATTATTATAAATAAATAAATTAAAAATAGTATTTTTTGTCACTAAATTTTACACCAAATTTTAGTTTGGTCTTTATTATAATTATTTTTTTTCTCTTTGGTTCTTTTAAATATTTTTCCTACATTTTTGTTCACTAAATGGTTAATAAAAATGTCCAAAATAGTTGTTGGAGCTAAAAAAAAAAAGAAAGAAAACAAGGCTAAAATAATATTATTTCTTACATTTAGTGAGTTATTTAGTTAAAAGAAGTTAATAAAAAATTACTATATTGGCCAAAAAAAAGAAATCTAAATTACTAAAATACAAAGTTAGACATAAAAATAATGTGATCACGTTATTCTAGAATTTTTTTTGAGTGAAAAATAATGAATCACGAAGAGTAAAATGTGTCAATCAGAGATAAGTTTATAAATTTGATATGGATTCAATTAAATAATATGATTGTATTTTAGTTTTATATTTATATTATTTTTAATCAAAATTTTAAATATTATTTTATTATAATTTCCTAATACTTGGTCACACTTTATTACCCCTAAGCAAATTATCAGTTACTTGTGTCACATTATTCTATATCTTACCATTTACTTTAGGCTCAAGTATCAATTATTTATGTTTGGATAAAATACAACTACAGCCCTTAAGGTTTATAAAAATACCATTAAACTCCAAACTATCTCAAAAATTGCACCCACCCCTTTCTAACTAAGGGAAGGTAATTGATTGAATATATTATGTAATGCGTAACCATGGTTAATGCTTCCTTTTGTTTTTTGTTTTTTGTTTTTCTAAAAAAAACTCAATCCCACCTAAAGCTTTTGAGAAACTTTGGGACTGACTCCATTTTTTATAGACATGAAAAACTTCATCGTGCAAATAAATAGATCAATTTGAGCACAAAATAGTAAGATCTGAACCAACATATATCTATGGGCGTCCTTAGCAATCCTTTTCAAATCAACCTCCAAATTACATTATGGGCAACTTTTCAAATTTCAAAACATTCAAATCAAACTACAGCTTAGATGTAGGTAAGGGTAAAATCTTACCTCATCCACAAGCTTCAAATTTTTTTATGGATACAATAGAAAGAACCTTGAGACAGTCAACTTTATCTGATTTCTATCTTGCGATAAAACCTTTCAAATATCTTAAGAGCAAGGCCAATGCTATTGAGTTTATTTGTGACTTTAACAACAATTACATCTGCACGAGATTTAAATCCATCCATGAGGGTCAAGAGCTAGGAAACAATCCTCATTTTACTACAACAAAATCGTCCATTAGCGTCGGCCAAAAGCCGTCTCTAAGTCTCAAAAAGCTGTCGCTAAACCCCGTTAGCATTGGCCAGAAAGAGGCCATCGCTACCCGACGCAAAAAAGACCTGAACCCCATTGTGGGGCCGATGCTAATTAGCGTCTATTGGAGCTGACGCTAATTAGCGGCGACTTTAGCCCACGCTACATAGCGTGGGAGCAGGCTGACGCTAAGTCGCGACGGCTTTGGCCCATGCTAAAGTTGGTGTCCCTCGCATGTTAGCGTTGGCTCAAGCCCATGCTATTTAGTAGCGGCTTATGGCCGACGCTAATTCGTAACTAGGTAGCGTCGGTCATGGCCGACGCTAATGTTAAATTTTGAGTTTTTTTTCCTTTATACTATATATTGATACTATTAAAATCACCTATAGAATGAAAATAAAAGGTACAACAAATCATAATATAAAAATAGAATATATAAATAGCAATATAAATAAATGTATACAAAGTCATGATAATGAATAAATACAAAAATCCAAATTGTACATGAAGTCAAAGACATAAAAATAAAAAAGTAATCCTAATCCTCGTCCTCCTCCTCATCATAGTCTTGATGGACTGGGAGAGAGCTGGATGCAGGAGGCCTCTGAGACTCTATCGCCGAAAGTCAAGCCAACACCAGAGCCATATCATCCTGATTCTTCTGACATAGCTCCTCCATCTCCTACCGATGTTGTTGCCGCATCTCCTCGATCACCGCCTCCTGATGCTAATGCAATTCCTCCATCTGCTGGTGGAGCCTCTGCGTATCTGCACTGGAGGAGGAGGTTGACGGTCCACACATAGACTCCTGAGTGTAGAAGGAGGTGGCCCCGCTCCTAACCTGGCCGGCCAAGGCCCCACACCCTATAAACACGACCCCGCGACTTGCCCCCAGCACTGTCAACCCATGTGGAGTTCTTCGTCGCGTTGTCGGCCACGCGAGTCCCACTGGGCGATGCCTCGTCAAGCTGGGACTCAATGTCGCGTATCCGCTCTTGATACCGAGACTGTAAACAAAAAATCAAGTAATTTCATAAGCAAACTAATAACAAACGAATAGAAATTGATATAAAATATTTCAATATGCTTACGTAGGTATGCTCCGCTCTAGGTTCCACCCACGTCCCGTCCGCCCTCGTGTGTGTCTCGAGGAAGAGCTCATCCACAGCAACGGGTCAACCCATCTCACGCGCCTACAACAAAAATCAGAAACAAATTTGATAAATATTCAATTATCTAACGTATTTGTTAGTGAGCACTATAAAAATACGTACCAAGTCATCGATAACCTGTAAGAAAGAGGTCCTGCCTGAGGTGTGGACCGCTCCGCCCCTAACGTATCTGTTAGTGAGCACTATAAAAATACGTACCAATTAGGACAGGAACTCGGAGCGCCAATATGCCTGCAGCCTCTCCCAGACCCCCTCTCAAATCCAGACCTTTCTCCTATTCTTCTCTCGATCCTTCTGAAGCATATCTAAAAGGTGTTTGCTCCCATAATGGTTCTAAATATGTTTGATACGGGCAGCCTGGTTGGGACTATAAGCGATACTTCTGTGCACAACATGGAAGAAAAAAATATAAATGCATACAGAAAAAATAAAGGTTTAGGAAGTGCTAGTTAAAAAGTTAAGTTATATACTTACTCCCCAAATATCAAACCAGTGGTCCTTTACAGCCGACGGGATCACCCCCCAAGAGTGCAACAACTCAGTGGAGTTCTTTGTGATTACATCACGAAGAGCCGTAATAGGTGGCTGTGCCGGAAGCCATCTAAAACAAAAACAATAATCAATTTAAAAATATGAGTTTATAGTAAACTTAATTAAAAGAAGAGTTAAGAACACATACCCTGATCTCTCGCCAACGTGAATAATAACCCACCCCTGCTCATTATGCTCAACGGGACGGTCAGTAGCAGTTTGTCGTCTACGTCTACGTCGTGGAGCAGTTGCAGTGGAGGGAGTATCGTCTCGCTCAGCATCCTCCATCTCCTGCTCATAGTTGATCCCCTCAAGACCCCCCTCAATGTCTAGTGCAGCCTTCTTATCCTGATGATCATGTATGTCCACATGACCTACTTTCATATGGCTCGGGGGGACCTCCGCATGCCGCTGTAGGTCATACTGTGGCGTAGGGATCATGACAAACCCTTGCGATGATGGTGCTGGTGTCGGGGGTTGCTAGAGCTGGTGTCGGTGCTGCTGGAGCTGGTGTCGGTGCTGCTGGAGTTGGTGTCGATGATGCTGGAGCTGGTTTGCGACGCTGGACATGCTGTAACTCAGCCTCATGCTGTCTGCACCGATGGTCAGACTGTCGAGCCAGCTCGCCAGGCTAAATAGCACCCCTAGTACCCTTGCCGCGGCCCCTAGTGGGAGGAAACTTCCCTCCCCCTCGAGTAGATCCGTGTGAAGACATCTATGAAATGCAATTTTATCAAACAACTAATTAATAAGGTTTACTAAAGTTATTACAAACAAATAATCAATTGTGACTAAAGTAATCCTAACCTATTTGTTATCATAAAACCCATCCCAATCTTCACCATCGTCATCTTCACTATCTTCGTCATCTCCTTGTTCATCTTGATTGTCGTTGTTATTCTCAACTTCTTCTCCAACGAATTCATGTTCACATAATGGTTCCGAAAGAGAATTGATAATTTGTTGATAATTATCAACTGTTTCATCTACCAAGCAACGAATTCTTTCAACCTCCAAGTGTGGAAGTACAGTTTCATCAGCTTGATATAACTTTTTCGCAATTGCAACGCTCCAACCACGCAAGGACTTACACATGGAGGGATAACTAATGTAGTAAACTTGTCTTGCATTTTGAGCAAGAATAAATGGATCATAATGTCCATAACATCTACTCAGATTGATTTCTACTATCTTATATTGAGGATGAACTCTTGTGCCTCGAGTTGATGGATCAAACCATTCACACAAGAAAACAACAACCGGTTTAGGCAATAACGCATACTCCACCTCGTATATATGTGTTATAACGCCATAATAGTTGTCCTCACCATTTTCGGTCACACCTTTGACTATAACACCACAGTTTGTTGTTTTCCTTCCTTGACTCCAAGCCTTAGTATGAAACTTGTATCCGTTTACAAAGTAAACATTATGACAATGCCTTTAAGTAGTCACTAGCAATGTGACTTCCCTCACCATGAACCGATATATAGATTAAATATATTTATTGAGATTGTGCATTTTAAAAAAAGTTGTTGAAATTGAGTGGTTTTTATTTATAAGACTTACATGTGACTTAAACCAAATTGGGAAGTATTCATGCATTCGATTAGGTCCTTATAATTCTAAGTACATGCTACATGAAACATTTAAGGTTAGTACAGAAATAAATGAATTCATAATGGATTGGAAGAAGAGGAGTTAAGTATATACTTACTCGAGATATGGCTTGACTTCGACGCAATTGATAAGTATATGTACATGCACAAAATTCCAAACTTGACCGTGCAAGTAATCCACTGTAGCCTTGAAACCTGGACGTCCATGTATGTTAAGAATGGACAAAGTCGATTGAGCGTTATCATAACATGGGCCAGGATCATTCTGAGGAGCAGATGTTCCCCGGCAAGTCACAATTTTGAAAGTAATGCGAACAAAAATAAGTTATCTCATGACCAATGTAGTCGGAACAAATTGATCCTTCAACCCTTGCTTTTTGTTTGACACCCCTCTTTGATGTTCCCATCATTCTGTGTTAATATAGTACATCAAACAATATTGCCAATCAAATAAATTGCATATACTAATTAATTAAAGGTAAGAAGATTTTGTTAATAGTTATACCTCTCAAATGGATACATCCACCGATATTGTACCGGTCCACTCAGTCGTGCTTCGTTGGGCAAGTGGATTGGAAGATGTTCCATCGAATCGAAAAAACTTGGCGGAAATATCCTTTCTAGCTTGCATACGATTAGAGGAATGCTCTGCTCCATTCTATCCAAGTCGCTCACCTTCAGAGAATGACAGCAATGATCTTTGAAGAACTGACTTATCTCAGTCAAAGGTTTCTAGACTTCGTCAGGCAAAGAACGAAATGCAATCGGGAGAAGATTTTGCATGAAAATGTGACAATCATGACTCTTCATCCCTTGGATCGTTCCTTTTTTCACATCACTACACCGAGCATCATGGAGGGATATGGAGGAGGGTCATGGAGTGAAGAATTTAATGAGGAAAGGTGGGTAAAATCTTCAATATGATGGAGGGATATTCACAGCATTGATAAGAGAAGTGACAACCTGAGGAATTGGTTTCAAGATGGTCTGACTCATAAGGTGGGAAATGGGAGGTTTATTTCCTTCTGGAATGAAAAATGGTTGGGAAATCAGAATTTGAAGGAGATATTCATAAGTCTGTTTTCGGTGGCTCTTAATAAAACTGCCAACATTGCCAATCTGGATTCTGTATTCAATTCAGAATGAGAGTGGGGTTTTGAGTCGAGGAGAGAGTTAAATAGTCGGGAAGAGAGTGAGCTTACTAACATGAAAAACACAATTATTTCTTCTCTTTGTTTGCAGGATTTTGATGATTACGGTCGAAGGATTCGGCAAGAGGATGCAGCTCAAACTTGGCTTATCAGCTTTTGACTTCAAAGAGATAGGAAGGAGAAAACAGACATGAGGAAGATGAATTAAAATTCTTCAAAATGCTGTGGAAGTTGAAAGCACCCTTCCGAAGTGATTGACAAATTAAACTTCTCTTTCTTGAATTTTGTTGATGATTGACAAATAAAACACCTTATTCGAAGTGATATTATATGATTTTTAAAAAATTATTGTAATTTTAAAAATATTAAAAATTATGTTAATTTAGTTAGAAATTTCAAATAGTATAATACATTATTTTTAGAAAGCTTCAAATAATTTAGGCAATTTAAAAACACTATATTAATTTTTATTTTGAAAAATACTCTATTCTTATTGTGAATAATACACTATCTCTGAAACCTATTGCAATTTTGATAATATTAAAATTTTATAAATTGAGTTAGAAACTTCAAAATGAATGTCCGCTTAACAATTTTGAAAATATATTTCCCATAAAAGGAACACCGAACAATTTAGTCCAAGACTCTCTATTTCCATATTCTTTCATTATCCAAACTTCCGAAAATATGTCAATATGAGTAAAGATGCACAAGCAATCCCTCAACACATCCAATATCAAGGCATGGCCAACTTTTCCTCCATAATCGGGAGGCAAAAATTCTTGATAAGACTCATTTCCCAAATCAAGAGAGATGATAAGGAACGAAGAGCCCGAAGCATCAAGCCCCGGCCAATTAAGGGTGCCACTCACGAATTTTCCAGAATTATTAAACGGGACACAAGGCGGGAAATCCTTAATTCTTCTCCAATAATTGGTACCTGGAGTATGAACCTTGACTTTCGTTTTGTAACCCGCAGATCTCCTTCTACCAATAAGACTTTCACAGCAAAATACCACAACCACCTTGTAACTATCAGATAAATGATCATGACCAAACCCATACATTGTATAACTATCTTTTCGGCGATGATTTCTAAGAGATCGCAATTTTTTGAATTTCCCAATAGATGGGTTCCATAAAAGAGAGTGATATTGATCAATGGAAAAGCAAATGATGCCATCGCAAGAGCCAACAATCTGATTATAATGATTTCGATTGTTTAAAGGGTACCTGAGCTGCGTGACACTAGCAGTGATGGCATTGAATATGGAGGGGAGAGGATAAGCCCGGAGAAGGAACTCATCCGAGGGGTTCGTGAAGCTAAGGATGACGTGCGCCAGCTGTGAACCACGAAGATGCTTCTTAGCGAATTTAGGATCAGAAATTAGGGATTTCCAGGACTTACATACACTTCGGAGATTCCATAGGAACTTCACCGGAAGCAAGCAGAGGATTTCCACGATTAGCTCAAATGGAAGGGTGGGCAGCGGCGGTGCGTGAACTGAGTTGTTGTCCGAGGAGGGCATGAGTGGGTTAGAGGATGAAGGTTGTGAAGACGGAGTTTCTGTGGTGGAACTGAATCGCTCTCTCTTGGCGGTGGGTGTTTCCTCCTTCGGTGGCAGAGACAAAGCGACATCGTTTTGGTCATCATCGTTGCTGCCTACCTCCATTTCGCAAGACTGGTTCTTCGTCTTGTTTGTCCCAAATTTAACCCCAAATCGCCACCTAGGGCTAGCTAGATAAAGAGGAAGAGAAGATAAAGATAAAATAGGAAAAACTAACATTTTTTTTTTAATTTTTGGAGAATGTGGGTTTTAGCATGGTCTACTTTATTTGATAGACCATGGAGGTCAAGGACTATAATACAAAATTTTAAAATTAATAACAACATAAAAATTACAAACTAACCCTTTTTCACTATTAGTAGTATAATTGGATGAATTTGTCTGCACATCATATCATGAACATCACAAATATAAAACAAATAAAGTTATAATCTAGACAAACTCTCCTTCACTGTATTTTTTTCTTTGAAGGTATATAGATCAGAGAAGCTCTTCACACGCTTTCTCTCCTTTCTTGGCACGCTTTTGCTTCTCATCTTTTAAACCCTCCTCATGCTTACTTTCTTCTTTCCTTCGCCCCTCATACCAAAACGACAACAATGCTACAGACCTGCGCCATCGTCTTGAGCCAACTGTCATCTCTCTAACCGGATTCCGCACCTGAAGCAAGCTCCTCCAACGGCGGTGGTTGAAGTGAATGGAGGAGAGGAAAGTCATCAGAGCATTCTGGTAGATTCTGAACATCAAGTTTTGATATTTTTGGTACACAATTTTGATTTTTGAAGTAATAATGGGATCTTTGGACTTTTTTGCCTTAAAGTTTTGATTTTTTAGTAATCGGTGTTTGTGAGTTTTTTTCTTATCTCCAAAATAGTCATTGTTTCTGTTTAGTTTTTTGGATCTCCATCATCTTCTTCTATTTTGTAATTTTTTATTTGTGTTTCTGTTAATGGATTATTTCTGTTGTTTTTAGATCTGCTGTTTCTATTAGTGTACTTTTAAGATGAGTTTCTCTATTCCCAGACCTTCACTTCTTTTCTTCATCTTCCAACTGCGCACAAATCCTTCAATTAAGATAACAGAATCACACAAATCACCTACATAGCAATAGGATGTGTGTTCCGTACAACGATAAAATTTAAAATAACAATAGCAGTAGTAAATAGTAATAAATAGCACTGCAAGTTTAGGAAATATCAATGAATCAATATGAATTGACTTATTTGTGCCAATTAACAAGAGCAAGTGAATAAAAGAAAAAGGATGCTTTGAAATTTCCCAAGTAATACTCCCTCCGTTTCATTTTATCCATCTGTGTTTTAAAATAAAATATTGTTTCTTTTTATCGGTCTATTTAAGAATTCAAGAAAACATTTATAGTTTGTTTTTCTATTATACTCTTTCTCATTTATTACTTTATACATATACTAAGTAGTAGATAATTAATAATTATAGAGTTCCAACAAGGGTAAAATAGAGAATTATCTCATAATTTTGATAGTTACAAGAGCATTAAATAAATTTCTTAATCGATGTGTTTTAACCTTGAAAGACAATAAAAAGGAATAGAGAAAGTATAAGTCGATTAACATGACAGCAGGAGCTAGAATAGTACATCTTTATATGGCATACCTGTTTTCTTTTTTTGTAATATCTAGGTCTGGTCTTTATAATAATAAACTACTAAAAGGAAAAATCATAGCGTGAAAATGGATCAAAAACATGTATTTGAAAGATTTTATTTGTTAACAAATTTGAATAATAAGTTTATGTTAAGGGTTTTACTGCAATTTTAATTTTAAAAATTAAGTTTGATATATTTGCATTAAAGTCCATGACCATCATAGTCAATTTTTAACTTGACCATGTTAGTGGGCACCTTTTCTTATTACTTATTTAAGTGTTGATATCTTTTCTTTCTCCAAAGCTACTTTTTTTTTCTTATTACTTTTTTTCTTTGTTTATAATTATGCTTTAATTTAGAGATACTTATGTCACTGACATGCTGTTATCATATTTAACATTAACATAAACATTAATATTTCATTATGCTAATATTAACACACAACGATATTATATTTTCCACACAAAACATTAACCAAATTTCAAATTTTATAAATAAATTTTTAATACATAAAATATATTTAATATTTAAAAATATAATGTATATTTCCTGTATTCAATATAATATAATATCGATAAAGAATTTTATAAAAAAGTATTTAAGACTATATATTAACATAATAATAAAATTTGTCTTAATTTATATATTAAAATTTTTTAATATTTTTATAAATATTATATTAGTACAAGAAATAACTAAAAAGAAATTTTATGTGAAATTTATGAAAGTATTAGTCCAAATTATATATAAATAAAATTAAAATATATTGATATCATATTAACATATTATTAGATGTCCTTTTTAAGTTATTTAACACATTTTTAACGTTTTATATGCTAGTTTTACTAAATACTTTTACACAATTTTAAGCTATAAGCCAAGTAGTTAGGACAATATATTTATACAAGTTTATAATAATGAAAAGATAATAAGCTATTATATTAAAAGATTTTTATCACCATTTTAAACCAATGGTAGTTTGCACTTCTAAATATCTTCAGTTATTATTATTTTTTCAATTCAATTAACGAGATTATAATTATCTTATTTTTAAAATTATGAAAATTAATTAAAATAATTAATACTTTTTATATCACTTTATAAATCACATAACATTTAATATTTTAATAAATTTTTTTTTTTTAACTATGAAATATCTTCATTCTGAACATAATCAACAATCTATATATCTCTTTATAAATGAAATGTCCAATTTATTTAAGCTAAACATTAACTGCTTTGTATTACATTGAGCAAGATCTACTAGTTGGATATTCAGATATGCAAGAATTTCCATTTCTAATAGCAATTTGTGCCTGTATTAAAGAGTTAAAGACCCTTAGTTTGATAATTAAGATTTCATAAGGTTTGACGTAATTTACTCTGCTCAGAATTGGGAGTTTGCAGATGATAATGGTGAATTTTTATGCATACGTATACAAGTTAACAATAGTATTATCGTATTACTAAATTTTATTAGCCCACACTTTAGGATCTTAGGTAGTTAGGTACCATTTTCGATCCTTGATAAATCAGTTATATGTCGTATATATAACTGACAGTTATAGTATTGTAGGTGATACAGACTCGGAGTGTATCAACACTTGAGAAGATTTAGCAGCTACCTGTTGATATTTAGGTAGTCATTAGTTTTGTTGTATGATTACCTAACTGGACTAGTACACTCTCTGGATTATAAATAAAACACTTTTATGTAAATAATTGTAACACTTTTAGTATGTTTAGGGATTTCGAGCAGTGTTTTTATGGTTTTTAAAGAGTTTACTATGAAAAAAAAATAACAAACTTAAACCTAATACACACAAATAAAAACAAAATGAAGGAGATAAAAGAAAAAGAAAAATCACTCCCCTAACATTATTGATGAATAAGACTTCCTTGATAGCAATTTGAAGGCATGTTCTCTAGAAATTCACTGCTCCATCATCAGTTGCAACGTCATATTCAATCCACCCAAGAGATAGAACGATAAAACAAATCAGTCACTTAAAAAAATACTTATATGAAAAATATAGGGTAAATTACACTTACTACCCTTGAGGTTTGGTAAAATTGCACTCCACCCCATTAAAATTGCACTCCACCCCATTTAATTAATTATAATTAATTTCTTTTTGTTTTACAATGGTTAATTATTTTTTTGGTGCATTAAAATTGTTAGTTTTAATTTTAAACAAATTTGTAGTCCCAACAATTTTGTTTTTTATTTTAATCCAATTTAATTAGAAAAAATTATTTTTGAAGAGTGCAATTTACCCAAAAATATAAAACACAAAATAGAAAATATAAAGGAAACACTGGAATTTCTTTTCACTCTTCTTTAGAGTTATCAGTTGCAGTTTCATTCCCATCTTCTTATATGTCTTCCAAAACATTCTCAGATTCCCAGAATTATTTATTGTAATATTAAGATCGTGATGCCTAGGTGTGAAAACCACCACGCCTAGGCGACAATTAAATCTGCTAAAAAATATCCAAAATGAGACAAAACAAAACAAAATAAACACTAAAAAGATTAAACAAAGAAATTTAAAACCTACAATTACTAAAAATAAAAATATAATAACTAAAATTACGACAAAAACACATAGAAATGCGACTTTTTATATTTTTAGTCGAATCATAGTATTCAACTTTGTTTGAGTATTTGCAGGTGCCTTCAGGGATTTAATGGGGTATTGTGTTGTTTCTAGGGATTTTAGGGTGTGGAGGGTTTTCAAGTGTTTATTGGGGAAGGGAGTTTTAGGGTTTTAAAGATAGTTTAAGAGTGTTCTTGGGAATTTTTTTGCGCATTTTAGTAGTTTTCACGGGTATTTAGAAATCCTCTATGTTTTTAGGGGTTATTTTGTTGTCTCTAGGATTTTTAGTGGTCAGATGTTTTCTATGTTTTAAAGATTTTGTAGGTTTTTTAAAAAAATTTTGTGGATTTGTAAGGGGTTTTGAGAACGTCTCTAGTATGTTCATGGATTTCGAGTTATTTTTTATGGTTTTTAAAGGTTTTTCTAGGGATTTAGAGGTTTTTAGGTTGCTTTAAGGTTTTTTTAGGGTTTTAAAACTATTTTATGAGTGTTATTGGGAAATTGTTTTGCTCATTTTAGTGGTTTTCATTGGTTTTTAAGAATTCTCTATGTTTTTAGGGGTATTCTGATGTCTCTAGAATTTTGAAAGGATGGATGGTTTTATATGTTTCAGAGATTTTGTAGAGTTTATAAAAAGTTTTTATGGATTTTTAGGTGGTTTTGAGAGTGTCTCCAGTATGTTTAGGGATTTTGAGTGATTTTTACGGTTTTAATGGTTTTTCCAGAGATATTGAGGTTTATGGGTTGTTTAAAGGTTTTTTAGGTTTTTAAAAATGTTTGATGGGTGTTTTTCGGAATTGTTTTGTGCATTTTAGTGGATTTTATGGGTTTTTAGAAATTGTATATGTTTTTAGGGGATATTTTGTTATCTCGAGGATTTTTATGAGTTGGATGGTTGTTTACGTTTTGAAGACTTTGAAGGGTGTTTGAAAATTTATTATGAATTTATAAGAGGTTTTGAAAGCGTCTCTAGTATGTTTAGGGGTTTTGATTGGTATTTTTTTACAGGTTTTGATTGGTATTTTTTACAGGAATTAGGAGTTTTTTAGGGTTTTAGGTGTTTTGAGTGGTTAAAAGGTTTTTAGGAGTTTATGTAGTTTGAGAGTTCTCCTAAAATTTCGTTGGGATATTCTTTTTCTTTTTTCTTTTTTTTTTCACATTTATTTTTTTGACTATAAGATAACAAAATCGAAAAAAATTATAATAATAAAGTTAAACCTACTACAAATAAATAAAAAGAAAAATAAAAGAGATAAAAAAAGATTACTCTCGAAACATCATTGGTGAATTAGTGTTCCTTGTTAGCAATTTGGAGACACGTTCTCTAGAAATCCAGTGCTCCATCATAAGCTACAATGTCATTATCTATCCACCCAAGAGACAGAAAAATAAAATAAATCAGTTACTTAAAAGTACTTATAAGAAAAATATAAAACACAAAAAGAGAAAATCTAAGAATTTCTTTTCTCTCTTTTTTAGAGCCATCAATTGTAGCTCCATCCCCATCTTCTTAGATCCCTCCCATAACATTCTCAGCTTTCCCGAATTATTTCTCATAGTATTAAGATCGTGACGCCGAGGTGTGAAAACCACCATGCCTAGGCAGTCATTAAATCTGTTAAAAAAACCAAAATGAGTCGAAAAAAAACAAAATAAACACTAAAAAGATAAAACAAAGAAATTTTAAACCTACAATTACTTAAAAAATAAAATAACTAAAATTAGGACATAAATAAATAGAAATGCGACAGTCGAAAAATAGTATTTAATGCAGTCTGAGTATTTTTACGGGTATCTAGGGATTTAATGGGGTATGTGTTGTTTCTAGGGATTTTAGGGTGTGTTGGGTTTTAATGTGTTTATTAGGGTAGAGGGGTTTTACGGTTATAAAGATAGTTTGAGAGTGTTTTAGGAATTTTTGGTTTTTTGCACATTTTAAATTCTTTATGTTTTTAAGGATATTCTATGTCTCTAGGATATTTACTATTTTTAGGTGTTATCTAGGGATTTAGAGGTAAAAGAAAATAGAGATAAAAAGAAAAAGGAAAACTAAATGATATCAAATTCATAAAAAGAAATAAATAATAACAAATCTAAAATCTACTACACATAAATAAAAAAAACAGAGATAAATTAAAATAAAAAGAAAAACTACTCCCTTATCAGACAACCTTAATAGCTATGTCCTCTAGAAAGTCACTGCTCCATCATTAGCTCAAAAGTCATAGCCAATCCATCCAAGTGACAAGAAAATAAAATAAATCAGTCACTAAAAAAATAATAAGAAAAATATAAAACACAACAGAAAATCTAAAGAAAATCTTGGCATTTCTTTTCACTCTTCTTTATTGTCAGCAGCTCCATCCTCATCGTCTTAGATGTTTTCCATAACATTCTCAGCTTCCCAGATTTATTTGTTGTAGTATTAAGATCGTGACGCCTTGTTGTGAAAACTATCACGCCTAGGCGACCATTAAATCTGCCTAAAAAAACCCAAAATGAGACAAAACATAATCAAATAAATACTAAATAGATAAAAACAAAGAAATTTAAAACCTACAGTTACAAAAAAATAAAAATTCAATAACTAAAATTAAGAGTGTTTCTAGTATGTTTATGGATTTCGAGTGGTTTTTTTATGGTTTCCAGAGGGTATTGTCTAGGGACTTTAAGGTTTTTTAGGGTTTTAAATATGTTTTTTGAGTGTTATTGGGAATTCTTTTACTCTTTTTAGTGGTTATCAATATTTTTTAAGAATTCTCTAAGTGTTGTTTTTAGGATTTTATGGGTTGGATGGTTTTATACGTTTTAGAGATTTTGTGGGATTTTTTTAATAATTATTGTAAATTTTTAAGAAATTTTGAGTGTCTCTAGTATGTTTCGGGATTTTGATTTGTAATTTTTATAGTTTTTAGGGGGTTTCTAAAGATTTAGATATTTTTGGGTGGTTTTAAGGTCTTTTAGGAGTTTTTATGGTTTAAGTTCTCCTAAAATTTTATTGGGCTCTTCTTTTTCTTTTTTTTCACATTAATTTTTTTTATAAAATCATAGTTTTCAACGCAGTTTGAGTATTTTTAGGGGTTTCTAGTGATTTAATGGGGGTACTGTGTTTTTCTAGGAATTTAAGGGTCTGTTGGGTTTTCATGTGTTTATTGGGGTAGAGGGGTTTTAGGGTTTTAAAGATAGTTTGAGAGTGTTTTATGTATTTTTTGTTTTGCATTTTAATTTCTTTATGTTTTTAGGGGTATTCTATGTCTCTAGAATTTTTATTGTTTTTAGGCGTTTTCTAGGGATTTAGAGGTAAAAGAAAATAGAGATAAAAAGAAAAAAGAAAACTAAATGATGACAAATTCATAAAAATAAATAAATAATAAAAAATCTAAAACCTACTACACACAAATAAAAAGAAAAAAAAAAGAGATAAAAGAAAAACTACTCCCTATTAGACATCCTTGATAGCATGTCCTCTAGAAAGTCACTGCTCCATCATTAGCTGCAAAGTCATAGCCAATCTATCCAAGTGACAAAAAAATAAAATAAATCAATTACTAAAAAAAATAGGAAAAATATATAACACAATAGAAAATTTAAAGAAAATCCTGGAATTTCATTTCACTCTTCTTTAGCATCATCAGTTGCAACTCCATCCTCATCGTCTTAGATGTGTTCCATAACATTCTCAGCTTCCCAGATTTATTTGTTGTAGTATTAAGATCGTGACGTCTAGACGTGAAAACCACCACGCCTAGGCGACCATTAAATCTGCTAAAAAGACCCAAAATGAGACAAAGCATAGTAAAATAAATACTAAATAGATAAAACAAAGAAATTTAAAACCTAGTTTTACAAAAAAAAATAATAATGATTGGATTAATTTTTTTAATGGTTGGATTTAATTTTTTTTACTATGTGCACTCACTAAACCCTCTAGCAGCCACTATTTAGTAATTTCCCCTTAATAAAATTATATTGGTTGCTAATCATTGTTATCTTGTGGCCATGGGCATAAGTTAGAAAAATCCAACATAAAAATTCAATAACTAAAATTAAGAGTGTTTCTAGTATGTTTTGGGATTTCGAGTGATTTTTTTGGTTTTCAAAGGGTATTGTCTAGGAACTTTAAGGTTTTTTAGGGTTTTAAATATATTTTATGAGTGTTATTGCGAATTATTTTACTCTTTTTAGTCATTATGAATGTATTTTAAGAATTCTCTAAGCTGTTGTTTTTAGGATTTCATGGGTTGGATGGTTTTATACGTTCTAGAAATTTTGTGGGATTTTTTTAATGATTATTGTAAATTTTCAAGAAATTTTGAGAGTGTCTCAAGTATGTTTCGGGATTTTTATTTGTATTTTTTACATTGTTTAGGGGGATCCTAAAGATTTATATATTTTTGGGTGATTTTAAGGTCTTTTGGGAATTTTTATGGTGTGAGTTCTCCTAAATTTTTATTGGGCTCTTCTTTTTCTTTGTTTTCACATTTATTTATTTTTTTATTAAATCATAGTTTTCAACGCAGTTTAAGTATTTTTAGGGATTTCTAGGGATTTAATGGGGGTACTGTGTTGTGTCTAAGAATTTAAGGGTGTGTTGAGTTTTCATGTGTTTATTGGGGTAGAGGAGTTTTAGGATTTTAAAGATAGTTTGATAGTGTTTTATGTATTTTTATTTTGCATTTTAATTTTTTTATGTTTTTAGGGGTATTCTATGTCTCTAGGATTTTTATTGTTTTTAGGTGTTTTCTAGGGATTTTGGGGTAAAAGAAAATAGAGATAAAAAGAAAAAAGAAAACTAAATGATGACAAATTCATAAAAATAAATAAATAATAACAAATCTAAAACCTACTGCACACAACTAAAAAGAAAAAAAACAGAGATAAAAGAAAAACTACTCCCCTATTAGACATCCTTGATAGCATTTTGGAGGCACCATCAGTTATGTCCTCTAGAAAGTCGCTTTCCAACATTAGCTGCAAAGTCATAGCTAATCTATCCAAGTGACAAAAAAAAAAAAAATCAGTCACTAAAAAAAATAATAGGAAAAATATAAAACACAATAGAAAATCTAAAGAAAATCCTGGAATTTCATTTCACTCTTCTTTAATGTCATCAATTGCAGCTCCATCCCCATCGTCTTAGATGTCTTCCATAACATTCTCAGCTTCTCAGATTTATTTGTTGTAGTATTAAGATTGTGATGCCTAGATGTGAAAACCACCACGCTTAGGCGACCATTAAATCTGCTAGAAAAACCCAAAATGAGACAAAGCATAATAAAATAAATACTAAATAGATAAAACAAACAAATTTTTGGTTGTTAGTGAAATCCATCGTGAGATGAGAGGGTTGAGAACTGGTCTCTCTACAGGAGCATAGCTCTGGGTAGTGTGATTGTAATCCACTGAGTTTTCCATTTCTGATTCCATAATACCAATATTGCTTGCTGTTTATTTTTGTTATTCTCTGTTTCTTGTTTTGATACAGGTTTGTATCAAATTGGTCCGACCTGCCGAATATGAAGAAGGAGGGGACTCAGCGCAAAGGATGGTTCATTCCAATAGTGAATGACCAAGAAGAAAAAGCCAACTAAGAATGAATGAGAAATGAAAGGGAGGATGGAGAAGTTGGAAAATGAGCTTGGAGGTATGAAGACTATCATGAATGAGACCCAAACAGCCTTGTTGGAACTTATCAAGAGGATAGATCTGAAAACAGTTTCAAAGGTCCCCAAGGAGAGTCCAATAGCAATAGTGAACAACGAAGGCTCCAGTTCTGGAAAACATAAGTCGAGCGCCGGAACGAAGACCACAACAGGATTGAAGAAGCTACAGGGAGATTCTCTCGAAGAGTTTCACCAATCCGTGAAGAAAGTGGAACTTCCAATGTTCAATGGCGAGGACCCTGCTGCTTAGATCACCCTAGCTAAAATTTACTTCGCTGTACAAGAGACACATCCCGAAGTGAGGGTGAATTTAGCACAGTTATGCATGGAAGGGAATACGATTCATTTCTTCAATTCTCTTCTTAGTGAGGAAGAAGAATTGACTTGGGAGCATCTCAAGGTGGAGTTATTTGAGCGGTATGGAGGACGGGGAGAGGGGAGTGTTTTCGAACAACTCACTGCTTTGTGTCAGGACGGGAGTGTAGAGGATTATATTATCGAATTTGAACGTCTAACTGCTCAAGTTAAACGCCTTCTCGATGAACATTACTTTGCGTTTTTTTATTCAAGGGCTAAAGGAAGAAATCAGAGGGAGGATAAGGAGTTTACGAGCCATGGGAACTCTATCACGTTTGAAGCTACTGAGTTTGACGCGTGTTGTCGAGAAGGAAGTACATAACAAAGAGGGTATTAGCGGTGTAGAGCATAAAGCGGAGCCACGTGGTGGAATCGGGTCGTCAAACGGGTCACCAACCCTAATTCAATCCAACACTCAAGCCCTAAATAAATAGGAGAGCGAGTGGGTTTATGTGAAACCCAATTCTGAAAAGGGGTTGAACGGGTCCAACAAGGGTGGTGCAATGCAAGGAGGTTCTTTTGGGCTTGGGCCCAACTTAGGTCAGGATCCTTGTGCGCTTGGAAAGAAAGGGTCACGTGAAAAAGGCATAAGGCACCTTACTTACGTTGAAATTCTCGAACGTAAGCAAAGGGGATTATGTTTCAAATGCGGAGGAACCTATCATCCCCTACACAAGTGCCCAGATTAACAATTGCACGTAATGATCCTTGAAGAGGGAGATGAGGCAGTGGCTGATGGACAGTTCATGGTTATTGAAGTGGAGGATGAAGACGAGATCTATGGAGAATGTAACGCACTCAGTATGCAGACGATCTTGTCACCTAAGGCACAACCTACAACACTCAAGCTCCAAGGTATGGTTGATGGAGTTCCTCGTTTGATTTTGGTAGATAGTGGGACTACCCATAATCTCATTTCTAGGACGTTTGCTGCGACTATGGAATGGAATGTGGAATCTACATGCAACATTAAGTTTCGGTTGGGAAATGGCTTTACGGCAGAAGCTGAGGGTCTATATTGCAACATGCAAGTGGATTTGTGTCAAACAACTCTTAATATTAAAGTTTGGAAATGCTACCGGGGAACACATGGTGGAACTGAAAGGAATCAATGTTGAAACAAATGGGAAATCTTTGCATAGCATAGTTGAGGAGACTAAGAACATAATTTTTGATTGGCAAAACAGCGGATTTCCAATCCTGTTCCTTACAAAACAGCCCACATGCACATGGGGCCCACCCACCTCTTCCACCGCTTCCACCGTTTGCATCCTTTTCACAAGTTTAAAAATGGGTCATCAAGTGCTAGAAGTGTTTCTTGTGCATTCTGAGATGATGAAACTTATACGGGGATTGTTTCCCTGCAATATTCCTTAGATGGAAGTACAACTTAACAAGCTGTCAATCCTTGGAGCAGCACATTCGGATGAAGCTACTGAAGAAGATGAAGTTCAGACAGCTGTATATACATACTAGTCTTAAGGACAAGACTTATGTTGAGAATGAGGCAATGATAGCATCCTTAATCAATATGGGCCAAGAAGATTATGGGTTCAATATGGTATTTAGTGGGCTTAAGAGAAGAAAAATGTATTAAGGAGAGAGAGAATTGCTGAGTTGGAAGGAAATAAGGATAGTTAGTTACAGGAGAGAGAGAGAGAGCCTTTTTTTGTTATATAGGCGTGAGAATAGGGTGAGAGGGATGTCTTTTTGGTTGTTAGTGAAATCCATCGTGAGATGAGAGGGTAGAGAGCTGGTCTCTTTATAGGAGCATAGCTCTGGGCAGTGTGATTGTAATCCACTGATTTTTCCATTTCTGAATCCATAATACAAATATTGCTTGCGGTTTGTTTATGTTATTCTCTGTTTCTTGTTTTGATACGGGTTTGTATTAGGAACCGCATGTTACTACTAACAACTTAGATTTTTTCACAGATCTATTTGACGAGTTTCAGCATAGCCCTGACAAACCAACTGCAGCAGAATGTAGTCCTTCTCAGCATTCTGCTACTGCTGAGGATCAATCACAAATACAACCAACTGCCTCTTCTTTTCCTTGTCCTGTGCAGAATCGTCAATCAAAGGAACCTAGTGAATCTGCTCTTCCGCTGCAAGTCTCCACTAGAGTAAAGAAGCCTCCAGGCCACTTAGATGCATATTATTGCTATCTTGTTTCAAATTCAACAAATGACAGGGAAGGGAGTATGCAATATCCTATTTTTAATCATTTGTCTAAACACTTCATAATGAGTATCAATTCTAACATTGAACCAAAAACCTTTCAGGAAGCCATTAAACAACCATGTTGGCAGGTTTCTATCAATGGGGAACTCAAATCTCTTGAAAACATTTGCACATGGTACATCTATCATCTTCCTAAGGGAAAAAGAGCTATTGGTTCAAAATAGGTATTCAAGACAAAAAATAAAGCAGATGGAACCTTGGAGAGGCACAAAGCAAGACTTGCTGCCAAAGGATATAACCAAACAGCTGGAATAGATTGCACAAAAACTTTCAGCCTTGTTGTAAAAATGACCACTGTCAGACTTATTCTAGCTTTGGCAGCAAGCAAAAATTGGCATTTAAGTCACCTTGATGTCAATACTGCTTTCCTGAATGGTGATCTCAATGAAGAAGTATACATGTCCATACCACAGGGTCTTCATACAGAGAAATCAGGAGTTGTTTGCAGATTGAATAAGTCCTTATATGGACTAAAACAATCAAGCAGAGAATGGAATGTCAAATTAACCGACACTCTCATTAGATTTAGTTTCAGCAGATCAAAACCTAATTACTCCTTATTTATTTGAGCAAGAAATAATAGTTTTTTTGTCATACTCGTTTATGTTGATGATCTTTTGATTGCAGGTGACAATGAGGATGATATACAACACATAAAAGATTCTATGCATCAACACTTCAGCATCAAAGATCTTACCTGCAAGGTACTTCCTTGGTTTGGAGATTGCCAGGAACAAAGAAGGGATATCAGTATGTTAAAGAAGTACGGCTTGGATCTCCTTAAAGACACATGGATGCTTGCGACTGCTCCAAAGGACACGGCCATTGAATTAGGATAGAAGCTGGTTCACAATCCAGATTATTTGATGGAAGACATAACGTTATCGTCGTCTGATAGGAAAAGTGATTTATCTTACAAATACAAGCCTGACATAAGTTTCGTAGTTGGAAGATTAAGTCAGTTTCTGGATTGCCCAACAAAAGCTCACATGAATGCTGCAATGAGAGTGTTGAAGTATCTCAAAAATTCACCAGGGGATGGTTTGTTCTACTCTTCACAAAGTCCTCTCAATTTTATTGGATATTCTGATTCAGATTGGGGCTCTTGCAAGGAATGCAGGAAATCCATTTCTACTTATTGCTTCTTCATGGGAAATAGCCTTATCTCTTGGAAAAGCAAAAAACAGCGCAGAGTCTCCAGATCTTCTGCAGAAGCTGAATACCGTGCGTGCGTTGGCTCTTGCTGCTTGTGAGGTGAAGTTCCTTCTCAACCTCTTCAAAAGCCTTGGCATCTCTCATCCAAGACCAGTGACAATCTTCGGCGATGATGAGTCAGCAATTCACATTGCCAATAATCCGGTTTTCCATGAAAGAACTAAACACACAGACATGAATTGCCATTTTGTCCGAGATAAAGTCCAAGAAAAGATGATACACTTGCTACCAATCACTTCCAAAGAACAAACATAAGATCTATTAACAAAGCCTTTGACTGCATCAAGCTTCAACTATTTGAAATCTAAGCTTGGAATGCGAAATCTCTACATTCCAAGCTTACGGGGAGATGTTAGCAAATAGTTTAAAGTTTTACACTCTTTATTATTTGCTTAGTAGTCCTCATAGGTGTTCCATCTCAGAACCACATGATCTTATCTTCTCTAACCGTAGGAATAGGATTAGAGTTAGTTACTTTATGTTTTCTCCTTAGCTGCTTCTGTTAGTATTTTGTTCTTATCTGTTTCCTTTTTATCAAATAACCCTGCTGTATATATACATGTTGTTTTGCGCTTATCTCTATTAATGAATATCAGTTTTTTCTTCCTTCGTTCTTCTCTTTCTCTTCAATCTTTTCTGTATCGTTTATTTCAATGATGAGAAACCTTCATCTTTAATTGCTCCCATGGAGTTTATTTTATTTTTTTTCCATGGGTGTGTTTGAATATACTGTTTAGTTAAACACTTATGCAATAAGCTATTTTTAAATGAGTTTTTTTATAGACAAAATTAGAAACTTACTTGAATAAATTAAAAACGACTTACTCTGATAAGAAATTTTAGAAAGCTTATTAAAATAAGATGAAAATAGTTTATAAGAACCCATAAACTATTTTCATAAGCTACGCATAACCTCTTCCAAACAGGACCTTAAAGTTACAAAATGGTCTCTTCTCAGAAGGCATCTATTAAGGGCGTTTTGAATTTGACATATGAATCACAAGGTCAATTAGATTAGGTTGGTTCTAACATAAGTAAGTTTTGTTTGTGATGTATGATACATCACAAATCTTGACCGTCGAATATATGAATATTTTATTAAATGAAATGGATCTCTTTGTGCAACTTGTAGTTCAAGTTTTTATTTTTGTGTGTTTTAATTTCTTTGAAATTGCAATTAGGTTTCAGAATGACACGAGGGAGGAGCAAAAAATTAAAAATCAACGTATGAATTGCTTAATATAAAAGAAAAAAAGACGAAGAAAAATATTTTTTTGATAGTTCAAACAAATAATTACATATAAAATAATAAAAAATTAACAAACAAAATATTAAACATAAAAATAATTTATTATTGTTAGCATACAGAGCTTTTTAATAATAATTTTTTAATATTATTTAATAATAGTTTATTATGGAATCGAAATATTATCTTTTCGAAATAAAACTTTCTAGTTTTATTTAATAAATATATAATATGATACTATATATGTAATTTTTCATTAAAAAATACTATATATGTTTCTTTTTCAAAATATTATGTATCAAAATAATGTTAATATATTATTTTGATGTAACACTAAATAAAAATATAAACATAAGAAAAAGAGAAAATAACATAAAAAAAAAAAGAAAAAAAATACAATATAAAAGAAATAACATTAGAAAAAAGTAAAAAAAAGGTGAATTGGAGTGTGCAGATTTCGAACCCAGGACCATGGAATTCCATAAATGACAAGAACTGCTGCGCTACAATGAATAAATAGAACTTATTGGCACATTTTAAATAATAGTATTAATTTTGTTTGGAGGAGGGGGGAGAGGGGCCAAGCCCCCTCCCCCTTGCATCCGTCCTTGAATACCAACCGTTATCTTTCCTTATCTTCCTCTCTTTCCCACTAAGTTTTCCATCTCTGCCGCCTTTGTTTCTCAAACCATGTTCTCCACCTCAAACCGTCTTCCTCCTCAAGGGCCTTCGTGCGCAGATCTACGACTACACCTACTTGGGAATGGTTTATTCCGAGTTTAGTTTTTTTTTCCGTCTTTGTTCAAATTTTCTGGATTATTATAATGAAATTTCTAAAGTTTTCATGTGCTTGTGTAATTTCGGTTTCTATTTCCAATTCTATTTGACAGATTGGTTTCTCTATTTTGTGTTCCTCTCAAATTTTCTCTTCCTCTCTCCTTTCTCACGCTTAGATCATGTTCTTCTTCAACTATTTTGGCTAGATAATGGTGGTCTAGAAGGAGAATGTTGAGAGATTTGGCAGTGAATGAAGCATAATGTGGGCCTTTCTCTTTTGGAGACACAAATTATTTATTAATACATGTTTTGGGAAACACTTGAGATTTGGATGATACTAACTGAAGCTAAATTCAGGTATTGAGATATAACATAGTAAATTGATTAAACAGCTTTTGTGAGTGACTTCATCTTTAGCGGGACTCAGAGATCATTAATGGAAAAAATGTAAAAATAAAGAAATTTTAAGGACTACTTTAAATTTGTTTTCGGGACTACTTATAAAATAACAAAACTTTTTAAAATTAAAAAGGACCAAGGTAAAACCGAAATTTCAATTAACAAAACCTATAGTTTCAAATAAATTTTGTAATGTATGATATATCACGATAGAAAAACAATTAAGAGTTTTATATATAGTATATATCACATCAAACTATAAAGTATATCAGAATTTTGATTTAAATCTGGGTTTGTTTTGATTGGATATGTTTATCAGAAAAAAGAACAAGACAAGTATTTAGTAGGGTGATTGGTTATAATTAAGTTTGTCAATATATATATATATATATATATATTATAGTGAATGGATTTACTTGACAAAACTTTGTCAAAAGAATAATTTGACTTTGTTTGTGGTGCATAAAATATAATTGACAAATGTTCCTATAGTCAAATTAGATTATTTAATTACTCTGATCAAGTTAACATAATAAAGACTTAAAAGAATGATGAGTTGATGTTTCTTCACAATCTGACTAAATAAATAGGTTGTTAAATAGTTGGTTACAATTTAATAGTTGTCTTTATACACATGTTGCCTGGGGTAGAAATAGGTTAGGCCGCTCGATATAGGATCGAAATGAAATGCACATAAGAGATACATGACTAAAAACTATATTTTGCCCTTTTTATTGTTATAATTTTACTATGATTGATTTAAAATTACATTACTAATCACTTTATAAAGTTGAATTTTAAACTATATTTTGCACTAATTACTTTATTGCTATGTTGTTTTGGATTTAAAATTCGATACTGTTCTATTTGCTATTCAATAATTTAGTATTATAAACATTTTGATAAGTTTAATTTGACGTAAATGTATTTGTATCAACACTATTTGTTTTGTGAATTTTTAGATTTAAATGTTAGATAGCAATTTTATTTTATAGTTATGAAAATAAGAAATTAAAAAGAGTAGTGCTAAATCCTCTTAAAAATCTTTCTACTTATCCTCCTATTACTTATATATGAAATTAAATGCATTTTCAATCTTGAAATCATAAAAAGCATTAAAAATATTTTTTAATGAGTAAGTAGGAGGATTTATAGAAAATGAAGTAGAAGGATTAAGAATTACTCAATTAAAAATTCTAAAGCTAAAATATAAGAAAAGTACAATTTATTTAACTAATATGCAAATAAAGGGTTTGGGTACGAATATTTAAGTACCCAAAAAGTATGGGAACCGAGATTGCAACCCACCCGGATATGGGAACGGGTATGGAAATTCATGAGTATGAAGATATGTCCTATAATACCCTCGGGGCCGGTTCTGGTCTTTCATAGGCCCTGGGACGAAGTAAACAAAATAGGCCCTTTTAAGGAGTATTTTTTTTATTAAATTATAATAAAGTTTTGATATTGCATACGACCCTATCAATACATCACAATTTCTTTGGGCATAACTTAACAATAACAACACCAAAAACATCACACTTAGGACACAACACCAACAACAAAAACAAAATAGAAGCAACAGCACCAATAGAAGCAGCAACAAAGCAACGCCAACAAGGAAGATGAGTAGAACACATCCTCGACTCTTCGTTCTTTCCTGTTGAGCGCCTTTTTGAAAATAATTTTTTATTTTATTTTTTTGCATAATAGCCATATATATATATTGGGCGGGTGCCCACTCGCCCGTACCCAGGACCGGCCCTGAACACCCTACTCATTACCATCTCTACTACCTTCTGACATTTGAGAAAGTCAACCGCAAGAAACAATAACCTGACAATTGCCATCCAACGTGGGAAGAACAGATTGATTATTTTTAATAAATAAAAAAAGAAAGTGGGAAGAACCTAACACTAGAGGGAATGAGCACAAATAAGAGCGAAAAATTAACATTTAAGCACATAGAAATTCCAAATTGCCAAACTCTGCATAGTCTTCAAAAAACATATTTGTTCAAAAAAATATATTGATATTTATATTATAATTATTTTAGGATATCCTCTCACCTTATTAATATAAAAAATATTAAATCTTTTTACTAAATTTTTTTATAAATCTTCCTGCTCACTTAATTTTATAAATTATCATCTATCTTTCACTTAGCATAAAGAATATAGCATTTTTCTATTAACATTGTAGAAGACTAATTCTTACAATGTAACAAACAGGCTTATCTTTTCATGTTCTTTGGGGGCTCAAATTTTATTCTTTAACTAAGATTGTAGTGTATTTTTATCACACTGTTAATATTCTTGTCTTTATTTTTTGGAAAACTTGCTAACACTCTTGTTGAGAATTCAAATCTAGCATTCTCAAATTATATCTACAATTCATGTCTCACAAATATAATATTGTTACTTCGTTAAAAACATTAACTTTAATTTTAATGTTTAATTTGCTGATAGATTTTTTTAATAACGTGACAACATTCTATTCAATGGACATAAATGAGTACATAATTTAAGAACATCAGATTTGAATCTTCTTTTTTATTGCTTTATTTATATCATGGATTAGAAGAGTATAAAATTTAAAATAAATTATTTTTGCATATCATAAACATAAACATATTAAATATTTAATTTTAACAAAAGTTTGACTTTAAAAGTGTTAATCATCAGTACATGTAGTACATAGAACAAAATAATTCAAAATGATTATTCATCCATAAATTTTATTACATTATCTTTTACAATTATTATAAGTTGTAAGTTGTAACACATTTTTTAATAAAAAAAATGTCAAAGTGCAAATCACATAATTAAGAAGAGATAAGCTCATGTTTTTATTTCTCTTAGTAGACTTTTTATGAAATGTCTACATTCTCTCTTTATATATACTTGTCTCTTTTCCTTGTAATGGCATCTTATCAAATTCTCTCTCTTTCAAAAAGTCAGCGCCTTCTGTTGTCCCTCTCTGAGAGATTTCAGAACAAACATTTTCAAAGCTTGTCTCTTTGGTTATGGAAGATGATTGGGATCTCTATGCTGTGGTCAGAGGCTGCACCACCGCGACAACCACTGCCGCCGCCACCGCCACAACCTCCTACTCTGTATCTTCCTCTGCTTCTGGATCCTCTGGCTTCTTCTCTAGTTTAGCTGCTCATCAAGGAGGCCAAGCAAAAATTTTGTCCCTTTCAAATTCAAACACCTTTGAAGAAAAAAATTCCATTGAAGAATTGGATCAACTTTGCAAGCCTTTCTTCCTCAAATCTCCCTCTTTACAAACATTCTCTTGTTCATCTGCTCCCAAATCGCCTCACACACAGCAAAAACAACAGATTCCTTTTAAGCAGCCTCATGCTGGTTCTGCCACCACACCACGATCTAAAAGAAGGTAAATTGAGCTTTTTTAATTTCATAGTTCTTTTATTTATTTATTTCACTGTTGAAAGGAATCAGAATAAAGGCTTGTTGTCTGAAAAAAGAATGAAGACTTTTTCAGGAGTAATAAAATTCATTTTTAACAATTTCTATAAAAGTTTTGTATAAACTACTCATTATTTACGTACAACTTATTTACTCTCATGTTTAACTATTTTTTTAATATGAAAAATTGAAAAGTTGAATCTAAAACATAATTTGACTGATATTAAGTAGATTATATATGAGTTGTATATATTAATGATTGTATACAAATCACACGATTGAAAAAGGAATTATTTTTTTGACTATTAACTAAAAGATATCTTTAGTACTAACAGAAAGAGAATCAGATCCAATAATCTGAGCCAAAAATTCTTGAATTTATGCTAGCTAATACATAAAAATACAATATATTTATAGCTTTTAATTAATTCATGATTTAAGTGTGAAATAATTTCAAATTAATGCAAGTTTTTGAATAACAGGAAGAATCAGGTTAAGAAAGTTTGTCAAGTGGCAGCTGAGGATCTCTCTTCAGACATATGGGCATGGAGGAAGTATGGTCAAAAACCAATCAAAGGGTCACCATATCCAAGGTAAGTGCATAATTTCGTCATATAAAAATGTTTATATCACTAATTTAAAGTTTGAAATATTTTTTTCATTATTTTTTTATATTTATTTTTGTCACTATTTAATGTTAGAAAGATTGAAAACGTCATTAAATTAATTTTTAAAGAACTAAATTGACTAAATTTTAATTTTTTAAAAACTAAAATAATTATAAAAAAATGCATGCATTACCATTTTAGTAGAGTATTTTTTTTTTAGGCAAAAAAAAAAGTTAGGAACTTTAGGCTTAAGCAAGGCTTCTTTATTTACAAAATAAATAAATAAATAATTTTACCAAAAAAGCAAGGTTTCTTTGTTGTATGATCAACAGGGGGTATTACAGATGTAGCAGCTCCAAAGGTTGCTTAGCTAGGAAACAAGTGGAGAGGAACAGAACAGACCCATCAATGTTTATAGTGACCTACACAGGGGAACACAGCCACCCTGCTCCCACTCATAGAAACTCTCTTGCTGGCTCCACACGCCAGAAGCCACTCACACCCCAAACGGACATTGTTGGAGACTCTGGTAGCGTATCCTTCACGAAACCAGCTTCTCCGACAACCTCAGGGGTGGAAGAAGAGGTTGCAAAGTCAGAGAGCAAAGAGGAAGACATGGAAGATCTTATGAATGATGAGGAGGAGGAAGAAAATGAATTCGAATTACAAGACATGGTTGTAACAGATGATTTCTTTGAAGGTTTAGATGAATTCACTGACCCTCTTACAACAACCATTTCCGATGATAGCTAATATAGAAACTTATTAATTAATAAAGTCTAGTATAGTTGACGAGTTGTTAAATTCTTTAATTTAGAAAAGAGAAACAAATTTCATTTTAGTGATTTATATTTATAGGTCTTAAAAAATTAGTTCATGATTATTTGTTGGAGGATATCTTAACAGATACATAAAAGAATAGGAATTTCTTTTTTTTCTTTTTTTTTTTATTTATTTATTTAGAGGAATTGGTGCATATAGGAGGATTTTAACATTGCTTTGTGGAGGGAAAAAAAAAAGATCTTCCCTATGTATAGTGACATAGTAGATTAGGCGGTGATATCTTTGTTAATTAATATTAGTGATTGCTGTGTTGATGTATATAATAATAAATTTATTTCAACAGGTTTTGTTGGTGGATGTAAATTTGACTAATTTGGTTGAATTCGAAATTGGTTGTGATAGCACTTTTGCATTGACTTTTTTGTGGCAATGATGAGGATTGTGTGACTCTCGCATAAAGTTCCACAATTGTTATTGGGTGGTTATTATTTCAATAGTGCTATGCACAACCACAAAATCTTATAATCCCATTTTGATATTAATCTAATTAGGGTTGGATAGTCAAGACCCCTGCTTGATATTAATCTAATTAGATTTTTACTTTTGTAGGTTGGGTTGAGTTAAAGCTAAGGTAACTAGAGAGGATATTCGAAAAATCAAAACAATAATAATAAAAATGATTTATATATAAATATTTAGATTTAATTTTAATACTAAATTGCTTAAATTTCATCTATGTTAAATTCTTGGAGACAAGCGTTAGCCATGCAATGTGAATGGGATTAGTGTCATTCTAAGGGTGGGGAAACCGTGGTTATAAAATAAATTTAATACTAAATTAATACATTTTTTAGAAAATTATAATTTTGTCATATAATATCATAATTCATTTATTTTATTTGAGTATTGAGTTGGTTGACTAATTTTTAATTTAGTCATAATGTTAATCGGACTTTGCTTTTTCAGCTGGATGAACCTATTTTAAAGCTCATTTATCGTTGTTTATTTCATGAAATAAGCACCAATTTAATTAAAAAAACACATTCCGGAGAAATTTTAGAATATTTATATATGCTTTTAGTAATAATTAAAAGTAAAAAATAATCAGATTTTTGTTTTTTCAAAAATATAAAATCGAGTTGCTTCTCAAAATAATTAATTGAGTTGCTTCTTAAAATCTTTTAGGCTTAATTGCACTTTTGGTCCTCCATATTTTTAATTTTCATGAATTTAGTTTTCTAAGTTTTAATTTCGCGAATTTGATCCCCAATGTTATCAAAAGTTGCAAATGTTACCAAAACTTATTTTAAATGAATTGACCGCATTGACGGTTAAATAATTCACCGTCAATGTTATCAAAACTTGGGCTTTCACTAGAGCTTTGGAATTTTTCCATTCAAGGAAGGTGGATAGGATTAGCATCATCCCTATTGGGAGTGGCACCATCCTTTTTAGTATATAAATAAATTTTTGATTCTTACATATAAAAATGATGATGTCACTACTAATAGAGATAGTGCTAATCATATCCCCTTTTAGGAAGGTTTTACTTATGGACCCTTTAATTTTGGACCCAAAGACTCGAGAAAAGTGTATGTGCATAGGAGAACGAGGCAAGGGAGAAAGGTGAGCATTACCGAGGTGGCAAGATAGTTATAGGTTTTTTTTTTATTCATAGGAAAGTAGTACAACCGGAATTCGAACTCCATACTCACACAAGCATGTTCTCATCCGCTCATCAACTGAGCTACATGACTAGGACAAGATAGATATAGATTTGAGGGAGAGTGCTTTTTTATTACATAGGGTGGAGAAAATAAAGAATGGATATTCTCTAGTTTTAGTACAATTGGGAAAACTTTTGTATTTTGTTTATACAGGAAATAATATTGATATTCATTCCTTCCTCTTACTGTGTTTACTTATTATTTGCACAAATATCGCATTATGCAAACTCGGGTTTAAAATAATTCTTAAGGAAATTAAAAAAAAATATTTACTATAATTATTAATTTTAAGAAAGCACGGTCTCAAAAGTTTTTTTTAGGTCTCAATATTTTTTGGGTTGATTCCGTAAGTTGAGCTTAAATATATTAATGAATCAACCAAATTCTTTATGAGCTTGATATTAAGAGATCACCAATAATTTGTTTAAATATTATGTATGTACGGAAATAGTAATAAGTTAATATATAATACAATCAATAAATTAACATTAAACTAATCGTAGCATGTCCGGATGAATTTCTCAAAAAAATATTTGTAAAAGTAGATTTCTCAAGTGTTATAAGATGATTTTACAAATATCAATTTTCTTGAGCATATTTCTTTATACAATATGCATTTTTGCAGTTAGATTATTAGTTAAGTAACATCATACTAATCCGATCCTAGTTTGTTTGAATGAACTTATTAATAAGTTCTTATATAAGTGAAATTCTCAAAAGGCAAAATCTTTTTTCCTAAATGTTTCAAAAATTAACTTCTCAAATAAATTTTTCTATTTCAAATTATTATCTGAGAAACTAACCTTTGAAATGTATATAAAATTATGATTCCAATCACAGAGATACAAAACAAAAATGTAATATATAATCAAAAACATATTGATTAGTGATTATTTGAGAATTAAAATATATTAAAATAAGTTTTTTATATTATCTCCATCCAATGTATTTTAATATATTCTTGATTAATTGCATACAAATTTGGTTTCATACATAATTACATAACAATTGACTTTTTTGTTATTAATGTATATATTCTCGTATAATTTTCTCTTTCTTTTGTAATAATATATAGGGTAAATTGCATAAAGTACCCCTGAGGTTTTAGAAAATAGCACAAACCATCAACTTTTAAAAAAATTGAGGGGTTGTTTGGTTTGTATTTTCATTTTCTGTTTTCATTTTCTATTTTCTGTTTTCTGAAATTTTACAAAAGAAAAACTGAAAATGCTGAAAACAGAAATGAAAATGCAAACCAAACATCCCCTAATAGTTCACACCATTTTCTCAAATAAACATTAAACATAGTTAAATCTCTCCCTATTTTTTTCTATAAATAAAAAATCAATTTTTGTGTATGCTTTTTTGTACGAAATTCATCTACTGAATTTTCTCAAAAAATATTTTTTCATAAAATAAAAAAATTATTTGTGAATAAAAATTATTTTTTGTGAATTAAAAAATAAATTTAAAAATACTATCATCATTTGTAAATTATTTATTTTTTAATTTACAAATAATTATATTTTATTCACAATTTTTTTTTATTTTATGAAAAATAATTTTTTTATTTTATGAAAAAATAATTTTTTTATTTTATGAAACTTTTTTTGAGAAAATTGAGTATATGAATTTTGTACAAAGAACCATACAGGAAAATTGATTTTTTTTTTATTTATAAAAAAAAATAGAGAGAAATTTAACTATGGTTAGTGTCTATTTAAAAAAATGGTGTGAATTGCTAAGTTTTTTTAAGTTTAATTTGGTGTTTGTGCTATTTTTTAAAATCTCAGAGGTAGTTTGTGTAATTTACCCTAATATATATTTATTTATCTTTATAATGATTAAAATTTTCTCATATAGAATTTTTCTGAACTCCTTGTATATGATTATAGTTCCAAAAACTGATTATTTAAATAAAATATAGAAATACATCATCTAGTGTGTACCACTTGTGCACTGCTCTTACATAATGTTTTAATTTTGAAATAATTAATTAAATTTGTGTTTACTCTAGTTTTTTAAAACTATAATTTTCATTTAATTTTCCTTATTAAATGCATAAGGAAAATTAAAATGCTGCCAGGATATAAATTATTATTACAACGTAACTATAATGTATATATTTTTTTTATCTAAATGAAACAATTATATTGTTATTTATATAAAGTATTTAGTATTTTAATTTCGGTACTAAGATGCATCATAGAATTGAAAGACAATTGGTTGTTCGTAGTGACAGTAAAATTTGAACCTCTTAAAAAATTAAAAATTTAAGTTGAGAATATTGTTAGATGAGTTACATGAAAAAGATTAGAATTGGTAATTAACCCTTTGGTTTAAAGAGAGAAAATGTAAAGAAAGAGAGTGTAAAGAAAGAAAGTAGAGAGAGGAAAAAAGTGAGAGAAAGATAAGAGAAAATGAGTGGGTTTAGTTTGAGAGAAAATGAAGAGAAAGATAAGAAAAAATATATGTGAGACCTATGAATAGTAGACATTCACTCTCACAATATCAACTTTATCTCCATTTTGGAGAGAAAGTTTTCTAGTGGAATCCATACTTAATTGGACATTTCCCTCCATTTTTTCTCACAAACTAAACTAAAAAAAGTTGTGTTTTTACGTGCTTTCTCTCCTCTCATTTTCTTTCCTTCCATTTTCACCCTAAACAAACATAGTGTTAGTGATGAGTAGGAGAAATTAAAACTTAAAAATAATAATTTTGAAAAAACAAATTAAAAATATAATAATTTAAAATTCTAAATTTTACTATAGGGAAAAGTATGTATGAAGAAGAGTATCAAAGAAGTAATTGCAATATAATACAAATGAACCTATCAATTACACATGAGTATTTTAGCAATAAAATTTAAATTTATCATATTATTAATTAAATAAACATATTTAAATATAGCTTATTATTGAGATCTTTATATAAATAGGATAAGAGATAATATAATTAGTAGTAAAGTACTACGTATGTCTTATAATAGAGTAACATTTGTGTGGACATATGTATTTATGGACACAACCAATCAAAAATTAAAGTGATATTAAAATAATAATAACATCAAATTTCAAACATGTATTAACATTATTTAAATATAAATACTTGAATCTCATTGGTTGTGTCCAATAAACACATTGCATACAAGTTTTACTCCTTATAATATGAAAGGGAAGAAAAGTATATTCCAAAAAGAAATGTAGAGATAATGTAACATGCGGAGTAGAATTATCAGCGATAAATACCTAATCCATAAATGACACCAAAACGACGTTTGGTGCAAGAGAAAGTTCAATGTATGAGCATGTTGTAGTTAGGAGTACTCATCTTTTCATTAAATCCATAGAACAAGCAATAATTCATACAAGAACCAAAACACATTTGATTTCCGCCAAACACGCCGCCGCAAGCACTATTGCAATAAGCATAGCATGCTTGTTCAAGTGTAGCTTCTGCTAAAGTTCCAATGGAACGAGTATTAGAACTACTACTTGATTCTTTTACTGATGATTGGGAATTTTTAGTAACAGATGAAGAAAGTTCTGGAGTTAAATCAACCCTAATATTTTCCCCAACCACAACTGCAACTAGCATAACTATAAGTGTCCCTATAACTTTTCCTTCCATTGCTACTTAATTTGTCTTAATTAATAAAAATCTTTCTTATTTAAGTTAAATTATCTAACTATGGTAAAACTTTAATTTATCGTGCATGGAAATTTATATATCAACATTTTTTAGTAAACAGGGGCGGTTTTGAGTCTTAGCAAGGTGCCCAATCACTTAGGACCCATAAAAATGTAGGCTCCAAATATTAGATAATATACTTTACATGCTTCAAATATTAAATGATACACTTTACAATTAGTATTACATAATAGAATAAATAGTAAAATGTTTAGATTTCTAATATCATCACTTGGGTTCAATTCCTAGAATTAACATTTTGGAGTTTTCTTTTTCTCTTTTCTTGGAATTGGCGATTTTTCTAGTTTTTTTTTTTTAAAAATATTGAAATAATAAATCGGACCTTAAAATCTTTGCTCCGCCCCTCATAGTAAAACTGCCAAATGACTAATAATAAATTAGTAATATAATAATTACTTGAAGAACATTATTGGTTGAATTTAATATATTTTTTAGGTGAAATACTCAACTTATAAATATCAATATCATATTATAGAAGGGTTAAAGACGAAATAATTAATTAATAACCATGGTGTCTCTTTAAAGCCATTTGCATGCAGCCTTGATTCTTTTATAGCTGACGTATTTTTTTTTTATATTGATAGGAAAGTAGTACAATCGAAATTCGAACTCTGTACTCATACACGCATGTCCCCATACACTCACCAACTAAGCTACATGATTGAGACTTATAGCTGACACATTTCAAACTTGACCTTTAGTTAATTTCAATATATATATTTCAAAAATTAATTTCAATATATATATTTCAAAAAATAATTATATGTTAGTAGGATTATTAATTATTAACAAGTCACATCAATATTTTAGCATTTGCGGCTACTACTACTATAGAAAAGAAAATAGCAAGATGAATATATTATTATTTGGTATAAGTTTTAGTTCAATATATATATAAGATGAATATATTATTATTTGATTATTTTTTTAATAAAAGAAAAAGTTTTTCATTTTTTAGTTAAAAATTGGACATTATTTAAAAAGCTTCAAAATAGTTTTTCACAGCTTAAAATTATCTTAAAAATCGCTTAATATCCAAACAAAAATCGATTAAGTCTCTGACAATTATTTTTTTCACAGTTAATCACAGTTAATTCAAACACACTCTAACTCGTTAAAATATTCAAGCTAAACTTAAAGTTTAAAGTCATTTGTTTAGTTAAAAAAATGAGTTTTAACGAGTATTTAATGAGTCAAATCCGAATATTTCTTAAATAACTCGAATCATTTTTACCTGTACTATCCATTGTCATCCCGAAAAAAGGTATGCATAATTTATTTTTAAGAAGGGTTTGATTCTCGAGAATTTTAGTATAATTATCTCAATAAGGAAACATGTAAATGCAGTTAGAAAATAAAAATATAAACAAACAAAATGACAATTAATAAATTGTCCCTCTTACTCATATAGCTTAAGAGTTGAGTGCATGAGAATATACGTGTGGGTATATTCTATTTATATATTTTTTTATATAAAAAAAGGCTTAAATATATTTTTGGTTCATGTAAAATAGAGACTTTTTGGTTTTAGTCTCTGTAAAATATTTTTTTTGTTATTAGTCAAACACTTTAAAAAAATAACTTGATTTTAGTCCCTAAAGCTTTAAAGGATGGTGGGTTAAGCCACAATCTTGGAGGGCTAGAAGGGTTTGGATTGGGAAGGCATAATCTGCCTTGGTTTGTTTTGCAGTTTGTTGCTGAGTTGATGACTCAGCCACTAAAGATTGAACCTGGGTAGATGACCCGGTTTGTTTCTGGGTAGATGACCCAGTTTGAGTCGGTGACTCAGATTGGTTTTGGGTAGGTGACCCAGTTGGGGTTGATGACCCTGACTTTTTGGTAGGCCCAGGTAGGGCTATTCTAACTCCTCGACCCCTTGAAGAGGCCATTGCTGCTTTTCTAGGCATAAGCCTATTTTCCCTGTAAATATTCACGAGTAAGATAATCAGGGAGAGAGTTTGAAGTGCCTTTGAGATATTCTATTTCAAAATCAAAAACACTTAAAATAGCTTGCCATCTAGCAAAAATTTGTTTAGAAGCCAGATTTTTTACATCCTTTTGAAGAATATCTTTTGCTGATTTGCAATCAACTCTGATTAAAAATTTTCGATTAAGTAAATCAGATTGAAATTTTGAAACACAGTACAATTGCTAAAACTTCTTTTTTGACAGTTGAGTAATTTTGCTGTGCAGAATTCCAATGTTTTGAAGTGTATGCAATGATATGCTCTTTGCCATGCAATTTTTGTTTGAGGATGCCACCATAACCAATATCTGACGCATCAGTCTCAACTATTTTATAGGCTTGGGGTACTGGGAGATACAAACAAAGGAGGTCTTTGACCTGGCGTTTGATTTGCTTAACCACACTAGTGTGTTGATCTGTCCAGGGAGGGGGATTTTTCTTAAGACGATCATGCAAAGGTTTAATGATGTTATTGAGATGAGGGACAAAGTCTCCTACATAATTAAGGCATCCTAAAAATCTTTGGAGTTGGGTTTTGTCAATAATTTGATCTGGAAATTTATCAGCAAATTCTATCGATCTGCTAATAGGGACAATTGTTCCTTGGTGGATCATGTGACCAAGGAATCTAATTTTAGTTTGGAAAAGACAAAGTTTTGAACTTGAGACTGCCAATCCATTTTGACGGACAACATTGATGAATATATTGATATGTTTAAAATGTTGGTCTATAGACTGAGAAAAAATTAAAACATCATCAATATAAACAATTGAAAATTTGGAATAAGGATTGCAAATATCATTCATGATCTTCTGAAATTCAGAGGGAGCGTTCTTTAAGTCAAAAGGCATCACATTCCATTCATACTGGCCAAAAGGGACAGTAAATGCGGTTTTATACCTGTCAGTTTCTTTAATCTGAATTTGCCAATATCCAGACTTCATGTCAAATTTTGAAAAGATTCTGGCAGCATGTAGCCTATTTAGAAGATCTTTCTTATTAGGAATAGGATACCTAATCCATTGTAGAGCTTGGTTTAGAGGCTTATAATTTATCACTAATCTGGGAGTTCCTCTTTCAACCTCAGCTTGTTTGTTGACATAAAAGGCTGAACAAGACCAAGGACTTTTGCTTTTCCTGATAAGCCCTTTATCTAAGAGATCTTTAATTTCTTTCTGACAATATTGGAGGAGTTCCTCATTCATCTGGATTGGTCTTGCCTTGGTAGGGATTTGACTTTCTTTGAAGTCCTTCTCATAAGGCAATTCAACAATATGCTTTTTTCTGTTCCAAAAAGCATTTAGGAGATCAGAACAAATTGTAGATTGAATATGTTGTTGCAAAGTTTCTATTCTTTGCTGGATATGGGATTGCTCTAGTTGAGCTTGAATTGTTTTGAACGAGATTTCCTCTTTGAGGAAATTGATCTGATTTGATTTATGATCAATGATATTGAGAGTCTTTACTATAGGTTTCTTGACAAATCTAAAGACTATTTGCCTTCCTAGATGTTTGGTACTGATTCCTTCATCAGAGATTTCTAAGGGAAATAATGCTCTAATAAAGGGGGTTCCCAAAATTACTTCATTTTTGAGGTCCTTGACTAACAAAAAGGAAGTTTTTACCTGATAATTACCATTTTTAATAAGGGCATTGGAGAGCTTATATTTGATTTTAAGCCTAGATCCACTAGCAGTGCTTAGTTTCTCTGTGGTTTTCTCAAAATATTTAGTTGGAATTAATCCTTCGAGAATACAATTCGAATCAGCACCAGTATCGAAGAGTGCCATAGTATCCAATACAAAATCCTCTATTTTGATTTTGACTTGAATATAAAACTTCTGGATGGTTAATCGGTTAATTAGCCTAAGGAAATCTTGTTCTTCTCGATCTTTAGTACAGATAGGATCAGGTGTCCTGGTTTCTGGTTCCTCCGAGTCATTCTCTAAATCCTCTAATTGATTTAGAATAGTTTGGTGAATTTGTTGTTGCTCCTTGATCTCTTTTATTTCTTGTTTGAGATTATTAATCTCAATTTGGAGATCTTGGATGGTAACAGGTTTAACCGAACTTCTTTCCAATCTTTTAATGATTGGTTTAAGGTCATACTTATTGGTAATCACTAAAGTTTTGGCTTTTTTCTTTTCTAAGGATTCCTTTAACCTATTTAGGTACACCTTCTTTTCCTGAGGATTAGGGATTGAATTAATGGCTTCAAACAAAAGGTCTTGCTCTTTTGTAAGAACATTAATTTCTGGAAATTCTTCATTATCTGAGGAAGAAATCTCATCATCCTGTTGGATATTGTTTAAATCTTCTGACCCTTCCTTTTCTGATTCTTCATCGGAGGTATCCACAAGGAGGCTACTAATTTGATCTTCTATAGTTTGTTCAAGATTAAGATTGCTAATCCTTTTTCGGAGTCTACAATATTTGCTTACATGTCCGGGTTTTTTACAATTATAGCATATGATTGGGGATTTGGACGAGGACTGCCTAGGAGTTTTTCTAGTAGTTGTTGTTGTTCTAGGAACCTTTTTCGGATTTCTATACCTATTACTAGGAAATCTCTTTGGTTTATCCTCATGATCTTGCTTGTTAGGTTTTTTGGTTTTTCTCTTTGAGCATCCTGGAAGACCAAATTGCTCGCAAAAAGATCCTAAATCCTTCTTGTTTTGGGCCTTTTCTCGGGCTAACTGCCTTTGAATTTTGTCATCTTGGCAAATTTTTAAGGCTACTTTTTGGATAAAAGAAATCAATTATCCATAGCTGAGCTTGTCATACGGGATGATCCCATCAGGTGTTAAGCTTCTAATTTTATCTCTAACTTTATCTCCTAGAGATTTTGGTAATCCTGCCAAGAATTTTTCTTTCCAGAAAGGCTGTTGACTATCTTCTCTGGTGTAAACCCTGGTAAGGAAAGTATCCTTATACCATCTAAAATCAGCTAAGGTTTTACACTTAAGGTTTGAGAGTAATTCTGCAGATCTATCTTTCCATAAAGATGGATCCCCTATGAAGTGTTGGGCTATGGTAAAAACTAAGGTGCTAACAGCATCTGGAATAGTTTCCCCGTTGCCGTCAAGGACAGGTTCTCCTTGTTCGTCTGTTTTAATAGCGGAAAAATGCTAGCTTTATCTTCTTCAGTGAGATAGTTATCCCACCATCCTTTAAGTTGTCCTGAGAACCCAGATACTATTATGTTTGCTATAACTTCTTCTGAGCTATCGTGAGCTGTTTGATATGCCGTGCACACCATGGTCATATGCTGGAGCATAGTCATGATGTTGTACTCAGTCTTTCCATCTATGTTCCACTCATAGACATTGTTGGCATTGAAGCTATTGAACCTAGTCTTGGTCTAAGGCTAGATCTGGTGCTACCATTGGTTGTAAGTAAGTCTTGGTTAGTCCTTTCCATTTCGTTATGGAATTTGTCAGGATGGGGCACGCCTTAGCGGACTCTTGGTCCGATTGGAGATCAGATTCTTAGGATTCTTCTTGATTGACCATATTAATGGATAATTTGGAGGTTTGTCTAGTTTCTTGAAGTAACTTCCTGTTGTGGTGTATCAGGGACAACAGTTGTTTTGAGTAAATCATTAATCTTACTCAAGAGCTCATTGGATGAATCAGATTCAGTCCTAAGCTTGGCCTTTTGTAATGTTTGTTTAGCCTTGTGGGAAAGTTTGAAAGGCTTGAACAATGGTTTTTCAAGAGGTCTAGATGCGGAGGCATCTTCTGATGATGAAAGTCTTGAATGAATTCCTAGGGGAGGAGGTTGTTTAGGGGAAGAAATCTTTTCCCCTATAACCTGAAGATATTTGTTGGTATAGTTCGCCTGTTCCATTAGGCTTTTGATATCTCTAGAAGTGACCTCTTCCTCTAGATTTTTGGTTTTGAAAGGTGATGCTATCACAGGGTGATGTTTATCATCCCTAATATTCGGTAACTGATACTGATTGGAAGGAGGTAGTTCTGACCTAACCATTTCACCATCCTTCAGGTGCCAAATAGTGATAACATTAGTAGTTCCTTGTCCTACTAATTCTGTTTGAAAAGGATAATTTATTTGGGTCTTGACTGTGTAAGCATGAAACCAATCAAAGAAGGGGATATTCATGTGAACTTTTTCGAGAAAACTGTAATATTTCTCTTGAATTTCTTTTCTTTTTAGGCCCTTAAAGTTATTGAAAAACCATGTCCTCTGAGGTTCCCAATCCTCAGAATAAAAGTTTTTACGGAGGACTTCTTTATCTATGAGGAACTTATGAGATAACATCATAATGGTCATTCATAGAAGAGTAGGTTGGGGATCTTTGATCTTCATCGTCGTTTGCTTGATAAGTGGTTCTGGGAATTGTAGAACTTGTCTCTATTCCATGTAAATTGACTTCAGGTATTACAGTCTTAGGATTAATGGTTCTAAATGTTGGTTGGGATGCTATAGAGAATGATCTCCTGGCTGACATGAATTCTACCTGGGAGGTAGCTGACCTATAGGAAGCTTCTGACCTAGAAGAGAACGAGTTTCTTCTATCAAAGATAATTTCTACCCTTCCTAAGTCAGATTGTCTGATTTCTTGAAGCTTTGGCGCTTGTCTTGGAATGGTACGAGTGGCTCTTTCTATAGACCACGATTTTGGGAGTTGGACTTCATCCCATCTGATGAGCCTAGGAATGGTGACATTTGCTTTTGTCATATCTGTGACAAATAGAGTTGTTTCTCTATCATCAGATTTTAGAAGGACTCTAGAGTTACAAGTGTTCATGACCTTGTATTGAATCCTATATATGAGTGCTGCTGGAATGGATCCTTCCTTCATGTTTAGACCATGAAGTTGAATGTTTAAGAATAACGAATCCAGAATGTTTCTGTCCAACAGGCTAACGGTTTTGTTAGGAAAACAATTGAAATAGACTGGTCCGTGACCTAGGCTTGTTTCGACAGTTCCTAAGAGGGAATCTTTGAAATCTTGGTGCCTAATGTCTCTAAGACACATGAGGATTGAAGCGTGAAGACCTTCTCTAATAAGAGGTTTCACTGCAACTTGGACACATCCGATATGGAGATACCTGTATTTTCTAGCATGTTCTGCTATAGATTGTTTTGTCAGGAGATGAAATTCTTCTCCTGCCTCTGGTCCCAGAGGGATGTTGTTTTCAGCAGTTTTGATTATGTAGTCAGAACTACGAGCCAGTTTAGACTCTTCAGGGACGTATAATTCATCCTGAGGGATTTTTGGTATTTCCCAGTTGTCTATGGCTTGGTTGATATCCTCGAAGCAGACTTCTTCTTCGAAGATGTTATGTTTAGGAGGAATTTCCTCCTGGCTAGTATTTTGCTCAGTGAGCACACTTTGATTAGATTTTGATGAAGATGGGGTAGCTGAAGTTTTAATAGAAAGGCGTCGAGAAAGAGATCGTAATAAACTAGCCATGATAACAACTTCTGATATCATTACCATCATTTGGTTCCATAGAAAAATATTTATCAAGTTAAGTTAATGAATATCCAATGAATCTGAGTTTTAGGCTATATACCTACACATCCATTTATCAAAAAACTCTTTTTTTTTTTATGTTATTTATCTTAACTATAGCCACCATGACACTTAAATCATATATTCTAAAGAGAGCATCGACAAATTAGTCTTACGGCCTTCCATCAGGACTTACTGCTACAGCTTCTTTACTAATATGATTTAATTGCATGTACTTCCAGTTAAGATTAATAATATATGGTCATTATAAATTAAAAATAATTTACAATATTCCAGATTCATAGAGATAAACAGTAACTTAACATCAACAAATATATTCCTACTTCCCCATCAGGCTCTGATACCAGAGATCCGGCGGAAGCTACTGGAAAATTAAAAGTCAGAAGCAGGAATGCAGACGGACTGCTAAATATATGCAACAATATAATATGCAAATATGTAAAATGCAGAAATTAAAACTGGAATTGGACCAGTATTATAAAGCTTTAATTAAAAAGAAAAGAAAAAGAAAGCCGATTGCGAGTAGTCTCAACGATGTCGGCTGGAGGGAGAAGGGAAAAGAAAATTACAGAAAGAGAATTCTTATTAAAACAGAAGAAAAGGTTACAAAATATCTCTCAGAGCTTCTCTCACTAAAAACTCTCTCTAAGTTACTCGATCATAAAGGGTACCTCACAACATGGTCAAGGCCTCCTTAAATAGAAATTAAAAACACTATTTGCACAGTTCCGTTTTCATGACAGGATCCTACTTTACCTAGACTAAAAACATATTTAAACTTAAAAAAAATATTAAAAAACGGTACAGTAAAAAAGAAAATTTCAATCACTGTTTCCGTCTTTTGGTACTATATAAAAAAAATTCAAAGAATAATTAATAATTAATTATTAATAATTAACAAGAGAAAATGAAGGAAAAGTGTAAAGGGGAAAGGGTAGGAGGCTTGGAACTAATCGGAAAACAAATATCGGACCCAACCTCGTCACTCACAAACCCATCTTCCTTCCTCCGCCAAGTACGGTGGTTTCGCCGCCAGCAACCTTGCACCTGATCCATTGGTCGTGTGATTACCAATAACAAAAACGGTGATTCACCCTTTTCAATTTCTTCTGCCAATCCCCATGCCCTATTTGATTTTAATTATGGAAAACCCTATTATCTTTTTATTTTTTAATTTATTAATTATTATAGGGAAATTGAATTTTCATAGTCACGTGACATGCACTGCTCTCTTCCTCCTTTTCATTTCTTTCCCTCCCGCTCTAACTCCGCGCCTGCTTTCAAATTTTCCCACTACTTTTCTCTAGAAAGGGTGGCGAGAAAATCTCAGAGTTCAGCAACACACCGCAAGAGATGGTGGAAGACGGCGACCTCGCTGGAACTATTTGCTCCATCTGCTACGAGGGTCTCAAGCCCGTTACCGAAGACCTCCAATCTATCTCAATATGCGGCCATGTCTTCCATGAGCTCTGGTAAAAATTTCCACTACCCTTTTGCTTTAATCGAATGAAGAAGTGTTAAAGTTTTGATCTTTTTCTCTGTTTTACAATGTGTTCTGTTTGGTGCAGTTTGCAGCAATGGTTTGAGTACTGTGCTAGAGGGAAGAAGCACACCTGTCCCGTTTGTAAGCAGAGTTGCAAGCCCGGTGATGCCTGTAGGCTTTATTTTCAATCAATTGGAGACGTGAAGGATAGTGTTCTTCCTCAGAAGCTTGTTGATTTTGAGGAAGATGCTGGCGTCCTGCGAAAAGAAGTGAAGAGATTGGAAGCACAAGTTTCGGGGCTTAAGTCGCAGTTGGAACTGCAAGGAAGGGAATTGGAAGAAGTTAATGAAGAGGTAGTTTTTGTTATTTATTTGTTTTTGATTTCTGGTTCTGTTTAGGTTAGTTTTTTTTGGTTTGTTCTGAATTGTAACTTGAAGATTGAACTGATGATTGCTTTGTTGATTGTTTGATTGCTGATAAATTCTGGATGGAGATTGTGTCGGGGATTTGTCAATTTGTTTATGGGTTATAAGTAAGACAGAAGAAGATTGAGGTTTTGTTTTTGATGGAGTTGTTCTTTCGAATTGCACTTGACAAATGATTTTTGACTATGGCTCCCAATGAGTAAAGAAATTCAGGATTTATGATTTTTCCTTGACTTATTATTTGAAGCTGTAATTGAACATATTAAAGAAGCCTCAATATGTTAATGTTTGGGAATTTGGCTATTGACATAAGGGTGAGTCATGAGTGAGTTAGTATAGTGAAGGACTATGAACCTTGGTCTGTGTTTTTTATTAATACCATATGCATATTTGCAGTCAGATTACTAGTTAATTAATTAACACCAAACTAATCGTAGCATGTGTGGGTGAACTTCTCAAAAAGTGTCTAAACTCTAAAGAAGTAGAATTCTCAAATGTTATAAGTTGTGTTTACAAATGTTTCAAATATCAGCATCTTGAGCATGTTTCTTGATGCAATATGCGCATCTTTGCAGTCAGATAATTAGTTAAGTAACATCAAACTAATCCTAGCTTGTTTGGATGAACTTATTAAAAAGTGCTTATATAAGTAGATTTCTCAAAAGTCATAAGCTGTTTTTACAAACGTTTCAATGACCAAATTCTCAAATAAGTTTTCCTATTTGAAGTTGCTTATCCGAGAAGCTAACCTTTGAAATTTATATAGAAACAACTTATCACATTAGACAAAAAATATGATTTGTATAAGCTCTTCTTAAGAAGCTCATTGAAATAGGCTTAAGGAACTTCTCATACATGGGTGTCACATATATATATGTCTATAGAAGTTCTCACTCTTATTTCAAAAAAGGGTGAGTTGGTGACCAAACATAAAATATGTCATTCATATTTATATTCATATTCATATTCATATTAACTAATTAAATTAACTTATTTTGCTAATGCTGTTGATTTCTTTCGGCTCTTAAACAATTTCTGCCTTCAGCTTTGTGCTTGCAAGGAGCAGGCAAAGACAGAAATAGCATTAAAGAAGGAGGCCTTAAATCAAAAATCATCCATACTGTTCCAGCTTCAATTTAAATCACAGGTGAATTACTCTGCAGCCTTTTGTTTATGTGATGTAAATTGATAAATTAACTATTTGCAAGCAGAAGTAACTTGTATTAATTTCATGCTGACTCAGGAGCTTGAGAAGTCAACCTTGGAGTGTTTTAGATTACAAGATAGAAATATGGCCCTAGCTAAAGAACTTGCAGCGTTAAAATTGTGAGTGCCCATATTTTTTTTTCCGTGATATAATATCTATTTTATTGTTTTACTACTTTCTAAATTATTTTATGGTCTCGCCTGTAGAGTTTCTGATGTGGATCTTAATGAAGAGGAGATTTTGAAGCTTGCCACTTTAGGCAATGGGGCTAACAGTAAAGATACAATAGACACATTGAAAAGATCTCTGGTCTTGCGGAACAGGTTTCTCCTCCATATGTTTTTTCATTGGTAGAAAGCTAGGTAGTAAGGGCTTGTTTGGTTTGTGTTCCCGTTTCCTTCCTGTTTTCATCATTTCAAGATCTCCTTAACAAATTTAAAAAAACAGGAAACAGAGTGAAACAAGGTGGCAGTTTTTGAAAATTGGTTATTATAGGCACACATTTCACCAATATTTCTTAAAGGGTTAATTACATTAACTTACCATGAGGTTAGTGTTAAATGGATTTGAATCCTCTCAGGTTGGATTTGAACATGACATTTTTGTGTCTTTCTCTTTCTTCATGAGCATTAAACAAGTGAGGTCTTTTTGAAATTTATGACGATTAATATAGAAAGATATAGATTCTTGTTCAAATTCAACATGAGAGAATCCAAATCCGTGTTTTAAATATAATTGGACCTTCCTTATTTTGAAAGTTATGCATACTTCTCTCAATTCATGCAATTTTTCTTACTCGTTGAGCCATATTATTTTTAAAACATTATGTCTACATTCTTTATTTTATGTACGGACTATATACGATAGTCTTAAAAATAACAAGACGTACTAGGAAGGTATGTGTAATGAGTAATTTTCGAAACAAAGACAATCCAAGTGTATATAACACTAACTCAAAGGAGGTTAGTGTTATAAACCTTTTCTTAAATTAATTTGGTCTCGTTGACTAATATTTTTATGCCTTGCCCTGAAATTAATTTGTAACTTCACTTATTTTCACAGGAGTTACAAAGAGTTAATGGCCAAGTGCAATGTTCTGGGAAAAGGTGAGGCTCGTTATAGTAAAAAGCTGGAGAAAGCTAAAGAGAAGATCACCAAACTGAAGGTAAGCACACGATGTTCTTGCTAGCTGATAGTCTCACTAGTAGCATTTTTTTCATGGATCATTAGGAGAAGAAATAATTACTTTATTTTGCTAGCTTTGGATGAATATTTTTCCAAAATTAGTCTTTCCCAAACATGCAGTAACTAGGAATTTTTTGGGCATTTGTAGGCGAGGGTGCTAGAACTGGAGATGGCAGTTGAAGTAAAAGAGAATGAATATCTGATGTCTCTGAAACTTTCAAAGAAAACCAAACATTCAAATAATCTTTTAAATAACACCAATCCTAATCCTGAAGCAATGACAACTAACAAAATTTCATTTGAAGAGCAAAGCAAGAAAACTTCAATACCCAAATCTGGAATGGATCTCACAGCAAACAATTACCATGAATCTTTACAATCTTTGAAGACAGAGAACTCTATTGCTTCTAAAAGTAATGCTATGAATACTAGTAATAATGGAAGTAAAACTACCTTTTCTCTTGATGAAGAGAGGGATTGCATCATAATTGATGAAGAGGATTCAGAATTTACTAAAGCTCTGTCGGGACGTCGAGAACAGAACCACAGAGATCGACATAGTCATACTGAAGATATTGGTTTCAGCAATCCTTCTCTTTCTAAGCCAGAAGTAGCATCTAGCATAAAGAGTGAAACTTCATTGCAAAGAAAATGTAATTTAGCTGATTCTTCAAGAGTTGATGTTGACATTGAAGTGACCAACATTTCTGCTGGTGCTATGGATGAAGATGTGAACTTCAAAGCCAGTGCTAAACAAGTTCACGTTCAACCCACAGTTAACATTAGAAAGGAGTCACCATTAACAGCTTCAAGTTCAGGTATGGTGCTAGTTGAGTTTTAGAGTGGATATGCATGTGTGTGTATATATACGTAGGTTTAAATTTAATTTTGGTCCGTGTATGTGATGTGATGTCCGATTTCAAATTGTTCCATTAAGTAAATGGTTTCAATTGCATCCTATACAAAAAACATTATCACTTTGACCCTAACTGCTTGCTCCTGTTATAACTCATTTTTGTTATGGTCCTTATGTAAAACACTCATTTTCAATTTGATCCTTACATCTTGTGACACTCATTTTAAATTTGGTCCTTATATTTGACACTAAATTCAATTTAGTTCCTACGATGTTAAGTGCGTTATAGTACTGAGAGGGCATTATAATTGTAAAAAATGATGGGGATCAAAGTAAACTTTTTTAGAAGATAAGTAGACATAATTGAAAAGGATTTGAAGTATAGGGACCAAACGAAAATAAGATATCACATCTAGGTGCCAAAAGTATATTTACTACAATATATATATATAGTAGATAGTGTAGATTTTGGTTTTGTGCGCCACACTAATTTCTGAGCGCACCAAGTATAAAATGGAATTAATTTCCGAGCATGCAGCAAAACGGAAGTTAATATTCGAACGAATGTGTGGTGGCACAAGAAAGGGGTGGGTGCGCATAGTGCTGGCCCAGATTTTGTGAAATAGTGGAGAAATTTAAACTGGAATATCCTTGTTTCTTTTTCTGAAGCTCCTGTGGACGTCTGCTTTTCTGGTGGATTGCTTGGTCCTGATGGAACTCAACGATTCTTGGGTAAATGGTGCAAGCGTGGTAAAAACAGTGAATCAAGTCAATCAACATCTGCAAAAAGTTCAAATAATGGGGATTTGATAGCTGTCGGGGCCGATGGTAGAGGAGGCACAGTAAAAGTTCTAAGGACTCCAAGTCTATTCATCTTGGTAAGTTCTGTCCTTTGTTGAACTGTTTAATTTTGATTGAGTGTAATGTAAGTAGCAAACATATATGGCCTAAAAGGGTTTCTTTGATTCGTTTGAAGTAGACTAGTAGCATTCTGATAAGAACCTTAGGAAAACCACATCACAAAAAAGCTAGTTGTAGTTGGAGAGCCCAAGGCCTTATAAACCACATCACAAGAAAGAATGTACTCCCTCCTTGCCACTTACTGTGTCACTTAAGCATTATTTTTTATTTGTCTCATTTCCTTTGTCACTTTAGAATACCAATGTAACTATTTTTTTCTTCCCAAATTTACCCTTAACAGTAAATTTCCATCAACCATAAACCATTATCTGCATCTACATTGATGTTGCTTTTATAAGTCAAAGGGTATAGTAAGAACTTCACCTTTAATTTTGGTAAAACATAGAATATTAATTGTATTTCTTAATTTCGGTTCGAAAACATTAAAAGTCACAGAAAATGGGAAAAGAATACAATGAATAATGGGGTATCTGAGAGATCCCTGCCCTCCTCTGTTCAAAACTCACTTCTGATTTCACACACCTATTACAATCTGTTCTCTCCTTTTTATAAATATTTGACAACTTAGTACTCCTAATTCTATTATTATAGCAACTCCCTTTAGATATATTTGTGCATTGTTTTGCTGATGTTTCTTAAAACTGTAAACTGACCTGAGAAGTTTATGTATTGCAGGATGGTAAGGAAAATTCAGCAAGTTCAAAAAGGTTGAAAGTTGGACCCAAAACAAGTAATGTGCAATCCCAAGGGTGCCTGCAGATAGAACACTTCTTTGGGAAAGTCCGTCAATGATCATTGGTACATGTGATATTTTTATTGTAAAAAGCAAAGGAATGCATCATTTGTCACAGGAGACGACGAAAGATTAGCGTGTTTAGATATCTGTTGACAAAACTTGAGTTTTTGTGAAATTTTGTTAAACTGATATTTGTTCAATGAAATGAAAGTGACGTTTTTGTTCAACGACAGTTTGAAGCCTTTTTCCTTTCAGTCAACTGATTTTTATTTGGTAATTCAAATATTATGGGGCATATCATTATGTAGAGATGAACGTTAAATGGGTTATTTCGACAAAAAGTCAAACACACTTTGGAGATTTATTTATTTTCTTGGAAAGTTTTCATCACTTTGAATATTGAGCTTTGTAGTTTTGGTTAAAGTTAAACTGTACCAAAATGTTGTAATTGATTCCTATGCCTCATGATCTAACGATATTGCAAAGTGGTCCTTTCCTTTCGGTATGTTCCTGCGTTCTAAACAATACAATTATTTTATTTTTGGACAGCATAAACAATACAATTTGAATGAGCTATATATCTTGCTTGAGATAGATGAAGTTATTGACATCTTTCTATTTTGAAGATAGGTTGGCCTCCAAAGATAACAAAATTATAATCTACATCAAAATTGTAATGTGAGGATTTATGCATTGAGTTTATAAGCTACAAAGTATATATAACAATCAAATTAACTTTAATTTATTTTTTAGTACGTTGATGGAGTATTAATCAATAAGTAGTGGTGCTGTTCATCTTCCATGAAAGGAGACAAACTGTTCAAGGTGCCTATGTCCTTTCAAGGGTAGGGTTAAAATCACGAGCTTTGTTTATGGTCAATAGAGCCGCTCTCAGCGCCTCTAGTAATCCTGCTCCAACAGAACCTCTACTGAGCAAATCTGCCATAATTGTGCAAAGAATTTAGACCAACCTAGTTGCCCAAAACCAAAAATTTCCGAATCAAAGAAATGAAAGTGCAAACATTGAGTTGAAAGAATTTCACCAATTGCAAGGGTTTAAATGAGATGAAATGCTTTGCCAAGAAATTCACTTTGTGGTGTCGTTGGAAAAGAACGTGGTCGGGTATCGTCGAGGAAGAGAACAGCGTAATCTAATTGCGTCATCGGCGTGGTCCAGCCCTTCATCGAGAGTGAGGAAGGGGTGAAATTGAAATCTCACGATGTTGTGGGTGGAAGTGGAGAGAAGGAGGCTTCGTTGGAAGAGAATAGGGTCGCTGGTCCAGTGGGTATGACAGTGGGATGCCATATCGATAGAGAAGCAGTGGACGGAGTGCGACGCCGTTTTGATGGAGAAGCAGAGGAGGAGCACGACACCATTTCGATGGAGAAGCAAAGGAAACAGACAAAAATCAAGTAGCAGTAATTGAGGTTTATGATTGTCAAGATAGTAGATGAATCAGAATTACACAGCACATGTCATCAGATAGTTGCATAGTTAGTTGTAGGATTGTTTTCTGTTGTAACTACCACTAACTTCTTTTTCCGTCTTTTTCCTAATTCAATCTCTATATAAATACTACATTCTGTTTTCATATTCAATTAATGAGAATTCGTTTGTTCCTCTTTTCTGAGTCTGCTAACATCGTATCAGAGCTCTTGATGGGAGCTTCGTTCTTCTCTAGCTTTCTTTAGCTTTCTTCTTCTCCTTTGATCATGGCGAAAGGAGCTTCCTCCAACAACAACAATAACAACAATTCGAATGCTCTCAATGCACAATCATACACGCTTCCGACAAATCCAGCTCTTGACCAGACAAATCTCTACTATGTCAATCCGAGTGAGAATCCTTGTTCACCTTTGGTTTCTCCTCTTCTTTCTTCTCGCAATTGCCACACCTGGTCTGAGGTATGAAACATGCTCTTATCATGAAAAATAAATTTTGTTTTGTTAATGGAACCTTACCAGCTCCCTCTGATTTTGATCCAACATTTGATTTGTGGGAACGATGCAATAATTTGGTACTTTCTTGGATTTTCAATTCAGTTGAACCTTCTATTGCTCGTAGCATTGAGTATGTAGAGTTGGCTTCTGTAGCATGGAAACTCTTACATGATCGTTTTTCACATGCTGATAGAGTTCGTGTTTTTGAATTGCAATAAGAAATGTTTTCATTGAAACAAGGAAGTAACTCAGTTACTGATTATCTGACACAAAAAACTAGTCTATGGGAGGAAATTGATAGTTATCGCCCTTTACCTATTTGTTCTTGTCCTGTTCAATGTGTTTGCTTATCTAGTAAAGCTAGTAGAAGTTATCATGATGAAGACTGCATCATGCGTTTTCTGAGTGGTTTAAATGATGATTTTGATGTTGTGAAAACTCAAAGTCCTATGATGGATCCTCTTCTTGATATTAATAAGGTTTACTCTTTAGTTGCTCAACATGAATGCAGAATTAACCCTGATATAACTGATGATTCTGAAGCTTTTGTGATGCCACTGACAGTAGGAAATCATTTTACAAAAAGGAAAAGGTTCTGTGAAAATTTGTGATTATTGTGGAAGGACAGTACATACAAAAGTCTATTGCTATAAATTGCATGGACCACCAACTGGAAATCGTGCTAAGCCTCCCACCTCTCTTAACAATGTTGTTGGAGATCCTTCTACTACTTGTGAACATGACAAAGGCTCTTCCTTCTCTGCTGATATGGATTCCAAGTTTTCCTTGACTCAGGAGCCGTACAAGTCTCTCATAGCCTTGATTCAGCAATCAAGTACCTCTGGTAATTCTGCTCAGGTTTAGGTTGACTAGTAAAGTCTCTGATCCTCCTTCAGGTAGTTCTTTTGTTTTTTTCTGTCCAAACACATTCACATAGCACCTGGATCATCGATGCAGGTGCCACCATGTTTGTTCTGATATACATTTGTTTGATTCTTTGTCTTTTTTGAAACCAAATGTTATCACAGTAAACCTACCAAATGGAGATACAGCTGTTGCTTCTTCCATTGGCACTGTAAAATTAACTCCTGATTTAACTCTAACCAATGTTCTTTTCTTGCCTAACTTTTCTCTAAATCCGATTTCTGCACCTAAACTTACTGCCGTGGAAATTGTTGTCATCTTATTACCTAAACTTTCTGTTATGCAGGACTTGAAAAATTTGAGGATGATTGGTTCTACTGAATTAGTGGATGGCTTGTACATAGCACAAGGACCAAAATCAAGCACTTCTACTATTTCTTCATCAATCAACACTGTTTCTCATTCTGTAGATCACAATTCTGTTTTTCTTGACAGTGCCTTGTGGCATTTTAGATTAGGTCATGTTTCTACTTCTAGGTTGCAAATGTTATCAAGCATGTATCCTTATAATTCTGTTTCAAAAACAAAGCATGTTTGTGACTTCCTTATTCTGATAGCTATCATAATGCAACCTCTCCTTTTGATCTTATTCACTTAGATGTGTGGGGACCTTATAGAGTGAACACTTCACATCAACATAAATATTTTCTTACAATAGTTGATGACTTCACAAGACATATTTGGATCATTTTTTTGAAACATAAATAAGAAGTAAAACATCATTTACAAGGTTTTGTCAAATTAGTCTAAACACAGTTTAACAAAACAATTAAAAGTGTTAGATCCGATAATGGCACTTAATTTCTTTTACATGGATTGTATTATGAGCATGGCATTCAACATCAAACATCCAACGTGGAAACTCCACAGCAGAATGGCCGAGTTGAAAGACGACATCAGCAAATATTAAATGTTGCAAACGGCCTTCTTTTCCAAGCAAAGCTTCCAAAATCCTTTTGGGGCCTTGCTGCAGCTCATGCTATTTTTCTCATTAACAGAATCCCTTCTCCTATTTTACACAATAAATCACCTTATGAACTTCTCTATAAGGAAAACCGGATTTAACATCACTGAAAGTGTTTGTCTGTTTGAGTTATTGTTCTACTCTCACTTCTCAAAGACCAAAGTTTGATTTTAGAAGTAAAAAATGTGTCTTTGTGGGTTATAAAACTAGTACTAAAAGTTTTCTTCTGTATGATCTGTACACTAAGCAGTTGTTGTTAAGTAGAAATGTGATTTTGAAGAACAAATCTTTCCTTTTTCTCTTTCTGTTTCAGATTCTTCTGTGGTTCCTTCTTACCTTACATTTTCTGATTCTTCTCCTCTTGTTATTTGACCTACTTCTATTCCAGTAGGTACTGATTTAATTCCTGCTGCTTCTTCTGATATGTCTTACCCAGAATTATGGGGAGAAAAAGTTACCACTGCTGCCTACATTCTGAACAAGTCACCAACAAAGAGACTAAAGGAGATGACACCCGAGGAGGCTTTCTTTGGCAAGAAACCTTATGTTGGATTTTTGGAGCACCGTGTTATCGGCATGTTCCAGCTGAGAAGAGAAAGAAACTGGATGATAGAAGTGAATTGATCATCTTCAAAGGCTATCATCATACAGGAGCCTACAAGCTGTTTAATCCCTTGACAAAGAAGGTGGTGACCAGCAGGGATGTTGTGTTTGATGTTGAGAGCATCTTCAACTGGGACACTTTGAAGGTAGGGGCATCTGCTACTCAACTGATGTTTCCTATGGACAGAGTTTCAAATGATCATATTGATGTTGGTCATAAAGAACCGGAGGTGAGGAGTAGATCTCAAAGGCAAAGGCAACCATCAGTGAGATTACAAGAGTACCGAGTCTTTCCAGATAGTGCTATATTTGAGGAGGGAGAGTTAGTTGAAGAACAAATGGCTGATCAGATAGCACATGATGAGCAGGTGCATTTTTCACTGCTAGCTGATGTTGAACTTGTGAGTTTCACTGAAGCACAGACTGATCAGATATGGGTGAATGCCATAAAAGAAGAATTGTCTTCAATTGAAAAGAATCTGACTTGGGAATTGGTGGATCTACCAAGAGGAAAGAAAGCAATAGATCTCAAGTGGGTTTTTAAGGTGAAAAGGAATCCCTATGGTTCTATAGCCAAGCATAAGGCAAGGCTAGTTGCAAGAGGTTTCTTGCAAAGGGAGGGACTAGACTTCACAGATGTTTATGCACTAGTTGCAAGGCTGGAAACAGTAAGACTTGTCACTGCCTTGGCAAGTTACAATGAGTGGCCAATGCTCCAACCTGATGTGAAGTCGGCATTTCTTAATGAACCACTTGAGGAGGAAGTTTATGTCACAAAACCTCCTGGTTTCAAATTACCTGATGATGATGGAAAGGTTTGTATGGGCTTAGACAAGCCCCAAGAGCGTGGAACAAAAGAATAGATAGCTTTCTTCAACAGATTGATTTTGCTAAAATCCTAGTTGAATATGGTGTGTATATTCTAACTAGCGGCAATGAAGTTGTGATCATTTGTCTTTATGTAGATGACTTGCTTCTTACTGGCAGCAATGTAAATGTGATTGAAGAAGTCAAAGGCAAATTGATGAAGGAATTTGAGATGACAGATTTGGGAAGGCTCACATACTTCTTGGGTTTGGAGTTCAAGCATGTTGAAGAAGGTGTCATTTTGCATCAGAAGAAGTACACAACAGAAGTGTTGAAGAAATTCAACATGCTGAATTGTAATTCAGCCATCACACCAATGGAACCTGGGCTTAAGTTGGTGTCAAACTCAGAAGAAAAGCAAGTTGATTCAACTCTCTATAAGCAGATTGTAGGGAGTTTGAGGTATCTATGCAACGGCCTCCCTAATATTTGCTTTGCTATTGGCATAGTGAGCATATTTATGAGCAATCCTAGGACCTCACACTTGCTTGCAGCTAAAAGGAAATTGAGATATTTGAAAGGAACAATGGAATTTGGCTTGCTATTCCCGAAGAAGCACAATCAACAGAAGATTGACTTGGTTGGATTCTCGTACAGTGATTGGAGTGGCGATGCAGAAGAAGTACATCAGGTTTTGTTTTCAAGTTCCTTGGTGTACCAGTGAGCTGGAGTTCAAAGAAGCAATCAGTGGTGGCTTGATCATCATGCGAGGCTGAGTACATAGCTGCTGCCTCAGCAGCTTGTCAAGCAGCATGGATTAGACATCTAATGAAGGATCTGAGGGTTGAACTAGACTCTACTGTGAAGCTTCAAGTGGACAACAGATCAGCAATCAACTTAGCCAAGAATCCAATAGCGCATGGCAGAACGAAACACATAGAAACAAGGTTCCACTACATCAGGGATCAAGTGGAAAAGAAGAAGATTGAATTACAGCGCAGCAGAACAGAGATACAAGTTGCGGATATACTGACAAAGGCTATTGGAGGAGAAAGATTCAAGTTGTTGAGAGATTTGTTTGGTGTTGTAAATGTAGAAAAACATGAATTAAGAGGGGTGTGTTAGCTGAGTTAGTTGATTAAGTTAATTCAGATTTAATAATTGAGTCTGTGTGTTTGTAAGATAGGGGTCTGTTAGCAATTAATTAGGATCACAACAGGTTTTAATTAATTGCACTTAAGTCCCTGAGTATGTTTCAAGGTGTATAAAAACATAACATCAAATGCAATAAGAGTTGCTGCTTTCTCATATCTTCTTCCCTCCTCTCTGATCTGTTCTGTTTTCAATTATGTTAAAATACATTAAGCTTCCGCGTTTGTTCCTCCAACAATCATTTAATGTGGGACTTCACTTCCCACTTCACACTACTCTCAACACATTTCTCTATCCATGCTCACATCACCCCCTCCCCCTAAAAGAGGATTTGATCTCGAATCCATAAGTAATTCACCTATAAAAATAGAGAAGCAAATCATTGATATAACAAATTGGAGAAATGAATGTAAAATGACCAAAATACCAAGGATCACATCCATTCGGATAAAAAACAAACATCAACACTCTTCTAAGTGGATGCATAGTATGAAGCAAAGAAAACTCAAAACAAATTGTAAAATAAAGAATGCATGAGTCTTCAAGACATACAAGAACAGAGATACCAATTAATCCTGAAAACATGAACAAGGTAAAACATGTTAAGTCATACTGCAAATAGCACTCTAATGACAAACCTAAAGAATAACTCCAAAATTTAGAAGTTATAAGAGACATCTGAGGCACAATTTTATCCTCAACAAGTTCATTTGAAATACGTTTATGAAATGAAAAACATGGTAGAAGTGGAGAGAAGGAGACTTCGCCGGAAGATAATAGGGTCACCGATCCAGTGGCTATGATAGTGGGACGCCATATCAATAGAGAAGAAGTGGACGGAGTGCGATGCCATTTTGATGGAGAAGCAGAGGAGGAGCACGACACAATTTTGATGGAGAAGCAAAGGAGACAGAGACAAAATCAAGTAGAAAAGCAGTAATTGGGGTTTATGATGAAGGAGATGATGCTTGTGTATGAAGGAGAAAAGGAAAATATGCAAAAATATGAAGAAGATGCAAAAAGATGGAGAAGATGAACAGTGCACTGCTCCCTAAGTTTATATGTTTTTTTTTAAAAGGAAACTTAATTAAATAATTGAAGGGCTTTCTTGAAAAATGAATATTTTTCAAGATCAATATGCAATTTTGTTTTTGAGAAGGATCAATATACAATTTTTATAACTTAAAGAAAATAAAATTATATGCAAAAATCAATCAAATTAGTAAGTAAACAATGGTATACCATGAATAGACTAACTTACCCTTATTTACAAAGGTCACAAGAGAAACCGCTTAATAATAAAGAGAAATAACGCTTGGTGACAGGGTTTGAAAGTTAATTGTAGTCAACAAAATCCCAAAGCCAACCTTGAAGAAACGGAAAAAAGCAATAAATGAAGGAAATCAAAATGAAATTAAATTAAATTTAGTTCTAAAAAATGAATACAACAGTACCACTCGCCAAGTATACGCCAGTATTCTACAAGTACAACCTAGTCAATTCAATTCAATTCAATTCATGCTTTGTTTTGCTTTGCTTTGCTTTTTTTCTTTCTTTCTCAGCCTTCGTCTTCATCTTCTTCTTTCTTCTTTTCTTCAGCAATGAAATCATGATATTTGATTTTGGTTTCTTCAAACCCATTTTCCTTTGTCACACCCTACTCGTCTCTCCCTCTTATGCTGTTTAATTTGTTTCTTTGTTCCTGTTCTTCTTATTCTATGCATAAATTCTGCATCTTTTCTATGCCCACATGCACATTATTCGCTCTCTTCTCTCTCTGACTCTATTTTTAAATCATTATTTCTAGTCTTCTAGCTAGGGTATTATCGGAATTTGTGATTTTATGTTGTTTTGTTTTTGTCTCCACCTTCTGCGTACCGTTCCAGTGACTGTAACAAAATTTGGGGTTCTAGAAATTTCAGCAACATATAATTTTTAGAGAGATTCGTTTTGTGATCAGCTTACAAAGTTGAAATCTTTGAGGGAAATGACGTCTCATCAACAAATTCCACCCGTCGTTTTGCATCCTTCGCCATAGGAAATGGCTTCTTATCAACCAGTTGATGCTCCTAGACCCTTCTCCTTAAGGTACCAATATGCTTGATACATATTCATTTTCATAAAATTGATCTTTCTTTTTCTTTTTCTTTTTCTTTTTCGTATGTTCTCTTTAACGATATGCCATTAATGCATGTGATATACTCTCTCCGGTCCTAAATGTAGGTCACCAACTAAAAATTTTTTTAGTACAAAATGTAAGTCACCACCTATTGCAATTATTAGAAAGTTACAATTTTACCCTTCAGCATTATTCAATGTTCAATTAGTAATAATTAAAAATTTAATTAATGATCGTATGTTAGTAAGTACTCCCAAGAAAATTAAATAATATGAGAGAGAAAATTTGATAAAAAAATAAAGACAAATTGAAAAGAGAAGAGAAATAAGCATTTATTAGTGGAGTTTGTTGGATGGATATTTATTTTAGGGGTATAATTGGAAAAAAGCTTTATTTTAAGACAAATTTAATGAAATAACTTCTACTCCTTAATTCCGATGATTCGGTTAAAAGTGACCTACATTTAGGACCGGAGGAAGTATTTGTGTTTGATCTCTCCGGATATATAGTATCTAGAAATTTTAAGGTATGAAACACCTCTTCATTGTTTGTTACCTTTTATAATCTTTCACACACAATTAATTGAAGCCTAAATGATTATTCTCTGTTCAACTCTGTTTCCGATGAGAGTGGTTCCTCATGAGAGAAGGACTTATCTTCATTGAGGCTTTAAGAATCTAGAATAAATGAAATTAACTTAAAATCAAAGCGGAAGAGATGAGGAGATGAAAGAAATCGCCCCTTCAATCCGAAGAATTGAAGATAAGATCAATGAAGAATCGTCACATTGATGTGGTAAACCATGATAAGAATCAAACAAGTTCCTCAAGCCACTCAAGGTAAAAACCCTAAAAGAGAACTCTTTCTCTCAAAAGAAAATTTCTATTATCATTGAAAGACTACTATTCATAAATCTTTACAATAGAGTATTTATATGAAATGAAACCACAAAAAAACTCTTAAAATAAGCGCAAGCACGAGTTAGCACACCCAAGACCTACGTCTGAACGCACAACCTAAACATCGGGTTCCATGCTAATGCGTTAGAACGCCAAAAGGCTAAGTCTGGACATAAAACAACATCACATATTATCTGGAGTGTGTTGGGATGCCTTATTTGGGCGTTAAAAAACCCAAACTGGACCTTTAAACAACACAACATGTTCTAAACTAGAAACAAAGCCTCCTAAGCATCATTTTCACCTATAATACAAACAATCCCTACTATAATGGATTTCAACAAAGTGATAGTATTATCTTTAAGTCTCTTCTTCTTAAGTCTTCAAAGTCCTTGGAAGAAGGTTCTTCTTAAAGATCTTCACGTCCTTCATCTCCCTATCCATGCTAACATCACCCCCTCCTCCTTAAAGATGATTCGACCTCGAATCCATAAGTACATCTCCTACATAAATAGAGGAGCCAATCTTCGATATAACAAAGTGGAGAAAGGAATATAAAATGACCAAAATACAAAGGATCACATTCACTAGGATAAAAAACAAACATAAACATTCTTCTAGGTGGATGCAAAGTATGAAGCAAAGAAAACTCAACACAGATTGTAAAATAAAGAATGCATGAGTCTTTAAGACATACAAAAACATACATATCCAGTAATCTTGAAAACTTGAACAAGGTAAAACATGTTAAGTCATACTGCAAATAGCATTCTAAAGACAAATCTAACGAATAACTCCAAAATTTAGAAGTTATAAGAGACCTTTGAGGCACAAAATTGTCCTCAACAAGTTCATTGAAAATACGTTTATGAAATTTAAACACGGTGGAAGTGGAGAGAAGGAGAATTTACCTGAAGATAATAGGGTCGCCAGTCCAGTAGTGGATATGATAGTGGGATGCCATATCGATAGAGAAGAAGTTGACGTAGTGTGACGCCATTTTGATGGAGAAGTAGAGGAGGAGCACGGCACAATTTCGACGGAGAAGTAAAGGAGACTTAGAAAAAAATTAAGTAGGAAAGCAGTAATTGGGATTTATGATGAAGGAAATGATGCTTGTGTATAAACAATGCACTGTTCTCTAAGTTTATGTGTTTTTTTTTTTTGATAAAAGGAAACTTAATTAAATAATTGAAGGGCTTTCTTGAAAAAATAAATATTTTTTTTAAGAATCAATATGCAATTTTTATAACTTAAAGAAAATAAAATTATATGGAAAAATTAATCAAGTTGGTAAGTAAACAATGGTATACCATGAATAGACTAACTTACCTTTTTTTACAAAGGTCACAAGAGAAACTGCCTAATAATAAAGAGAAATAACGCTTGGTGACACGCTTTAAAAGTTAAATGTAGTCAACAAAATCCCAAAGCCAACCCTAAATAAACGGAAAAAAAGCAATAAATGAAGGAAATCAAAATGAAATGAAATGAAATTAAATTTAGTTATGAAAAAAGAATACAACAGTACACCAAGTATACATAAGTATTCTACAAGTTCAACCTAGTCAATTCAATTCCATTCATGCTTTGTTTTGCTTTGCTTTTCTTTCTTTCTTTCTCAGCCTTCTTCTTCATCTTCTTCTTCTCTTCAGCAATGAAATCATGATCTTTGATTTTGGTTTCATCAAACGCATTTTCCCTCGTGAGACCCTACTCGTCTCTCCCTCTTATTATGTTTTTTAATTTGTTTCTTTGTTCCTTTGCTTCATCTTCTCTACATAAATTATGCATCTTTTTTGTGCCCACATTCACATTTTCCGTTCTCATCTCTCTTTGACTATTTTTTTTATCATTCTTTCCTGTCTCCTAGCTAAGGTAATATCGGAACTTGTGAATTTATGCTATTTTTTTTGTCTCCACCTTCTGCGCACCGTTCCAGTGGCTGTAAAAAAAGTTGGGGTTCTAGAAATTTTAGCTATATATAATTTTTAGAGAGATTCGTTTTGTAATCAGCTTACAAAGTTGATATCTTTGAGGGAAATGAAGTCTCAGCAACAAATCCCATCAGTGGGTTCGCAACCTTCGCCACATGAAATGGCTTCTTATCAACCCGTTGATGATCCAAGACCTTTCTCCTTAAGGTACCAATATGCTTGATACATATCCATTTTCATAAAATTGATCTTTCTTTTTCTTTTTCTTTTTTTTTTGGTATGTTCTCTTTAGATGATATGCCATTATTGCATGTTATATATTTGTGTGTGATCTCTCCGAAATTATAGTATCTAGCACTTGTAAGGTATGAAAGACCTCTTCATTGTTTGTTACTATTTATAATCTTTCACGCAATATTAATTGAAGCCTAAATGATTATTCTCTGTTCAACTCTGTTTCTGATGAGTGTGGTTCCTCCTGAGAGAAGGATCTACCTTCATTGATGATTTAAGAATCTAGAACAAATGAAATTAAACAAAATCAAAGCGGAAGAGATGAGGACATGAAAGAAATTGCCCCTTCAATCCGAAGAATTAAGATAATATCAATGAAGAATCACCACAATGGTGTGGTAAACCATGATAAGAATCAAACAAGTTCTTCAAGCCACTCAAGCTAAAAACCCTAAAAGAGAACTCTTTCTCTCAAAAGAAAATTTTAGTTATAATCAGAAGGCTACTATTCATAAATCCTTCTAACAGAGTATTAATATGAAATGAAACAACAAAAAACTCTAACTAAGTGCAGGCGTGCGTTAACACGCCCAAAACCTACGCCAGAGCGCACAAGATGAACATCAGGTTCCATGCCAACGCGTTAGAACGCCAAAAGGCTACGTCGGGACATAAAACAACATCACATACTATCTGTAGTGCGTTGAGACGCCCTATTTGGGCGTTAGAAAACCCAAACTAGACCTTTAAACAACACATGTTATATACTAGAAACAAAGCCTCCTAAACATCATTTTCAACTAAAATACACCGTATAGGGTCTCTAGAACTACAATATAAACAATCCCTTCTGTAATGGATTTCAATAAAGTGATAGTAGTATCTTTAAGTCTCTTCTTCTTAAGTCTTCAAAGTCCTTAGAAGAAGGTTCTTCTTCAAGATCTTCACGTCCTTCATCTCCCAATCCATACTCACATCACCCCCTCCCCATTAAAGAGGATTCGACCTCGAATCCATTAGTACATCTCCTACAAAAATAGAGGATCCAATCATCGATATAACAAAGTTGAGAAAGGAATATAACCAAAATACCAAGGATCACATCCACTCAAAGAAAAAACAAACATCAACACTCTTCTAAGTGGATGCAAAGTAGGAAGCAAAGAAAACTCAACACAAATTGTAAAATAAAGAATGCATGAGTCTTGAAGACATACAAGAACAAACATATCCAGTAATCTTGTAAACATGAACAAGGTAAAACATGTTAAGTCATAATGCAAATAACACTCTAATGACAAATCTAAAGAATAACTCCAAAATTTAAAGTTATAAGAGACCTCTGAGGTACAAATTTGTCCTCAACAAGTTCATTGAAAATATGTTTATGAAATTAAAAACATGGTGGAAGTGGAGAGAAGGAGACTTTACCAGAAGATAATAAGATCGTCGATCCAGTGGGTATGATAGTGGGAAGCCATATCGATAGAGAAGCAGTGGACGGAGTGCGACACCATTTTGATGGAGAAGCAGAGGAGGAGCACGACACAATTTTGATGGAGAGGCAAAGGAGACAGAGACAAAAAATAAGTAGTAAAGCAATAATTGGGATTTATGATAAAGGAAATGATGCTTGTGTATGAAGGATAAAAGGAGAAGATGCAAAAATATGGAGAAGATGAATAGTGCACCGTTCCCTAGGTTTAAGTGTTTTTTTAAAAAAAGGGAAACTTACTTAAATAATGGAAGGGTTTTCTTTAAAAAATGAATACTTTTCATGATCAATATGCAATTTCTATAACTTAAAGAAAATAAATATATATGGAAAAATTAATCAAATTGGTAAGTAAACAATGGTATACCATGAATAGACTAACTTACCCTTATTTACAAAGGTCACAAGAGAAACCGCCTAATAATAAAGAGAAATAACGCTTGGTGATAATGTTTAAAAGTTAAATGTAGTCAACAAAATTTCAAAGCTAAGTATACGTCAGCATTCTAGAAGTACAACCTTGTTATTTCAATTCAATTCCATTCATGCTTTGTTTTGCTTTGCTTTCTTTTTTTCTTTCTTTCTCATCCTTCTTCTTCATCTTCTTCTGTCTTCTTCTCTTCAGCAATAAAATCATGATCATTGATTGTGGTGTCTTCAAACCCATTTTCCTTCGTGAGACCTTACCTGTCTCTCCCTCTTACTCTGCGGTTTAATTTGCTTCTTTGTTTCTTTTCTTCATCTTATCTACATAAATTATGCATCTTTTCAATGCCCACATACAAATTTTCCGCTCTCATCTCTGTCGGACACTATTTTTTATCATTATTTCCTCTCTTCTAGCTAGGGTATTATCGGAATTTGTTAATTTATGCTATTTTATTTGTCTCTACCTTCTGCCTACCATTCTAGAAATTTCAGCAACTTATGATTTTTTGAGACATTCGTTTTTTGATCAGCTTACAAAGTTGAAATCTTTGAGGAAAATGACGTCTCAGCAACAAATCCCACCCGTGGGTTTGCAACCTTCGCCACAGGAAATGGTTTCTTATCAACTAGTTGTTGCTGCTAGACCCTTCTACTTAAGGTACCAATATGCTTGATACATATCCATTTTCATAAAATTGATCTTTTTTTTTTGTATGTTCTCTTTAGATGATATGCCATTATCGCATGGTATATATTTGCATTTGATCTCTTTGGAATTATACTATCTTTTAAACACAATTAATTAAAGCCAAAATGATTATTCTCTGTTCAACTCTGTTTCTGATGAGGGTGGTTCCTCATGAGAGAAGGATCTATCTTCAATGAGGTTTTAAGAATCTAAAATAAATGAAATTAAACAAAAACAAAGTAGAAGATATTAGGAGATGAAAGAAATTGCCCCTTCAATCCGAAGAATTGAAGATAAGATCAATGAAGTATCGCCACAATGGTGTGGTAAACCAAGATAAGAATCAAACAAGTTTTTCAAACCACTCAAGCTAAAAACCTTAAAAGAGAACTCTCTCTAAAAAGAAAATTTCAGTTATCATCAAAAGACTACTATTCATAAAACATTACAATAGAGTATTTATACGAAATGAAAAACAGAAAAAGCTGACATAAGTGTAGGCACACGTTAGCACGCCCAAAACCTATGTCAGAATGCACAACCTAAACATCGGGATCCATTCCAGTGCATTAGAACGCCTAAAGGTTACGTCTGGACGTAAAAAAGCATCACATACTCTTTAAAGTGCGTTTTGACGCCCTATTTGGGCGTTAGAAATCCCAAACTGGACCTTTAAACAACACAACATGTTTTAAACTAGAAACAAAGACTCATAAACATAATTTTCAATTAAAATACACCGTATATGGTCTTTAGAACTACAACAAGAAATTACCTACTATAATAGATTTCAACAAAGTGATAGTAGCATCTTAAGTCTCGTCTTTTTAAGCCTTCAAAGTCCTTGGAAGAAAGTTCGTCTAGAAGATCTTCACATCCTTCATCTCCCTATCCATGCTCACATCACCCCCTCCCCCTTAAAGAGGATTCGACCTCGAATCCATAAGTACATCTCTTACAAAAATAGAGGAGTCAATCATCGATATAACAAAGTAGAGAAATGAATATAAAATGACCAAAATACCAAGGATCACATCCACTTGGATAAAAAAACATCAACACTCTTCTAAGTGGATGCAAAGCATGAAGCAAAGAAAACTCAACACAAATTGTACGATAAATAATGCATGAGTCTTCAAGACATACATGAACAAAGATGTCAATTAATCTTGAAAAAACTTAAACAAGGAAAAACATGTTAAGTCATACTGCAAATAACACTCTAATGAAAAATCTAAAGAATAACTCCAAAATTTAGAAGTTATAAGAGACCTCTAATGCACAAATTTATCCTCAACAAGTTCATTCGAAATACGATTATGAAATGAAAAACATGGTGGAAGTGGAGAGAAGGAGGCTTCGTCGGAAGATAATAGGTTCGTCGTTCCAGTAGGCATGATAGGGGGACGCCATATCGATAGAGAAGCAGTGACGGAGTGCGACGCCATTTTGATGGAGAAGTAGAGGAGAAGCACGACACAATTTCGATGGAGAAGCAAAGGAGACGGAGACAAAAATCAAGTAAGAAAGCAGTAATTTGGGTTTATGATAAAGGAAATGATGCTTGTTTATGAAGAAGAAAAGGAAAAGATGAAAAAGTATGGAGAAGATGCAAAAGTATGGAGAAGATGCAAAATTATGGAGATGATAAATAGTGCACCGCTCCATGAGTTTATGTGTTTTTCTTTTTAAAATTTTTTTTTTTAAAAAAAGGAAACTTAATTAAATAATTGAAGGGATTTCTTGAAAAACGAATATTTTTCAAGATCAATATGCAATTTTTATATCTTAAAGAAAATAAAATTATATGGAAAAATTAATCAAGTTTGTATATAAACAATGGTATACTATGAATAGACGAACTTACCCTTATTTACAAAGGTCACAAGAGAAATTGCCTAATAATAAAGAGAAATAACGCTTGGTGATAGGGTTTAAAAGTTAAATGTAGTCAACAAAATCCCAAAGTCAACCCTGAAGAAAGGGAAAAAAGCAATAAAGGAAGGAAATCAAAATGAAATTAAATTAAATATAGATCTAAAAAATATTACAACAGGACCAATTGCCAATCGTATACCTAAGCATTCTAGGTGTACAACCTAGTTATTTCAATTCATTTTAGTTCATGCCTTTTTAAGAGATATGATATGAAGAACGAGTAATATTAATATGCAAAAAAATATGTTCATATTCTGAGGGAGAGATATAATGTCATGAAAAGCTGGCCATTTGGTGAAAAGTCCTTACAAATGTTGTTGAAGCATGATCTCACTCCTAAGGATGTGTTGTATCCAATTGAATTACCACCCCAAACTTCATCACACGCTCCTCATCTTGAATCACTCATCAAAGGTTCTTTATCAAATTTTAATTTGATGATTCATCTCAGAAATGATAATACACGAGAAATTGTTATTTGCAAAACTGATGATGGTAAAACTAATGAAAGATTGAAAAATGTGATCATCAAACCTTCATCACATAATCATGCAGAGGGAAATCATCAAAATAACACAAATGTTGTATCTATTAATGTATCAAAAGACGACATTGATTGATGTCCCAATTAGTTCAGTTTGTATTGAACATCATAACAAGAGGAGAATGAGGAGGATGCGGAGGGTTTGAGGGAGACCTCAGATTAAGAAACGGTCAATGGTTAATTTAGCCGAGGCACCACAACGTACTTCTAAAGTGGAAGAGATCTAAAGGACGAACAAGTTTGTTTATGCATAAATTGTGAGTACTAGAGATGAAGATGATGATTCTGATATGAGGATGCAAGAATATGGAATTGAAAAAGATTATGAACATTATGTGGCAGCTAATAAAAATACTTCATAAAAGGATGATGAAATGTAATTAATTCAAAATTCAGAATTAATATCAATACATTAATTGATTCCGTTTCTGTATTAAATTACTGTTCATTCTACATTTTTCTTTGACAGTTGAACTGTTAGAGAGAAGCAACATAAAATATATTTATATTTGTATCTATATTTATATTTTTATACAAACTAAAGTATATATCCGCATTATCTCTCTCTTTGTGTATTCTTGTATGTTTGTTTTTATAGTAGGAGCATTAAAGTTTATACATAGTTGATCTTTATTAGTTTAAACTTTAATTCTCATATTATAAAAAACACACACACACAAGAGTACACACACAGAGAGATAGTGCGAATATATATTTGAGTTTTCATATAAATATAAATCTAACTACAAATATAAATATACATTATGCTACTTTTCTATAATAGTTCAATTGTCAAACAAAACTTTAGAATGAACAATAATTTAAATATAGAAATTGAATAAATTTTTGTTCTGTAATTAATTCTGAATTTTGAATGTTATATTTCATCATCCTTTGATGAAGTACTATTATTACCAGCCAGAAGATGTTTATGATCTTCTTCATCTAGGTATTCATGCATCCTCACATCAAAATCATCATCATCACCATCTTCATCACTAGTACTCACATTTTTTGGATAAACAAACTTGTCTACCCTATAAATCTCTTCCTCTTCTGTAGTATAGCGCAGTGCCTCGGCTAAAATGTCAACCATTGAGCGTTTCTTAATCTGAGGTCTCCCGTTACCCGTTCTCTTCCTCCTCTTCCTCCTCTTGTTATGATGTTCAATACGAAATGAACTAATTGGGACATCAATCAATGTTGCGTCTTCTAATAAATTCACAAATACAACATTGGTATTATTTTGATGATTTTCCTCTTCATCATTATGTGAAGAAGGGTTGATGATCATATATTTCAATCTTTCATCAGTTTCACCATCATTAGTTTTGCAAATATTAGCTTCTTGTGTATTGTCATTTCTAGGATGAACCATCAAGTTAAAATTCGAAGAATAACCTTTGATGAGTGATTCGTGATGAGGAAGATATGATGAAGTTTGGGGTTGTAATTCAATTGGATACAACTCATCCTCAGCAGTGAGACCATGGTTCAGAAGCATTTGTAAGGACTTTTCACCAAATGGCCAGCTTTTCATGTCGTTATATCTCTCCCTCAGATTATGAACATATTTTCTACATATTAATATTAAAACTTTTTCATATCATATCTCTTAAAATGATCAATTCTATAAAAATAAGGCTCCATATTTGTTTATTTCTTACTATCATTCCTTGTCTACTTCTTCTTTTATCTATGAACAATTCAACCTAAATACATGTTAATTAAGTGTTTGAGGAAATTGTTCATAGAATTAAGGAAATGTGAAACGCAATAAATATCAAAGAATGGTATCTTTGGATCAAGTGTTGATATTTTTGTGTTCTCTAATACACTTGTAGTTTCTTGTTAGTGTCTTCTTAAACATTGTAGAAATATAGACGTCTACGAGCTCTCCACCACATGAATTCAATAAATTGCATATTTAGGCTTTGACATTGAACTTGGATAAGATGATTAATACGAGGATAAAGGATGTCTATGAGAGAATGGAGGCATTGTTCGAATCACACCGTGGTGATGCTTCTACTAGATGCCAACTTAGACAACAAACTCCAAGAAAAAGTGAAGGTATTCCTAGTCCCTTCTTGCATCCTCATAATGATGCTGGTCATACACTTAATGTTCATGGTAGGAACAGACAGGATCCATTCCATAGGCTAGATATGCCTGTGAGGTCTTTACATCATTCTAGTGAGGAGGATGAGTTTGATTATATGCCTAAACCTGGAGGTCATAGGACACCTAGGAGACTTGGCAACATTTTCATAATCAATGTCTTTTTAGAAGGAAATTGAGAAGCAATGTGACCTCTACCACAACACTTAAAGCACTTAATGTTAGATTTCTTTACCTTTTAATCCTTGCTTACCAACTCTTTACCTTTAGAAGAGGATTTCTCGAGAGGAGACCTCTTTTTGTCACCAGAGGAAGAAGTGTTGAAATTGTACCTTGAAGACTTGGAGTACCTTGAATGCTTATTCTTCCAATAGTATGGGTTAGAAGACTCAGAGAATATAGAAAAATAATGGGGCGACCAACGTTGTTTTTCAAAACGTGCCTCTACCTTAAGGCAATGATGAAGCAGTGCCTCCATGGATGCATGACCATGCAATTCTACAATGTCTCTAATTTAAGGATTCAACCCATTGAAGAACCTTGCCATGGTGGCATCCTCACTCTTTTGGACATTGGCTCTAGTGAGAGCTATCTTCATATCCCTATAATAGTCCTCAACATGCAATTTACCTTGGAAAAGACTTTGAAATTTCTTGTGAAGTTCCTTTACATAATGTTGAGGAGCCCACCACAATCTAAACCTATCCTTGAGTTCATTCCACTCGTAATAAAATTCCAAGGCAAAATATATTTTTTTGGTTATCCCACCACATCAATGCGTATTTGGTCAAGTGTAGAGTGGCTAAAGCAACTTTTCTATCATCATCAAACATTTAAGCCTCGAAAATTTGATCAAGATTCATTTCTCACTCTAAGTACTCTTTCGGATTGATGTTGCCATCATGGGATGAGATCTCCAATTTCACTCCAATATGTCTATTCTCTAATCTAGGAACACCATACAATGGAATGCCATGTTGGCTTGTCTATTGGGTGTCCCGTGACCTCCATGTCTAGGCATATAATCAAAGTCATCCTTTCCCTAGAATGATGTAAAGGCCTAACATGCCTATCATGCTTATGCAATGGATCATGTCTAATCCTACCATGAGCATTAAGTCTATGACCAACATCATTATGAGGATGCAAGAAGGGACTAGGAATACCTTCACTTTGTCTTGGAGCTTGTTGTCTAGGTTGGCGTCTAGTAGAAGCATCATCATGGTGTGATTTGAAGAATGTCTCTATTCTCTCATAGACACACTATCCTTGTATTAAGCATCTTATCCAAGTGCGATGTCAAAGCTTGCATATGCAATTTATTGACTTCATGTGGTGGAGAGCTTGTAAACGTCTCCATTTGTACAAAGTTCATGAAGACGCAAACAAAGAAACTAAATGTGTAGTGGAAAACACAAAAAATATCAACTCTTGATCCTAAGGTACAATTATTTGCTTTTTATTGCCTTTCACATTTCTTTAATTCTATGAAAAATTTTGTCAAACACTGAATTAACCTATATTTAGGATGAATTTTTGATAGATAAAAGAAGTAGTAGACAATAAACGATAATAAGAAAAAAAAGTATGGAGTTTTATTTTGATAGAATTGATAAATTTAAGAGATATGATATGAAGAACAAGTAATTTTAATATGTAGAAAATATGTTCATAATCCGAGGGAGAGATATAATGGCATGAAAAGCTGGCCATTTGGTGAAAAGTCCTTACAAATGCTGTTGAAGCATATTCTCACTCCTAAGGATGTGTTGTTTCCAATTGAATTATCACCCCAAACTTCATCACACCTTCCTCATCATGAATCACTCATCAAAGGTTCTTCTACTAATTTTAACTTGATGGTTCATCCCAAAAATGATAGTACACAAGAAATTGTTATTTGCAAAATTGATGATGGTGAAAATAATGACAGATTGACAAATGTGATCATTGAACCTTCATCACACAATGATGAAGAGGGAAATCATCAAAATAACACAAACTAGACGAAGGCCCGCGCATGTGCGGCCGTCTAATAGAATATGTTTATCGATAATGTTTTTAATATATTGTAAAACTTAAAATTAAAATATGAAATATGTAAATAATTTATGAAATCAAAGTTGCAATCGATATAAAATAGAACTGTTGCATTATAAAAAAGCGATATTATAAAAGTGAAAACGTGTCTTTAAAATTTTTTAGGATACAAATATTACCTTCTTACAAATTACGTTTAGAAGTAACTTTTTTTCCTATTATTGCATGTAGAAGAGTTTTTTGTTTAAGAGTTTATCAAAAGTTAAAGTTTGTATTATTAATGAGAATTAAAATATTCAAGCCTATGAAAAAATTAGTTAATATTATATCCCTGAGGATGATGTGAAATATAAGAATATATGACCAAATATTCAATCTAGTTTAGGGGTTGAAATAAAAATTATTGTCAAATATAAGAACTCAAATCAAATAGTAGGAATTAAAAAGTGAATGTTGGTATGTGTAAAGGCCAAACGAAACATTTTTAGCGTGGGAATCAAAATAAAATAAGTTACATGTATATGAACAAAAAATTTAACCAAATAAATTTATTTTAAGATATTTTTATTATAAAAAAATATATTTATATTTATGTTTATAATAAATTTTAAAATGATAAATACTATGTTGTATCATCATAAATAATAAATAATAATTATTACAATTAACTTAGAAATATATAAATGAAAACCTTTTTGATTTGTAAAGTTCCTATCGTAATTGTAGGATTATCGACCTCTAAAAAACATAAATTAATTAATATAATATATAATTTTAAGATAGTAATTATAAGAGATCGTGGAAGTGTAACTTATTTTAAGTTTTATGGTATGTTATTGTTCTCTATGCTTGAAAACTGATAAATAGGAGTAAAAGCTGACGTGGCGAATTAATAGAAAGTTATATTGCTGAAGTTTCGTGATTCTAGTCTTTGCTTTTGTTTTAATATATTATATAGATATATAGATATAGATGTTGTATGTGTAAATTTATCAAAAGACGACATTGATTGATGTCCCAACTAGTTCATTTTGTGTTGAACATCATAACAAGAGGAGAATGAGGAGGATGAGGAGGGGTGAGGGAGACCTCAGATTAAGAAACGGTCAATAGTTGAAAGTTTAGCCGAGGCACCACGTCGTACTTCTAAAGTGGAAGAGATCTCAATAGTTGAGAAATTACATTCAATCCCTAGCTTTGAGAGTTTAGTTGCTCATGACAACCTTACAACGTTACAAACCTCTGAGAATAAGTTTCAAAGAGGATTCCTTACTCTTCTTCACTCTTCTCTCTATCTCACTCTTATGTACGCTAAAACTAAACCAAGATATCTAAACTACACACCCTAAGTTCCATTTTATAGAGTTATGAGGCAGAGTATTTTCGCTGTAGCGATAATAATCTCGCTGTAGCGAAAATAATCTTGCTGTAGCGAAACCCTACTTACTCAGGAAGAAAGCTCAGCGAAATTTGGCAGCAAAGCTTGAAATCCAATCAGGGGAAGTTTCGCTGCAGCAAAATTCTATCGCTGTAGCGAATTCAAGACAGTTCCGATTTCCCTTTAAGTATCTCGCTACAACGATTGTTCCTTCACTATAGCGAAAAAGACCTTACTTCACCTTTAAGTTTGAGCCATTTTCGCTATAGCGAAGATGTTTTGGCTACAGCGAAAATGTCCTGTTTCCATATTTCTTCTTGATCTTTTGGACTTCTCATTTGCTTGCTTTCTCCTTTCTTTCAACCTTCAAAATTACTATAAAAATGATCAAAGTACTTGTAATTTATAATTAAAACATATATATTTACAAAGTAAGCTAAAATTCATGTTTTGGAGGAATTTATATGCTTTTTCAATACAAATTAAAGAAAAAATACTTTAATTTAAACTATGAAAATTACTTAAATTTGACACTTATGACCATCATCATAGCCTAATTGTCTGTAACAAGCCATAATAATTATTCTTTCAAAATCTTAATGAAGCTAGAGCAGAGAAGCTCAAGAAATGCAACAAGATGGGTTACCTTGAACTTTGTCGCAACAATCTGCTTTTGAGACTGGTTCAACATTTTGGAGAACAATTGCAGCACTTCACCATTACATGATGCTATCAGTTAAACAAAATTAAGAGATAAAGTATCTCTGTTCTTTTCCAGAAAGCCATTAGTATCGTACAAAACCTGATAGAGTTCCACATGTTAGTAAAATTACAAATTAAAAACAAAATTAAGTTCACAAGTACACATTCTACAAATACAGTATACCCAAAGGCTTAAGAGGCAAAAAATTAGAAAGAGGGTTCTACTCGTTGGAAATTCCCTCCTTAATTAATCCGATGCATTTTCCTTCAAAAACACATGCATATGAATTGGTCAAATAAATTATTCCAAGGTCTTGGATTCATTTCCTGGACTCTTGAGAACTTGCACATTCATTTTGAATGTGTAGATTCATCCTTGGAAAGGTGAAGAAAACTTAATATCCACCACCATTCTTGATGGAGAATCCTCACCCATTTCTACTATAAATAGGGGACTTGAGAGAAGCATTGACAATCAATCCAACTAGAGAGTTGAGAATCAAGAGTGAGAAAGTGAGAGAGTTTTGTAATCCTCTTGGAGAGAGAAAGAGTGATTCCACCACACTTGGTGAGATTGTGCGATTATTGTATATCATCTAAGAAGGGTGAGATTGAGTGTTATCCTCTTGTATTGAGAGAGATCTTATTGTAATCCTACTTTCATAGTGGAGATATTTTACTGGCTTGGTCCCGTGGTTTTTCCTTCTCACATTGAGGAGGTTTTCCACGTTAAAAATTCTCGTGTGTTATTTTCTTCTCCTTACTTTCTTTTAAGCTCATTTTAAGTCACATAGACGGAGGGAAATTTTTCCGCTTCCACATAATTGCTCCGATTTTCCAACACTACTAATACCCCCAACTGTAAAGCATTTACAAAATCTTTTAAGATTATTATGCTATAGTCTTCTAAGTGCAATACTATGGAAAAGAAAGCAAAATTTAAACAGGTAAATTGAGTAATAATTCAAATTTATAAATTAAATTGAAGTAAATTTTGTCACAACTTATTAACTTCCAAGGCTCCCTAAATGGCGAGCTGAAACTAACCTTGCCTGCGTTGTGAAGAACACTAAAAGCTCTGCCTCTTTCCCCTTTAAAGCAAGGATTAACATAAAAAATTATACTAGAAAACATAGATAGACATTTTAAAAGAAAAATTGTGAATGGAATGATAGAAAAAATAGGGCACTGTAACCTCATTTAAGTTGAGTTAAATTAGAAAGAACAAAGAAAATATAAAAAAGGCACCATAACTAAATGTAAATTCAAACCTAATGATTTCAAGAAATGTTGACCTCAAAGAAAAATTATGTGAGAAATCAAGCAAAACATTATTATTAGTTCAACTCAAGCTTTCTACAGGGAGAAGTTATCTTCACTTAGAGCTCAACAAGCAACAAGGAGAGAAGGGTTTCTCAAAGAACTTGGTGAGAAACATTTTCAGGACTTTTATTAAACAAGTGGCAAGCAAAACATCAACAGTTTGTATACACATTCGGGGCATTTCTAGAGAAGAGGAAATGAGAAGATAAATCAAGAGGAACACTAACTCACCCTTTTATGGTAGTGGCGCCGATTGAGATGAGAGATCTAGATGTAGGCAAATCGAGACGTATGAGGGATGAGAGAGCACCAAGAGATTGAGAAATTGAAAGATCAAGGAGAGATCGACGAGAGATTTGAAGAATGCAGAGTTGAGATAAGAGATTAGGGATTGTGAGAACACAGGGATCATGAAATTTTAGGGATCTAACGTGTTGAATGAGAAAGGGAAAACGAACAAACTTAGCAATGTAAAAGAGAACGAGGGAAAGCGATAAAGGAGAAAGGAGTATAACATAATAGATAAACGGATAATTAACTATAATTGCCACCTTGTAGGATTTTTTATTGGCAAAAATCAATTGTTTCCTAAAAACATGATTCAAGTTAATAAAACATCGACAATTACATTACTTCCTATAAAAATTTGCTGGTAAAGAGAACTTTTGTAGTAGTTTAAACCCAACCAAGTTTGTCATCTTAAGAAATCAATATACGATCTCAAGCAATCTAAGGAATGGTTCTCAACTTTTTCAGCTGCCCTTGAATCACAACAATATCCCAAATGTGTTTCTGTTCACACATTGTTCATCAAGAAAAGAACATCAACCTTCACTGCCCTTCTTAAATATGTGGATGATGTCGTGCTTGCAGGTAATTGCATCACCGAAATATAGTCAATCAAAGATTTTCTTCACACTAGATTTAGTATCAAGGACTTATCTATGATCTAGAGAGTTTTTTAAGCTTATTTTCTAATTATTTTAGTGTTTTAGCTTCAATTTAGTGGTTAATTAGTAAGAAAATCAAAGAAAACATCTCATTGCTTAGTTGAGCTTGATTGTTAGGAATTTGTAATTTTTGTGTTAGTTCTTATGCTTTTGATCTTAGCTTTTTTGTTTGTGTTTTGATTGTTGGCTGAAGGATTGCAAAGGACAAAAAAATGATCAAGGAAAGGGTCAAAAAGAGCTTACATGTGTAGAATTTGAAAATTGTATCTCTTGAATTCATTGTTTTTGATCAATTGCATAGTTAGTAAATATTTCTCATCACATATCTTGATAGTTCAGCTAGTAGTTTTCTTGGGAACTTGGTATTCTAACACTTAGTCCCCTTGAGAAGAACAAACTTTTCTCACCATTCCACTATTGAAACGATTGGTACACTTGTCGTCATGGTAACATTTCAACAGTTAGGTGATCTCAAATACTTCCTAGGCTTGGAAGCTGCCCCCAACTTTAAAGGCATATCTCTAAACCAGCATAAATACACGCTCTTGAGCTTCTTAGTGACACCTGAATGTTTTCCTCGAAACCTACAAACTTTCCAATGAATCCTTTAACACGTCCTTCAAAGAATTCAGGAAAACCTTTAGTCGAAAGTACTCCATAAAAAAAACTTATTGTTCGACTTCTTTTTCGCACATCCACAACAACGGATATATCCTACAAAATAAACAATTAAGCCAGTTCCTTGATTATCCCACTCACATTCATATGCAAGCTGCAGGATTCTTCGATACCTCAAGCAATCACCAGGAAGAGGTATGAATCAAGCTTCAAACTTCATGCCTATAGTGACCGCGATTGGGTGGGTTGTTCTGTTTTCCGACGATTAGTAACAGGTTACTATGTCTTTTTGGGATCATACTTTATCTCATGGCGAGCTTAGAAGCAAACCACACCTTCGAGATCATCCACAAAGGCAGAGTACCGTGCTCTAGCATCCACGACATGCTGAGATACAATGGTTTTACAACCTCCTTAAAGCCTTCAACATCCAACATACATCACCATGCAACCTCTTTTGTGATAATGAGTCAACAATTCACATTGCTCATAAAGATTCCTTTCATGAGAGAAGAAAACATATTGAACTTGATTGTTATATAATTAAGACGAAGATCTTGGCAGGTCTTATAAGGTTGTTCCATGTTCCTGCTGCAGAATAACTCGCTAACATTCTTACCAAACCGCTCCCTACATCAAGCTTCTAAGACATTATCTCCAAGCTGGACATGAATGACATTCACAGTCTAGCTTGAGGGGAGGGGGTAATGCTGGATTAAAACCCTTTTCATCTCTACTTCCCTTATTGTTATTTCTGTTAATCAAGCCAAGACTCAATGACTCATGCAATTATTCTTTTCTGCTTAGTTAGTTTTATTCCTTTTATTTTTCATTAGTTTTTTTTGCTCTTAGGTCCCAACAATGTATATATAAACATATATACTCTATCTTTCTATGTTACTTGAGTTCATTTTGCTGAGAACTTCATCAATGTATTCTTTCATTTTCTCTCTCAATTGATTTATTCTTTTCTCCTTAATCTGGGTTTCGCACCTAACTATCATCTTCTTCATCATATACTCTCATATTTTCCTCACAATCCAAAGACAGATCAATTCAGTAGAAAAACTCAATCTGTTCAAAAGGGTGCTCTTGTTGCAACGTACGAAAAAAATATTCTCCTACAACTTTATAATTAAATAAGTCAGTTACGTTAATTAGTCGTAACAAGTTTTAGTTTCTACTAATTAACTAAGACTAGCTTTGCTAATCACTTTTATTAATTAATTAGATATGCACCCGCACGATGCGCGTAATGGATTGATCCCCAAAGTTTTTAATCATTTTAGCCTTTTAGGCATATTATTTAAAAATTGCTATTTATTATTAAATAACTATTTTTGTTATTTTGATTTTGAAAATTTAAATAACAACTCTTCGACTCAAACCCGCATGGATGCACTTTCATGGGTATAAAAATGTATTTGATATTTGATAAATAATTAAAATTGAGAAGGCTTAAATAAGCTTTTCGTCCCTGCAAAATACACAGTTTTGGTTTTTTGTCCCTGAAAAAAAAAATTGTTGTAAAATCCAAACTTTTTTAAACGTTTGTCATTCCATACCTACAGTTAACTTTGTCAGTTAACTTTTGACGTGGCTAACAGAGAGCCACGTCATCCTGCCATGTCATCCTGTCATGTCATTTATGTGGTTTTGCTTTTAGTCCCTGCAAAATTCATGTTTTTTGCTTTCAGTCTTTGCAAAATCCATGTGTTTTATTTTTGGTCCTGAAGTCATTTTTTCTTCTTCCTCCATCATCTTCTCTTCCTCTACCACCACCACTACCTTCCACCTCTATCAATCTCTCCTCTTCCATCACTACCACCACCTTCCACTCTTCGTTTTATATAACATTTTTATAGAAAGAGTGCATAAAAATCTATCTTAAGTTTTTATGCACTCTTTCTATAAAACGAAGTATGAAAGCTCTAGCTTGCATCTTTTATATATTTCAAACTTCAAAAGGAGTAATGTTTGGTGTACTCATATTAGTGAGTACACCTTATTTACAACTCTCTTAAATGAGTTAAATCATATTTTTTATTGTACTTATCAATTATTTTATATTAAAAAATGGTCAAACATGAATGTAAATGGGTACACAAAACATTTTCCCTTAAAAAATAACAGCAAATATATGAAGGATTTGGTAGAATGAAATTTCAACATAACAGAAAAGGTGTAGAAAGATAATGAAGAAAGTAACAATGTATCAAAAGGTTGGTATGGATCAAATGTTATGGCCTTATGGAGTTCCCTTACAGGCATATTGAGAAATGATTTCATAGTGGGCAATGAGGAAGGATAGCATTAGAAATGATTTTGGTGCATAGAGAAGTTCGTTAATTTGCAGAAAAAAAGGCTATGAAAGTTCAACTCTTAAAAGCGTGAAGAAGAAGAAAGGTTAGAGTTTTTTGCGTTTTATATGAAAGAAATTTTTGAATTAGAAGGAGAAATTGAAGGGTCTTGCAAAATCAGTCTCATTGTGTTTAATGTGTGGGCCCCAACATTACATTAATGATGACGCACGATTTTTGAGTAAAGTATGTATCTTGGTATCTAATTCGCAAGAAATGAAACGACAAAACAGATATATACCCAAAGGATCTGATATCCTAGAAACTGGGATCAATGTAGTCCAACATGGTCGTTTTGAAGACGACGATTTACTCAAGGGCAACTCACCAACTCGGGGGTAACTGTTGTGGACCAATTTCAACAGTATATCTCAGTCATTAAGACATGTTAGAATTCGGCTTGAAGAGGTCATCTCAATCAAGGACCGAGATGCTTTATGAACGCATAGTGCATAATTGGACTGGATCAAGGATCCAAGCCCATAAGCCTTATAAGGCTCAAAGCACACATTTCAAACTCTAAAGACTATTATAAATACAAAGCATGCATACCAAAAATGTAAGTAACTTTCCATTAATAAAAAAAAAAAACCTAATTGGTCATTGACTTGGACATTGAACTCTCTATAGATACCACTACCATCACTCGGTGAGAGGGATTGAGACCACCAAATTCTGGAAATCTCATCATCCCTTTATATATAAGAATCATAAATTTATATATTAAAAAGGATTGTGTCGCTCCCAACAGAGATGGTGCTAATCTTATCCACCCATCGCTCTAGGATATGGTGTACAACGAGCGAGGAAGGACTTCTTCGATCCTAAATGCAACACTTTTATATTTGTGGCCCAATCCTGGCAAGTTAAAACACAAGAGATGCTATGGGTATTTTTCAAATAAAATGATCAATTAATTAATATGGCTTTACTACGTACAAGTGAAGTTTTGGCGAAAAACTTGTGTTACTCATGGCTTGTAATTTCAAAGGAGAGATAAAAAACCGCGTTGAAATCCTGGTGCTGGCTCATTGCTGGGGGAGGTAAAAACACTGAGGCATCGAAGTTTGATTCAGGTATTGTCAGAAAAAATAAATGATAAAAAAAAAAAAAAGACGTTTGATTCAAGTACGGTTCTCATTTGAGCTACAAAGCTATACGAGTAACATGTGACATCAATAATGTGATACACGTTCAAAAAAATTTAAGATTTTCCGTCGAAAATGGGAATATATAAATAACATTTTATGACAAAATTGTGTTATATTTTATATAGGGATTTTCCGTTTTCCACTCTAACGTCTTTTATAATTTTAAAGACTTAATTAATATTAAAATAAGAAAGATAATTAACAAAAGAGAGAGTGAACACTTTAAGCCATTTATATATATATTTAGAGGATGTTTGGCGGATAGGATATGATAAGATAAGAATGGACAAATAAAAAAATTAGATAAAAATAGAATATGATAAAATCAATAGATAAGCTCTTATTTAATATTTGGTGCCTATCAAATAACAAATAACATAGGATTGTATTATCACCATTATATTCTAGTTAAATTCATTATGTTGTAGTAAATATTTTTTCAGCATATTATAATAAATATTATATTAATCATAAATAAATAGTAAATTTAGATAACTTAATTATACTTAATTTTTTATTTTAAATTTACATATTCAAAATTAAACAAAATATCATATATATAATATACCCATAAAAGAATTATACGAAATTCTCTTGGATTCTGTGGATAATATTATTTTTTTAAAAATGAATACAAAATCATTAATATAGTACTCATAAATTATATTATGTCACAAATAATCATGTTTTAATTCTCTTTAGAATTTTGCTCTCTAATTTTTTGATGGAATTTTCTTTTAAAATCTCTCAAGCTATTTTTAAAATTTTTTTTTTCAATTTATCTCTCTTGACAATCTATCTCTAACTTTTTTCTCTCTATAATTAAGAAAAATAGTGATTTTTTTAGCCTTTCAAAGTTTTTATCTATTTAAATTTTAAAGAATAAATTAAATATCACGAGTAAGAGTGAAACAAAAAAAAAATCTGTATCCTATCCTGTCAGCTCCTATATATCATGACTTTCCCCTCATCATAATATTTAAACTAGAGAGTAAAATAAGATAAGTTGACAGCATAACCTTATCCTATCCTGCTAGCATACTAAACTGCAGATAATAACAGGATATCCTAGATTATCTTATCATATTTGCACCAAACGAACTCTAACGGTATAATTGAAACTCTTTTATTAGCGAGTTAACGATTATTTTATATTTTTAATTATTCGGTTCAAAGTAATTTATTTTAGGGTAAATTACACCTACCTCCCCTGAACTTTTGGAGTATTACGCTATCCCCTACATGTTTCCAAACATAACACATACCTCCCCTATATGTTTCTAAAACTACGTAGTCATTCCTTAAATGATAATAACGTTAACCTTTGTAAGTCTTATTTATGAATTGATTATTTTATCCTTTAATAATAAAGAGAACAACTCATCACCTTATCTCAAACCTTTTTAGCCTAGTGAAACTTTTGTAACCTTACGCCCCTTCTTCAACGTGCGACCTCTTCAACCTTGCCTCTATTCTTCAAGCCGCGACCTGGCCACCGTTTTTGAAGCTCACGACCTCAAGACCCTTCTTCAACCATACGACATTCAAAACACTTCCTCAACCCCGCGACCTTCCCAAACCATTCTTCAACCTCAAGACCTTCTCAAACCACAAATCGTTCTTCTTCCTCGTCAACTCTTCCTTCGATTTTCTTCATCTTCACCACTTAGGCTTTCTAATGTGGGACCACTTCATCTTCATCTTCATCTTCATCTTGTCCAAGAGGCAATTTCTAAGTGATCTTTCAACATTTTAGGTATGCTTTACTAATTAAACATTTTTTTTATTTTTAAGCCTCAATCGCTTATTTTTGAAGTAAATGTCTGAATACTTGTTTGATTTAGTGTAACTTTCTCAATTAAGAGTAAAATTGTCTTTTTATAACTATGAAACCATGTGCAAACAAACTTCAGAGGAGGTCTATGTTATATTTAAAAATATGTTGAGAGGCAGTGTAATACTTCAAAAGTTTAGGGGAGGTCAGTGTAATTTACCCTTTATTTTATAATACACAGGGCAGCAAGAATTCTTAGTTTTAATTATTCGGTTCAAAGTTGAATCACCTACAGCTAAAAGAGCTTCTTTGCATTACAGCTGGACAACAAAGAAATCCTAAACAATAAAAACTTAGTTACTTTAATTTCTTCATTCGGCGTTCAGTTCACCATGGCGGCATACAATGCATTAATTTGTTTGCGTTTCTTCATTTTTTACATTCACATCCTGTGTTTCTTTCTTTCTTTTTTTTTTTATTTAACATTTGTTGAAAACATGAAGGGGGCGAAAAAGTCATGTTATTTATATTATTAAAAACAAAATTTATTTGGCCATGGTCCCTATTAGCCACCCCTTGACTGGCATGGCAAAACTGGCATATATTAAACTTTCTTACGTAAGAGGTGTTTATTGGAAGTAAATCCTAGGAAAGCAAAAGTGAGTAAAATGTGGGGCCAAACTTTGACACGGTGTCGCCGTCCCACACTCTCTGAATCTGAATAGTAAGTACACCATTTGTGGTGTGGTCTCTCTCTAGGTCAGGCTTCTACTAACTATATATTTTCATTTTTCAAAACCACAGTCCAAATACCCGCCAAAAAATCCTAAGTTCAATCCTATGCACACACACCTCTTTTAACTAATGGCATGTCTGGATTTGCTTTTGTCGATATCAAACCATGGTTTGGATTCACTCATAATTGATTCTGATAAAAAAATTCATATTTTACAACTTTAGACCAGAATTAAAGTCAACTCTTACATCATGAATAGCTCTTTAATCAATAATTTTCTTATAAAATCGACCGATAGATTAAGAGTTCTTGATATATAGATTATATCTATAAAGTTTCACGTCTATATGAAAATTGTTTAATCTCATATGGTTATCTAAAGACATCATGATACATGTTAAGATCAAGTTCTTCATCAACTAGAAAGAGGACCACCATAGAATATATAAGTAGTGTGACAATCCTCCTCTTATGAGCTAACTTTTGGGAGTGAGTTAGACCCAAACCCAAATTCTAATAATATTTTTTCATATTTTTATATACTGTTGCAATTATTATTTCAAACTTATTCTAAAAGATTATAACGCACCGTTTGGTCCAGCTTATTTTTGGTTTATCTTCTATTTATAAGTAAAAGTCGGGCCAAACAAAAATATTAATAAGTTCTTAAAATTTTAAGTGACATTTTTTAATGAAGGAAAGAGAGAATAAAAAAGTTTTAAAATAAGTCACAAATAAGAGTTTTACTTATTTTTCTAACCTCTTATTTTTATTGAACATCCACCGATCACCATATCACCGCTGGATCACTGCTGGCAGTCACCTGACTACCCCGTGTCAACAATTTTCTTAGAAAATTAAATTTTATCAAATAATATATATATATATATATATATATTTTTATCCACGGGGACATATCAAATAAGAGCACGTGTTATTGTGAGAGATGAGAGGAACAAATCTCTACCATTAGACCATTTCATGAATCGTTGAGATTAAAACACAAGGATTTTAAAAATAAATCATATGAGCTTTTTAAAAAGTCACCTGACTTTTAATATCCAATCTCAATCATTCATAATAAGGTTTAATAGTCAAGATTCACTTCTCTCACTTCTCACAATAATAACATATGCTCTCTTTTGGTACCTTCCATATATATATATAGTACAGATCAAATGACACCAGGTATCAAACCTAGTAAAATGACATATTGCATAATTTTATGTAGACATTAAATTTTATCAATCCAATTATTGAATCGTGTTATACCATCCTAAAGATCATATATACCAAATTTTAGACGATTTAATTTGAATATCCGTAGCTATGTGATCTAAGAGTAAAAATTTACTTATATTTTAAATAACATGTATTCCATCAAAATATATTACTCAAATGATATATTTACAACTTTTAAATTAATCTACTTCATATATACTTTATATATTTTATCATTATTCTTTTCTTAGTTTATTTGATGAAAATATATAGTGCTTTAATTTCTACACGTGATGATCTTGCATTGTGAAATTATAAGCATGACGCATTTGCATTTGCATTTGACCAAAACACAAATTAAATATCCTATTGTTTTCTTATTTTCTTGGGTCGGTCTTCTTTATTTACAAAGGTTTTGAAAGTTGACTTTTCCTCCTTTTTCTCATCTCAATGACCTCATCGATCCAGTGCCTATAAATTATAACACTTCCATTTTTCACAGCCACCACCCTTCTTGTTTAATTTACTAATTAACCTTATTATTAATTGATATAACGTAACTTCAATTCCAAGAAAATATTATATATTAGAGACATGGCTAGCCAACTTCAACTTTTGTCCAAAATTGCAATCAATGATAAAGATGGAGAAAATTCTCCATATTTTGATGGGTGGAAAGCTTATGATAGAAACCCATTTCACCCTACCAAAAATCCCCAGGGTGTTATCCAGATGGGTCTTGCTGAAAATCAGGTATATAATAATGTGGGTTAATATAATATATACCAAGCTTCCAAAAAATAAAATAAAAAATAAAAAATTGTGCTTATTGTGCCACATTGAGTGTTTATTATTTATTTATTTATTTATAATTTTTTTTTCAGCTCTGCTTTGATCTGATTGAGGAGTGGATAAGGAGTAATCCTAAGGATTCAATTTGCACTCCTGAAGGAGTAAATAAGTTTAGAGACATTGCTAACTTTCAAGACTATCATGGATTGCAAGAGTTCACAAGGGTAAGCCAAGGAAAAAAACATACATAAGGTTTAAAAATAACAAAGAGTTTATGAGATTGAGATATGTTTTTTTAAAAAATATATATATAAGGAAAGTTCAAGTATATTTAACCCTAACTTGAAAAGGAGAGATAAGTAATGTTTGATTTTTGTTTTTGAAAATAGTTTTTTATTTTTAAAAATAGAAAACTAAAAAACTCGTTTAATAGATGAGTTTTCAAAAATAATTTTTAGAAATAACTTTTGTTTTTCAGTATTTAAAAACCAAAATTTGCAAACATCTAAAACTTATTTCGATTCTCAGCTTTAAGTTTTCTAAATTTACAAACAAATTTTATATTGAAAACTCCTCTCACTTTTTTTAAAAACTAGAAACCAAAACTATTTCAGACAAGCTCTAACTCTCTAAAAAATTAAGAATGTGTTTGATTCATTTTTATTTTTAATTTTTAAAAATTATATGATAAAATAGTTTTTAGAAATTGTCTTCAAAAAAAAGAAAAATCAGTTTTCAATACAAATTAATATAAAAATTCAGAAAACTAAAAAATAAAACAACTTTTAGAAGCTTTCAAATTTTAATTTTTAAAAAATAAAAAACACATACTATTTCTAAAAATTGTTTTTTAAAACTAATTTACCAAACAAATTTTTTATGTAAACAGTTAGCAAACAAGCCCTAATTTCACATGACAAGATAACAAGATTGCGCATAATAATTATATATATATATGTATCCTTTGTCATTTTTGGTAACAATATATCTCCTTTGTTTGAAACACTTTTATCAAAATTTATAGGAATTCGACTACATATTTAACATTTATTAAAATATTCACATACACAAAATGTTTACACAATTTTATCGTATAATAATTAATTTCGATCATCACTTAATCGAGTATATATATATATAAGGCCGGATTTTGCTTTAGACAAAAGAGGCCACCGCCTAGAGCCCCTTACTTAATAAGGCCCCAAAAATTTTTTTTATTTAATATTACTATTAAAAAATAATTTATTAATGTAATATTTTTTATAAGCCAAATAAATATTATTAATAATCAAGAGTACTAAGAGTACTCATATTTATAGAAAATTTAATCAATATAGAAAAAAAGATGATGGATCAAGACACCACGAAGATAACGGTAAACAAAAATCTCCTTTAGTCATAGCCCATTTCCAAGATTTGTAGTGCACCAAATCAAATACCTTTGAAACTGATAAAAACTCCTACTTAAATATTTGGGCATTACGTTGCAACCAAATAGACCATATGGCTACCAACCAAATTAAAACTCCAATTTTTTTCACTTTTTTCAACAGGAACATTCCTCCTAAATAATAAGAATGCATCTGCCAAAACCTTTGGAATAACAACAGTATAGGATGTTCATATAATTTTTATCAACACAATAATACTTTATTAAAAAAAATATTGAACAAGTAAAATTTATTTTTATTAGAATATTAAATTATATAAAAATAGTAGATTCTTTTTTAAATGAATAATTTTGCAAATTAAAACATTAATAACCCTGAAAAACATTTATACATAATTTAAATTAATTAAGCCGTATCTGAAATTAACTATATGTTTTACAATGTATATAAATAATGTATTAGTCATGTTATATATTGATATTTAATTAATTATAAAACTTTCATAAATAATTTTAGATTTTAAAAAAATTAAAGACATAAAATAAAAAGTAACATGTTATATGTAAATAGACATTCTTCTTGCATTTTTGCCAAAGGCCCCAGGATGTATATATCCGGGCTTGTATATATACGTTGTATTTTTTACAAGAAATTGTTATTTTTTTCAGGCAATGGCAAATTTTATGTCAAGAGTGAGAGGTGGAAGGGTGAGATTTGATCCTGACCGTATATTAATGAGTGGAGGGGCTACAGGTGCAAGTGAACTACTAATGTTCTGCTTGGCTGATCCTGGTGATGCTTTTCTGGTTCCCACACCTTATTATCCAGCGTATGTAATTAAACTTAATTCTCTTTAATAATTATCACTTTAATTTTCATTCAATGTTATTATATATGTCACTATTTTAGTTACTCACCCATCATCAAAAGTTGTTAAAAGTTAATTACTCGGAGAAACGATTTAAAGCTAGAAGATTTGTGTTTGAATTTCACCCATAAATTTTCAGGGCTAACGTGAGTCACGTAATGCGAATGAGATTAGTCATGGAAAAACCTGTAATTATAAAAAAAAACGTTATTAAAAGTTGAAAATTGAAATAAGAAAAGCACCCATAGATAATATATACAAGTGTTTTATAATTACTATGTTTATGGTTTTTGATGAAAAGGGAAATTCCAATGTCGTCTAACATATATTCTATATATTTACTTTCTTCTGTCTTTTTTTTAAAAAAAAAAAAAATTCTCTCTCTATATATATATATATATGCTTTGAAAGTTACGTTAAAAGTTATATTCATATATTTAATTTTCAAAACAATAACGAGATCGAATTCAGCGGAGATATTCCCTTTTCCACTGCTGTCATCATCTTCTGCTAGTTTGGATTGGCTAGTAATATGGTCACTGTTGAGTTTATAAGAGTGTGATAATTCTCATCCTACAAGCTAGTATTTGGAAGTGAGTTAGGTCCAAACCCAAATTGTAAAATGGTATCAAAGCCTATTCTAGATCCGTTTGTTGGGCCCTCTATATTTGTTATTGGGTGTGTTATTGAGTGTTTTATAGTCTCGTATTGTTGGACCACCTGTTTGTTTGTCCACGCTCCAGTTGTGTAGTTCTAGGTGTGAGGAGACGTATTAGAAGTCTCACATCGGCTAGTGATATGTCATTGTTGAGTTTATAAGGGAGTAATAATCATCATCCTACCAGCTAACTTTGATTGAGTTAGGCCCAAACTTAAATTGTAAGAGGATAAGAATTGAGTAATGATATATTGATGTAGAGGTTTGCCTTTGAGAGAGAAAAAGAAAAGGAAAAAAGAGATAAGTGGTTCCTATTTCCTAAGATGGAATAATTAGGTTACTAAAACTTTTAACCCGTCAATTTTGGTTCCTCAAAAATAAATGACTATATAAAGTAAGGATGTATTTATTTTTGATTTAAAATGGATAAAAAAAAATTGAATTGAGTGCATACACTTTTTTTATAATAAAAACTATGAAGAGGAGAGTACCTTCAAGTCATTAAATAAAGCGTTAATGTTCGGACTAGCGACGTAGCTATTAGGTATAAGTGGCTTAGAACCTTAAACTTATAACTTGCCTATGATTATATATTAAATTTTTAAGGTTTAAGAGTTAAAGGTCTAAGGTTCAAATATTAACGATGGTAATTTAAATTAATATATTGGTGAAAGTTAGTTTAAGATAAGTATATATATTTAGGATTTAAAAATAGATGCGTGTGTATTTATCCAAAAAAATCTAATATCTTACAGTATTCTTCCATCGGCGCGCTAACTCATTAAGGTTTTCTTTATGCTAGGAAATTTAAGTAATTTGTGGCCAATTGGCTAGAGCTAGAAGAGGTTTAAAAACTATATATTGTTTTTCATCGTGGATAATTATATCAGCTTCTTATAAAGTTTGTGTTTATTATATTTATCTTTTTTAATTTTTAAAATTATATTTATTGTTTACGGAAGAGATAAGTGTAATAAATTTTAAATATAAAGAAGAGAAAATAAGTATAATAAGTATAAATTTTAAAAAAGTTGATGTAATTATTCTTTCTCATTATTATGATTATAGCATTGAGATCTAATATACAAATTTGAAATGAAAACAAAATTTCAAGCAAGACTCATCGGCGAGTTATGTAGAGCTTTATCTCTCCAAAAAAAGAAAAAAAAATATTCAACCTAAAACATATAATTAATTTAATGTGAAGGAAATACGTGGTTAAGAGTTTGTTTGATTAATAAAAAAACGTTATTATAAAAATTTTTAATTTCTTTGTTTGTCATTTTCAAAATAATCAGAATAAAAAAATATTTAGATTTTCGGCTTATTTTGAAAAGTAAGTACCAAGTTACGTATCAAAATAAGTAGAAAATTTAATTATTCTTATTGTCAAACATACCCAACTTATGATTTTTATGATAATCACTTTAAAAAATAATTAATTCTTTACTTATAAAAATAATTAATTATTTTTAGGTTTAAACAAACGAGCTTTAAATTTATATGATTAGTTGTACATGATTTAACCATATACATTTAATAAAATAGTATACAAATTAACCATATACTTTTACACGTTTAACCAGTTACGTAATATGTTGTATTTTTTATTAGTAAAAAAATACCCCTTTAAATAAAAAAAAAAAAAAACACCGGCTAAATGCCAAAAAGCAGACCCGCTAAGTGTCATTAGTCCACAAGAATGAGAAAACAAAGATTTTTTATAGAATAATTTTTGGTCAGCAGTCCCTTGCAAAAAATATTTCATATATACCATCATCATCTCCAATTAGCATACTTTAAAAATTTACATATTTAATAAATACATTTAGGTCAAAGAATCTGCTACAGTGTGATTAGTCAACAAGCGTGTGAAAGTTCCTCATATTTTAACGTAGGTTTTAAATCCAAATTAGACACTTCATAATCCAATTATTTTATTGTTTTCATTAAGAAAAAAATAAAAAAAATGAAAAAAAGCAATTTTAAATAAATGTAAAACCTATTGTACAAGTCCTAAAAACTCAAGATTATACACCATGTTTACAATCCATTTGTTTTATAAAAATGGTTAAATTACACGTTTGGTCACTTATGTTGTAATAAAATTTTATTTTAGTCTTGTATGTATGTTTATTTTGATTCATTTTACCCCGTATGTTATACTTTTTGAGTTAATTTGGTGATTTTCGTTAACTTTGTCTAACTGAGTTATCAAAAAAGGCTAAAATGACGTCATTTAACCTAGTTGGTAAAAAATTATAACATGAGGGACAAAAGTGTTTAAAAATACAACTTAAAGGATTAAAGAGAATTAGGCGAAATTCACGATGAAACTAATTATATATTGGACTAAACTGAAACTTTTTTACCAGGTTAGATTTATACATTTTGGAGCCTTAGGCGAAATTCACGATGAAGACCTATTTATATATAACATATCACTTTTTATTTTATGTATGTATTCTTTTTAAAATACAAAATTATTTATGAAAGTTTTATAATCAATCAAATCTCAATAGATAATATGACTAATTCATTTATATAGCTTGTAAAACATATAGTTAATTTCAAATATGATTTAATTAATTTAAATTCTGTAAATATTTTTTAGGGTTATCAATATATTAATTTGTAAATTATGCATTTAGAAAACAATAAAATATTTTTATATAATTTAATATTCTAATAAAATATAAATTTTACTTTTCAATACTTCTTTGAATAAAATATTATTGCATTGATAAAAATTATTTAAACATATTATAATATATTATATTAATAAATTATTTTTAATAATAATTAAGACATAATAATATTATTAAATATTTTTTTTAGGGTCTTATCAAATAAGGGGCTCTAAGCGATTATCTTTCCCTTTTTGCCTAAAGCAAGATCCGATGTTAAGAATTTAAAGTATAATTTAACGTATAAAAAAGGTTAAACATAAAATTATTATTCAACACTTCTCACAAGTGACAGCTGATTTCGCCTAAATGTTTTTTTGGTTGAATGTCTTGTTAGTTGTGGGAAGTGATGAAAAGTAAATTTGTGGTAATCAATATTCTCTTATTATATCGAAATTCTGTGGTGACAAAATTAAATTATTATTCTTAATATATATATATATATATATATATATGAGTTGGGTTCAAATGACATGTCAAAGTTAATAAAAGATTTTGCACATAACATTTTATAAAAAGTAAATTTTGTCTATCCAATCGATCAATAAATTTATATGATGTAAATTAACTATACAAAAATTCGTACAATTATAGTGATTGACACACATTTCACTAGTGTTTCTATTTTTACAGATTCGTCCGCGACTTGTGTTGGCGAACTGGGGTGCAACTAATTCCGGTCCACACAGACAGCTCCAACAACTTCAAAATAAAAATAGAAGCACTCGAAGAATCCTATAGCAAAGCCCAAAAGAACAACATCAACGTGAAGGGTTTGATCATAACAAACCCCTCAAATCCACTAGGCACAACCCTAGACCGTGACACACTTAAGAGCCTCATCTACTTTGTCAACCACAACAACATCCACCTAGTTTGCGACGAAATCTATGCCGCCACGGCGTTCTCGTCCCCCGCCTATGTCAGCATCGCTGAAGTCATGCAAGAGATAAGAAGTTGCAAATCTGAACTAATTCACATTATTTATAGCTTGTCAAAAGACATGGGATTTCCCGGTTTTCGAGTTGGGATAATTTATTCTTTCAACGATGAGGTTGTTAATTGTGGTCGCAAAATGTCGAGTTTCGGATTGGTTTCTTCACAAACTCAATGTATGTTAGCTTCAATGCTTTCCGATGAAAAATTTGTGGAGAATTTTTTAGTGGAAAGTTCGAGAAGGTTGAGGAAAAGGCACGAGAAGTTCATGAAGGGGCTTGAAGAGGTTAATATTCGTCGTTTTCCGAGCAATGCAGGACTTTTCTGTTGGATGAACTTGAAGAGTTTGTTAGAGGAAGAAACATTTGAAGGGAGTTAAAACTGTGGCGGCTGATTATTAACGAGGTGAAGCTTAACATTTCGCCAGGTTTGTCTTTTAACTGCTCCGAACCTGGATGGTTCAGAGTTTGCTTTGCGAATATGGATGATGAGACGGTCGATGTTGGACTTAAGAGAATTAGAGCATTTATTAAGAAGAGTACTGTGGAAACGAAACGGTGGCAACTGAACCCGACTAGGCTTAATTTTTCGTGTGGAGGCGGTTCGATGAGACGGTGGTTATGTCTCTTCACTCGTCGATTCTTAACTCGCCTCTTGTTAAAGCCACATGACGGGGAGCTTCTTTGTTGAGTAGAGTCTCTATTGATATATTTGCATTGGCTCATGAGTTTCATGCATTTAATCTCACAATTTTACTTACTTTAAAATTCACTAATCTTGACCCTTCATGACAAACACAATAAGGGATCAATAAGTGGGGTCCCATTTTTCTTTGTTTGAAATAAAAGTGTCTATGTCGTTCAAGATAATAACGTTTGAGACAAACTAATTAATAAAATAACCCATGTATGTTTGATTATTCTGTTTTAATTTCTTCCTAATAATGGGATTTTGAATTATCGCGAGAACTGTTATAAGTGGTGATCTTTTAGAGGGTGTTTAAGATGTTTTGCTGTGTATGTTGTTGTCCTATTTACCAATAACTAACTGTGAAAATAGGGTAATTGGAATTATTGTTGCAATGGAAGCTAATTAAGAGACATTGATTAACACTGAAATAAATATTTTGTGACAAAGATATAGGAACTTATACAAAAGAACATACATGATTTTGAATGAAAATACATCAACTCATGTATTTTATTCCTTCTGACTAATTGTCTCTTGTTAACCTCTGAAAGACGTGGTGGGATTATTATTTACTTTTCTCTCTCATCGCGTTGATTATTAAGATTAATTTTCTCAAGTTACTGTTTTGCAATTTGCATTTTTCAAAAAATTAAATTATTATTATAACGACACTATTCTATTGATCCACGCTCGATTGCTCACTTATAAGTTCATCAAAAGAATCTTTACAAACCTTTATTTCTTCATTGCGATTCAGTTCTTATACATTCCTCTCAAATTAATCTCACAAACTTCTCTTTCCTTCAAATTTCCTCTATTTCAATCTAGAATCATGGCTTCTGCTTCATCTAGTATGACTTTGTTTAGCGTGTAATTGCCAAAACAAATAATTCCTTAAACTCAATTCAGGGAAGGAAGTTTTCTTCCTATAAAGTTCTATCTAGAGTAGTTTAGTCACACTAAAATGATAGACTTTAGTAAATTATAAAGAATTGGTAGTTAATGAAAGTATATTCTGACTAAATATGAAGTTTGATCATAATGTTACAAAGATAACACAATTATGGATAAATATAATTAAAATGAGGACAAAAGAGTAATGATGAATAAAAACATGTAAGAGCATGAATTATATTATGAAAGAATTCAAATTAGTCAAACATAAGGGGTGAATCCTAACTGACATTTAACTTTGAATGCTTCCATGGGTAGGCCATGATTATCGTGTACTTGTGTGTTTGAGTGTAGGCCTATTTGGGTAGGCTTGATAAGGTCTCAGAAGATGGATGACCTTAGTTTACACTCAAATTCATGGTTTTCTCTCTATGTATTCCTAGACTTCTAATAGAACAACAACTTAGACTCCATTGTTTTTATTTCACAAGTATTGTTTACACAAATGTTCTTACATGCATATTTCTCCTCTTTTCCTGTATTATCCCCATCTATTTGCGCATATCATATGTATGTTTTTGACATCTATATATAGTACTCTGACTACAAAGAGTGGTTTTATTAGAGAAAAACAAAATAAACTAAAAATCCTCCAATGACTTTGTGACATATGTCCTTGGCATTTGATGTTCATGCGCGTTGCTCTTCTAATCATTGAAAAAAATTATCAAAGTACTATGAGTAAAATTTCAATAACCTCTCTTTTGGTCTGAATATTGTTCTGACGAATAGTAAGAACTCTTTTCTGACTTAATCATGAAAGTAATAACTCAAAGATATTGATACAAATCACTTATGATTTTCCTGACTACATACTATTAAGATAAATTTTATTTTACCCTAACTGATGTCCCTCAAAATTTAATCTCTAATGGTATTGAAGAATGTAAATTTTATTCATTATGACCAAATTAGTCTTCAAATCAGAGTGAATCATTTATGAACGTGGGTTGACCCACGATCATTTCCTTTCGTAACGTCAGTTATCACGTTATCTAACTATTATTTTTTCATTGTTGATTTAATTTCCTAAATGAAAATTGATAAATGAGTAACGACAATATTTAATTCTTTTCGATACCTATTAATTGGTTAAGTGAACTTGAGAGAAGTTTCTTACTTCTCTTTCTTTTGCATGAGTTAAATTCTCTTTGTTGTTTCATTCAATTTTTTGAATTGATACATGTTAATATATGGGGATCAATATCTCAATATTCTCTTGATGGTTTTCGATATTTTCTAACTGTGGTGGATGATTTCAGTAGGTTTACTTGGATTCACCTCTTAAAATCAAAATCTAATGTCAAATCCATTCTTCCTTCTTTTATACAAATGATTCAAAATCAGTTTGATATAACACTTAAAAATCCGAGGTCTGACAATGGCAAAGAATTTTTTCTCACTGAAATTTTTCTCTTCAAAAGGAATATTTCATGAAACTTCTTGTGTTTAGACACCTCAACAAAATGGGATTGTTGAGAGAAAACACCAACATTTGTTAAATGTTGGCAGGGCTTTATTGTTTTAATCCAATTTACCTAACATTTTTTGGTCTTTTGTTATCAGACACGCAACTTATTTAATTAATAGGCAGGGACAGACTCAAGGGGGGCAAGGGGGGCCATGGCCCCCCTACTTCCTACAAAAAAAACTACTAGTATATATGATGCGCCATATATACGCATAAATGCATGTAGCTTAGTGGAGTTTTGGTGTGTCATTCTGCTGTAGGATGTCGTGTTTGAGGGTTGGTTATGACTTTTTGCTTGATTTCTTCTCTCTTTTAACGATTCATTGCATTTTTACATGATTTTTTCCCATTTTAAATCAATTTTTTTTATTTTTAATAGATTCCCTCCATAACTAATAAGAGCTTCTTTCTTTTTTTAAATTTTAACTTTTTTGATTATAAAAGCTTTCTATTCATTGTAGGAGCGTGAACCAAAAGACAAAGGTTAAGCGTGAACCAAAAATTGAATTTGCCGAGAATTTGTGTCTTTTGTTTTTTTGGTAAGATCAAAGTTATTAGCATTAATCTCTATTATTTTTGTTTTAAATTTCTTTTATTTTCTCTTCTCATATTTTTCTACTCTTCTTACTACATAAATCCCTTCAAAATCCAACAATCCCTATTGCTTAATTTTTTAAACTTTGTTATACTGAAATTATTTGTCTTGATTTATTTTTCACAAAATTTTAATCTTTTAAGTCATTATGGGAAAATCATCAACAATTGACTAATATTTTAAAAGAAAGGTCATTGAATGTCCTCAATCTCAAGGTAACGCATCTACTCTTCCACCAATCTCAAGGTCATTCAAATTTATTTTCCGTCGGTGGTCGCCCCCCCCCCCCTCTTAAGACATTTCTGGATCCGTCCCTGTCAATAGGTTGCCTACACCTTTTTTGAAACATAAAACTTCTTATGAAATGGTTTTTGGTCATGCACCTAATTTGCAAAACTTAAGAGTCTTTGGGTGTTTAGCCTATGCTAACACATTAAGTTCAGGAAGAACGAAGTTTGATAAAAGAGCTTCCAAATGTGTTTTTCTTGGATTCAAACCTGGAACTAAAGGTTTTCTTCTTTTTAACCTCAAAAATAAATCTTGTGTTGTTTCTAAGAATGGTGTTTTTTATGAAAATAATTTTCCTTATGCTTCTCACGTTTTGGAGACCACTAACATTGATATCACCAACATCATATCTGATTTTGACAATATGATTTCTTTTGAAAATCCTACATTAAATTCTCATAGTCTTGATCAAAATTTCATATTTCCTATAAATGATCATATGCCATTGAGTTCTATTCCTAACATTGAGAATGTTGAAAAATCTAGTGATTATTCTCAAGTCACTCAACCTGCTTCAAAAGTTTTTACAAGAATTAGAAAGCCTCATCTACGTTTGGCTAACTTTCATTGTCCTACTCTTGCCTCTTCTAATTTCATTTCCCATACCCCTTACCCCTTGCATGAATTTCTTTCTTATTCTAAATGTTCCAGTTCACACGGTGTTTTTTGTCTTTCTGTTTCTAGTTCTATTGATCCCACCACTTTCAAAGAAGCTAGTCAACATGAGTGTTGGGGACAAGTCATGTTAGCTGAGTTACAAGCTCTAGAGAGGAACAAAACTTGGTCATTGGTTAGTCTTCCTCCAGGCAAGAAAACTGTGGGATGCAAATGGGTTTACAAAATCAAATATAAGGCAGATGGATCCCTTGAAAAACACAAAGCAAGGCTTGTTGCTAAGTGATTTACACAAACAGAGGGGGTAGATTTTTTTGAGACATTTTTTCCAGTGGTGAAGCTTACCACTGTCAGGTTTTTGTTATCTATTGTTGTTTCTAATGGCTGGTATCTGCATCAACTCGATGTAGATAATGAATTCTTGCATGGTGACCTCAAAGAAGAGGTTTACATGAGGCCACCACTTGATTTGAAGCTTCCTTCCTCTAATCTGATATGGAAATTACAAAAGTCATTGTATTGTCTCAGGCAAGCTAGTCGATAGTGATGAAATGCCAAACTCACTCTTGCCTTGACTAAGTTTGGCTTTACTCAAAGTCCAGCTGATCATTCTCTTTTTGTTAAGAGTTCAAAAGATTCTTTCACAACCTTGTTAGTGAGTGCTACTTTTGGTACCATGCCCCATGTTGGGCGCACCATGGCCACTTATTTTTTTTTCAATTTTGCCCCCGAAACGGTTTCCAGAAACCGTTTCCAGAAATGGTAACTAAAAACCGTATCGCAACTTAAACTTTTTTTAAAAAAAAAGTTTAAATGAAACGGTATCCAGATACCGTTCCTAGTAAAACAGAATCCAGATACCGTTTTTTAAAGATAATTATATCAGGCACACTCCCTACCATTTTCATGTATACATTATCACTTTTCACAAAACGCTTATTTTCTCCAATCACCTCATTATCCCAACATCAAGATATTTTACATTATTTGGAAGCTACAATCTCCAAAAAAAAAGGTCAGTATTTGTTGCATTTGGAATTAGCTGCCCTTTTAAATTCATATGGTGCTGGGAAAATGAGTAGAAGTTTCATACGGTTTCCAGAAACCGGTTGGAAACGGTTTCTAGAACCCGTTTGAATTATTTTTTTAATTTTATTTATTATAATTTTGAAAATGTATTAATTATGCAGAAATGGACAATTTTAAAGAAGAATTGAAGAATATAGATGAAGAAATGGAGAATGTTGAGGAATATGAAGACCATGACATTTTACCCAATTTGGTTGATTATAGACAACACTTTGTCACTGAACAGGTAATTTGATAATTAAGTTTAACATCCTGATGTATATTAGATTTATTGAAATTTCATTAAGTTAATAGGTTGTTGCTTTGTTTGTGGTAACATGTATTTTCAACTACAGATGATTTGATTGCTTGGGCGAGGGAGGTGTCTAGGAAGCTTGGATTTGTTACTATTGTTTATAGATTAGATTATGGTCCAAGGAGTAGTTTTTTAACTCTTGCCTGTGAAAGGAGTGGATTGTATAAACATGTTGATAGGCCTCGTAAGGTGATACGACAACTTGTCACAGGTACTAAGAAGATAGATTGTCCTTTTAGGCTCAGAGGAAGAACAGTGGGGGCTTCGGGATGGAGGCTAATCGTAAAATGTGGGCAACACAATCACAAGAGAGCTGAAACTTTGGTTGGACACCCATATCCCGGTCGTCTCAAACCTGAGGAAAAGCGACTTGTGGCAAATATGACGAAGAACAGAGTGCGGCCAGGCCAGAGTCTTAGTGCATTAAAAGCACGTGATCCTCTGAATATGACCACAATTAAAATTGTGTACAATGAACGTCAGGCATACAGGAAGGCACTAAGAGGGCCACGTACAGAAGTGCAACTGTTGATGTCACAACTCGTACAAGTATACTTATTTCCACAGAAAGAACGATGAAGGTGTTGTGCTAGACATCTTCTGGGCGAATGAGAACTCGGTGAAGTTGTTTCGCACATTTCCCACAGTTGTTCAGTTGTTTTTAGAGAATGCTTAGACTTGATATATCGCCAATATGAATCAAGCAAGTACGTAAATGTAGCTGACCCCCCTGTTTGTAGCTGTGCAATACGCAAGACACACAGAATACCTTGTCAATGTGAAGTTGCAAAATGGTGTATGTATCAGTTACCTATTCCTGCAAATAGAGTGCATACACAAGACACATCCAGAGTTGACCACCATGAAACCACCTTACCATAAGGTTTCCAAGGGGAAATTGTCGAAGAAGGAAAAGTCAACCAAGCGAATACCATCAAGTTGGGAGAACGTGGATTCTTTTATGGATAGTGCGCCATCGGTTAGTCAAGTCATGAAGACTTCCAAGACTACAAGGAAGAAGACACATTGTACCGACGACATTGTATATTGGAGTGAAATCCCACCTATTTTTCAGAGATACGTTGAACATGTTATTGATGTCAAGGCGGATGGGAATTGCGGGTATCGTGTGATTGCAGCTCAAGTTTATAACTCTCAAGAAAAATGGGATGTAGTACGTCAGTGTTGCTATCAAGAATTGATGTTCAAACCTAATGTGTATATGGAGTTGCTAGGTGGTCGTGACCAGTACATGGAGTTGCTAGCCTCGACCCAAGTTGAATCATTGACTCGGTCTCAACCGTGTGACAAGTGGTTAACCTTCCCAGACATGGTGGTGGTGGTGGTGATGGTGGTGACTCACCCTGAACTACGTCACCAGCATGTCTATCTCCTCGGTGTACAGAAGCATGTGCTTTGTCTCCTACAACCATCTACATATACAACCATACAAGTATTTTTTATAATTATTAAAATATAATACCAAAATTACGTATCAAACTATAAAAATAAAAAATAAAACAATATTATTAAAAATCTATACTATAGATTTTTTTTTAAAAAATCTATACTCTAGTTTTTTTTTAAAAAAATAGATAAATACTAATATTCAATAGTACGTATAGGAACGGTTTCCAGAAACCGTTTGGTAGATAACCTTATTTATCATGCAAGAGCGAAACGGTTTCTGGAACACGTCTAGAAACGGTTTCCAGAAACCGTATGGTTCATCTTCTACCCTAGAGCAGCACTGAACGCGAAAACATATGAGATTTGGGTCCAAAAATTACCTTGATGTGTTCTTCTGAGCAAAACGACATATCTAGTCTGACTTTGATGGAAACAAACGAGTCAATCTCTGGAGAAAAGCACTTTTCACAGGATTTGGAGTTGAAGAAATGAAGAGGATATGGTTTCACGGTATCTAGATACTGGGTTAATGTAATATTTTCCAGGAACGGTATCTGGATACCGTTTCGTTTAAATTTTTTTTAAAAAAAAAATTTAAGTTGCGATACGGTTTCTAGTTACCGTTTCTGGAAACGGTTTCTAGTTACCGTTTCTGGAAACCGTTTCGGGTGCAAAATTGGAAAAAAAAATAACTTGCCATGGTGCGCCCATGGGGCATGGTGCCAAAAGTAGCACTCCTTGTTAGTCTATGCTGACGACATAATACTAATTGGGAACAACCTTTCAATGATCAATGAAGTCAAGAATTATCTCAATGATCAGTTTCATATCAAAGACTTAGGAGATCTCAAATATTTCTTAGGCTTTGAGGTTGCCAGATCCAACAAAGGCTTGGTGTTAAATCAAAGAAAATATTGTCTTGAAATCCTTGTAGAATTTGGGCTTACAGGTTGCAAACCTGAGAATTTTGCTGCCAATCTATTTGTTAAACTTATTGGAGATGATGGTGATCTAGTCTATAATCCTACTACTTTTAGGAGTCTTATTGGCAAGCTTTTGTATTTGACCAACACTAGGCCAGGCATAAGTTTTGCAGTTCAACAAATAAGCTCGTTTATGTTAAAGCCCAGGAATTCTCATCTTCTGCTTTTGGAATTCTTAAATATCTTAAGGGTGCTCCTGGCAAGGGTCTTTTCTACCCGGTTCAAAATCCTCATAGGATACATGCCTTTTCTGACTCTGACAGGGCCACCTGCTGCATTACAAGAAAGTCTATCACATACTACTGTATTTTCTATGGCAATTACTTAATTTCTTGGACATCTAAAAAGCAATGAACTATTTCTCGTAACTCTACAGAAGCTGAATATTGCGCTTTGGCATTTGTTACTTGTTAATTACAATGGCTCTAGTATGTTGTTGATGACTTATGTTTAGACATTCCTCTTCTATTTCCAACATTTTGTGACAATCAATAAGTTATCCAATTAGATAAGAATCCTTTCTTTCATGAAAAGACCAAACATATTGAAGTTGATTGTCACTTGATTCGTGCCAAAGTTCTTGAAGATCTCATTGTTCTTTCTCATGTTCCTTCCAAGTTTCAACTTGCTGATGTGTTAATCAAATCACTCTATCCTGCACCATTTCGAGAGAACATATCCAAGTTAGGTTTGTATTAAATATTGAAAATTGATTATTTTTTTTTGTTCCTTTATACACTTTGTATTTATTCTAGTTTCAGTTTAGTTTTTCATTGACAGTTAGAATCAATTGTTAGTTACTGGCACATTGGCTAGTCAGTTACTTGTTTTCATTTCTATATATATATATAACTTTTCTCTTTTAATCTCTCGGCAGTTACTCATAATGAAAAATATGAAATTTTCTCGAACTCTTGAATCTCTTTCAAATATTGTTACACAGTGATGGGCTGCGCAGCTCCAAATAAGTTGTGGTGGTCGATTGGTGGGGGCTCGCGACGGTGTCACCAAGATAGGAAGTAAAGGCTATGGTGGTTTTGATTGAGTGGGGACTGGTCAAGATTGATCAGCAGCTGTTTGGAATTCGTTACTGGATAGAGCAAGAGGAAGAAGAGGTGGTAATTGGTCTCAAATGAGAAGATGAAATTATCATTTGTTAAATTGAGTTTGGTTTATTCTAATTGACTCAGAAAAAGGGTCTTTGTGAGAAATCTTTGGCTATTTTGGATTCTCTTTGTAGATCTCAAGAAGGAAGATTTTATTTTTTGAACAGCAACAGAAAATATAATGAATTAAAAGCACAAGAAGTGCATAAAATCAGAACAGAATACAAAAACCACAACACAAACCTCCAGCTGCCTCATAAAACAGAGCAGCAGAAAATCAAACAAAAAACACCACCGCCAAAAGAACACAGCAACCCCGTAAATTACAGCTAATTAACCAACCCCAATGCATGAACTTGGCTCAGCGTCTCAACAAGCATCTCAAGAAGAAAGATTGAAAGCTTGTGGAAATGATTTAACAATTCCCCTATTGGTTAAGAAAATTTTGAGAGTTTTAGCTTTGGCAACAGATTACTCTGTCTCTGCCATGTGGAAATTGTGCAAATTTGGAGAAAATTATGAAGAAGGAAAAGTTTTCGTTGAAGCATTTCAAATTGGTGAATTTCAGAAATTATTGTTAGTTTTACAAGTTGGTTGTGAAGATGAAACCAAAGAAAAAGCAACTGTACTTCTCAAAATGATGAATCCGGTGGTTGGGGCGGCTGCTTAAAGGGTGGTTCGGTGGGTATGAAGGGTGATTAAACAGTTTGATCCACACTGATTCCTCATTGTTTCCTGTGTTCAAAGTCAGGTCTTAGTTGCAAAATTTTAAAACTACCGGTATTTACAAAATAGGGTCTTAATGCAAAGACCATGATGGTCTCCAAAATTTCAAGACCATCCTAAAAAAGTTCTTGACGTTGTATTTTATAAGTCATTTTAGTCTCTTACAGAATCAGTTATTTTAGTCTCTAACTTTCACTATCATCGGTCATTTTAAACCCTGAAAGTTAAGGACTAAAATAAATGTTTGTATAATTCATCGACTAAAGTGACCTGCAAAATGCAAAGTCAAAGACTAAAATAACTTATCCTCACAAAGTTAGGGACCGAAATGATGCATCACTCGATAATTTATCTCTTACTTTCTTTCAACTTTACTCTCTATTAGAGATAAAGATAATAACTAGCCAGTTATATTCTGTAGTTACATTTTCGGCTTTATAACTACCTCTCGCCAGTTACAGTAGTTACATTTTTGTTCTTGTATAAATGCTTATTCAATGAGCACTTCTGAATTAAGTTGATTAATGAAAAATTTAATGTAGAGTTTTCTTTCATCCTCTCTGAACTCTTAATATGATATCAAAGCAGAAAATTCTGGAATTTAAACTCCACTAATTCTCTTAACATTAATCTACTATGGCATCTCACGGCCAAAATTCTTCTCCCTCGGATGATTCCACACTAAATCCTCATGGAGATGCCTTTTATATCGCTAATTTGCAAGAAGTTCAACTCCTTAAACAAGTATGCAATTGTTCTGCTACGTATTCTTGTTGAGTCTTAGTCAAATTGCAGAAAGAACGCGAGGATAATCATGTGATTAATCTCTTACGCGGCCTTAATGAGGAATTTACACAAGTACGTTCTCGGATTATGATGCTTGTGTCTCTTCCCTCGATTGCCAAGTCATTTGCTCTTATTCTCCAACAAGAGAGGGAATTTGACAAAATTTCCTCATGGTATTTTTGCACAAGTATGTTCTCAGATTATGATGTTTGTGCATTTTCTCTCTATTGCTAAGTCATTTGCTCTCATTCTCCAACAAGAGAGGGAATTTGGCAATCCTTCCTCGTCGCATTTTGCACAACTTTTTCAGATAGCCAATCTGCTATTCAGATTGCAAAACACTCCTCATTACATGAAAGAACCAAACACATTGAAGTCGACTGTCATTTCATCCGATAAAAAATTCAAGAGGGTCTGATTCATTTATTCTTTGTCCCTTCTCACAACCAACTTGCTAATTGCTTCGGCAAAGCTCTTTATCCAACTTTCATTTATTTTTAATACTTCACATATTTTCCGAGATTTTTATCTATGGTTTGGAACGAGATCAAGAAGACGCTGAAGAAGATCGACAAGGCCAAAGAGAAGGTCGAAGACTTCTAGAGAGCTATGAACCCGATTGTTTCCGTTTATGAACCTTTTGGAACGAGACACAAGGAGACACTCAACGAGGCCCAAAGAAGGTCAAAGACTTGAAGAACTATGAACCCGACCATTACCATTAGAATTTCTACATTGTTCATATGCTTTCCAAGCTGATGTGTTAAAATGCACTTCCAGTTTGCAGGGGAGTATTAGATATAAAGATAATAACTAGTCAGTTATATTCAACAATTATATTTTCAGTTTCATTACTACCTCTCGACGGTTACGGTAGTTATATTTTTGTTCTTGTATAAATGCTCATTCAAAAAACACTTCTAAATTAAATTGATTAATGAATAAAACAATATGGAGTTTTATTTCATCTTCTTTAACCTCTTAAATACTCTCCTCTGTGTAAACCAAAGGGCCATGAGAGTTCAAACTTCAATGTTTGGGCGGTTAGGTTTGCATAATTCAAATTAAGATACGACGGTATGTTAAGGTCAATGATCTCATGATGAATACCTTTAGAAAATAGAGTGATGATGGTAATTAAGACCGAGCAATTAGACAATAATTATTTATATATATATGCTCATGGGATCATGATGATGACGCTTCAATCATGCATGCATACATCATATATTATAGAAATGGACCCATGGTGGCCAACGAATCCCATGATGCTTCACGCCTTTTTGGTCCATGGTTATGCAGAGAAAAGACAAATTTCTGAAAAGAAAATAAATCTCCACCTCATAATGAGGTACTATGCTTTTAAGTTTCCATGTCCCGCAAGAAGAAAATAATCACAATGTTTCTGACTTTTTTTTATTTTAAAACAAAATAACACATTTTATTTATGGTATGGAGTAGTTGAGGATCTGCCACCAGATTTGGGCTGCCCCCACAACCACCCCGGCCCCAAACAAATACCTTGCGTTAAAAAGATAAATAATTTTTAGATGAACTTGATACTTTGTTGAATTTATTTTTTTAGAGAGGAAATTGTGAAATATATTGTTCTTATTGTTATAGGACGAAGTATTTACGGTTATTTGGTCTTTTTTAAATAAGTGTGTTTTTCGAGATTCAAACTTATGTCGTTATATCTTTATGAGGGACAAAGCACTTATATCACTGGTATAATACTAAAGGCTAAATTGTGGGGTGTCCTCGGAAGCCTTCGGCTTATCAAGTCTGTGGACCCGAATAAAGTTCTTGTGATGTATTCAAAAACAACACAAACTACTTAGTGAAATCACTACGCTAAAAAAATAACTCTTTGTAGCGGTTATTTAAGCTTTTGCAAGCAGTTCATAATCGTTGGTAGAGGCATCGCTAGCATAGGTCATGTTATCATTGACAGCAGTTCATAACCGCCAGTATTGGCAAATTATAGCCGTGGTAATTACTAGAAGTATTGGCAAAGAAGAATTTTTATTGAGTCTCGGACAAGATATGCCAATGGTTGTAGCCAGCAAAACACTAGCAAATCCCCCCAATACCATCGGTTGTGCTTTGTAACCACTACTTTAGGTTAGTTTTCATTGTATTTTTTATCTCCCGCTACTATCCATATGCATAAATTAAACATGATAATTTCATAACAAAAAAAGGACCTAATTCAAGGATTTTTCAATCAATTCTTATGTCTTAAATCATTTACACAATGAAGTTTAAGTCCTAATTCATCCTAAAACGTTTCAAGTCCTAATGTCAATCACAAACGAAACAAAGTCACATAACATACATCGAAACAATGTCACATAACATATATAAGTCATAATATCAAAACAAAGTCACATACTAGGGTCTTTGGTGTGCTAAGTTGAAAATCTAATGAACTTGTTAACTCTATTATGATATTCTCTTGACAAAAGGTTTCTAGGCATTCACTTTCAATGCATGTTCGTGATCTATCTTAGTAATGACATTCACATACAACAAAGTACTTATGCAAAAATTAATTACAATTTTCATCACATCAAAGTGAAACTAGGTACATGAATGAATAATGTATAGGTGCAGGTTAGATTTTAGAGAAAATTAAATCAAGCTAAACTTTAAAAAAAAAATAATCTTTTAGATCAAAGCATTATTACATCTTAGAATTTCTCAAACTTAACTAAACTAAAACGGTACTAATTAGTCTAAATTAGCTTATTTTCCACTCTAATTACTTTTAAAATATTCTAAAAATTCAGTTAGAAACTAAATAATAAAAAAATGTATGTCAATATTTTAGGTCAATTTTTTATCCAATACTATGCTCATATCATTTCAAATTTGAATTAACCAAACTAAAAAAATAAAGTGTACCAACTTGTTGAAATATAATAATATTAAGAAAAATCTCACAAAAAAATTAGAAATGATTTATGGAAAAGAGTTCCATATTCCATATTCATCCCCAAAAATTCTGTCTCAATTTCAAAAATAAAATAGAAATTAATTCCCTAAACTCAAAATTCTATCACATTTCAATTCCCTAAAACCTTAAACACAATTTTTTCTAAATTCAAAATCCTAAACCCAAAATTATGTCCCAATTCTAAAACCAAACAGGAATCAACACATCAATCAATGGACCAAAATTCAAATTAACCAATGTGCAAACCTATTGAGGAAGATGACAACGAGGGAGAAGACGGCGGCGGGGCATGATGGCGCACCTCTAAACACGGGGAGGAATAGAGAGAAACTGAGAAGGGGATTTGACTCGCATTTCAAGCCCCTTCTTCCTCACACGCAACTAAACCGCGATAAGGGTAGTCAACGGCGGTGGAGGGTGGTGGAATGAAGGGATTGGGCATGAGGGTTTTATCAATAATGGCACAAAAGAAGCTCCTTTAGCGTCGTGACTGACCTATTTCCATTTTAGGTTTTTAATAATAAATTTATGGTAACAGTTGTAATCATAATTGTTCGCACAGAAAAGTTCAATCAAAAGTATGCCTAAGCCTATGGCATCGGTTGTAGTTACAACCACTACCATAGGTTTTCCAAAATAAAAATAAAAAATAAAAAAAAAAGCTTATGCCAACAATTAACACAAAATATTGCTTGCATATGTGAGATGGTTCAGCACTATTTTGGTATAGTATTTATTGATTTAATATGGTACACACCACTTATTGAAAAAATATTATAACTAACTAATATATTTAATTAAAATATTAATTTTATCACGACTTTAACTAATTAACACAATTATCTCTAATATTTCCCCACAAATTGGAGGTGCATTTTTGTACTGTGCTCAATCCCTATGTTATACAACCTTGGGAAGCTCAATCGCAACCATCAACAAAAGCATTTCTAGAGGTTTTCAATTTGAGAATACTCTTAAAGAGTAAAAAAATTGAAGAAAAAGAAAAGTGTAAATTACATTTGTTTACAAAACAAATTTCCCAAAATTTTATTCCCTCTCTCTACACATTAATAATGTCTCAACAACTCAACAAGGCATAATCACCATATAATATTATATACACAAGGAGCTAGCTAGTTCCTATCTTCTTGGGCTCCTATTGTAGCAAAGGACAATAACCCATATAACCATGTTGAGGAATATAATCATATATATATTATCTCCCTCAAGTTTGGAGAATAATTAGCAATTCAACAAATGACACATGCATTTGGATTCTCTTCCATGCTTTGCACATAGTAATGTGTGGTCATGTGAGGATTATATGCCCTATATGCCTTAACCCATTCCAAAACAGGATCTGGAGTTTTCTTCTCATCCTTTTCTTCTTTCTTTCCCTCTTCTTTTTTATTACCTTCTTCTTTCTTTGCTTCCTCTTTCTTTTCTCCCTCTTTCTTGGTTTCTTCTTTCTTTGCTTCCTCTTTCTTCTCTGGCTCCTTTGCTGGTCCCACTGCTACTATGTCTGTGTGCCAATACTTGCGCAATTTGCTTACCACATTTACTGGATCCACTGTTCCTATCACTGTTAGTTTCTTCTCTTTCATGTCCATTGAAATTGCATCAATCCCTAATAATTAAAATGTTGCAAAATATTAGTATTATCAAAACAAACAGAAGTACTAATAACAGAGAAATTCTTGAGAATAAATGTTTTGCTTAAATTGTCTGAATACTGCTATACAAGAAATTAGTACGAACTAACATTTTGGTCTTTGACTTTGTCACGATAAGATGTTTTAGTTCCTCACTTTTATTCTAATCTGTCATTTTGATCTCAGATTTTGTGAGGACAAGTCATGTTAGTCCCTCACTTATAAGAACGATTATTTTAGTTTTTGATTTTCACTCTTATCAATCATTTAAGTCTCCAACTTTCACTCTCACCACAGGTTATTTTAATCACCGACTTTCACTCCCATTATTTCAGCTACTAAAATGACCAATTAGAGGGAAAGTCGAAAAATAAAATGATCAATTAAAGTGAAATTCAGGAACTAAAATAAACATTTTATAAGTTAAAAACTAAAATAATAAATTGAGAATAACTAAATTAATCTTTCTTATAATTGGATGACTATAATAACATGTTGTCACAATGTAAAATAACATGTCGTCACAATGTAAGAACTAAAGTTGCTATTAAATTCAATAAAGTTATCAAATTAAAAATGTGGAATGCAACAACCAAAACAGAACAGACTCATTTAACACAGTAACTATCTTCTCCAGGAGTTCACTTGAAAATTTTATTATATGACAATAAGATTGGGCATAAAAATGTAATGTGAATCAGTTGATGCAAGTATCTCTATAACTATAATAAGAAAAAAAACGTACTTCTAAAACCAGAAGCAATTGAAAATTTTCCCCCATAAAACACTGAAAAATTGGTTCAGAATCTGTTAATTCAATCACAAATACTATTTTGTAATAGAAAGTTTGTCACATATCATATAGTATTTCTTTTCTTAACTATTGTTATTTGATGCGAGATTTTTATTGTCATCATCTTAATCTTAATATCCGTCATGCAAAAAAAGACAGACTTTCTTATCTTAATATCCCATTGTATGATTTAAGATGTGAGGAAAAAAAATAATATTCAACTTAAGAGAAAAGGAAAATTATTTGTTAGGTAATAAGCAGAAATCTTCTAATAATAATAGGTGCTTATATGACAAAAATATTATTAAATAAGCAGAAATATTCTAATAATATTTAAATAAAAATATCTTAAATAAAAAATAATATATGACGCCGCCGGTGTATATAAAAGACGTGCAGCCTTCTACTACTATCTTTTTGACTTCCTGAGATTGATTTCTCAAGTAAATAAAAGTCCAAAAAATAATATTAAAAATAATAATAGTAAATAAGAACTGCAAAAACAACACAAATTGAATAACAAAACAATGATTTAGTACCTGAAAGTGTTGAAACTGTTTTCAGAGCCTTCTGTTTATCCTTGTCATCATGTAAATCTAACTTGAGCACAACCTTCTGTAAGCAAAAATTAGGAACCGATTTAATCCAGATTCAAATAAAAATGACAAAAAAATTGAAAAAAAAAACAAAATAATAATAATAAGGTAATTAAGGCAATTGGAATAAAAATTTTGTGTATCAATTAAAAGCTCTATACATTTATATTGGAAAAGATGAATGTTGACCATCTCACATAGGAATCAGAAGTTCAAATCAAATCAAATCAAAAACCAAGATTCTGAAAAGGGGAAAATCAAAATTCAATCAAGATCACCACAGATCTTCAAATCAGAAGAAAAAGTGGAGAAAACAGAGGATGTGCAAAGAAGAAAAAAAAAAAAGAAGCCAAAAGGCATAAAGTTCATGGAGAATCAACAATGAATCAAATCTCAGAGTCAAAGCTAATGAGTGAATTATCCAATTTAAGAAAATCTATAAGCAAAGAAAAAATAACAGAAGGAACCAAAATTGGAAAGAGTAGATCATACCTTCATTTTTTTTTTTGTCAGTTACGCCAATTAATTGAAGATTTTTTTTAAAAAAAAACACAGAGAATGAGCAAAAAGGTGTGGCTGAAGAGAGTATCTAAAATGATGCTCTGTTGGAAAAGATAGAAAGGTAGGTTTGGAGAGGGAAGAGTTAGAGAATATGAGATGGAAACTACTATAGTACTATATGAATATGAATTTGTTAGTTATTATATATATATATAGGAGTATTTTCTTTTTTCTTTTTTTTGGTTATAATATATAAGAAAATTTAATTAAATGTAAAATGGTGGAGAGTTTGAGGCCTCAAAGAGATTATTCTCTTTTCCACGCATTAAGCAATAAGGAAGCATCATTGTGAGAGCACCACCACCCAAAAAATAAATAGCATTTAGCAGGTGAACTTTGACTAGCTGGTTACCAAGGGCTGCTAGTTAAGCCCCACATACATTTTTTTGGGGAATGAAATTTGTAATCGCCCTAAACTTTTGGTAATTGTAAATTGGTACACAATTTCTTTTTTCTTTTTAGTTAGATTATAGTAAAATTTTACATTTTTACAATTTCAAGCATTTATAACTTTCATTTTTTCCTATTAAATCTTAAGCTTTTATTCATTAGCAAATAAACACCTTATATTTTTATTTTTTCACAATTAAGTGTGTCTTTGGATTTCAATCCGAATTCCGTTCAATCTCGTTTGTCTGCCTCGTAACTCCATATCATTCTTTTTGAGGCACAAAACATGAAAGGAAAACATAGTTCCTTCCACGTTCAATTCAAACTGAGTTTGGGAAACTTAAATATATGTGTAAGTTTGACATAAGGACCAATTGATTTCAACATATGTGTAAGTAAGGGTGGATTGAGGTTGGATTGTGAGTTTTTTTGTTGTTTTGAAGCCTAAATGGTTTGAGTTGAGTTCGATCAATTTTTGTAAATTTTACTCTTCAACCCAAAATAACACAACTCGAACTTGATTGAGTTGGATTGGGTTGGGTTTAGTGTTCGGGTCTACCTAATTGAATAAAAAATAAAATTTCTATTTTTTTATAAAAAATATTTATAAAATTTATATTGACATATATAATATTAATTTTACCTATATTTATTAATTTTATTCGCTAAAATAAAATGTAACACTAATAATATAATCATACGATATAACATAGTTATAACTTAAATAAAGTAATCAATTAGCCATTATAAAAATTAAGACTAACAAGACAAGTATATAAAGCAAGTCTAATTTTACTACCAAGTCATAAACTCAAGCCTTTCAAAATAAAAATTATCAACCCAAGTCTTTCAAAAGAAAACACATCAACCCAAGTCACGGGTACATCACTTAGTTTGATTATAGTAGAATGCATACTTAAACGGTGGCGGCGGCGAGGAAGTCAAGGCAATGACTAGGTTCTAAATCTGATTGTGTTTGTTTTTGAAAGAAAATAAGGAGAAGTTGAGAATTGGGAGAGTAAAACGACACAACAATTTAGTAATTTTGTTTTGGTAGGTAACCAAAAAGAACCCAAGAAGATTCTCACAATTGAGACAAGAAAGAGAAAGACTAAGAGGGTAATAGTTTGACCCTGGATAGTGAGTGGGGCATGTTGAACACATCTTTGACATATCAAGAAATGGCCATTAGCCATTAGAACCTTGAAACCGAGAGCATTCTCCACCATCAAATGTAGAAATTTGGCCTAGCGAGGTTGAATGAAATTGTTGAAAGAACCACTATCAAGGAGAATCTGAATGTCGTGAATTATAATCAAGCCTTGGAATTACTAGTTACCTGGACCCATAGCATCGTTAATGGCGTTTTGTGAAAAGTGGTGGAATTCTGCTATGGTCTTTGTGAAGAGCGGCAAAGAGGTGTTTAACATAACCAGAGGTGGAGAATATGGGGGTGGATCGTCCTCGTAGTATAGCAGCATAATTGGAAGGTTTGGGAATTGATGGCTCGGTGATAAATTCTCGTCGTAGGTATAACAAAGGCCATGATTATAATGAAGCTGCATTTTGGTGGAAGTCATACAATTCATTGGTGAAGAAGAACATAGAGTGGGTATGGCCGGCTAAGGTTTTGGTAGTGGAAATTAAACCTAGAAGGGAAGGTGGGTTGGGAGTAAAATTCAAGTTATTGTGGCAACTTTGGGACGAAGTAGTGAAATAGACATTGGGGTGGTGCAAAGAGAAACTCACCTTGGCATCATATAGTTTTGATAACGCCACTGCTGAAATCAAGGTAGAAGGAGCTTGGAACAACACCTCATTCTTCATGTCGGGCTTGAGCCTGCTGATGAAATAGTTCAAGAGGGCTACATCATTGAGGCCTTCCACCCAATTTGCAAGAGAAAAAAAATTGATGATAATATTGTTGAACGGAATTGATCAGTTGCAACTTTAAAAGGGCCACATGAGGGGAGTCAAGGTGGAAGGGATTGAGATCACCCAAATTTAAAAATCCCACCATCCCTTTATATATAACAATCATAAATCTATACATTAAAAAGGATAGTGCTACTCCCAATAGGGATGGTGCTATTCCCTTCCACCGGGAGTCAAACGACAAAGGGCCCAAATGTGCCTCAATAACGGTGGAAGGGATTAGCACCATCTCTATTGGGAGTGGTACCATCCTTTTTAATATATAGATTTATGATTCTTATATATAAAGGGGTGGTGGAATTTCTAAAATTGGGTGGTCTCAATCCCTCTCACCCTCAATAACCTTTACAAGTGCATTCCATGTAAGAAAAATATTAGTTTGTTGAAGTTTTTGGAAGTAGGGTGTAGTGTCGCCCTGTATGTGAATGGCCACGATAGCTAACCGTTGAGATTCCAGTGTTTGATACATAGAAAAAAATTGTTTCACCCGAAACAACCAGTTGAGGGTTAAGAACCATCAAACTTAGGGAAATCTAACTTCATAGAGCAAAGGGAAAAAAGGTACTCATAGTGAGAGGGCCTGAATCATGGCGAACAACCTGATTGAACTATCACGAGATCATACCCACAAAGCTTGTAAGTGCATCCATAGACAATTCCATATAGTCCAATCATGTTGGGTTATGAGAAAGCATCATGGAATCAAGTGTCTAGTCGAATTGATTAATGCGAGAGGTGTAGTTTGCTTAAACAGTCATCACCTCTTGGAGTTTTTGCAAGTTAAATATAACTTTTTTTTAAACGTGTGTTATTAGCCATAGAGAAGGATAGTGAAAGCACTAAATGTAATGATACTAAGAATGATAATCAGAGAAGGGCACAAAACAACATAAAATTTTCCTTTGAATTAAGTACTTCCTCAATAAAAAAAGTATTAATAAGTAGTGAGAAGAAAAGAGATACAAAACAAGAAAGAAGAAATTTAAATTTACAATATGATATTTGTCCAAAAAATGAGGAAACAAAGACTGACAGAAGGGGAAATAACAAAGCATGCATCACGAACACAATAGTCATTTCACTACTCATTATATGCCACCTTTTCCGGCCTTGGAGGTTCTAAGCATAGTTATTAAACTCGGACCGAATCGGCCAATTGGACCGGGAACCGGAGCCATGGCCGGTCCGGTCGATGATTCAAATCAGTTATGTCAACAAATTGGTGCGACTCGGCCAGAACCGGTGTAACCAGTCAGAACCGTCGACTCGCCACGAACCAAACTGCTGCGTTCAAGCCTCAAGCGCACCTTTAATCAAAAAAATATCTCAAAAGTGTGTAACGAGACTCAAACCTGGAACCTAATTGTTAGTAAGTGACAGCGCAACTGTTGGAAAATAGATAGAGAACGTAGTCTGAGACGTGTGGGAACACACTGTCCTAAAGGGTTTATCTGGCTCGTACTCCGCAAACCCCCCAGGATTTAACAGACCCTTCCGATTTGAAATCGGGAAGCAGAAACTAGCGAGCTAAGAAAATTACGTAACGCAGATATTAGAGAGAGGAGAACGAATTTAAAGAGAGAAGAGAAGAGATTGCTGGTGTGTTTTGAAATGAAGGAAGGCTTCCCTTATATAGGCCTGATATCTGTAGATTCCTATGTAAAATGTTGTTTACAAGGAATGGACGGTAGCCTCTGATTGGAGCTATAATCAAGCGAAATAAATGTGGACGGTGTACTTGAATCTAGATTTGGACGGTGGATGGTGCGCATGTGTTTTTATTTGAACGGTGATCATATTGAATTTCGTTAAAACAAGAATATCCAGATAGGCCCAAAATAGAAACTCAGTCCAAATAAAAATGACACATGTCCCATATTATTTGTGCGCAGGGGGGAAATCGAAGATTTTGAACTGAATCGGGCTAGAGGGGCCCAATCCCATGCACGCGAGACCAGCCCACTTTCTATTCAAGCTTACCATTATGAGACCCTCTTTGGTATATAAACTCTTTTAAAAAATATAAACTAAGCAATGTGAAACTTCAACCTTTTGAAATACTACAACCTCTAACAACAACTACTCTACCACAACACTATGTTAGTCTGTTGTTGCGCAATCTAATATATATTAGTTGTTTAATATACTAAAAACTAATTTTCTTCCCAAATAAAGATATATATATATATATATATGAAACTACTATATTGTAAGTCATAAAAATATAATTAAACAAATTATATCACAAAATATATATCAATTAATAGCCATTTTAGATTAGTTTGATTTTGAAAATTATATCTATATTTTAATAATATAAGAAATTGTATACTATTATTATTATTTATTTATGAATTCTATATTTTTCTTATAAAAAAAATAAGATTTTTTTATTAAAAAAAAAGTTTTAATGTGTACTGATTTGCTGATTTGACTTGGGACGTATTAGTTTGGCTAGTAAATATTTTATTATATATTATTTTTCTTTAATTTTTTACTATTTATAATTTTAATATGTAATGATTATTTTTCTAAATTAAAAGAATGAACATGATCATCTTTTATATTTTTTTAAATTTTATATATATAAATCCGGTTTAGCGAGTGACTCATCAGTTAAACTAGTGATATAATACCTCGACCGAGTTTAATAACTATGGTTCTAAACTTCCACATCTTGTGCCTTACATGAACTTGACGCCTTAGTTCTGCTACCACATTGTTGGGATCTTTTGCAAGTGTGCTATCCCACCTTGCCCCTCTATTGTTGATGCAGTTGCTCCCATATCACAAATTCCTTAAAAAAATACCTATCTTTATTTTAATTTTTATATTTTCTTTTTATTTTCTAATTTAATTACACTTCTAACTTTGAGTCCTAGGTCTAATACCATTTAATCCATATATCTACTACTATTTGTCCGTCTTTATTTCTCATTAAATTATATCTTGAGATACCATAACAACTCTATTTGTCATTATAAGAAGTTTTTTGAAGCATCACATTCGCAAACTTATAAAAACTAAGGATTTTCTTTTGAAAAAAAAAGAGTGTGTTTGTAATTTAATATTTTTAATTTCATTTCTTTTAATTTCTAATACTCAATTTATGGTAGTGATAAAATTCCATATATGACTTTTAATTGATACCGTTACATCTGTCATTTTTTCTTGTGGGTAATACGGTTACAATTGTCTTTTCTTCCTCTCTTTTTTTTTTTTTTTTTTCCGATTGCATCTGTCTTTTTGTTTTTTATTTTGGTTTAAGGTTACATCTGTCTTGGATGGATGCATCTAGATTTTACATGAACCTTCCAAGGTAAATAAGTTTAATACTCCCTCCGTTCCAAATTGTTTGGTTTTTTAGAAAAAAAATTTGTCCCAATTTGATTGTCCCTTTAAGATGCCAATGCAGTATTAATTTTTTCTTTACAATTTTACCCTTAACTAATTAAACATATTCCTACTTTATCACCAACTACTAATCTTTGCTTTACTCTCCCAAGTAAATTTTTTCATTTCCAATACATTAAGTATAGTAGTTGACACTCAAGAGACAAATACTAGTATTAACTACTGGTTGAAAAAGTAGTACTCCTATAAAATTAGTTGATGGACAAAATAGGAAATTCAATCTAAAATTTACTAAAATTTAAAATAATAATTATATTCTTTAATCTATGTGCAAAGACTTAAAATGTCAAACAATTTGAAACGGAGGGAGTAATAAATATGAGAATCAAATATTCAACTAGTCAATAAATATGAGAATGAAATGTTCAACTAGTCAACAACACATCTTACACTTGAGAACGTTAGTTGCAGAGCTTTTTTATTTTTGTTAGAAAAATAAAATTTTGCAGATCATGTGTATTTTTTATAAGAGACAATTTTATTCGAGTTGAATAAAATTATTATTATAAGTGGTAAAGTTTTCTTTCTAAATATTTAATACAACTATATACTGGAGACTTAAATCAAGACCACTAATTAAGTTTGAACAACTACGTATCAGTTAATTTACATATTCGATAATGATTGAAAAACTTTTGGGTGGGGGAAGAGTTATTTTTTAATTACTTTTTTCTACAAAAGAAGTATGAGAAATGATGTTCTAAATTTTTTATTTGTATCTATGAACTACCCAAACAGTATTTATTAAAAAAAATCTGTTTAATTTAACATACTAAATTTTAAAAATAGTTTTCGAGAACTGTATATACTTTTCAGTAAGTTGTCCTTGAGTTTAGGGATGTCAAAACGGGCCAGCCCGGCCTATTTGGCCATCGGCCTGCCTAGCCCGCCAGAAAATGGGGCGGGTCAGTCCAGCCCGCCAAGACAATACGTGCTCATTTTGCTAGCCGGCCCGTCGCTTTAAAAATTAGGCGGACCGCGGGCTGGCCCGCCGCATAATTAAAAAACAATTAAAAAAATCTAAATTTATCATTTATTTATTTTATTTTTGCTTTTTGTACCATATAAAAAATTGATTTTTTACTATTTTTAACTATGGGCCTAACTTTTTTTTATGTTTTTTTGTTTGGTATAGACATATTTTGTTTAGCCCTATCAATTTTTTCTTATAAAAGAACTCTCACCCTCCACTTTTAACAAAAAAAAACAGTGTTGCTAGCCTGGCGGGCTGGCGGGTTGGCGGGCTGCATAAGTGGAAGGACCAAAAATTCCAGCCCAGCCCGCTTATTTTTGGTGGGCCGGCGGGCCGGGCCCATTTTGACATTCCTACCTGAGTTTATTAGTATTGATGAATTTAATACGGGGAATTATGAAAAAAAAATCCGAAGATTTCATATTTGTTAATTAATTTAGTCTTTTTGATTCATTTAGTCCTCTATTTATTTAAAATATGACAATTTAGAGCTGTTTGATTTGCATTTTCATTTTTTGTTTTCTGAAATTTTACAAAGGAAAAACGAAATATTTTTAGCATTTTCAGTTTTTCCTTTGTAAAATTTCATAAAATAGAAAACAGACTGAAAACAAAAAATAAAAATACAAATCAAACAGTCCCTTATTTCTTTTAAACTGTTTAAAAATTGATTAATTTAGTCCCTAAATAAAATTTCAGGGATTAAAATAATCGGTTGTTTGAATTATAGGAACTCAATTGATTGAAAATAATTAATTATTTATACTTAAAATTATTTTGTGTAAGTTCATGGGATTAAATTAATTCATGGTTATAATTCTTAAGACTAATTAAATAGATATAATTTTGGATTAGATTTCTCTAACAAGAAAATTTTAGAGAGATGTTGAGTGAGCGAAAGAGGAGAGAACTGGTCTAGGAGAATGGTGGCAGGCAGTCTAAGTGGATTTCATTGAACAGAAAAGATTGAAGAACTAAGGCGGATAAAGATTTGGATCGCATTAATATTAAGTTGACTTCGTTCTTTTTTCACAAATTTTCCAAAGAATTACGGATTCGTTTAGTTTAAATTTTAGTAGTAGAATGAGAAATTAAAAACATATAAACTGAAACAAAAATTAATGGTTAATATTATTAATGTACAAAAATCAAGGCAATCTAATAAAAGTAAATAATTTTAATTTTGATTTTGACCAAATCCAAATCATAAACAAACTAACCCTACATTGCTAAGTAAATGTGGGAGATTTTCCCTTAATGAGGTATGGTTGTAGTTGTTTGCAATCCTTCGAAAAGGGATACACGTGGATAGTGCTTTAGTTTTGTTCGTTTTAAATAGGTTGTGTTAAGGCCATCTCGATTTCAAGTTTCGAAAAAAAATGATTTGAGAAGGTGGCATTTCGAAGGAGAAGTATACGTGTTATCTGGATGATGTGTCCTATTTTGATAGGAGAATTAGTCTAGGTTATCTAGCATAGGAGATTGGTTCGTCAAGTAGCATCGAAATACATTGATATGGACTTGTTGGCAAGGTCCATGGACCTAAGCAGTCAACGACTCAATGGAAAGTCAAGGCCCAAAAGGAATGGACTTCAGGGACAATTACAAAAGTGGCATCACATTCTTAGCCCTGATTTCCAAAGCATGGTTTGAGGGTTTCATCGCATATATCAAGGTTACATGTAAAGAAAATGACTAAGTGTTGGAAGCCAAAAGTGTACTTGTAGTTTGAGGTCAGCAAAAGGTTTTGAGGAGGTCTATCAAAAAGACGATTTTTTCAGTACAGGGCTTTTTCCAGTACTAGCCCTGTACGCACGATTCAAGTGGGCCACCCCGTTCATAACCACCCAACAAAGCAAGTTTTAAGTTAAAGTAGTGCGTAGGAGAAGTAATTTCGATACAATGCCTATCTTCAACGAAGTGGGGAAAATGCACTTCTGATAAGTTATTTCCCTTCAACACCCACAACGCCTATAAATAGAGAATTAGTCTTCATTGTTCAAGATTAAGCGAAGTTTGTGGAAAAAAGAGGGAAAAACAAGAGAGAAACACATTGAGAGAATCAGAGAACACTTAATCATGTTGTGAGGGAGGCACCAAAAGTTCAGAGTTGCCCAGCGAATTCAAAATATGTGCCATCAAAGGGTGGAAGATCTTTACCCTACTACTCTCGTTGCTCGCCATACGTTCGACTTCCCAAGTGTTAACACGCGTCTCATCAAAACCGCAAAAAAGACCAAGTGGATACAACTAAAGGGCTTCTATGGGCATTCTTTGTTTCATTTTAGTTCTCGTTCTTTGTTTCACCCTTCCATCATTTGTATTTTCAGCATTTCGATTCAATTACTCTTCATCAGTTGTACTTCTATTTTGTTGTTTCTTTACAAGTATATTTATATTCACACTTGCATTAATGATTAAGCTTTGCGTCTATATATGGGATTATGGTTGTATTGTCAAGTATGTATCATCTATGCATAACAGATACATGATGACGAATAATTATTAAACTATTTTGTGGTTAATTTGAATATATTTTAAATGATATTATGCTTATCTTTTAATTAAATTCCCCTAAATTTAGTAAATTCAATACTTATCTTAATTTGAGAGAGAGTTGGTTGATTATTTGAGTTTTATCCTTAACTTGGACTAATTTAGATAAGATTTGATCCCTAAATTATTGGATAGCAGGTAAATAGATAAAAGCACAGAAGATAAGGGTGAAGAAAAAGGAAAAAATATCTGAAGCAACCTTATCTGATATTATTTTATCTCATTTCGAGTAAAGATAAACCACTTGGGATCTCTATAAAAAGCCTCATTCACTAGGAGTTAAAGCAGTCTGAGATGAGAAGTTGAGAATTATAGAGATAGAAATAGTGCAAAGAGAGATCTTCTGTAACTTTCATCTATGAATTCAATTGTTTCTCAATTCAAGATGGTAGTGTAGATTCCTATTCTTGGATTTGGACGTGGCTAGCACTGTAATCACTCAAACTCTCTTGTTCCTTTCTATATTAATTGAATTGTTTCTCTTTATCTGTTTTAATTGTTGAGTTTAAAGCTTAATAATTTTTGTTCTTTTTCTTCTAACCTTTTCAATTGAATGGGAATTTGATTTAAAAGGAGGTTCTGATAAAAGATTTTCATAAAGCAATAACCTAGAGATAGGTATTGATTTATGAACCGTTTATTTAGAGGTTTTGCTTATTGCATGATTGATTTCACATATTTTTAAGAGATTGGAATATGTATTTTCATTATCACGGAATCTTACAGAATGAGAAATCTTCTGTAAGTGAAAATTTTACCTTACGATCTTTCGAATAATATAGAAATTAACAGAGAGGAAGAGATCGTTACAGTGCGTAGCAAGTTCAAATCCAAGTATTTATTAAAATTATTTTAAACTCCTTTTACATTACGAGCATTCGTTTCATAATTCAATTCAATTCAAAACCTTTCAAAAACTTCGCCCAAGGTCTTATTTGGCACTAAATTGTTCTGTAGTTGCTCCCTGAGGACGATAATCTGTTTTTCCACTATACTGAAACGAGTTAGTATTTCTCTAAAATACTTAACAAATTACTGGCGTCGTTGCCGGGGAGCACGGTGATTCAATTTAGTATCAATTTCAAATTTTTGGGTTTTGTAATTTTCATTTTAACTGTTTTTATTTTATTAAACTTTCACTTGGGTGTTTAGTGTGTTTATGGTAACCAGGAGTAAGGGTAACAAAGAACAACTGCAGTTTATACCAGAGATTGAAGCCTTTGCTCGAAAGTTAAGTTCAAGCACACGACGTTCAAAAACTACCAGGGAGGAAGTTGACTCATCTTTTTCAACTTCACTCAGCGATCTTGAGGATATTTCAATGGCTGAGAGCCATGGCAATAACTGTGGGAATAATGGCGGAATGAATAACAATAATCCGCCACTGCGAAGAGAGTGCCTTGGCGATTATGTGCTGCCTCAAGGCCCAAGAAACCCAGGACCAATTGTTTTGTCTCCAGAAGCGCAAGCTCTAGACATCAAGCCTTATTGGTTCACTTTTGTCCAGTCTAATCAGTTTTCAGGGAAAACTCATGAGGATGCTCACAAATTCCTCGATACTTTATACGGATTAGTGAGGACCATTTCACTCAATTCAACCCAATTGAATAATGCCTACATGAAGCTGTTTCACCTAGTTCTTATAGGTGATGCCAAGGAGTGGTTTGATCTCCTTCTAGCGGGAAGTATGACGACATGGGAAGAAGTGAAAATTGCATTCCTCACTAGATTTCATCCAACATCCTAAATCATGAATGCAAAAGCTGATATTTCAATACACACTTTAATTTGCAAGCTAATATCATTTCGTGACTAAAGAATGAAGTAGTAACTTAGTGAAAAAGAACTTTAGAGGAGTCATGTCCTTTCCCTGAATTGAGATCTGAGAAACTTTTATTTGATCCTGGGTAAACAAATTGGCATGCTTAGTGGGACCCACTACTCATTAGCGAAACTCTCGTCCATGTCATTCTATTAAATTTGATTTTGTTCTATGCACCCGCGTAGTGGACGAATTATAGATTTAGTCCAACGTTTAAAAGTTTGAATATGAATAATGCGCTTCGAGTACAAGTGCAAATCAAGCAGCCACCATGGCTAGCATTTCAACTATTAGTGTGCATGAAACTATGAACACCAATGTGATTAGAACTTAAGCTGCTCAATCGAGCACCACAAATACCAATACTCAGATGAATGCGGCAACCACCGCTACTTTCAAGACCCATGTGTCTCAAGTCCCAACTGACCCTTTGTTTGGTTTTGTTGCTGATACTCGCATGTTATAGACGAATACTTCAATTCTTGGAAGTCATCCTTATACTCAGTCTAACATGTCAGTATCCAGACCCCTTTGGCCTTTTGGAAATCAAGGTTTTATTTCTCAACGAAGTCAACCCTTTGGGATGCCCTACGAATACTTTGCTGGAATCACAAAGCAGTCCACATGCAACTATCAAATGACTAATTTTAATGCTTCGATGCCTAGTGGCCCAATCACTATGGCTGTAGGTCTCACCAAACCAAGAGTTGGTGCAGAACATAACATGACAAATCGGAGCCAACATTACTCGTGTGGTTAGAGAGACGAGCTATGCTTAGCAAGACTTGTTGCGAAACATGGCTAGACTCATTGAAACGTTGGAGGCTCAAAACATGGGAAACATGATTGCTCAGGGGATCAATGTGAACCAAGGCATAGATCATAATATACCTTAGTTCTACTAAAGCCAACATATGAACTAGATCAACCTTCCCTTTGGTGATGAACCAACCAACAACTTTGTTTAGAATTTCCAGCCAGGGGGCATGCAGTTTGATAATCACCTTCGAAATGCCATATTTGCTCAACAATACAACCCCATAGGATTCGAAGCCAACCTAAAAGCCCAAAATGTGGAGCGTATGGTTGAACAAACCTTAAACAGACACAGCTTCAACATTGGAGCCACCAACCTGTTGGTCGTTGTTTCACCTTTCCCTAAAGAAGTATTGGCTGCAAAATTACCTCGCGGGTATAAAACCCCGAAGTTCACTAAGTCCGCAGGAGATAGAAAAGAGTCACCCATCAAGCATGTGGCTTAATATGTGATCGAATGTGGTGACATTGCCACATTCAAAATGCTGAAGATGATACTTTCTACATTCTCTTATGAAAGAGGCTTTCACTTGGTTCACAATGTTAACCCCTATTTCCATTAGATCGTGGTTACAGCTCGAAGGGATGTTCCATGAACAGTTCTATAGGAGTGAAGTGAGAGTGACTTTAATTGACTTGATGAGGTCAACAGAAAGATTGGAAAGACAATCGATGACTACCTTGCTAGATTCAGACATATGAAGTCGTGATGTTCTACTCCAATTCCTAACATCGAATTGGTCAAAAGGCTGTAGGAGAATTAAGCTATTCCCTCAGAAAGAATTTTCTTAGCTATGATTTGGTTCATATGCTTCAACTCGCTAATAGAGTTCGACATATAGAACAATTGAACTAAGAAAAAGATAGAGATAAGAAGTTCATGAGGAAACAATGAGTTGGTCTCATCGAAGCTACTGAAGCTTCTGATGGGTTATATTTTATCTTCACTTATTAACCTTATTTTGTCTAATATTATGCGATGTGATGCCTAATTATTTCAATTTGATATGTTTTTATTAGATTGTGTTATAGTAGATAATTATTCTTTATTGAATTAAATTGAATTTTATTAGTCTAATTAGGTTGCTATTATCTTTCAGGATATTATTGGGCATTGGTGATATTTAATTGGATTTGAAAAAAATGAAGGAGAGCATATCTAGTGGAACACGTTAGGATTTCTATTCATATTATGTACTTGGCTGAATTGTCATTTTTAACTCTTTAGATATTTAGGAAAAGGTTTTCGTTTGAGCAAGAGCAAGACAGAGTATATGCATTGCAAGTTTAGCAAGAGACAAAGTGAAGATAATTTGGAGGTGAAGGTAGGAGAAAATACCATACCACAAGTGTCTAGGTTTAAGTATTTAGGATCCATAATGCAAAATGATGGGGAGATTGATGAAGATGTCACGCATAGGATACAAATAGGGTGGTTAAAATGGAGAATGACATAAGGAGTTATTTGCAATCGCGAAATACCTAAAAAGCTTAAAGGAAAACTTTATTGCACGACTATACGGCCATCAATGCTCTATGGTTGGGCATTAAAGAAAAAACCAAAAAAAGAGTGGGAGTTACAAAAATGAGAATGTTAAGATAGATATGTGACTATAAAAGGTTAGATAAGATTAAGAATAAATATATACAAAATAATGTTGGTGTAACACTTATTAAGACAAAGATAATAAAAAATAAATTAAGATGATTTGGGGGTGTAAAAATTGATTGAGTGTCCATATTTTGAACGCTAAATGCACATTTTGGTCTTTTAACTCTTATGTCCGTTTTATTTTGTTCCTTCAACTTTTTGAGTTTTCATATTAGTCCCTTAACTTTAAAAAGATGTTTCATTTTGGTCTCAACTGTCAACTCCGTTAATAAATTCAACGGAATAGTGATGACAGCGTTAACTTTACGCCTCCTTCACCAAGTTTGCAAGAGAGCTATTCGTTTGAAAAGTAAACGCGGTTATTACTATTATGTTAAATTTATTAATCGAACTAACGATTAAGACCAAAATAAAACGTTTTTTTTTAAAATAAAGTTAAAGGATTAATATAAAATCTCGAAAAATTAAAAAACTAAAATTAAATGGACAAAAGTGTTAAAGACTAAAAAGTACATCTGTACAAGGTTGTACTAACAATTACTACAATGTAGAATCAGAGCGAGACTGGGGCAGTAATGAGAATGACTAACAATTACAGTGAGTGCAAATTGCAAACGCGTCTTCGATCCTTGTTCTTCTCCTTCTGTTTCTCCTTTGACCCCTTCCAATAATATCTCTTCTCTATTCGCTAATTTATTTACCTCTCACTTTCCCCTGTCTTCTAATTTCTTTTCCACCCGAAACAAACACGCCTATGTCTCTTCTTCCCTCCTCCTTCACATCACATGCTTTACAGTTAAACCCCATTTTTTCCGCACCCTCTATTCAATTTCATTCTCCGTCAAAATTCCCTTTTTTCTTCCTAGGGTTCCGTTCAAACTCGTCAATTTCAATCAATAGTCAATACCAGATACCCAATCCCGATTCATTGAAGAGGCGAATTGAGTTTGTATATGGATCCACAAGACGAAGCGATTGCGAAATCGTTCAACTTCTCATCGTTGAACCACTCCGCGTGGCTTGAAATTCGCCTCTTCTATGTTCGAATCTCACCTTGCATCGTTGATAGCGTCCCGGAACACCTCACGATGTGTCATCCTCACCGTCAAATCGGCGTTTCTCTGGTGATCAACGGTTCCCCTGTTCCGGCCTCTGATGCGGCGCCGCTTACGCTGCGCCGTGACCGCGTCGACCGTGACTCCGCAGAGGTAACCTACGTCAGCACCGACAGCGTTCGCCTCACCGGCAGTGCCGACTTCGAGGTGTACGAGAAGGAGGGGTTGTTCCTCTGCGGGTCGTTGGAGCGGATGGATGCTGATTGGGCCGGGTCGTCTTGGACCATGGACTGCCACGTAGCTGGGTCCGTTGGGTCGGGTTCCTCGGCCTTTTTCCAGCCCAAGCTTGGGGTTTCGGCGCCTTCCATAGAGGTTTATGTCGCCGGTTGTTGCTCAGGTGTGCCGGTGATTCTGTCAAAGACTATTCAGATGAGTCCTCGGAGGAGAGTTCCTAGACACGCCACTTTGGATGCCATTCCTGAAGATGAAGAAATGATGGTGAAGAAGGAGCTTAATAATATCAATGGCTTGATTCCTCATCGCAAGTTCCAGGTATTCCTTTCTTTTCAATCAGTTGTAGCGCAATCATGTTATATCAGTGAATCACACCACAATTTTAGTCTCTGTTTGGATTTCAGTGAACAAAACTGAGTTGGTGTCAAATTATTTTTTGCTCCAACAAGAATTGATCATGAAAGTGATGCTTCATTCAAAGCAACTTTGAAGCCTTTTTTTCCTTTGAGCTAATTAAGTTTCATTTGGTAATCTAAATACCATGGGATGTTGTTATATGGAGGTGAAAGTTAGTTAGGTTGCTTTAACAGAATTCCGAACAAAATCTCAACGGATAACGGAAGAGTGTTAGAGAGAGCTCAGTGTGTTGTTAGCTTTTCTCATAAACTATATAGAACCAAGTAAACAAGCATTCTTGTGGTTTTGATTGAAAAGAGGCATGATTGATAGCATTTTTAGTTTGTTAGCTACCAAATCATTCCAGAGTTTGATTATTTTTTTGGTATCATAATCAGACCTTACTGATGTGATAGTTTTATGGAAACATTTTTCATCCATTTTCAGTTTGAAACAATTTTTGTTTTTGGGCATAATCATGTATTGTTAAGGAGTTTGACTATTGTAACATCTACCTATGAAGTACACTAAACTCTAGACTCTAATTTAATGATAGTGTGAAAAATATTTACCTGTAAACAGATGTAACATGAACTTTGCTTAGAAATATCAATGAACAGAAGTTTGATTTTTCATTTTCAAATTAGTAGTTTAGAAGTAGAATAGGTGTGACATTCTTATTCAGTTTGAAACAATTTTTGTTCTGCTGCATAATCTTGTATTGTTTTATCATAAAAAAGAGTTTGGCTATTGTTGCATCTACCTATGAGGTAAACACTAGACTCGTAATTGAATGATAGTATGATAACATTTCACTGTAAACGGATCTAACATAAACTCTTCTTACAAGTATGAAAGAACAAGTGATGTTCTGATGGTTTTAGAAAAGATGCATAGTTGTTGATAGTGCTGTTATCCTTCAATAGTTTGCTTGTTCTATTGTATCATAATTTAACCTCTCTTGTTGTACTTCTTGAATTATTAATGAACTCCATTAGGTTCCTAGATGCTTCTAGCTTGCAACAACACCTATTTTGAGAACTAGAAATCCCCCTTAGTTGATGAGCTACTCTCCATAGATGGTTAGGTATCAAGCTGTTAAGTGATGAAAGTTGATTTCCTCGTTGCTCAAAATTCAAGGTCAAACTACACTTTTAGTCCCTTGCGTTTATTTGAAATCTCATTTTGATCTTTTTTCTTTCTTTTTGTCAATTTCATCCTTTATGTTTACCTGTGTTGTCAATCGCGGCCGCTATCATGGCGTTGCGTCGCGGCCCCCTGCCGCTATGCTGTAGCAGCGCTATCGCGTTTTCCGGATCACAGCTGGAGCGGCGCTATGTTCTGTTTTTTGGGGTGAATTGCGGCGCAACTGCATATCCGCAAATCTGAAACGTTCTTTGGGGTTTTTTTCAAAAAAACTTCATTTTTTTTTCACTTAAAGGGTTTAAAAGTAATTTCCCCTTGCCACCTACATAAAACAAAAAAACCCTAATATTTTATTAGGCTTTCTACTCTTGCTCTTGCTGAGACTTCTCCTTCACGTAGAAGGAAAGAAAACTCTTAGTCTTCTACTTATCGGATACGATACACATGTATCCGATACAATACCTATCGGATACCGGAATACATCTATTCTATCTATTCATGAAAAGTATATGATACTACATGTTAAGATACACATATAAATTTCAATTTTCTTTTAATTAAAAGTTTATAATAAAAATATAGTTATAAGTTCTTAAATCCAAATAAATAACTATAAAATATAAATTACAAATTATTTATTGTAGGCTAGAGTTGGGAATAATATCAATTTCATCTCCTCATTGACAATCATCGGTAAATAGGACAACTGATTTGAATTCAATTTGATTCTTTCTAAATAGAAATTTGCTACCTTTTCTTGCGTTCTTTGCTTTTAGGATGTCATCTATTTATATAACTTAATTTTTGGTTAATATCAGTACGTAATCTTTTAATTTTGGCAAGTTTTTTTTCGATACTTCCTCATTTAAAGTATCTGCATTAATCCGGGAAAAATCTGCTTTTTATTCTTTTTTTCGTTTTTCTATTATGTCATGGATACCTCTTAGGTACCTATTGAATATCTGATACCGATACGCTTCCGATTTACAAGAATCCGCGCTTCATAATTTTACACACTTCAAGTAATTATGAAGGACTAAACTGATACTTTGGATAATCATAATGGATGAAAAATGAGAGAAAATAAAGATAAAAGAATGAATGGAATCCTTACATAAACATTAAGGACAAAACTAATACAAAACAAAAAAGATAAAGTACCAAATTGAGATTTTAAATAAACATAAGGGACTAAAAGTTTATTTTGCCCAAAATTCAATCATATAAATTTCATCCCAAGTTTTGTCTGCTGAACCGGTTTCTGTCTTCTACTCTGATTATTAAAGTTGGACCATTATGGTTGAATCCACTGAAATAGTAGGCTTGTTCTAGTTATTCCTTCTACGGCTACCTTTAGTACGACGGCCAAGGATCTGTTTTGCTGCATGTGCTTATATCATCATGCTTGTACTCATCATACTTTCCATGAAATAATTCAATTTTCCAGTTTTTATTGGTTGCTAAATGCAATGATGTTTTTAGTACGGTTGTCAACATATGGGTAGTACAAGTCTTCTAGCTTGACTGTCTTATCTGAACCTTGGAATTTCTGAAACATCGATTGTTTTGTATTGATGGTATTCTGCAGATAACAGGGTCAGAAGTTGATGATTATGATTCTGATGTGAAGATGGCGAATGGTTTCTACTCTCAAGAGATGTATCCTGGTGAGGATGGGCAACTCTCATGGTTCAATGCTGGTGTTAGAGTTGGTGTTGGGATCGGGCTTGGGATGTGCGTAGGGATTGGGATTGGCGTTGGACTGCTCATGCGTTCATACCAAACGACAACCAGGAATTTCAGGAGGAGATTTTTCTAAGCAGCAACAAGGAATTTGCTACTTGACTTTAATGGGAAGCTCATGCTCATAAAAATATATTAGAGTTTGATCAAGGATGTAACATACCTGGAGGAGGATTGAGGAACAAAAAATTCAACAAGGTGACTGCATGAAGCATAAGTTTTGTAGATGAGTGGACGTCATGCATCGTTTCGTTTTGTAGCCTTGTTGCAGATACATATGTTCATGTGTCGCGTAGATTTGCATTTCATGTCAATTGTATGTGATCCTCCAACAACAATAGATATCAATAAAAGAGCAATACAACAGCTTTGAGGATGGTGTGATGTACCAGCAGGAACAGTGACCACCAGCATAAGGTTGCTAGAGGTTTTGACTCTAATCGTGTATCAAGATTTTACTGTTTGGTAGTTGTAGATATTTTATCATTTGATAGAAATTTTGGTGAGTGTATATCTTCTTGTTCCCGAGGGAAATGATTTTCTTTTCTTTCCTTTTTTTTTCATAACTATGTTCTGTTTTAAATAAGTTCTATTTTCAACTTGAGGCATTGTAAATGAATCAAGAGTGAATGTATTATTTTATTTCAAGAGAGCTTTATCGCATGATGAAATGTGCCATTGTTTTACAGTGATGTTAGTTGAAATGATGCCACCAGAAGATTGCCTTGGTAACTTGAGTTTGGAGCATGTAGATGCAAGGTCCTGCTTTGATGTTTTTTATTACATGTAAAGTGTTTACATATTTGTAGTGTTATGTTCCCTTTGTGTGTTTGATTGTTTGATTGACTAAATTGGAGTTTGAATTAGGGTAAAACTACACTTTTGATCTTCTGTCTCTTGATCTAGATTCGATTCAGTTTTTTCTTTTTTTTTAAATTTATTTTGGTTCTCTATTTGTCAGTTTTGGTTCACTTTTTTCTTTTTTTTTAAATTTATTTTGGTTCTCTATTTGTCAGTTTTGGTTCACGTTAGTCTTCGAAAAAGTTGGACACATGTCACATTGAGATTGGTTTAATGACAAAATAATAATAATAAGTATAAAAATTATATTTTTTAAATGAAAATTCTTTCGTCTTCTTCCCTAACTTCACCCCAACCCTAGCCTCCCATTGCCGGCGGCCATACCCACCCCTCTCCTCCCCCCATCCACTACCATCGGCACCCTCCACAACCACTCATCCACAACGAGCGAAACCACCAAAGAACATAATAACGGTAGACAATCCAAGTTCTCACAATCAACACAAACCATGTCTATCTTACCTGTCCAAATTTTTCCATTGGTTAAGAGAATGGTAAAGAGGAGGAACAGAAGTAGAGGAAGGTGGGAAGCGGCGAATGCTGCGGCATCAACGATGGCACTTGATGCCACAGAGTTGCAGTGTTTGTTGGAATGGGTATTTATGGTGGTTGAGGTTGTTCGGTGACAAGGTGAATGCCGGCTGTGTTTTTTAATTTGGATTAGTTTGATGGTGGCTTTTGGGATATGTGGGGTTTGCTGGTGACGTGGTGGTTCCAGAAGGAGATGAAGCTGTGGTGATTAGGACTTGAAGAAGGAAGAAGGTATGAGTTTTGCTTTTTGTGACTGTGAGGGAGAGGAAAAGAAAAAACAAAAAATGTGGGAGAGAGGAGGTGGTTCATGAAAATGGAGGTGATGGTGTAGAGGTGTAGTTTTTCTTTTTGGTTTAATTACAGTTTTAGTCTCTTTTTCATATTTTGAGCGATTTTGGTCTCTTAAGTGTCAAAGAGATGATTGTGGTCTCTTCGTTAGTTTTTCTTTTAAATTAGCTGCAATTTTTAGCTAATTTAATGACAGTTATCCTGATAACTTTCCTTTAAATTAGTGATAAACTTCAAATTATTTACTAAAATTAATTAGGAGATAAATTAATTAGGAGGCAAATTGTAGCTAATTAATAGTTTTTTTAGAATGCATCTTATTTGTAAACGATTTTAGTTCATTCTGACACTAATTTGACTAAAAATCATGGTTAATTTGAAAGAAAAACTAACAGAACGACCAAAATCACCCGTTTTTGAAATAAAGGGGATCAAAATCATCCATTTGAAACTTGGGAACCAAAATCATCCAAAATGAAAATAAGGGGACCAAAACTGCAACTAAATCTTTTTTCTTTTTTTTTAAAAAACTATTTTTAATCTTAAATATTTTTTTATCATTTTATCACTATACTAGTCGTAATGTGACATATGTTCAACTTTTAATGCTGTTAATATTTTCTATTAGTTTTTAACGGATACTTAACACTGAAGATTAACGTAAGCCAAAATTGACAAACGAAGGACCAAAATGAATAAAAAAAAAAATAAAAGACTAAATTAAATCCGGATCAATAAATAAAAAAATTAAAAGTATAATTTTACCTTAAATAAAATTAGTGTTTCTGCAATAGAATAATCATTGTGTTGACTTAGCACCAATTTGAAGGTGTTTTTATTTTTTTCCTTTTCCGTCAAAGCTTTTTTCTGACTTGATTGACCTTAATTTGGTAAGTGGTAACTCAAATATGGCACATTGGATATGAAAATTAATTTGGTTAGTTCAACAAAAATCTAAACATATTATGTTATGTATAGTCCATAAATAAAATGCATGTGTCGGACTTTTTAGTACCTGTAAGTTCTAAACTTGCCAATGAAAGAATCTATGAAGCATACTTCTAAATAAGTTTTTTTTTCTTTTTCTTTTTTTTCAAAATGAAGAAGTGGAACTACACTAAATTAACGTGGCTATCCCTTGAGAAAGGCGTAATAGTGAAGCATATGCATGTGCAATGTGCAATGTGCAATGTGCAATGTGCAATGTGGTTTACCTAAACCTGATCCATTGAGGTCCCATATCCCACTGGTTAATTAATTAGCGTGTCAACTGAAAAAAAAATTCTTTTAAAGTTATTTTGAGGTACCAAAAAAACAAGAGAAGAACTTCTTTTGAAATATTTAAATTTTAGTTAAAACAGCTAAATTAACTTTTACTCTCATGTAAGGAGGTGGTTTGATGCAGAGATTACTGAATAGATGCGTTAGGTTGTTCAAATAAATTAAAAGGGGATTTTTTTTTATGCTTAAAATAAGAAGGGACTCTAATAAATCGATATTAAATAAAAGCATCGTGCGTGTATATATATATATATATTAGGTTTAATTGTATTTTTAGTCCCTCAACTTTTTTAGTTGTGCGATTTTAATCCTATAGCTTTGTCAGTTGTGCAGTTTTGATCCCTAAACTTTGAATTGCGCAATTTTAGTTTCGAAACTTTTCTAATTGCGTTATTTTGATTTTTTGACCATATCTAGTTAAGAATTTAATGGTCAATGCGGTCAAACTCATACAACGAGTGATTTTGGTTTGAAACTTTTCTAATTGAACAATTTTGGTATTTTTACATACTTTATTTTATTGATTTGATTGTGTTAATCGTTAACTTCATAACAAAAGATGGATTAATTAAGCAAAATTGCACAATTTGAAAAGGTTGAACGGACCAAAATCGTACAATAAATAAAGTTAGGGGACTAAAATCACACAATAAAAAGTTAGAGCACCAAAATCGCTCAATTGAAAAAATAGAAGGACTAAAATCGCTTAATTGAAAGTTGAGGGACCAAAATCACACTATTAATAAAATTAAGGGACCAAAACTATAATTAAGTCTATTTTTTATAACAAGCTTCACTTTATTTTATTGAATAAAAGTCAAGTTAATACATATTTAATTTTTATCCATATATATCAAGATATATATAGTTAGTCACTACTCCACAAATTTATGCACACAAATACAACTCAACCACAATAGTGAGTGAGAGATATGGGAATAAAGTTCATCATTAGTCATATATATATTTCTGGATTTCCTTTCAAAGTTCATTAATAATCTTCCATGAGACACTTTCCAAAGGAACAATTTCACCTTTTGTGGTCCTTTCCATTTCCACATCTTCTCAGGGGAAACCCAATCTAGCTAATGCAGAAATGGATAGCTAGACAACTTAGGGGGAGTTGAATTAGGTTGAGTCAACGATTAAAACTTTTTTGAAATCAGTGTTGCTAAATTCAAACCTACACCACCTTATGTGTGCAAAGCATTGAGTCCTCGTTGTAGTAAAAAAAATAATAAAACTATTTCTTAGAGTCAGAAGGTGTGTGGATTTAATATTACTAAAGCTAATATGATCTTTGATGTTTTATTGAAATATAAACACTGCAACAGGGACAGAGTGGCACATGCCTCCCTTCATCTTTGATATTACAAAGACTTGTTTGTTGTACATGCCAAACTGATTAAGCACATAATCAACATCAGAATTGGCCTCAGATATCTTAACCATATTTATCTCAAAAGAGGTTAGCTCCACATAATTTGCTTCTTGAGGAAGGGAGCCCAAGTTCACTTTCATGGGAGCTTTCTTCTCTTCAAATTTCAATATGTCATCTTTTATGAATTGTTGGATAAGAACCTGAAACGTATACAACTGTTAGTAGTATAGCCTATTTTAGTGTCAAATTTGCAATATTTTTGACCTACCGATTGTTCAAGAGTCATTAATTTATGACCTTCAGAATGTATTTTTGAAAATAAAATAACCAAAAATATAAAACAAACGCGCCCTCAGTATTAGGTTTGGAATAACAGTGTCACGTGCCAGTTTTCATATATTCCCACCTGTAGTCAATTATAATCAAATTAACAAAATTAAAATGATAATTAGTCCATTAATTTATTTAAAATATTTTGTTTCAATAATATTTCTAGCGTAAAGGCAATAACAAATCCAAGTGTTACTTTTTCTTATTTCATTATATCTCTTATTTTATGATTAATTGAATTATTAAAAATTACAAAAAATTTAAAATGTAAAGTGTTAATTAATGTGTTAGTTGATAATTTATAGTCAAATTCATATATTTTTTTTAAAAAAAAATGACTTCTACATAAGACTAGAAAGAGTACTTAAATAGTTCTCAACCCAATATAAAAATGTAAGATTAGAGAAAAAAATAAAGGAAAAATTAAAGAAAAAAATAAAAAAGATAATGAAGATATACAAAATTAATGTGAGAGAAATGAGTTATAATAATAATAATAATAATAATAATAATAATAATAATAATAATAATAATAATAATAATTAATATTAATAATAATAATAATTATTATTAATAATAATAATTATTATTATTATTAGGCTAAATTGCAATAATTCCCTTGAGGTTTGGGGAAATTGCACTTCACCCCAAACTTCATTAAAATTAGTACTCCATCTTATTTTGGTCAGTTAACTAGCATTTTTGTCTTGGAGGACATCTTTGTAGATGTGACAGATGAGAATGATAGAAACGTTAGTTAGGTCAGCGGTCAATAGCCAACGGTTAAAGAAATGGGGTGGAGTGTTAATTTTGGAGAAGTTTGGGGTGGAGTGCAATTTCTCCGAAACTCAAAAAAAATTATTACAATTTACCCTTATTATTATTATTATTATTATTATTATTATTATTATTATTATTATTATTATTATTATATCATTTGAAATTTAAATAAACTTCGTAGCCTTTTGTAACATCCCTAGAAAACCTAAAATTGTCTTCTTTTAGTATCGTGTTATGGTAAATTATAATTATAACATGTACGAATTAATATAATGCAACATAGATTATTCTTGTGCTGACGTACATTATGTTGTTTTTAAGCTAAGAATCTACAGTCTACACAGTAGTCCCGAGTTATTCTTGTAAGAAGAAATGAATTTAGCTAATTCAACTTATAGTTAATATTCATCATGATCAAAAAAGTATGGATTAACTCTAAAAAAAATTGTACTGAATATGTGATAAAATATATTTAGCTACTGAAGTTTCATAACCAAATTTAAGTCACTGATTATTTACAGAATATTGTCTGTAATAAATTTGTAGCCAAATTTAAAAAATATTAATTATTTCATATATAAATGATAAATCTAATTGTATTTTACCCTTATTTTCTTTTCCTAATTTTCTCTTTAATTCTCTTATATGTACACTATAGAATATAGATTAAAGAGGTAACGTGCTCTCTCTCCTTGTATTTTACCCTAAGTTTCAATGATTACCAACAATTGTAGCCCCAGCTCTTATTGCTTTAGATTTTGTGATGTCTAAAAGATATTGTATCTCATCATCAATTTTTGGACGGTTTTAACATAGGCCACTTCCTAACTGGTATATGATACACTACATGAAAAATGTATTTTGTTAGAAGTCTCACATCGGCTACTGATATGGTCATTATTGAGTTTATAAGGGTGTGACAATTCTCCTTCTACAAGCTAGCTTTTGGCAGTGAGTTAGGCCCAAACCCAAATTGTAAGATAGTATCAGAGCCTATCCTAGATCTGTTTGTTGGGCCCCTATGTTGTTGGGTGTGTTATTGGGTGTTTGTTAGTCCCGTATTGTTGAGCCACCCGTTTGTTTGTCCACCCGTGTTTGTCCACGCTCCAGCTGTGTAGTGCTGGGCGTGAGGGGGTGTGTTAGAAGTCCCACATCAGCTAGTGATATGACCATTACTGAGTTTATAAGGGTGTGACAATCCTTCTCCTACAAGCTAGCTTTTGGGAGTGAGTTAGGCCCAAACCCAAATTGTAAGATATTCAAAACTCAACCGAAAATATTTAAAATAATAATAAATTATGTATTATATATATATATATATACCTCTTATTTTTTTCTTTTAAACTGGGGTAGAGTTTAACATTCACCACTTTTAAAGTGGTGTACCATACACAAGTTATGATATTATTTAATTGATTATAGCCAAAAAAAATATACATACATACAAAATACATAATTTATTATTATTTTAAACGTTTTCAATTGAATTTTGTATACATTTTTTCATGTAGTGTATACCATACACCATTTAGAAAGTGGTGTAAGTTAAAACTGCCCTCAATTTTTAGTACAAATAAAAGTTAACTTACTTGAAAGTTACGATTCTTTCCTCTCTATTTCCTAATTATTTTATTTTTCCACCACCTTTTTTCTTTTTCTCTTCTTTTCTTCAGTTTATTTCTTAAATGTCAGTATTTTGGTATTATTCACGAAAATTCCCGTAGCCTTATGTTTTAGCTAAGTCCTTCGATTTGTATTGGTGATTTTAGCAAGCATATATATCTTTATCGCTCATTTTTCAATTTACATTTATAACGAGTTTGGAGCGTACCTCTTGTTGGGGACCCCATTATTCGAATATTAGGGACTCAAATTTAGTTGATTGATATTATTGATCAAATTTTTGTACAAATTGATTTAGTATGAGTAATAGTAGGTCTATGCTGTTTTGGTAGGACGATATCGTTATAGCACTACAAGGTTTGGGAATCAAATAGATTATGTGATTTTGAAGGTTTTGAAAGAAGTAAGCGTACTACGTGTTCAGACCTTGACAAAGTGTCTTCATCGTATACAAGAGATATGATTATTAGGAGATGGAACAGATTAGAAAGAAGACTCAACATTGGTAACTCATTCCTAATAAGGATGCTCTTTGCACTCATGTCACTTTTAGAATTGTGCTCGCTCTCCAAGTTCTAGCGCGCGCTCTCCCTTTTGTGCGCATTCTCCCTTTAGCGCACCCTTTAGATTCATTTGTTGGGTATCAAAACGTTGGCCGGCGGAACTCGAAGCGTCCAGATTGTCCGGGCTAAGATTGGACAGTACACCAGCCCCACAAGTTTTGAAGCTCTCAGCTAAAGAGGCTTTGTGTGTAGATGTCTGGGTTAAGATCGGATAGTACACCAGTCCCACAAGTCTTCAAGCTCTCAGCTAATTAAAGAGGTTTGGTGTGGAAGATGTTCGCGTTTAGGTTGATTGTGGTCATCTCGATGAATGCAATGTATAATGTCATGTCTTTATCTTTATTAAACTACCCAAATAAGTCGGGTAATTTAAATAAGAAAGAAACGTGGAACGAGATTTTATGGAGACAAATTGACTGAATAAGGGATAGCATACACAAATTAGAATATTTACTCAATAAAATTTGCACTAAAATACTTTTATTGATGAAATGAACTTTGTACACAAGAGATTACATACTCAATCATGGGTATTATAACAATGGAACCTAGAGCTCACTTCTAATCAAGACGTAACTAAGCTATACTATATTCTCCTTGATACAGTGTCAAATGAGACTTGAATGTTGAGTTAGTGTCCTTCATCGGGTTTCTCTGTGCCGCTTGGATCTATGTCTTCGGTGATGTTTCTAAAGCTAGGCTCCATGACTATGTCCGTTCGGTATTCGCAGATGAAGGAAGTGTCACATTAAAATATAAGGGTGAAAAGAGACACTCATAAATCTTAAACAAGAGCAGAATCATAACACAATTATCATTTATAGATTATACTATCTATCTTTAAATATCTGTTCGTTTAATTTATTAGATTTTAAATAGTGATCTCTGATCCCTTTTTTTTTTTTCTAGAGATTGATACCTCAATTCTAATTCTCTCTAAATCATGTTCAAGCCACCCCTACTCAATTGCATTCGAATGCTTGGGCCTTCATCCAAGCTTTTGAAACTGTGTGATCTTTTCCATTTCCCAGCCTCTGTTTGGAAATTTTTCTATTTCTTTCAAATTAAGGGTTGAGTTACTACCAAGGGAAGGGGCAGTCAATTTGGTTGGGCAGGTTGAATGTCTATAATTGTCATCTTAGGTTTTAACTTCTTAGTGAGTATATGACTCTTACAAAGAGGACTCCAAACGTAACTTTGTTTGTTTGTGTGGCTGATCTCATTTTGGGGGCAAAACAATTCTCGCTACTAAGGATAGTAAACCAAAATTTAACTTATATTGATCTTTATCATGCTAAGTCAATTAACTGTTAAAAAAGAAAGATGCTTTTATGAATATGTTATAATTCTATTTAATGAGTCAAGTTTCGGATTAGTTTCGAATAGGTCGATTAATATTAAAATTTATGCACATAAATATAAATATAATTTTAAATTGAGTGTACCTAAATCTAAAAATGAATGTGTAGCATGTTAGAATACTCTTATACTCTCCTTAATTAATCTACATCTTCTTATAATTTTCTTTTATAAAATTTTCTACATATTAAAAATAAAAATAATTAATTGCTTCATATTTTTTCAGGACATTAATTACACTTTTTTTTAATTTGATTCACGCTTTATAAGATATTAGGAGGATTTGTAGGAAATTACAGGGTGTGGCAATATTATAGTTTATCTTATCTCTTATTCACATGTATGAGGTTTTAATCTCTTATTGATGGGAATGGAGCGAGATTTTATAGTCATCCGATAACTACTTCATGTGAATTCAGTTTTAGAAAAGAGATTAATAACACACTCTAAAAATTGATACTCTGAGAAGAGAAGAAAAAAAAAAAAAGATTAGTAGAAAAAATTGTAAAAGTATATGGCAATGCTTCTTCCCTTAATATATTCTCAGTAGTTTGCTTTATATCAGATGAAAAAATAAATAAAAAAAAAAGAGGGAAGTAGGGAACACAGTATGGGCTCGCTTAACCGCCATATGCAAGCAGGTCGAGTGGGTCAAGGGTAAAAACGTCATTCTGCATACCTCTCCATTCCATATATAAATGGGTTAGTTTTTTGAGATTACCCGTAACCGAAATTTGTGACGAAGAAAACGAAGAAAGACGAAAAGCTAACTGATACAGTATTTGAGGTTGTTGAAAAACCCAGAAACAAAGTTGCGAGCTCGAAACACTATCTCTCAGAATCAGATTCAATCTTAGGTTACGATTTTGGTCTTGATGGTGTCGGTGAATCCTAATCCAGCTCAGGGCTTTTACTTCTTCGATCCTTCCAATATGTCCCTTCCCGGCGCCAATCCTCTCCCTCCTCCTCCTCCGCCACCTTCCGCTCCCGCCGCAGCCTCCACCACTGCCGAGGATCCATGTAAGAAGATCCGAAAACCCTACACGATCACCAAGTCCAGGGAGAGCTGGACCGAGCAGGAACATGACAAGTTTCTAGAAGCTCTCCAATTGTATGTCCCTTTCCTTTTTTATTTTCTAAAAAATAAAAGGATGTTGTGCAATTGAAGATCCTGCTGCTGCGAATTAGGCACTGTTTCGGTGGATTTTGGTTAATTATTTAGGCTAGGGATTAGGATTGTCAGGATTGGTGGTTGCCTTTTTTTTTTTTTTTGGAATTGGCCTGTTCTCGATTTTTCCAGATAATTAAAGGCGGTTAATTGGTTTTGAGGTGACTGTAGTGTAAAACTCTTTCGGGTTATGTTTTAGATTCGGTCTGTAGTTCGGTTCTCTAAATTTTTTATCGTTTTTATTTTGATATATAGTTTGATTGATGTTATTTTATTAGTAAGTTTTGGGTTTCTAATTTTGATTAAGATGAGAGTTGAAGATAAGGAACTATTGTAGGATGGAAGAATCACATTTCTTTGTTCGTTTGTTTTGGATAACTTTATGTTTAACTTTATTTACTTGAGTTTAATTCTGGTTAGCTGTGAATAAGTTAATGTTTTGTAGTGGGGCTATATGTATCATAACATGAATCAATCCTCCTAATTCTTACTACTCTGTTAACGTTTTGTATTTAGTCATGCTGCAAACTGGCATACTAACTGAAATCATGAAAGAGCAGCATCCAAATATATCAGAAGAGAAAGTACTAAGGTTTAAGCTGTTACTTTTATAATTTGATGTATTTATAGTTTATTTACAACATGTTTTCTATTAACTTTTCATCAATATTAAACTTTGTGTGCATGCGCATGTGTCTGATGATTCATCAACTGTCAATATCCTAAATTCTGAAGAAATCATAAATTTGTGATTCCATATCAATCAAGTGTTACTGCTTGAATTTAATACCTGGGATTTTTAAGGCCTACCAATTAAGGAACAATCAGCAGAGGAAATTTCTGTAACAGAATGTTTATTAGGGTGAATAACATAGGATATTCAACAGTTTTCTGTTACACTAGCTGAGTTGTTGGGTAACACCTTACCTTATTGCGCTTCAAACTTCTTTTAGCTATCTGATTTTTGAGGAATGAACTTCATCTGAGTTACGTCTAAGTTATGTTTTTTTATCCGGCAGATTTATGTGAAAATTAAATATTAAAAATACCTAGTTAAGAAATCCATCATCTTGAGGAAAACATCAAGAAAATTCGTGTTCATGGTAATGAGTTTAGGTCAAGCCATTGGTTTGGAATTTTTCCTGTTTTGCTAGTATGCATTATGGTCTCCCAGAATTGAATCTCGTACTTTCTGGATAACATCACTGTGCACCCAAAAGGAGTTTTTCCCCTTATGTTGCTTGCTTGCTAAAACTAGTGTATGAAATAATAATGGTTTTTCTGGTTATTTAGCTATAGTTGCTTATTTCCTTTTTTGTTTCTCTTGACTGATTTCAGGTTTGATCGTGACTGGAAAAAGATTGAAGCATTTGTCGGTTCAAAAACAGTTATTCAGGTAACTATCATAAAACTGAGAAACAAAGAGATGGTGGGAATAAGGAAAAAATGTAGTTTGTGACTTCTGTTGCATGGTTAATTAACTAGAAATTTAGGACATAAACCTATTAATTCTTCTTGGGTTATATAACTGATATAGTGTTTATTTCATCAATTTTCTTTTGGTGATTTCTGAATATTATTTAACTTGTTCCTCGAATTATTCCTTCATGTCCCTGATGTGTAACATTCATTTTGGCAGATACGAAGTCATGCACAGAAGTACTTCCTTAAAGTCCAGAAGAATGGAACCAGTGAACATGTACCTCCTCCTCGGCCAAAGAGAAAAGCTGCTCACCCATACCCTCAAAAAGCTCCTAAAATTGGTTAGTATTGCCAACCTCTTTTTAATTATCAGTGGTTTTATGTGTTGTATCAATTTTTGAATAACGTTGATTTTTTTTTTGGGTACTTTATCAGCTCACACTGTATCACAAGTCATGGGGCCATTGCAAACTTCTTCTTTCATTGAACCTGCATACATTTATAACCCAGCCCCAGATTCATCATCTGTGCTTGGAGCTCCAGTTACTAGTGTGCCGTTATCACCCTGGAATTATAGTGCTACACCACCGGTAAATGTGCCACAAGTGACTAGAGGTATTGTTTGTCCAGAACTCTGTAATACTTGCTTTACATTTTCCTAAATTTTTTTCTTGTTATAAAATTATATGTACTTTCCACAATGCATTATTTGAAAACTTAAGATATGATGAAAGTTCAGCTAACTTGATAATCTTTTTTCTTTGTTAGATGACATGGGCTTGACTGGAGCTGGACAAGCTGTTCCTCTCAATTGTTGCTATAGCAGTAGTAATGAGAGCACCCCTCCAGCTTGGCCAAGTAGCAAAGGGATTAATCAACTTGACCAGGCCAAGCCAATTAAAGGTTGGAATGCTTCTTTGTCTCTAATTTGGATTTGATTTATGGCTTGAAATGATGTGGTGCTATGATAATAAAATCTTTAATTGAATCTTATGACAAAGCTTAGAGAATATGGCTTGTAATGTGGGATGCGTGAGTTTTGATTCAGTTAAAAAACAAGAGGAATTCCTGAAAATCATTGATCAGTTGCATTAAGAGTTAAGACCATGTTTCAAACACTATTGTAGTTTTCCCATTGCTTGATTGTCTCCACTGTCATATTCACCTATTTGTGAAGGTTGGAAGTTCTCTATTGGATTAAACCATCTTACAATTTGGGTTTGGGCCTAACACAATCCCAAAAGCTAGCTTGTAGGATGAGGTTTGCCACACCTTATAAACTCAACAATGGCCATATCACTAGCCGATGTGGGATTTCTAACATGCCCCCTCACGCCCAGCACTACACAGCTGGAGCGTGGACAAACAAACGGGTGGTCCAACAATGCGGGACTAACAAACACCCAATAACACACCCAACAACATGGGGCCCAACAAACGGATCTAGGATAGGCTCTGATACCATCTTACAATTTGGGTTTGGGCCTAACTCAATCCCAAAAGCTAGCTTGTAGGATGAGGTTTGCCACACCCTTATAAACTCAACAATGGCCATATCACTAGCTGATGTGGGACTTGTAACAAAAGTAATAATCATGTTTCCAACATGATTGTGGTTTTGACATCGCTTGATTGTCTCCATTGTCATATTCAGCTATTTGTGAAGGTTGGAACGTGGAAGTTCTCTATAGGATTTCAGTAGCGGAAAATAAAGCTTTTTATTTATTAGGATATTAAGGAAACAACAGAAAGAATGAATTAATGCATGGGATTTTTATCAGTTAGACCTGGTTTGTTTAACCAAAATCTTGAATATCCATGTCGATTAGTTATATATCTTCGAGGGTTGGGGTTTTGTTGGGAGAGGGGGAAAGGGAGGTTGAAGTGCTTCATTTTATGTTATTTTAATTCTAATTTTTTTTGTGATTTCTGCATAGTAGGCTGGACATAGTGCTATGAGAGTAGAGTACAGGGACTAATCACATTTGACTGAACTTGAGGATGAAATCTGAATGGCCTAAAATATAAGCTAAAAGTATAAGGAATTCAATTAAGTATAATCTATGATCTAGAAGAAAAATTGAAGTTGAACTATGTGTTTCCTAATCTGATTTAAGAAGGTTAATGGGAGACGCGCATAAGGAATGTTATGGGGCCTTGAGCTTTCAGTTCAAGGAAGTAAAATCATACTTAAATAACATATTCCTTTAGTGTTTTCATGCAATTATTTTCAAAGATGCATAGGAGGCTGAGCCAGATATCTGTCAGAATGAAAAGAAAGTAAATTATAGAACCCTGGAGCTGGAGTATTGAGAATAACTGCAGGAGTAGAAGGGCAAGCTAGTATCGCTGTTATATCTGTTCACATTAAATGCTTAAGTAGAATTTGGTTTAGGTTTGACTGTCGAGTAGTTGGGAACAGCCCCCAATTCAACATAGGCATTGTGATGTGTTGTTGGGGCTTTATAAATAAGAAGAGCTGGGCAAGAGGTACTTAATACAACACATCTGGGCCTTTTAGAATTATGAGTACTGTGTTCTCCATTCGAAATTTACTGACTAGAGCGAGTTAGTGCAGACAAATAAATTTGCCGATTTTCCTTGACATTGACAATTTAATAGTTTATTTTATTCATTTGTGTCATTCTTCAACTCTTGCATTGTCTTATTCATGTATAAAAGTTTGATAGGCTGTGGATTGCTTTATGTCCGATGTTGCAACATTTAAACATATATTCTACTCTACCATATGTTTATGATTCTTGCAATGCTCTTGTTGACGAGTTCACCTTCTCTATGCAGTAATGCCAGATTTTGCGCAAGTCTACAGCTTCATTGGCAGTGTATTTGATCCTAATTCAACTAATCATCTGCAGAGACTAAAACAGATGGACCCAATAAATGTGGAAACGGTAATTAGTCCTTCATTTTATTTACCTCCATATGATTGTTTTTTCTTTTGGCATGTGGAGGTCCAAAGTTCGCTAAGGGGCTTTAGTTTTTGGCATTTAAGTTCATGGTTTTGTCTTCCTGGGTGATTTACATGGTCCTGTTTTGCAGGTATTGTTGTTGATGCGGAATCTCTCCATCAATTTAATGAGCCCTGAATTTGAGGATCACGTAAGTCTTATAACACATTTAAACCTATCACTTCACTCTATTAGTAATAAAATCGGCTCATTTTTATTTCTATTTCTAGAGTTTAAATTTTATCTGATCCATTCCAATAAGGGGTTGGTCTTTTCTGAAATCTAGTGTATTCTATTTCTATATAAAATTCCATGTTGTCACTCCAAGTGTTGGGTTTATTCTGCCTGACAAAATCTTGACTTCGTTTATTTCTTTTTACTTTTTTTCATATGGATTACACCATAGTTTATTGACTCGTTGTCTTTTGTTGCTAAACTTCTAATTTACACAGAAGAGGCTGCTTTCGTCCTATGATGCCGACTCGGAGAAGGTGAAGTTTGGTAATCTTTGCAGCAAATCTGAGAGTGCTGTTCTGTCTGCTTAGGATGTTACCAGTTGGTTGTTTCTCTTGAAGAGAGATTTCAATCTCTTCTAAATGCCATTCAATGCACATAAAGTGGGAGGTAGAGGGAGGAAGGACAACAGGTTTTGCTAAATGGAAGTGTAGCGTGTAGCTGTTTGCTTATATGTATATATATATAACATAACGTATATGTTTATATTTGCCTTTTAGCTATAGATATCTTCGTGTTTTGTTTTTCCTTTGTGTATATATTTTGAAGATGATTGTCCTTGAAATGCAGGACAATGAGAATCTTGTTAGGTCACTTCTAGAGGCTATACTGTACAGTTTGTTGAGTGCTCTTGTGTGTTATGCTGTTAAGCATCTTTCTAGGATTAGTATACAAAAACGGTATTAGGACTTATAGGAGGTGCCGTTTGTGTTTGTACATAAAGTAATAAAACGGTGTAGATAAGTTTTACCCTGTTTTCCTGCATGTGTATTTATAATTATAAATTCTGTCTATATTGTCTCAACGGAACCCCCCTAGAGTCCTAGTATAGGAGAAAGAAGGACGTGATTTTATGCTCAACTTCTTTTATGTTTATGTACACCTTTTTCTTTTTCTTGCAATCTTGTTTTTTCTTTTCTATCCCATGTTCCTTTTCCATCACTTATTATAATTCCCAATTTTTTTCTTCGAGTTCTTTTTTTTTTTTTCCTTTTTCTATGTTTTATACACTTCTTATACTCAATATCATTACTCTTTTTTTTTTTTTAAAGTTTTATTACTCAACCTTTTTTAGGCGAAAGTGCATCTTAAGGGGAATAACAAAAAACAAAGTGCATCCTAAGGGCTTGAATAGAAAAGTTGTTACGTAAAGTTTTATTTCCTTTACAAATCATTGTTGTGCGTTCCTCACAAAGTTGATGAAAATCCAGCAGTTCTCACTAATTTTGCAAATCATAACTGTATGCGAGAATGGATTGCTCCAGTAGTTGGTGACTGTGGTAGTCAGAAAAGTCTTGGTCCGGATGGCATTAATTTCCATTTCCTTTAACAATTTTGGGAGGTGATTCAAACAGACTTTGTGTGTGTTTGGTAACACTAGCTTATAGCTTATAGCTTATTGTCAAGTAGAGTTGTTTGGTAACAAGTAACTTATAGCTTATATAAGCTATAAGCTAGCTTATGAAAAGCTACTTCAAGTAGCTTATATCTTATGAAAAGTAGTTTTCAATAATCTTTTCTTATTTTATCCTCTAGTCATTTATTATGTTTATTTTATCAAATAATTTATTACATGCCCTTTTAAGTCATTTAACAAATATAAGTTACCTAATAAGCTAATTTTACCAAACACCTCACTCAATTATAAGTCACAAGTCATAAGTTATAAGCTACAAGCTATAAGTCATAAGCTATAAGCTAGTTTTTCCAAACAGAGCGTTCATTCGTTTTCTTTCTGAGTTTCATTTTTGGGGAAATTAATAAAGGGATGTAATAGTTCTTTGTGATCTCCCGTTCCCAAGAAGAAATGTTTGCAAAGAATTTAAGAGTATATAATCCTATTTTCTCATCGGGTGCATATACAAGGTTTTATATGAACTGTTAGGAATGAGGTTTTATAAGGTGATTCATTTGTTGATCTCTCAACAACAATATGCTTTTGTTAAAGGGTGGCAGATCCGAATGACGTTGTGCACAAGATGTTTTTCGGATTTCATATTCTTTATGAAGGAAAGGATGGGTTTTGATGCTAGATGGTGGGGCTGGATTTGGGAATGCCTTATGACTTCTTATATTTCTGTGCTGATTAATGGAAGTCCAATGGAGGAATTCAACCCGTCTGCGTCAGGGAGCCATTTGCTATTGTTACTTTTCCTTATTCTGGCGGAATGTTTGAGCGCTACGATTGATTGAGTATAGGAGGAGCGTTTTTTTCGGGTATTCCTGTTAGGGTGGAGGCGGTCGTGGTGTCTCATCTTCAGTTTCCCAATGACACACTCTTGTTTTGTGGGACTATTCACATCAATATTTAGGCGATCAAATTTACCTTATCTTTTTGAGTTGGCATTGGATCTGAGGGTTAATTTTGAATAAAAAATAAAATAGAGGTAAGCGTAGTCCATTAAATTTTAAATAAAGTATGGTAAAAAAAACTTGATTTTCATGTTATAAATAATAAATAATAACTAGCTGACTTAATTTACTAAAAATAAAGTAGTATTATAACTCATTGGTCATTGGCTATATTTTGGGCCAAAAGTGAAATTGAGCAAAAATACAGTACTCCTTTTTATAAAAGATGTTTATTTCTTAATTGTAGTTGTAAGAAGCATAATTCAATTTTTAATTGAATTAGGGCATGTTTAGATGTTGTTGGGTGTAATATATGTTGGGTTGTTTGATTTTATATTTATAAAAGTTTTTTATTTTTTTTTAAGAAAAACAAATTTTTGATCTTTCAGCTAAAAATTGGACATTGTTACTAAAAAAAGCTTAAAAATTATTTTTCATAGTTAAAAATTATCTTAAAAATTATTTCTCACAGCAAATATAACCAAACAAAAATAATTATGTTAAGACAATCGATTCTTTTTTAAATTAATCCAAAAACACCCTTAATTGTTAAGAAAAAAAGGCAAATTTTTTCTGCTCTTAATTTATGAGCATTTACACGTCTCTCATGCGAGAAAACACATTAATTATGTGTATTTTAATAAAATTCAAATATATTATATTATTAAGTAAATAAATATTTTTTTGGTGAAATTAAAATTTTTATCAACATTATTTATCAAAATATTTTTTACTAGTTTAATAATATTTATATAAATATTAAATTTAATTTAATTAATAACATAAAAAAATTAACAAAAACATATACTCCTAAGTCATTAGGATTTAGTTAGTGGTAAGAGATTAGATTTATAGGAATTAGCATGCAAAGTTCTTGCTTCAAATACTACCATTTGTAGATTGAAAAATTAATAAAAGCATACATATTAAATAAAAATAAATTTCTTTGAGTAATAATAAAAAATAAACTAGTCGTTGACGCTTCATCAAGACTCAGAGTCAACAAATGCAAGTCAATAAACCAGAAATATACTATGAGAGCATGGACTGCTGACTGCTGTGCCGTTTTGGTTTCTTGTTCGATACTTCACTTCTTCTGCAATGGCGTTCCCTTACATGGAAGCTGTCGTCGGTCAGTTCTCTCTTTTCCCTTTAATGGTGCTACTCTCTCTTTTCTGAAGCACGGAGCTTCAACCTTTTCATTCAGCAGCAGCACCTGCTGCTGCTTCTGCTTGTGTTGGCATTCTTTCTGTGATCGTCTTAGGTTTTGCTTTGGATTTCATGATTTCTTTGGATTTTTCATTTTTTATTTTTTCATGAAGGTATTTTGTTAGGAAAGTAGGAATTCATTCCTTTGATTGTGATTAGTAATTATTTGAAGTGGTATTGAATTGACTCTCTAATCTTGTTAAACATGTACTCTTCTGTTACCATTTCACTACTTAGCCGCTGCAAAAAAAAAAAAAAAGGCCATAGGATTTACCTGATTTGCTGTTTTCTTCTAATTGATTTTCAGGTTTTATGATATTAATGTACTTTTTTGAAACTTATTTGGATGTGCGACAACATGCGGCACTCAAACTTCCTACTCTTCCAAAACCTTTAGAAGGTGTAATCAGCCAACATAAATTTCAGAAATCTAGAGCCTATAGTCTAGATAAAAGGTTTCTTCTTTTCTTTACTGTGAATTTCTTACAAAGTTGAATTTGGTACTTGCCAACTCATTTAGAAGGTTGGTTCTGGGTGTTTTGCCAGTATTCTTATACAATAGCTATTTGCTTGCCGTGTTCAGCCGCTTCAATTTTCTTCACGATTTTGTGACAATAGTGTTGGACTCCACAATTCTGATCTTTGGAGTGTTGCCCTGGTTTTGGAAGGTGAGAATGAGTTTGGTTTTTATGAAACCCAACTTTATAACTAGGTTATGACTATTTGATGCCTATTTTTTATTGCAGAAATCAGGAAACATTGTGTCATTAGTTGGTCTCAATGCAGAGAATGAAATGCTTCATACCTTTGCCTTTTTAGCTGGTGTCATGATATGGTCACGGGTATGTTCTGTGACTTCCCTTGTTGTAGAATTAATTAGTTTTGACTTCATTATGTATATCTTCGAAGTTCAACTCTGATATCTTTAAGGTGATTTCTTTGCATGGCAGCTGATTTAGAGTGAAATTAGCCGTTTGATTTCTGTTGGGTGTAAATCACAGTTGTCTTAGCAGATATGCTAGGGGATTAGGTAGCTTTATGCTCCATCATGTTTTCCTTTTTGTTTCCTTTTTTATGCTAAGGAGGTCTTTTGCTCCAAACACTGTCTTGCTGAATTTCTTCTTTGATGGAAGGGTTAAATATGTTTTTAGTCCCTGAACTTTTGCAAAAATTTACTTTTAGTCCCTGAACTTTAAAACGTCGATTTTTAGTCCCTGAACTTTAAAAGAGTTCGTTTTTAGTCCCTTTGTACAATGTTGGGTGACGTGGCAATTTGATATGCCGACACATGGACTTGATGAAGGGCCCTCAATTTGCCACGTCACCAAAAATTGTACGGAGGGACTAAAAGTGAACTTTTTTAAAGTTCATGGACTAAAAACCGACGTTTTAAAGTTTGAGGACTAAAAACAAATTCTCGCTAAAGTTCAGGGACCAAAAACATATTTAACCTTTGATGAAAAAGTATGATGGGGTTAGCTCGGGTAATGGCAATTTGGTGCCTAAAAACGTTGCTTTAATGAGAACCAGGGAAGAGGTTTTGTGTTAGTATCCTTATAAGTTTGGACTCTGGTCTTCCTGCCTCATGATAACCTAGTGTATAGGGACCATAGCAAAAAGATTATGATGCACTGATACAAAAAGCATATGATGCTAAGTATAGTCTTCGCAATTCTGTTTTTAAGTTATACTCCTTTCTTCTTTCTGTTGTTTTGAATGTATGATATTATTTGAAAGTGACTTTTGCTATTTCAATTGCTCTTGCCCCCCTTGCATCCGTTCCTGCCAAGGAGCCTAAGATGCATTGATCTTCTTTGTCTCTAGGACTTTCGCAATTTTTAAATATTAAATTGCAGTATAAATTGACTTTTTCAATAATGGTTCTGGATTTTTTTTATTGCCTTTAATATTTTTTAATTTGGATAAAATTTCATTATGGAAGTAATGCTGTTCCATGCTTTTGACTAATAGGCATATGCTAGTAGATTAAAGATTATATTACTTCATGACCTTAAACATGTTTAGAATGATACGAGGCTTTTGATGACATTTACAAGAACTTATAAGCTTTCTGGTGTGTCATCACTGTGCACTTTGTCAGCTGTATAATTATTGTATCACCTTTATTCCCATAAAAGAACCTTTGTCAGGTGTATTTTTATTGTATTAAGGATGCGTACTAAGGCATCCCAATGAGCATAACAAGAAGCATTCAGAAATTGACTTACAACACTTACATCAAAGGTTTTTAATATTAGGTCTATTTTCTATAAGGATGGCTGGAACAGGGTTGCAGGAGACTGGGTAGGTGGTTGGAGGGTCGCTGGCGCAAGGGGGACGCTGAAAAAGGACTCACTCCCTGATATAGTGCTAGCGCCTAGCGCGTATGATAGACAGAGGGTGCATGCGGCAGATGCAGCTTTGAGTGTAGTGTTGTTGCCGCTGCTTCTGGTCGCAGGGGCTGATGGTGTGTTATTTGAGTCGGAGAGGGCACTAGTGATGTTTAGCGGGATTTGGGTTCATTGTTTGGGAAAATTAGGACTGAGTAGGTAAGGACCATCTCCTAGAGTACTAATACCATACAGGGTGTAGTAAATTGTGTGTCTAATCAGACCACATGCTGTTGCGTTTATGTTCACATGATTTGGCCACAGAATATTTACACAAAAAAATTGTAATTATAGTAACCGAATTCTAATGATATGAACATGGGCTAAGTCTATATAACTAACAAATAAAAATATTATTTGTATTATTCGTATTTTTGCAGATAACTGAACTGCCCTTTTCTTTGTACAAAACTTTTGTAATCGAGGCCCGTCATGGTTTCAATAAGGTTCAACTTCTTCCTTCAATCATTCATCTATTTTTACATCCATATTTCTAGCTCTCAACTTTTTTAGTTTGATTTAACATCTCACTTTGCTAAATGCTAAAAAATTATATATTTGTCCATTTTAATGTCGTTAACTGTTTGTGTCTGTTCTTACTCTTTTATCATCACTTTTGCATTTGCAGCAAACCATATGGTTATTCTTTAAAGACCTGATTAAAGGAATTTTCCTTTCTGTTTTAATTGGTCCTCCTATTGTGGCTGCCATTATTATAATAGTTCAGGTAAGATCCTGTTCTTCACCGTCCACCAACACGGCCATCACTTTCAATCTTTGCTTGGAATTTTAATTTCCTAGACTGATCTTGATTTTGAGTTACTTTTGGTTGATATTTACTGCTTTATGTGATGTGATATGTCGTTACTGTCATTGTACTTGTCCAAGAAGAGTGCTTATTTTGTCCATTTTTAATGTTCATATGAATTTTTGCAGAAAGGAGGTCCTTACTTGGCCATCTATCTATGGGCGTTTACGTTTGTTGTTTCTATTATGATGATGACAGTGTATCCAGTTCTAATAGCTCCACTTTTCAATAAGTTCACACCAGTTAGCATTTTTGAACTTTTTAATCATTTTGGGAAAAACAATTTGGCTTGTACTATTTTGTTTTAATTATCATTCATCACAATTTTCTGGTTACCAGCTTCCAGAAGGTGAGCTCAGGGAGAAAATTGAGAAACTTGCTGCCTCCCTCAACTTTCCATTAAAGAAGTTGTTTGTTATCGATGGGTCGAAGAGGTCAAGCAACAGCAATGTAAGGCTAGGACTTCTGCAAATCTAATATAGTTTTCCTTATTATTAATATAGTTTTCCTTATTATTATTATTATTATTATTATTATTATTATTATTATTATTATTATTATTTTCATCGGCTATAAATTCATATCTTAACACTGATTTAGTTTATGTTTATCATTGTTCTCTAGCTTAAACGGGGAGGATATGCCCTAAGATTCAGATATTTTTTGATAATGTTATTTACATGAGGGTTGGAACTGCCAAAGCTTAATAGCAGTGGCATAAGTTATAAGTTACAGATTGTGAAGGGAGATTCCCATGTGCTTTAGATAAATAATTTGACTTTATTAAATTATACACTCAAATCTTAAGATCTTATGGTGATGGAATTTTACGACTGCACTTTCCTTTGCTTTGTTTGGATTGCATGGGGTGTTTTAGTACTCGTGGTTTGACTCATTAGAGCTGTCATTTATTTTTGTCTTATGATGTTAAAAGGATTTGTAATCACACATTTCAAACTAAACAACTTTTCTTCCATTCTTATTGAAATTTCTTATTTCACGAAAAAAGAATAATAGACAAGAGTCTAATATCTCTTTCATTAAGCCTTTATTATTTAAATTTGCTTGACATATTGATATCCAGGCTTATATTGCAGGCCTATATGTATGGATTCTTCAAGAACAAGCGGATTGTACTTTATGACACATTAATTCAGCAGGTTTGGGACTACTAACTATTGCACATTATTTTCGTCTCTCAGATTGTCATAATTTTGTCTTTTTCTATATAATATTTATCAAGATGCCAAGTATCTAGTAGATTCTTGAATCCATCTGATATCTCAATCACAGTTTCAAAATTGAATGATACGCTAGGTTTGGTTTGAAATAAATAGTCTACTTCAAGCTCTTCAAATTTCAAATTACTTGATGGTTATAGCCCTAATTTGTTGTTTGAGGACTAGATGTCTGTTCTTTGAAACTAGTGTACCATACAGAGTAAACACTCATTTTGGTCCTCAAAAGATAATTGGTGTCCTGTGTATTAAACACTTGTTTATTAATGTCTATTCAGTCCTATATTTCCCTTCTTTTGATTCAATAATGTAGTGAGTATACCTCTCTTTGCATTCCATTTCTCTGTGTTTTGCATCTCTGTTTCTGGTTTTCTAACAGACACATGAGGTGGGTAATAGTGAGCATGTTACATCCGTTAGGCCAATGCCCCGGTGGCAAATGATGGGGTATCAAGTGAATATATAAGGGAATTATGAAAGAGAATGAGGTGTGGAATTTGTGGATTATCCCTCTTCTTCCTTTGGCCCTTCATTGGGATATTTCTTCCTCTCTCTAGTGTCTCTTGTTTTTCTCTCTCTGGAATTCTCTTCCTCTGTCACTCAATTCTTTTCTTGAGTTTTCCACAGTTCAAACAAATACACTTGATCCCACCCCTCCTTATCTAGTACTCATGCACACTATTTCGTCATGATCGATCTTACATTACCAAATGATGCTTGCAGTGCCAAAATGATAAGGAAGTGGTAGCTGTTATTGGCCATGAGCTGGGGCATTGGAAACTCAACCATACTTTGTACTCTTTTGTTGCTATGCAGGTTTGTGCAATAGCATTTTTGTCTCTGTTATAATCATTGCATCTCTTGAGCTATTCATCATTGAATAGAGTTAATATTTTGAAGGAAACAACATTGCAACATTTGGCTAAGGTTTGTTTAACATTTGAATCTGTTGATGTTTGCCTTGCTTATTCTCTTATGATTGAATCAGATTCTCACACTTCTGAAATTTGGAGGATTTGCTCTTGTGAGGAACTCAACTGATCTGTTTCGAAGTTTTGGGTTCGATACGCAGCCAGTCCTCATTGGACTCATTTTATTTCAGGTATTTTTCAAAATTATGGTTGACTCGAATGGGGGTAGATCTAATTTCTTCCCTAGAAACCAAAAGTAAGGGATAATGCATTGCTTGATTTCTATTTGATTGCATATTTTATAATGGCCTGAACGGGATAGACACTTAATGCAAAGATGATAATGATATGTTGATTGAGGACACTTGAGGTCATATTTTTTTTTTTGTTTGCCCTCTTTTTGTACAAATCATGATCAAAACAGATTGGGGTGTAGATGCCAACATGCATAGTTGTTTTTATGCATGTACACCATCATTTAGGGTTGTTCATGGTTCTAGTTCACCCGGTTTTGTTGTCCCTGACACGGTATCGAACCAGTTCCAGTTTGGCCTGAACCGGTTCACACTGGTTTTTTTTTTTTTTTTTTAAATGCAAAAAAATAATTTCGGCATACCCCAACCATTTCAAACCGGTTTCTGAACACCAACCAGTTCCGGACTAGGTTTTAAATTTGGTTCTGGTTTGGTTTTTTATCAAGTGATTCGCTTTTAAGTGGTGTGGTTTGGTTCGGTTAGCAAATAGCAATTCGGTATGGTTCTTTTGGTTTTCTTGAACAGCCATCACTTGGTTTACTCATACCCGTTTTGGTTCTTGTAAGAGCGAGAGGTTCTTCTATGGGGACCCTTTAAATGTGAATTTTTAAATTTAATGTTCTTGGAATATGTTTTTCTGCCATGCAAGGGTGAATATTGGTGCACTGCACAAAACTGCATAGCCATGTGAGACATCTCTTTCAGCATCTCTGCCTTAACAATTTAGTTCCATGCTATTATTGTGACCAATATGTGATTTTGGGTAGTTTGCAGGAGCACTTAGGTTTGAACCTCTATGTCATGATTCCTTAACTAGTATTCTGTAAGATTTTATTTGGATGGTATTAACATTATTTTAACCTTTGCTTTCTTTGCAGCATACTGTTATCCCTCTCCAGCACCTTGTTAGATTTGGTCTAAATCTTGTCAGCCGATCATTTGAATTTCAGGTTACTTTCCTTCGCTTGTTCGGCTATATTTTCGAGCGAAGATAAGGAAAATCGAAAATGGCACTGTATTTTAATATTATTTTATATAATGAATAATACAGTGCCATTTTCCATCTGCCCATCTTCATTCAAACCAAACATAGCCTTTGCACTTGTGCTTTCTCTCTTTGGAAGATCCATTTAAATGTACAATCCAATCAATGCCAGGCTGATGCTTTTGCCACGAATCTTGGATACGCATCTGCACTCCGGTCTAGTCTTATTCGGCTACAGGTGACTTTTTAATACAATAATGATTCGTATACACCCTGAGTGTGTACAACTCATCTACACCCAATTTCATGGTTAAATGCAAAGAAATATGAGATTAAATTAATACATGAATTGGTTAATTGTTACTTAGTACAATAAGTACTCATCATGTGATTTTCGATTTTTAACCTTAATTAATTATGAGACTGTTACAAAGTACTCATCATTTTCCCATGTACGTAGACATGTATATATATATAGGAAGCATATAAAATGAAAGTACTTGTTATTGTGAGAGGTGGGAGGAGTGAATCCGACTACGCAAGTCTTTTTGAGTTTTTGTGTCTTTGACGGAGAACAATAGTATGATGCGATCCATGAAGCGGACTCTACCTACTAGGATAAGATTTCTGATGTTATATTTTTGAGTTTTGCTGATCCATTTGATTCATTGTTACTCTACTCTCAACTGGTTTATTTATAGTTGATCTTTTCACATCATTATGTCGTATTTAAGTCGTAAGTAGTATATGTTAAAATCTTTTTGGCTGCGTTCTTATTGGTTTTCTGGTCTTTCTCCATTAGGAGGAGAATCTGTCAGCCATGAATACAGATCCTTGGTACTCTACTTATCACTATTCTCATCCTCCACTTGTTGAAAGATTGGCTGCACTTGACAAACCAGATAAGAAGGCAGACTAGAGCTTACAACTTACAGATGAAGAGTAGCAAAATTTCATTGTTACCGCTACTTGCAATGATTGATGGTGCAATTTCTGTAATATAACTTTATCTTAATTATTATATCAGGGAAAAAAGTGTGTAGATTTTTTGTGGTAACCATTCCATGATGCAGGATGTAAATTGATACCAAATGACTTATATGAGATAGTAAAACAAAGGAAATAGGGATAAAACAGGACATAGCTATATGTATCACTTGATGCTATATTTTCCATGGTTGCTAATGGTCACTGAATGCAAATGGTGCTTCTTTGCCTTCACTATCTAGTGCTATCTTTGGTATTTGTCCTTTTTTTTTTATCTTTTGTAATTTGTTGATGATTTTCCTTTGATCTCATTCTTTAGTATTACCTATAAAATTGCAGGCTGGAACTTTTAAATAACAAATACATGGTGCATTTGACTTGTTACCCAAGAACGAGGCACTCGAACTTCAAACATTTTTTTGAAGGAGAAGAACTGCAAACTTATTATTATCTAATGTAATGTACAAGTGTAAAACTCTTGAAAAATGCTATAAAATGTCATGAATGCTTATCCCGATTGCAATAGATTGTTTTAACCCTTAAGTATTTGGTTCAAAGAATGGGAGAAAAAAGAAGAGGAAATAAAAACGTAAAGGAAAGGAAAGGAAAGGAAAGAAGTAGTATTTTTTGTATTTGGTTAGAAGAAACAGATGATTTGCTTTGTTAATTTTAGGTTGAATTGTACTTTTGGTTCCTTATATTGTAACAAAGTTTTAATTTGATCCTTCATTGTCTTTTCATATTAGTAAAAAAATTACAACATAAAAAACTAAATTGATTAAAATGCATCATCAGGAACCAAAATGATTTGAAAAATAAAATATAAGGGACCAAAGAGAATCAAAATAAACATAAGTGACAAAATTAGTCCAAAAACTATAACATAAAAGACCGAATTGAATCAAAATAAACACAATAAACCAGACTAAAATTTCCTTATAACCTAAGAAAGCAAAATTACATCTATATATCTATATATATCTATATAATATATTAAAAGAGAGGCAAAGCTAGGAGATTGACACATCATATGTACTCTTTCATAATAAGTTACCACATCAACTTTTTCACACACTTGGCACAACTCAATCACACTACAATGTTCTCCTACAATCCGTTCTCATTTTTTCTCTCATCACAATTAATCACTTCTTTAAATTCAATTCAACAATAAATTTAACTCAGATTTTTTTTAAAAAAAATAATAGTTCAAATATTCTACATTACATTTAAATACAATTTTAAAAAATTAATTTTATTTTTTAATATATATATATATATATACCATTAAATTAATGATAGTTTACATAATTAAAATTCTTAAATTTTATTTTAAATTTGATTATAATATTTTTAAAAAATTAAGAAAAATGTAATTAAATTATTTAATTAATAAAGGAAAATATTTTATATTCAACCAAACTAATTTTATATTACTTAATATTTAACATTTTAATAAATTTGAGTGCAGTATCGATCATTAAATCACTTTTTACATATTATATTATATTTATTTTTATAATATAAATTAAAACTATTACAAACTTAAATTTACAATCACACTTTAAAAAAAAGATTATAATTTATTTATCAATATTTAATTTATTATATCTATAAACAATTACTCTCTAATTTAGATTATATATGAAACTCTATATTGGCATCACTTTTTTTATATTTTATATTATTAAAAAACTATTATTTAAAGTCAAATTCACATGAAATATTATAACATTTAAGTACTCAATAATAATAAGATGATTATGTTATCAAAATTCGAGTTATCCGGCTATGACATATCTTCATTCAAAAAATAATCAACGTCCTATATATTTCTCTATCCATCTTAACTATCTTAAAATTATATAATTTTTTAATGGTATCTAAAAATCAAAATACTTTATATATTTACCTAAATCTGTTTTCTTTTTCAATTTAATTCATGTAAATAAATTATAATTAATTTTATTTTTTAATGCCAAAAATTTAATCTAAACAATAAAAAAGTTTGTTTTATTTGGGTTACGAAGTTTTCAGTGGAAATTTTACTTTAAATTGTTATGTAACACTTTTATTTTACATAAATTGTATATTTACTTGTATAAATTATTCTCTTCTTTTTAAATTAATATTTAATTTAATAATTTTTGAATAAAATTTTATATGTTCTTTTCTTAAATCCGCGCATCACGCGAGTCACCCTCTAGTATATATATTAAAAGAGAAGCCTAATGCTAGGAGAATGCTATCTCAGCATTTTTTACTACTTGGCTTCACCACAATTAACATAGAATTTTCACATTTGGTGGTCAATTGTTCAATTACAAACCAACCTATCAATTAATTTAATGTAATATAAATTATTATATTTATAATAGTATATGATGCAAATCAAACTTTCAATTTTTAATTTTGACTTTTTAATTGCAATTGATTTTTAAAAAAATAAAGTTTTGAAGAAAGATAAGGAGGGAAAAATATAATTTTTTACATAATATCCTTTAAATAAAGAGTCAATTAAAATGCATTGAATCTTTAATATATCAATCACAATATTTTCTAAAATGTCAAAGAAAATTACACAATATCCTCAAATGATAAGCCAAATTGCAATTGGCTTTTAAAAAATGAAAAATCTAAGAAAGATAAAAATGAGGAAAAAAAAATGCAAAATCAAATCACACAATATCCTTTAAATAATGAGTCAATAACAACTAAACAAATATCCACAACCACAAAATAATCAAAGCAACAAACAAAAAATATTTAACTTTAGATTGTATTTTCGTTTGTTGCTTTTAAATTATTTATAGTTGTGCATGAGTGCTTTATCATTAAGTTTATTCTAACCTTCATATCATTATATTATTCGATTAGACATCCGTCCACAACGACAAAATATTCAAAAACCAACAAAAATATATTCCAAAGGTGAATCCTTAATCAATCTCAACACTTTTTTGAAAATATAAAGTTAAATTACATATTATCCTCGAACCATGAGTAAATAATGTTACGGAGTTTAAAGACCAAGTCAACAAAAAATGATAAGATGTTTGTCCACAACATAAAAAGTTCAAAGCAAATAACAAAAATACATTCTAAAGTTGATTTTTTAAATAATCCTAATAATTTTAAAATGCAAAATCATATAACAAAGTATTGTATTTAGTAGAGCATTTTGCGAATGTATACACGGAATATAGTTTCAATTGTGTCGCAACTCAAAGTTAGGCTTCCAGCAACCATACCAATTTGCTGGGTGTAAAACATATATGTTATAATATATTTTCGGTTGTATAACATATTTAAAATACACTAATTACAATTAAATTACAATTTCACTTTATACATTATTTGACTTAATTCAAAATATATTAATTTATTATTCATATAATTTGTCAATTAAATTTAATAATATTTTTAACAAAAAATTAAATTTAATAATATGTTAAAAAATTATTAATGTTCAGTCGCGCAACGCCCGGGTTTGAATCTAGTTTAACCTTAATTTTAAGTTTTCCTTTCCTCCGATTCCCCTTCAAATCTCCCCATTTTGGAGGAAAGACAAAACTCCTCACTCTCCCTTTTCTTCTCTTCTATTATTTTTAGATAAAGTATGATAAGTTCTTGATAATTTCTCTCGTCTCCTATCTTCCAAAACCCCCCAACAACACTATGTAGGATTTGTTCTTGAAGGGTTTTCTTTCAAATTGTCAAATTAGAACAAATTTAATCCATGAACTCAAGTTTTTACTATCATAGTAAAGTTCAAGTAAATCCTCCAGATTCAACTCACTCACCATAAGTATAATTGTTGATATTCACTCAATTGGAAAACAATAAGTAGTTATTTTGAGGGAGAGGGAAATTTACAAGTTACCTTTTGTAAAAGCATAACAATCATTCAGAAGCAAAAATACTGGCACAACTAATAGATAATTAAGTCTTTTATTTTGTGTAAAATAATTGCATTTTTTAATTATATTGACAAGGTTTTAATTTTTACCATCAAATTAGAAGAGACAAAATCTATTTTAGTATCGTGGGCTCATTCCTAATTAGAAGAGCCAATGGAATACAATTTCTATACGTATCACTATTCCATAGACAATCCTAGATGAAACATGATAGTCATGGGCTCAGCACTTAGAAACATATACTCATGCAAGGCATACATACACACACCACATTTCATAATGAAACACACACACATCGATCAATGAACTCATAATAATAATAATATTTCTTTACATTTTCAAAAATCAATTTTTAAAAGGTTGTCCATTCACCACGCTTGAGTCTTCACAAGCAATTTCTAAGGCTTTACCTTGGTCCAGAGGAATAGAGAAGGACTTTAGGGAGAATTAAAGGAACTTCGAAGATGAAAATGTATGAATTGAATGGTTCAAGAGGAAAGCACGAGAAAAATGAATTTGCAATAATATCCTCAAAATTATTTGGTTTAGAATTGAGGTAGTAGTTGTAACTTGGCCTCCATAAGACCCTGAAGGCTGCTACATAACGAAGTTCCTACCTAACTTAGAAGGCTTTAGTTGCTAAAAATCCTTCTGGAATCGTCTTCGTCTAATAGTAATCATAACTTCTATATATAAGTATAAATATTGAGTTGATGGGATCGTCTTCGTCTAATAGTAATCAAAATTTCTATATATAAGTACAAATATTAAGTTGATCTGACTCAATATAAGTAGTATTGTATTTCAATGCTTCTGACACTTAGTATGACCAACTTCCTACTTGTTCAGCTGACAACTCACTCTTATCATTACAGCCCGAACGAATCGAACTACTCTGATACCACATGCATAATGTAACGCCCTTATAAAAACAACTTGAAAATTAATCTTTCATAAAGGTAATTTCCAAAAAGTCTATAATTCATATACTACTTTAATACATACATAGCTAAAAAATAAATCTAAAGGAACCCTGGTCAACTAAACCTTTATGAAACTTGTATATACAACTTAGGGAACTTATACATTAAATCATACCATAATACAAAGCATCGATAAGTCCCAAAGGAATTATGTGGTGTAACACTTTCTTGGATGCTAATTCTTCATGTCACCATGTACGCACCTGAAAATACTATAACCATGAGATATATACGACAGATCTCTGTAACCAATTGGAAGGGAAAACTCAATATTCTCGGCCACCGAAGTGGGAAACCTTTATTTAATACAAACACATTTGCATGAAAATAATAACATCACATCACATAATCATCACACTCAAAATTTTACTTTATTTTTTTTCATTGGGATAGTCTAGTCTTTTAATCTGACATGTGACAAACCAGGTTTAGGCTACTAATTTAAGAAATAGGCTTTGCTCAAACCATACAAAACCTAGTTCGACTTAGGCTATTACCACCCCTAAGCATTGTGAGCTATTATATATATACACACACTATAATTTATACCGGTATGATGTACGAAAAGAAATCTTTTAAAGCTTAATTTAAAAAAGAATATATTACACATAATTAAAAACAATGAATCATCCAAGCATGTGATTGAAAAATATTATGCAATTAGTTGAATTATAATTAGAAATTATAACTTGTAAGGCCAGCCCAGTCAATGGCTTGTAGGGTTATCACCTAAGCACCTCAGGATCGATTCTGCTGAGCACATTTCTCCTCTCCTGAAACTTAATGTAAAGTTAAGGGATTAAAATACTAATTTTTTCTATACTTAAATATTGTGATGCCCAAATTTAAAAATTTTAAAATAGATTATACAAATATATAAAACAAATTCAAATAAACACTGAAAAGATAAACATGAGAAACTATTAGTTAAAATATGTATATGTATAAATATTAACAATTAGTTATAGTATAAATTAAAAATATTATACAATTATTTTATGAAAAAAAATCAGATAAAAATTAGAAGCAAACAATTTTAGATAAAAATTAAATGGATAAACATAAAAAATAGTAAATAAAAGAGCATGAAAAGAAGTTGGGAATCAAGATTGTAGCAAATTAGGGTTACTATAAGACTCTTTTTCTTTTATATATGATATGATATATGATATGATGTGATTCAGGGTTCCTTCTATCATGGAGACCGCCTAGTTGTCCCCATGATGGTCGAATTAATATGGGATTAGGATCCGCTCCTGTTAATGAGGGAACATGAGGGTCTTATCACTCTTGTGACAAATATTGGATCTTACCTTTAGTTGTAAAAGTGTATTTATAACTTCTAGAATCATGATCACCCTTGGTTCCCTCTCATAGCAGGCAGGATAGTCAGATTGCACAGGGGTGGGTACTTGAAAAAGGGACTTCGATGCTAAAGTCAGCATTGTGTAATAGTAGTAATTGCAGTTATGAATGAATACTAACTTGATTTGGTCTTTGATAATTCTATATATAGTAGAGTCATTAGGTTGAGGGTTACGTACTTTATTAGATTCGGGCAAGGCCCAAGGTACCAATTATTATCATATGTGGTCCCCATGTGTGGCAACAGTCTCTTGGATAGGCATCTTTGTAATATCTCATGTCGCTAAATGACCATGTCGTTAAGACTTGAGGCCGGTATACTATAATAATTTCCCCCTAGTCGGCAGCCTAAAATATTGGATTACCGAGTTTGAAGATCACTATTTTTCTTTCAATTGCATGAAGTCTTTCTCCATATGAATCTATTACTTCTTATACAAGTATAGTCTTTGTTTGAGACAACGCATTTTGGGTGATGAAAATATTCTTTAGTCGGCAATAAGCATATGGGAGTGCCCTAAATAGGATTCGTGACCAATGTTGTGGTATATGTTTTCTCCCTCAAGCCAACAAATTACATTTACAATTTGCTGGAGATAATCTTTTAAACATCGTTTTCTTTGATGTGCTTTTATCCCACAATAATACGTGTGCTTTTATTACGACCTCGTAAACATCTTGTTTAGATTTGTATTCTTCATCTCCTCTCTATTCCTACTAATTCATGTATATCCTTAATTGGTCTAGCTTGGATGGCAATCATTATAACTCTTCTTGAACTGGAATTTGACCACATTCTTTGTATTTGGTGGTTCTATGTGCTCTATTAATTGCTGAGCATTTTGAAAAAAATAATTACTTGACTGTTGCGTTTTCCCAGGTTCTATGTTACTTGTTTATAGAGCTCTTCTTTTTAGAGGGCAATAAAGAAGTGCTATAATTTCATTTTTTTTCTATATGCTCCATACATTTTCCTCTAGTCTCTCTTCAATAACTTCTCCAAAAAACTTTGTTCCCAAAGCTGATCTTTCACGATGGCTCCTTTTTAATTTGGTTGGAGTGACTACGGCCTTTTTTTCCTACTATATCTCTGATATTTTGATTGGAAGGAGAACCCTTTCGTGACTTTATCGGTCATGAAAATTAGAGCGTTGACGGTCAATGGGTGGCCCTAGCCTCCATTTAACCTATTTGTGCTTGGATTAACCCATTTTCCCTTCGGATTTTGGGTGTTTGGGTTCTTCTGTGTCTCCTACTAACATGGCTTGGGGTAGATCTTCTTTTAACTTCCTCCTCCATGTAATAGGGAAGAAACTCCTTCGACTCTGGGGAAGCATTTTGGAATTTAATGATCTTCTTCTTTAGAGTTGAGGTTTCAAAGAACAATCTCATTCACTATGATGGAGGTTGTCCGGTCTGGATTTTCATTTATACAGGACTGGCAAGACTTTGGTGACTTCAACATCTTTCTTTGCCATATAGGATGTGTGTCCTGCCTTGATGTGAATTCTGCCTTTCAAAGCTTCCTGTCCTTTTAAATCAAGACCGATGTTAAGATGTCTCTCTTAATATGTATTCTTACTTTGTTATCTATAAATCTACCTTTGTAACTTACGTCTAGATTAAGATATTGCTCTTATACACTTTCTTGTCAATGTACTTTCTTGTAATTCTCTTTGAGTTGAAGGAGTGGGGTTCAATCTCCGGTGAGGTAGATTTATGAGTAGTGTAGTGTAGGGTGTGTGCGTTTGGCCGATAAACAAATATAATAATAAGGAAATGATTGCATTATCCACTTTATTTGTATATCGTTATTTTTTATGAATGTTATGGACTACTGTCTTCAACTTTTTGCTATATCTTGCTGACTTCCTCTCTTACAGCATCATTTTTTCCCTTTTTGTACTGTTTTCCTCTTTCGCGGGATTATTTCTTCACCAGCAATAATGTTCCATCACCTAAGAATTTGTTTGTACTTTACTAATTTTATTACTTATTTTTCTCGATAGAAAACAGCAATTTTCCATCGTTGAATGATGGTAGACTAGCCAGTCTCAACTCGGCTCAATTAGACTAGCTCAAGTCTCATCAGCCAAAGCCTTAAGACTTGTGGGGCTGGTAAACTTGCTGGTCTCAACTCGGCTCAATTCAACTAGCTCAAGTCTCCTCGACCAAAGCCTCAAGACGTGGGGTTGGTGGACTAGTTGATCACAACCCGGCTCCACAACCTAAGCAGCCCAAGTCTCCCCTACCGAGTTTCCAACTTGCGATGCAATGGCATAGCAAGAAAGCTTGGTCTCTTGGCGGGGAATCCGTAGTGATAATTCAGCATTTTTTACGACGGATAATCGGTAGTGCATCAATCAATATCTACACAAGATACTTTCCTAGTTTAGAATGAACGTAGACACTAGGGTTTCAGAGACTTGGTTTGCATAAATAGCCTAGAAGTCTTCATTTGTAATTCTTACAATTTGGATTTGGGCCTAACTCAATCCCAAAAGCTAGCTTATAGGATGAGGTTTGCCACACCCTTATAAACTCAACAATGGCCATATCACTAGCCGATGTGAGACTTCTAACAGTAATTAGGCTCACTGTAAAAATAAATCAAGTAGAGGAAATGATCAAGTAGAGCAAACAAACAAGGAACTAGATAATATAAATCAAAACCTACAATGGCAAATAGATGAGCTGCGAGGAAATGACCATAGGTCTAAACGGTCAGTGGAAAATACCCCGGGGGAAAATCAAACTATAGAGACCAGATTTGTGTATTATGGCCGAGCCTCAATTCATAAGACTAAGATGGATAACAATCGAATGACAATGACAGAGATGTGAGAAATGGAGGCATTTAAAAACCAAATCGGAAAACCGTGAACACTTTCACGGCAAAAAATGGTATATTTTGCTTCCAAGGATGGAGATTGATTTTAATGTTTGATTATGTATTACCAATCAAGCATAGGTGTGTTGTATTTTTTTCTATCTTGTTGTATACTACCGTATTGGTTGGTGGCTTCATACAAGGAAGATGGAGAAATATGTACAATAGAGGGATGTAGAGACCATATTTGTGTATTATGGCCAAGTGTAACACCTTAATTTTTGAGTCCGTTTTTTTTTCAAATATAGGCAGAAGCTAAAAATTGCTTTACAATAATTAATAATAATTACAACTCTTTCAACTTATACGGATTCATATATATACAGCTGAACAAATTAATATTTGAAAATAAAGCTTAGGTTCACCATGTATGGTTATACCTAAGAAAATCCTACAGCTCATTTCATCTGTTGCTTGTGCTTCACAATCTTCTGATACTTGCAGTATATGTAAAACATATAACCGAGTAACCTCCGGTCTAACTAAAAACATTTTAAATCAGTATTGCAGTTAGTCTAACTAGAAAACTCCCCAATGCACACAACACATCCATATACACTAAACATACATTCACAAACAATGCATGAAATGACAATATCATGTATGTATGCATGCTATGATCTTTCTTCATTACTTTTTATTTTATTTCTTTTCTTTAGTCTTTTAGCGGGAGGCTAGTGCACTAGAATCCACCGGCAAGCATCCTTATCGTGGTCAAACTTCCAGACTATCTTACCCCTTCCGGGATAGCCTAGGACTATCTTACCTCTTTCGGGATAGTCCTTTCTTTCAGGTCATCTTACCCCAATCAATGTGAGACCCTACATTATTTAATTCTTTTTCATGTCCACTAACCCAACATATAACCAGTGGAAAATCAACCCGCTTACTCAACATTCGTTTATGGGGGAAAGCTTTTGTTTATTCTTTTCATTACATTAATGTATTTATACATTTAATATTTATATTATCAATTAAAGAAGGAAACTTAGGTGTAGGTAAAAGTATAATGGTCCCCCAATTAGAAATCTAGAAAACACGCTTTTTGGCTTTTTGCTGTAGCAAAGTCACTTTCGCTGTAGCGAAATGAGCACAGAATTTCAATTGCATGCTGAAGCTTTTTTGCAAAAGCGAAATGGATTTCTCTACAAAGAAAATGTCATTTTCGCTGTAACAAGTCCATATTCGCCGTAGCGAAATAGTTTCAATTTAAGCTTCCAAATTGGTCCATTTTCGCTATAGCTAATTTCATTCGCTACATCGAAAATGTTATGATTCTAGAATTGAAACCCATGTTCTTCTATGCTTAAAAATTCCCTTACTAAGTACTTTGGGTCCAACATTATCTCTTTTATCAACACCCACATTTCCATAAAATCAAGACAAACATTCATACAATTTCAATCCATCCATCAACTGCATGCCAATTTGATGCCATCTTTAATCAAAATCATCACAATTAACACTCAAACACATCAATATACATCATCAAATCATATTCATAGCAATCTTCATCACATTCGTGCATTCACATTCAATCTATCAATAAAATCATATTCAACTTAGTTTCATCACAACTAACACAAATATATCCAAATCCTAACATCATATCATCTCTAATCTCTAATCTCTAAATTACCCTAATTGGGGTTTTAGGATTTGGGGCTACCTTTTAGGACTTAACCTCCAAGCTAAACCCTTATGCTTGTCTTGAATGCTCATCAATTTGAGTAGTTTCAGTTGTCTTTGTTGCCCCTCTTGTCTTGTCCCCTAGCAAGTCATAAATTTTGGTTCCTAACATAGAAGCGCATGACCTTAGCATAGTTTATTAAACGTAACGTGAACTAGAATCAACGAAATTAGGTAATGTTAGATTCCTTGTAAAGATACTAAAATTTTACAAAACTTCTATGAAGAGTTAAACAATGTGTTCCAACTCTATCATATTAGAATTTCCCTTGAGACTCAACCTGATGTCCATACTACTTCAACAAAGTACACTTGGTTCCAACTCTATCATATTAGAATTTACCTTAAGACATTTATACACAATTTTAGTGAAGAATTCGTGAACTAACTTGGACATCTTGAAGGTGTAATGTTTAGTGCAAGTGGTTGTACGGCAGAACTCAAAATAAGGACATTACTTCATTTTTTTGAGAATAACTAGAGCTATGATTATGGGATTAACTTGAAACTGGTTTCATTTTAAAGATAAAATGATTACCTAAAACTCTTATGCGGAACTCAAGAACAGATTCCCTCATCTAGATAATTAAAATTGTTCTTGAAAACAGATACAAAATTTGGGTTCAAAGCCATTTACTATCTATCATCACTTCATTAGTGTGGCCACATCTTGAGTTATAGGCTATGGATGGATATGAATCCAGTGATATATTAAATTTAACTCAATTTCACATAATTTTTCTGAAGAACTCATGGCCTACTTCAAACGATTTGAATGTGAAATTTACGCTGGAAGTGGATTGCCTAAACAAAATCGAGATGGTGACCCTACCTTCTTGTTTCGACCATAACTGGAGCTATGATCGTTGGATTAACATGAAACTAGTGCCAATTTAAAGCTAACTTAATTATCGAATTTTTTTCTGAAGGGCTTGGAGACAGAATCAAATGTTTCTGAGGTCAAAAATACAGACAAAGATGCACTATGAGTTCTGGACCTGAAGCTGTTCTACATTTGTTACCACTTCGGTAATCAGAGCATATCTTGAGCTATAGTTGTTGGATTAGAGTTAAACCAAAGGCATTTTAAAGCTAAGAAAATTCTCTACAATTGTTATGCGGACCAAGAAACCTAGGTCTAAAGATTTAATTGTCAAAAATGGTCCCCTTTAAGAGAGAAGTACACTTAAACAGCACAAAACTTAAACATTGACTCTGTCTCAGTGTTTGGACAATAACTAGACTTTTAGGTACCTATATTGAGTGAAATCAAAGTCATTGAAAATCTAACATGTTTCTCTACAACTTCTATGAATACGACAAAGGCAAATTTCGCCATCTACATGTCCTACTATTGCATGCAAACTCACGGATTTTCTGAGATGAGAACAGAAATCAGAATCCTAACTTAACTCACACTGAAGTGCTTCCTACTCCAAAATTCCTAGCTTTTGGACCAAGAATTCTTTTAAATTTCCAACATGCAGAACCAATATACTAGATTAAAGATGGAGATAAGGTTACCATGTGGCTTTTTCTCTCAATTCCTTGCCTCTTTCAAGCTTGCCTTCTAATTCTTGAGCTTTCTTCTCCATGGGTTCTTAATCTCCACTTCATCCTCTTCTCTCTTCTTCTTCTCTTCCTTAGTTTCCTTCAGCCCCAGCCTTTCATAAGCACCTCAAATGAAAGAGAAGATGAGGGTGACAAATGATTTCTAATTGCATGTGAAATCTTGGTGCTTAAAATTTGAGTTTTTGAGGATGTAAGGAATGGAGGTTTGCAAGAGTTTAGAGATAGAGGAAGGAGAACAATATGGCCAACAAGGAAGGGAAGAAGGTCACTGCCCAGTAGCTTAAGTTAGGAGGGATGTAGCTTGTTGTGTACTGCAATATTGGTTGGTTAATAGGTTCCTTGTGTTAGAACCATGTTTGAATTTTTGGGGATGTGGCTTGTATTTATGGGGAGTTTTCTTCAACTTGAATGATGAATGAAATCTGCAGTTTAAAAAAAATATAAAACAAAATATAAGTCTTTTCTTATAAGATAATCAAAAATTAAAACAACTTCTAATTTAATTTTTTTAAATTACTTTTTTATGGATTTTAAATATTTTTCAAAGACACGTAAAAAGAAAATAAATGGGCCAAACACTACCGTATTGGGTTCGATTATATATTTGGAGCATTTTTTAGGGCTTTAAATAGATAGAGTGGACATGAGGAGATCGGTGAGACTGTGAGAGTCATTGGAGGAGCTCCTCCCTCTTCTAGATGTAATCATGTTTTTCCTCATTCAACTAATGCACTCTTTTTAGCTTCTCAAATGATGGAGAGTTTTTATGTTTTATTTTTACTCTCTAAATTTGAACACAGGTTAGAAAACTCAAGTAAGGTGAAGCTGAAAAGTTCCTCTGTATTAGAAGATGTGAAAATACTCTTTTCTTAATATTTGATCAATGTATTGAACATATTTTTGTGATCTTATGATTTTTTTTTTTTTGTCATTTGTTTGCAGCGACTTGAGAGATTCCTACTAAGAGTTGAATAGAGTCCTACACAATCTATGCAAAATGCACTCTGTCCAACTTTGAAAGCATTAGTTGCTTATAAACTTTTAAGGCATTCAGACACTATGTCAAAGTTTCGGTTGCCTCGTGCATCAATGAAATAACTAGAACTACTCCACCTAAAGCTCCTTATGATGATGATCAGATGAAGGTTTGTACAATTTTTTTCTATAACAATTTCAATGGAATTAACTACAGATGTGGATAAGACACATTAGTGAATTAGATGAATTTTAGCAATGGCATTTTCTTGCAATGGGTGTTTCAATTGATTTTTTCTTCATTTGGAGGCCTAAATGATAGTTCAAGCCGATCATATGGAAAGAAGATCTCAATTCTTGAAACTGTTCTGAAATTGAAATTATGCATGGCAATGCTAGACCTTGAATGTGATGCCCAAATTTGAGAGATGTTTCAGCATTTCTTAAGAAAAGGTAAAACATCTTCAAAATCAGGGCATCGCATCCAAGGTCTAGCTTTACCATACAAAATTCCAATTTCAGTACAGTTTCAAGAATTGAGATCTTCTTTCCATATGATCGGCATGAACTATCATGTAGGCTTCCAAATGAAGAAACAATTAATAGAAACACCCACCGCAAGAAAATGCCATCACTAAAATTCAACTAATTCACCGATGTGTCTTTTAAAGAGCATAGCTATAGATAATTACATTAAAATTGTTGTAGAAATTTTTTTTGCAAACCTTCATTTGATCATCATCATAAGGAGCTTCAGGTGCAGTAATTCTAGCTATTTCAATGATTTACGAGGCACCCAATACTTTGACATTAGCATCTGCATACCTTAAAAGTTTATAAGCAACTAATGCTTTCAAAGCTGGCGAGAGTGCATTTTGCATAGATTGTGTAGGACTCTGTTCAACTCTTAATCAGCATCTCTCAAGTCGCTGCAAACAAAGAAAAAAAATCATAAGATCACAAACACGGTTCCAATACATTGATCAAATATTAAGAAAAGAGTATTTGCACATCTATTATAGAGGAACTTTTCAACTTTACCTCACTTGAGTTTTATAACCTTGGTTCAAATTTAGAGAGTAAAAATAAAACATAAAAATTGTCCATCATTTGAGAAGCTAAGAAGAGTAAGTTAGTGGGATGAAGAAAAACGTGATTACATCCAGAAGAGGGAGGAGCTCCTCCAGTGACTCTCACAGTCTCACCACTCTCCCCATCTTCACTCTATCTATTTAAAGTCCTAATAAATGCTCCAAATATTTAATCAAACCCAATACGGTAGTGTTAGGCCCATTTATTTTCTTTTTACGTTTTTTTGACTTAAAATATTTTAAATCCATAAAAAAGTAATTTTAAAAAAATTAAATTAGAAGTTGTTTTAACTTTTGATTATATTTTAAAAAAAGACATTTTTTTTATCTTTTTTTTCTAAAGTGCAAATTTCATTTATCATTAAGGTCGAAGAAAACTCCCCAGAAATACAACCTATATCACCAAAAATTCAAACATGGTTCTAACATAAGGAACCTATTAACTAACCAATACTACAGTACACAAACAGATAGAAAAAAATACAAAATAGGCATGCGTGATTGGTAATACATAATCAAACATTAAAATCAATTTCCAGCCTTTGAAGCAAAAGATACCATTTTTCGACAATGAAAGTGTTCACAATTTGTCTTGGTAATTGTCGTTTGATTGTCGTCCATCTTTGTTGTATAAACTGAGGCTTGGCCATAATACACAGATTTGGTCTCTACATCCCTCTATAGCATATATCCCTCCACCTTCCTTGTATGAAGCCACAAACCAATACTGCCGTACACAACAAGATAGAAAAAAATACAACACACGTAAGCTTGATTGGCAATACATAATCAAACATTAAAATCAATTTCCAATTTTAGAATCAAAAGATACCATTTTTTTGTCGTGAATGTGTTCACAGTTTGCCTGACACCACAGATCTAGTTTTTAAATGCCTCCATTTCTCGGATCTCGGTCATTGTCATTTGATTGTCGTCCATCTTCATTGTATGAACTGAGGCTTGGCCATAATACATAGATATGGTCTCTACATCCTTCTATTGCACATATCCCTCCAACTATGAAGCCACCAACCAATACTATAGTATACAACAAGATTGGAAAAATACAACACATGTATGCTTAATTGGAAATATATAATCAAACATTAAAATCGATTTCTAACCTTAGAAGAAAAAGATACCATTTTTTTGCGATCAAAGTGTTAACAATTTGCCCAACACCAAAGATCTATTTTTTAAACGCCTCCATTTCTCGGATCTCGGTCATTGTCGTTCGGTTGTGTTCTTCGTCGTACGAACTGAGGCCTGGCCATAATACATAGATCTGGTCTCCACATCCCTCCGTTGCACATATTCCTCCACCTTCCTCGTATGAAGCCCTCTAAGCAGTACCTTCAGCGCTAGAAGATGGTAGAGGCAACAATTTTAAATGACAAAGCATGTAATGGCGTAGCGGTGAAAAGCATGCCAAAGACCCAATCAATGACGAAGGATTACAGTTTGGGAAAGATGGAAGGTGAAAGTGTGGATTAGGAAAGAATACGATAGATGGGGTGAAAGAAATAAACACTTCTACTAGGAGACGAGGGATGGTTTACATAGAACCAACAAAAATTCCTACCATGAGGAAGAGGAAACTTCTACTAAATGGGAAGAGAAAGGAGGAGGATAGGGGAGAAAGGCTACCCTTCCCTCCTAGCAAGCTTCAGCACGGCGGCTAGGGTTTGGAGAAAGAAAAATAGTCTCTCGTCCACGAAAGTTTTTATCTTTGTTATATAGAATTATTTTTAGGACATCTAAGCTTCTCTAAAATCATATTCGGGTCAATTCCTCTGTTTTTTTTAACCTAGCAGTAGGGGTAGGAATGCGCCAGGTCAGGCTAGGCCAAAGGTTATATAGGTCTGACCTACTACACAAAACTGAAGCCTAAGTCTAGGCTTGTAAACAGACATAGGCCAATTTTTTAGGCTTGACCGACCTTTTTAGAAGCCTAGCCTAGCCCAATAACCTATTTAGTAGCCTATTTAACATTAAAGCTTTCAAACAACACTAGCAATTTAAATTTAACGGGCCAATGGGAAAATGGGCTAGTAGGGAACAGGTTAACAGGCCGAAAGACCTGCTATTAATAAAATAAAAAGAAAATTTGTTAAGAAAAAATTAAGTTATAATATACATTATACATTATATTTTAATGGACTATTATATTTATGTTATAATGTTACAAATAAATAAATATAAATTATAAAATAATTTAATTATTTAATTGGGCTGCTCCGATAGACTTAAAAGGCTTTTTTAAAAGCTTAAGTCTGACCTCTTTATTTAAATAGGCCTTTTAAAAATCCTATGCCTAGTTTTATAAATTAACGGCCGAGCCGAACTAGGCTATAAATAGGCTAGGTCATGTCCCCGACGGGCGGCCTGGCCATTCCCACCCCTACAGGCTAGCACTAAATGATGGGTGATGGGAATTGAGATTATCCCATATAAAAGTTTTGCTATCCTTTTATACGGTTCCATGATCAATATGTTGTAACCATACGAATATATATAATAAAATACATATTCATGATTCATATAGTGTTTTTCAAGCACACATATTCACATTTTATATAAAGAGATGATGAGATTCCCAAATGAGATTATCTCATTCTCTATGGGAAAGTAATTTAAAACTTTAAACAAGATTCATTCTAAAGAATGGAAGCTTAACAACCAATGAATAATTCTAAGGAGAGATAGCTTCATCTATACAAGTTATTTAGATTCAAATCTCCAAAGAAGGTGCAATCTAAGCATAGGAAGCTTTACCTCCATGGAAATGTGATTCAAAACTCCAAAGAAGATGCGTTATAAGGAATGGAAGCTTAACCACCAATTAATCATCCAATGGAGAGATAGTTTAATCTATACAAGTAATTAAGATTCAAGATTCCAAAGAAGCTAGAAAAAGAACCTGAACCTTCATTGAAAAGTAATTTAAAACGTTAAACAAGATTAATTTTAACGAATGGAAGCTAAACGACTAATTAATCGCCCTATGGAGAGGTAGCTTATTCTATATTCCCTATGGTCCTATTTATAAGACACCATCTAGAAGATTTTCATGGTCCTTTTTATAAAACATTTTATAATTTCCATGATGCATTTATTGCTTCTTTTCTTTTTTACCCCTATTAAATGCATTGACTATTTTAACTCCTTAATTATAATTGGCTAACACATTATTGATAAAAATGGTATTTCATACACTTTTTGAGAAAACCAATAAAATTAACTAAACACAACTACTTTTCTTGGTCTGTGTAATTCAGTTGAAAACGTCTTATAAATAGGACCGGAAGGAGTACAAGTTATTGAGATTTAAATTTCCAAAGAAACTACAAAAGGAACATCAATCTCCATGAAAAAGTAAATTTTAAACTTTATAAACAAGATTCATTCAAAGGAATGGGAACTTAACCACCAATGAATCATTATAAGGAGTGGTATCTTATTCTATACAAGTTATTGAGATTCAAATCTCGAAAAAAGCTAGAAAAGGAACCTCAATCTCTAAAGAAGCTACAAAAGTTATTGTATACAAGTTATTGAGATTCAAATCTAAAAAGATTCATTCTAAGGAATGGAAACTTAACAACCGATGAATCATTCTAAGGAGAGGTAGCTTCTTCTATACAAGTTAATGAGATTCAAATCTTCAAAGAAGGCACATTCTAAGTAAAGGAAGGTTTTCCTTAATGGAAATGTGATTTGAAACTCCAAAGAATATACGCCGTAAGGAATGAAAGCTTAACCACCAATTAATCATCTTGATCTACATCCACCAACTGATTATGCTGTAAAATTATATTGCGATAATCAGTTAGCAATTCGTTTTCGAGATAAACTTGTTTTTAAGTCTAAAACAAAACATGTTCTGGTGCATTATCATTTTATCAAGAAAAGGTATTACGAGGAAAAATCAAAATGAAGTATGTCAACTAAGAAGATCATGTTGCAGTTGTATTTAATAAAGGTCCTATTGTTTCAAAGTTTGAAGTGTTCAAGAGACAACTCGGAATGACAAGACATATGGTGAGAGATTAATCATCAAGTGGGAGTGTTAAAATAGCAATGATTTCTCTGCCTTCAAATTGAGTCAATGAGCAATGTCATCGTTGTGGTTTTTTTGTTTTGTTATTTGTGCGTTCTTTGTTTACGGAGCTTTTGCACCAATAATTATGTTTCTTTTTATTTCTTTTAGGAAAAACATAATATATAAATTCTTGTAAATGCTGTGTAAACATAGCAACAACACACAAAATACAGAGACTAAGAAATATAAAAGGTGCTAGGCACCAAGTTCTTTTCTCTCCTATTTATTTCACGTTCAACACCAGATGCATTACTGCCATTTGCTTCTTCCTTCAAGGGTGAATAGAGAGACAGCACGTGATGGAGCATCTCAGAGCGGTTGACGAAGAAACTATGGGGTAGGCCGATCATGGAATTGAAATTGAAGTTTTTGATTGTTGGGATATTGATTTTGTAGGACCATTACCATCTTCACTTTCAAATGTATATATTCGGGTGGCAGTGGACTATGTCTCAAAAAAAAAATTCTTTCAAGACATATATATATATTATAAAGGAAAAAGTTGTTATATACTCATCAAGTTATACACAATTATATATGATAAAAACTGATATTATGATATAGATTATTTTTAAGAATCAAACTAATTTTTGTTATTTGTTTTGAGAATAATTCTTTTTTTCAAAGATATATATTATGTATTATTTTTAATTTTTATAAGGATATAGATAAATTTGAATGATAAAGATATATTATTTTGAAACTTTTTTCAAAAATTGGATGATATATTATTTTGAATTAGAATTTTAAATTCTGATTACTTCTGAATAGCAATAAAATAAAATAAAAATATGTTTGACAATTCACGTGACGAAGTGTGGCAATGTATGAATGTCCGTTTTGAAAAGGTTCTGGATAAGAAAATACTTGATTTTTAATAGTATAGGCCACCTCTTTTTTTGTGGGAACCAATTCGATAAACATTCTATAGTTGACACGATTATAATGTGCAATCGCAAAGTAATATTTTATAGAAGAATGAATCTTAAAGAATTCCTCTCAAGAATTCCTTGAATATATATGCAATGAACATATATTATAATTGGATAAATTTTCGAAGAATTTTATAAAAATTGTTATGGATAATATAAAATTAATTATTATTTTCTATATCATTATTAAATATAAATAATTGTGTTATGATTTTTTAAGAATTAAGCTTAAGAGAATTCTTTGTATGCATAGAAGGCATATACACATTGTAATTTGATTATTCCTAAGTATCCTCGTTGAATTGTGATATTTTGATAGCTATTGTGTATAAGAAATTTTTATGTAATAGATTTTAAATTAAATAAATAGACATCGAAAAATTTCAAATAATTTTTAGACTAAAGAAATATTATGACAATAAATATTTAAATTATGATTATACCATAAGTAAATCATAATAGAAAATATAAGAGTATTAAATTTTATATTTGCTAGTAAGCTGACTATTGTCATGCATTTCATAGTTGTAATGGGTCAAAAGTCCCGCGGAGTCAAGATATATTTAACCTGAAATGTATTTAAACCATGTGCATTTAATTTGCTAAATGGATACTTGGAGAGTACATACTATGACATTAATTAATACATTATCTCAAAGAAGAAATATTTAAATATTTGCTCTAGAAGCGAGATAATGTTTCTTTGTCATCACACCATTCATCTGGAAGATATGGATATACTATTTCTAAAAAATAAAAAAAATAAAAAAGTAATGATTATCTTAAACATGGATTTACCTGAAGTTAGCAACATCACTAAGCGTGTGACAATTGAGATGACTTATTGCAAAGTTTGAAACTAACAATCACTTTTGTGTTATATTATAGTTTTGGATTAAAGGATATGAACTTTTGTATGCTATAAGAGATTCAAACTAGATATTAACTCTAAAGTCTAAAAGCCATATAAGAAAGCTCTAGCAAAGCTGTATATTGAAAGCTCCAGTGTAGCGAATATACTATTACATGAAAAATAGAGTTATATGGTAAAATAAAGATAATTAAAGGCTTTAGTAGAACATATTTTTAGAAAAAAGATAATTAAATTATTTAGTAGAGATAGCATATTCTTACAAGTTTTATAGCAACTTACTAAATTTTAAAGATGTCAGCTAAAATGGATATCAATATCTTATATGTTGATATGTATGAAATGAGGGGAATCGTATATCATATCATGAAAATTTTTACATTAATTTAATAGCGTTGTCCTAGAGATAGATTTATTAAACATTAATATGCTCCTAGAAAGCACAAACTTTCTTCATGTGAAATATGTTTATCATCTTGACACTGTGAATGAGACATTAGTTTATGTCATTGTGTCACATTTTATATCTGGTCAAAATTATATACATTAATCATCCAAAAAGTGATTTGGTTAGAATTATATTGAGATATGAGATGTGATTAACCAGGAGTTACTATAATAAAGTTTGTGACAATTAAGGTCATCCGGGGTACGGTCAAAATAATCCGTTATTGAGAACTAGAAGTTTCTCATCAATAAAAATAAATAAAATATTAAGAACTAGAATATCGTTTTTGCCGAAGCGAAGAGTATAAATGGCTATGACTGCTTTTGGCGAAGCAAAGAGAATAAATGGTCATAAATACCACTTTGCCGTAGCAAAGAGAATAAACGGTTATAAATACCACTTTGACAAAATAATATTGTGTTAAATATTTGTTGTATGCTTGATGTAAATAGGAAATCTTACCAATGCATTATTACATGAAATAGTAATTTGTATAGTGATACAAAATGACATGAAGTTCACTTATACGATACGTTGAGTTTTGATATTTGATTTCCTAGACGATGGGGAAATCTATGAGCACAAATAAAATCAACCGCGTTTGATTTGTACTTCTCCGAGAGTTACAGGTCTCTAGAAGAGACTTAATGATGTAAACTCGTTAGCAAGACTATGACTCGTTTAAGTTTCGGCTGGGTATGATCCTATTATAAAAAGAGTCCCTTTATTGAAGTTTTTCTCAGCTTAGGGGGAGGAGAATAGGTTGGAGCTGAATAAAACATCAAAGTAAAAAAAAGGATATTTATAATGCTTATTTTGATCCCCATCTCAACCAGAAGTTTAGAATAGATTATAAGAAATGAACCAAAAGTTCAAAAGAAGATGATAAACTAATAAATATTTTTTAGTAGAAGTTCGAGGAATAAAGTTAGATAATTTATCCCATAAGAGAATACACGTTTCATCTCACACCTATATTAAAAGTTTGAGTATTAAGATATATGATATGATGTAATAATATTTTAGAGCTTGCCATAATTTTGAAAATAAAGTTATACATTTAAGTATGATATATTTGTTAGCAGCAAACTTTGTTAATATTGGTTCTAGTGTAAACAATTCATAGATGAAATGCTATGGAAAATATTGCAGTTGGAAATTCGAAATAGATAGACAAATTAATAAGTTATAATATACCTTTGAAGAGGATAGATATTTGAATCAAAATAGATGGCCTATGTTTGAAAATAAAGGTACCTCATGAGAAATATTCATATATCAAATAGCGGTCAAAAACAATGATGAGTTTTGAGATATATATATATATATATATATATATATATATGTATATGCGAAAAGTGATGGACAAGTGAAAGGGGATATATATGATATATGTAAGTCCATCTTATGGTCGACCAAGTAATGATAGAAAAGGGACTATAGTCCTGCAATCCAAGTTGTGAACTTGAAGTTCAAACTATTAACTTCATATATTAGAATTACTTTAACACGCTCATAGAAAATTAAGTCATGCATTTCATTTTTATAGTATACTTCATATCATGTTTTCACTTTAGTTACTTATTATAGTAATTTTTATATTGGATGCACAATGCATATATTCAAGTGTTACCTTAAAGGTAATTGATTCGAACCATGTGTTTCATTTAAAATCTTTGCGAAAATGTATAATTGTTCGATAACGACTACATGTGCCTTATAAAAGGTGAAAGCAATTATTTTCTGAACAGGTCTATATTTGACAAGCTTATAACTTATATGTATCCCAAATGCTAAGTCATTGAAAATGAGATACATGTGCTCCTTCGTTTTCCTTTGTGGAGGTTTTTCCCAGAGGTTTTACTAACAAAGATTTTGGAGGAACTATTGCACTCGTTTTTCCTTTGTCTAGGTTTTTCTCCCATAGAGTTTTACTTAAAAAGGTTTTTAACAAAGCAGCTATGAGGACACTTGAGATCATTTGGTATGAAAATTGGAATCTTATATAATTGATGGGGAGTATGAATTATTATGATGACTATGTTTTATTTTTTTTCTATTGAAGTTTTTTCTAGAGAAGTGTTTATGAGTTAACACTAGAAATGTTTATCCCGTGAGCCCAACACAGTTGGTGTGTATGGCAGGGATATAAATAAGCAGTCTGTATCAGAAGATTCTGTACTCTTTTTCTTCACTAGAATTTTGTCCCACTAGGTTTTCCTGTGTAAGGTTTTAACTAGGCACATTCTCAAAAAGAGATGAAAATCAAAAAAGAAGTGTTATGAATATTTAGTGGATGTCTATATCTTTTAACTGAGTTATTTATTATATTGTTCGAAATATTTATCTCATAAAAAAATTATCTTTATATACATATAAATATAGCACTCACATATTATATTAGGCACTCCAATAAATTATATTATCTCCTTTTTTTGCTCTGAAACATATATCTCTTATTTTATTATTTTCACAACAAATATTAATTAATTAATAAAACATCATAAAAATATAAATTTACACATTATATAAATTTACACTTCATTTAAAACACAAACCGTAACAATGACATAGAAACAAACCCTCCTTAATAGAAGAATAAAGTAAGCAAGACATAGGTGACAGAGGTAAGCACCACTCTCACTCTTACTCCTCTGTTTCTTTCTCTCTCTATTTCTCACTCCTCCAATCCCCAATTCAAATCAAATCTCTCTCTTTGCATTTCCTCCAAAACCCAATGTGACCCATTTTTCTAACACACCATTCTCGATTCTCTCTCAGTAATCAGTATCTTCTTCGATCCAACCAACCATGTCAGTATACGACGCCGCTTTCGTCGACACAGAGCTCTCCAAACGCACTTCCATCTTCGGACTTCGCTTATGGGTCCTAATCGGAATCCTCGTCGGCTCCCTCATCGTCCTATCCCTTTTCCTCCTCTCCCTCTGCCTCACCTCCCGCCGCCGTCGCCCCTCCGCCGCCCCCGCCGCCGAGACCCCCGTCGTGTCCAAGGAAATCAAGGAGATTGTGCACGTGCCGCACGTGCCGGAACAGAGAGTAATCGTGTTCTCCAGCGGGGAGAGCAAGGCAACTGTGGGGAGCGCGTGCGAAACGGCGTCGTTTGGGAGTGTCGGCGCTGAAGTGTCGCATCTAGGTTGGGGGAGATGGTACACGCTCAGAGAGCTTGAGGATGCTACCAACGCTTTCGCTGATGAGAACGTTATTGGTGAAGGTGGTTATGGAATTGTGTACCGTGGAATTTTACCTGATGGGCTTAAAGTTGCTATCAAAAACCTCTTGAATAACAAGTATTAATCTCTTATGCCTCTCACTCTTTGATTTTTGCTTGAAAATTTTTTCTTGTTGAACTGTGTTTTCTTAATTTTTATTCCTCTGTTTGAAAAATTTCAACTTTCTATGACTGTGTATGTAAACTTATGTCTCTCACTTGTATGCATGTTTATGTATACTTACTTATCAATGTCTCTCTCTGTTTGTTCTTTTTATTAATTTTTTTAGTTTTTGGCTAAAATTTGATGTTTTTCTGTTGGGTTTCAGCTTTATTTCAACTGGGTTTTCTTACTTTGGTTTGCTCAGTTTTAAAATTTCCAACTTTGAATAAATATGTATGCATGTATGGGTGGCCCTAAGGCCATTTGATATTTTTGAATCAGGTAGAGGACAGACGGCAATGATTTTCATTCTTTTCTTGGTTTTTTTGATTTGGGGATTGGTTGGATTTATTTTTTATTTGAATTCAAAAAACATTAGCTTGAACTGAATTGATGCTTATGTAAGGTTCAGAATGGAGCTTTGCTTGCTTGTTATCTTCCCTGTGGAGTGATTTCTTCTGTTTTACTCTTATTACTGTTTTCTACTTTTAGCCCCTTTTTTTTCTGGCTTGTTATCCTTGTCTTTTGTTGTTAGGAGTTGTGCTGTAAAGTGATTCGATTGTTTGAAGAAAAGAATCATGCGTCTTTCAGCCCCTTGTTTTCTTACAACTGAATTGCCAATGTTGTTACTTGTCTGGAGTTTTGTAATGTCTTGCATTGTTTGATTTTTTATATTTTTTTGATAAGTTACTGTTGAAATCCAGTGAAGTCAAACACTGTGGTCTTGGTCTTGTGTTTATCTTTCAGTTGGAAGTAAGAACCTTATATTCATAACTCATTTTCAGGGGCCAAGCCGAGAGAGAATTTAAAGTGGAGGTAGAAGCAATCGGTCGTGTACGGCACAAGAATCTTGTTAGGTTGCTTGGATACTGTGTGGAGGGGGCATACAGGTACTTCTTTATTTTTAATTTATTTATTTTAAACATTGAAGCTAAAAGCTTTTTTAGTTTAAACTTTGAAGAGATGTAAGATTCGAAGTATGGATTTTTGATACAGGATGCTTGTGTATGAATATGTTGACAATGGCAATCTTGAGCAGTGGCTGCATGGGGAAGTTGGACCTGTTAGCCCTATGACATGGGATATCCGAATGAACGTTATATTGAACACAGCAAAAGGGTACCATATTCATGATCTAATCTGCATTACACTGATCCTAAACGATGCTTTGAAGGTTTTGATCAGAGTGATTTTCGTGTATCTTTTCAGATTGGCTTATCTTCATGAGGGTCTTGAACCGAAAGTTGTCCACCGAGATGTGAAATCAAGCAACATACTCCTTGATCGCCAATGGAACTCCAAGGTTTCTGATTTCGGACTTGCTAAGCTTTTGCATTCTGACAATAGTTATGTCACAACCCGAGTTATGGGAACATTTGGGTTAGTATGATTTGTTTAACTAAGCATTTTCCTGTCTATATTACCAATTATAGTTAGCTTCAATCCCTTTATGAGTGATTCTGTCCTTTATAATTACGAATTATAATTACTTTTACACTCAAGTTTAAGGTCTATTGAAAGTGATTCTGTCCTTTCTCCTTTCTGCAGTTATGTTGCACCAGAGTATGCTTGCACTGGAATGCTGACTGAGAAGAGTGATGTATACAGCTTCGGGATACTTATCATGGAGATAATTACCGGGAGAAGTCCCGTTGATTATAGTAGACCACAAGGAGAGGTTAGAATCCATCACCAACGACCCTTGCGTGTTCGTTCAACTTATTTTGGAGAAATAATTGCTTATTTTTTTCAAACTCTTTGAAAGAGCCTTTGAAAAATAAGCGATATTTCTCCAAATAGAAGCTTTCAGTTATCTCTCTCTTTCCCCTAACCATGTCAGCTGGATCTGTTGCAGGTAAATCTAATAGACTGGTTGAAAACTATGGTTTCGAATCGAAAATCCGAGGAAATAGTTGATCCTAAGCTTCCTGAAAAGCCATCTTCAAAGGCTCTTAAACGCGCTCTGTTGGTTGCTCTTCGATGTGTTGACCCTGATGCGACAAAGAGGCCTAAAATGGGACACGTGATCCACATGCTTGAAGCTGACGACCTCTTATTCCGTGATGTATGTTCTTTTTCCTTCTCAAACTTCAATTTCTACTTGACTGAACCAAAAACAAGAGGATTCAACACATTACCATAATCTGATACTTATCTGTTTCTGTTTTCTTTCTTGTCTATAGGATCGTAGGTTCGGGGGAGAATCATCCCGTTCCCATCGCGATTTTTTACAAGATCATAGGGACTCAAGTTTAGATAGAAAGAGAATAGGTGGAGAGATCACTGATCAAAGTGAAGGTGATAGTAGTAGAAGTCTTCAGCAACCAACTAGGTGGAGATGATAATAGTTTCATATAATTGAAAAGCAGTGTTCATTATTTTTAGTCTTTAGTAGTTTGCCAATATTCATTTCTACTTCAATGAGGAAGCAAAACAAGTGATTGGTTTTTTTTTTTTCTTTTCTTCCTCCTTCCCCCCATTGTCACCTATCTCAATTTGGGGTTCATTTGTATACTCTGATTCATTATTACAAAAGTGAAAAATCAAAATAATGTCTTTTTGTTTACAAGACTGTAGCATAAGCATGACATAAAACTAGAGAAAAGCTACAAATCAGTCACTGAGATTGTAGGAGTTGAACATTTTAATCTTAGATTTTAAAAACCTAAAAATCTGTCCCTGATGTTGCTAAAAGGATTAAAATAAAACGCCATTTTGCAAACTTAGAGGCTAATGTTGGATTTTAAAAAGACAACTTATAATTCCTTAGGTTGGTTAGTAATGTTCTCTAATCAAAGTCAGGAGTTTTACTTTAAGGGATTTTTAATATTGCATAAGTTAAGAATTAAATATAGAAAAAAAATATAACATTGTATGTCAAATACAGTTACATTAAATTTTTGTTTCTTCTAATAACAACTTTCTACGTTTCTTAACCTGTGCAACAGGTTAGAAAAACCCTTACTTTAATAACATGCATCGAGCTTTAATACTCAAGTTTATTATGTTGGACTTATACTACCTTTGGTCTTTTTTATAAGACCCTCGAACTAATTCACACGGATTAAAAAAATTACTAACAACTTTATTTAATATTTTATATTTTGTCTTATAAAAAAATAGTACAATATATCAAATTTACCCTTATTTAAAATTAACGATTTCAACAAATATATTAATTGTACCCACTATTCCTTCATTTATAAGGGGTCTTATATATAGAATCAAAAATTTTCTTCCAAAGGGTCTTATATTTAGGACCGAGATAGTATGTTATAAGTTTTTCTATTTTTTAAATCTTAAGGAACTAAAATCTTCAACTCTTACAAACTGAAAGTCTGCTTCTGTGTTTACTCCATCAAATTGGTACTTCTCCCCTAGTGTTCAAAAAATATTATCAACTAACTTTGTCTCATAGTCTCATTATTACACAATTGTATTTGGAACTTTTCAGTGTTATTAGTGGGCCCAAACAGATGCTCTCGTGAGCACTAGGCCTACCATACAGCTATCTTGATAGGAACAATTTTGGGTCATTTTGGTTTAAATTTTATAAATTTTTTAATTCGTGTAATATTGCATAAGTTAAGTATTTTAAAGTAGAAGTTTTTTAGGAAAAAAGATAAAAATTATTTGACTTATGTTTTAACATGCATTTACTATTCATCATTCTTCCTACTTTGGGATTCTTATCCTTTATAATATTGCACAAGTTGAAAAAACTTTAAATTTTAATACAATGAAAAGTAAAAAATACATAAATCAAATTAAATGTTAACGATCAAGATTATTAATATACAAAATCAAGAAAATAAATATTTTTAACTTTAATAAAAATTACTTTTAACCAAAACAACGGCCACATAATTGCAATAACATCATTGCAAGTGTCATAATTGGATGCTTGTTGGACATGCTGGCAAGAGCCTGCTAATCAATATAAAAGAATAATTCTAAATTCTTTTAATTTAAGTTTTTAAAAATTCTCTTAATTACTCGTTAAAAAATATTTTTAGTGTTTTTTATATTTTTAAGATTGAAAATACATTTAATTTTATACTTTATATAATATTAAGAAAATAATTAAAAAAATTATTAAAAAGATATAGCATTACTCATATCAAATGCATTTGCAACAATATTTTGTCATTTGGCATAGATTTCCACAAATGGAGAGCAAAAGACAGTTAGAAAGTCTAAGGAATTTGTTCATGGATTTGGGTTTCAATGCTAGACTTGCCAGCACATACTTTCTACTTAGAAAACAACACTTGTAGGTGCCTGGTTATGAATGCATCATGGGTGTGCTTCATATCTTCTCAAGTGAATCAAAATCGTTATTTTAGTATCTGACTTTAGCCATATGACATACTTCCTCCATTTTAGAATGTAAAATCTCTTAGACCGATATTACGAGAATTTAGAAAAATGATTAATTTAATTAAATGCATTAAATTTGTCTAACAAAAAATATTAATTTCCAAATTTACCTTTTAATCTCTTTCTATCACCTCACCCTCTCTCTCAATTAATGTTTTGGATTCATCAAAATTGATTGAGTAGCAAAGGTATAATAGTAAAAAAAAAATTAAACATGCACAAAATTTTTTAAATAGTCCTATAAAATGGAACAAACAAAAACTCTCTAAAAGGTCTTACATTTTGGGACAACGAGAATAGTTAATTTCAATTTGATATTTCATGTATTGTTTGAATCAATCGTTCGATAAAACAATAATTAATTTCAATTTGATTAAGTTTATAAAAGAATATTTTAAGTTGATAATAGATATACTCTTATTTTAGTTCAAAAAAGCTACTATTATTATTGTTAGTTGCTATTTTTTTATCTTGTGCAACTTTACACTAAGAGTTCATTTGTTTCACATTAAGATGAGTTAAATGTGAATTTATTTAACACAACTTAGAATAATTTTTGTGTTTTAAATTGATGTTTGATTTATCTTAATGTGAATCCGAAACATACACTCAATCTCAATAATAACAAATAATTAGATTTTTACTATTAAGTTGTTTATCAAGATACACAAATACAATAGAAGCTAAAGAATGTTTAAAAAGACTTCTTATTATTATAAACAAACATAAATGATTTTTATAAAAGTTAATAAAAAACTAATAAGTTCTCTGCATAACGTAAGAATTAGTACTTATTTTTAATTTTAATATATAAAACAGAGTCAGTTTTGTTAACAAACTAGGAGCGTGACGAACCGTACATTCAGTTGGATTTTACTTTAAGTTCATATCTTTATATATGCAACTGCGATTCATTTCTGGGTGACACTATTACCACCACACTCATCTCAAACTACATCACACATTCACTTTTTTTTCTAAATTTTACCTCGTTCCGAAAAATAATTTCCGGGCGAAAGCGGAAAATAATTTCCGGGTGCAATCGGAAAATAATTTCCGATTCCGGTTGATTCCGGATTTGATTATCCGTAGGAAAGTTAAACTTTTAGAAAAACGCTGATTATACTCATTTTGTTCTAACCGGATTTGAGAATCCGGTTGGAACCAAATTTTATTATCCGGTTGGAACCAAACATTATTATCCGGTTGGATACCAAATCCTACATTTTCACACCAACCGGAAATTTTTATCCGGATTCGCCCGAATATTATTATCCGGTTGCGCCTGGAAATTATTTTCCGGATGAAGGACAAATTTGGAAAAAAAAACAAAAATGTGTGGTGTAGATTGAGAAGGGTGTGATGGCAATAGTGCCACCCTCCATTTATGCTCTTATGTTATTTTTTTCCTTTTTTTGACTTTTTTTTTAAAAAAATTAAAATCTCCTCTTTCTTCTATTCAGGAAAAAAAAAAAACTTCTCATTTTTCTACTCAAAAAAAATATCCAAATTCTTTTATTCCTAAAAAAGTCCTCATTATTCTATTCCCAAAAAAAAAATCCATCCTTCTATTAAAAAGAACTTTACAAACTTCATAAATTCTCCTCATCTTCATCATTCTATCGAATATTTTCATGGTCTTTGATGTGAATCTTGCCCCCCGGGAAGGCAAAATAGGAATTTCTTCTAGAGTTTCCTAGTTGCTCCAGCCGCATGCTCCAAAATTCGTCAATCACCTAGCTACTCCGGCCACATTCTTTGAAAAATAAACTGAAGACTTACCTTTGTTAACTTTCTGACCCGAACTAGAGCAAAAAATTCCAAGACATTCTATAAGGACAAGAGCCTGTTTCGTGCTAAGTTCAGCAAATAAGACAAGATCATCTGCAAAACAAAGATGAGAAACAAAAGGACCATCCTTAGAGAAAGGACAAGGCTTCCATTTACCATCATTTGTTGTAGCTGATATTAGATGGGTTAGCCGTTTTATCCAAAGCACAAAAAGGTAAGGGAAAATTGGATCACCATGTCTCAATCCCATGGAAGGAGTAAAGGGTTAAAGCTCTTTCCCATTCAACAAAACACGCATATAAGAGGAGCTAATACAACTCCATAAAACTTTACAAAATTGTTCTGGCACACCAATATCAAGAAGAGTGTCCCTCACAAACGACCACTTTAACATGTCATAAGCCTTATCCAAATCAATATTAACCGCCATATAGCCTTTCTTGCCTTGTTTGAACTTCATACTATAGATAATTTCTTGGACAACAATAACATTATCTGTACTATTTCTACCAAGAATAAAACTAGATTGGCAAAGGCTAACCAGGAGCTTCATGAGACCCTTTACTCTATTAGCAATAAGCTTTGTAAGGATTTTATAAGACATATTACAAAAGGCTTATAAGACGGGATTGCTTCAAAGAGGATGCGGTGTCAACCTTAAGGATGAGAACCAAGAGAGTCTCGTTCACACTTCTCACCTGCTCAGGAAATAGAAAAAAAAAAACTTTTGATCAAATCACATAAAAAGGAGCCAATAATGTCCCACCCTTTCCTGGGGCTTTCAAGCTTCCCATACAGAATAAAGCACTCTTGATCTCGTCATCAAGTGAAGGAAAACAATTTGGCAAGCAAGTATTAACATAAGGAGATGAATACTGGTGTGAATCAATATGGTTCCGTCGCCTCCTAACAATCGCGTGCCATGAAAATACTTGGTGTTCCTATCCCCACAAGTTAACCATTTAGCTCTAGATTTTTGCATCCAAAGGAGTTCTTCCTGAATAAGAACCTTATCAAGATCCTTCCAAAGCTTAAGACGTAGGTCCTCTAGGAAGGGATTAGGACCCTTAGCTAAACATTTAGCAATACCATGTAGATGACTCGTAAGGGTCCTTTTTGACGTCGCTATATGACCAAAAGTAGAAGAATTCCATTTTCTAAGCCTATTTTGGACAGAAAGCATATTAGAGCACCAATAATTCTATTGATCCCAACTATCTTTCACTACAATAGGAAACTCCTCATGAGTTAACCAGCTAACAAGGAAGCAAAAGGGACGACGATGTCGGTTAGGATACTTGAGACCTTGAAATCTAATAAAAAAAGGAGCATGATTAGATTTATAATGGGGAAGATGAATTACCTCCGCTTTAGGGAAACGAATTCTCCAAGAAAGGTTAATAAACAAACGGTATAGGCACTCTTAAATGTGACCCCTGCTCCAAGTGTAAGGACTGCCTTGGAAACCGGCATCAATGAGACTACAATCATCAATCACATCATGAAATGCAGCGCTGCTAGACCTCTGCGAGTCAGATAGCGCTGTAGACTTCTCATGGTCAGCAAGAACAGTATGAAAGTCTCCTATTACACCTTAGAGGCCAAATATAGTAGGTGAAATTCCAAATAACCCTTCCCACGACGGTGAACAAGAGGGCTACCATAAACCGCGGTAAGGGACAAGGATCTGAATTTTTCCATTGAACCACCATATGAAAAAATTGAGCAGAGACGAAAATAACATCAACCTTCCAAAACTGCTTATCCTAGAGACACCAAATACCACCGAAATGTCCATTAGCATTAGAAATAATATAACCATCAAAACGTAACTTATTAATACTGCCTTGGGATCTAGAACCACTAGAATGAGTCTTTATCAAAATCAAAAAATTTGAATCATGGAATCTTCTTATTTCTGAAATTAAACGAGGGAACCCTCTATCACAAGTTCCTCTACAATTCCAAGAAACATTATTTATTTATAACTCAAGTTCATGTTCGCCACCTTGGCAGCAAGCAAAGAATCCTTCGATACTTATTCAATTTCCATGTTGGATTTTCCACCAACAGCAACATCCTTTATACCAACACCATAATTCATCCATAATTGGTTATAGAAAACAATTGTTTCTGCATCATAAGAGACCTTGCATATGCCCTACCACATTTGGGCTATTCTTGTGCATGAACCTCATACATTTAAGCATCTTAAACTCCTGCTTTCAACGAGCATCTTTGTCAACAACATCAGGAAAATTCAAAGGCTTGATTGTAGTATCAACTGGTTTATTTAACTTCATGCTGTCGTTCTTAGCGCTAACCTTTTTTCCTCCTTTCGAATTCTTCTAGCCACCATTATGGGGATTTTTACCTACCGCCAGGTTGCGGACACGCGCCACCATGGGAGTCTGCAGAAAGTTTTTCAGACCTACATGAGCATTCAAAATGGAGGGACCCACTTCATCAATATGAGTATTTGAAACCGTATTTGTTACAGATTTAATGGCCTGATGATTCCAAAAGTGACCACACGAGGATCAAACCCTCTCTCCATTGGAAGCTGGAACACCACCTTACCACTGCGCCAAACCCATTATCAGTCACAGTGTTGTTCAATTTAGTATATATTCGGTATTTAATATATTAAATGCCAAAAATACACATCTTAATGTTATTATTATGTTTTTATTTATTTATTTATAAATTTTATATTTTTTTTGTATAAAAATAAATTTTAATATTTGACTATTAACTCACTAATTTGTTTACTCAATATTTCATTATATTAATTCTGTTTATATTTGTTTATCATTTATAATTTTAATGTTTGACTTCTTTTTAAGTCATATATATTTTTTAATTATATAAAAATTATCTGGTTTTGCGAATGATCCAATGAATCACTGGTTGAATCCGTGGGTCAGTGACCTATTATCTCGGCTAGTTCAATGACCGAGCCGAGTTTTATAGCTAAGTGAAAGTTTTTAGATTGATAATTTTTTTTTGGTTTCATAAAAAATATTATAACCTGAAATCAAACCTTGTACTCACACACACATGTTTTCATGCACTCATCAAGTGAGCTACATGATTAAGACTTTTAAATTGATATTATATGGTATATTGTTATTGTTATTAACTAAATTGTATTAAATTCAAAAGTTATATCTTTTAAGTAACTATACATTTAAAAGTGATTTTCATTGACACTATCTAAACAACATTTATATACTAAAATCACTTTTCAAATAAATATATTTAAACATAAAACATTTCACATCAAACTCAATTTTACACAAAATTGATTCTATATAATTATGTTGATTTAAATTAATTTTATCATTACAAAACACACACTTAATAGCCATATAAACTCTTTAATGTGTGTTTGATTTAATTTTGGTAGAATTGATTTTGTATCAATGTGATTTTATAAGATTGATTTGGTGTAAAATTGATTTTAAAGTAACGTGATTTATGTTTGGGTATTTTTCTTTTCAAAAGCAAGTTTAGAGTAAAAATACATTGTAAATTTTTCAACCCAAAATGAAAGCAAGTCTCACTTTGCTTCAGCCAAAATCAATTTTAATTTTTTCTCAACACAAAAACAAACAACTAATTTAACAATCAAAATTAATTTTAACTCTTCAAAATTAATTCTGATTCAACCTAACATTTTTTCAAACATATACTTATTAGTTTTCTCTTATTTATTTTCCTATGAACTTGTATTAGTTTTCTCTCGTTTAATTTTCCTACGGCCCCAAGGAAATAGAAACTATGGGCAGGTAAGTGGCCAACTTGCATGTGGGTGGGTCCACTCTGCTGATGTTTCTTCATCTTTGAATGCCTATGGACCTCCAAATCTGCATCAACCGTACGATCTCCGATCCTTCCATATTGATATTATCTTTGTCACTTTTTTATTATTATTTTTTTTTATAACCACGTATTTTTCCTACCTTTAAATAAGACTAATCTCGTTCGTATTGCATAATTGACGCAGGTCGCTGAGAATTTAATATAGATGAGATTCAAACACGAGAGCACCGTAAATTGTTCTTCCTATAAATTTAATGGGACCTTACATTGTTAAGCTAACCTTAAATTTCATTGTCACTTCTTTTATTTATTGGCATTTCATTTAAAAAATTTTAAACTAAAAGTATATTTTTTAATTAATAAAATTAAAATATTAATATTTAAATATTATTAATATATTTTAATATTGTATTTGACTCTTCTAAAATGAATAATTTCAAATCAAAATTTACCATTTGTTTAATATGAATCAAAATTATCAATTATTATAATTCACATAAAAAATTAATACATCTTTATTTTGTTATTTTACATATATTCATACTTTAAAAAACTTTCTTAAATACGAGTGATAATAAAGGAAAAGATGCATCGCAATAACCTCACTCATAATAGAGATATAGCCATCAATTCATTGTGGTAATCAGTTACTTTTCAACCTCTTCGTTTTTTTTTAAAATATTAATTTACTATTTAATTAATTAAGACTTTTTTAATGTGTGTCCATTACACAAGTTAATAATAATTAGACTAATTTTTTAATAGTTAAATTTAATTTTTTTATTATATCTTATGTATACTCACTAAATTCTTCATCACTCACTACTCAATAAAATTCTTACATAAAATTTTATTAATTGTTAATGATTATTAATTTTGTATTATAGGCACACCTTAAAAAAATCATCAATTAAATATTATTGATATTATTCATCAGATTATGTACTAAATCCACACGAGAGATTAGAAATCAAATTTCAAGTAGACATTTAATTTAGAAATTGTATTTGTCTATAATTTTTTTTTATAATTTTCATTATTCATCAACCGAACAAAAGGGCAAAAAGATAAATATGCGTTTCCAAAAGCAAACCAATAGCGTGTTTGTCCGAAAGGGTAAGGGTCAATCACGACATTCAGCGTGGAGATATGAGTTAAGAGTGATGTACTGTTTTAGTTCCTAATTTTGCAAAAATAATTTATTTTAGTCTCTGTGAATAAGTCACTTTAGTCCCTGACTTTATATTTTACATGTCACTTTAGTTCCTGAATTATATAATTATTTATTTTAGTCCTTAAAAGTCAGGGACTAAAATGAATAATGTAGTGAAAGTCAGGGACTAAAATAACTAATAATAATAAAAGTTAAGGACTAAAATAAATGATTTTACGAGAAACTAAACTAATTTATAAAATAAAAAGTCAATAAATATTTTAGTATATAATTCTACGAGGTAATGACTATGTGATAACCGGAAATTAATATATCCGAAAAATAGAAATTTCTAGGTAACGAGGTGGTGTTTATTGACCAACGAGTAGAAAAATACTTTATAGGTATTCATTGTGTGACAGGCCAATAATATAATACCACGTGTCCATCTTGACAGAAATATCATGCATGTGTGATGGATTTATCAGAATCACCATTCCTATCTACCACATATCAAAGTCTAACCATCCAAAACCTGAACCCTTCAAAGCTCAGTTGGCAATCGATTCTCTCTGAAACTTTTTTCCCTCTTTGATTCTTCTTTCAGGTAACGTTCTTCTCTCTTTCTTTCTATAGTTTCTGCAGATGATTAACAAGATGCTCTTGATGTTTTTTGTGGAAAATAAAATGAACTTTCGTTTTTGTTATTTTTTCTGTCTTTTTATGAATTAATTTGATGATCGGTGATTTTATTCGGTTGGATTGGTTTCTAGCTCGACGATCTACAAGTATTCGAAGAGGTTTCGGTGGTTTGACTTTTTTTATTTCGGTAGATTTTGTTTTTCAATGAATTTTGAGACTTGTCTAGTTGATAATTAGCTGTTTAAATTTTGCTGCTGTTGTTTGAAGTTATAGATCTGGACAGGATTATGAGAAAATTGAAGGTTTGAAGGAGGAATCTTTTGTATGCATGTTTATATATTTGTTATTTGATAGCCTGTTCTTGTTTATATTTATTAAGGTAGATTTTGTTCCATATTAGTATATACTTTTGTTTAGGTAGAACAGTGATTTTATTCGGTTTGATTGGTTTCTAGTTCTACGATCTATAAGTATTCGATAAGGTTTCGGTTGTTTGACTTTTTTCGGTTGATATTATTTTCTCAATGAATTTTGAGACTTGCCTAGTTGATAATTTGCTGTTTGAATTTGGTTGTTGTTGTTAGTTATAGATCTGGACTGGATTTTAAGAAAATTGAAGGTTTGAAGCAGGAATTTTTTTTTTATCAGTCGTGTTTTACTTCTCCTAATTTCTGTTCTTGTTTATATATTTTTTTATTTGATAACCTGTTTTTGTTTATATTTATCAAGGTAGATTTTGGTTCATATTAGTTTATATTTTTGTTACAGGTTCTTACTAGATTTTATGAAAGGTTTTGGTTCATCATGAAAACTATAGGGACTAAATTTTACTTTAAACCTTTTTTTTATAGGGAAAACCTGGTTGGTTGGCTGTTAATCTGATTTCCTTATGATTTTGTAACCTAGTAGTTTTGTTGTAAATTATTGGTTCTGAACTTTGGTCTTTGCCAACGATTTACTACCAGTCTGTTAGTTAATTAAGATAAATTGATTTAAATGATCCATATCATTTATGGCCTGAGTACTGTAAAAGGGCTAAATATTTGGGGCTGTTAATTTTGTGGCCTTCGGAATCATTGTTAGAATTTCATCCTTTTCTCTTTGGGCTTAATTTTACTTCATTATAAAGGGCTATTCTCAGAAGGCATAGTTATAATATGAATTATGAAATATCGGTGCACAAAGTAACACATGATATTGTTGTCTGTAGAGATCATGATTGTCAAGATTGCAATCTTGCATGCATCCTGCAATCCTATGATTTCTGCCGCACTTCTGCATTCTGGCAGGGGCAACTCCCTTTTTGCTGGGATTTGCAGGTCAGGTTTTCAAGAACTGGGTTGAGAAAAACCACATCTTTGGTGATGAGTTTTCTGCCCTAAAGTGTGAATCTTACCTTGTCGATCATCTTTGCCTCTTGGTGTTCCGCCCTCATCCATTTTTATCTCTGTCCTTGTAGTCACAACCCCCATCTCTTCCTTTTTTCATCAAGTCCTTTATTCTTCCTATTTCCGGTACCCTGCTTTGTCCATCTCCCATTCAATCTCAGCTTGTCCTCTCTCCCAGCTATCCTAGTCATTCGTCTTTGTCTTGGGCCTCCTACCCTGGTTTAACACTTTCCTCCCGTTAATGTTATTTTAGAGTTAAATGGCTATCTGCTTTCTAGTAACACAAATTTTGTTTGTTAGACTTCTATTTGGTGGCCAAGGTCATTCGTTTAATTTTTTTTTTCCTTGTAATTCCTTGTAAAGCCCACAAACTGGGACTTCATTTGAAAAATCTATCGCTGGTTTTTTTCCCTGTTTCCTTTCCTTTCAGCAACATTTCTCTTTTTTCTTTTTTATGCTTACTGTAAAATATAAACAGATTGACAATGCTAATACTACATTAGCTGTGAAGCAAATATGCATTTTCTTGGTTAATTCATGGTGGCATTAATACATGTATGATTTATCAGTTAAGTAATAATTCATGAAGCAAATATGCATTTTCTTGCTTAATCTTTTATTAGAATAGACTGTTATATTTTTGGTAAGATTTGAACAATTTGTCTTATGATCTCTCAAATCTCACAATTTATGAACTTTCACCTCCCTCCTGATCTTTGGTTGAATGTCAATTTTAAGTACCTTGTTAGAGTTTTTCAAATAGATATCCGTACTGTGTGTTCATAAATATTGTCTCATTTTCAACCCTGCCAAAATTATATAACTTAACATATCTTGCTTTCTGATCTTGCTTGTTGCAGTTAAATATCAAATATCAAATGAGCCGTCCACAGGAACCACATCCACCCCGATCTTTCTTCCCTTTTGGAAACCCTTTTAGGATGATATCACCCAAAGGTTCTCGCATGTCCCCACAACTTCTTGCTGTGTTACAAGCCTTTGAGGCAACATTTGCAGAGAGGTTGAGAAAGCTTATGCCCCAAAGCAAGGATGAAATCCTTAGCTTGTCTTGGATGATTTTAGCTATGAAAACTCTTTGTGAAACTCATAATGACATACTGACCCTCATAGCAGACCTTGAGCTGCCTGTAAGTGATTGGGATGACAAATGGATTGATGTGTACTTGGACATAAGTGCAAAGTTGCTAGATATTTGCAATGCATTTAGCTCCGAGCTTTCACGTCTGAGTCAGGCCAATCTTCCGCTTAAGTGTGCACTGCACAATCTAGACTCTGCCTCTTCAAAGCTGTATCTTCGGGCATGCTCTTTACTTGATGATTGGAGGCAGCATGTTAGGTCTAAGAACCCTAGAATTGAGAAATGTAGCACCATTTTAGATGATCTTGTGGGATCACTTGATCTTCCTAAGGTAAAAAATTCTGCAAAAGGTAAGGTCTTGATGCAAGCCATGTATGGGGTTAAGGTGGAGACTGTATTTGTTTGCAGTGTGTTTGCTGCGGCATTTTCTGGTTCTTCAAAGAAGTTGTTAGATTTGAATGTAGTGGGCATGTATTCATGGGCTCCAGCTTTTAGAAGCCTGCAGAATCTTGTAAATGAGGAAATTAGAGTTAGATTTTCCAGTGGTAAGTTTTCTGTATTGACCGAGTTGGAAGCAGTTGATGTCTTTGTGACGGAACTATATCCAACTATCCAGGGTGGTGAAGATATTGTCAACAAAGAATCACTTCAGAAGTCTGTTAAGGAACTAGGCCAGGCTGCAGAGAAGCTGTCTCAAGGAATGGATCTTCTTGCAAAGGGAGTGGATGGATTCTTCAAAGCCATTTTGACTAGTCGTGACACTTTGCTGTCCTCTGTAAGGTTCGATAAAACTGTAAATGATCGCGTTGTTGGCCGTAACGTAAATCAGCAACTAGTTCACTGAAAATGCGTTAGCCTAACTTAGGTAGAGAGATATGGGTTGGTTGTGGGGTTTTCTCTGTTGTAATATCGATAGTATTTGGTCTTGGTTAGTTGGTTTATGTGTCAAGTAGCTTGAGTTATAGGTTTTAATAGGATTTTGTTGAGCTGAAATGTATATGTCAATGTGTGAGTTGGGTGTTCTGTGTAATCAAACATGAATATATATAAAATTTTCTATTGTGCTTCCGGATCTTTGTTAACTGGCAACCTAGTATGTGCTTGTATGACCTTGTATCATCATACGAATGTGTTGTATATGTCTAGTATAAGCGGAATATTATATGTTGAGCAAAATATCATATGTATCCTCCGATATTTTGTGATTCATTCTAACGATGTTGCGCCTAAATCTTTTTGCACCTTTGAATCAGAGTCAACGTGTTTTTGACCTGAAAACAACTTTTGATGTTTCAGACTCAGTTATGCTTAAATGATTGAAATTTCTTTGTCATGAAATTTTATCATGGATGCAATTTTAAATTAGGGTTTAACTTACAAATAGAAATTGGTTATTAAAAAGTGTAGCATATTTAATGTTACGAATATATTTTTATTAATTATGATTTTTATTATTAATTTTTATTTATGAATTTTTTATCTATTGTCGAGTAATGGTTAGCAAAACTCTTTTAATTACTAGTTTATTTGCTGAGAGTTTGTAGCTTAAGTGACGTAAGGAGCTCTTTGAGCTCAAGGAGAGATTCTTGGTGGGATAGAATTAGGAGTGCATTTGGTAATGAAATTTATTATGCTTAAATATACTTTACTTTTTTGTGTTAAAAAAATGTTACTTTAAAGCTTCACATACTCAAAATGTAGTTGCTTAAAGGCTTATGACATACACAATGAGTTTGTTTGGTTAAGCGTTCAAAATCAACTTGAGTGATAGTTAAAAATTTTAGAAATTGTGAAGTGTGTAATAGTGTGTAAAATCTGGCTTGTAGAATCTTAACCAAACGGGATGTTACTCAGTGATTTAACGTGCTATTTGGCACCCAAATTTTAGTTAGATGCCAAAGTCCGTTTCTTTTTAACACCATTCAAACAATAAACCGTTTTTTAAGACTTAAAAATATAACCATGAACCCTGTTTTGAAGTTTCGTAAGATTAAAAATCCTTTCTCTTCTGAATATCAACGAATGAAAAAAGTATTCATGTAAAATATTATGAATGAGTCATCTACCAACCAAAAAAGGTTGAAATTAAACACGTATTTCCATGATGAACACGAATCATGTCAGGCTCAAAGGGTTCCCCATACATTTAGTTAGGCAAATAAGATTATCGATTAAGGTCCCAACATTTACAAGGCTCCAAATTTTTTTAATAATATTCTTAATATAAATTGTAGAACCTAAGATTTGAAAAAGTGTTTATTAAAAAAAAACATAAAACATAATCCGTATATATGCAAAGTATATACGCTGTTTACATAAGTTGCCTTTCAAGTACATACAAAATAGAATTTCTAAGTTTATGATAAAGCTACATACAAAAGATAGAGATACACACTGTCCACAAAAGGTACCGTGTACATACATTTACACATTAGGGTTGCACTTACAAAAATACCAAAGTCAGCTATGTACTGGTCTAGTGTACTTGAAATATTGTAATTTGGAGTCATATGTAAAACATATAACTCAATAATCTTTTGGTCTGAAAAATAGCAATAGTATTTTAACCGATACTAATTAAAAAATTCCCAATAAGACATGAACTAAATTTATCATCCAATTCTACTTAATGACATATGATGAAATGCATATAGAACATAAATCATAATCTGGTTATTACTTTAAACATGAGTCTTTTAATTATTGGTACCTCGTGTAGTGAGGTATGTACTAAACATGCAGGCAGTACGCACACGTTTGAACTCGTCTAGCTCACGAGGCAAGCGTCCATACCACTAGGGTATTGCCATTGGGCTCGGGGGGCAATTCTAAATTTTCCCACTTACTTGATATTTTAATAGAAGTGGAATCTATCCACTTACTACACCAATTGCCGAAGGGGGAACAATATTTCTTGAGTCGCCTCGTGGCTTTTCAGTATGAATTGAGTGTTTTCGTATTAGTTATCATAAAATTATTATATTGAACTTATCTAGCACTCAATTATCATCATGATGATATTGTTCCGTTACATAATACCATCTTGAACTATACTCATCAAAATAAGGTGAAATTGGTGCCTTTAGAAAGCAAACGTGAACTCTACAATGTTGTAGACAATGTTGAAGTCACATTCCTAAGTTTTCAATGTCTTAATCGACCAACTTAATTGATTAAGAACTTTTTGTTGCCCATATTAATTGATTAAGAAAGAATCTTAATCGATTAATATATGCACAATTATAGGAAATTAACCCTAAGATATTCTTAATAGATTAACCTAATCTATTAATAACTTTCCGCCTTCATATTAATCGAATAAGGAGTCTTAATAGATTAATATGTATAGAGTTGCACGAAATGAGTCTTAAGGTATTCTTAATTGATTAACTCATAAATGTTAATCGATTAACTCATACAACAGAATTTGACCTTCCAACCATTCAAAACTCATACAAAACCTAAACTAATACGAATTCATGTTCAAATACATCAATTGGCACCAATTTAAGTAAACAAAATGACAACTATGTTTCTCTAAATCATGCACACTTTCTAAATCATCTTAATACACGAAATCATCCAATTTCAACATCACATTTGTAAGATTAACATGTTTCTACATATTATAGTGACTTTTTCATAGGTTGATTTTTTATTATACCAACCTTTCATGATATTTTCTTTTATCACAAAGACTTCTTCTGATATTTATTATTTATTACACTGACCTCCTATATGATTTGTAGACATTATAAGATCTAAGAAAAATCAGTATAATTTTAAAAAGGGTTTTTTTTAATTGCACATGTTAAGAAATTATAAGTAGTAAAAAATTGATGGGAAGCACAAAAGTTTAATGTGATTGAGTTTGACATGCAATTAATACGATGTTTTATTTGTAGTTATAATTTTTTAACCTGTGCAATATTGTACAGATCAGAAAAACCCTTTTAAAAATATGTTCGATAATGTAATGCTGGTAAACTTATGTGAAAATTACTGTAAAATAATAATTATGGAATCAATAATAGGGCTTTAGACAAGAAGATGGTGGAATCTTCAGATGAGCATAACACAATAATAATAAGAGACAACCTATATTTCCGAAGCTTGTCCTCTGGAATTTGGTTGTATGCATTTAAATTCCATGACCAACTTTGGGGCCTAGAATTGAAAGAGGGATTAAACCGAAAAGACTTTATAATATTGACTAAGAAAGAAGGTTGACTAAGAAACATAATAAAACACTTTATAATATTGACCTTGACGATAACATTTACTGAAGTTTTGTATATTTAATTTTTTTCTATTATTTTTCGGAGAAATTTATTCTCAGAGAACCATGGTTTTGGTTAACTATTACTCTTGATATATTGAATCAAAATAAAATGTTTATAAAAAATATAAAAATAAAATAAAACTGAATAAAATATATATAAGAGATAAAAAATCAAATGGTACATTTTATCAATCTTTTTAATAAATTATTTTACGTAGGTTGATTCGCAGATTGACCCGTTTATAAACCTTTATCAAACCTCTTGAATTTTACCTGCAAGACTAAAAACGTAATTAAAAAGGAAAAGAAAAAAAATATTCAGGAAGTGGAAAATCACAGGCAGCACACCAAGGTTGATGAAAAGACTAGAGTGAAAAGAAAGGTCAAATTGATCTCACGGGTTCACGGTCCACTTCAAATCAAAATATCTTCATACCCATTTCTCTCTTTCTTCTCTCAATTTTTTCTTTCTTTCTTAAAAATTGAAAAACGAAGTGTTAGAAACTTCAAAGCTAGCTCCTTTTCCACTCTGAAGTACAAGTAACCCTTCCCTTCTATATTGGGTCTCTTCCCATTCCCATTTTTGGTTTTGATTTGAATAATTGAATCAGTGTTGCAGAGATATGTCTGCAGAGTCAGATAACAACAACGTAAGAGGGGTAGCAACACATGGTGGACGCTATGTTCAGTACAATATCTTCGGTAATCTCTTTGAGGTTTCCACAAAATATGTCCCTCCCATTCGCCCTGTCGGTAGAGGTGCTTATGGTATTGTTTGGTATGCATAAACTCTCTCTCTCTCTCTCTCTCTCTCTCTCTCTAAAAGAAAATTGGGTATTTATTTATTTATGTTTTGCTCAATTCATTTGTTCTGTTGTTGCTTTTTGTGTAAAGGGCTTTGCTTATTTTGAGCTGTTTTGCTTTGGATTACCCGACTGAGATCAAGGACATAATTTTTGCTACTAATTAAACCCCTTTTTTCTTAATTTAGATCAAATTGAGTTGTTGCTTCATTTGGTGTTTGGTTTGTTTTTATACTAATTATAATTATAATTATAATGCTAGCCAAGGGATCCCAATTTGCTACAGTAACCAATCTTTGTAGTCACTGTAGATTAAGATGACGGCAGAGATTTAATGGGATGTTAAAAATCTAGGTTAATACTATTCATATCTTAGTTGTTTCAATCTTGTTAGAACAGCTCATGTCAGCTGACTGCAGGGATTAGTGACTGTAGTGAATTCGGATCCCCATCCAAGCCGCATGGTCGTTAATTCTTAGTCTAAAGTCATACACTTCATTCTGTTGTCCAATTAAATGTGTTGATACTATTACTACTTTTAGACTCAAAATGCAGTATGATGTATATGTTGTGGATGGTTTCTTGAAATTTGGGGTTTGACAAGAACTTCACTTTTCTCATCCGTGTGACATAGATTTCCTCTCATCAACTATGTTCAGGACGATATTAATTTTTCATTTCCTTCAGTGCTGCTGTAAACGCAGAGACACGCGAGGAAGTTGCCATTAAGAAGGTTGGAAATGCTTTTGACAACAGAATAGATGCCAAAAGGACCTTACGAGAAATTAAACTTCTTCGGCATATGGATCATGAAAATGTAATTTTGATACTCTTCTGCTTGCACTCTCACACCTGCACCTTGTCTTCCTCAATGTTGTTTATTTAATTTTTCATCTGTGGAAGAATGATTTTTCTTATTTGGAATACATTACTTCCTTTGCATATTTCATTCTTTTTTTCTTCCCTTAGGTTTATTAAAGCATTGCTCTGTGGCCTATAATTTTGCTTGCTGAACAAACAACAGATGCAGCATATTCTATTTCTGGCACACTGCACAGTTATAACTTTTGTTACTTGTACATGAATTGAAAATATTTTCTCTTGATATGTAGATTTGTTCTCTGTTGGACTAAAATATTTAACAATCTAAACACAATGATAAATGCAATATGTCTGATCTTCATATACTTACAATCCAATTAAGCTTAGCCAAACATGCTTCTGAATGAAGTAAATTACATCATTGAGACACGCTGTGCTTTTTTAGTAGGATTTTCTTGACATAACTCCTCAAATTTTATTCAAATGCTTCTGTCTATGCTTAAATGTTGAATGTGGTAATCTTTTGTATGAGTTTCCCTTTATTAAAAGCACATTATGGTAGAATTATTTGATGCTAACTCTAGAAAACACTTGTCTAGTATTCCGTCAGCCTCTAGCTAATACTTTTTCTTTATTCATGAAAGGTGCTTGATTGGATCTTCATCGTTTGAATTTTGATTCTGGAATTTACATTACTATTCAATTTGCAAAGTAGATGCATAGTTATCACTTATCAGTTATTTCTCCAATGCAGGTGATGTCCATTAAAGATATTATACGACCTCCACAGAAGGAGAACTTCAATGATGTATACCTTGTTTCTGAGTTAATGGACACTGATCTGCATCAAATAATTCGTTCCAATCAACCATTGACCGATGATCATTGTCGGGTTAGCACTTAGACTACTTCTGTTAGCATATGACTTTTAATCTGCCAGGTTGAAAGGCCTTTTGGCTAGTGGCTCGATTAATGTATTCTTCTTTGGTTTATTGTTGCACTAACTGAAGATAAAACCAAAATGAAGGGGAAATTAGCTGAACATATAACTTTTAAGTCATAAGTGTGCAAAATCACATAACCATCATGTCCCGCCATTTGAGTTTCCGTACCCACTTTCACTTGTTCCTTTCAAACTTGGATAGCGCCACGCTTGCAGTTGTGCAATGTTGTGACAGCAGAAGTAGTAAATTTACACTGATCGTGCTTGTGCATGAATTTCCTCCAGGATCTTTTTAAGCTTGACACTGCTAATGTTTATGTAGGGCATAAGTCATATGAACCTCGGCCACTACAATAACGATACATATCTTTTGGTTAGAGTTTGATTACTTGAATGAACTTTACATGGTAGCCACACTCAAAATGGTGTTAAAGGATTACATTCTTCTTTTGCTAATGCTTTTTGCTGTGCACTTCACAACCTTCTTGTATTATTAATAATGATTATGTTTCATCATTCACAGTTTAAATAGTGTTACTGCTTTGGCGTCTACATTGTATTATTAATAATGATTATGTGAAGATGGTATTGTTTTCTTGTCAAACTTGTGATCCTTGTCGACAGACATGTTAAAATATTTTAATATCTATTGCGCTTACAGTTTACATTAATATTCTGAATTACATTGGACATAACTCAGTAAGTTTCTTCTTTTTGGTCTAAATTAAATTAGTAATGAAAATTATTGGGTTTATATAACAGTAGATATTCAAAATGTAACTGTAGCATAGTTCTTATACTTTTGTCTTGCAGCAATTAATAAGATCTGTTTTTGCAGTATTTTCTGTATCAGTTGCTACGAGGGCTCAAATATGTCCATTCAGCAAATGTTTTGCACCGTGATCTAAAGCCTAGCAATTTGCTGCTGAATTCCAATTGTGACCTAAAGATTGCGGACTTTGGTCTTGCTAGAACTACATCTGAAACAGATTTTATGACTGAATATGTGGTTACTCGATGGTACCGTGCTCCTGAGTTGCTTCTCAATTGTTCAGAGTATACAGCAGCCATTGATATATGGTCTGTTGGTTGCATACTTGGCGAAATCATGACAAGACAACCCCTCTTTCCTGGCAGAGATTATGTTCATCAGTTGAGACTGATTACTGAGGTATTAACTTGATATCTTAAACTGGAACTTTTAGTACAACTCATGAATTTCTAGCATAAATCTACTTACACTGATTATGTTTTTCATTTTTTGTATTTTTTTCCCTGTTTAGATAAGAGTGTTGGACCTACTTGTAAATTAGAACTCTAACTTGAAAATTTAAGTGATTGTGAATTTCGGAAAATTTAAGTGATTGTGAATTTCGGGTGTCAAAGTTTGATCAAATGCTTCCCACCTTAACTTTTTAAAATCTTTGGGTTATTTCCATGAATATTGACCTCTTTAATAACCTTTCCACTACAAGATCCAGGAATATCTATTCTAAGAAAGGAGAAAAAAATGTAAACGGTAATGATGTTTCCTTTCTCCAGGGAGATGTTTAAATTTTAATGCAATTCGAAATATTATTAGATTTAAGAGTAAGAGTTGTGCTTTGACTCAACTACTTGTCCTGTGCTGTTTTACTTGTGTCGTACTTCAAGGTGCATCGAACGCACCCTTACAGAAGACTTTGAATACTTGTTTGCAAATGATACATATGCTCCTTGTAATGCAGGACAGCTGAAGGCATAATATTTTAGTAGATCGTAATTAGGGTTTTTATGAGAGATATAAAGATAGAAATTAAGGGGATTGAAGACTAGTTTGGGATATGTGGGGCCGGTGGGGCTGGCTTGCGAGCAAAATGGATGAGGAAAGGGTCAATAGGTAACGTGTAAAAAATGTCTGTGACAAATGGACAGTGTCATAGATTTTAGGAAATTGAAAGTTTGAACTTTTTTATGATGTCTGCCAAAGGATTCAAGTCTGATGGCATAATAAGATAAAATACCTAAAATCAAAATATAGATGAGAAGAAGAAATTATCTTAGGCATCACTCCTTGTGTCCTGCCCAATTGAAAGAGATGCATCACTGTGTTGGATCCCTTTATTTCGTTTTTTTTTGGGGAACATAAGGAGACCTAAACACGTGAGAAGTGAAAATTGAGTAAATTATGAATGCTTAACCTGTAGAATGCTAATGGTTTTTAATTCTTTGATTCTTTCGGACTTCTTTTTTATTTTAAATTAACTCAAGTATGACAATTTTTCCTTTCTATCTGAAAGCTGATAGGTTCACCTGATGATGCCAGCCTTGGATTTCTACGTAGCGATAATGCTCGTAGATATGTAAGACAGCTTCCACAATTTCCAAAGCAAAACTTTTCTGCTAGATTTCCCAACATGTCTGCTGGCGCTGTTGATTTGCTTGAGAAGATGCTTGTCTTTGACCCAAACAAGCGCATTACAGGTAACATGGCACTCAAAACTTCTTCCTCCTGCTTTATTGAATAGTTATGACTTCATGTTCTTGGATCTGTGTTAGAACACTAACTTCAAATGTATGGAAATAGGATTAAATCACATAAAATTACAGAAACTACAGCATTTTCTTGCCTATAGAGATTATCTCTGTCCAGAAAACTACCAAATACGTGACATAACCTACCCTTAACACCCCCATACCAATATGAACGGAAATTTGTAACTTTCCCTCTCAGAAACTGTCACAAAGAAGTTAATGCCTATATTTAAGAGACACAATACATATTAAAATATTCATGTGAATTGTGTACAACTTTAACACCAAGAAGTACCACAGGAGGCAAACCGGGAAAAAGATTATTACATTGAAGGGTATCAATTCAAATTTTGGCATAATTTATTCTACTTTTATTTTGAATTGTGTACTGTTTGCTGACCTCCAATGATTTCTTTGTTTAGAACAACCAAATTCACGAGAAGTTTGCTTTTCATTTAAGTGATCCTTATGCTTACTTTTGGTGAAAATTTGTATGGTAGTCTTGACTGTTGAACCCTTTACCATTAGGTTTGTGTGATAAAATTACTATACAGTCCAAACGAATTTTGTGAATTCATTAAAACTCTAATCTTTTCGCATGTTTTGTGATGGGATTCTCTTTTTGTCTGTATTTTCATTGACTGAACCCTTCTTGATTTTTTTCAGTTGATGAGGCATTGTGCCATCCATACATGGCACCTCTCCATGATATCAATGAGGAACCTGTTTGTACAAGACCTTTCAGTTTTGACTTTGAGCAACCATCATTCACTGAAGAAGATATCAAGGAACTCATTTGGAGAGAATCAGTGAGGTTCAATCCTGATCCTCCAATTTACTAAAATTTTATATCTCTTGTATATTATTAGTGAAATATTTGATGACTAATTTACAAATTATGACACTACTTGGGGAGTTTTGTAACATCCAAACAGAATCTACATATGGTACGTTACAATTTTCAACAGAATGTGCTTTCAATGATAGTGAATAAATTTTTCGCGATTCTATAAGTAAAATATTATTTATTTTCACAAGGATTACTAATGCTAATATCCAAAATATGAAACACACACACACACATATATATATATATAGGGCTTATACAGCTTCCTGCCCCAGAACATCGAATTATGCAATCTCATAGCCATAGGTTCGTAACTTGTCTAAGCTGCTGTGTCAAAACTAGTTTTGTTAAATTTCCTTTTTGTCTACTATAGGTTAAGTACAGGCTTTGTAGAGCTTAGGAAATTTAGCTAAACTAGCTTTGACGCTTAGCAACTTAGATAGGTAATGAACCTATGGCTATGTGGATTTCGTTGTGTTTGGGGAGGAAGTTGTGTAGCCTAGGATAGAGGCCTGTTATTTGACTGGTGTAAATATTGGAGACCGCCTCGTATAGGTCTGCGTATTTCATATTTTGGATCCTGGCATTTGTAACCCTTATGAAAATTAAACAATTATTTACTTAAAGAATTGTGAAAAATTAATTCACTATCGTCATAGGTGTGTTCTATTGAAAATTGTCCGCATGTAGACGCTTTTGGGTGTTACAAGTTTCATCTCAGATTCTCGGATAATTGTAATGCTGAGTTGTACCAAAAGGATCAGAAGATAAGCAGAGTTTTTCTAAGACTTAAGCCAAATATCCAATTCCAGGAGCTCCTACTCCTTCTTGGTGCACTTCTATATATCATTCATCATAGACTTGGGGACCATAGTTTAGTGCCATGAACTGTTTCTGCCATGTTTTTTATTTTTATCCTTTTAGACTAAGGATAAAAAACACATGAAAACCTATCATTTGTGGGGACATACATTATCCCATTGTATGACATAAAATGTAATGCTTTGTTAGTGTTCAAAGTTATTTTAAAAATTTCCATGTTTGCTGTGTTTTTGCTCAAGTCAAGATCCATCTGTATAGAATTCTTCTCATGATTAATTTTGCAGCATAGAGGTCTTAACCAGCATCAAGCCATATCATAAACTTGTAGAGAAAGAACAGAAAAGAAAAATGTTTCATTACTTTAACTTGACATATAATTCATTTCTCATTTCTCAACACGAGGAATGATTTCTGATAATAAGATAAATACCAGCCTTAAAATAAATAACTATGTCATACACCTTCGGGTGATGATAAGCCGCCACACCAGTTAATAGGGACGTCACCCTTTTCTTTTCCAGAAAAACTCATCCAGAAGTGAAAGAAAAAGTGTACTTCTGGATGAGTTTTTCTAGAAAAAACTGTGGCGCTATTATTAAATGGGGGTGGTACGCTCATCAACTCCCTAAACCTTAACACATGACTCATGCATGTTTAAAGCTATAAGTACATTTCTTAAGCTCCAACGTATCAATAGGAAGAGTCTCAGAGGGAAAATCACATGCTGTAATTTTCTCTATCCCCTTATCAGGCAACAAGCTACAAGGTTTAGGACTAACCCCACTTGTGATCCCTTCAACATCAGAACAAGTCCAAGGCATTTTCTTACTCTTAGCAGCCATTCCAATAGTGACATTAGCAATACAAATTCCAGTAAAAGGGTCATTGGAGATTCCCTCCAACCTCGCAGCCATACTCACATTCTCGGCCACCACGTCTCTGTAATTGATGCCGCTGATCTCGGGTAATGCTTTAGGGTCATAATGGGAATCTGCATGGGAGCCATAGTTTCCTGTGATCCAGAATACCCATTTCATGGTGTGCATTGTCATTCTCTTGACATAGATGTCTTTGACATAGCCTCCCCTGCCTACTGCTGTCTTGATCCTGACGCCGGATTCTGTGTGGATCGATGTGATGTCCTCGGCCCTCACGTCTTGGATCCCTCCTGACATCTCACTTCCCAAGGCGATCGTTGCGCTGTAGGGGGAGATGCAGGTTAGTCTTCTGATTATTAGTTGTTTGGTTGGCCAATTAAACTTTATGCCATACTCATCCCACCCACTCTTCACTGCCACACAGTCATCACCAGAAACTATGTAGCAGTCTTCTATTCTGGTGTTTGTGCAAGAATCTAGTGACACAATGAAAATGTTATAAGAATTAGTATGATGACATAATCATGCACCTATAATTATACACAGGACCACTTAGATACGGTTATTTAGACGTGGTTGGTGTTGTTCATCAATTGGAGTTAGAGTTTCACTTTGCTAATGATGTTATCAAGCAGGTTACCAAAGTGTCAACGTATATGAGCCTGTTTGGATATGGGTTTAAAAACCCTAAAAGGCCTTCCATTCGTAGTAATTTTGGATTTCAACACAGATTTGACAAAAGTAAGAATTATTTAATTTTTTTAAAAGGCTTTTCAGTCGTAATAAAAGTGTAAACAAATAGGCCCTTATAGATGAGTTGAGATTCTCTCTGATATATTTTTGGACTGGAAGAAATCACCGCCCTTAAAAATGATAACTTTATATTTAAAAATAAAGTGTAAACAGATGGAGAATTTAGAGCCATTGGATGTGGACTAAAAATTTTCAGTTTCTCTCCAAATGAAGAGGATTTTGAACCCCTTATAGATGGATCTTAAGTAAATTTTCACTTTAGTTAAGTTATATATACAGGTCATTTCAGTTTCTAATTTTAAAGTACGGTCATTTTAGTTTATGAATTTGAAAAACAACATTTACATTACTTCTTAGTCATTTTGCAAATAAGGATTAAAATAAGGAATTTATCAATTCTAGGATAGTAGGACTAAAATTAAAAAACACAAGATTTTAAGGATTAAAATGAAAGTTTATTTAGACAGGTTTGTAATGTAAATGCATGATTATTAAAATTTATCTTCAGATGCTTACCTGGGTTGATGCCATCAGTGTTTGGAGATGTAACGGGAGCAATGATAGTGATGCCCTTAATAATAATATCACTGTAGATTGTTTGAAATTTCGTTATTATAATCTCAAAATTGAAAGAGAATTTTAGAGGGAGTGAAATAGCATTTCGGTCTCTGACTTTGTTAAGATAGAACGTTTTAGTTCATATTTTTTTTTTTCTCATCCATCATTTTGCTCTATGGTTTATAAGAACAATTATTTTAGTCCCTAATTTTCACTCTCATTGATCATTTTAGTTCTCGACTTTTACTCCTATAGGTCATTTTAGTTCATGACTTTCACTCACATATGTCATTTTAGTCTCTAAACCGAGAGATTAAAATGACCAATGAGAATTAAAGTCAAAGACTAAAATGACTGAGTGAAGTGAAAGACGAGAACTAAAATAACTAATGAGAATGAAAGTCAGGGACTCAAATGTCCCATGAAAGTGAATGTCAGGTACTAAAATAACCGAGTAGAGTGAAAATCGAAGACTAAAATGAATTTTCTTAAAGTTAAAGATTAAAATAATAGATTTAAAAGAAGTCAGAGACTAAATTGATTGCTAACGAATAAAATGACATATCTAACTAATGAATTAATAATGGAAGTGTGATAAAGTTCAAAGGTGATTTTGAAGGCAATAAAGAGTTGAAGGGAAAGATTACCTGCTATAAACAGGATGAACATTCCATGATGGAGAATTTCGGAGCGTTAGATTTGAGATCTGAATTTTGTTTGAGAACATTAATTCAATGAGGTATGGGCGAGTGTATTTCAACTTTTTCTTATGAAATTGTTGCCACCAAAATTCTCCCTGACCATCTATGGTGCCATTCTCCCCTGTTCATAGTTTCATTCATACTATCATCATTCCACAAACAATAAAAATATAATAAAAGGAATAAAAGGAATAAATTATGCTTTTATTCTTTGAAAATATCATAATTTTTATTTACTCCCTTATTTTAAAAGGAATAAAAGTTTATCAATTGCAGCATAATTAAGAATAAATACAATAAGAAAAAAAAAAGAATAAATAGCACACATTTAGGATTAAGATTACAGTGGCTCTTGTGGGACTCCATAGAATGTTGAATATAAATAATAAATTAAATACTTTGAACCATTAAATAAAAACACAGGAAACAAACATGAAAAACATATAACGTAATGACAAAAAATAAATAAATAAAATTCATCAACAAGAGTAAGTAAAGTTAGGAAAGTGGAATTCAAAGTTATGATGGGCATCACATGTTAGCTGAAATGTTTCACCAAACCCATAACTACTTGTTTGAATATAAATGTTTCAATATTTTCATGAAAAACTAAACTTTATTACATAATTCATACCTGTGATTCACAAAAAATAATAATAATAATAATAAATTAATAATAATAAATACCTGTGATAATAACATCAGTGAGATTTGTTCCAAAGATGAGGCTGCTGTATCTTCCTGCTGCTGCGTCTCTTCCTCTACCATACGATGGAAGTGGTTCTATCACTGCCCACTCCCTAATATCCTATATATATATATATATATATAACCAATCAATATAATAATTAATTTCAACAAAAAAAATATACTAATTAATAGAGTAAGGTTAATATATAAAAAAAATATTTAGTATATTTTTTATTTAATACATATAGGTTTTATTAAAATTATTCACAGCTATTCTTTTGATTTGTACTCCGATCAAGAATTAAAGATTAATTTTTTTAAAATATAAAGGTTATCAAAATAAATTGTGTTTTTTAAATAAAGTATTTTCTATGCATATAATTGAAATTTAATTCATTAACATGCTTAAAGTACTTACTTGCTAATCAATTATGATAGATTTTGTTGATTTTCAATATATTGATATTAATACAAAGGAAAACTATATATACATTTACCAAAAAGGAAAAAAGCAGAAGACAAATGTTTGTTGGACCACACCATGGCACAGAATTTGTATGCTTTTGGATTTTTCCTTAACAAAAGTAAGTTTTGTGTCAAATTTTTGTTAAACAACTGTTTTTATTTATTTATTTATTTTAAATTTTCTGTCTTAACTGCACATGTATTTTTTAAGCAAAATAATTCCGTTCGAGTTGAGTATGACCGTTATATTATAAACAATAAATTACTCTTTTTGAATATTTAAGACAGGTGCATACTTAAAACTCGAACTTTAAACCCTAATTAACCTAAACCTAAACCAACTCTAGATGACCTACTTTGTTAAAACATGTTGAAAAAGTGATGCTGTTGTGCAATTTGAGTTTGAAATAATTTTTTTTGTGAAAGTATTTGACATTTATATGATAATTATAATTCAACTCTAAAGGCAAAATATTTCAATAAGTCAATTAAAGTGAGTTTAGTTGTTGAACAAAAATACAAACATACCTCTAGTGTCAACCATAAATTGACCAAAACTGCTAACGTGACGAAAATTTGTCACTAAACAAGTTTGTAAACAGTTTTAGAGAATTCAAAGGTTCATAAGTTTGAATATTGCTTTCATGAGTTAGTTAATAATAATATTGCTTTGATAACCTAATTTAATTTTTCTAGTAGTAGTAGAAAGTGAGGAACCTTTTGACATATTTGTATGTCATTTATTGAACATTTTACCTCATTTTTAACTCAATTGAATCCCTTTGAAATACTCTATTTCCACTTTTATGCACAAGTCAATAACAGATTACTATTATTTTACTTTGATATGTGATTCAAGAAATTCTTTTAGTGTAATGTGGTTTTCTTGTTTTTAGTTTTTAATATATATTTTTTTTTTTTGTAAAATGGATTTTTTAAATTATTTTTTCAAACAAGCTAAATGATCAAGCGGAAAATCTTGATTTTTTTTTAATTATTTTGAGAATTAATTAAAACTGAAAAACAGAGCAAAAACAAGTCAAGAATGTTCTCTGTTTTATTTTGATATTTAAAAAAACTAAAATACAGATGCTTTTTTAAAACGATTTCTCAAAAAGTATGTCACAAGATTTTTTTTTTTTTTAAAAATCAGAAATCAGTTTTCAAATACAATAAACAAACATACCCTATTTTTTTTATAAATGAAATCCATCCATATGTAATTGTTTTCTACAATGTTACTAAAGCTTAGAGAATCACTTCCTAACTTAACTTATTGCCTATTCTGTTTGTGGTCTCTTCAAATGCTTCCAAAAGGAAAAGTTGAAAAAAGTGCAAAAGAAGCCAAATAGATAGAACAATAGCATTAGTTCAAATACCATAGTCATTATAATAACTTTCTCCACTATTGTCAAAGGCTATGAACAAACAAGTAAACCACTTTCAAAAATCAAGGGTAGATGTGATTGCAATTGCAGTTGCAGTTGCATTGTGGTCTCGATCGCATTGTATTAAATGTGATTAAATACAGTCATTACAGACGACAATTAGATGTGATTTTGATTGTTAGAAGTCTCACATTCGCTAGTAATATGACAAATGGAGTTTATAAGGGTGTGACTATCCTCGTCCTATAAACTAACTTTCAGGAGTGAATTAGGTCGAAACCCAAGATGGTATCAAAGCGTGAGTTAGGCCAAAACTCACGCTCAGGACTGGTGGTAAAGTTTGCAGGACTAGACATCTGCGGGTGACGCCCACTATTAATCCGGCTCTGATACCATATTAGAAATTTTAGGTTTGGGCCTAACTTACTCCCAAAAGCTAGCTCATAGGTGGAGGATTGCCACACCACTTATATATTCTATGGTGGCCCTCTTTCTAGTGGATGTGGGACTTGATCTTAACACACTCCCTCACGCCCCGGACTGAACATCTGGTGCGTGAAGTTTGCAGTAGACATCTGTGGGTGACGCCCACGACTAATCTGACTCTTATACCATATTAAATTTTTGATTTGGGCCCAACTCACTCCAGCGTAGTGTCACGTTTCGTATTCAAATTTAAAACTTGCACCCTATAATGACCCCTATAAACAAATAGAATGTGGTTGAGGACATGAAGAAACTGATATTTGTGATTTATTATTAAGGAAAAGAACACAGAAAACAAATCTCAAATTGATTATTACTTTGTTAATCAAAGAAAGAACAAAAATGAGAAAAATACCTGAGAAGCAAGAAGAACAGCATCTTTGTTAAGAAAAAGTGTGAAGTGACTAATGAGGCTAAAACTGCCAGTAAGCCATTTCCCAGGAGGAACATAGAGCTGGGCCCCACCTTCATTAGAATACTTACTTAAGTGACTAATTGCAGATTGAAATGCTTTTGTGTTTGATGTTTTTCCATCTCCAACACCTCCAAAATCTGTCAATGATGCACTATGTGCTCTGCAATTTATACCATTGTACTCAAAGGAAGTGGTAATAGTTTTGGATTTTCTGCTCTCAGTTGCCTCTGAATTCATCAATATCACCAACAGAAAAGAACAAACCAATCTAATTACCTGTAAAAAAAAAAAAAAGTTGGTGGGAAAAAAAATGATTTTCTTTCATAAGCTTTATGTACAAGTATATGGAACCATTTAACAGGTTAATCTGGTGAATAGGATTATACGAAAGCAAAAATTTGAACAATATCTCTTCACCTTAAATTCACGTGAGTGTAGTTTAGATTATAAAAAGACATAAAAGTCTATGGAGGTTTAGCATAAGTTGTTTGATTGATAATAAACAACTTGGTCTCTCGTCAAAATAAGAACTAATATTTGAATCTTAAAAAGTGCATTTATTAAAAGGGAGAGTAATTATAAATGTTTAATTTCTTAAAATCGTGAGAACAATTCATAAAATAAAATATATGCTGGCCAGAATGCTACTGAAAATAGATAAAATGGCAGAGGAGGTAAGAGGATCTTACTTGTTTTCTGATCTGAGTTTTCCACAAGAGCTCCATCCTAATAAGAAAATGGCACTTTTGGTATTTGTTTTGAGGTATGTATGAGTGGAGAGTGAAGCTATGTCAAGTATTTAAAGAGGAAGTTTGTTCTTGAATTCTCAAATTTTAAAAAGGTTGTGTTTTATGGATTTTTTTAACAATAATGACTGATTAAAATGATTATCAAATCTTCATGTACAAGTAAATTAGTAAATACGTTTCGTAAGGCCAGCTTAACTAATATGTATGTAGGTTTGTGGTACATGATTTAATTTCTAGTTTATAACTTATAAAAAAAAACTAAATTGGTAAATAAACCTATCAAGGCTATAACCTACACTTTATAGTCCATAACTAGGGGAATACTATTTTTTGGGTTTCTAAATGGATAATGATTCACCTATAATTACTATTTATCTGTACTTATTTTATATTTCATTTTTCTTTCTCTTCTTTATTTATCACATTACATTTAATATTTTAATATTTTTTATTTTTTTTCTATACAACTCTGCAACCCAAAATTGATCAAGATTGTTTTGTTTATTTCTAGAGTCATCATATGCTAATAGAATGATAATCTGTTTTTTGTGTGCAAGTTTTAAATCTTAGCTACAACTTTGATTAGTAATTGTTTATTTTTTCTCCAAATTCATGAGTGCATATTTGTTTTTCTCTTAGAGTTGCTTCAAGGTTTTGCTTAAGCAGAACCTGTTAAGGATTAAGGAACATCAAAACCATCCAGTTCCCTTTTCAATTGATTACATTGATTTTTTCCCTTTCTCATTGAAAATATCTTTGATTCACAATAAAAGAGTAATTCTTTTGCAGCGTAAACACTTATATACATACATCAACAGTGTCAGATGATACATTTTAAGAACATAAAATAAAAATAACATATTATCATTTTAATAGAAAATAGGAGCCAATTCAAAGTTTTTATATTAGTATTTTTTTTTGCAAAGGGCCGAAGCTTCCCAAAGCTCTAACAAGTAGATACCGACTTCAGATCACGATCAATAAACTTAAAAGATCTTTCTATGTACTAATTCTTTTGAGTTTAATTTATCAATTTGTGGAATATTTAATATTCAAAGAATTTATATTTTAAAACTAGTATCTATGTTACATAATTTATCCATGAAAGCATGGGAAATAAACTTGAAACCTATTTAGTAGTTAATAAAGTCTAACATTGAATCTTTGACAAACATTCATATTCCGTAATCTAAGCTCTAACACAATCAAATCAATAATCAATTTCTGGTTAAAACTGTTTATGCCAACACACATACATCAAAATAGTTAAATAGTTTATTATAGATATTTATATGCTCATTTTAATTATTTTGAATGCTGATGTCAAATTCATGCCTTCTTCATTTTCAAATTCCCTGACATCAAATTACTATGAAATCTTAACTGCACATGATCATCGTTTCAACGTCATTTTCTTAATTGTGGACACATGTTTTTTTGTTCATAACCCCTATTTCAAATATATATATAGGAGGATCAACGTATACAGATGTAAGTTGACGTCAACTCTTATACTACAAATAATTCATTAATTAATAATGTTTTTACAAAACCGACCGATAGATTAAAAGTTCTTAATATATAGATCATATCTATAAAGTTTTACATCGATTCGAAATCGTTTAGTACTTCATAAATGATTGATATACTATTTTTTTAGTATCTTGATAAAGTACTAAACAATTTCAGATCGACGTAAAATTTTATAGATATAATCTATATACTAAGAACTTTTAATCTATCGGTCGGTTTTATAAGAAAAATTATTAATTAATGAGTGAGTGTTATAAAATTTGCTAACGTAACCGACTTATTTCATAGAAGGAATAAATTAATAAGTGATAACATAATTTTTTAAAATGTACTCAAAAGGTGTAAGGTCATGGGCGGTTTTGGGTCACAGGGCCCATAAAAATATGGGGCCCAAATATTAAATTATGTACTTGACAGACCTTAAATATTAAATAATGCACTTTATAATTAGTGTTATAAAGTAGAATAAATGGTAAGGTGTTTGAATTTTTAATATCATCACCTGGTTTAATTCCTAGGTTTGACATTTTGGAATTTTGTGTAGGCAGAAGTTTGTGAATAAAGGGTCCCGTTTTTTTAAAAAAAAATTTAAATAATAAACGGGGCCCCTAAAATCTTTGCTCCGCCCCTGTGTAAGGTGTAACCTCAAGAATTGGCTTAGCAGTATAAGACATCACTAAGTTTATAGGACAGACGATCCATCGCGAGAGAACCCGTGTTTGAATCATGCCAAATTCCCGGAAACGAATTAGTCTCATTCTAAAGGTGAGAAAATTCATAGTTATAAAAAAAAAAAAAAGTGTAAGATGCTAATGTATTTTTTCTATAAAAATATAAAAAGTTAGTAAATGTACGAATTCTTTTTATTATTGTTATTATTAAATTGTATATTTATGTCTATGCGTAACTTTGTAGAGATACTATTTCTGTATCCAATGAACATAGAGTAGGAGAGGGAGACAAAGGGAAGGGAAGAGTAATCATATTTTTTTGTTGTTTTATGCGTTTTGGAATCATTTTTGAAGTTGAAAAAGGGGGGTATGGGGTTAATTAGTGTGGTGCTAACTTTGGAGTATTGTTTTTAATTTGTTATCCACTATGAGTATATCCTTTAACCAATTTTAGAATATTAATTTTTTGGTCAAGAGAGAGACATCATTGTAATGAATTTTGTTTCTTCAACAAAGTTACACACGGTTAAAAATTAAAGTAATTTGATAAAATTATAGACATACTAACAATGGTTCGAATTATGTGTAAAACGTTTTTATTATGAGAGGCAAAAAAAACACGTTAAATATTGCTAGAGAATACACTTGGTAGACACTTAGAAAAAGTTAGGCACAATATAAAAAATTATTGTTAAATTTCTAAAAAAAATTTAAATCACTAAAAATGTTATCTTTGTTTATTTGTAACATTTTTTATAAATGTTATATATAGATAATGTTGCAAAATAATTTTAACAATATTTTAAAAATATTAACAAATTATTAAAAAATATTGTCTATTTATATTTAAAACATTTTATTTCTTTTCTAAATGATGTATAAAGATCATATTAATAAAAGTGGATTATATTATAATGAATAAGTGTCAAATCTAATCAACGAAGCATAAATCTAAAATAGTGATGTGAGTAGATGTTCAAGGAAATAAAAAAAATAGTGATGTGAAATGCTCAAGGAAATAAGAACTTGGATAAACAAGTCTAAAAGAGAATAACTATAAAAAAAAACACTGTTTGTAGTTGTGATAGTACGTAGGATTAAACACTACAAATAAATTGTCATTTATTAACGGTTTTTCTTTATATTTCTCATGTTTAAAGTATCACGGTCAACTCAAACAGTCCACTCAATTTCAGGTTTTTCATACCTATACTCTATGAAAAATTTATCATGATGAGCTGTCTCTTTCAATTCTCTTATATCACACTTCTCTAGTAATTGGTACGTAAGTAGTATGAATAATAGAATCACATGCATAGATGTAAAGTCATCTATCTCCTTCTGCTCATAAATATAATTCAAACAACAATTCAAGTGATGTAATAACTCAACAAAATTATAACATCCCATAAAAAACTTACTTATATGAGTATGTAACCCCTTACATCGAGAAGTTGTCCTAAATCCTTAAAAAAAAAAAGCACCACGAATATAAGCATTTGCCCACATCTTCCATTTGTCATACATTCCATTCACCCATACGTTGAATTCTGTGTCAAAGTTGACAACCATCTCATTTCATTTTTTAAAAATTCCCTAATACTCATCTTAGAAAATATTAATCTTTTAAACTTTGAATGAAACTCTGCCACCGAAATGTTAGAATTATCATTCTTACACAAATTTCATACACATAATTTATAGTATGGTAGCTTTTCGAAAAAACTTTACTAATGATATTTCTCATAGTAAGATCAGCATATGTAAAAACAGATAATTGTCTTTTGCCTTTCATTGCATCAAGAAAGTATTGTAGAAGCCATACATATGCGTCTTCTGTCTCATTAGCTATTACATCATCCTCAAATGTTGTTGACTTGTTATGGTGATTAACCCAAAAAAAAATAACTAATGATAAATTATACTTATTTCTCTCCTATATTGCATCGAAAGCCAATACATCCCAAAAACTTCATATTCTAATTGATTATAACCCCCACACCATATCAAATTTTCTAACCTCCCCTCTGTCTCTATTGTATGAATGATTATAAAATCGTTTAATCATGAGTTCATACGGATCGTTAAAATGCTGAATTATTTAAAAAATAGAATTCGCGAACCTTTCCGCTTAACCCGCAAGTCAGACTGATCATATACTTAACTCTAACTAAAATGTACACTTCAATAATTTATGTAATAAACCACGACATATGAAACAAAATAAAGAGGCCAAGTAAAATTATAATTAAAACATAAAAAAAGTTACTCTTAATTCAATTACATTCACATTTATTGCATATAAACTTAAAACCAAACAGAGTATTGTACCACTAGAAATAAGTGATATTTTAACTTTTACTTACACTAATTTTAGATCTCAAAAATTTTAAAATTCTTGCTTCCAATCAATAAATTTTTGTTCGTAATAAAAATGAAAACAAACAGAAAAGGTTTATGAGTTCTGATTACTTGTCTGTATTGGGTCTCAATGTCTGCTCTATTCTTTCCCTTCACGCTCACGCCACTCACCTCCCACTATTGCCTACCCACTTCTTAGTTTGATTATATTTTATATTATTCATGGCAGAAATAATAAGATGGTTAAAATATATTTTTAATTTTATGTAACGATTTTTTTTATTTATAAATATGAACTGTTTTATTTATCTTTTATATATAAATATGCTTTTATCTCGTATGTAACTATAAGTATAATACTATGGATTGGTTATAATTATTATAAATATCAGTGAGAATAAAATTAAAGTGTTACTTATTAAAATTTAAGGTATATCTTAATTCTTAACATGATAAAAATATTCTATATATTAGAATTCGGACACACCACTTCTGTTTTAGATAGTTTATTTTTTTTTATAAACTAAAGTGTGTCTATAAGAGTTTGAACTGGAGAGCTACTACTCAAAATTTCATTTTTTAACACCAATTTAGATAATTTACTTATTACTTATTTTGCAGTTAAGTTTCAGAAGTTTATTAAATAAAAATTTATAGATAACGTTATACTTTTACTCCTTAATTTAGTATCTCCTTTAGTCGAGTACTCCATTTCAAGTTATATCATCTCTTAGAAGAATTTTGTAATCTTTAATTTAAAATTTATCAATAATATATTAATAAATAATTTTTTTATATCCTTTACATAATTTTAATAATTTAATTAATTATAAAATAAGAGAAAAATTAATTTATTTTAAAATATTTATTAAAATATTTATACAAGAGATAATATAACTTAAAACATCATACTTTTAAATAAATTAATTTAAAATTTTTTAATTTTGATGATTTGATTAAAATAAGTGAAAGAATATATAAAAAGCATCTAAATTCATATCAGATCAATAATTACCTTTTTTAATAGTTTGAGGTTATTTTTTTATATAAATAAAAGTATTAAATTTAAAACTTTGTGCATATTAATTCATATCTACCGAACTTCTAACCACTAATCCAATAGCTTGAGGTTATTTGTTCTACAAACAATTCTTCGCAATATTCAAATGTTGTCTTTCTTTTCATCAATGATTCTATCAAGCATGCCCTTACAAGCATAGCTACACATGACACATTTTATGTGGAACACCACGTCACGTTCAACAATTCATTCACATAAAAAATTAATGAAAGCTAACAACAAATTTTTTTATTTATATTTCCATACTAGAGAAATATTGGCAATATGTGTCTTTTTAAAATAAATGTTGATGTCAGTTTAATTCAATCTACGAATATAAAAAGTGAGGCATACTAACTTGATAGGTTTAGATCATGGTCATAAAAGAGGTTAGTCTAGGGTTGGAGATGCTCCTCAGTCTTCACTATTGTACGACAAAGCTCTAGTGTGGTAGGGGTGGTACCAATAAGACTCCAATGTCCAACTCAGTAGTTTATTAAAGTTTATGTGATTTATAAAAAGTTACTTACCTTGGATGAAATGCATGATGTGCATTTATAGTAGAGTCTCTAAGGTTTGGTATATACGTTTTGGGCCTAAAAAAGCTAATAGACTTGGGACCTTGGTCCAAATAAACCATAATGCGCATATCACACTTCTGTCATATCTCGGTCATTAAACCGAGATGGTTTCACATGGCTAAATCCCAACATGATTATGATATCGGTATATCTATAATAGTTTCCCCCTAAGTCAGCAAGTTGTTGTCTTTGACTCGTGTGTACGTTCGAATTTCAAGGGGGTGTGTACGTTCGAATTGATTCCTCAGCCACGGTGTAGCCTAGCTTAAGGAGGAGTTCTTATTATTATTTTTATTTTAATTTAAACAATAAATGATGTTGGCTTATAGATTAGATCTAAGTGGTTGAGAATTTTAATGTCACGTGTTAGCATATGATTAAGGGGACGGGAGATGTCCAGTTATGAGATGAGATGGAGAGTATTAGAAACCCCGAAAAACAAGGCTCATAATTTTTCCATCCCTTATTCAATCACTCACCCTCCCCTTTTTTCTTTTTGAACGTTTATCCCATAGATCAAGCTGATCTGTAAACTTATATATCAACTTAATCTGTAAAATAAAATTTTCATTCAGATAATGCTGATCCGTAAACTCACTAATTGAATTAATCTGTAAACATATCCTAAGTTTACCTATTAGCCTTGCCCATGAATTTACACAAAACTTACAAATTAACTCAATCTATGAATTTACGGATTAGTCTCATCTGGTTATGGGCCGAAAAACAACCATCACGAGCCCAAAGTATTTTGGATATGATGACATTAATTTGGGTGGGAGGGATTGAGACCATCAAAATTTAGAAATCTCACTATCCATTTATATATAAGAATCATAAATTTATAAATTAAAAATGATGATACCACTTCCAATAGTAATGATGTTAATCTCTTTCACCTTAATTTGTAGGTTGTTGAATTTTCCCAACACAAGTTGAGAACTATATTATTCTTTTTTTTTTTAACATCAATTTAGAATGTACTTTTTAAATTGACAATCCAAAAAAATGGATGTTATACTTCCTAGTAAATATATATCTTTAGTGGTGGTAGTAGATTTCTGAAAATTAAAAAGGAGAAAAAGAAGAAACTAAGGGTTTGTTTACTTTATTTTTATTTTTACTTTTGTGTTTTTATTTTTTATGTGTTTAGTTTAAAGAGTAGGGGGAAAGGGATAAAAAAGTAGTATATTTGTATTTAGTTTGTAAGGAGAGATAGATGGACTTTACAAAATATTAAAAATAAATTAAAGTTGTTTTGGTTGTTTTCAAAACTTTCTATACAGAATTTTAAAAACAGAAAATAAAATGAGATCAAGGTGATAGTTTTGCATTACAATTACTCATAAAAATAAAAACTAAAAACACAAAACTAAAAACAAAGTAAACATACCCTAAAGGAAGAAAGTATGTATTTCAAGACGTATTTTTTTAGCACTTTTTTTCAGGTTTAATGTAAAATGGATTTCTTCGCGAATTTCCTGTAGGGATACTATGACTTCCTAGTAAATATATTTCCTTAGTGGTGGTAGTAGATTTCCGAAAATTAAAAAGGAGAAGAAGAAGAAACTTAGGGTTTGTTTACTTTATTTTTATTTTTGTATTTTTATTTTTTATGTGTTTAGTTTAAAGAGTAGGGGGAAAGGGATAAAAAAGTAGTGTATTTGTGTTTAGTTTGTAAGGAGAGATAGATGGACTTTACAAAACATTAAAAATAAATTACAGTTATTTTGGTTGTTTTCAAAACTTTCTATACAAAATTTTAAAAACATAAAATAAAATGAGATCAAGGTGATAGTTTTGCATTACAATTACTCATAAAAATAGAAAATGAAAACACAAAACTGAAAACAAAGACCCTAAAGGAAGAAAGTATGTACATGTCCTCAAGGCATGTTTTTTAGCACTTTTTTTTAGACTTAATGCAAAAAGGATTTCTTCGCAAATTTTCTGTAGGAATATTATGAAGATTTTTTTGAATATGTTTCAGACTCCCATAACTCAAGCCGAAGAAATTGTGTTTTTGGACACTCCATATGTTTTTAACATTGAATATATGTATGTATCAAATGCGTTCCTATTTATAGACATCTTGTTTCTATTTATAAAGAGTCACTCATTTTAAGTGATATCTTTTCATTCAACCGTCACATGTACACCATTTTAATTAAAAAATCATGTTTTTAACCCTTAAAATTAAATTAATTTTAAACAAGACAACTCTTAATTTAAATGAATAAGAAAAAAAACTCTTCATATTTTAAAAATTTTCTCGCAATGCAAGCCACCAAATTTGTCCATCCAAAGGGCAAGCCCTTTTGGGTTAAATGGATGAAAAAGAGACAAATTGTTATATTAGATTGAACAAAAAATCGTGGTACTAGTAGTGGAACCAGCATGCTTCATTTTTGTCCAAACCTAGTAAACATTTTTAATTATTAGTATCATAGATATGGTTCATATAGTCCATCTCATGTATCATGATAGGTCGAAAGTGGGGAAGTTATTGGGGTTGCTGCCAGGAATTTCATCAAATACCTTTGCGGCTGTATTTTTTTTTATATAAAAAAAATGAATTAAAAATATTTTAATCCCTGAATTTTGTTTGATTTGTATTTTAGTATCAAAATTTATAAAATGTATATTTTCAGTCTCCTATACCTTTTGAGTGAGCATTTAATTTTAAAAGAAATCATATTTATCAATAAATTTATTCAAATTAGCAATAACCTTTTAAATTAACTACCGTTAAAACTATCAGTGAATATGACTTCATATTAAAATGCATATTTTAAAAATACGTGAAACCAAAAGAAACACTTTAAAAGTTTTGCTAAAATTCACACATGCCAAAATACATGAACCTAAACAGTTTTAAACTCTAAAGAAATGCTAACAAATATATTAAGAGTATTTATTGAGTATACAAAAATAAGATTATTTTACTGGACCAATAAGGTTTATTATTTCAAAAGTTGAAAATATTTAATTTAGCGTCCAGATTTATGTTGTGTGGGTTCCAATCTATAACATGCCATCTAGATACTCTGCCTAGCATTTAGATATGGTGATGCTCATTTTTGCTAAGATGAAATAAAATTAAGAAAAAAATTTCCTTGTTGTGAGCTTGCATACTCAAGATCATCTTCTCTTAATTTTTTGATAGTACTGCTGTAAAACACTTCTTAATTTTCAATTTTTCCGAATGTCATAATTACTAACAACATTTTTTTACTTGTTCATCATTTGTTCCCTTAAATTTTAATGAATCTATCCATAGCATTTTGCCTTCACTTTCTTACAGTAGTAAAATCAGTAGAGTGCACAAAGAACACAACAAATTAAGAACTTGATGCCTGGGCATTAAAATAAATATAGCAGTTAAGTACAACAAAAATGAGGCTTATCAAGAAAAAAGTACAACTAGAATGAGACTATTACAACAAAAACAACTATTACACAATTATTAATTTACACAAGCATCCTCACCTAAATCAGGTATTTCTTCCCAAAAACCTTGCTACTCCTTTCCTTTTTCTAAAAATGAAAAGAAAAGCTCCATATAAGCGTACAAACTAACATTGGTACAAAGATCAAAATGCTGTTTTCCTTACAGCTTTGTCAAGGAATTGACCCTACTAATCATGATTTATCTGCCGAAAGTTAGCCGATGTCTACATCAACAGCCATTGCCTTCTCCTCTGCAGTATATGAAGTTTCTGGAGGTGCAGGCTCAGCAAACTGTGTTGGAGTAGATTTTGATTCTGTAGCTGTAAATGGACTCCTGGTATGAGAAGGAGCAGCAACATTAGAGTCTACTTCCATAGCAGAAGCTCTGGGCGGTGATGGTGGCTGCACCTCCACATCTGGGTAAGCAGCCTTAAACCTCGCACGCAGCCCCTCGTCAACCAACCTCACACCTTGCAATTGATTACCGAGAGACATCCATCTGATGGAACAGAGAACAAAATCAATAATAAAAAAAACATAATTAGGATCGTATTTTAGCCCTAAACCCACAACTGCAACCAGGTTAGGTTCTTAAAGCATCTCCAACTGTGAAATTCTATCAAGTTGTACATTATTTTTTGTGGATCCCATCATCTCTCTACTTTATGCAACTTGGTCCTTAAATGGTGCAACTCAAGAAAATCTATCAAATAGACTGCACGAGCTATCTCATATTTATTGTTTTTAAACATTTGAGTTAAGGTTGAGTTGCTTATATAAGCAACTCATGTCATCTCCAATGGTGAAACTATTTGAAACAACTCATCTTAACTTTAAGAACTCTTAAACCACAACTCCTAATAGAAATGCTCTTAGTCCAAGAAATCAAAAACCCATGACAAGCATTTATTTTATAGAACATTATCACGATTAAAGTTGAACCCCAATAACATGAGATCAACAACAATTTCAAATCCAGACTATTCTCGATCTCATTCAACTACTAGTATTTTAAGAATATCACAAGAGAAACTTAGAAAAGATACCAGTCATATCAGAACCTACCCTGCATGAGTATTGTGCATGCGAGCAAACAATTCCAGCTTTCTTGTTCTCGGACTGATCCTCTCCAGCATAGGATACATCTATAGAAATAAATATTGACTAATTAATAACGGGAATTATCTAAATTCAATAACAGAAATAGTAGAATAACACCGTTATTAGGCTTATTAAAAGTACATGTTCTGGGTGGTTTGGAGAAAGTGGGGGGATTTGGAGATATCACAAGATGGAATGTTCAAAGCTTAACAATCAAGATTGTGGAAGGGAAATTGGAAAAGATATCATGTGAACTGATTTTAATGAGCTGTTTTTGTTTTGGCCAAGCCTATCAGAAACTGTAACAATCTTTTCCTTAATTAAAAGGAAAAAGGGGTGTATCCTTAAATATAGTTAATATTTTGATTTTTGAACAATAGGGTACTGGACGGCTAGGGGATGTATTCCTTGGTGCTATTGCTTATGTTGCTCCACAAGTGCATGCCTTAGAGGAGTAATGATCTTATGGGGATTTTAACGCATTCTAATTATTTTGTAATTTACATTTTTTGAATAATAAAGAAACATCATAACAAAGAGCACAGCATCCTTTAAAATAGAAAATTACTCGCAAATATGCATGCACTTTGTAGGTATAGGTGGTATGTGAATAAACAAATTTGAAAAATATTCGAGAACAAATTGATATAATTGATATAAGATTGGTTTACTGACAGCATAAAATGCTTTTAAACATAAAAATGTGTTTAAAAGTTATTAATTCTTCATAAAACTAAAAATTAGTTTCATCAATAAAATATTATTTTATTATCTTATAAATATTTGTAAATATCTCATCATGCTTGATGTTGATTAAAAAATCGGTATTGATTATAGAAACTACAAATCTTAGATTGAATAACTAATTTCATAAAAAAAATTATTAATTTAATTTGATATAAAAAGTCTAGAAGACTTGTCTTAAAAAATAAGAAATAAAAAACGGGCAAACATGAGAAAGACAATATCATCCTGTAGATTCTCCGATTTCAATAACGAGAAATACAATTTAAAATATAGTGATCCAAGGGATGGATTGATGAGCAGATAGATTCATCAACAACACCCTTCTTAGAGATATAGTCAGTCAAAGCATTACGCGGAACAATTAACTAACAACATGTAGGTAAATATTAAACAAACCTCATCTGGCTTGCGACTTGTTTCCCGGACCTCAGCAACAATAACATCAGTGTCAATATTCCTGTTTACTTCAGGATTACCCTTTATTCCAACAAGACAATGTTCCTTACTGTGATTGAGCCAGTGACCTGTACGACCAGTTCTGATTATACGCTGAAGTTGGTTTGTTTTCACCCAAATGATCTCCTCAACGCGTTTATATCCCCAAAGTTCTAAGCTGCATGGAGCATTATGAAATATATGCAAGCCAAATGCAGAATATTAACAACAAAGCCTTAATCTAAAATTGATTGTTCTAATTACTATTCTAATCTGATAACAGAACTTTTTAATCAAAATAACAATAAGCATATGAATAAACATGAGTGCAAATACCATTCTCGTCCAAGTTCCATAGCACGTCCAGTGACCCATAGAAAAATAAGCCCGTCAGTTTGCAGAGCAGGGACATTAAGAGTGCGCATTTCATCATCAGCCATTGTTCCATAAGGCAGTTCCATGTGAATGTCCCAAGGTGGATCCGCCATTATTACTCCAAATTGACCTAAAATGTCCATTCTAAAGTTACGTATATCACAGTTGATCCATTGCGGCTCACCAAGTTCAACTTCAGAACAATATTCAGCTCGCTGAGGTTTTAGTGGTTTAGGAGGAGGAGGAGCACCCATCATTGTTGGAGACACATCAGGTGTAGGGTCATATTCGTAATGAACATACTTGCATGTCTATCAAAGGACAAAAAGAATAAAACAACTCTAACTAATTAACATTACTAAAATGAAAACCAATTTAAAATTAGTTAGAAATTGAGATGAAAATCATGCCTTCATGTGTCGGCAAGTATCAAGAAAAGAACAGTCACCCAAATTAATGTCTGTATGAGGAGCAATGATCCGTCTGAAATGAACCTGCCAAGAAGAGGATCACTAATGCACATCAAGAAGGGCTAGTAAAAGAACATGTAAATACCAGCCATCATAGTTAGAATACACTGAAAACTACATGTTAATCAGCATACAAGCTTAAACTAATTAGAAAGTGAATGAATTAAAAATGAAACCAAGAGATAGAAAATAAGTAAAAAATTATCCTTGTCACTAACCTTATCACATGCTATAAAGGAACCAGATTGTCGTCTGCAATCCTCTTTTGTCAGTAAGTCACAGTATTGCCTCACCTGAGAACCACCTTTTGTTTTGAACTGGAACAATACATTGTAAATAAGCTGGATTAGATTAAACTAAACGAAATACCAGAGAACACTCGAAGCCGACAACAAGAACAGGGAAATAACAGTTTATAGTCAGTTTAGGTTGGCAGTGAATTTGAACCTTGGCAGCCACAGCAGTCTCCTTAGCAGTTGGTCGGTGAATTAGATCCAAAAGCTCCTCACCAGTTTTCGATTTTTGCATCTCCCTAAATGATTTCTTATTCAACAAAGCCTCGAGATCCTTCATATCATCCTCTATAGTTCTTGGTTTCTGTGACATTGCATTAGGACTACTCACTGGTCCATTTGGCCCCATCGGGAGTCTATGCAATGGTGGAATACCCATACCTCTATGTGTACCCATCATGCCCATTAGTCTAGGAGCTCCCCTTGGTCCTCCTGAAAATATTGGCTGCAACCCTGACATATGAGGGTCTCCATGGGGTATCCACATATCAGACATTGGCCTTAGAACTGGTCTTCCCATTCCAAGCAAACCACCATTCATACTAGTGCTACTAGTTTGCTGACCTTGATTTTGATTAACATTCCCATCCCCAGAACTTGATTCAAGTTGTGCACTTTCTGGCAATTCTCTTAGAAGCCGAGTTCGATCTATATTTAAAACCATAATTCTTGCCTTGCCACTCACAACAAATTCCTCCAGTTCAACACCACCATTATCATCTGCCATTGATCTCAAAGCTATCTCCACTGCAAGTGTTGTTCCTGAATCCCCTCCAAGCTCCTGAAGCGCAGCCTTCTCCGCTGGAGTTGCTGTCTGATCATTCTCCAATTTCCTTGACACAGTGGAAGAATCAATTGGCGAGAAGGGTACTCGACCTAACAGACAAACGGCAACCAGTGATCGAACCACCGCCAACGGACTAACCCTCTCAGATTCTACTTGGCTAGCTGGATTCAAATCCGCAGATGTTTTGGGCTTTTGGTTTTTGGAATTTGTCAAGTCAGTCTCAACAGATTCTTCAGCGCAGGTTTCAGAATTAGAACGGTGAACCAGTTCAATAGTTTTTTTAGGATTCAATTTCGGATCAGGCTGAGGCAGAGAAGGTGTAGGAGCAAAAGGACGATGGTTGAAAGAAGAGACAACCTTGAGAGAAAGGTCAAGGGATGAGACAAGATTGGGTATAATGGACTGCATAGAAGCAAGCATCTCCATGTGAGCCTTGTGTTGGGACTCTATGCGAGCTTCAAGCTGTTGCCTTATATCTTTAATGGAGGCTATGGAATCCTCATTACCATCTGATTGTGTCTCCATGGACTCCTCCGAAAACCTACCAGTGCATCACATTTCAGGCATTTTGGTAACTGACTAACGTTTTTCAACAACGACCAAATAATTAAACATTATTTTTGTAAAATTAAACAAGATGGACCACAGAGGATTAAAATTTGAAGTATTTCAAGTTCAACCAGACAGCAAGGGACTAGCTATAAATTAATGACAGAAATCTATTAAATGCTAGAGTTTTATGTTTGCAATTCTTAGTTATGCAACTAGTGTTCAAAACGTAAATTTACTTATTTAACCTTATCAGTACTTTTTTACTCTCATTTTGTGGCTTGGTGTTCACCCTAGAAATTCCATTTTCACCCTCACCCACCCAATCAAATTTCTTTCTTCCCTATCTTTTTTTTCTCACCTCTCTGCTTAGGCTATGAATAGCATCATGTTCAGCTCTTTTTTAATTCCTATCCATCAATTATCAACTTCAATCTCACTCTGTCCTAAGAGTCTAACACCATCTCAAAAACAAAGAACCGAATTTGAGAGAGCAGAAAACAGTACCAAAAACAATTAAATCTTGTTCGATGTGAGTTCTGTTAGGTGGCCGGAGTGCTAACGGTGGACGATTCTGTGAGCGGCGGTGAGAGGAGCTTGCTTCAGGTGGGGGATCCGGAGCTTCGACGTCGTTTTGGTATTGTGAGAGCGTTTACGATGAGAGTTCTGTATGGTGCTGTAGATTTGGGGGCGGGGAAGAGCGGTTAAGGAGATAGAGAAAGAGAAGCGGAGTGAAAAGGATGAGGGGCGGTCGTTGAAGAAAGCACGAGGTTTGGGTTTGGGAGATGAGAAAGAAAACGCGCGAAGGAGATAAAGCCTAGGGTTAAAGAGTATGAATGAGAATGGGCTGTGTGTGAATTGGGCCTTTACCATGTGTTTGGTTGAAGAGAAATTTACCATGTGTTTGGTTGAAGAGAAATAAGGAGGAGAGAAATATAAAGGAAAGTTTTATAAATTTTTTTCTCTATAAATTAATTTTTTTTATTTGATTTCTCTTCAATCAAACAAAGGAAATTATATCGTTATTCGTGATCTTTTTTTATTTATTTCGTTCTTTCCAACCAAATATAAGATTAGAGTTTAGATCTTAATTTTTTAAAATAGTAAAAAATTAATATGAATCAGTATTTTGGGTGTCTCATTTGTCTCAGATTAATTAAAAATCTTCCCACATTATATTATTTATCATAGGCTTTTTTTTAAGGTTTGAAAAGCTCGTTTAAAAGCTTTTTTCATAATAAAGTCCCTAAAATTATTTTAAAACTTTATTTCTAAATAAGTTAAAGGACTAAAATATATACAAAAGTTAGTGAAAAAAATATTTTAATACAGCAGTAATAAATAGTAATAATAGTTAATCTCTAATCATATTAAAATTTAATATTATTACCACTAATATTATTATCATTATTTAAATAGGGTGACTTATTAAGCCTAAAAGGCTTTTTAGAGAGTCCGAAACTTGACTTGTTTAATTAGGGTTTTGTTATCTATTGCCGTAGGGCAATGATTAAGCAATCCATGAATAGTAACTTTGCATTTAAAATACATTAAAAATAATTTTATAGCATTAAATACTACACTTTCTAACACTAAGTTTCCATTTATAGGTTGATTAACCATTGCCCTTAGGGTAATAGATAGCAAAACTCGTTTAATTAAATGAGATTTGTAAATAGTCTTAGAGTGTGTTTGGCGCAACTAACTTAGGGGCTTATAGCTTGTAGCTTATAGCTTATGGGTAAGTGAAGGTGTTTGGTGACAACAAGCCTATAGCTTTTATAAGTTATAAAATAGCTTTCATAAGATAGCTTATGAAAAGCTACTTCAAGTAGCTTATAGCTTATGAAAAGTAGCTTTCAATAATTCTTTCCTATTTTACCCTCTAGTCATTTATTACATATTTATTCTATCAAATAATTTTTTACATGTAATTATTATTTGTCCTTTTAAGTTATTTAACAAATATAAGCTACATAATAAGCTAATTTTATCAAACACCTCTACTCAATTATAAGTCATAAGCTATAAGCTACAAACTATAAGTCATAAGCTATAAGCCAGTTTTACCAAACAGATTAACCTAGACCTAAAGTGTGTTTGGTAATACTAACTTATAACTTATCTAGGAGCTTATAGCTTATACCTTGCAGCTTATTGTCAAGTAGAGGTGTTTGGTAACTACAAGACCACTTGAGATAGCTTGTAGCTTATAGCTTTCAATAATTTCTTCCTATTTTGCCCTTAGGTAATTTACTACATTTTACTTTTTCAAATCATTTATTATATGTAATTAATGCATATCCCTTTTAGTCATTTAACACACTTTTAGCTTGTAAAAACTAATTTTACCAAACATCTCTACTTAAACATAAACTATAAGTTATAAGCTATAAACCATAAGCTATAAGTTATAAATTACTTTTATCAAACAGAACCCTAATATAGGCTATACTTGAGCCTCTATCGAGTAGTCTGGTCTATTCTCATCCTTACCAATGATAGTGAAAACCTCATCAACTATCATAACTATGTGATTACTACAGATTCTTCTTCCAACATTCGCAAATAATACTTCATCAATCATCACAAATAATCACGGATAAAAAATAATTTTAAAAACTATTAATTTACCAAATATGACCATCAAAATATCCTTGGAAGCCTTTAAATATTCTGCCTTAGTTTTGGATCAATTTATAATCAAGATGATCAATTCCGTTCGATTGTCTATATAATGTTCTGTATTTTTATTGAAATCAAGCAGCCATAATCAATTCAGTACATACCCATGCAACTTATATATTAACATTGTTAAATGATAGACAATCACGACTGCGTAGCAGCACCAAAACAAGAACAATAACTCAAGCGTCTACAGGGGTATCGTAGTAGTATTCAAATATAAATATACAGAAGTAACATTTTGTCTTATGGTTTGATCCTAGGGTGTACAACATACAACATTAAGATAAAATCATATTAAGTTTTATGATTTAGGTCTCCAGCCTAGCGTTCCAAACCTTTGAAAGTTAAAATTTTACATCAAGATAGAGAAAGATAGAATCATATTATTAAAATTTATTAAAAAAAAAAAAAGAAAAGAAAAAAAGAGTGACTTTCATACAACAACTGAAGCCAAATGTCCAGACTAATTTTAGTTACAAAAGAACTGCTTTGACTGCAAATGAAGAACGTTTGAAAAAAATATTGGAGGTAATTTCTCTAGAAGGAACAAATTTTTTCCCTTCAGTTTTGTGTTTGGGGTTTGATGCTTGGGATACCGCAAACCAGCTTTTGGGTTATTCACAACGGATTTCACAAGCGTACACTCAATATAACCTCACACATTGTTCCAGTAAAAACTAACAACTAACGGTCGCCACGTCTTGAAATCATGTCTTCCAAAATTGCAATCTCACTTAGTAGTGTCTTGCCATGTGCTGGCAAGAGCAACACCATGATTCTTAATGATCTGAACTGCCTGAAGAAGTACCTCTTGTTCTGCTGAGTATAACTCATCTTTGCGCTGTAAGAAGAAGAAATATGAGTAAGCATGACAGAGAGATAGATTCACCACTAAATATGGTGGAATTTGAGTATGAAGATAAATCGCAGCAACAAAAGATTGCCTAACAGCGCCAGATACTGGAATGCAATGAATACAAAGCAGGATAATAAACCATTGATTGGTAATCTAATCAATAACCCAGTAGGAATAAGAACAAATAAACATACACTTCACTTCATAGTCAAGTAAACAAAACATCAGCTATGGCATTTTAAATCCAAAATTTTCAGCTAAGGGATCCACTTATTCCTATTTTTGCAACCCAGCAGAAAATTTAATGACACGAGACTCTTTGGCCAGTTGACCCATGCCATAACTCTACTGCAAGATGCTATATTTCCAATATATGTTAATATAGAGCCTAATTGGATGAGCTTCTCAATAAGTGCTAATAAGAGTAGAATTTCCAAAGGTCTAGGCTGGCACATACATGTCAAAGGTCAACTTCTCAAATAAGTTTTCATATCTAACTTCTCCAGAAGTGATCTCAAGTAGCTTTTGGAAAGATTGAGATAAGGGAGCTTATCTGAGAAGCTAACTTTGAAATGTTTGTAAAAAGAACTTATGGCCTTTGAGAATTCTACTCTTACAGGCACGTTTGGAGAAGCTCATCCAAACATGCTCATATTATCTGACTATTGATGATTGCAATTTAGGTATAGTGAGATATCTTTTGCATATTACTTGATCAGCCAAAACAAATGTAAAACAAGCAGAAAATCCAAACAAAATAAATGCAATATAAAATGAATCAAACGAAACTTATCTCCATATTATACTTCCTAGTTCCTAGCTAGTGCACCTGTTGTAAGGAGTATCAAAGTACTCGTATGTCAATTTTTCATGATTAATGTCATCTGAGAATAATTCTTCCAAAAGCATCGCATGAACAAAAAGGATTCATTGAGTAATATAAATAAATTCAACGATCAGATGAGTATGGTACCATGTGTTTGAGGTTGTATCCAAGAGTCAATTCTGCATATGAACTTTCTATGCGGGACAAGTAACAGTAGGGAACATCTTTTCCTAAGAAAACCTTAGCATTTGATCTTAGCATGCCTTTTACATCATCCGATATCCGGGGAATCTTACTTAAATCCTCAATGTGCAGAGGAATTTTGGTAATAATGGCACGATAGTCAGCACGGGACTTGTTCACTATAACCTACAAAGTTAGCATGGGAAAGAAGGCTGTAACTATGATCATGACTGAAGCAGCAATTAGATCATAATCTCAAGCAAGAAAGATATTAAAGAGATTCAGGCAATAGCTTTTGCACCAGTTTTTGTGTGTGTATGCAGATGGGTAAATGTGTGGAGAGCTTCAAAATTAACATATGCTCTGGATGAGAGGTTTTGCAAGAAGATATATTCAAGACAAAAAAACAAAGGGAATTTTAAAATTAATATAAAATATAGGTGCAATCTAATAAATTAAACAGAGACCGGAGCCTCAGTTTGGAAGTTGATGAAAAGAATGGTTAGACGAATCTAAAGACAATATCCAACAGAATCTAACCATGAAGAACCAGAACGTAGTATATATTTTCAAATAATTTTGATCATGAAAAAAATGAAATAAAAAATTTCTCATCTCCATCCCCTTTTCCTTTTTCTCTCTTCAGGATAAGCAGCAAACATGCATGGTTTGAAATACATGCTCATACCAGGCACTTGTTTCTTATTTAAAAAATTCCAAGGAGAGAAAAGATGATTGCTATTTGCCAACAGTATGGTGATACATAAATTTAAGAAACATAAAGCCTGCTTCTCAAACTTTTGCTTGGAAAGTCAAATAACAGAAGTATAATTTGATGAATAATCCGAGAAAAGAGAAAAATCTTGGTTTAAATACAATATTCAACTGTGCAACAGGTATGTAGTGAGAATTTCATAACAAGTTGTATATCTTTGTATGATATATAGCATCAAACATCAATATGATTGATTAGTAACATTAAGAGTTTGGATGTTCAAAACAGATTTATCTCTCTTGTAGTCGCTGCATAGACGCATTTAGAGAAAGAGAAACAACAAAGTGGACTCCACTAATTTTAAAATGTGGAAGTCACTTCTCTATGTTGCTGAAGTGACTGACAGCAGGGGAGGTGAACAGGTCCAGAAACATGGTGTTGAAATTATGGGATTATAATATTGAGAGAGGGAGAAATATAAGAGAATAAAATATTGTATTGATAGTGATAAAGATGTTACAATGTGATTGTTGTGATTCATGACAATGCACTATCCTTATTTATAGGAATAACTCTCTCTAAGTAAATAAGGAAATACGAAAACTAATCCTATGAGATCCTAAGAGATATTGATATAATAAAGAAATCAATCCTAGAGGACTGTCTAACAATATGAAAAGATATTTTAAGATTTTCTTATATTTTAACACATGGGAAAAAAAGAGAGGAAAAGAGAGCCCACCTGGCTAGAAAAAAATGAGTTTGGCACAATGACTGGGAACTTCTCATCACTCAGCAAAGAAGTGGTAGTGAGACCCATTTCCACCACTTGACCCTCTACAGAGCCAGCCTGCATTTTGGACAAATTCTCAAATATTTAAGAAATACAGGATGCAAACAGGGTCTGCCTCAATCATGGAGGTTTGGAGGGTTCCATGAAAATTTCCAATTTTTTCTGTTATTCTCATTCTTTTCACTTTCACCAATAATCTCACAATGAATATATAAGGGCCCTCCAAATTTTTTGTTTTTTTATTTTTCCTCTCCAATGTTTAAACCTGATTATGCCCATGGATGTAGATACATCTATATATATATGCACTACATGCTGCATCATACATATTGAATCATTGGAAAAAGCACAAGTAATGACTATAATATTACTACTGACTAATGCGCAAGTCGTAAAAAATTAATTCGCTCATCACACAAAAAACATAACCAATGATAAGGCATTCAAGTGCAAAACAGATAGCAAGACCACGGTTTAGAAAATAACTTTTCCCATAAGAAGTAAAACAGGACCAATCATTAATCTGAATTAACCAAATCAACATACTTTTATCGTATCTCCAATTGAAAAGGGCTTTGAAAACTGCATAGATAAACCGCTGAACACATTGCCAAGAATGTCTCTGCCAGCGAAAGCAGTAGCCACTCCTGCATAACAACAGAAAAAGTTTAAGAAAAGACAATGAAATCTTCCAACTTCCCTTCCTTACCTTATCAGTAGAAAAATAAAAAAATTAAATAAAGTGACACTCGTTATAGAATAGGAACTGGGAAGAAACCTAATAAAAAAAATTATCAAATGGATTGATGTGAACCAAGAGGCAGATCCAATGATCTACAAACAAGCCATGCCACCCATTTGGAAGGTGTACACTAGGAGGCATGGGAAACAGTAGAAGTAACTGCTTGATGGAAGTTACAAATAGAAAATCATTAGTAGCTTATGTCAGGAAAAATAACTCATGCAGATATGTATTTAGGAAACTTCCTGAAGGCAGTAATGCCTAGAAAAAATCTGCTGGCAGCTAACGTATTAGGTGTATAAGAGATAGAAGGATATGTAACTAGGTGCTTGTTGTAGTTATTTGAAATTTGTGGGAAGAGAACAACCTCTGCAGAAGACTTTATCTCTGGGACAGCAAGCGTATTATTTCTTATTCCTCAGTTCAGTGATATAATCTATCAATTTATTTCTGGTGTTCTACTATAGATAAAGAAACTCATTCAGAGATCTTAACATGTAAGATACATCCAGTTTGACAGGTAAGGATAACTACTGTTTTCACTACATGGAACACGAGGAAAAAACAGTGTATGTACATGTACGTGCATGAGTGTGTATTCTACTATTCTATTCATACTCCTTTCTTTTTGTCACTACAAAGACATCATTCATTGCTTTTACAGTTCTAGAGCTGCCTATCTTTTTAGAGACTAAGGAATTTGCATTTCCTAGTTATTCAATATTTCAATTTTCAATTTTTTTTTTAATAAAACAAAATTATGCATGCATGTTTCTTGTCACTCCAAGTTGTTTTACAATCACAACGCATCATCAGCGCATTCCCACAATCCCTTCAGTAAAATATAATTACATAATCTGCAAAAACTGTTGGCATCAAAGGATTATAAACCAGTTTAACTTAGTTTGTCTACTTTGATCTTCTTTAATATAAGCAATAAGCCAAGTGTAGCTCACCACACTAGATATCAATTTCTACTGTGCTCATGGTGTCAACTTTTCAACCAGCTTGATACTATAAGAAACTTTTCTTTCCTAAAACCTACAATCTCAATAAGAGTTTTCCCTAACCCAATCAACATTATAGAAGATCAAAGATAGGAAACAGAGAGATGCAAAAAATTTTATTTGAAATTAAGCTGACCAGATTCAGTTAAATTTAGTACTTACCTCCTATACCACCAACAGTTACAATAGACTGCACAGCCACGCCACAAGCCTCAGCCAAAGCCATTATGCCAATCACAAATAGACCAATAGATGAGATTTTGTCTAGAGCAAGCAATTTCTCCTTATCAAGTCCTAGTAAACTTTGACTGGACCACGTCCGCGCAAAAACATTTGTCTTCCATCTATGCAAAAACCATACAAATGAAAGTATCACCGCACCCCTCCAAGCGGGTGCAAGATATTGTGAAGTTATAGTTGTTGGAGCTACCATTACAGCGCTGGAAATCAAAGTAAACTGTCATACACCTGAACACGTCATAAAAAAATTATGTGCAATGTGTTTAAGAGAAAATGACTAAGAATATCCCAGAATTTGAATTTAACCCACTTACATTTGTGAGAATGCTATGAAGGTAACTAAATATCTCACTGGGTCTTCCATAGCACCCCAAAAGCTTTTCTCATAAGGAACTGGCTCCCCGGACACGGTTCCTGGAAATAGAGAAATGGGGCCTTGCATTGCATATTTGTGAAATTTCCTCAGAATCTTAGGCATCAAGAACCAAGCTACTAGAGTAGCAGTTAAAGTACCGCCAACTGGAATAACCACCATGTTAAGATAAGGATGTGAATCAAACAACTGCTGAGCATATGGAGTGAGATCATCAGAAGTTTCTTTAACCTTTTGCCCAGCATATGATGCTGTCTCCACCACACTCTTCCATGTATCTTTAATCTTCTCGGTCCAATCACCCACAACAAAAGAATCACCACCAGCATTCATGTCACTTGCATCAGAACCAGCAGAAACTTCTGTGCCACCATCACTGCTTCCCTTTCCACCCGAGGACGATGCGTATGTCCGACAATTAAACATGTGGGTCGTGGAAGCAAGAGGAAGGCCACTCCGGAAACTAAAGCTAGATAATCTAGGATAAACCGAGGAATTTGCTTTACTAAAGAGGTGACCACTAAGAATAGTTTTGGAAGCCGAATTACTAAACTGATTCTTGGCAAAAATTTGAGTTGACTGTACCTCTCCTTTGGAACATGCATGGTTAAGCAAATCACCTGGCAATCTTCCAATTCTTACAAGGTTCGAAGCCACACTACGGTAACAGTGGTACTGTGGAACTAATTCCATACTCAAAGAACTGTTGATTGTGCTTCGTAGACGTCTAACAGAAAAAAGTTTAACAGGCGCCATTGTAATCAAACGAACAACTCAGCATTTAAAAGAAGATAGAAACAATGGCATCGTTTCATGAGATTTCAAATCTGCAAATTCCAGAAAACACTAAACATAAATTCACAATGCAATCAAATCACCCCTAATCATACTCAGATCAAATTCAAATTAATTAAAAACAAGTAAACTCAGAGTCAGACTATTTGAGTCAATTGATAAACCCTAAGCATCGTGGATTTGAAAGCACAAAACGAAGTGTTTGAAAGTAACAAGGTCTTACAGTCTTACTTGCCTTTGAGGCTTTGACATTGAATCGAATTTCATGGATCTTCAAAAGAACCAAGCAGCAACGGGGACAGCGAGTATTACACTGGAAGTTTCTTTTTATGCGTGGAAAAACGGCCCAAATTTTATTTTTTTAAAAAAAAAATGAAAAATGATTCTTATCGCGGGCTTTTTTGTCTAAATAATCTACTTTTATCCATTAATTTCTAAATTACTATATCCTTTTATTTATTTTTCAAAATGCTCCATTTTTTTATAGTTGAGAAATTAGTTTCACCAAAACCAACTTCTTAACATGAATTTTTTTTTTATTTTAACCATGAAAAATTGGTTTCCCTCAAACCAACTTCTTATCTTGTAATTTTTTTTCCTTTTATATATATATATATATATATATATATATATATATATATATAATAGTGGGAAATTGATTTTTCTGCAACCAACTTCTCAACTTTGATTATTTTTAAAAGAATTTCAACTATCTTTTTTTTATTTATATTTTATATTTTCTCTCGACCTAAATTATTTTAAAAGAATATTTTTTAACTTATAATTTTTAATTTTTTTAATTTATCACCTATATTTTATTTTTTTAATATATAATTTATTTTTTCAATTTTTATCTTTAAAAATATCATTTTATATTTTAAAATATTTATTTATAATAGTATTTAATTTATTAATCTTAAAAATTAAATATATAATTTAGTTTATTATAATTAGTGCACTTGAAACAAATAAAATACTTTAAAATTAAAAACTATGACTACTTTCGTAAACTTAAATTGATCTTACAATTAAACTAAGACTTTAAAGGATAAAATGATACATTATCGCAAAAAATAAATTAATCATTTTGTTAAATTCCACCGGAGGTACTACCGCGATTAGGACAGTTGCTGTCCTACACTTTTGCATATGCGAGTGGATTGCAGAGTCCATGACGGGCTCTTCGCATCTCCGGATTGTGACACAATTATGGGCCATGATATTGAGGCTAATATCCTTCATTTTCTACCACTTGGAATTCTTGGCGATAAAAATTAAAAATGTTTTTTAACTTGTATACATGGGACACAAATTGCATGCAATCTAAATGAACTGATGCACATGCAGCAATAACGTGTGAACAAGGAAATCGCAATGCTTGAAATCTGCCACAATCACACCGTGAGTCATTTAGATTAACCTTAAATTTCCCTGCAGGTCGCCCTTCCAATGGGTTAACTAACTCTTCCACAAAAAATTTTATCGACGAGTGGTGATGAATTTATCATCAATCTATTCGGAACTAGCATGAGAACCCCAGAGTCGGCCAATGCTTATATGAATAATTTATATAGGTTTGGGACCCCCTCAAATCTTAACATTTTCGATACAACAAAAGCGAGCATCTCAAATCAACCTACAAGGCTTGACTTGAATGAGGTTGGAGATTTCAACGAGCAAACCCCTAACATCCAACGCAGAAATCCTACACGCAATAGACAACCTTCACAATGTTGTATTGCTTCGTGTATCCTATAAATTTGAAAGTAGTCATCATTTTTATGGTTAAGTACTTTACTTGTTTAAGTCTTTATTTCATTTTTTAATTTTTAGTATTAATTATAGTAAAATAAATTATGTGTTTAAAATTTAAAATGACAAAGTTAGGTATTATTATAAATAAGTTAAAAAAATATTCTTTTAAAATAATTTAGGTTGAGAAAAAATATAAATTATAAATAAAAAAATAGGTGAAAAATTTAAAAAATAATAAATGTTGAGAAGTTAGTTTGGGAGAAACCAATTTTCCACTATCCTCTATATATATATATATATACGTATATATACATGTATATACATATGTGTATACATGTATATATATATGTGTATACATATATATATATATGTACATATATATATATATATAAAAGATGAGAAGTTAGTTTGGGGGAAATCAATTTCTCATGGTTAAAAAAAAAAAAAAAAAAATTCACGTTGAGAAGTTGGTTTTGGTGAAACCAACTTCTCAACTAAAAGAAAATGGAGCATTTTGAAAAATAAATAAAAAGGTATAGTAATTTGAGAATTAATGGATCAAAATAGATTATTTAGATAAAAAAGCCTCTTACTATGTTTAAGAAAATGTCATTTTTAAAAAAAATTAGAGTTCACAAACTTTGTTTTCACAGTACTTTTACCCTGTTTAAGGGTTCGTTTGGCCCGATTTATTTTTTGCTTATAAACGATTTTTAAGTAAAAACTAAAAATAAGAACTTAAATAAAAAACTCAAAGTTGTTGGACAGTTTCATTATTTTGTATTTTATAAGCAATTTACGAGTAAAAACTATTTGTTTAGTAAAAGTATTTTGGGTTAATTTTTTGAAGTTACTTATGATCAATTGTCACATTTCTTTGATATAAAAAAATTAACGATATAAATTAAATGAAATTTGCAATAAAAAATAATTCTTTGATAAAACTCAATATTTTTTATTTTTTAAAAAAACTAAACACAATATAAATTTACCAAAATAATAATTTAACATTAAAATTTTTAAAGACATAAAATTTTAAATAACAAAAAAATTCCTAAAAATTAAAGTGAAATGAGTAATTCATAAAGAATAAGGCGACTTTTTTAAGGTTTTAGCGAATTGCAATTTTTACATAGAGAGAAGGAAAAGATATTCAAGACGTCAAGTGTTAATGAGAATATTCATGTGTTAATTATAATGGTCCCACAAAATAAGTCAGCTTTTTTTTAAGAAAAATCTCATATTTCTAGCTTTTGGCTTAAAAGCTTGCTAGTTTTTTGTATTTTGTACAAAAAAAAATCAGCTTAAATGGTTTTCCACTAATCTTGTTTGGCCCAGTTTTTATTTATAAGAGGAAGAGAAGCCAAAAAAAAAAAAAACTAGGTCAAACACTACCTAAATCTCATATCGAGTAGGAGATATGAGTCAAGAGAACACGCATCAAGTCCTGTTCCTCCTCCACTCACAGAGGCACAAAAGTCAAGACAACAGTTACCCTATGAGTCAAGTTTTTTCTCAACCTTTTTAGGATAAAATTGTGAAGCACTTTATGGTAGCGTTTGGTAGCTAATCAGAACATCACGTTGGAATAGAATAAAACCATATATATTATTTTGTGTTTAGAAAATACTGTGTATAATATGTCTATAACTTTACTTTATTGGGTAAATTGCAATAACTCCCCTCGAGGTTTGGGGAAATTGCACTCCACCCCAAACTTCATCAAAATTATTACTCCACCCCATTTTGATCAGTTAACTAGCATTTTTGGCCCGTCAATCTATCACATAAGTATTAAAAATAAATTTCAATGTTAATGGAAGGTCCAGAACTTGCATATGTGACAAACTAGCATGACAGAAATGATAGCAGTATAGCAGTTAACTAATGTTTTTGTCTCGCCAATTTGCTATATCAGCCTTAAAAATAGTTTTTAAAGTTAACAAATGGGTATCTTTGTAGATGAGACAGATGGAAATGACAGAAACATTAGCTAAGTCAGCAATCAACCGTCAATGGTTAAAAAAAATAGGGTGGAGTGCTAATTTTGGTGAAGTTTGGGGTGGAGTGCAATTTCCTCAAACCTTAAGGGGGGTTATTGCAATTTACCCTACTTTATTTAATACAACATATAAAATTAAATAAAAAAATGTTGCCATTTTAATTTTAAAATTTATTAGTTTTTATATTAATATTTTAGAAAAATAATTTAAATTATTTAATACAAAATTCTTACAAGAAATATAATTATTAAATATACTTTAAAAATAATTATCAAATATAATTTATGTTGAATATATTTTTATTATATAAATTTTCAAAACAAAAATATTTTTGGGTCAAATAAAAAATAATATAAGGTTTAAGGAATTTAAACATATATTATTTTGCCGATAGAAAATGACTAATTGAACATAATGATAATTCTTTTTTCTGTGCTATGCTATATTCTCGTTCGTTCCACCCTTTTCAGTAGAATCAAAGCACCCCATTCAAGTTCCTTAATGTAATGTTATGTTCCTCTCAACTTATACACCAAACGTAGAACAATATCTCGTTCTATTTTATTCAAACATATTTGTCAAACATAGAACAAACTAGGTATACTTTTGTGGAAATTATGCATGTCTCTAAATTTTTCTTGCCAAAACTAAAATATTACATGAAGCCTTTTGATGTTCAAGTAGTGTCTTAGTATAATGTTATCAAACATATGCTTCATAGTAGATTAGGCAGCTAATTTAAGTGGAAAACATCAAATATAACAATGAAGTAGAATATAAGGCCCTAATTGCTGAATTAGAATTGTTGTTAAATCTGAATGCTAAAAATGCCTTGGTCAGAGGGGATTTACAACTAATCATAAAACAACTAACTAGTAAATATAGCTTTTGAACTTCAAATTGGTTGTATATTTTGGATTTGCCTTTGCCCTAGTTAGAGAGTTTGAAGAAATAACTTTAGAGTATATTCCTAGGCTAGAAAATGAAATAGACAATAAGTTAGAAGTTAGAGCAGAAGACATGCTTTTAATTACAAAATTTCTGTTAAGAATTTAGAAATTCTTTGCCAAATCAAAGACAGACTCATTGTTAGTCAAATTTTTGTACATAATTTAAATGCTATTCACAGAAATGATTGAAGATTACTAATCATTAATTATTTGAAAAATCCTAACCAACCAGTGGAAAGGAAAATAAATTTAAGAGCTTTAAATTCTGTGATTTGTGGTGAAAGACTTATTCAAAAATGGTGTGGATAATAGCCTACTTCGTTGCCTTGATGAATTTGAAGAATACATAACATTAACAGAAGTTCATGATGGAGTATATGGTGCTCATCAAGCAAGGGATAAGATGAGGTGGATTCCAAACAAATATAAATATTATTGGCCTACAATGGTCAAAGATTGCTATAATTATGTGAAATCTTGTGAAGATTGTCAAAAGCATTGAAAGATTCAACAAGTCATTGCAAGTGAGTTACATTCAATAGTCAAACCTTGGAGATAAAGTTGTTGAGCTCTGGATATTATTGGGCAGATCCATCCAGCATACTCTAAAGGTCACAAATACATTTTAGTTGGGGTAGACTAGCTATTTCACCAAATGGGTTGAAGCAATACTTTTGAGAAAGGTAGACCAACAAGATGTTATTAACTTTATAACAGTAATTTGAGAAATTGTCAGCAAGGTTGTGATGCAATAGAGAGAACGAAGGGAAACCAGTGTGGTTGAGGATGTCTGCAATTGAAGTTGAATCCGAAATTTCGCATAGAGAAGCACGTAGGATGACGATGTTTGTAGCGTTGTCACCGTCACCGGCGGTCAGTGCAGAAGCTTCATCACGAACAAGAATCACGGTTTTGTTGCGCACACTAGTGCCTATGGTTTCATCGAGCAAAATCGAAGGAACTTCAACGACTGATTTGAGTGAGGCTCCGGTCAGAGAGTCGCAAGGAACCTACCGAAGTGATTTGGGGCTAAAGCAATTCCATGTGCGAGAGCTTCAATCGAAGAGAAACTGAGCCGATTAGGATTTCACCATGGAAGAGCGAACCAAAAGATGGAAGATCAGGAGAAGCTACACATGCGCTGAGATTGGGAAAAAGAATCGCATCATTCGCTCGATCGAATTGCGAAATAGGAGAGGAAGAAAATGGAACCTTAACAGATCCAATCACAATCGACGATGGAGTATCTTCAGGAGTCTCTGTTTCAATGTGTGTATGGTCTTCTTTATTGGAAGAAAGATTTGCAGCTTCAGATTCCGTGAATGTGGAAATGGCGAGAAGAAAATTCTTGAAGGCACCATGCTTCCGTTTGAAGCTTCGATGTTTGGCTCTCAAAATTGTGTTTGTAGCAGCGGAAGATCGAACAGGATCATCATCATCCTCCCCTAGGGAGGGCTCTGATGCCATAACAGTAAAATTGGAATAGTCTCCATAGAAATTTGAATAACCTCCATAACAATGATCATAGTCATAAAAAGAAGAGAAAGCAAAAGCCTCAAGATTGAGATTAACACTCATTAAATTGAATTGATTAAAAGATGATTTTACAATAGGTAGAATGGGCTTATATAGCCTCACTAAGTAAAGCTTCTCTAATAAGCTAACAAGATGTAACTAACTCTTTAACTAATTTGTATATGTCTAATACTTTATTGAAAAAAATATAATTCATCACTTTGGTATCCTAGAATCTATTACCCTTATCAAGGATCAATTTTCACTAGTCAAAAGATGGTAAGGTTTGCTAATGAAATAAAAATCAAGTTATTAAACTCAACCGCGTATTATGCTCAAGCAAATGGCCAAGTCGAAGCCATGAACAAAATCGTTATTGGTCTAATCAAGAAGCATGTAGGTAAGAGGTCAAAGTGTTGACATGAAACTCTTAGTCAAATCTTATGGGCTCAAAGGAATTCTCCGGTAGAGACCACTTATTATTCACCTTAGAAATTGACTTATGGTCACGATTCTGTCTTACCCCTAGAAATACATCTAAATTAAGTTAGAATACAAAGACTGAATGAATTTCCTAGTGAAGATTCTTGACAATGATGTCTGATGAGCTTAATCAATTAGATGAGGAAAGACTTTTTGCTTATGAGAAAAAGTGGCCAAATTTTATAATAGGAAAGTAAAGTCAAAATTCTTCTCAAAAGGAGATTTAGTATGGAAAGTTATTTTACCCATGTATAAGAAGTTAAATGCCTATGGTAAATGCTCTCATAATTAGGAAGGATCTTCTGAGGTAGAAAAAGTCCTCTTAGAAAATGTTTTTTCAATTAAGTTAATGGGTTCTAACCAAGTTTTAAATTCAATCAATGGGAAGTATTTGAAGAAGTTTAAGCCCACAATGTATGAGGTGATATAATCTTTTGAACTGAAGTTAGAAGAACTAGTATTTACTAGATCAAGTTTGTTTTGACTAAAGTATTAGAATCGAAAAATATGAGACCAAAGACAAGTGCATGCATTAAAAGGTCAAAAGTTATTATTACATAAAAAAGGAAAGGAGACAAGTATTAAAAATTATAAGGAAAGGAAATCCTAACCTAAAGAAATAAAGTCAGAATGGAGATTTCTTCATCATTTCATCATAAAACTTCTTGAGTTCTCCGAAGATTGATGCTCTCTAACTCAACTTCAACATTTTGGAGTTTTTGACCAGGAAGGTGTCTAATCATCAACTTGGACTTTAGCCTTGGCGTCAAAAGCAGACCTTTCTGACTCACAAGTCTCCAAGTTGGTTTCCAAAAAGCTCTTCTTTCCTTCAAACCCTTCAATTTCTGCTCTAAATCATCAAGTAATCTTATTAATGCATCTTGCACAAATGAAACAAAAACATCACTTGGAACTATGCTTTTCGCGATCGAAGAATGTTGCACAAATGAAACAACAACATCAATAATCTCCTTGATGCATCCTTCTTGAGTAATTTTTGAGGAAGCATAATACTTAGACCACCATGTGTCAAACTTTGTTGTAGTATCAAAAGATAACTCAAAGTCGAAAAGAATGATGATCGAATTTTTTTTTTCTCTTTATCCAATATAGCCTTCAACGCAAGTATGTCTTTAACCTTATACCTAGTAATGAATTTTCCCTCCTTCAAAAAATGAGGGGTAGGTATCAACTCAACCATCTCAAATTGTCTTGATACAAAATTGGGATTGTGAGGGTAAAGTCGAAATTCCTCCGTAGTGGATTCGATAGGGAAAATTATTTTCGGACAAAAAACACTCATCCAAATCATATTGGCTTCTAATTTCTCCACAAAGCTTTCTTATCTTATATTATTTAATGCAAAGATAAACCACTTGGAATCTCTTTAAAAAGCCTCATTCACTCAGAACTAGAAGGGAGGCTGCATATTTGAGGTTTTAGAGACAATTTTAGTGAGAGAAAGAGCAGAGAGCATAGATTCTAGCGAGAGCATAGGATTCACAATTGAAGCGACGTCTCTTCACCTTGCTTTGTATCGTTAGCTACCATGAGTAGCTAATCCTCTCGTGTTTACGATTGAATGTAATTAATCAAACTCTCTTACTCAATTCATCTTTCATATAGTTATTGTTTATTCATTCGATTTGGGTTCTCATCTCTTTGCTTAATGCTTGTTGTATCTTGATCACCTATTACATGATTTTAGATTTTAAACTACTTCAAGAGAAGTTTTCTTAGATCCGAACCGAATGAAAATCTCAACTTGCCACTATTCTAGAGATAAATAGTGATCGACCTGATTGCCGTTTTCGAACAAGCACTTTTTCTTAAAGCGGAAGTGTTTTCATTTAATTCAAGAGATTGGGTTTTATGAATAACTAATCTTAGGATCATTAAATTGAGAGATCGTTTAATGTGATTTTAGCGTGTGCATCAAATCGTGGTTTATTCAATAGCTATCCCTAATTGATTGTAGAGTATGAAAGGGAGATTGGTGAAGTTCAATCCCAAACCCCTCAAATATTGTTGTCTCAACTCCCAATTTACTTCTTTGCATTCTTTTCTTTTAGTTTCTTGAATCCATTTTTATCAAAACTTTTATTGTTTTACTTGCTCGACAATTAATTATTAGGTAAAAATCTAAAAAAACACTACTCCTTGTGGTTCGACAACCCCTTTTTTACTATACTAAAACAAGTTCACTTTAGTTCACGCTAAAGTATCAACAATGCTCTCTAAACTTATTGACATTAGGGAGATCAGAAGATTTTGGTCGAAGGTAAGCCAGTTTAAAACCTTTATTAGATTGACAGACATTAGAAGGCTGTTAACACTTTAGGAACAATTAAAGTGTAACTCGTAATAGTATAAAGGTATAGATTATCGTTCCCAGAGATCACTTGTTAGGTAATTTTGCCTAGCAATTATTAAGTGTAACGAGAAAAAAATATTGGATGTAGAAATTGACAGAGAACTAGAAAAAGAAAAATTTAATGATGATTCAATTAGAATTGAGCTCTCGCGATTGAATTTCAATACTCACCCCACATTTGTTCCCTCTTTTAATCCACTTATACAGATTTAATTTCTTCTATTCTTATGTAATATCTCTAAAATCACTAATATTGATCCTTCGAATATTAGATTATAAGAAATTGTCTTTATACATCAATCCCTCGAATATATAGAACGATTTCTCAGCATTAATATCGAGATATTATGAAGTATTCAATCAATTATGATATATCCCTAGGATGTTAATTGATTGAGGTTTATGCCCAGTTTCGGTTCTTGAAAGATCGTTCTCAATACAACTTTAAACCTAACGGCAATTAATAATTGGGACTTTTAATCAGGTTCAGTTCTTGGAAGAGTGTCCCCAATACAACCTTAAACATATCCACAATTAACAAATAGAGCGCAAAAATTATCAAGGCATTAAGAATAGAGAAGAAAACCAAGATATAGCACAAAATCATTCTTTTATAGATTAATAGAGTTTAATCATGAAAAGAGTTGAGAATTTACATCCAATCTCAAAAAAAGGATTTAGCTACTCACCGTAGCCATGACAACCGCAAAGGAGATAAAAAAATAGATGAAACACATGAATCGTAACGTCATTGCTTGTTTCCACTTTCTCTCTCTTGAGTTTATCCCAATTCTCGCTTCGTCCTTAGTTCTGAGTGAATGAAGCTTTTTAAAGAGATCCTAAATGATTTATCTTTGCTCAAGATAAGATAAGATAAAATAATATAAGATAGGATTTTTTGAGATTTTCTCATTTTTCTTCACCCTTGTCTTCTGTGCCTTTATTTAATTACCTGCAACCCAAAAATTTTAGGATCAAATCTTATTTAAATCAATCAACTCTCTACTAAAGATAAGTTGTTTCCTTCTTCCTAGATTTTTAGGAAATTCAAATAAAAGATAAAATAAATCTTATATAAATGAATCAAATCTTCACCAAATTAACTAAAATTTATCACTTATCAACCTATGAAAATGTTGAAGTAGAAACCTATGATCAAATTAGACAAATTTGGTGAATCCACAAGATGACTGAATTGAGAAAGATGAGATTGAAAAGTTAATGGATGTAGTTCAGTTAAGTTTTTGCATCAAAGAATGAGGGTTTGATTGGTTAAAGCTTCATCCTTTGGTTGTCGAATAAATCTCTTATAAGTAGAAGATTTGTGTTTTTCTAATTAAAAGAAAACAGAAAAATTATAAACTATTTTTGAAAGTAACCATCTTTACATTTGTCAACCCATATCAAATTGGTTTACACCGTTGCATTTTAAGTGTTTATAATAGTGAGCTCAAGTCTAGATTGGTTTATGTGTTTGTATTTCATGAACCCATATCCAATTGGTTTTCAATATGACATTGCATTTTTTTTTTCATATTTGTAAACACATATCTAGTTGGTTTGCAAAGTCGTATTGTTTATAAACCCATCTACCGTTGGACTGTAATCAGGGACGGATCTAAGGGGAGGCCTTGCCCCCCCCCCCCCCCGCCCCCCCACGTAATAGTAGTTATATATCATATAGTTGGATTCAAATCATGTATCTCCAAATCATGTCCTTGTCCCACCAATAGAATATCGACACGTCATTGAAAATATTTCCTTTTAATTTTAATCTTTAATTTCCTAATAAATTTTTTTAATGACGTGATAATATTCTATTGGTGGGACATGATTGGAGACATAATTTGAGGACACATGATTTGAATCCCATATAGTTAGCACATAGACCATTACACACGTGTAGCAAAACGACATTCAACGTCTTTTACTTGTGTCATGTCGCGGGTTTGAATCTGCTAAGGCGCAAATCTTCATCTTTTTTCTATTGTTTCCCTCATTCTTCTTTTTCCTTTCTTTTTTTCTCTATTATTTTTTTCTATTCATTTCTCTGTTTAATTCCTATATTCTTTTTTTCTTAGTTTTAAATTCTTTTAGCATTGATTCTCTTTTCTATGCTACTAAATATATTTTTTCTTTTGTTATTTGAAAAAATTATGTTGTTTTAGAGAGCTAGTATTTAATTTTCACAAAAGCTATTATTGTTGTGTTTTAATAATTTTTATAACAATAAAATTATTATTTTAATGTTCATAATTATAACTTTGAAAAAAAAATGATGCAAATAACAATCGATATTCTTTTTATACTCGATGATTTTCGTTTTGTTTTTCTCTCAAATTTTTAAATATTTTTCTCTTTATTTATGAATTCTCTGTATACTTAATAATTTTCATTATTATCATTTAAAATTTCACTCTCCAGTAAAAAAATGCCCCCCCACCCACTAGGTCTTTCTGGATTCGTCCCTGCCTGTAATATTTTATTTTTCATATTTGCAAGCCCATATGAAGTTGGTATTCACAATTTTTCATGCTTGTGAACTCATATCTAGTTAGTTTGCAAGGTTGTATTGTTCATGTTTATGATATCTAGCTAGTTTACAATGTTCATTTTTCATGTTTGTGAACCCATATCCCATTGGTTTACACCGTTTAATTTTTCATATTTTGAGCCTATACCAAGCATGCTTTTTTAGATCTTCCATCGAGGTTGGATTATCTCTGGCCAGATGCTTTGTCAAACTACTTAGATACACACCTTTAGTTAGAAAATACAAAACCATATTTGGTTCTATGGCTTTTACTTCTAAAGCTTCATTTTTAAAATGAGTTATATACTCTCTTAATGATTCATCTTTATGCTACTTTATCATTTCAAGATAGAATTTAGATTTAAATTGTTGTTTGCTATTAGTAAAGTGAACAAGAAACTTATCTCTTAAGGTCTTTCAGTCATTGATGGAATTTGGGGGAAAACCCATAAACCAACGCCTTGCTAGCAATGTTAGGGTTAATGAGAATGTTCGACAGATAATATGTTCTTTGACTTCTTGAAAAGCTATCGTATGTTCAAAAGCCTTTATATGTTGCAAAGGGTCTTTAGATTTGTTGTAATCATCCAAAAAGGCGCACAAACTAAAAATTTAGTGGCAAGTCATAGGACATAATCCATGCAATGAACGGGTTATTGCATAACCCAAAAGAAACCTGATTCTCTCCAACTTTATCAGGCTCAAGTTGCACCACCAGTTGTTGTTGTGTATTCCTTTGAGGAACTTCTCCCTCAACGCATTATGGCTACGTTTAGGGTTGATGTTAGCACTCTAATCATCCTTAGGGTTAGCCCTCTTATCGGGTACCTAACTCTCTATCAACTTGCTCAGCTTCTCTATTATATTCCTCAACTGATGGATCTCATCCTCCAGGAATGTTGTTCGTCCTTCTCAGGCCTCTAAGTGTACCGAGGGTTGTTCTGCTGCACTTTTTGAATTGTTTCTCTTGGAAGATTTAGGATCCCCTTATTCTAGACTCTCTTGTTTTGGTTACCATTGTAATTCTTCCCCTAGTACTCGTCATGGTGATAGATGCAAGAAAACTGTTTTACTAGATTTTTCTACAGAAGGCATCAATGATATAATCAAATCGTAAAATAGAACCACGATCATAAAAAGTGGGAGTTACCAGGAAGAAGGCGTGGATGGAAATCCTCTGAGTGTCCTTGAGAGCTTGACGACGTACTAGAGCAATGGTGAGGTTTATACCAGCAGAGACTCCCACGATCAGTGACTATCTTAATTATTTTGGAGTCTCTATTGCTTTTTGTCACATGCCCATCGGATACGTGCTTAGTGGATTTGGGCTCAAAGCCCAAATTTGTATGGCCCTAACTCAATAGGAATGATGTTAGGTAGTGTTCTTCCTTCTTATTCTAGTATAGGCTGAGATGGAGAGTGACTGAGATTCTGGTTTATAAACAACATGAACTGTGGTCCCATATGTAAGTCCACAACAATCTTATTTTTTCTAAGTGGAGTTCTTATCCTTAACTCTCCACTAATTAATCTCTTTACTACAATCACGCAGCCTTTTTCAACTAAAGTAGGGTGTCCTATATGGATCAAACAACACCCTCAACAAATTATTTACATAAAAAGTTTGAACTCCACAAAAAAAAACATAACGACAAAAATATATTTAATTGATCTGAAAACAAAAGCTAAACTGATAAAGCATACAAAATCCTCATTCAGTAATGAGAGTTGGAGAGAGAAAGAAGGGAAAGATAATGAGAGGTTTTTTCTTGAAAAAAAAAAGATGGAAAGATTGAGAAAATGAAGAATTTTCTCAGAAAATGAAAGATGAAATTAGAGAGAAAAATCTCATTGTTGCAGTAGAAGAAAAAATTCCTCTATATCATATCAGAGTTTATGATCTAAAGGTAAAAGAAATTAATTGAAAGGGAAAATATAAAATAGTATTATTAATGTAATGTAAAAGTGATTACAAAAGGAGCACAACTAATGCTTATATACATTAAGGGAAGGGGTGAAATACTACTAACTATATATCTCTAATAACTATTCAATGTTTTATTAATTATTAATAGAAAAATAAAAGGAGCTCGAGGATCACATTGCTTAAGAATCAACAATCATATCCTTCACCTCCTCGAATCAAAATTTCTCTAACAACTTTGCTTTTAGCCATATTAATAATTGTGAGCTGCAGTTGCTTCGAGATTTGTTGCAAATGCAATTTTATTTGCAGTTACACAAGTTACTTGTTTTTTTTTCCTCTAATTTATATTTAAATTAACTTTACAGAAAAAATGAAGGAATGTTAAAACATTTGCCATGCAAATATTTTGTAGTTTTCCGTAACAGTTCCGAGCGCGTTACCGTGATTCCGTGTATACTTACAAAATTTCACATATTTATCTTGTGAATAAAGTGGATATTATTCTCATTATTCTGTTATGGAGAAAAACAAGAAATGCCTCTTTCTCTGGTTTTGCTACGATTATTATTATATTTATACTTTATACTTTATGCGTTGGTGATTTTCTGCGTGGACACGTGTCCACCACAAAAGAAAGAATCTCAAACAAGAAAGAAGATGTTTGATGTATATTTACACTTCCTTATACCAAAAATTTAACTTTTGTGATAATTAAATGTAAAATGTATTAATAATCATTAATGATATACTAAACACTTCCAAACAAGAAAGTGAACATAAGCTAACGAATTTAATTTAATTTTATATAAATATAAATCTAGTAGATAAATTATTTGATTAATTAAGTGTTTAGTTCTTGAATTTTAAAAAGAGTACGTTTTTAGTCTTTAAATTTTAAAATACGTTTTTAAACACTAAACTCTAAAATATATAATTTTTAATTCCTGAATTTTAACGAGAATACGTTTTTAGTCCATAAACTTTTGAATACAAAAACTAAAAATTAATTCCAATAAACTTTCGTTAAAATTCAAAAATTTTTAAAAAAAATGTGTTTTTGAAATTTAAAGACAAAGAATATACTTTCTAAAGTTCAGAAATTAAAAACTTAATCAACCCTCAATTTTTTTTTTAGAAAAGTAAGTTTAATAGTGAGGAGATACTCTCTAGTCCAAAATATCCAAAATAAGAATTAAAATCTCTGAACTTATAGAGATACCTAAAAAGAGTAAGTGGAAATTTAAATTTATGACCTATTACATAAAATTGATAAACCCTTTTGAGCTTATCTAGTAGATAACTGAATCCTTATGCTAATAATTTAGTCATATCTAATTTTTGAAAGAATTTACCTTAAAGATATCTACAGTTTGCAAAAAAATACAAATAAAGTAAACCATAAAATCAGTTTCTAAACTTGTAAATCTTATTAGTATGTGATTGATTCTGCGATAATAAAATTAATTTTAAGCTAAATAAATTTTATAAAATTGATTTAGACTCAAATTAATTATAATTGATTCTCATCATAATAAAAATAACCTTAAATTACTTCTAGCAAAATTTAAATTTAATCCTCAAAAGTCAATTATATTATAATCAACCAAACATATTTTTTTATAAGTTAAAATAGGTTTGATCAAAGTTAAAAATGATTTTTTTTTCATTCTATATATATTTGAATCTAAATTAGTCCTTAAATTATTATTATTTTTATATTATTTCATAGTTTTTCAACTTATTAAGTATATTTTTCCAAAAATTAAAATGTCCAATAAGTTGATAATTTATAAATTAACATACAAAAAGAACTAAGTTAAAAATTAATGCAAAACACTTTATAATTTTGGAGACTAATTTCATTGTTTTTTTTTTAAAAAAAAAGTAATTTTTTTAATTGTGTTTTTGCATAAATAAAAGGGAATAAACCGACTGCAGAGTTTGCCTCTAGTCTAGGTTTCTTTTTCTCTGTTGAGTCCAAGATCTCTCATGTGAAGGGGCTCTTGTGTTTCACACTTAACCCTCTTTTTTCAATCTGAGTCCAACAAAGATTAAAACTTAACCAAATCCACTTCACCCCTTTTTTTTCTCTCTTTCATGGGGTTCTCATAAACATGTTCAAAACCTCATTTTTCAGGTTCTGATTCTTGCTCTGTTTCTCCATGTCCACTATGAAGAACAATCTGAAAGACCTAGATCATCTTTACACTTCATGGAGCTTTTCAAAGCTAATGGCTTTCTTCTTCCTCTTAATTTCAATCTCTTACCTCTTCTATTCTCTCAGATTCATTACCAATTCCTACCATTGTGACCCCCAAATTCACCAAAACCCTCACATTTCCACCACCCATCTCTCAAACCCCATCACAACAGAAATCACAGAACAACCAGAACCCAAATCACCATCATCATCAAAAACAAACATTTCCCACATAGTGTTCGGAATTGGAGCCTCATCGAAGCTCTGGAACCGCAGAAAAGAGTACATAAAGCTCTGGTGGAACCCCAAAATGAGAGGGGTCGTTTGGTTAGATCAGAAGGTAAAAATCGAACCTTTAGACGAAAATTCGTTACCCCAGTTGAGAATCTCACAAGACACTTCGAGATTCAAGTACAAAAACCCAAAGGGTCACAGGTCAGCCATAAGGATCTCAAGGATAGTTTCGGAGACATTAAGGTTAGGGATGAAGGAGGATGTGAGGTGGTTGGTGATGGGTGATGATGACACTGTGTTTGTGACAGAGAATCTGGTGAAGGTTCTGCAGAAATATGACCATGAACAGTTTTATTATATTGGGAGTAATTCTGAGAGTCACTTGCAGAATATTTATTTCTCTTATAATATGGCTTATGGAGGTGGAGGTTTTGCAATAAGTTACCCTTTGGCTTTGGCTTTGGAGAAAATGCAAGATAGGTGTATTCAGAGATATCCTTCTTTGTATGGTTCTGATGATAGGATTCAAGCTTGTATGGCTGAACTTGGTGTTCCTCTCACCAAGGAAAAAGGGTTTCATCAGGTTAGTAATTTCTACTATTCTCTAGAATTTTCTTGATTAATCATAATTAGTTACATAATTCGTGAGTAAGCGTATCAATACCCATTAAACTGACATATTAACAATTGATAGCTTTATGTTAGTCCTTAAATTTTAAAAAGTCATTTGATTCTGATGTTTAACTTGTCAATTCGTCAAATCAGACATACTATTTAGTTTTTGGATAAGGACTAATATATTCGACAAATTGTTAGTTTTTTTTAGTCATAAAAAAGAATAATTAGGGATGAAAATAGTTTGGGCCGAAATAGACTTCGATTGATCAGGTCTGATTTGGGTCTGCTTCTGAAATTAGAGAAGTGAGCTTAACTAGTCATAGGTTTTTTTTTTTAATGCCTACAAGCCTAATTCATAATAAAATTCTTAAAATTATTTAAAAAATATACTTTTAAATAAGTTAGTTAGCATAAAGACATAAATAAATTAGTAAAAAAAGACACAACAAATGTACAATAATAAAACATAACACTAAAATTTTTACATAGTAATAATACTAATAACATATATAATCAATCATATTATAATTTTTTATTATTATCACTAATTTAAAGGAGCTGGTTTATTAAGTTTAAAAGTCTTTTTGAAAAGTCTAGCTTGACTTGTTTTATTAAATGGACTTTTTAAATAGCTTTAGCCTTGGGCTTGATATAAGCTTTACTTGGGTCTGTCTCTCGAGCGACCTGACATATTTTTACCCCTAGGTACAATAATCGAAGATTGAATTTGAATATCCACACGTTTATATTTTCATATACTCAATAACTAAACTACATGACATTTATAATTGATGGACTAATACAAAGGTTTCTTTTAGTTCAAGGACTAATGTATAGACTCAACTGAAGTTTAGGACTAATTTGATGGTTTATTTTTAGTTTTGGTTTTGCACTGTTTCTGTTTGTTTCCTCAGAAAACGTAGGGAAGAGGGTGAAATTAACAGAAAGTAAGTGAAATTGATTTATTATCACCAACAAAAAAGGTGAAAATGAAATAATTGAAAATAAACAGAAATGAATAGACAAGGAAATTAAGTGAGTCTGTGACTTTACACATTGACTGGATCAAGTCAGCATATGATATGATTGATATCCTCTTAATGGGAAAATTTAATTATTTGGGAGTGATAGAAAAGGTGAGTTAATGGACAAAAAAGAAAGTAGAAGATTTTTCAGTTCGTACAATTAAGTTAGAAAATCTTTATTGAGCTTGAGTTTGATCTTGTTAGACCAATAATACCAATCTATGTTCACCAAAAGAGAAATTTAATTGGACAAAATTAGCATTAAGGACCAATATTGGGTTATATGAAAAATTAAGGGACTGAAACTATAATTAATTCACCTTGAAAATTAGGGATAAAAAGTAATTTACATGTATAGTATTTATTTAGTTGTATATTTAACTTATCAACAATATAATGATGATATAGTTATTACTAGTACGATTTATAGTGTTCTAGGTGACCATAAATGCCATGAAATTAAGAAGCAAAAAGACAAACAGAAAATGTCATAACTTGATAAATATACATTAAAAATATAACAATTTTCTTTTAGATCCCTAAAGATTGTTCAAATAATTTATTGTTTTGGTATTTATGGTTTAGATCATTCCATTTCCATGCTACTTACTAAATGTAGTTAGTTTTTTATAAGACAAAAGTAACGGAATAGGGGGAATTTAAGTTAATGGTCAATTTATTCCTTTTTTTTAATATATATAAAAAGTATGAGTTAGAATTTTCTAAAGTCTACTTGATGTTAAATATAAATAAATAGATACAATTTTTTCTTTATAAGTCTTACTTATTAAATTACACTTATAAAATTATAATATTTATTTCTCTCATATTTGATATTAAAAGAACATGATAGCATTTTAACTTAAAAAAATATATAGTAGTATTTAATTTTCAAATCATATGGTCTTCTCTAATTGACTTGCTTTTTCAAACCTAAACCATTAATAATTGCTAGCTCTTCATCCACCATTCCAGCTTTATTCTCTATACTCCACCGACTCAATAGTTTCATTTTTTTTAAATCTATGCAACGTTGTATATGTTATCTATTTTAAAAGAGAAATCTTTTTATAGTAAAAATAAAAATTAATTGAGTTTTGTGTTGAACATATATTTATTATTCATAGTTTTTTTATTTTGAGATTTTTATCCTATATAATAATTATATAAATTATTTTTTTTCTTTTTTAGTTTTTTCCTTTTAAAAGTCTTGACTCTCGTTAAACAATGTTTCTAGGATACTTGTTAATATGATTAAGATTAAAAAATATTAATAAAATATATATTATTACATTTTTTTGAAAATATTAAAAAATTATATTTTTAACAAATTTTTACTGCTTTTTTTATTCTAAAATATTAGTAAAAAATATCACACATTAAGGAGGATAATTAATTTATTTCAAATATGAATAAACTAAATTAATCACTCATTAGATAGAAGAATGATAAAAATAAAATAAAAAATATATTTTTAGTATTGCAAATGTGATAAATAATTTAAAATTAAATTTTTTTATTTACTTAAAATGACTATTATTTTAGAAAAAAAAATATATTTGACTCGTTAAATAAAAAGTATCTTAAAAGCATTAAATAATATTTTTCTAAAGTCTTTTTCTCATTCATTCATGTATGTGTATTTAACATAAAAATTTAAAGGAACTTAATTTTAGTAGGAATATAATTTTGTGGTGCAAATCAGCCACGTGGTCACTCTGCAAATTGTGAGGTGCAGTTGAAATACACCCCACTCATATTCTAAGCTAATGACTATTGAACACGTGGATTATATTAATTGACATAAGTGTTTTAGTTTTTTTTTTTTTTTTTCCGCTCTGTGTTTTAGTTTAACCTGAAATTTGAATATATATAGCCACGTTAAATAATTAGAATTGCCTCCCCTGGGTACTTGTGCGCTAACACCTAGTACAAATTCAATGCTAGCAGACATAAATTTAGTATAGGAATAAAATAATAGAATAATAAATATAATAAATACTTAATTACTAATTTAATAATAAATAGCACAATGACGGATTAAATTTAAGGGTTGACTTAGCCGTGTAAGATCCTTCTAAATTGATAGGAGAGACTATTCACAGCCGAAAAACCTGTGTTTGAATCTCACCTATGTCAAATTTTCGAGACCAACATTACAGTACGAACGAGATTAATCTCATCTTAAGAGAAAAAAAAAATATAATAATGATAATATTAGTGAGAAAGCATAAAGCACGTCGTAGTCGCACTATGAGAATCGAAGGCACAATAAGGTCGATGATTGGTAAACTTGTCTTAATTTGTCGGTTAGGTAAAACCCTTCCCAGTTCCCACTTCACCTATTTAATTAGTATTTAATTATAATTAATTATTGTATTGTTCGATACTTTATGATTAATTTTGTGACACTTGTTTTTTTTTTGGATGAACCAAACAAATTTATTAAAATGCACCAGAAGTGCAGAAAGAGTACAAGCTGGACAGAAACATAGCAACAGGACCACTAAAACAAAACATAGCTACAACACAGAACAGAGAAGCAACATGTCAAAACAAAACCCAAAAGCAACTAAAAAATAGACCCACGAAACCAAGACCATAGCAATCTCAAAGCTAACAACCCACAACAGGTAACCCCATACAAATTCTTGGTTCTAGTTCCCAGCTAGAAAAAGCATAACCAAAGCCTTTCTTCCTTGATTTTAACCAAGACCAAGACATCAATTTTACTTGGTGAAACACCATGTCCAAGACCAATTCCTTATTGTCGAAAACCTTTTTATTCCTGCAGATCCAAATTTCCCATAGAGCAGCGAACCAAATGACCTGCCAAGCTGTTTTCAGTTCCTCATTACTGCAGCTTAAACCATGAAATTGAGCAAAATGGTCCCTACAATTAGATTGAAGAACAGAATATAAACCCAGCCAATTCAAAATTTGAGACCACAACATAACTGAAAAACTGCACTGGAAAAATAGATGGTTTGTAGTCTCCTCCGTCTCATTACACAAAACACAATTAGTCGTCTCTGATTGAATCACACCGCGGCGCCGTAAATTGCTTCTAGTAGGAATGCGATCCAAAACTGCTTTCCATGCAAATGATGTTATTTTTGACGGAACATATTTGTTCCAGAAGTAAATAAAGAAAGGGTCAGGCACCGTTGACGCAGCGAGATGATAAGCGGAGCTTACTGAAAATGAGCCATCCTTCTTAGCTTGCCACCACCAAACGTCTTGGGTGTTTTCCTGAATCTATACATTAGCTAAATCAAGCAACAGATTATTAGCATAGCGTCTCTCCCACCCTCACAACCTTCTCTTCCAACCTAGACACCAGTACCAAACCCCATGAACCCTCAAACCCATATCAGCTACCTTAGAGAGTCTGTTAGAGGCAACTCTATAAAGCTTACTGAACTTGACACATAAAGCCTCCTCACCCACCCAAGTATCATGCCAAAACGAAATGTAGCTTACTGAACTTGACACATAAAGCCTCCTCACCCACCCAAGTATCATGCCAAAACGAAATGTCCCTCCCGTCACCAGTTTTCTTAACCAAATTTCTTTGCAACCACTTACAACTCCTGTATCTAACCGAAAACAGTTTCAACAAATCTTGCCACCAAAAGGAACCTTCACCCGAAGTCATACAAAAGTCCAAACCTTCCACAATTGTTACATATTAAAAAACCCCTCGTGACTCCACAATCACACAATTTTCCTACCCTATAGGATTTTTTTTTAATATTTGACATAAGATAAAGAAAAAATTAGTAGAGCAACCAAATTTTAAATTTGAATATTTAGAGTATTAATCGTATTACTCGACTAAACTTGTGTGTTTGCAACCGCATTAATAGGAAAGAAATTGTGCGTATATTTTTTTGGCGTTGATAAACGCGTCACACCTTTTAATAGAGAAGCTAATCTTTTTTGTTAAAACTTATTCGAAAGTGAAGAGAATGTGTTTCTAGCTAAGTTTTTCCATAAAAGAATGTGACGCTATTATTGAAAGGAATGACATGTTTATTGGCCATCTTAATTTAGAGCATCTTTCTCGTTATTTTTTCATGATTTGACTTTGTTTTTTGTTTTTTATGATTAGTTTGATGTGTACGGCAATCTCTTCGGGCTTCTTGCAGCCCATCCTGTTGCCCCATTGGTTTCGCTCCATCATTTGGACGTCGTAGAGCCCATATTCCCAAATGTGAGTCGAGTCCAAGCCTTGAAGCGGCTCAAGGGCCCCATGATATTGGATCCAGCCGGGCTCATGCAACAATCCATTTGCTACGACAAAACCCGAACCTGGACCATATCCGTTTCATGGGGCTACGCGGTTCAAATATTCCGTGGTATTTTCTCTGCCCGGGAGATGGAAATGCCGGCGAGGACCTTCCTAAACTGGTACAAGCGAGCCGACTACACCGCCTATCCATTCAACACGCGCCCGGTTAGCCGGAACGTTTGTCAGAAACCATTTATTTATTACATGACTAACGCAATTTATAACAAGGATACTAATGAGACCGCAAGCCGTTATGTTCGAGTTCAATCGAACCCAGAGTGCAAATGGAAAATGGAGGATCCAACCCAAATCAAAGTGGTAGAGGTTTATAAGAAGCCTGATCCGCATTTGTGGGACAAGGTGATTACAATTTTCTTTACTTAATTGTTGACTCTTTATTTTTTGACATTGAAGTGGATTTGGTTTTGATGGTTTGTGCAGGCTCCAAGAAGAAATTGTTGTAGGGTTCAAAGTACAAAGAAGAAAGGAACAATGGTGATCAATGTGGGAGAATGCAGGGAAAATGAAGTAGTTGAATTACATAGTTAGAGATCCAACGAGCTTGTTGATAATTTGCTATAACTTTTATATATGTATTTCTTCTTTTGTAAAATGATTTATCTTGAAAATAACTAGGCGGCTAGTATATACAAATTAACAATGAGTTTTACTAGTAGTTTAAATTAGTTTCTCCTTAGAACATGTGTATTTTTTTCTTTACAAATTAACAAATTAGTCTGTTGTTGGAAACTGAAAGAAAAGAAAAAAAAGAAAGAGAAGAGAACACAGAGCCAGCCTCTCACGCCATTATCTCTTCTTTTCTTCAGATCAATCTCTCTTCCTCCATCACATAAACAGACTAGTCACACCCTCATAAGTTCCTTCCATTTTTATCTCTCTAACCTCTTTCACGTCACTCTCTGTCCGCGCACACACATTCTCCTTTTCTTTTTTATTTCCCAATCTCCATAAAATACCGCTAACCACCACAAACCACCGTCAACGGAGAAGTCGTTAGTCTTCCCTTCTTGGTGTTGGAATCCCCTTTTAAGTTGTCGCCGTTGTCACTGGTATCGCACCTCTGCTGCAGTCCACACTGTTGCCTCTGTTGCTGTTCGCACCGCTGCTTCTGCTACTATCCGCACCGTCGCCTCTGTCTGCAACATCACAGCGAATCAATTGTCCGCACAACAGAAGAAGGAGAAGATTTCTTTGTTTGTTGTTTCTGTTTTGAATTGTGGTCTTTTTTTTTTCTACTTTCTGCACCGCCTACGCTTTTGGTACTGTACTGTATGTTTTTTTTGTTATCTTGTTTTATAGAGAGCCTGTTTGTTTCATTTCTGTTTTGAATTCTGGGCCTTTTTGTTTTTTACTTTCTGCACCATTTGAGTTTATTTATTTATGTTAGTTTTTTGTTGACTTCTTGTTTTTGGGTTTTTTTTACTTTCAACACCCTTTGAGTTTTTATACTGTATATTTGGTTTTTGTTGACTTCTTGTTTTTAGGCTATTATTGGCACTGTTGGACTGCAACCCAATTAAAAAAAAGATATAATTTAAAGTTTCTGAATAAATTATTTTGTTGACCATAGAATAAACCAATAAATTTTAAAAGAATTAAGCCTCTATTTTATTTGAGTGATATTCTAATGGTATAATAAGGATATTTAATAAAAATAAATTCTTGATCTGATTGAGTGGTTATCCTGCTGTCAAGACCAACGTGTCATATAGTTTTATTGAACGGTTTTCCGTCGCTGATTGTAGGTGCAACAAAATTAAACTTTGATTAGATTGAGTGACCTTTTTCATCGTCAGAGTCAAAGGCGTGCACGAGTTATTAAATAGTTATCTATGTTAACCCCGTGTATATATAAAATTGGCCTTGATTCGATTGAGTGGTCATCTCATCGTAAAATCAAGGGCATTTCATGGGTTGTTGAACACCGTAATATCAATAATCATATACTTACAATAAATTCACACGATGACCCTTGTCTTGCATTGTGGCATGTCCTGCGGGTAGTGTCAAGCGTTCACACAGAACCTTCATTGAACAACATTCTGCCGTCATTCCTATGCAAGTGTAGATTCCTACAAATTAATAATTAAAAAAAAACATACAAATTCTAATCATTAAGAACTATGTGGTTTTGATTCCTCCTCTAGCCGAGTATACGTAACAGCGGGAACCAAACCTGTCAAACAAAAATAAATAAAACTTTTTTTTCTCTTCTTGTTAATAAATAAGTGTAAATAATTTTTGGAATGAAATTAAATATTTTTAAATTTAACAAATTTTTGCACAATTAATTAGAAGGTAACCGCTTACTTAACGAACATCGTAAGGTGCTAACACCTTCCATACACGTAATGTTGTTTATTTTTAGCATATAAAAAAATGGAAGAGAGAGAGAGAGGAGAATGTATTTTCAATTATTCATTGGCTCGTTTAAAAAGAGTTAGAATCAAAATAAAAAAACTAATCATTCCTTATTTGTAGGAACTACCTAATAAGATACAACAGAAACAAATGTCGGTTGTAAAAACCACAAACAAACTTTGGATAAAGATAAACAACAAAAGAAATAATAAATTCCTAAATATAATTTATTAAAAACATAATCCTCTCTTTAAAAAAAAATGATCTTAAAATGCTTAGTCTTTCCATGAAAATCAGGAATATTTGAAATGCAAATAGCAGCTTGATTATCAATGAAAATTTGAGTTGGTTCATTTTGCTTCATATTTAAATCTTCAAGTATATGCCTAAGTCAAATAGCTTGATTCATAGCAGCAGCAGCCACATATTTTGCCTCAATTGTGCTTTGAGCCACAATATTTTGCTTTTTGAACCCCATGAAAATACATCTGAACCAAAGCTAAAACAGTAACCTGATGTACTTTTCATGTCATCAATTGAACTAGCCCAATCACTATCAGAATATCCTTGAAATTGAAAATTTTGAGAGTGATTGAACTTGATGCCATAATGTGTAGTTCCCTTAATATATCTCTCAATTCGTTTTGCAGCTTGAAGATGCACCTCACTGACAGTGCATAAATCTTGACGTACCACAAACATGATATCAGGTCTTGTCGCAGTAAGATATATTAGGCAACCAATTAGGCTTCTATCCGTTTGTTCATTCTTATATGTCGTTCTTGCTCATCATGCTCATTATTGCTATACCATCATTCATGCTCTTGCGTCATTTGATCTGACTCTTACATTTGTTCTTTCTTTTATTACTTATATTTCAGGTTTTTATACTTTTTAGAATTTTTTTTAGATTTTTGAATATCTGCGAGGATTCCCACTCTCCCCGTGGGGAGGCGGGGAATGGGGATGGGGGAGAAAACATCCTCGTCGCGGGGAGCAGGGATGGTGACTGGGAGGAAACTGAGGAGCGGGGGAGTACTCCCCGCTCCCACCCCCCTTATTGCCATGCTTAAATAAATGTAATATAATATCTATTACCATTTAAAGATGATGTTTTCATTGGTCCTTCAACATTCTGTATGCCCTAGTGGTAGTTATTGTGTTGCTCTCCATGTTGTTTGAGGAAAAGGAATTTCGATCTGCTTGCCATATTGACATGCTACAAAATCATCCAGCTTGTCTTCTAGCAAAGGCACACCTCTCACCATGAATGCTTCTGCATGTATAAAAGTCCAGCAAGGTGGAAATGTCCGAGCCTTTTGTGCCATAACTCCATGTTGTTGCAGGTACTTGAAAAAGCTACTTGCTCCTCCTTTATCAGATTCGGAGCATAGCTTTTAGCCCTCACTTTGACTCTAAATACATCTCTTCCCTTTGCATCCAAGATTAAGCACCATTTTTTCAAATATGACTTTGTAGTATTTTTCAACTAACTGTGCAACACTTAGCAAATTTTGATCAATGTTAGGCACACATAAGACATCAGAGATAAGTTTCAGACTTCTTAAACTTTCAATAACAACTGTCCCTTTTCCCTTAACTAAGATGAAATCAGCACTTTCAATTTTTACTTTGGAAACGATAGTTTTGTCAATCTCTCTAAAATGTATAGCATCATTTGTCATATGGTTTGTGAAGTCACTGTCTATCAACCATAAATCACTAGAACTGTTGCTTGTAACAAAGCATGTTGCAACAAAGAGTTGTTTATCGTCTTGTTGCTCCATGGTCACCTTCGCCTCCTCCGATTTGCACTTGCAGATCCACTCTACATGCTTATGTTGCCACATTTTCAGCACTTGATATCGGGCCTCCACCAACATTTTCTCTAAAGGTGGTTTGTTTTCTTGTAGTGTGGACAAGGTGGGAAAGAGTCATCCTACTGCTTGCTGGAGCCATTATGTTTTTTGTTCTTCCATTTGTTGTTCTTATCTTTTCCACCTCTTGAATTTTGTGCTTTCGTATGAAAAACACCTTGTACCACCTCCTCTTGTCTCATCGTCCTTCGTTGCTCTTGTTCATGTAAAGCATTTACCAATTCTCCCAAGGTAATGCTTGAGAGGTCTTTGGACTCCTCTAATGCTGATATTTTGGATTCATACTTTTCAAGCACGGTAACAAGTATTTTCTGCACTATTATTTCATCTAAAAAATCCTTACCAAGGAGTTATATCTTGTTTACAATGCTTAGCAACCTATTAGCATAACCTTTGTGGTCAAGCAATGCCTTCTTTTTTAAGATAGTTATGAAGTTATGATGATTAACAACAGAAGTATTAAAATAAAATGTTGCAAGTGATGTGACCGAATTACATAATCTCTCGGATTCAATGGCCTTTGAGTGCTATGTTTGGGCCTATTGTAGCCCAAGGTGCCTTCAGCGATTTTTTACGGATATTGAGATTGACTCTATTGAATTTGGGTTTATCACCATTCTAATAACATGGAAATGACACTATTATCCTCTCAATTCTGGATGGTAGCATCCGCAAAATTTTCGGACACTATAGAATTCGAAAATTAGATGGTGTGTGATGTTTACTTTCTTAAAGACAAGATTTTGAAAATTTCGGACAAGAGCATCCGGAATTTGGGTGGTGGGGATAATGTTACCATCAAGTTAAAATATGAACGTTTGTGTCCGAAAAGGACAACTTTGTAAAAAAATTAGTGGATAACGCTAAACTCAACTTAGATGGTACAAATCACAGTCTCCTTTTTTCACTTGTGGGGTGCCCTATTTTTTTGGGATGACACCAAACTCAACTTAGATGGTACAAATCACAGTCTCCTTTTTTCACTTGCGGGGCGTTTCTCATAGTCTCTTTCAACAAAAAAAAAATATTACCGGTTAACAACACTTTTCACTCATAGAAACAATAACTCTTTCGTCGTTGTTCCAAAAACAAGATAACAATAATAATTCATCGACCCATAAAAAGAAACAATAAGAGTTTGTTTGCTTTTTGTTTTTCAGAACAGTTTTTATTTTTTTAAAAACAGGAACAGAAAACTAGAAAACCCGTTTGGCAGACGAGTTTTCAAAAACAATTTTCAAAACTTGTTTTAATTTTCAATTTTCTAAATTGACAAACAAATTTGTATTAAAAACTGCTCTCACTTTTTCTAAAAACGGTTTCTGAAGACTGTTTTATAATATAGTTTTTAAAATCTAAATCGAAATTGTTTCAAACAAACTCTAATTCTTCTATGCTGGAGAGACTAAAAGAATCATTTTTTCCGACCAAATATTTTTTTTATTAATTCATTTTTTATGGATAAAATCTTAGATAACTTTTTTTAAAAAATTATTAACTTCGAAAATCAAAACAACAAGCTTATTTTTTGCAAGAAGAAAAGAATTTGGAAGAAAAGAAAAACACGACAAAGATGGAGCTTTCTTTATTTGATTTTAGGTAAATTGAAAAAAAAAAGTTAACTATTACAAATGATAAATTGAAAATTTCTTTCTTTAATTTTTTTTACTCAATAATTTTTTTTTTTTTATATTCAACTAGTCATTAAGACCCATCAATCAATAATTTCTTTTCACCTTATTTTGACTCTATCAAACACATAGTATAAGTTCTAATTATGAGTTCATTGCCAAAGGACTTGGATCAAGAGTTGCATAATTAAGAACTTGAGAATTAACCTCCAAAAGACTCATATCTTCCTCATCCAAACTAACCCAAGCTTCTATGCCATCTCTCAACTTAGTATCAACCAAAATAAAAAGATTCATAAACACCGAACCATTTGAAGTAACACTAGTCACCCAATTAGATTTTCCCCACCCAAAATCAGCCTCATAAAACCCTAAATTACACCAACTACTAAACCCATAACATTCCACTTCACTTCTTGACCCTTTCTCACCTATTTCTCTTATTGTCTCTTGCATAATTGAGCATCCTTTTTCGCCTCTCAATTCTCCAACAAACTTATGATCAATTTTCGATATTGAATTCCTAAATTTCGCTACCAATTCTTCTAACCCTGTTTCGTGATCTGGCATGTGCTCTGCGGCTGTTAGCCATAAAAGGTTTCTCGTGGCTTCGTTCGGGCGAAGAGTTTCGTGTATTTTTTTGCGTAGGTTTATCAAATGCGTCAGCAGTGAAGTTCTTTGGGTGCCAAAACGTGCCTTGGATACTTCCATGAAAGACTTCCATAATATTACTGTAACTAATTCTAGACGTGTTGGGTCAGAGCTTGCTCTTCTTGCATTTTAATTTGATGCACAAATACTTAATTAAAATATGAATTAGGGGTGGCAAAACGGGCCTGGCCTGACGGGCCGGCCCACATAACCCGCCATTTATACGCGGGGCGGGCTAGATAGAAGCAGCCAACTAGCCCACATAACCCGCACTTTTGACGGGCCAACAATTGTGCTGGGCGGGCTGGCCCGCGGGCTAATTTTTTCTTAAAGAAAAAAAACTGAAATTTTGAATTAGTTGTAAAAAAAATTGAATCAGGCCTTTTGTTACCTTTTGATGCCAGACTTGCTTTATTCCATTAAAAAAAATTAAACACACAAAGAGAAAGAGGCAGAGAGAGGCATCAAGTTCTAAATTTGTTTATTATGATGTTAACATAAATTTTTTATATTGTTGTGAAAATAATACATTATAAATTTTTTAGATCTTTTGAAGAATTAGTATTATTATTTTTATATAGTGTTGGAATTAATATGATTTTTTGAAGTTCTTTTATATTTTTTTTTTATGATTTTTTAAAGAGATATTGAGATTTATGAATGGGCTGAATAAATGGGCCCGTTTTCCTCCGCGGGCTGGCCCGTCCCGCCCCACATGTTTGCGGGCCAGCCGTGGGATGGGCCGCTGCGGGGCGGGCTGGCCCGCATTGCCACCCCTATTATGAATGCATATTGATACTAATGTTTTAAATTAGGGTCTGAAATGCAACGATGCGCTAAAAATAAAAGTTCTCGAGATCATTATTAGGTATAGTATTATTTGTAATTGTTAGTTTGTGTTCTATGTATCTAATGATCATTGGAACTGCATCTGACTGCGATTGTAATATGAAATAACTACATCCGACTGTATTCAATGCAACACGATTGTAAAAGTAACTTCTGTTTAAAAGCTTGTTGGTACATACTTAGTATTGAATAACAGTACATAAAAAATACCCACGTGCTTTGTATTCATGGCATATTTTAAAATTATGTATTATATATTACAATTCATCTAATCTTTATATAAAAGCCATATTTCAGATATGGTCCTAGATAAGTAATTTCTTAGAAACAATGAAACATTAAATATTGTTATTACCACCAGATTATATTTATATTTTTAACCTATGTGAGGTTTAACACTTCTGTGTCTAGCAATTCAGGGAGAGCTATCTAATATCAAGAGGAACCTCGATCCCCGTTGTAAAAAAAAAAATAGTAACATGTATATATAATTTTTTAAAATATGAGTTAAAGTAGTTATTAATATTTTAAGTAATTATCTTTCTAAAATTTTGATCTATTTAATTTTTTATATTTAATCCTCCTAAAAATTTTAGACTAGCTTCGCCCTTATCCAGGATCGAACACTTCTATGCATGAAGTTTGCAAATAGAAACAGCTAGTACACATTAATGTTCTTAAATTTGGATTGGGTTTAATAATTCAACTCAAAAAATTAGCCTAATATAGAAATATATATTGTTCAGAATTTATTTTTAATTTATATACTTTATTATAATCATATTCTTAATCAATACGTGGTTTAACTCAACACTTTAACAATAATCACTCTTAATTAATTTTAAAAAACACGTAAAATTCATATAAAAGTGACTCATATATAACGTCAAATTAGTATTTTTTTTAAATTTCCATTTAACTAAGATTTAATTAAAATTTTAAAAAATATTTAGTATTATAAATAAATATGATTATTTCTTTCTTTCTGTTTTTTTTTTTAAAAAAAAAATCCTACATTCTCATATCATAATTTGTTTCAAATCCAATACTCATACCTGTATCTTTGCCTTTGCCACATACTCTGCCTGACACCTGAGCCTTAAGGGTGGCTATATCTGAATTTCTGAACAAAAACCTCTTTGTGACACACTTTCCTTGCTTGAAAAATGAACTCCACATACCCATTGAGATCTCTTTCATCCACAAACTATTTGTTGGAAACAGAGAAGAAGATGCAATGAAATTAGGGTTTATAAATTCCTTGCAACCCCTAGCTCTTCTTGTCCACCCCTTCAAAAATGTGCTTTATGCAGCTCCATCAACAACCCTATGAGAAATACAAATTCCAATCGCAATTCCTCCACCTTCAAAAAAATTCACTTGAACGTTAGTCACATAGGTTCGTGAATACGATTCTTGAAAAACAAGCTCAATTGGAAGAAATTTGTGAAGCAAAGTAATTTGAGGCTGAACTAAGAACTTAGAAAGAGGACATTTAATTTGGGCTACCACAAAATTAGCACCTTCATCATTGCAATCAATGGTTAAGTCATCTTTGATTTTTCCACCAAATGGGTAAAATTGGGTTACTGTAGAAGATAAAGATTGCTTAAGGAGTTCTAGTCTTTTGGGGATTTCATAAGGGGTAGTTGTGTAATTTTGTGAGGTGTAGAATAGGATTATTGGAGCATATGGAGATGGAATGAGATGATCCAAAAGGGAAAGTTTGAAGGATCTCAAGTGAGAGGGTGTTGGAGAAGAAGGCCTAATGTCTTCTCTAGAAATGATTTCTACTTCAAATTCAAATTCCATCTTTTGGATCTATAGATTTTAATTACGTGAAAAGTGGTTCAAATTATTGATATGTATATGCAATGGGAGACTAGCTAAAGGTCTTCGCGGGACCAAATTGGGTATGACATAGTAAAAGCGTGTTAGATTTACAATGTTTGAGAATGTGTCCAGAGATAGTCCATAAGGAGATTTTAGGTTCGATTAGGTGGAAGAGATTATTACCATTCTTATTAAGTGGCACAATCCTTTTTAGTGTATAGATTTATCATTTTTATACATAAAGGAATGATGAGATTTCCAAAATTGGATGATCGCAATCTCTCCCACCGTTCGATTAATGTAAAAAACATTTTCTTGAAGAGGAGATTTATCTATGTTCCCTCTACACAGTATTTTATTGTATTAAAAAAATGGAAATCGGATCCTCTCCAACGCTGGACATAAAATAACTAGACTGCATGCGGTCTAGTGTTTTTATTATCAGCTAGACGGTCCAGCGTCGGAGATGATCCGAATTAAAAAAAAAAAAAGTCTATGCTTGTTTTTGTTGTAAAAGCTGATTTCAATTTTCCTAGCAATCAAGAAGAATCTTGTAAACATAAAGATGCGGCTGCCACTTGATTTGGAAGTTCATACCTGCAACTTATGCCTAATGTTTGGTCAGAAATGTCAAATAAGTCATTTTATTTCATTACTAAATAAAAAAATAAATAAAAGTCATTTTATGGAATGAGACATGCTTACAGATGGAAGCCGAATGATTTGTTTAATTCGTCTCATTTCAATTTTTTTTTCTTTTAAATCTTTGTTTTAATAAAAGCTGTTGCATTAAGTAATATGATCAGACAAATTTTCTCACAGATTAATATCGCATTACAAGAAATATTCCTCTTTATTATTATTTTTGTTTTGGAGGGAGGACTCCTAAGAAGTATCGCATAATTTAGTAATATGTAGTAATTTAAATTGTATAAATTTTTACATGGTTGGTCTATATTATATAAATTTTCAATTGAACGGTTGGATCGACAAAATTCGTTATTAATAAAAAGTTATACTCGAACTTTGACACCTTGATATCATTCGAACTCAACCTATAATATATATATATATATATATATTAATGAGGACAAGACAACTACTAATAGAGATAAAAGTGAGAAAATATACGAAACGATTATATTATAAATTAATAAATATTCTAAAATCAGAAGTGACATAATTTTAAGTCAATACTTGAAGTCTAGCCACATGAACTGGCATAAATAAATGTGAAAACAAGACTAAAAACACTTGAAAATAAAAGTATTTTGGAAAATGGCTGTTTAATTTTTTTGGAATTCGGATGGGAAAATTTTCTTTGGGTATTTGAGATGCATATATCATTTCGAGTTATTCAAAATCAATATATAATAAGTTTAATTATGACATTTTCAACAAAAGTTATGTCATTTTGAAATTTTGAGTTTTAATCTCAAATTATGTATTTTTAATAATTTATTTTAAAAATATTACATATTTTACTAAATTAAATTTTACTAAAATATTTTATTGTTAAATGTTTTAATCAAATATTTTTAAAACAAATTTTAAATAAAAATTTAGATATATTGTTACATGGTAGCATTTAGTGAGTGCTTGATACCCGCACAATCAACACCATTATATGTGATGGAGGCACTTTGTTTTTTTGTTTTCTTAAAAAAGATATTATTTTTTCTAAATCATGTCACATTTTAATAAATAGTTTTAAATATGTTTATATTGGTAAATAATTTTAAAAAGGGTAAAATGCATAAATCACTCTTAAAGTTTTTAAATATTGCATTCCACTCAAAATTTGGACAAAAGTTACACTCCACTCCATATATTGAATGGTGATTAACTAAAATTAAAATATTCTAACAGAATATTCTTTAAATGTAGCATAATTAACTTTTTTAATCCTATTTATTTATTATTTAATTTTCTATTTTTATTTATAAATACAATTAATTACAAATACAATAATTATTTAAACTTATAACAAAATAATTTTCGAAAACATAAATATTTTCTTTACAATATATTTGATATGTTTATGTTTACAAATAACATTCTAATAATACTTTTAAATTTTAATGTCAAACAAATTAAAATATACATGAGAAATAATTTAGTTGACTTCTCAAGCTTTATTTATTTTTAATTGCTTCATTGGAATTTTTCTCGTTTTGTCTAACAATAATATATTTTGTATTTTTAGTTATTGCATTATATTTATTAACTATTTCAACATTAACTAGTTTTAAAAATACTTTTTATTTATTTAGGATATATTATATCTTTCAACTTGTAACTATAATTTAGTTTTATCTTAACCTTTTTTTTAAGACTTTATAAACACACTCTCTCTCCCCCCCCTCTCTTTCTATATATATATATATATATATATATATATATATATATATATTCACATTATGGATATTCATGGATTTTCAACTTTTTTTTTTACTTCTACTCATTTTTTTCTAATACATTTTTATTCTAATATCCTTATTTCTTTTATTATGTTTAAATTAATTTAATTTCGAAATTATACGTTAATTTATATGATACGATAATAGAACTGGATTCTAAATATTTATTAAAGGCTAATAATTTACTCTAATAAGTTCTATGTATCGATATAAATGGAGTTTGTTAAATTTCTAACAAAAATATATATTGTTTTGTAGTATAAAATTGTTTGAATAGTACCACTAAGTACATAGATCCATTTAAACAAGATAATTCTAACTAAATTCTTTGTAGTCTCAAGGTTATGTTGGATTTGCAGTTGCAATAAATATTTAAGGAGATTACTAAATTGGATTTTTTTTTTAAACTCAACAGTGCAGTTTTTTCATTGTGAAAAGTTATATAAAATTTTAAGAAAATATGGTGGAGTGTAATTTTTGCTTAAATAATTTCTATATTTTACTCTAAATCGATGTTTATAATTTGTTTAGCAATCAAATATAAAAAAATATTGTTATAATGTTATATATAAATTTAAATATAAATAATTCAAATGCACTGTACAAAAATTATTTATGTTTTCTAAAAATTATTTGAATATAAATTTAAATAATTTTTTTAAATAATCAATGTTATTTATTATTTGTAAAAGAATAAAAAAAATTGACAATAAGTAAAAAAAAAAAAGTTAACTATGATACAAAATAAAAAATATTATATTAGAATATTCTCACCCTAATTAATCAACATTCAATATATGAGATAGAGTGTAATTTTTAGTGGAATGCAATACTTAGAGTAGTTGAAAATTGTGTTGGTCATTGTTTGTGGTGTGTTAAAAAGTTGAAAATTTTACAAATTGGTTTGTGTAGTTGCATTTGCATAATTGCATTGATGAATGCATGTGATGTGATGTGATGTGATGAATAAATGAAAGTTGCCAATATTGACATAAGGGGGTGTCTGAGTGGATACAGACTTCTTTAAATTCAAATATTATTTTATTTAATTTAAAGGAGTTAGTTAGTTGGAGTAATAAGAGGATCACATATTTGGTATTTGACATGTCTTAACTAATTTTGAACTCTTACTTTTTTTCTATTTATATTTGATCAGGACACAATCCTCTGGTCCTAGCTTAATTTTAACATTTCAAACAAAATATATTATTTCATTTTAAGAAAATTCACTTATTTTAATAATTTTTTTTAAGAAAACTATTGTTTTAGTTCAGAGTCTGTAAGGGTAGTTCATATTAATCACAGAATTTACTTAGGTTCACATTAATTCCTAAAAGGTGGCTTCTATGGTCCCATCTCTATAGAGATGACATATTGCCCCCTTTCACCAAAATTTGACATGTGGCAATTAAGGAGTCGATCAAGCATAATTTTAGATATTTTTTATTTTATCCATTGATCTTTTAATTATATCCATTGATCTTTTAATTTTATAAACTAACTCCAACTTTAACTATGGTTAAATTTATTTAACTCAATTAAATTAACCTAAGATAATTACAATTTTAAATCCTCAGCCAAAAAAAATTCTCGACAAAAGAATTAAATCTAAAATTTTAAAAGAATTAAAAAAGCTAGAATTTTAAATCTACAAATAATATAATACGATAAAAACTAACAAATATATAACTTATAAAAATATGATAAATAATGAAAACAGGTCAATAATATAATAAATTAATAAATAATATAACAAAATATTGATAGATAGAATTTATAAATAAAATAATATATATCAAAATAATAAATATATTTTATGAAAAAAATAAAGTTCTTTTGTTAGTTTTTTCTTTTAATTGAGGTTTTGCATATTACAATTTGTACATTAGTTTTGTACTATTTTTTTTCTTTTATCTTTTCCCGGTTTCTCTTATGATTTTTCTTTCACCTTTTTAAATTTTTTTCAGCATTATCATTCTTTCCTTTATCCTACTAAAAAATATTTTTTTTCTTTTGTTATTTAAATATTTTTTACACATATAAAGATTATATATTTATATTATTTACTTGTATTTGAGAACAAAATATTAAATTTGTCTTCTCGTAAGAATTAAAAATTTGAAAATATAAAATCTAATGCACATGAAAATAGATATTCTTTTTTGAAAATTTGATGTTTTGTATTGTTTTTTTCTTAAAATTTGATAATTTTTTTCTTCTCTTCATTTATAAATTTTTTATATGCTTAATATTTTTTATTATGCCATTTTAAGTTTTGCCTCCCTACCCCTCCCACATCAAGTGTTTATGGATCTGTCCCTATATGTTAGGGTTATGTAAGAGTTCAAAATATTATTTATGAAGAACTCTATTTTTTCATATTTTTCATAGAATGCATTTATTTATTTATTTGATATATATTATTTTATTAATAAATTCTGTCTATTAATATGTTTATATTATTTATTAATTTATTATATTATTAATCTATTGTCATTATTTTTCATATTTTTATAAATTATATATTTGTTAGTTTTAATCGTATTATATTAAAATTCTAACTTTTTAGTTCTTTTAAAATTCTAAATTTAATTCTATTATCGAGATTTTTTTTTGTTTAAGATTTGAAATTATAATTACTTTAGATTAATTCAATTGAGTTAAATAAATATAATCATGATTAAAGTTGGAGTTAGTTTATAAATTTAAAAGATCAATGAATAAAATTAAAAATATCTAAAATTATGCTTGATTGACTCCTTAATTGCCACATGTCAAATTTTAGTGATGGAGGGCAAGGTGCCATCTCTATAGAGATGACACCATAAAAACCACCTTCCTAAAATTGAAGTTTTTTTTATTCATTTTTATCCATAATATTAGATTGTTAGTTTACAATTAACACCATTAATTTTAATTTATATTAGTCTCTAAAATTTCAAATAACGATTCAAATATGTCATTGTGTTTGCCATTCAATTTAGCCTTTTTTGTTTTGAAAAAAATTCTATTTAGTTCAGAACCTTAAAGATGTTAATTATAAATTAACAACCTAAACTAAAATGAATAATAATGAACCACAGTATGCGAGAGATTAATATAAACCACCTAATTAGTCTAGGATATTTTTCCAATTTTTTTTTTTTTTTACAATCCCCAGTATTCTTTTTCATTTTACTATTCTATATTACACGAAATCGTATACTTATTTTATTTATATCTTATCGCATTTTATTTATTTATTTTTGACTCATTTTCATTTTCATTGTCATTATATTTTGTTTTTGCATTTGTCTGGTAACAAGTTTTATCTTTTTTTCATATCATTGTTATAAGTTATTCATCAAGTTCATGTGTCGGTGGATCAAATTGCCATGTCACAAAAAAATGTACGGAAGGACTAAAAGCGAATTTTTTCAAAATTTTAGGTACTAAAAACCGACATTTTAAAGTTTGGGAAATAAAAGTAGATTTTTACAAAAATTTAGTAAAAAAAACATATTTAACCCATCATTTTTTTATACTCGAAACTAATAACATAAATACACTTTAATTGTGATTTCTTTAGCTCTCAAAGAACCAAATTAACTTGCTCATATTGGTAGAGATCAATTTATGAATTATAATTTCTTTGAGTATGTTCCTTGAAGTAGGTCAAATATGTGCCAATAATAAAACCAAACATCCGTTAGTATTTTAAAAAATCATAATTACTACGTTGTATGGGTTAATTACATACTTAAATATTTATATTCACTTAGGTTAAACTATTGACTCAATGGTACAATGTTTTAACTATTAACTAAATCAATACTTAAATCAAGAATTTTTTTCGAAAGGTAAAAATTAAAATTATAAGTGCACAAAGGGTGCACAACCAAATACATCAGTATCATCATTCTCTTAGCACCTTGCTAGTAAAGCGAATAAGTGCTAGAACAAAAGCAATAAAAAACAGAACATCCTACAAACCAACTCAGAATAGTTAAGAGCAACAATTAATACAAACAAGTGGACAATTATACCAGCTTGAAAAAGAAAGCACTGCTAGAGTTGGATCGGAGCCTATCCCTTGAACGTCATTTAATATTATCAAGTACTAAATCAACATCAAAGTCTTCATTCCAGAAGATAGCATTATTTCTAGCCAACCAAATTTCTCACAAAGCTATAAACCAGATTAACATACCAGAGATGGATTTATTATTACTAGCAAACCACCCTTTGAAAAGGAGGTGAGAGTGGCCGCGGATAGGAAATGCATGTGCATCAGTAACTTATATGCAGACTTTGAAGAATAACCTAGTGAAGTGTCTTCTTTCCACCACCATTTGTCATCGTTGGTATGAATAGAGTTTTTTTAAGTTAGCTAAAATTTGTTCCTCCCACGAGAATAAGGCCCTTGTCCACTCAAACTTCCACTCACCCTCTCTCGTTATCCCCTTCAATCCCATAATATTTGCAATAGAAGCATCAGGATTTAGTGAAATAGAATAAACCCGTTGGTAATTCTTCAAAAAGTGAGATTGGCCACACCACGAGTCTTTCCAAAATTTAGTGCTCACACTATTTCCCACCTTTCTTCTAACTCCTTTTTGAAACCAGCTTGATAAGTTGTCATTCCTACGATCAAACTTAAGAAGATCACGCCACCATAAAGAGAGTTTGTCCCTTCTCAAATCCCTTAAGTCACTATTATCGAAAACATTCCAGCAGCCATATTTTGAATCAAGATTACTAACACAAAGCTTAATAGTTTTTAAACATTCTTTTATTCTTGAAATTAATAATATAAAACGCTTCAATTGTGATGTTCTTAACTTTGAAAGAACAAAATAAACTTTCTCATTTTAGAAGAGGTCACTTTATGAGTTGTAATTCCTTTGATTATGTTCCTTAGAACTCTTGTAGATTTCTGAACAAAGTCATCATCTCTTAGGATTAGTACAATCTGCCATCAACATAGAAAATGGGATCAATCTTGTGAGCTATATAAAATATAATTATTTATGCATATCTATACCTAATTTATAATGTAAGATATTAGAATATATAGTTTATTCATGATTTAGTATCATAGTCTCAAAAGGGCTACTTTGCAAAGAGACACATTACAACTACAATATAAATCATTTATATATTTTCACTCAACAACTCATTTTTTTTTCTTTCTTATTTTATTTAAGTAAACCATCTGTTTGTTTTTATATATATATATATCAGATTAATACTTTAATCTGCACGTGATAATGTTAAGTACAGTTAGAATTAGTTATATCTTATATAACAGAATTAAGTTATTCTGTTTTCCTCTGTTTTACGCTCCTTTCTTCTGTTTATCCTTGTATATAAACTCTGTATCAATCCCTTTGAGATTGTGTTGATCAATTGAATACTCAAGCATTTTCCAACATGAGTTTCTCCTTCATAATTCTCTAATAATATATGTCACCAAACCATTTTATGGAAGATCAGTGCTGCTAATTAAGTTCTTAATAGGTGACAGATTTTATCATTGAAGAACTTAATTAGTGGCATCAATCATTTAGGAAAAATTTGGGAACACTTATATAATTAAGAACCTATTAAAGATTTTACACTTTTTATTAGCACCCTTCATGTAGTAAATACAAAAGTTGAACTCTAGGAAATAAATCTTTTCATATATAGTTGAGTATTGAGGGTAGGGTTTGGTAAAAGTTCGGGTAACCTACGAACCTGACCAATCCAACCTAAACCAAATCATTTATTTTGAGTTAAGTTGGGTGATTGGATTGGTTTGGATAATTTTAGTGAACTCAAATCAGTTTGGGTTGGGTATAAGGTTTGTACTTTAGAAACTCAATGAACCCAATTCAACTCAAACTACCCAATCCAAATTACTAAATTGCTATGTCGTTATACTCCCACTAGTTCAGTCCTCAACTTCTCCTTACTTTTTTTCTAAAATAAATACAATCAAATTACAAAAGTACTACTCTATTCCAATTTTACCCCTACTTAAATGTAAACGCATTCTCTCCTAATTAAAGATATCACCTTGAAATATCAAGTAGTGATTAGTCATTCTTAATAGCATAATTTGAATCACCACTTTAATGATAATTTTGGGAATTATAAATGTTTTTAGTGGGTTCTTTTAATAAAGGATAAATTTGAAAAAAAATAATAAATGTGACTTATGTTTTGTGCAAGGGCTTATAATATGATACATGAAAAAAGACGGCTAGAGCCTTATATTTTGAAACAGAGGGAGTACTCCCTTCGTTCAGAAATAATAGTCACTTTAACAAAACAAAATTATTCCAAATTATTTGTCACTTTTACATTAACAATGATGTATTTATTATCTATTTTTAATTTTATCATTTTTATTATTATTTTAGTAACCAATAGTTATTAAGTAAACTTTAAATTCAAATCTTGATTTAGCTTATCAATACACTTTTTCTTAGATTCTATAAAAATTAATTGTTTTTCTTAATCTGTGTGAGATCCTCTAAAGTGACTATTATTTCTGAACGGAAGGAGTATATTTTATTTTGAAAGACTTGGGTTGATGATTTGGCAGTAAAACCAGACTTCTTTATACTCTTGTCTTGCTACTAGTAAAACTTAAATATGGGCAAGTAGCCTCTTTGATATTTTTTTTTTATATTATGACTATTTGATTATGTTATATTTTATTATTATATTAGTAATGTTACATTTTATTTTAGCGAATAAAATCACTAAACATAGGTAAAATTAATATTATGGACTTGAGGAGGAATGTTGGGAAAAAAAGTCTCACGTTGCCTAAGAGTTATGATAGCCTTTATAAAGCCTTAGGCAACCCTCTCCCTGTGATCTAGCTTTTGAGGAGAGTTAGGCTATGTTATTTCTAAGAAGCTTCGAAACATGTGCCTTTCGCAACCCAAACTGAGTCGAACATAGTCCACCACTTTAATACCCAAACTTGAGTTACAAGCAAGGGTTGTAACCCAAATGAGTGTATATATTAAAATGGTGGAACATGTTACACCACTTTAATTGCCTAACTTGGATTACAAGCTAGTGTTGTAACCCAAATTTACGTATTAAAGTGGTGAAATATGTTCGAATCAAATCATATACTCTGATTTTTTATCGGCATATATACTTTGATTATTTTCATATCATGATTATATGAAAACAATGAAGAATCAATATAATTAAAGAGAACTACTATTTAACATGAACAAAATATATATGAATCTAGCTAGTAGTAAATAATTAGATAGTTATCAAATCTAAAGAGTTCAAAAGTGGGAGATTGACAGAAATCACACAAACACATGTTGATTAACGATTTTCATGTTACTATTGAGATTCAATTTAGGGTAAATACCATAATAGACATAATTATCACACATCTTTCCACATTTTTTTGCTAATCGAAGAACTTCATTAATACCACTTGTCAGCGGCAGAACAAAGTTTTGAGGGGCCGGTTTGTTATTCCAATTTTTTTTTTTAAATGGGGCTCTCTATTCACAAACTTAAAAATTCTAATTTCAGGGCTTAAACCCAGGGGTGATGTTAAAAGTCAAAACATCTTATCATTTACTCTACTTTATAATACTAATTATAAAGTGCATCATTTAATATTTGAGGCTTGTAAGGAACATTATTTAATATTTAGGGCCCCTGTGCGGTAGGGCTTCTTGCACAGGCCCAAAATTGCCCCTGCCGCTTGTTTTTATGAATTTACAAAATCAAAAATAGTTGGAATATAAGGTCGGAATAACTAGGTTGTTAATATAAACAAATATAATAAAATTTCCCTAAATATTTTTTTTACCTCTTTAAAATTCATTGTTAATTCTTTACTATTATTTTTTTATGCATAGTAAAAAAAGCTCTTATTATAAATTATTAATGTAAACGAAGAGATGTACACCTCGTTAATTGGAGATAGATGAAGCAATTCTAGTTTTTGTCCTTGGTGAGTTGTGGTACATCAATAGACAAGAATTAAGAAAAGACATGAAAAGAATAGGTAAGGAAGAGGAACACATCATACACCACACACAAGGGAGATCCCGGGTGATTTTGTGGAATCTCCCTCAAAACCAAAAAACTGTACTTTTTTATTGTTATTTTAACCCTCCAAGCAACGCATCTGTCATGGCAAAGGTTGTTTTGCAAAGTTCAGTATTCATAACTACTTTATGTATTATGACAGAACTCTAACCTTAAATTTTCTACTACATCCATGGAATTTCTATCTCCCCTTAAAATCATCATTCATAACACAAAATTTCCCATGACTACTAAAAATTGATGGCAAACAATGCATAAAGCTTTCACAACAATGATTACTCACGCAAGTTTGGCTACTAGAGACAATGAACCACTTCCTTTCCTAAATTTCCATCCTTCGAGCTGTTTGAGCTTAGCAATCCTTTGCATATAATCATGAGTACCCTACCTCAACATGGTAAATCAAAGACACCCTGCTTTGGAACATCAAGAAACCTAGATAAATAAACACAGAAAAAACAAAATTAGAGAATTAGAAAAATTAATTGAACCATGTCAATCAAAACCAAAAAAGTTAAACTAAACCATACCATAGAAAAATCACTATCGAGGTTTGAATCGTAATCCAATCCATACGAATATGGCCTACCAAACCCACACATATAAGGGACAAACTAGATCATGAGTTGTAGGAGTAAAAGAGGAGGAACACAGAAGCTACACGAGACAAAGAACTACTTCTTGTCTTGAATTTTCATCCCTCGATCCGCTTTACACTCAACAATCTTTTACATATGGAAACATGAAGACCCCGCCTCATGTCGATAGATCAAAGGCCCAATGCTTCAGAAAAACAACAGAAAACATAGATAAATAAACACAGAAAAAAACAAAATTAAAGAATTAGTAAAATTAACTGAACCATGTCAAGCAAAACCAAAAAAGTTAAACTAAACCATACCATAGAAAAACCACTATCGAGGTTTAAATCGTAATCCAATCCAATCGTAATTCAATCCACAGAAAACAAAATTAGAACATTAGTAAAATTAATTGAACCATGTGTAGCAAAACAAAAAAAATAAAGTAAACAGTATCATAGAAAACCCACTATTGGCGTGTAAATAGTAATCCGATCAATATGCATCCAGTTTCCCAAAGCTATGATGAGATCAGGGACAAAGTAGATCATGGTTAGCAGGAATGGAAGAGGAGGAACACTAAGGATAAAAAGACAATGAACCAATTCTTCTTTTGAATTTTCATCCCACATTCAGCTCTGTGCTCAACAATCCTTTGCAATTGAAAGTTGAACCTGTTGATTGGTGGGATGTTTGTGGGAGACAAGATTGGATAAGAGAGGGGCATATATTAGGGAATACTCCGAAAGCTCCGTTGATGATCTTTGGAACTTCAAATTGTCAAAACATAATAGTGCTGTGAAGCTTTGTTACAAGGTTCGTTTGAAACCCCATGTTACATGTTATGAAACATTCGCTTCAAAATATGTGTCTTTCGCAACCCAAAACACCCATGGTAGAATTCTCGTATGGAGTATAGACAATAGGACGATAGAAGATATACCTGGATTCTACAATGGAGGAGGATGGTTGTTGCACTGCAATGGAAAAGATGGTTGCTGCGTTGCTGTGTGTGACGATACTGCGTGTGATGGCTCTGTGTGCAACAACCGATGGAAGGAGCCAGTGAAAATATAGCAAGCTAATGAGATAGGAAGGGATAATCTAATAGCCTTAACATGTGACTTAACTAACTCTATGTGTCTCTTTTTAGGTGAAAATAGTTAGCAAAACATCACCTATGGGCCTAAGCTTGTTCTCAGGTTGTATTGTTTGGAATTTACTTAATTGAGGAAAATAAATAGAAGTTTAGAACACTAATAGAGATTTAAAGATATGAATTCAAAATATAGATAGAAAAATATACAAATTCAGAATTAGAGTTATCAATATTTTTCTCAAAGTATGTACACCAATTGCAATCACATCAATATCATTCACTAATTTTCTTTGCCAAGCACAATGGTCGAATGTTGAGCCAAATAGAGTTAAACATGCTCCGGTGGGGAGATTTAGGAGTTAGATTTAGGAGTAGTGTAGTGTGGGGGTGTGTGTGTTTGGCCGTTAAAAAAAAACAAAAGAGTTAAACATGCTCCACCACTTTAATACTCCAACTTGGGTTACATGCAATGGTTGTAACCCAAATGAGTGTATTAAAGTGGTGGAACATGTTAAACCACTTTAATTCCTCAACTTGGGTTACAAGTAAGTGTTATAATCCAAATTAGCGTATTAAAATGATAGAACATGTTCAACTCAAATCATATACTCTGATTTTTTTTATCTGCATATAATTATTTTCATATCATGATTATATGAAAACAAGGAATAATCAACATAATTAAAAAGAGTTGCTATTTAACACAAACAAAATACACACGAAATTGATACGAATCTAGCTAGTAGCAAATAATTATATAGTTATCAAATTTTAAGATTTCAAAAGTAAATAGGAGATTGACACAAATCACACAAACATGTGGATTGACAATTTTAGTGTTACTATTGAGATTCAATTTAGGGTAAATACTATAATAGGTATAATTATCACACATTTTTCCACCTTTTTCTGCTAATTGAATAACTCCATTAATACCACTTGTTATATGATTTTTCAAAATTCAAAATAGTTGGAATATAAGGTTGGAATAACTATGTTGTTAATATAAACAAATATAATAAAATTTTCCTAAATATTTTTTTACATTTTATAGATTCATTGTTAATTCATTATTATTATAATTATACGCATCAATAAAAAAAACTTATTATAAATTATTAATGCAAATGAAGAGACTTATACCTCATTGATTGGTGATAGATGATGCAATTCTAGTGTTGTGTCCTTGGAGAGCTATTGTAGAGCAATAGACAGAATTAAAAGAAAAGAAATGAAAAAAATAGGTAAGGAAATGAAACACACCACACAAGAGGGAGATCACGGGTAATTCCTTGGAATCTCCCTCAAAACCAAAAAATTGTACTTTTTTATTATTATTTTAACCTGCCAAGCAAGCGCACCTGTCATGGCAAAGGTTGCTTTACAAAGTTCAGTATTCATAACTACTTTATGTATTGTGATTGAACTCCAATCCGAAATTATCTACTACATCCATGGAATTTCTATTCCCTTTAAAATCATCATTCACAACACAAAATTTCCCATGACTACTAAAAACTGGTGGCAAACAATGCATAAAGCTTTCACAACAATGGTTACTCACGCAAGTTTGGCTACAATGAACTGCTTCTTCTCCTAAATTTCCATCCTTCGAGCTGTTTGAGCTCATCAATCCTTCGCATATAAAACCATGAATACCCGACCTCAACATGGTATATTAAAGACACCGTGCTATGGAACATCATGAAACCTAGATAAATAAACGCAGAAAAAACAAAATTAGAGCCTTAGTAAAACTATCTGAACCATGTGAAGCAAAACCAAAAAGTTAAAATAAACCGTACCATGGAAAAATCACTATTAATGTGTAAATAGTAATCCGATCCATATGAATATGGCCTACCAAACCCACACAAATAAGGTGTAAACCAGATCATGGGTTATGGGAGTAGAATAGGAGCAACATTGAGGCTATAAGAACAAAGAATTGCTTCTTCTCTTGAATTTCCATCCCGCGATCTGCTTTACACTCAACAATCCTTTGCATATGGAAACATGAAGACTCCGCCTCATAACGATAGATCAATGGCCAAATGCTTCATAAGAACATCAGAAAACATAGATAAATAAACGCAGAGAAAACAAAATTAGAGCATTATTAAAATTATTCGAACCATGTGTAGGAAAAAAAATTAAAGTAAATCGTACCATAGAAAAATCACTATTGGCGTGTAAACCGTAATCCGATCCATATGGATCTGTTCTCACGAAGCCACACTAAGATCAAGGACAAACTAGATCATGACTCGTAGGATTGGAAGAGGAGGAACATTGCGGTTATAAGAGACAATGGACCATTTCTTCTCCTGAATTTCCATCCCGCATTCGGTTCTGCACTCAACAATCCTTTGCATATGAAAACACGAAGGCCCCACGTAAGAATGGTAGATCAAAGACACAACGTTTCACAACATCAACAAAACCTAGATAAATAAACTCGAAGAAAACAAAATTAGAGCAATAGTAAAACGAATCGAACCATGTGAAGCAAAACAAAAAAAAAATGAAGTAAATCATACCATAGAAAAATCACCATCAACGAGTAAATCGTAATCCGATCCATACGAATTTTGCCTTCCATAGCCACACTGAGATAAGGGACAAACTAGATCATGGTTTGTAGGAATGGAAGAGAAACACTGAGGTCGGTGAATGAGGAAAGTTGGAAACCCTAACTTGGTATAAATAAGGGTTCTAAAGATTGGATGGTTAGGATTATCGCTTCTTTCACGGATGAGATTGCATGACGCGTAAGATATAATTTTCATCCTTATCTTTTTTCAATAGGAAAGAAATATTTTTCTAAAATAGTAAATAAATATTTTTATTAGGAAATAATTAATAATATATATTTATTAACCATATCCCTTTTTCTTACTATTGAGAGCATTTTTAATTTGAGTCAATAATCAATAACATTTTTCATTAGGAAAGAAATATTTTTCTAAAATAAAAAATAAATATTTTTATTAGAAAATAATTAATAATATATATTTTTTAACCATATTCCTTTTTCGTACCATTGAGAATATTTTTAATTTGAGTCAATAAACAATGACTAATTCCTTCAAAACCCTATTCCTTTGTGCTAAATCATGATTAAAAGAGAAGTAGCTTAGAGTTACTTATACATTTAGCAAAGTTAATTATACACCAACTATGTCTTATGTATTTTTCTCTTTTTTTTGTCTTTCTAGAGTAAAGATGCGTATTGGGGAAACTTTTTTCAAGAAAAAAGCTTTCACGGTGAGAAATAAAATCTGTTATCAATTTTTTTTGGTATATATGAAAACTTTGCTTATATTAACCTTTTTTTTTATTATTATTCAAGTAAAGAAGGAAACAGATCTTTTTAAAATAAGCCAAATTTTTTATATTTAAAAAAATAGCTTTAGATAGATTCACATTACTTTTAATATTACCTTTAAACAGGTGCAGTTTTAAAGGCGTGCAAGATGCCCGACCGCATAGAGCTTCTAAAAATATAAGGCCCTAAATGTTATAAGATGCACCTTACATTTAGTATTATAAGGTAAAATGGATAGTAAGGTGTTTTGACCTCTAGCATCACCACCGAGGTTTGAGTCATAAGATTAGTATTTTGGAGTTTTATTTTTCTTTTTTTTTCTCCATTCTCAGGCGTATTAATAGGCACACACCTCCATTTTTTTCTCTCTCCTCTTTCCCAATATCATCGTGCCTTTTTCCGAGATACAGAGATATAGGGCTTGTTTGATAACAGTTTTCAAAAAAAAGTTTTTAGTTTTTAAAAATTTTAAAACTAAAAAACTTGTTTGCTATAGTAGTTTTGTAAAATAGTTTTTCAAAACTGTTTGCAATTTATGGTTTTTAAAACTAAAAATCGAGAACAGCTAAAAGGTGTTTTCGTTTTGTGTTTTAGTTTTCTCTTCCGAAAACCGGGAAAAACGAGGACTGTAATTTTCATTAATGGCATTGTCGTAATTATATCCAAAACATATACTCCTTCGGTCTTACTTCTAACCGAATCAACAAAACTTAGGAATGATAGTTAACTCATTAAATTTGTTTAAAAAAATAAGTTTTTTTCAACTATACCCTCAACTTAAATGTGCTAGTAAATACTTTATAAATTAATATCTATTTCTCTTTCTTATTCCACTCCCTTTCTCACTCCATCATTAATTAAATCTTTGAAAATTGTATAAGGGGTAAAAAAGGAAAACTCAATTAATGAATTAGTTAATAACTTATATTCAGAACCAGAGATTTTTTCTAGAAAATGACTTATATATAAGATCGGAGGGAGTAAGATTCTATTCATTTCTGTCATGATATTGGGTTGTGTGATTCAAAGCAAATTAGTGGCATCAATGTGATTGGGCATTTTTTTGGCATTGATTGTATATGGTGGTGGGTTTTGATTTGTCTTCCCCCGGATCAGTTGTGGTTTCAGTACATGGAGTTTTTTAAAATTTCTTATCTTATGATTTAGAAAATCAAGTGAGTTTTCTCTTTTTCAATTCTCAAAAATGGATTTTAAAAACAAATTTATCAAACAACTTTTTTTACTTTCTCATTTCTAAAACAGTTTTTGAAACAAATTTATCAAACAGATTTCATTTTAATTTTCTTCTCAAAAATGGTTTCTTAAATCTGGTCTAAAGAATAGATTTTTAAAATGCGAAAAAGAAAAGGGAATCATACATACTCGTATACTCAACTTCCCCTATTTTTTCTCTCTCTTCCTCGCTATATTCACTCATTTCTTCTTTAAAAAAATCTCGTAAAATTCTCCGAAAATCACTCCAAAATATTTGTGTAAAGTACTTTTTTATTTAAAGATTTTTTTATCTTTAAATTATAAATAGAGGATCCCATTTTCAAAAAAAAATATAATAATAAACGGGACCCCCAAAATCTTTGCTCCGCCCTACCTTTAAATATAGAGCAAAGACACTGCATGTAAAAGTAATTTTATACCTTTTTGTTATTCAAACAAATAATTTCATATATCCTTATTTCGTAATTACCATGTAAAAGCGATCATTTTTATACAATCTAAATAAAGTAGTGGATGAGTAGTTGAGAAACATGCTAAGTGGTGCTAGTGGGGTTGGGGCCGGCAGTGGTAGATGGGTAGTTGGATAGAGCCACCGGAAATGTAAAAGAATGGGGTTGGATATGGAGGAATTGGGAAAAAAAAAATGTGAAGTTTTTTTTTTTTAAATAAAAATTAAAAACTATTTTTATTTTTAAATATATATATATATATATATATATATATTATAATATTTTTATTAGTGAACCTATCACAATGTGATGTGGTCAATATTCACGGTATTAGTATAACCGAGGATAGACATAAAGAGTAAACATAAATCAATTTCGACAAATTGAGAATCAAATTGAATCAACAAAATTATAAAAGACTAAATCGAATCAATTCTTAAAAATAGAGGACCAAAAATATAATTTTACATATTATTTATTTTTAAAAACTTGTTTCTAGAAGAAAAAGCTTATAGTTTGGGATGCTAAATTTTGAATTTTTTTTTTTTATTCAAACATATTCTAGAAACTAATTTTCAGAATGTTAATATTCAATAAATGTTCAAGAAGCTTTCGGAATCTAGTTTTTGAAATTTCTCAAAACTAATATTCTTTTTAAAAGGAAAAACTAATAATTTATTGAATCTTAACATCACAAAATTATTTCTAAACGTTTCTGTAATCCAGTTTCATAGAAAACAAAAAGTATTTTTATGGAATCTTTTTTCAATAGAAAATGGGTAATTATTTTTGTCAACATGGGGTATTGTTAGTTTTACTATTTTAGAGACTTTTGAAAATTTCAAAAAGCAAATAAAAAGGACGGTGTGAGTAGCAAAATGTTTTTTTGGAGGTTAAAGGTCCCTTCCATTTTTTTTTCTTACAACTGGTCTATCATTCATATCTTTTTCTTTTTTTTCGTAAGTAAGTATAATAACCGGAGATTGAATCCGAGTAGTCAAACACCCATATTCTCATACATTGACCAACTGAGCTACATGACTAAAAGTCTGTTATTCATTTTAAAATATAGTTATTCAGGCGGTTTCTTGTTTATTGATTATTTTTATTTTTTCAAATAAGTCTGTTCATCAAATTGATCATTTTTTTTATATTAATGATCTCCATGTTTTTTGCTCAAATTATTCTTATGATTGCATTTTAATTTCTAAAAAAACCTCATTTTTCACATAAAAAATTATATTCCCGGAATGAAGGTGAAGTAAGCAAATATTATAAAATTGATGTATTTAAACTAAAAGCAATTAAAATTTGAAAATGTGCAACACATGGCATGGTTCATGGCCTCAACAACGTTGTCTTTGATGATAGGATTAGAGGCATTATTTGTGAGGCAGGGCATTGCAAGTTGATGTTGTTATGAATACAAGTTTCATAGATATAAATCTTATACGTCAGACATTATTTTTTATTTTTTTATTTTTACATAATTTACGTAAGTAACACTCATTGAAATGAGTTGTATCAATTTTCTTGTTTCCTTTGGTCTTTCTTCAAGTAAACTATCACATAAAATTTAAAATTAATATTATATATATGTCTTGTTAGATTATTTTATCTATGAGTCAATTTTTATTTGCAAGTTATAGAAAGGAGACACTATTGACGAGATAACAAAGTGTAGGACAATTTGTAAATAATTAGTTCTTTAAATATGTTAATAGTTATTCAAATCATAACTTTTTGTATGTGTGGAAGATTCACTACACGGTACATAAAAAAATAAAATGAGACATCATCATCACTAAAAAAATCATATACATACTAATATATTTTTTTTTACATTCCTTATATTAGTCACCGTTATATAAAATTTGTCTATGAGAGAATCATTAGTTAATATAGTCATTAAAAATTTATACAAACAATATTTAATTGGAAGCATATATTGAGCACTACAGCATATTAAGCTTTAGTAAATACATTACCTTTATACTATATTTGTTAAACAATATTATTGCAAATATAAAAATGTAATATTTTTTTTATCAATTTTTAAAATATTTTAACAATATAATCTTTATACAATATTATAAAAAAAATTGCAAATATACTTATAATTATACATTTATCCATTAACATAAATTGTATATGTTTTTAGTAACGAACAAATTTTGTTAGACAATAACTATAGATGTTTGCTAATGTACATTTACTTTTTTAGAAGGAGAGCATTAATAAGTTATAACTTGAAATTTGAAAATACACCCACAAGGTGTAGCTCGCTAACACACTCCTTCTACTCTCTCCGTTCTGAAATATTAATCACTTTAGTAAAAAAAATTGTTCCAAAATATTTGTCACATTTACATTACCAATGCTATATTTATTAACTTTTTCTATTTTTATCATTTTTATAGTCAATAGCTATTAAGTAAACTTCAAAGTCAATGACTAATTTAGTTTAAATATTCACTTTTTGTTAGATTCTATAAAAATTAATTGTTCATTTTAATCCATGTGAAATCTCCTAAAGTGACTAATCTTTCAGAACGAATGAAGTATAAAACAAGTGGGTGTACATTAACAACCCTTATAGGGCTTGTACCGTACATCCAAGAAAGGGTGTATTGGCAAGTTATAACTAGATTTTTTAAATACACCCAAAAGTGTAAGGTGTTAACGCATTTCTTTTATAAAATAAGTGAGTGTACGTTAGTAAACCAAAAAGGTGTAAGCTTATTGGGAGGCTCTATCCAATCGGGTGCTGTCACGTGACAATACTAGGTTTAATTTAAAAAATACAAAAAAAAAAGCTAAAACGGCTGCCACATGGCAGGCCCCCTGTGAGTTACGTCCACCACTAGGCGCCTAACAAAAAAAAAACCTTGGGGCGTGTTAGCCCCCCAGGTGTTGCACCCAATAGAGAGCGCAATACTTTAAAAAAAAAAGTAATAATAATAAAAAATGAAACCTGTGCAACATGAGGGAACACAATTCCTTATCCCCTATCAGTATAAAATGGGGTAGAGGGGACCAAAATTTTCATATGTGTATCTTATTATCACTCTCGTTTATTTATAAATCAGTTATTGTATTTTTTTTATCATTTTTTTATTTAATTCTCATTGTTTCATTATTCGCAAGATTATATTATCAATAAATTTAACTTGACGGGTAAACTTTATTTAAGTCTAGTCTTTTTTTTGGATAAACAAACATAAGTTTTATTCAATTAAAATAAATTGTCCCCGACTTCTCTCAAATCATTATCAATTCCATGCTTCAAAAAGTTTTTAATTTTTATAAATTTGTTTTTTATTATTTTAGTTCCTATAAAAAAATAAATTTGTCCAACTTAATTCAAATATTTTAATTTTAGTCACTATAAATTTTAGTTTATGATAAATATATAATTTTTTAGTCCTCGAAGTTTCTAATTTATGTATTTGGTCCTTTTTTCAAAACTTTCATCTTGTTTTTTAATTTATTTTTCTTTTGTCCGTTGAAAAATATCATGAAAAAATTTAACATTATTAGGGACTAAAAATAAAAGTTTTGAGTTAAGTTAAATTAAAGTGAAAAACAAAAAATGTTGGGACTTTAAACTTATTTAAATCTAAAACTAACTATTTTAGCGTATAAAAAAAAACCAATTAACTATTGTAAGAAAAAAGAAACTAACCATAGTTAATGAAATGGGATGGAGTACAATTTCTAAACAAATTTTCTTCTTAAAAGCGTAGATTTCTTTCATTTGGTGGAAGAATAACTTCGTTAAAATTTGTTCTCTAAGCTCTTCCGATTTTTTTTTGTCATTCTTTAAAATTCCCAAGTTTGTAGTGTCTATTCTCACTAAAATCTAGAGGAATTTTCTTTTGGGTAGATCTAAGGAAGGAAGGAGTATAGCATGGGTAAGTTGGGGGAAAATTGGTCTTGGCGGTGGTTGAAGGCATTATGTGCAAAATTTTCAGCATCTTATTGTGACTGGATTAACCATAACTCTACTTGAAGAACTCAGTTTAACGCAACTCAATAAATTTCTGTTGTGTCCGGCTGTTAGCTTTCAACGCTAGTTGGTTGGGATTTACTTTGTTGTTTTTATCTTCTGTAGTCCATTTGGTTGTTAGTTTTTTTGCATTATTTAAGGGATGTTGATATTGTTATTGTAATGAGACTAGTTAGATATCTCCATCTGCACCTCTAGTGCTGGTGGAATATTTTTAATAAAAGTTTGTTTTGCTGATAAAAAAATTATGTTAGAGTACTCATAGTACTACCATCTTTTTCATAAAATTGTATGGTTGTTGATAAAAAATGCTATAAGTTCATATATGTACCTTTAAAAAAATCGATAAAAATATTTTAATCTTATGAACTTTGTTTTGTGTGCAATTTTAAAATATGCATTTTGATTTTGTGAACCTATTGTACGTACATTTTACTATAAAAAAATCACATTTAATGATAATTTTTTATCTAAATTAGCACAGTTTTTTTTCTTTAAATTGGCATAAGTTAAAATCTTTACTATATGTGACTTTATATTAAAATTCACAATTAAGTATAAGAGACTAAAATACTCACTTTAAAAATTTTATACTAAAGTACATACAAAACAAGTGTTAAGGAATAAAATGTCTTTAACCCTAAAAATTTTATTTACTAAGCAATTTTTTTTGAATTGTTAAAATAACTATCGTTAATATAAAACATTTCTAACATATTAATTTTTTTTTAGTTTACAAAGAAATTTAACAACTTCAAGAATCGAATTTTATACCATAATTTCACACACACATATGCTTGTCAGTCATGCTGATATATTAAATTGTTAAAGTAAACTCAAATATGTACATTAACATATCACCCAAAAGAAATTCTATGCTAATAAATTAATTAAAAAATGTTTATAAATACAATGACAACTCTAGCAATTTGTACCACTTTTTTTTTGTTTGTTAATATATGGATTTTTATAATATATCGTTTTCGATGGTATAAAATTCTTGAATCCGTCACTGTTTACATTCCCTTTCCTATTTTTCTTCCTCTCTGTTTTTTTTTTTTACTATCAAGGATTCACGATAGATTATATTAAATTATTTTTATTAAACTTCCTTTTTACTTAACCTTTCACTTATGAATAAGTTACGTACACAACGAAATATATATCAAAATAGTTTCTAATTTTATATTTTATAAATTATTTTAGTCTCTTACGAAAATGGTCATTTTAGTCTTGACTTTTATATTATCAGTTATTTTAATCACTGACTTTTATTATTATTGATCATTTTAATCCCTGAAAATCCAGGACTAAAATGAATATTTGTATAATTCAGAAACTAAAGTGACATGTAAGATGCAAAGTCATGGACTAAAGTGACTTATCCACACAAAATCAGGAACTAAAATAACTTATTGTCATAAAGTTAAGAACTGAAATGGTACGTACGTTATTCCGTACACAACATATAACTTAAAGATTAACAAGAAAAAGTCCTCGCACAAATATTATCATTGTTTTTTTAATCATAAGAAAGTTATAACATCAGGTATTTAATCTTGTACCACACACTTATGTATAGATATTCTTATTATTTATATTGTCTTTACATAACAATCATTGCTTTTATTTTATTATTAGTGTGTAACTTGCATCTAACAGGTTGATCGAATAGTTGAAAAGAGTTACTTTGAGTAATAACTTTTAAGTTCGAACTTTTGTGAATGTGCTTTAACCTATAAAAAATATTATCGAGTATCTCATACTTACACATTTTTATTTTCTAGTGTATATTTAAAATATTTTTTAAATAAAGAATTTTTTATGCACAAAATGAAGATTTAAACTCTTACAAAGTTACAAACCAAATATCTACAACTGTACTATATATATTTTTTTGGTTCACAGTTCATCATTTTAGTATCACAACATATATTTTTCTAATTTCAGCATTGCCGATGAGAAAACACTTTTAATTAGTAAGGTGGGCCATATATCGCGAAGAAGATTATGCAATGCACGTGCAAGTGATTTCAAATTTAAGAGAAGAGAAAATACTTGCGCCTTTTATTTAGCCTCTTTTGTTGGCAGATTTTATGGACATTTCTATTTGCCAAACCATATTTTTTTTCTTTAAAAAGAGTTGTTTAATTTGTTAAATTTTATGATAAAGTACAATGTAAAATATTTTGTTCAATTTTTTTTCTTAATAAAATTGTGGAGAAGAAACTTCACAGTCCCAAAAGTTAGAGCAATATGGTAAACCTTCTCCTTAAAAAAATACTTTTCGCAAGAGTTCGAACTAGGGACTCCTTATGGAATATTCCCATATACATTCTTTTACCTTATTGACAGCACGCTCACACTTTCACTAGGCTATATCCATTTGGGTTTTTGTTCAAGTTCAATGTTTTGAATTTGATTCCAAAGGACAACAAAATTTAAGTTATTGGAAAGCAAAAAAAAAACTAATTTTTGTACCCATTAAATCAAATGACAAATTCTTGTCCTATACACAAAGGTGAAAACCTTCTCCATTTTCCCCATTTGTCAAAGTAGTTTGTTTACAATATTTTTTTTTGACAAAAATATAATTTTAGTTCATTAACTTTTACTCAATGCTTATTTTGGTCTCATAACTTTTTTAAAATTCATTTAGGTCCTCAACTTCTGTTTTTAGTCCAAAATGGTCCCTATCGTCACTTTAGTTACCAATTTAACGGATTTTTGACTAATGTTATTACATTCTGTTATCTATTTATTTTGAACTGTTGATTTACAATAATTTAGACCATTTATTTTATACAATTTGGGCCGTAAAAAATCCATTAAATTGCTAACGAGAGTAAAGACAAAACCATTTTGAACCAAAAACAAAAATTAAAGGACTAAAATGAATTTTTAAAATGTTATAGGACCAAAATGAACATTGAGTAAAAGTTAAGAGACCAAAATTATATTTTTGCAATTTTTTTTCTTCTTCACATTTGATCTTTAACAATATATATATATTCAAAAAGTTAAAAAGTTAATAAATATTAAAAAATAAAATAATCAAAATATTATTTAATAATAATTTTTGTTTATATATAATGTAATATTATATCAAATAAATGATATTATGGTAAAATTTATGGTAATTTCTTTAAGCATGAAAAATGAATTTTATAACAAATAATAATTGATAATATAATTATTAAATATTAAAATATTATTTTTTAATCAATTTCATGTAAAATTAATAATATATATTATTGTAAAATTCATATTTTATTTCTTATCTTGTGGACAGACTATCAAATGACACACAACATACAAGATTGAAACGTCTATTATGAGACTTTTCGAAATTGGGATCTCTAACCACCCAAAATTGTCTTTCCCTTTTGGTTTTCCCTATTTAGTTCATTATTCCTTCTTATGAACCTTTAGTCAGATTCTTCAGTTCTTTTCCCATGGCCAACAATCTCATTGAAATTTCAAGTGGTGATAGCAAGGGTCTCAGTACTAGCGTTTCTTCTTACAATTATTTTTTCATCTGTAACTTGATGCATAGGTCCAGCAATACCAAAATCCCAACTTCTTCCTATCCTTCGATGTGTTGTTTGTATAGGGTTTCGTCGGAGAATCAGGAACTTACATATGTATTTAGGTATCCCCTTATCAGGGGGATTCTAGGGCTGTAGTCACACACCTTTAAGCTACTTGTTTAATGGATTTGGGCCCTATGCCCATTCTTAATAAGGATGACCTCGAACAATATTCTTTTTTCTCAGTCTGGTGAGTGCTGAGATCATGAGGTAGCTAAGATGGTGATCAACGCTGCGACATGATCTGTAAACTAAGATGCTGGTCCGCAACACATCATCCCTTATTATTAATTTCTTTTCATCATTTTTAGGGTGAGGAACTTTGTAATTTTTTAAAGAATTTTCTACATCAGGAATTTCATATTTTTAAAGTATTTTTTTCTTGTTAAATACAATTTTCTAAATTTATTTTGATAAATACTATTTTTCTATTGTTACTATAAAATGTTTATTATCGCTCCTTTTTAAATGTTTTAATAATATTTATATATTAATATTTTGATTTAATTGATTAAAAATATATTTTAAATTAAAAAATATTTAAAAAGGAATGGCCAATAGATTTTTGTTGGCAATTAGCCCCACTCTTTCCTAAATTTGATCATTCTTAATTTGGAATATCAATTTTACATTTTAATGTACTACATGTACTTCAAACAGAGAGAGATGGTATTATTATTTTTAGTTAAAAAGAAGACTTAAAAAATTAGCTGAAAAGATCTGCAACCAAGAAAAGAATAAAAGAAACCAAGCAAAATAGCTGTGACCTGAAAGTCTGAAACCAAAAAAATAAAAAAAATAAAGAAAGTTGAAGAAAAAGAAGCTAAACAGGAAAAATGCTTGTAACAGGAAAAAGATTATAAATGTGTTTAATGCTTGAACTAAACAGTGCGCAATGATAAAGTACACTACAACTTTAACAAGGTCTAGAACAACTTTTCACAATCTTGCATGTTGTGTATCATTTGATAGTCTGCCCACAAGATAAAAAATAAAATATGAATTTTATAATAATATCATTTATATTATATATTATTAATTTTACATGAAATTGATTAAAAAATAATATTTTGATATTTAATAATTATTATTAAATATAGTGGGGTCCAATGACATACTCATGATAGAGCGCGACCTCAAAGTAGGTGCGACCAATAAAAAATAGACATGTGGCATAATGATCTCATTAAAGAGAAGAAGCTTCTATTTGACATGAAAGTTCTTGGTGATTCAAGTTTTCAATTGGGTTAGTATTCTCCGACATGATCAATTGATAAGTTTTACTTCAGGTAACTCATGATTTGGGAGGTAATCATTGTGGATCAGCATCTCAATTCATATATTATGTCTCTGCGTTGATCACCACCGCGGCTAACTCGTGATCTCAACACTCACTAGATCAAGAAAGAAGGACATTTTCTAAGGTCATCCTTACCGAGAATATAATGGACCTTGTTGGGTTTGGGCAAACCCATTAAAAACGTAGTCTAAAGGTGCCAGACTACAACCTTAAAAATTCTACTATAAATACTATATCATGACTAATAACTTGATAGTTGGAATCTCTACCTGTATAACTCCCTACTCAAGTGTGTTGTCAAGGATCACTTTGAGCTCTCCATCCACACTTTATTTCTAATAATTTTCTCCTTTTACACTGTTGTTGGTTAAATTTGGTAAGATACACTAGTAGATATGCTAATTGATTGAAAATTTAATAAATAGCAATCACATTTATTTATACCATATAGCATTCTATAAAACTCTTAATTAAATTGGAATCTTATTAAAATACTATTATGATTATACTGTGTCTTCTTTTTTTTTTAAAAAAAGAATCACAATATTTTTAGTAAAAAGAATAGAATATAATATTATTTAATGCCAATTCAAAAAAAATTACAATATTTTTATTAAAGTTACAAACTGATAAAAAAATTTAAAAAATAAGCATAGTTATTTTAAATTTTAAATAATAATTCCAGATAAGAAATTTCTTAATCTCATCAAGTTCACCCTTCCCTTCATTTTATATTTCTCTTTTCTTGTTTTTTTCTTTGGACATATATATTTTATTAAATATAATTCATGAAACTATATTTTTACATGAATAAAATATGTATAACATTTAATTTAATTTTAAAGTAAATTTTCATAGTAAAAAAAATTATTTCTTAAACTGATAATTTTTTTAAACTATCAAACTTATTTATATAATGAATTAAATAATAAAAATTATAGTTCAATTCCTTCCTTTTATGTCTCTTTTATTATCATAAGTTTTATACTTGCTTTTCCTTTTCAACATGATTCAATTTATTTGAGAAAATTAAATGTTTAAATATTTTTTAACCTCAAGATATATAAAAAGATTGGGAAAAAAATATTAAAATTATCTAAATGGATAAAACTAACAACATAAATTAGAGCATCCTCATTAAAGTAAGAAATATGCATGAATAGTAAGAATCCATTAGTCTCAAATTAATATAGTATTGGTTGATATCAACAGAAATCTTCAAAAATAAAGAAATTTTCTTTATAAGGCTATAAAAATTAAAAATATTATCTAATTTTCGAAAATATAAAAAATTGATTTGCTATATAAATACAACTAGAATACTTGGTCAAATTTTAATTATACATGCATTAGGCACATGTCCACACACTTCAAACACACAGTGCCAAGTAGTGTTACAATAAGGCACAAGAATGCACGTTAGTGTATAGTCCTAATTAACCACCACAAAAATTACAATAAAGTAAAATCAATTTAACAAATTTAATTAACGCCATTGGCCTTCTCCCTATTTTGAAGGTAATAGGCGAAGATTATATCAAAGTCAATGTAGTATATTTTAATGAAGGCTTTCGACAAGAAAAGTTTAATTATTTTTAGATATAGAAATTACAAAATTATAATTTGTTGTTTTCTAAAAAAAAATTATACATAAGTTACGTTAATGAATACTTGAGGACATGCGTGTGTGAGTATGCATGTTCAATATTTTTAATTGTGTAAGTGTTGTATTTTCCTATAAAAAAATCAATTATCTAAAAACCGTATCAATTACTAATTTTTGTATTTGGGCCTTTTCTTTAACTTTCATCTTGTTATGTAATTTATTTTTTCTTTTGGTCCCTTAATAAGGTCATAAAAAAATTTAACATTATTAAAGACTAAAAATAAAAGTTTTGAATTAAATTGGATTAAAGTGAAAAACAAAATTGTTGCGACTTAAAACTTATTTAAGATTTAGTGCACCAAAAAATACTAATTAAGCATTGTAAGATAAAAGAAACTAACCATAGTTAATGAAATAGAGTGGAGTGCAATTTAGCCTTAAAAGAAGGAGGTGAACTACAATTTAACTAAACTTGATCGTATATCAAATTAAATACATATAAATATATACAAAAATAATTTCACCGAACATGTGATTAAATTAATTAAAAATCATTTAACTAAATAATGTACTACTAATTTTTCAATATATTTGCATTTAACTCTATGTATAAAAGTGTACAATGAAAGGTGAGTATGCACAAATAAATTTTGATTAAGTAATTGTTTCATTTGGCATTAATCATAACACTAGAATGTTTGACCTTCAATTGATGTCAACTCTATGATTATGACCCAAATGAATATATTTTTTAGAGCCACATAATCTGATGCAATAATAATAATATTAATTTCCACATTCCAAACACTGTATAGCAGAGGGACATGAACCATGCTTTTTTGTTTTTATCCCATTTTAAAATTTCATTTCTTGAGTACTATAAATACGTCAGTTTCACTCAGATTCTCCTCACAGAGTCTCTTTCTTTCTTTCCCTAACAAACTTGAAACTTTAAATTATTCCAAAAAAAAAAAGATGGATGAACAAATTGTGAAGAAAATGTCACCTTCTCAACAAAATTATTCAAGGGTTCAATCTGCAATTAAGATATTAGTGTTGATAGTGTTTCTGGGTTGGATTTTCATTTGGATTATGATGCCTACAAATACTTATAAACAAACATGGCAGCCAAAATTCAGAGCAAAGACTAATAATTCCACTTATTTTGGTACACAAGGTACATTTTTTTTTAAATTCAAATTATATATGCATTTTAATTTTTGTTTGGATTATTAATTCGTTTATTTTGTGCTAAAATTGATATTATTATGATATTGTAATTGCAGGTTCGAATTTTCTGATGTACACTTTCCCAGTCTTGTTCATAGCTTCTTTGGGATGTGTCTATCTCCACGTAGCCAAGAAAATAAATGAATCTGACATGGAAAGGTATAATTTTTATTTTCTAAATTAATTTTTTTTATCTGTTACATTGTATGAGGTTTGAACCTAATCTCGTATTTATTACCGAAACCCTATTCGCTAGTCCAATCTTAACGAGTTTTTAGTTTTCATGATTTCTGATTACCTCTGTTTTGCTGAATGACATGTGTTATATTGATCTTGATTTTCTATAAAGACATAATATTACTAAAGTTTTAAATTGCGATTATAATTACGTTAATTAAATGCAATTAACTATAATTTAAATATAATTATTATGGATTGTAATTTGTAATTATGGTCTGATGCATATGATTTTCATAGTAATAATAAAAATTATGATATAATAATGTGATGTTGCGAACAGAAATTCAATATAAAACCTTGAATATTATATTACACTGAATCTAACCATTTATTTATTTATTTATTTTGAAAATCAGCTGCAATGACAAGAAAGGTTGGGTAAAAACATGGAAGCGTCCAGTGCTTGTAAAGGGCCCACTTGGCATAGTTTCAGGGACAGAGTTGGCATTTTTGATTATGTTCATTGCACTTCTTGTTTGGACCTTTGCAACTTATTTACACAATAGTTTTTCAACTATCACCTTCAAATCAGCACAAGAAGATGGAGTCACAGTGTAATTATTATTATTTTTTCTCTTAATTATTTTTTTAATCCCTAGATACTACTAATGGGTGATTTCAATTCCCTTATATTTTTTTAAAGTGTACTTTTATTTCTTTATTTTGTATTTTAAGTTAATTTAGTCTCTAAACTTTTAAATGTTGGATTTTAATTCTCAAGTTTATAAAATGGACAATTTTAAGGGACTAAGACCACTCATTTTATAAACTTTGAGTTTGAAATAGTTTTGGTTTTTAGTTTTTAAAAATTGTATTATAAAACAGTTTTCACAAACAGTTTTTAAAAAAAGTGAGAGGAGTTTTTAATTCAAATTTGTGTGTAAATTCAAAAAACTGAAAACCAAAACATGTTTTAGATGTTTTCATATTTTGGTTTTTAAATACTGAAAAACAAAAACTGTTCCCGAAAACTGTTTTTAAAAACTCGACTGCCAAACGAGTTTTTTAAGGACTGTTTGGTTTGCATTTTCATTTTCAGTTTTCAGTTTGTTTCATGTTTTTTGAAATTTTATAAAGGAAAAACTAAAAATGGTGAAAATAGAAATATCCTGTTTTCAGCATTTTCAGTCTTTCCTTTGTAAAATTTCAGAAAATAAGAAACAGAAAATGAAAACAGGAAATGAAAATACAAACCAAACAGCTCCTTAGTTTTCTGTTTTTAAAAATAGAAAACTGTTTTCAAAAAGAGAAATCAAACAAACCCTAATTAAACCTATTATTTTTCAATAATTCATTTTTCGTAATTTTCAATTTCCCAATAATTTTATAAATTCTAATAAATTACACTGAAGCATGACAATTTTTTCAACAAGATTGAAAAATTATAAGAAAAAAAGTGATGCCTCAACATAATCTATTAAAATTTGATAAAACACTACAAAATAACCAAAATTGAACGTTAAAAAAAAGGACCAAAAGCATTCAGAAAAATATTAGGAATTGAAGTCACACCTTAATCAAACTCTTTTTTTTCCCCTTTTTTTATCTAAACCAATTTAAATTTGATATATATGGATCAAATTGATAAGTAACTTGTGCATACATCAAGTTAAAGTTGATCATATCTTTTTTTTTTTTGTTGTTGCAGATGGGAAGAGAAATTAGATAGTGCAGCACTAAGGTTGGGTTTGGTTGGAAATATATGTTTGACATTTCTGTTTTTTCCTGTGGCACGTGGATCGTCCGTGCTGCCACTATTAGGCCTCACTTCAGAGAGTTGCATAAAGTACCATATATGGCTTGGACACATGGTCATGACACTCTTCACTTCTCATGGAGTTTGTTACATCATCTATATGGCAGTTACCAATCAAATTTCTCATGTTAGTTAAAACCTACATCCTTAGCTATTTTATTTCTCTTTTTTTTTACCGTCAAAAGTGCATTGACAGATATTCGAATCAGGAAGCACTGATGAACATTATTTTGTTGAGTTTTTTGTTCACAATGGCTCTGTTTCAATGCAGATGCTAAAATGGGATAAAGTTGGGATCTCAATTGTGGCCGGAGAACTAGCTTTGCTTTCTGGTTCGTTCTTGTGGCTTGCAACCATTCCTCGGATTCGACGAAAATTCTTCGAACTCTTCTTCTACACTCATTACTTCTACATCCTCTTCGTCGTCTTCTTCATCTTCCATGTCGGCATTACCTATGCCTGCATTATGCTCCCTAGTTTCTACCTCTTCTTGGTTGATCGCTTCCTAAGGTTTCTGCAATCACGGCACCAAGTTCGTCTCGTTTCCGCTCGTGTTTTGCCATGTGAAGCCGTAGAACTCAACTTCTCCAAGGGACATGGTAATCAACATGGCTAAACTAAATGCATGCGTTTTGAACATGATTGACTAAAAACTAGTTTTCATCAAAGTTCGAGGACTAAAAACATAATTAACCTTTCTATTGTTTTCAACTTTTGTTTTTTAACTGAGACATTTTAAGGAGCTAATGTGATGTTTTTTACAGGGTTAACCTACAATCCAACAAGTGTGATGTTCATAAATGTACCAACCATATCAAAACTGCAATGGCATCCATTTACAGTTGTTTCTAATAGTAATTTGGAGCCAGAAAAACTAAGTGTTGTAATCAAAAGTGAAGGAACTTGGTCACAGAAGCTTTATCAGATGCTTTCAACTCCTGCAATAGATCGCCTTGGTGTATCAGTTGAAGGTCCTTATGGACCTGCTTCAACCAATTATCTAAGGTCAAAATCTCAAGCAAAACACAATTCCTACACCAATTTAGAGTTATTAATTACGCGAACATATCAAGTGATATCATTTGTGAATGTTTGAGAAATATCATTTATGAGAAAATAATTGTTTATTTTTTAAAAGCTTTTTTAGGCTTATTAGAATAAACTATTACTTTTTTAAAATTATACAATTCAAACATACACTTAGTTATTTTGAGAAATAAGAACGATAATATATACACCAGTATATCTTACTTGAATGATCAAGATTATACCATAAATGTACGTGACTTTTTAAGTGGTCATGTGATAGTTAACTAACTTGAAAATCTTGACCATTCATGTATGCTTGTCAGGTTCAGATTTCAAGTTTTAACATTTCTTAAATAAGAATCTTTCTCACCAGACATGTTCCCATTAATTAAACTTTTGTTGCGTCAAAAATACCTTAATTGACTTTCACATGATAACTCTTTTTTTCTCTCTTTTATCAGGCATGAGACTCTTGTGATGATTAGTGGAGGAAGTGGCATAACACCTTTTATCTCCATCATTAGAGAGCTAATATATCTAACTACTACATTCAAATGCAAAACCCCAAAAGTTATTTTTATTTGTGCATTCAAGAACTCTTCATGTCTATCAATGCTAGATTTGATCCTCCCAATTTCTGGCACCCCATCTGAAATTTCCAATCTGCAACTACAAATTGAGGCATACATCACAAAAGACAAGGAGCTTAAAACAAATATCCCAATTCACCCTCAAACCATATGGCTCAAGCCAAATCCAACTGATGCACCAATTCATGCCATATTAGGTTCAAACAGTTGGCTCTGGCTTGGTGCCATAATCTCATCCTCTTTCATCATTTTCCTCATCTTAATCGCGATCATTACCCGATACTACATTTTCCCGATCGATCATAACTCGAACGAAGTATTCTCTTACCCTTTGAAGTCATTCCTTAACATGCTAGTAATATGTGTGTCCATAGCCATTGTTTCTAGTGCAGCTGTTCTTTGGAACAAGAAACATAATTCTAAAGAAGCAAAACAGATTCAAAACATGGAAGGGGCGTCGCCAACAGTGTCGCCGAACATGATGATTTACAATGCAGATAGAGAATTGGAAAGCCTTCCAAACCAATCCTTTGTTCAAGCTACCAATGTGCATTATGGTGTAAGACCTGACCTAAGAAGTAAGTCATCCATTTTCTTGAATTAAGGCCTAGAGACCTATCAATGAATTGAAATCACTCACTTCTTTCTTTTTCTTTTTTTTTTGACAGGACTGCTATTTGAACTCAAAGGTTCAAGTGTGGGAGTTCTTGTTTCAGGACCCAAAAAAATGAGGCAGGAGGTTGCAGGCATTTGCTCATCTGGTTTAGCTGAAAATCTGCATTTTGAGTCCATTAGCTTTAGCTGGTGATTTTACTTGCATTGTTGTAAAGGGTGTAAAATGTTAATGATCAGCCTTGAATGACTTAGTAGTTTTGTTGTTTTGGTTCAAAATAAATGTAAATTGTTTGTCAATAAAAATGGGGCTTAATAGCTATCAGATCTCAAATGAGTGAGAATATAAAGATAGAAGGGGCTTACTTAATATCTTGATTCTTATTCTTATAAATATGGATCATAATAACAAGACATACATGAAATGAAAATAAAATGGACAAGTAGAAACAGAAAATTGAAATGCAAACCAAACAAGGTACACTTGCTCTTTCGCTTCTCACACGTGTCATCTAGGAATGATTTCTAAAAATATCTTCAACATCTTGCTTACATACCAAACGGCTCCCACACCTTACTACTTGCAATGAATTACAGTAATAACATCTCAACACAAATTCAATTTCACCATTTTCTTCACCTTCATAAATGTTGTCAAGGTGAGGGTAGTATGGCTCCATAGGAGGTAAATATCTGGAGCTGATGAATCTCTTACCTTTAGGTCCAAAGAAGTAACAATCAACTTCATGATGACACACCTCAGGTGGGTCAGAATAACTTAGTAAAGGAGTATTACGAGGGACAGTTATTTTTGCAAAGGAAACACATTTTTGAGGCAAAAACCATGATGGAATTTCACTCCCAGTTATTAGCATGTGAAATCTTGCTCTGGGGAGACGTTCCTGTAAGTTGTAGCACAAAATATGGTTATCAAATAGATTCGATGATGGTGAATCCGATGGCCTATTTTTCGAATTGTGAATAGAAAATATGATCAATGTAAGATACTAGCTTAAAGTCAGAAATCGTTATATAACTAATAAGTTGAAACAGAAACTGAATATAAAGTTCAAAATCAACTAGACCATAATTTGAGTCATATATCAAAATGATTAAAAGACTATAACGATGACTACTCAAGTGGTTCATTAATGGGGGACCAAATGAGGTTTAAAAACAGAAAAGATGATGGGTCAAGCTTGTTTCACAAATAGAGAAGTGGCGGGACCAAATAGGGTTTGAAAAATTTGCAAAATCTGTCTGGCAGTTTTGTCACAAACGCTCTTTGTTGGACACTTGTTCAAAATATAAACAGCAGTAGCAATTGGCCTTGCACAAAATTCTTTGGGAACTTGTTTTTCCTTCAACATGCATCTCACCATGTCTATAATCGTTCAATTCTTCCTCTCTGCTACTTCATTTTGCTTAGATGTATATTTGGTTGTTAGTTGATAGTGAATTTCATGCTACTTGGAGTAATTTGTGCAGGCGAGGTATTCTAGGCCCCTGTATGTTCTCAGTGCTTTCATCTTGAAACCACTTTGTTTCTTCACAAATGCCTTGAATGTCTTGAAGACATCAAATGCCTTTTGAAAATACACCCAAGTCTTTATGCTAAAATCATAGATGAAAGTTATAAAGTATCTATTATCAGCATGTGATGGAATTTTAACTATGCAAAGATCTGAGTGAAGTATCTCCAATGGCATTTTGGCCCTCCAAGACTTTCTAGTTGGAAATGGCTCTCTATGCTTCTTTCCAATTTGACAGGTCTTAGGAATACCATTTGGAATATAGACCATATGCAAATCACAAACATATTCTTTTCTTGAAAAATAGTTTAATTCGAAAAATAAAATGCCCAAACTGCATATATCATAACCAATAGTCATTTGGTATTACACAACTCAAGCAAGGAAATTTTTCATGCTAAACTTTCAAAGGGAATATGCGACTGGGATTCATTCGTACCTTCGCAATAAATCTTTCATTTCTATCAATCAACTTACCGTAGCCATCACGGATATGCACACTTTAACCTTTCTCTGATAGTTGTCATACGCTCAATTGATGAAGTCCATGAACATAGAAAACATCAGAGATAAATTTTTGAGAACTATCCTTTAATCTGATAACGATGTCGCCTTTTCCCACAATTGGAATGTTCCTATTGTTACCAAATTCCAAGGTTGATCTAACCGTTTCATCTAGAGATAAAAATAACTCATTTCTTCCACACATGTGATTACTATAACAGGTATCTAGATACTAAATAATTTCATCTTCTGCAAAATTACTGTTAGCCAAAAACAAACTTTGTGAGTTATCGAAATTCTCACCAATATTTTGATTTTGATTCTCAACAATGTTTTCCTGCTATTTGAATCTGGCCATCTGTAATCTGCAGCTTTGTGCCCGTATTTTCCAAACTTATAGTAATTACAATTAGTTCTCTCATGATAGTAGTTTCCTTTGCCTCGTCCTTGGTTTGTAGACCCAAAATTGTTTCTGCCTCTTCCTTGGCCAGAATTGAAATTGTCTCTTCTTTGGTTGAAGTTACCACGTCTTTGTCCTCCGTGATTTCTGCGTCATCTACTTCGATATATAGTTGGAAGCATCATACCTCTGTTCTCAACATCATGACTTGATTCAATAACGTTGTTGAGGTTCACCTGAATCTTCAAAGTGTCCTTATTTGATTTTTCTGTCTTGTCCAATATTCTATTGATATGGCTTTCAAGGCTTCACTGCAACTCCACTACTATCATGGTGTTTGTTTCATGGGATTCTAGAATTGTAGTCACCACATGATTGTACTTTATTGGTATGGTCCAGAGAATTTTCTCTACTACTTGTTATCATTAATTTCTTCTCCATACACCCTCATCTTATTGACGAGATCTATGACCCGTGAAAAATGTTGCTCAACAGTTTATGAATTGGACACATCTTTCATATTCCCTTTCGTAGGGATTTTAATTTTGACTTCTGTGCCTTTTCTGCTCCTTTGTATGATAGCTTCAGAGTGTCCTATGCTTCTTTGGTTGTTTTAGCATGTACTATTTTTCCAAAAATCGAATAATCTACACCTTATGAATCTGTGACTGTGTCGACTGGTCTTTTCTCTTAGTGGGATCATCAGCTCCTTCTTGTATGCCTAGTTCTACAAAGCTCCAAATATTGTGAGCTTTCAAATGCGTAGCCATTAGAACTTTCCAATAACTAAAATCAAGTTTCCCATCTAATTTGGGACAAGATCAAACAACATTATAATTGGTACTCATATCTCTCCCAAAGAATATTTTTACTCATTTTTTTTATGTGAGAACTCTCTTGTTCCTCACACACTCAATTTTTTTTCTAACATTACCAGGCTCTCAAGCTCTAATACCAATTTGATATCTGTGAGGCCATAACGCGAATATTTTCAACACTCAAACTCCCAAACATTAACCAAGAAACTCGTGGAAGTGAATACTTAAACACTGAAATGTTATTCTCATGAGCTGATAATACATCGATGAAAAACAATGCCTTATATAGGTTGAAATTTCAACTAATTCTTAATAAATAATACATGATAGAAAGAGCATTAACATTAAATAATCCTGCACCTAAATTTCCAATTATGATTGTTGATCATTTATTAACTTTGATTCTATTACATGATACTTGATTAAACTATTTTATTATCGTGATCTAAAGGAAGGAAGGGTTCTGGTGGGAGGAGAGTTGAGTGAAATTTGGAGAAGATGATAATGTGAGAGGGAGCAGCAAAAGTGGGATTTTGAAATGAGTGGATAAGTTATCATATTTTCAATCTCTCTTGGGTGGGACCCAACGGAACAAAGCAAAAAATAAAAAAAAGATAAAAATGGATGAATGGGAGGGAGCCATGTGTCACCATGTGGTAGGAGGGAGGCCAATCAGGGCCTTTTTTTCCCAATCGTAAATGATTGTTAACTATTTATTTTAAAAATTCCATTATACTTTGATTCCATTACGATGTACTTGATTTAACTATTTTATTATCATGACCTAAAGGAAGGAAGGCGAAAAGAAAGGGTTCTGGTGGGAAAAGGAAAGTTGAGTGAAATTCAGAGAAGATGATAATGTGAGAGGGAGAAGTAAAAGTGGAATTTTGAAATCAGACGATAGGCTATGTCAGAGATATTTTGAATAGAGCTGTGAAAACGGGTTATTCGGCCCTATATGGGCTTGCCCGTTCGGGTAGCGGACTTTTTCGATCCGGGCCAAACAGACCTGTGCTTATTCGGACATTTACTTTAAATACCCAAACCCGACCCTATGCGGGTAGCGGCTTTTCGGGTAGCCCATTTTTTGAAATTTTAACTTTTTTCCTTTACATAAAAAATATTATTTTTATTATTATTACTTTTGTCTTTGAAAAAAAGTTCCTTTGTAAAAAATATCATTATTTTTCTATTATTAGATATATTAATTAAATCTCTCTATTTTTCGACAATAATTTTTTTTAAAAAAAATATTCTAAATCTTCTTATGTTTAACTTTTACTATTGACAAGCAAAAAAAACTCCTATTTAACTTCTTTTGTTTATTCATGATCATTTTTTTATCTTATAACTTTGTGAGCAGTAAACTAATAAATAAATTTTTAAACTAGTGACACTTGATAAGTAGCATTTTTTTTGTAAAAAAATTATTCGGGCGGGTAGCCCTAATCCGCGGGTTTTTTTGAGTCCAAGTCCATTTTTTGCGGCTTTTATAGGGTGGGCTAAAAATGCCCTGTTCTATTCAGGCTTGAATTTGGAGAATCCAAACCCTTTTATTTTATCTGTTATTCGGACCGATTCTAATGCACAAGCCCATTTTGCTGACTCTAATTTTAACATAAGAGAACTATGCGTCACCACGTGGGAGTGGGGAGATCAACCATGCTCTTCTTTTTAAAGTGTAGATGATATTATTTCATGTAAACATGACACATGGTGTGAGACATTTACTTATGAGATTCAAGTAAATTTCATATACTTAAAAGGAGTGAATAAACTAAATTTTACACTTGTAAAATGCAACAATTAAATGGCCAAACATTTAGAAGGAATAGAGAATAAAAAAAAAAGGAAAAACAATAGAAGAAACTTAAAATAATTTGATACTCACTATAAAAAAATTGTCATTTACTAACGCTTTGTTTTGGTTACGATTGGATTAACCACTTTGTCTAACGAAATTAATCCGTTAGTATAAGTTGATAATATCTATACTAACAAAAAAATTAACAATTACTAACAAATAAATCTATTACTATAAATATTTAATATACTAACAACATGTAAAGCGATAATATATATTTTTTTACTAACATATTTATTTGTTAGTAATTTTGAATTTATCCGTTAATAGATATTATCAACATGTGCTGACAGATTAGTTCTGTTAGATAAAATCTATACTAACGGTAGCTAATTCAACGAAAATAAAATAAAGCATTAGTAAATAACAATTTTTTTAATAACGACTCCTCGTGTTTTTTTTCCTGACAAGTGGATAATTTTTTTAGGGTAATCTAGCAGTAACATAAAAAAAGGAATGAGTTGTGAAGGTTACTAGTGAAAGCCAAATAAAAAAAGTAGAATTTTTTTTTTTAAAACGTAATATATTGGTATTCGAATTCAAAAGTTATTATTCAAAACTCTATTCTTTAATTATTCGACTAATTTCTTTGATGAAGAAAGTTCAAGTCAATGGAATAAAAACATTAACTTTGTTATGTTTTTAAACAGTTTTCATACATCAACTTTCTAAACACATGGAATCGAACATCTATCTTATAACATTTTTCTCTCACTCCCTTTATGTGTGTGGCTATTTGATTGGTTTCTCTCCTTTCTTGGATACTTCTTGCCAAACGATTATTGACACCAACAAAACTTCCAGGTTCTTTCCTGTGAAGACCAAACCTCCATGTTCACACTAAAGACCCCTCTATGTGTGGTCAATTCCATCATTTCTTTAGGTGAAAATTACACTAACCTGCTTAAATTTATGCACATTATATCTAACAAGTTTATTTATATATTTTTTTAGGTTTGTTTTCCGTTATATTAGTCATTTCTGATATTTATTTTTTCTTACGGTGATACTTTATGAGATTTAGAGTATATTGAGTTAACTATTAATTTGGTTCTCTAAAGATTATCGTGTCACTAATTTAGTCTTGAAAAAATTTTATCATCAAATTAGTCCTCCAAAGATATGTAAGTATACCAAATTAGTCCTTGAAAGATTTAAAATATATTAAATTGGTTCATGATGGAGGACTAATTTGAAGACAAATTTGGTAGACTTTTAAATCTTTGGAGGACTAATTTGGTGACAAGATAATCTTTAGAGGACTAATTTGGTGACAAAATTCTTTGGACGACCAAATTGGTGATATGATAATTTTTGGAGGACTAAATTGATAGTTAACTCTATTTTTTATTTAAATTTTAATAAAATGAGAAGTGAAAAATACATAAATCGAAATAAAAATTAATGGTTAAAATTATTGATGTACAAAAATCAAGATGATTAAATGAAAGTAAATGTTCTTAACTTGAATCAAAAATAATTTTGAACTAACCAAAATATTAAACAAACATGCTCTCTCTTAGACACTTTCACTATTTTTTTTATAGACTAAAATACATTCACATAAATTTAAACTAAAGACTTAGTACTCAAAGTAGCGCTATCGGGTCGTTGCGGAAGGTGTTGGAATTTCAGTGTACTAGAGCAAGTCAAGTGTAATGGTCTTGTCATTTCTTTATTAATTAATCTACTTCATCTACTACTTCATACTTAAGGAACAAGGAAAAGCTAGGAAAAGAATTGCAATTGTACCAAAACCAAAACCATTGCAGGGATAATCGAATGGCATCTACCATAGCTGGAACCTCTTCTTCTTCCTCTGTTTCGATCCTAACCACAAGTTGGACAAACCATGTGTTCTTGAGTTTCAGGGGTGAAGACACCCGAAGAGGTTTCACTGATCATCTTTTTGCTTCACTTGAACTAAAAGGCATAAAAACTTTCAGGGATGATCATGATCTTCAGAGGGGAGAACTGATTTCACTAGAACTCATGAAAGCCATTGAAGAATCCATGTTTGCTCTCATCATTCTCTCACCTAACTATGCTTCCTCTACTTGGTGTTTGGATGAACTCTTAAAGATTCTTCACTGCAAGAAAACTTATGGTCAAACTGTTTTCCCAATTTTCTATGGTGTTGACCCCTCTGATGTAAGGCATCAAAGAGGAAGCTTTGCCTTTGCTTTCAGAGAACATGAAGAGAAATTCAAAGAAGAAAGGACCAAGGTGGAAAGATGGAGAGATGCCTTGAGAGAAGTTGCTTGTTACTCTGGTTGGGACTCCAAGAATCAGTAAGTTCAGTATTTTTATTTTTAATATACTCTTCTCTGTTGAATGCTCCGGTGTTGATTGTGTTTGTTGTGAAAACCCATGGCTTGTGTGGTTTGTTCATTAATGCACAGAAAGTGTTTGATAGAATGTGTGACAGAACTAGTAAGTAGTAAAGTTAAAATTACCAAACAACTTTGGATTTTATTTTTAAAGCTCTTATTTTGAGCCAAACTAAGAAAATCTAGGCCAAATGCTACTACATAAATACATTAGCAACAAAATTGGACAATACTGAATGTTATACCTGAAACCTCTAGGTAGTTTTTGTTACAAGAGCTAAATTTTAGTTATTTTTTTGGAAAAGTGTTTCTCGAAAAAGTAGTACTAGAGTAAGTTGTTTCTCACCTTTAACAAACTTTCTCAGTAATATGAGAATATGGGTAGTTAAGTCATAAAATACCCTAAACTGATAAGTTTCTTAGGTAACTAGAAGATATATCCATGTATTGGGGTGGAAAAGTTCTTTCATTCTTAGAAAATTCAGTGACCCAGGTAATTTTTTTTTTAATATCTTGTACTAAATGTGGATAATTTATCATTTTAAGTGAGATACCTGGAAATGAAAAAACATTCCTGGACCAAATGCTTGATGGCAAGTTTTGCATTTATCACTTTCTCTGTTAGTTTCTATATTTCCTTATTGTTCTTTTTGGACTAAAATACTGGTTCCCCCCAACCCCCTTCTGTTTATACAGGCATGAGGCTGCACTGATTGAAGCTATAGTTGCACACATACAGAAAAAACTGATTCCTAAATTGCCATGTTGCATAGATAACCTTGTTGGCATTGATTCACGGATAAAGGAAGTGAATTCACTCATAGGAACGAGGTTAAATGATGTTCGCTTCATAGGCATATGGGGCATGGGGGGAATTGGTAAGACAACTATAGCACGATTGGTTTACGAAGCAATCAAAAATGAATTCAAGGTTAGTTGCTTCCTTGCAGACATACGGGAGGTGACTAAGGCAAATGGCTTACTACAAATCCAAAGGGAACTCCTTTCTCATCTAAATATTAGAAGCAATGATATTTACAATTGTCATGATGGGAAAAAGATAGTAGCAAATTCTTTAAGAAACAAAAAGGTTCTTCTTTTTCTAGATGATGTAAGTGAATTAAGCCAATTGGAGAATTTAGCTGGAAAAGAAGAATGGTTTGGTCCAGGAAGTAGAGTAATAATCACAACAAGAGATAAGCACTTGTTAGCGACACATGGAGTGCATAAAACTTGGAAAGCTAGAGGGTTAGTCCAAAAAGAATCTGTTCAACTCTTTTGCCGGAAAGCCTTTAAACAAGATCATCCTAAAGAAGAATATTTGGATTTGTGCAAAGAAGTGGTTGAATATACAAGAGGCCTTCCGTTGGCGCTTGAGGTATTGGGTTCCTATCTTCATGGAAGAACTGTTGAAGTTTGGCATAGTGCTTTGAGACAAATAAAAAGTGTTCCTCACTCCAAAATCCAAGATACACTGAAAATAAGTTATGACAGTCTGCAATCAACAGAGCAAAAGTTGTTTCTCGATATTGCCTGTTTCTTCAAAGGGATAGATGTTGATAAAGTAGTGGATTTGTTAGAAAGCTGTGGTGATCATCCCAAAATTGGGATAGAAATTTTGATTGAAAGATCTTTGCTTACTATAGATAGAATGAAGAATAAGTTGGGGATGCATGATTTGATTCAAGAAATGGGCAGGAATATTGTATTACAAGAATCTCCAAATGATCCTGGCAAGCGTAGTAGGTTGTGGTCTCAAAAAGACATTGATCTTGTATTGACAAAAAATAAGGTAGGTTTAATTGGTTTTTTCCCCTAAAACTGTTGAGATACAAAGTCAATGATGCATGCAATATATTTCTCTCTTTTTAAGTTTCTGTTTCAGCTCATTCTGCAAGATTATGTTATTTGCCATTCTGATTTTCTAGGGAACTGATAGAATTGAAGGCATTGTCCTAAACTTAGTTGAACCATATGAAGCACGGTGTAGCGCCGAAGCCTTCTCCAAGACAAGTCAGCTAAGATTACTCAAGTTATGTGACGTGCAACTTCCCCTTGGCCTTAACTGCCTTCCTAGTGCACTAAAAGTTCTTCACTGGAAAGGTTTTCCATTGAAAACCCTGCCACTCACTAATAATCAATTGGATGAAATTGTTGATATTACATTGCCTCATAGCAGAATTGAACAACTTTGGCATGGGACAAAGGTAATGAAATGACCATTTATCAAAGGCTCTTTCCATATTATGCTTTTGTCATTACCATCATAAATCTAAAAAGTTGATAATTTTCTTTTTTCACAATGTTCATTAGTTTCTCGAAAGCTTGAAATGCATCAATTTGAGTTTTTCCAAGAACCTAAAGCGAACGCCTGACCTTGTTGGAGTTCCAAATCTTGAATCATTGGTTCTGGAAGGTTGTACAAGCTTAACTGAGGTTCATCCATCCCTTATGCACCACCAGAAACTTGTTCAACTGAATTTAAAAGACTGCAAAAGGCTCAAAGCTCTTCCAGGTAAAATGCAGATGAGTTCCTTGCAGGATTTGGATCTTTCTGGTTCCTCTGAATTCAAACAGCTTCCAGAGTTTGGGGAAAGCATGGAAAATCTGTCAGAGCTTTCTCTAGAAAGGACTGCTATAGCAAAACTACCCTCATCACTTGGATGTCTAGTTGGCCTTACCCTTTTGCATTTGATTAATTGCAAGAACCTTATTTCCCTTCCAGACACCATTCATAAATTACAGTCCCTCATAGTTCTGAATGTTTCTGGTTGCTCGAAACTTCACAGTTTGCCTGATGGTTTAAAGGAAATAAAGTGTTTGGAGGTACTTTGTGCGAGTGAAACTGCTATTCAAGAGCTACCTTCATGTGTTTTCCATCTGGAAAATCTTAAAGAAGTATCATTTGCTGGTTGTAAAGGGCCAGTATCTAAGTCAGTGAACATGTTTTTAAACCCCTTTAAGTCCCTATTTGGGATTCAACAGACTCCTGGTGCTTTCAGATTGCCACCTTCTGTATTGAATCTACCCACTTTGAGAAGGATAAATTTAAGTTACTGCAATCTGACAGAAGAATCATTTCCAGATGAGTTTCTTCGCTTATCTTCATTGGTGATATTAAACCTCACAGGAAACGATTTTGTTAGCCTTCCAATTTTCGTTTCCAAACTTCCAAAGCTTGAGGTTCTTATCCTAAACTGGTGCAATAAGCTTCAAAGTTTGCCAGAGCTTCCATCAAGTATTCGGGAATTGGATGCAAGTAACTGTGCTTCACTAGAAACTTCTAAATTCAATCCATCCAAGCCATGTAGTCTCTTTGCATCATCTATACAATGGAACTTACCTGGAGAACTGAGAAAGTTTATGGAGGTTTGCTACCTGACTTTTCTCACTTTCTAAAATTGTTTGTGTATGTGCTTAAATATGTTTTTAGTCCTTGTCATCATTTTTGGTTTTGGTCCTTATAGGAGTTTTCGTTTGATTTTAGTCCCTAAAAAAATTAAATTTTCAGTTTTCATCCTGTGACAATGTTTCTTTGGCTTTTTGTCCCTAACTTTCTTAATTCCTATCTATTTTGATCCCTACTATTTTATGAAAAAAATGTCTAAGGGCATGTTTGGGTAATTTTGGGTGCTACATATGTTGGATTGTTTGATTGTGTAGTTACAAAAGTTTTTTATTCTTTTTTTAACAAAGAAAAAAGCTTTTGGTCCTTCCGCTAAAAATCGGACATTGTTTTAAAAAGTTTAAAAATCGCTTCTCACAATAAAAAATTATCTTAAAAAGTCACTTCGTACAACAAATATTCCAAACAAAAACTGATTATGTTTTTGACAATCAATTATTTTTCACAGCTAATTCAAACATGCCCTGACAAATCAAAAAATTTATAGGGATGAGAACCAAACAAATTTTACTGGGACTACAAGAAAAAGACATAAATTCTATGGGACTAAAATTATGTCTTTTATGGTCCCTGTACCTGTTCTCTTTTTTGTTATAGTTCTTATACATGTTTCTCTAATTTGTTTTAGTCCCTATAAAAAACGTTTCTTTTTAGTCCCTACCCATGTATTGGTCCTTGAATTCCGTTAGGCGCTTAACGCTGTTAGTCCCTCAACGTGATACAACCACTGTTAGGGGTGGTGGTGGGTCGCAACAGGGGTGGCGCCACCGGGAGGAGAGTGAGAATGGGAAAGAAAAGAAGAGAGGGAAAGGAAGAAAGAAGGCAAGAAGAAGAAAGAGAGGAGAAATAGAGAGTGAGAGATAGAGACATACCTTGACAGAAGAGTGAAAAGGAGAGTGGGAGAAGACGAGTTCGCGGGAAAAAATTGGTGGATGAGGGGACAGGGAGGGAGTGGTTGTGCATAGAGGTGACGAAGGAGAGACCAATAGAAATATGACGACAGGGTCTAAAACATAAAAGGAGGTATGTATCAGGACTAAATTTGTATAGGAACCGACTAATGGAAATATGACGACAGAGACTAAAATGCAAACGGAGACACATATAGTGACTAAAACGAAAAAGGGAAACATGTATTAGAACCAAATAGTTAATTTAACCAGACATATTTAAGCCTTGTGCGTGTGCATGACCGTGCCTTCATGTTACCTATTTAACATCACAAATTTATCTTGTACAGAGTGTCTCTCTTCCAAAAGCAAGATTTGACATGCTAATCACAGGGAGTGAAATTCCATCATGGTTCATTCCTCAAAAATGTGTTTCCTTTGCAAAAATATCAGTCCCTGATAACTGTCCTGTAACTGAATGGGTAGGATTTGCAATGTGTTTCTTGTTAGTAAGTTATGCCGATCCACCTGAGGTTTGCCGTCACGAAGTTGATTGTTACTTGTTTGGACCTAACGGTAAGATGTTTATCAGCTCCAGGGATTTACCTCCTATGGAGCCATACTTCCCTCACCTTTATATTCTCTACCTGTCAATTGATAAATTTCGTGACAGAATTAATAAAGGTGAGGATTGGAGTGAAATTGAATTCGTGCTGAAAAGATACTGCTGCCATTCATTGGAAATAGTGAGGTGTGGGAGCCGTTTGGTATGTAAGCAAGATGTTCAAGATATCTTTAGAAATCATTCCTAGGCTTTTTTTTTAACAAAGTTTGTTTCTGACAGAGAAAAACATCAATTTGATCATCTGAAGATTCATTAATCCTCAAAGATTGATAGTGTGCATTTTGCGGGGAAAATTTAGTGATGTTATAAATTTTTAGAGGATAAAATTGATGTTGTTCTTGTTCTCATATGGTTGTTGCTTTATAAATTACAATAGAGTTCCTTCCAGTGAAAAGCTTGGAATGGTTGTGAGTTATGTGTTAACTTTTAAAAGGGAATCTCGTGAGTCTTATTATTGCATAGAAATTTTTAATTGTCCATGTTTCTACTTAATTTTCTGTATGTGTTGTTGAGATGATCCGTATTTGTGAAAATTATGAAAATAAAATAAGCTTGTTTCCTCCATTATTTATATTCTCATTAATATATCTGATAGCTATTTAGGCACAATTATTATTGACAAGCTGATAAATACTTATGAGTCTATCAAGGCTAGTGGACTCAAAACTACTGACATTTTGCATCCTTTACTCCAACAAGAGAAAAATCACCAGCCAAGCTAATGGATTCAAATTACAAATTTTCAGCTAAACTAGATGAACAAATAGCTGCAATCTGCCTCGTTGCGTTTTTTTATTCTGAAACAGGAACTGCTGCTTGTGACCCTTTGAATTCAAATAGAAATCCTGTAAAAATCCAAAATCAGAAGAAAAAAAATGGTGATTTCAATGCATTGATAGGTATCTAGGCCATGATTCAAGAAAATAGAGATGACAGTTTTCTTAGGTCATGTATTAGCTTGAACATGGGACTAGTATGGAAGACTTTCCAATTCTTTTTCTGAACTGTGAATCATAACTGCCTTGAAATTTGTACATTTGTTTTTCCATGCTTTGAATTGCGAAAATAACTTGGTCCTCATCAAAATCATAAATCAAAAGGAATAAAATAAGTGTGGGTGTGTTAAGATCATGACTAAGAAGATCAAGAGAACCACACAAAAGAACTCTTGGTTAGAAGGATCCAAATCAAGAGTCAAAGATGGAGTAGCCTAGTTCTTAGATTTGATAAGATAATGCTTGAGCATGTGGGTGTGCATGCATACTTGATGCTAAGTTAGATTGGGAGACACAGATTGAACATCTAATATATGTATTGGGTCCCTTGCTTAGCTTGAATTTCATTTATATGTATCATTAGTCCTTTTTCAATTAAGTCACACATGACATGAAGGACAAATCAATAATGATGCTCCTACATTTTTTATTTTTTTACTAAAATATATACTTCAACTTACTCTTAAAATTACAACCACCACTTTAATAACAGTCCCTAAAATTATAAAAAAAAAAATTTAAATAAGTTTAGTTCCTACGTCAATTTAGTCTTTGAATTATTTAAAAATATGATTTTTTTTTAACTTGTGCTCATAGGCACAAGATAACAATGATTAGAAACCAAATAAAATTTTATGTAATGGGAAGTAATTAAGTAGTGGGTAGTGAAGGGTTTAGTGGATGCACATAGAATATAGTATAAAGAATCAAATTCAGCCATTAAAAAATTCAATGCAATCATTGTTAATTTGTGCCAATGAACACAGTTAGAAAAACTAAAAATATAACTCAATTTCTTTATGTTTAGTAAAATTCACATATTAGATCCTTTATATTTTAATTTTGTCAGTTCAATCCTCCTTTATCCCAAATTGATCCTTTCTAGTTAACATTGATAAATATCTAATGAACATTCCAATAATGACAACATTTCTGTTTAGGTGATTTTTGTGATGTTTCCTCAAAATAAGAAATAAATTTGTTTTACTATGCTATCCCACTTAATGATTGACATGTGGTTTAAGTTATCCACGTCACCTAATTTAAGTTTAAAATATTGCAAAGAAACCTCTAACATTAATAACAACTAAACACAATTCTTTTTTTGACTCTCTAATCTCTTTTTACTTAGAACACTAACTAATCTAACCTAGAAACTAACCAAGCCACCCTCCATCTAGTGCCACCACCTCTTGCTTTCTTTAGAAAGTCTACTTGCCTCCTTTTCTTTCAATTTGTATCTTACCAAATCCTCCCCCATCTCGAGTATTACATACCCCAATTCTTTTTTATACATATTTAATTTAATTCTTATAATAATTTAATTTTTAAAGTATATTTTTTTATTTGAATTTCAATAATTATATACTATTATGCGCTTCTGTATTCTCTCATCTCAATTTGATTAAACAAATAATAAAGAGAAATAAATGTGGAATAGACAAAATCGAACACAAGCCGTTGCACACTATACCAAATAACAACCATGCCAAACTAGTAGTAATTCTCAACTAACAAAAATATATAATAATTATTTGTAAAGAAAGGAAACAAAATATATAATATAATATAATAGAGTAGCTATAGTGATTAACTATCAAAGCGTGTATTCAAATGGTCCTGTTTGGCTGCAAAAGAAATTTAAAGGTTAGTTGTTAGTAGGCGTGTTAGTTTGATATTAACTATAAAAAAAATACCTAAAATCTCAAATCAGGGATATACCATACCTCCTCTATGTTCTTTCCAGAGTTACTAATTCTATTTTAGATATCGTATTGATTAAGTTAAGCTTAGTGAATTAGTGCGTGAGTGAGTTTGTGTAAATGATCCATATTTTATAAATATGTAGACGCAGAACATAATTATCATTGTGCACGTTGATTAACAATAATGTAAACTTTGGTTTTAAACAAAAGATAAGAAATTGCAAGTGCAATCAAAGCGGTAAGTGACTTAAGTGTTGCTCTTAGTGCTTTGACGAGTTTTGGTGAAGACAAACAACAAGAAGCTCAAAGGGAAGGTAAACAACAACATAAGACAAACAACAATAGGAGATAAAAGCTCCTTATTGAAGAACAAAGCAAGATGTTGAAGGCATATCAAGATTGAAGTGAAGAATTATATTTGTGTCTTGTATTGTGTTTGTATGGTTGTGTGTTAGAATATTGATGTAAAGTTGTGCAATCCTTTGTGTAAGTGATGGAGATGCTTTAGGACTAGGTTTTTTAGTTGCCCATGATTACCCTAGAGGTTAATGCATACTTAGAATTACATTTTAGGATGTTAAGTGTTAGGTGCATAAGCATTGTTTGACTGGCAGCGGCGGGCGGTTGTCTGGCATCGGTTCGACAGTCGTGGGCGGCGGTCCGATGGCGGTGGGCAATGGTCCATATGTGATTATGGTGGTCGGTAGATATTTAATAAAAATAAGACGTTGAAAACATAAGCAAAATCTCCTATTTAGAGCTTATTTTAAAACTCTTTTTTTCTTTAATTTTTTCATTAACAAAAACACTTAAAATTTTAAGAGTTTATTAATATTCAGTGATAGATGGAAGGAAGGGGCCGGGGCCTTGACCCCCTCTCCTCTTAAATAATATTAATAACTTGTAGTAGGCATTATGCTTCTAATTGTTGTTGAGTCTGGTGATCGTCTAGCTAATTATCCATCAAAAGGTTCTGTGTTTGAACTTGCAAAGAGCATAGTAGTTTTCTTTTTTCTTTCTTTTTTTTCTTTTTATTATTTTTATTTTGTTATTTTCTTCTTCTTTTTTCAGACTGTTCTTTTTTTTTTTGTTTCTTATGTTATTTTCTCCTTTTTTTTTTCTTGTTATTTTTCTTTTCACTAGATTTTTTAATCCTCTTTTGTTCTATTAATTAATGATATTATTCTCTTTAGAATATATTTTATTTTTTATTATTTCATATGTGAATAAATAATAATAATAATAGAAAATTAAGAGTTAGTTTTCACAATAAAATGTTCAGTTTTAGTAACTTTTATATATAATTTATTTATTTTATTTTTGTGTTTAAAATTCACATTCTTTCTTTTATTTATATATAATGCTTTTTCTATACATTATATTTATAACTATTAATATTTAAATCTCGATCCCTCTCACAAATTCCCATTAATATTTATATTTAATCTCATTTTTACTTATAAATAAAAAATAAACTCAAAATAAATCGACCCAAACAATTCCTAAATGTAAACCTATGTCACAACCTCACCAAACTCTCATTATTAATTGATGAAAAGTGTAAACAAGCAGTTTAAAGAACAAAATTAATCATATCATAATTGACTGCTCTGTCTCACCATCTATTTATTATCATTTTGGTCAAACTTGACGAATTGAGTGAACAACACTAAACTTGGCCAATTTATTTTGTTTATCACAACTATGATGTGCATTACTCCTATTATTATTATTATTATTTATTTATTTTTTGATGAAGGCATTACTCCTATTAAAAGCATACATATTTTGCGGATAATATATTTAACTTTATCGCTAGAAATTATATATTAAATTATATATGTACCATTTATTTTTATTTTTGACTTTATAAAACTTATACTTTATTTCTTAAGACATTCATGATAATTCTTTATACTAGTAAAAAAAATAAAGCAAATAACATTTTACAAATGCAATATTAAAGTAAAAATTTTATAATTAAAATAATGATTTTTTGGAAGGGTAATTAAAATAATGATTAATAGATCAACACATAAATCTTTTTTTATATATATTAGGAATATTAGGAATGGGTCTTCATAGATCGGTCTTTCTGTCATTATTTTTAGAAATTAAATTATATGAGTTACTAGGGGTTAGTTAAGTTAGTTGGCCCTTATTTTTCCTTTCTGTCAATACTGCTCAGAGTATATAATATAATGATAGGTCAAGTGACACGTGTTGATTATGTGAAAGAACAACTGCATCAAGTTGTGTAAGTAATATATAGTGAAAAAATATTATCGTATTCATAAAGAGTATTAGTGGTTGTCTAATTCTTTAAAAATTTTATATTATTCAGACGGTCAACTTGTAATAATAGAAATTAATATGAGAGAAATTAGAGAATAAAGAAAGGTTAAGAAAAATATTGTGCAGATTATTTATGGAAAACCAAGAAAGACTTGGATCACATATGCTTACATCTTTGATCTATTCTCTAATTCAATTCAATGATGTTACTGATTAATTGCTAACTATCTTTTAATTAAATAATTGGTGAATGGTCATACACTAATTGTAAATGTTTTCACTAATTAAATCCTTAGATGATTACTCAAGAAAATGAAAATAGAGAAAGCATAAAGTTTCTAAGGACTATTAATTTATAATAAGTAGTTAGAAGTGATGATTATGAGTTTGTTCTTTACAATCCTTCACCGATTTACTTTGTAATATGCGTTAATTGGGCAAAAATTGTCATCTATGACTAACAACTAAAACAAGCTTAAGATTGGTCAAATCCTATTCTTGAGATTAGAACACCAAAAGAAACCAATAAAAATAACATAACATGAATTGAATAGAATTAGAGAAGTAAAAGGGTTCACAAAAGATTTTCCTTGGCCCTATAATGAATTTAGCAACTCATAGCCAAAATGAAACATTCAAAAGCTATGAAACAATCCATAAAAAAAACGTAAAAGAGACAAATCTTCTCAGTGGAATCACCATTTGTATGTTGTTCTTTGACTTCCTTCGAAAGAATGCTAAAGAGTGGTGAGAATCCTTAGAACAACGCTTGAGAGTGTTTAGAATGAGAGAAAGATGATTAGGTTTTGCAAATTAAACTTTAGATAGGTCCTGCTTTGCGTTGAGGCTTGACACTAGGGACGGACCTAAGTACCCCCCCCCCCCCCCCCCAAGAATTTCTTAATATATATTATTGATATAGTGTGATATAAGATACTTGCCCCCCTTTCTCTATATCACGTAATGTTCTCTTTGTTCATACATCATTAGTTTCTTTTATATTTTATAGTTTTTAGTAAAAATATAAATATAAACTAATGTTAATTAATTAAAAGCAAACACAAATGCCGTTGAAAAAACAATCGACTTACAACTCAAAAGTCTTTGCCTCTTTAAAATATATTTTAATCTTTACATTTTACTTTAGGTTGGGTTTTAGTCATACACTTTAAATATTTCATACTTTATTTCATTGAGGAATTAATCCTTGTGATTATGGCAAAATAACGATATAGACTATTTTGTTAATGAAGTACAAGGACTAAAATAATTTTTTTGAAATATAAAGACTATAACATAAATTGAAATAAAGTATAAAGACACAAAAATATATTTATACCTTTTTTTCTTTTATTTACCCTTCATAATTTCTTAACCCCCCCCCGCACCCACCCAATTTTTCTAGTCCCATCCCTGCTTGGCATGGTAATGCTAGTTTCACTGATTGCCATGCTCGACATTGTTGGGCCGAAATCAAAGTCCTTTAGCTCGGCTTGACCATGCTAGCTAGGTGCATGGCCAAGCTCGATATCTTTAAGCCAAAATTAGCATATCTAGACTCAACACAATCGTGCTTCCTTTTGGCATTGCCATGTTATACATAAAACTCCTCTAATTCTCTTTATTTCCTCAGCATGAGAATGTTTTATGAGAGGCACGGTCTTACTACTTCTTAGTTCAATTGAAATCAATTATATCGTTGGTTTTGAGAGATTGTTTCATTTCACTCAAATTCCTAACTCAATTTGATTTATTTAATTAAGTGTTAATTAACTCGTGATTAAGCATCATACATGATTAAGTATCTGAATACATATCTAATTTATAATCACAGAATTAAGCAAACTATCAATATAAACATAAGCTCAAAAATGAAACTCAAAGCCATTAAGCATTAACCCTATAATTCGAAATTAAACATAAACCACGAAAACTTGTTCAGATTCAAATAAAAAACATTGATTAAGCATAAAACTCGAAATTATACCCAAAACATATACAAATATAAGTTTAGAAGATAAAGAACTCAATTAGAAAGATGAAGAAGTCAAAGATGTGATTGCAACATACCCAAAAAGTTAATCAAAAAGTTTAACCTTCTATGTATGTAAGGAACAAAGCAAAATGAATATGGAAGCAAGGAAGGAAAAGAAGAGCTAAAACCCTAGGAAAGCAACAAGCAAGAAGATGAAAATTGAGTCTCTCCTGTGTTGGTGGCTGCATGCTCTCTCATCTAACATCACATGAGAAAAAGTGTCAATTCAACCTCTAACTCTAAGAATAACTTGGGCGCAAGTGACAATTTGGCCCAAACAAGACAAACAAAATTGAACTCCTAAGATGGTCCAACTAGCAATCTTCAATATTCAAGTCCATTGTCATCCACTTCTAGAATGTCCAAAATGTCCTAAATATGACCAGAAAATAAAATGAACTCAATTAGATTAATTAAATTCAATTTAACTCAAATTAAAAATAATAGTACAATAAAACCCAAATGACTAAAAATTCCGAGTAAACAACTTATGAAATAATGTTTTCTTATATACATTAAATATATCTCTTAATTAACAAACAAAGACTAATCTTTTCAAAGTAGTGAAATTAACAAAATAAATACATTATCTCTTAACGATATATTTTTTATACACAACTATAATTCTATCTTTGAACATGTTGATGAGATCATCTAGCAATTGATCTCTTCAATTGATCATGTATAATATATATAACTTATTAGGTAGAATAGAATAGCAGTGTTAGATAGATAGATTTGATATTGTTGTTTAAGGTTATAGCTACCGGTCCCTTGAACCCAAAGGTTGGTTAAGCAAAAAATGATTGGTACTGACACTTGGGTCAGTAGTGTCTTAATATAGGGAGGCAGAGGCAAGAGTTGGCATTTGAATGAAAGGTGAAATGTTAGGTGTGAATAGAAATGGTGTTATTATTGTATTATGGAGGCAGGCAGGCAGGCAGGAAGGGCTTTTGAACATGAGAAGGTGAGTGAGTGAGTGAGTGAGTGAGTGAGTGATGGAGTCACTCCTAACCCATCCATCCATCCATGACCATCATGCCCTGTTGGTTGGCCAGGGTTTGCATCACCGACGCTCCATATCTGTCGCACCTCTCTCTCTCTCTCTTTTATTCTCTCCCCCACTTACCTACTCATCGCCACCACTTCTTGTATAACTAGAGAGAAAATAAAAAAATAAAAATTGCCATTTATTTTGTTATAGTTCCATTACAAAACCAATTGGTAATATAAGGAGTAGCTCAATAGGTATTAAACCGCACCTTCAAGAGTGAGGCAGGCAATGTGTTAAAACAGGCGAGCATGTCGGGCCAGGCACAGGGTATCAGATACCCATACAAATCAGGAGCCTGGCGGAACAGGCTACGCGTTGGGTTCGGGCTCTAATACCATGTTAAGGTTCTATCACAAAACCAATTGGCAATATGAAGAGTAGCCCAACAGGTATTTAAACCGCAACCTCAAAAGTGAAGCAGACCATGTGGGACTTTATTTCCTCATATTTAAAGTTTTTTTTGGTTTTAATTGAATTATTTGTTGTAATATACTATATATAGACTTTATATATAAACTTTATCTAACTGAATTATCTATTAGTATATACATTATATATTTTTATTATAACTATATATATTTTTTTTATAAAAAAGTAATACAATTGAAAATCGAACATCGCCACACACGTATGTTTCTATGCATTCACCAACCGAACTATATGTTACATGACTGAGACTAACTATATATAAAATGATAGTATATATTAATAATTTATACTATTAACCGTTAGTATAAATTAAATATTATTTGATAAAATCTAAATCAACGAAGGCTAACCGAGTTCCAAAAACATTAATTAGTAAATGACATTTTTTAATGTATAAGCACAACCAATAAAATTATTTAAAAGATGTTGAAGTAATAAGAAAATTAATTTCAAAATTTTTGTTATTATTATTATTATATTTATTTTTTGGTGAAATATGTTTTTTATCAAAGGTTAAAATATGTTTTTAGTCACTATAAAATATACCTTTTTGAGTTTAATCCCTATAAAATAATTTTTCTGGTTTTACTCCATAGTCCATACTCTTTCAAAAATTTCGCTTTTTAGTACCTGCCAAATTAAATTATGTTAAACTCCCGATTTATAAGAAAGTGAATTCTTAAACTATTGTTAATCAAAAATTATATGATGAACTCGTCATAGCTAAGCTCATAATAAAAAACTGAATTTAGTATTGGGGACCTAAAAATGGAAATTTACATAAGGAATAAGAATAAAAAAATTATTTTATACGGACTAAAGACGTGTTTGGGTAATTTTGTTGTAACATATGTTGGATTGTTTGATTTTGCACATAGAAAAATTTTTTATTCTTAAAAAGCTTTTGGTCTTTCGGCTAAAAATTGAAAATTGTTTCAAAAAGCTTAAAAATTGCTTCCAAACACATTCCAAATTAAAAAATAATATATTTAGGAAAAAAATATATGTTATTCTTCATTTTTTTCTAAATCTACATATAAAAGTAGTTGGATAAATGAAGTTTAATTTGTCATAACTCCTTATTTCATTTTTTTATTTCTCCTTCATTTACATGTCACAATTTTTTGTTATATATTTCTCACAATAACTGAAAATTAATAACTAATAAAAATAATCTCATTTTTAATTTTCTTAAACTGAATGGGACATAATTAGTTATTTATTTATACAATAATTAAAAGTAAATGAGTGTTGTTTAACTCTAAATTATCACACAACCCTAATTTTCTTTTTCCACTTAATTTATTTTTTTTATATTCACTTTCATCAATTATTCATATTTTTCACTCTCTATTATTTCCAATTTTTTTTTAAATTTTTAATTTTTATGATGTAAAATAATTAATAATTAATAATTAATTATTTCTCAATTTTATTAATTTAAAGATCGTATAGTACAAGCATAAACTCTAGAGATATATAAATTAAAAAAAAAAGTATGAAATGTTAGGTTTTGTACTTATAATTATTCACTACTTTACTTTTGATTTGATTCCCTTTGTCCTCTCCCACAATGCCTTGTCATGGACTTTCCTGTGCATGGGTCCCACATGGCTGACTTGGCCCCACTCACCTCCACTCTTTGTGCTGTTTTGGTTAATCCCACTTTTATTCATCTCTTTCTTTTTTTTCTTTCTTTCTTTCTTTTCACACATTGCGTATACACAGTACTCAGTGCCATTATTTCTGAGGACATTTCACCAACATTTGGTGGGTCGAGTTTTCACAACCACATCTTCATGGAAATTCTGTCCTCCTCCTTTTATTTTCAATGCATGATGGATCATATCAAAATATATATGTTAACTAGAACTGGTTATACGATCTGCGACCCACGAGCTGGCCTACAAAACCTAAAGTCCGGGTAGTTTTAGGTTAAGAAAAATAACGACTATTATTAAAGTGGGTTATGAAGGTTATAGCATATTTAAACTGTGGGTTATTACATGAGTTTAACTTGCTAGTTTGCGAGTTTGTAATTCGACAACTTGTAAATAAAATAAAAATTATAATTTAATTTTAAACTCTATTTTTAATCTTTATTTTTTAATTTCGTAGTGTAATTTTAATTTTATAATATGTTTCTATAAATAAAATAAAATAAATATTTTATTATTTAAAAAATAATTTAAATATGAATTTTTAAATAAAAATTAATTTTTTTAAATAAAAATTAATTTTTTTAAAAAATTAATAAAATATTTTATGTGAACCACCTTGTGAATTAGCTTGTTTAACTGTTGATTTATACGAAATACTAAAATACTAGATTATTTAGAAGTGGGTTTCGTGAGCTAACCCACTTAACCTATGAACCAGTGTAGGCCAGTCTGAATTGGTTCGGGTTGGCCCGTATATTCACCTTTAATGTTAAGCGAGCAACATTCCAATAATTGTAGTTGTATTTATTAAAAAAAATTATTTTAAATTATTAAATTTATTATTTTCTATAATTTTTATTCGTAGAAGAGATCAATAATTTATAAATAAGTTAAGACAATTGGTTGTTGAAAATGGTGTCGTGAATCATTTTGGTCATTAATTTAGTTTTTAACATATGTAGTGACCAAATAAGTATGTTTAGATACCAATTTTATTGATATTGTTAAATGAACTTGTTGGTGGTAATGGATCTTTGAAGAATATAAGGAAAAATAATAGAAGAATTAGGAAAGTGTGCACAATGTCTCCAAGGCGTGTTCTTTAGCACTTTCCTTTAGGCTTAATTCGCCCCCACCAATTGAATCTCTTGGATGCAAAATGGGTTACTTGGCGAATCTCCTGCAGGATACAATGAAAATTCCTTGAGTATGTGTTGCACTTCCAAAACTCAAGACGTGACAACAATGATTTTTACAAAAGCGATAGTTTACTTATATCTCTTGTGCACTAAAAAATATAAGCAAATGAATTTATAATGCTTTAGAAATAGAAAAGACTTAAGAGAGATTGATTTTGATTGTGTGTTTCTGTCCATGCAGAGGACTCCTATTTATATAGAGACTTGTGTCTATTCATTAAAGAGTCACACCTTTTTAATTTGTGAAAGTCAAATAAGCAACTCTTGGTTGATACCTTTTCATTCAAAATAAATTAACATAATTTAAATGAAACAATATAATTGTTACACCTTTTCTTAAATGATATAAAACAATCTTTTATTTTGAAATAAAGCAAGACTCTTTAATTCAAATGAACCAACACAACCTTTCATGTTTTGAAAATCCTCTCACAATCCCCCACCATTTCCAAAACATCGCTAAATTCTTATCACTTTGGAAATCTCATGTTTTCAGAATAAAGGTGTCTTGACGACTTGAACCTTCCCCTAGTAAGACATGGTTTCACCCATCCAAAATAATGTGGTAGACAAGCTTTGAACCAATTATCTCATTTGAACAGGTGTGCAAGCCTTACGCAGAAGTTTTTGGACCACTGTATGCCGTATTATTTGACACATTTATTATGGTCTTGTGTCACGTATCCTTTTCATGAGAGCCTTAAGAGTAAAGCCCCAAAAACTCTTTAGAAGCGGCCTCACTTCACTCTCATATAGGTAGACTCTATCAAGAATACAACCATGATAAGTATTCCAACAAACATATGTTTATAGATCTATTAAGAGCTAAAGCTCAACCTTCACTGTTAACTCATGGTAACCAAGTACTTTTTAACCTTGGGATGAATATAAATAATAATATATCAAGTACTTGCAATCACATTCTAATAGTGTACTTTCACCATTGAACTCAAGACTTAATGTTACTCAAGTGTGAGTTGGATTTCCACTATGGGTGATTATGGCTTTATGGGCTTTAATCCCATCCCCCTTGATGTTTTTAACACCAAATCCCGTGTCAATCCTTTCGTCAAAGGATCTGCAAGATTCAATTCAGACCTTATATAGTTAATGGATATAGCTCCATTTGTAATTAAATCCTTTACAATGCTATGCCTTACTCCAATATGTCGGGATTTTCCATTATACACTTGGTTATAAGCCTTTGAGAGTGTGGATTGACTATCACAATGGATAGCTATTGGTGCCATTGGCTTAGGCCATACCGGTAATTCAAGTAACAAGTTTCTAAGCCAATCTGCTTCTTTACAACCTGTGGCTAATGCTATGAATTCAGCCGACATGGTGGAATCTACAATGCATGTTTGTTTCTTGGAACCCCAAGAAACCGCACCCCCACCAAGAGTGTAGATCCAACCACTCGTAGAAGCATGATCCTCGGTGTAAGTCATCCAACTAGCATCTATATAACCTTCTAATACCGAAGGATTACTGGTATATATTAAGGTGTAGTTCATAGTCCCTTTCAAGTATTTCAATATTCTATAAATAACATGCCAATGCTCCTTGTTTGGATTGCTTGTGTATCTGCTTAATCTTCCCACCGCATATGCTATATCTGACCTTGTACAAGTCATTGCATACATGAAGCTTCCAATCACTTTTGCATATTCATGTTGTTTCACGGGACAACCTTTATTCGGTCTTAATTTGATGCTATGATCATAAGGTGTACTAACCGGACAACAATCATAACAATCAAACCTTTTTAATATTTTCTCCACATAATGGGATTGTGATAAGCCAATATGATTATTATCCCTAACAATTTTAATGCCTAAAATTACATCTGCTTCACCAATATCTTTTATATCAAAATTATCAGACAAGAATTTCTTAGTTTCCTCTATTTCATACAAATGAATACCAAATATTAACATATCATCTACATACAAACAAATAATGACTCCTTTTCCATTATTAAATTTACTATACACACACTTGTTAGATTCATTAATTTTGTACCCATTTGCTAGAACCACTTCATCAAATTTGTTATGCCTTGTTTTGGGGCTTGTTTAAGTCCATAAAGAGACTTGATTAGTTTACACACTTTGTGTTCTTGACCAAGTACCACAAAACCTTCTGGTTGCCTCATATATACCTCTTCTTCTAACTCTCCATTTAGGAAAGCTGTTTTAACATCCATTTGATGTATCAAAAGTTTATTTATTGAGGCAAGTGCAATAAGCATTCTGATTGTGACTAATCTTGCAACTGGGGCATATGTATCAAAATAGTCAATTCCTTCTTTTTGTGTAAACCCTTTAGCAACTAATCTTGCTTTGAATTTTTCTATGGTTCCATCTACTTTCATTTTCTTTTTGAAAATCCATTTACAACCAATGGGTTTAGAACCAGGAGTAAGATTTACTAGTTTCCAAGTTTTGTTGCCCATTATAGAGTCCATTTCATCTTGTATAGCTTCCTTCCAAAAGGCAACATCTTGAGACTTCATTGCCTCTTCAAAGGATTGAGGGTCACTTTCCATATTGAAACATATAGAAGCATTATTTTCTATATTTTCTCTAGAACCTTCAACAAGGAACATGAAGAAATCCGGACCATAGGTTTTTGCCCTTTTCATCCTTTTACTCCTTCCAGGTTCCACATCTTCCAACATATCATTATAAGATACATTGCTATCTGAACTAACTTCTTCATAAGAATTAGTAATATCTTTAGACCTTGGAAGTGAATTAAAGATATACTCTTGAAAAATAGCATCCCTTGACTCAATAATTTTATTTATAGGATATGAGTCATTTGGTTCAATAACTAAGAACCGATAAGATTTGCTATTTTTAGTATATCCCAAGAACACACATTCAAATCCTCTTTCACCCAATTTCTTTCTTTTGGGTTCTGGAACTTTTACTATTGCCCTACAACCCCATACTTTAAAGTAATTAAGGATGGGCTTTCTTTTCTTCCAAAGTTCATAGGGGTTATTTTGTTCCTTTTATTAGGAACTCTATTTAGAATATGGCATGCTGTTAGCAATGCTTCACCCCAATATCCATTTGCTAGTCCAAAGTAAGATAGCATGGCATCTATCATTTCTTCAAGGACCCTTTTCTTTCTTTCTGCCACACCATTTTGTTGTGGAGAATAAGGAGCAGTTACTTGATGTATTATACCATTGGACTCAAAAAATTTTGGATCATAGTATTCTCCTCCTCTATCTGACCTTAGACATTTAATAAAAGTGGGTTTCGTGAGCCAACCCACTTAACCTATGAACCAGTGTAGGCCAGTCTGAATTGGTTTGGGTTGGCCCGTATATTCACCTTTAATGTTAAGCAAGCAACATTCCAATAATTGTAGTTGTATTTATTAAAAAAAATTATTTTAAATTATTAAATTTATTATTTTCTATAATTTTTATTCGTAGAAGAGATCAATAATTTATAAATAAGTTAAGACAATTGGTTGTTGAAAATGGTGTCGTGAATCATTTTGGTCATTAATTTAGTTTTTAACATATGTAGTGACCAAATAAGTATGTTTAGATACCAATTTTATTGATATTGTTAAATGAACTTTTTGGTGGTAATGGATCTTTGAAGAATATAAGGAAAAATAATAGAAGAATTAGGAAAGTGTGCACAATGTCTCCAAGGCGTGTTCTTTAGCACTTTCCTTTAGGCTTAATTCGCCCCCACCAATTGAATCTCTTGGATGCAAAATGAGTTACTTGGCGAATCTCCTACAGGATACAATGAAGATTCCTTGAGTATGTCTTGCACTTCCAAAACTCAAGCCGTGACAACAATGATTTTTACAAAAACGATAGTTTACTTATATCTCTTGTGCACTAAAAAATATAAGCAAATGAATTTATGATGCTTTAAAAATAGAAAAGACTTAAGAGAGATTGATTTTGATTGTGTATTTCTGTCCATGCAGAGGACTCCTATTTATATAGAGACTTGTGTCCATTCATTAAAGAGTCACACCTTTTTAATTTGTGAAAGTCAAATAAGCAACCCTTGGTTGATACCTTTTCATTCAAAATAGATTAACACAATTTTAATGAAACAATATAATTGTTATACCTTTTCATAAATGATATAAAACAATCTTTTATTTTGAAATAAAACAAGACTCTTTAATTCAAATGAACCAACACAACCTTTCATGTTTTGAAAATCCTCTCACAGAACTTATTTTTGTAGTGTTAACTATTGTCTCCAAACATAATAAAAATATTTCGTTCAATGACCAATAAGATTAGTCGCTAAACTTGCATATTAAGCTATTAAATGTGTTAATGAATTAGTTAGAGACTGAAATAGCTAACGAAAACATGCATGCTTAGTGTTAATCATTGTTTTAGTGAAAATACCTTTAGTGCATACATACAAGAAACTTGTTATTTCTTTAGTTAATTGAAATATTAATCTCATGTTATGTTAGGATGTGTGATTTTTAACCCCACTTTTTTTTATGGGTCAAACATACATACTGCCACATTATATTACTCTTAAATTTACTCTTAATTTTATCCCATTGGAGATCAAACCCTACTTGTTCTTAAAGTGAAGCAATGTTATGAGTTATGACATTGTTGTTGTTGCCATTTATTTTCAAGTTAATGTGATGACTCAATTACAATTTCACAAATGAAATGACCATTTGAGTAGATATTATTGTTGAACGCTATATTAAAAGTTTTACTATAATGAATTTTCATTTTCAGGTGAGGACATAAACTTTTTTATCTTACAAATTATAAATAATAATATAATGCACGCTGAGGTGCACTTATATTAAATTTATACAAATATATATATATATATATATATATATATATATATATATATGCAGATCATCATTTAATTTTCTATTACTAAATTAAAAATCCTTCTGTCTTGCTAACAACTAATATTATTAAAATTGATAATGTCATGCATGTATATCCCTCACTACTTATCAATCCAAAAAGCTAATAACTTAAGAGAAAAATATCTTAATTTATTATATATGTACCTATATATATACATAACACATACATGATGTGGAATCTTAATATAAATTATATATATATATATAGAGGTATATGTTAATTAAGTATGTTATATTAATAATGGTTAAATTATTTTTTTGGTCTTTTTTCAGAAAATAATGGTTGGTCCTTTAATTTAATTATTTGTGTAGCTGGTGATTAAAAAAGTTGCACGTGTACAGTGAGTAAGGTGGAGAAATTAGGGGTAGACAGGTGCAGGCTTTCTAGTATGGTCCTACTAGAATCCATAAAACGTCCCTCAACATTATTATTTTTTAATTAATGAGACAAAAATTAAACCAGTAAACGTTTATTCATTTCCCTCCTAAAATAATATCACACTCATTATGGGAGAAAAATCAATGAAATGAAATAAAATAAAATAAAAAAAAGGAAAATTTTCTTTTTTTATTAAGGGTGTTCAAAACCAAACCAACTCATTCTAAACACAAATAACCGACTTAAATTTAACAAATTTTGTATTGATGATTTGTAAGGATAAGTGGGTGGGCGGTGTTCGCCTTTATGAAGTTTTTCCTAGGTTATTCTATGTAGTATCTAATGCTCAATCTTTGGTGTGTGATAACGGTTCCTTTGATGGTCTTAGGTGGGTCTGGAAAATTGGCTGGAGAAGGGAATTTTTTCAATATGAATTAGCTTTGCTAGATAATTTGTCTGGTATTTTGGGTGGAGTTTCCATGTCTTCAAATGAGTCTGATAAATGGCTATGGCATGTTGACTCGTCTGGATGTTATTCTGTGAAGTCTGCCTATATTTGGTTACAACAGTTGTTTGATGGAAATTTTGAGCTGGATTCTCTGTCGGAACTAGCTCTTCGTAAATTATGGAAAGGCAAGGTTCCTCTTAAATGTTTAGTGTTTTCTTGGCAATTGTTGCTTAATGTTGTCCCTTGTAAAGGTCTGCTAATGCGTAGAGGTGTGGTACTGGTTAATGATGTTTGTTCCTTCTGTGGGGTGTATGAAGAGTTACCACAGCATTTATTTTTAGTCTGTGATGTTTCCTTGCAAGTATGGTATGCTGTTATGCGCTGGATTGGATTCTCTTTTGTCTGTCCTGCTGATTTACCTTCCCTTGTTCTGTCATGGATTGGGCTGGGCTTTAATAAGCAAGAGGCTATGGGACTACTAATTATTTGTGTTGCGACTGTTTGGTCTATTTGGCTTCATCGTAATTCTTTGGTTTTTAGCAATGGAGTTTTGGACCTAAGGGAATTGCTCGATTTGGTGATCTTGCGGTCTTGGAAATGGTTCTCGTTAACAAAAAAAGGAGTCTTTATCTTATTTTCTGATTGGTATTTGAATCCAAGGATGTGTTTCTTTGTTTAGTTTTTTGCCCTTTGTCTCCTGTACTTTCTATCTCTATGTCTGTTTTTTCTTAGTTTGTCTCTTGTTTGTATGGGTTTTGAGTACCCTTTGTACTCCCTTTAATTTATTAGTTTGATCTGCTTATCAAAAAAAAAATTGTATTGATGAAATATCAACAAGTTTTCAAATCAATTGAAATTTTGTATAATTGATCTATATATTAAGAACTTTCAACTAAACGGTTGGATCGACGATATTCGATGTGCATAAGAAGCTATTGGGCAGAGTATATATATATATATATATATATATATATATATATATATATATATATATATATATATATATATATATATATATATATATATATATATATATATATATGGGAAAGAATCAACTCACTCCGGTGTTACTTTATGCCAATTCTTACATTGCGAATAACTCTTTAATGAGTAATTTTTCTACAAAATCAACCAATAAATTAAAAATTTTTAGTATATAGATCATATTTACAAAGTTTCACGTTAATCCAAAATTCTTTAATACTCTGTCAAGAGATAGTGCGCCTGCGTCTGGAGAAGGAGTAGCTATTTGTTTCTCAGCATAGGTCGTTGCAGGAGTTCATGGCTCAAATTGATTCCATCAATGCTCGACTTGATGCCATTAAGGCTATACCTACATATGCTTCGAGCTCATCTAGGCCATCTCGTCCACATACCTATTATGATGACGATCATGATGAGGATAACTACCTTTCAGCTCGCAGCCATCCTCGATCTTGACGTGGCTGTTGATTTTTATTATATTTTTTGAATTATAGTTTATTTTATTGGATTTTATGGTTTTGTTAACTATATTTTATGCTTTAGTTGATACTTTATTTTTGGATTTATATTTTGAATTATATTTTAATTAGATTTATATTTTTGGATTACATTCAAATTTATTTTAAACTTAATATTTTCCAGATTTTGTGCATACAATTTAAAAATAAAAAATTGAAATTAAAAAAGAGTGATTGTTATAACCTAAGCTAATTTAAGAGATATTAGCATCAGTTTAAAGTCAACGCAACCATGATACTATTTTGCGTTAGTTACCATCGTTGCAAACTTGTGAGGGCCAATGGCCGCCTCTAATTGATTCATGCCGGTGGTTTTTTGGCCTTGTGTCGACTTTTAGCCGACGCTAATTAACAAATTTGTTGTAATGACATTAATAATTTATCTCTTATATATGAATATTAGCCCTATCAATTAAAAAAAGTTGACACACCATTATATTTTAGTCTAAATTGAATGTTTAAATCTAATAAATTGAACTCGAATCTAATTAATAATTCTAACCATCTCAAATTTTTTTGGTTAGATCGATTTGGTTTAGGGTTTAAGTTGACGGGTTGAATTCGCAAATCAACTGGACCTGTGTCCACTCCTAGTGGTTCTAATAACTTCTGAACATCTTTTGTTATTTTTCCCCTTAAAAAAATAAGTGAATAATTCAGGCTTACAAAGTCAGAATGCAAAAGTGAATAATATATAATATATAATTAATTAAACGTCAGATTGCACTAGAAATTCATATATCACTGGATTAGATATGAAGATTAACGGAGACAATAAATAAGCAAAAGTCAGAATGCATTCATTAGGAAAAAGAAAATTAAATTAATATTCCATATATCACCAGATTAGATATGGATTAGGATTAACATGAAACAACTTTGTAACCCAAATATAGAAAAAGATGAAAAAAAAAAAAAAACATCACCAATATAATGTCAACGCATATATTCTTGCAGGTACTGAACATTTGCAATATAATGATGGGAATAATTAAAAACACGAAATCCTTACGTTTGGATTAGTTCTGTTAATTGAAACGAGTTTCACTTTTTTCTTAATTTTTTTTGTCTTGAATATGTTTTTAATCTTTAAAAAAATAGGAGAGATTTAATTTTGGTCCCTATAATTTTTTCGTTGTTTTTTTTCCTTAATTTTCAATAAATAAGTTGTTTTAGTACTTCAAGTAAATTAATGGGTTTTGGCCAAACACTTCCCTTATTAAATGAATTAATTGGTTATTAAAATTCATTAAATTAAATAATTAATAAATAAGTAAGATGAGAAAAACTTAAAATCTTTCACTTTTTACCTTCCTTTTCCCTTCATCCCTAACCTAGCTACCCACCCATTAATTTACTTGAAGTACTAAAACAATTTATTTATTGAAAATTAAGGACCGAAAACAACGAAAAAATTTTATAGGGACGACCAAAATCAAATATCGCTATTTTTCAGACACTAAAAATATATATTTAAGCCATATTTTTTTAGTGACAATTGGTATTAAATTTTACACTTTTTAAGTCCTTCGATAATTTTGATAATTCACATGAGAAGTTTGCACCAAGAATAAGTGTTTTTTTATAAAAGAATAACTTGAAAGAAAAAAGTAAACTGTCATCAGTTGCATCTGATTGCAGGCTCTATTTAAGGTACACTCTGAAGTACCGTATTCTCCAAAAATATTATAATAAATTGTAAAATTTTAAATTAATTTATTTTATTTTATTTTATTTATTTCATTAATATTATAAATATATATTTTTATTATTAAAAATAATAAAAGAGTTTGGTAGTCCAAAACTAATGGGGTCTACTCTAAATGTGACCCTGATTGCATTGTGTTCATGTTTTTTCTTCTTTGATTAAATTATGTTATAAAAAACAATTGATCTTGGTTCTTTGATGTCTATATCTCCGTCTAATCTTAAAAAATAAAACTAATATGGTGATGAATGTCAATTACTAAATAAAATACTGAAAAAATAATTATCAACAATATATAATGATTATCTCTTGTAACCATCTTAATTGTCATGTTGAATGGTTAATTTATTTTAGTTGTATTTTTTGTGTCTATAAAAAGCACTGCTTTAATTTATTTTTAGCACTTTGTAAGTCAATTAAGATATCATTTGATTCAAGATGAATAGCACCACATAAGTATTTTTGGAAAACTAAAATAACATTTTACTCTTAATTTTATAAGAAACGTACAGTAGGTGCTCTGTTCAACTAATCATAACAAGACTCAAATAGAGTCAAAATTAAGCTAAATTAACACAAACTTAATTTAATTTAATAATTAAATGTGAAAAACCTTGACCAATAAATAAAAGTGGAAAACTACGGAGTTGATATTGCCACTTCTTTAGTTGATATTGTCACTATTGTTTAAATATTTTCTTTGTTATTATAAGAGGTATTTTATACTTAATTACATGTATATGAAAGGAGTGGCAATATAAATTAAAGAAGTAGCAATATTCATTCCCGAAAAACTAATAGATTTGTTCATAAAGTTTCATGTTCTAATTATTCTTGAAAACTAAAAAAGTATGACAAAGTTGATAGATTGTCAAGTCTAGTAAGCATGCTCATGACACATATTCGAATCCCAATTGTATATATAAAAATTGACTTCAATGGAAGAAGTAAAAATTTATTTTAGTGATCTTCATGTTTCAAATAAATTAGTCTTCGGTAATCGGCTAGAGAATATTTATAATGCTCACCTAATAACTCATACATAAGGGGAAAATTCTCATTCAATACGTGTATTCTACATGAAACTATGCATTTTAATTATTTCAAACAAAAGACTCCAAACAATTGAAAAATTGTGCCAATTCCAAGAAGACTTCATTGATTATGGACATAAGACTTAAGCTAAGCAAGTATAAATTAAAGATGGTAAAAGTATAACTTGATAGAACACTTTTTGTCATTTGGTTTTGACACTTAATCCATAGCCGTAGCCGTTAATAAAGGTGTTTTAACTAAGTACATGTTTTCAAATATCTTGTTCAAAAACTTTGTTAAAACATAGCTTTGATCTTAAAAAAAAAATGCTTCGAATTCAAACAAGTGTTTATAAATATGGGTCTTTGTGCTACAATAGTTTTATCCTAATAATGGAGGTTTTATAAAGGTATTAAACAATTATAGTTGACCTAGGTTTAAACACTTGGTTAATTAAACAAGTATTTTATGTGAAAAATCGTTTTGACTAGTTTAATCGGTTAATCCATTCAAACAAGAGCATTCTGTGATTCTATGAATGGATTAATTAAGCTAACTAAATTAATTGATTAATGCAAATTAGATTCGCAATAGCTAGCCTGACTTCATGTTTAAATTGCATTTTCATGGATTTAATTATCCTTCAAATGGTTATAATTCCTTGTTATGTTATAAATAGAGGTGTCTTTGCCATTCTAACACATCAAGACCCTCTTCTAAGCCTTGCTATCATATTTTAATCATTTTCTTCTACTTTCTAAAGGCATTTTAAATTTGTGTTCTATCTCTTGTAGTATTACCTTGCTATAGTGATTAAAGTTCTTACTTTTACTCTTTTTAGAGAACGTCATATACATTTTTTCAATATTGAGAGGGTGTGGTATTCGTAGTTGAGAGAAAGGGTGAGATGTCTCATATTTGTAATTGAGACTCAAACAATTAGATGAGATATCCTAGATGTAAAGAGTGCTCTATTGCGTAAAGAAATTAGGTACCTATTTTTAAAAGCTTGGATTTAATAAAAAGTTTTGATTCGAGACTTCAATAACTCGTCGTAGGTCACAAGGAGGTTTAGTGACTGAACAAGTATACATTATTGAATTGATTATTTCTATCCTTGTCTTTTATTTTTATTTTTTTCCTTATTTTAATATTTTTCTTGCATTGTTCACTTCTCCTCTCTCTATTATACTTCATATATTTTATTCGATATACCTTGATAAAAAGGACTTTACAAGCTTTGTGAAAAATTTTACAAGAAAAAAAATTAAAGCTCAATTGACTCCTCTATGGAGAATAGACTCTTTTCTAACAAGTGGCATAAGAGCTCGATTCTTGTTTAAAGAATTTCACTTCAAAAAATGGTCTCTTTTCAAAACTCTTAACGTGGAAGGCATCTCCATTAACTGAACTCCTTGTTTAATGGAGTAAGCTATTCCTATTAAAAAATTAAAATCAAAGTTTTTATCAAGGAAACTAACTTAAATATATGGGATGCAATATTGAATGGAGTATTCATTCTAATTCATACATTCGAGGGAAAAGAAATAGAAAAGCCATAGGCATATGGATTGAAGAGGAGGAGAAAAAAGTTCAATGTGGTTTAAAAGCATAAAATATCATTAAATCTGCATTTGGCATGGATGAGTTATTTAAGACTTTTAATTGGAGAATGGCATAAGAAATGTGGGAAACATTAGAAATCACCCATTAAGGAACAAATAAAGTAAAAAGAGCTAGAATTAATACCCTCACTAGAGAATTTGAGTTGTTTAGAATGAACCTAGGAGAGAGAACTCAAGACATGCAAAAATGCTTTACGCACATAGTATATCAACTCATGGCTTTTTGGAAAAAAGTTTTCAAAATGGCGACCTCACTAACAAATATTTTGAGATGTTTGAACAAGGATTCGTAACCCAAGGTAACTGTAAAAGGAGAATCAAGTGACCTTACCATTATGTCTCTCGCAATTCTATTTGAAAAGCTTTAAGAACATGAGCTTGAGCTAAATCGATTGCAACAACATGAGGGGAATGACAAAAAGAAGAAGAGTATTACACTAATGACAACATCTCCTATTCATGATGAGGATGATAGTTACTTTGTTTTGTTTGTTAATGAATTTTCTAGGAAATCTTAAATCTATTTGATCAAGAGGAAAGCAAAGGTGTACTCTGTGTTCCAAACTTGGAAACTCAAGATGGAGGAGCAAAGTGGTTGTAGTATCAAAGTATTGAGGACAAATGGAGATGGAGATTATACCTCTTAAGATTTTGGGACTCAGCATGAAGTTGTAGCTCCCTATACACCACAACATAATGGATTGGCAAAAAGGAGAAATAGAAGCATTATAAATGTGGCAAGAAGCATGCTCAAAGGAAAGAAAGTACATAAGGAATTTTGGGGTGAGACAGTGACAATTGTTGTGTTTGTGTTAAACATATCCTCTACAAAGCAATTAGAGAAGTTGACACCTAAGTAAGTGTGTTCAGGAGTTAAACCTCATTTTAGTCATTTGAGAATCTTGGGTTCACCTTGTTTCAGGCATATTCCAGGCCAAAAAGGAAGAAGCTTAATGACAAGAGTGAAGGCATGGTGTTAGTTGGCTATCATTCAACAGGTGGTTACATGCTTTCGTGTCCTCTTACTAAGAAGATTGTGATCGGAAATGATTACATATTTGCTTAATAAGAAGTGTTTCACTGGAATTTTGTTGAGAATGTTGCTGTCAAGTCAGTACTAGTGATGATTGAGGAAGTAACAAACACTAAGATGGTTGAAAATACAAGCTCTAGACCACAAAGGAAGAGATAGCAATCTATCAGGATTGGTGGTTACGAAATGTTTCTTGATTCTACAATCACTGATGAGGAAAAATTAGTGCATTATGCATAGGATGGGTTTTGAGTTGGGTCATCCCGATAATCCGTCCAAACTAAACCAACTCAAAGACTATTTTGACCCAACTCAAATCGAACCGAACCAATAATATTACAAAATCGATGAAACCGAGGTGGTTTGGTTCGATTCTCAGTTTAGCTATTTGTGAAGCCAATCCAAATGATCCAAATCGATCAAAATGAAACACAATCATTTTGTTCACATTATGTATCAGATTTCTATGCGTTATTTATAATTATTCTATTTCTCTGTCTTTCTATTTTTGTTTATTTTGTTATATTTGTATAGATGGAATTACAAAATAGTTGACAAGTGGTTTCATAAACTATAAGTAGTTTATTATAATTTTTAAACATTTTTCAAAATAATTTAAGAATTTTAATTTCTTATTTACTAACCCGAGATCCAACCCAACCCAAACCGACTTAGTCGAGTTGGTTTTGTTCGAGTTAAAGGATCTTTTTTGACAAAACCAAACCAACCCAACCCAATGAAAATTGATTGGATCAGATTTTAAAATCTCCCAAAACCAAACCAACCCAACCCAACCTGAAGGCAATAAAGGAATTGGTTTGGCAAGAAGCTATGAAGGAGGAACTTGTTGCCATTGAGAAGAATGAGACCTGGGATCTTATGTGTATTCCTGCAGGGAAGAAGCCTATTAGTGTTATATGGATTTACAAGATCAAAGGGAAGCCTGATGGGTCTGTTGCCAAGCATAAAGCAAGGCTAGTTGCAAGATGATTCCTTCAAAAAGTTGGCATGGATTTTTAGGAAGTCTTTGCTCTGGTGGCAAGGGTTGAAACTATTAGAATTACTAATCACAAAGGGTGGTCACTCTATCAACTTGATGTTAAATGAACCTTCCTCAATGGAGAGCTGGAGGAGGAAATGTATGTCACACAACCCCCTAGGTTTGTTGTTCCAAGAAGTGTGCAAAAAGTGTTCAAGTAGAAGCATGCTTTGTATGGCCTAAGATAGGCTCCTAGAGCATAGAATAAGAAGATTGATGGATTCTTTCTTCAGCTAGAATTTGAGAAGTTCAAGATTGAGTTTGATGTCTAAACTAGAGCTTGTGAGGCTAGCATACTACTAGTATTTCTCTATGTAGATGATCTTTTGGTCACTAGTGACAATCTGGGTGGGACTGAAGGTTACAAGAGAAGGCTAACAGAATATGAGATGCCAGATCTTAGAATCATGAACTTTTTCCTTGGCATGGAATTTAGGTACATTGTAGAAGTTTTGATGTTTTACTGGAAGAAGTATGCTTTTAATAGGTTACAAGGTTCAACCTGAGCAATTGCTACCTTGCAAAGACACTAGTGGAAGGAGGCTTGAAGCTTGATGGTTGTGTTGATGAAAAACAAGTGGATGTAACACTTTATAGACAGATTGTTGGCAACCTTAGATTTCTGTGCAACAGCAGGCCAGATATTTCATTTGGTGTTAGCTTGATTAGTAGGTTCATGAATGATCCTCGAGGTCCTCATTTGCTAGCTGCTAAAAAGGATACTCAGGTATGTGAAAGGAACAATGGATTTTGGCCTATTACTCCCTAAAGTGTTTGATCAAAAGTAATGTTTGTTAGTGAGATTCTCTAATTCAGACTAGAGCGGTGATGCAGAAGATGGTAAAAGCACTTCTAGAGTTTTTTTTCAAGTTCTTAGAAGCTTGTGTATGCTAGAGCTAGAAGAAGCAAGATGATGTAGCTTTCTCAACATGTGAAGTAGAATACATGGCTGTAGCCTTAGCATCATGTCAAGCTTCATGGTTAACCGAGTTATTTGCTGGTTTGAAAGTTCAGCTACTTAGAATTGTGTGGTTAAACATTCACAATCAATCTGCAATATGCTTGGAAAAGAATCCTATTGTCCATGGAAGAACAAAACATATAGGCACTAGATATCACTACTTTAGGGATAAGTAAGCAAAGGAAAGCTCGAAGTTGTTCATTGCAGAATCGAATTGCAGGAAGCTGATATTCTGACCAAAGGACTTGGTGAAGTTAGGGTTAGATTTCTGAGACAGCAACTTGCTGTGGTACCTATGCAGAACCAAAATTAAGAGGGAAATGTTAGCATGTCTGCATAATTCTGGTTCATTAGTGTTAGATTTTAAAAGCTAGTTTTGTTTGTTAAAAGGGATTTGTTTGTAAATTTTTTTAGTTGTTATAAACTTGTTAGTAATTGCATAATGGTCCATGAAGCTTGTTTGTATAAAATCCGTTTTTTCTATTAATGAAACTACTCATTCTCTTACATTATTACTAATCAATTTGCTTGTCTTAATTCTACTCTGTCTCTATCTCTTCACTTTTTAACAAGAAGACATCTTACGATCCTAAGGGTTAGAGAATCTTATGGTCCAACCTAAGGCTCCTATAACTCTGGGAATATCACTTAGATCCTTGAACGGGCATGCCGACCTAAGGAACCGACCTATGGGCTAATCAATCCAGGACAACCAACCAACCAACCGAGATCAAGCGCCACATGCAGTTTAGAAACTTAAGCTACTATACCCACAATGGACTTTCCCACCAACTTGACCCGCACCTATAAATGTTTGTATCTTGGCAAGCTTTATGAGTTCACTCATTTTATACATTTTTTGTTGACTTTAATCCAAAAACACCAACATTATTTCTCAAGAAAGGTTGCATAGAGGGTAAGGGGAAAAAGAAAGAAAAGTCCAAATTTTGTAAATGAAACTCACTCAAACTAGCTTGGTTCAATATGAGTAAATTGAGGGCTATTTGTACTACTTATAAAGTTACTAAAATACATAAAATAATGAAAATATCTCCGATGGAAGTAGTTGAGGGTTGGAAGTTGAAAGTTGGCTTCCATGGTTAGTCAACAATGTCCGCTACTTAGTTGCAAACCTTCAAAGTATGCTCTAAAAGACTGGATTCTCTAATTTTTGGGCTTCTGAATCAAAAAGTTGTCAAGAACAAAAATAAACTCACAATAACAAAAAAAAAAAAAAGTTAATTACACATTATTTTTAGATTACTGTTTTAATTTATGTATTATTTTTAAATATTATTCTTTCTAATTAAATCATACATTTACTAACTCCAGCGGTCTAAGGCTCCATTACGTTCATAGGAGAGATGATCCACAGCAAGAGGTCGCGTGTTCGAATCTCACCTATGCCAAATTCCTGGGGGCCAGTACCATCCATGCAGGACGAACGAGATTAGTCTCATACTAAAGATGGAGAAACCCGTGGTTATAAAAAAAAAAAAAATCTTACATCCACTGTCTCCTCTTTATTTTAAGATACTTTAACTTGTTTTCTTTTGTTGGAATAGCATTCTAAATTCTTTGATGGCAATGTTACTATTTTATGTTTACATTTTGCGGAATTGATTTATTTCAGCATTCTTTTTTATTTTCACTAGTACTTCTTATACCTCATAAATATTAATTGTTGCTGATAATAAAATATGAATATACATATAATATTTTTAAAATAACAATACGAAAAAGTTAAAAGGACATTTATATAATTCTAAAAGAAGATTGGATTCTCTACCGCTATAGTAGAATTTAGTATCCATCTCTGCCATTGATTAAATGTTGCACATGAATCGCCAAGAGTTTGTAGCTCAAATGATATATGGAGAAGTTTTTGGAGTTTGAAGGGAGAGGTTCAATCCCCGGTAAAGAGATTTAGGAATTAGATTTAAGAGTAGTGTAGTATAGGAATGCGTGTTTGACCAATAAAAAAATGTCGCACATGAATCAATGAGTGATAAAATAAAAAGTAATCAAATTCATTTTCTAGTTATAAGCAAAAAAAATTTGAAACTTCTTAATCTAAAATATAAGCAAATATTAATCTTTCTCTCCTTATTTAATGTTAATTTAAAATATTTTTTCCTATTTTTAATGTCATTTGACATATCCAAATGGGAGAGAGAGAGTACTTTTTTATAATTAAAATTTATCTTTTTGAATGAAATGAAAAGAATTAAATACAAGTAACAAACTTTCTTAATATGCACAAATTATGTTTTTTTTGTTTATAACCAGGACAGAAGGCAGTAGTGTAGTAATTTATTAATAAAAAAGGATTTTTTTAACTTGTGAAATATTGCATAAAAACCCATAAAAGAAAATAAAACATAATATTTATTGTGTGTTATACATGATATCATTAAAGTTTTGATTTTTTTCATACAAAATTTCACTTTTAGTTTATTAACCTTTGTTGGATGAGTAAATAAATAAAAGAAGATATAAAATTATGGGTATATATGCCTCGCTCACTGCCCAAAACCGAAGCTTCTCTTCCCATTCTCTCTCCTTTTCTCTCTCTATTTCTTTCTTGTACAGCAATTACATTGTTTTCATTTTTCCTTTTTTCCGATGGGTTTTCCGGTGGGTTACGCGGAGGTTTTCTTCCCGAACTTGTTCCTCCACACCCTCTCCTTCCTCAGCCTTCTCCGAAACCTCGTTTTCCTCGTCTTCCACTTCCTCGGTCTCTCCGACTCTCTCGAGACCGACGTGCCGTGGCTGGACCCTCACGCCGCCGCGCGCCTCCCAGACGCCGCCAGGACCCCCTCCCTCTCGGCGGTCCTGATCCTGGAACTTCTGCCGGTGGCGAAGTTCGGCGACGTCGGCGGCGGAAACGGCACCAGCTGCGCGGTGTGTCTGTTCGAGTTCACCGAAGAGGAAGAAATTCGGTGTATGAGGAATTGCAAGCACATTTTTCACCGGAGCTGCGTGGACCGTTGGATCGATCACGATCAGAAAACGTGTCCTCTTTGTAGAACGCCGTTCGTTCCTGATGATAGATTGGATGAGTATAATCAACGGCTCTGGGCTGCTTCTGGTGTTACTGAGTTTTACGGAGACTACACTTCTTCCTTCTGACCTTTCTTTTTTTCTTTTTCATTTATTTTTATTTTTTTGAAAAAAATTCTCTCTCTCTTTCTGTTTCTCTTTGGTGGTGGTGGGGCTAATGAAATCATGATGTTGAAAATGTATATAACCAAAACAAAAAAAAAAAAAGAAAAAAAAAGGAAATTTTGATGAACGTCCACTGCATAGTGCATGAATATTATATTGCTTTAATTATATACAATTCTTATTTATATAATACATTTATCGATATTATTGTTAGTGGTGTTATTGAATTTTCAGCCACTGTGTTAGTTTTGTTCACAATCGAATTAATCCATTCTAAATCGTCAAAATCGATTCAAACAAATCAATGATTGAATAAACTGAAAATCAAATAAACCAAAATAACCGCATAATTTTATTGGTTTGTTTTGAATTTCGGTTTCTTATATTAAAATGGAATCAACCAACCCAAACCACGTATACTAATATAGATTTATAATTTTTCAATATTATTCATCTTTCCCTTAAAAAGATTAAATAATGTGTTCAAAATATTATTTGTATAGTTTGATTTTTCTTTTAAATATAAATATTGTTTGAATTTTTGTTCAATATATATGTATTATATATAAATAATTAAATAAAAACTTTAGACAACACAATTTGGTTCTAAATATATGAATCATATTTATATTTTGTGATTAATATTTATTATTTTTTATAATAAAGATATATTTAAAAAAACTAAAATTAAAATCGAAAAATTGATTTAATCCAAACTGTAAAAAATTAGTTCGGATTGATTTAGATACCATTTAAAAATAAAACCGATCAAATGATGAAATAATAAAATCGCAAAAATTAAATTGGATGATTTTTCCTTTAAAATCGAACTAATGCGCACCGAGAACACGCTTACTGCGCGCCTCGTGTACTCTTGGAATTTTTGAGTTGTGTACGACGATAGTTCATATATAGCTAGAAAATTAAATTATTATTTTTAATTATTAATTAATTTATTATTCATATATTGAAACATGATTCTCTTCCGAAAAATGTGACAACTGTTTAGTGTGTGATGTGTTTTGGGGCCTGCTCCAAGGTCATTCATCGAATATCTTTTTCTTTTTCTCTTGCCTAACCTACTTTATTAAATTTAGAGTATCTATTACCAAATATCTGTCACATTTTAGGATGGATCCTTTCGATTTAATTTTTTAAAGAAATTAACAAGAATCGAATTATTTTTAATTTTTGGTTATATATGGTATCTTATTCTGATTGCGTAAAATGAAAGAAAATATTGTTTTTTTAGTTAGTGATTATTTAGAAGCAAAGGATAATTTTAATCGGTTTGTGTTAATTTTTTTTTGGTTGTTTACAACAATATTAAAATGATGCTTTTTCCTGTTTATGCGCGAGAGGCTCATCTGTTACCCTATATAATATACTAATTAACCTCTCTTTTTTTTTTTTTTTTAACTCATCCAAATCAACTTATTCAAAAAGTAGAAAAGCATTAATTGACAGATAACATTGTTTAATTTATTGTTCATAATAAAATAGTAGTACTAGATTGATATGCAACAACAACGTCTGCAAATGCTAATATATTAATGAATAGAGTCTTGATTTTTGCATTGAAAAAGTTGTTACATTAGTTATTATTTTGGTTACAGTGTTTTTTCAGATTTGATGGTTACACGTATAGAAATATGTGGTTACAACATAAAAATAAAAATTTGACAAAACTTTTACGTGTGTAACCAAATATTTTAACGTATATAATCATGAGTATAAAATGAATACGAAAAACGTGAGTACTAAAATCTTTTTTCTAATGAATAGCATAATTTTCTACTCTGAATGGATCAGATTTCTGGTTCTACCGATGATGCAATAAGGAGAAATTTAAGTGAAAAAATTTGACCCAACACATTTAATAGGAAATTAGGGTTTTTAAATATAATGATAAAAAAATTAAAAAAAAATTCTTATTAAGAGACAGAAAACTTTTTTCAGAAATTTTTATTTTTCGTACAAATTAGTCTTGAGTGATCAGTTGAAAGGTTAAGAAACACACGAAATTCAGTTTTTGTGACCATTTTTGAATGATGTTTGGGTTCAGAAATGGTAGGCAGCAAGTGGGAAGTGGATGTGCCCAAGAAGTAACCAAATTTTAATCGTAAATGACTTGTTTAAAGAAATATAATTCATAGATATAGAACAAAGATTATATTAGGACCAAAAGAAAGAAAGAAAAAATGAGGAGGCCTATATTAATTTTTATTTATTAATTTTTTTTGGTGGAAAAACCTATATTAAAGTTTTTGAATATGATGGGCACTAAATGCACCATACCAATTTCTGGCCTCACTATACACTTTTATTTTTTTTTCAAAAATACCCCTTTCTAAGCGAGATATAAAATTTACATACCACACCATACAGAAAACAGAAATTAATTTCTGATACAAACGGATATTAATTTTGTATTTTTCATGTGTTTAGTGTGAGCAATAAATTAATACGTCCATAATCATTATATGAAATTAGAACACCAATTCAAGTGTAGCGTTTTCTACAATTTCATAAACTAGAATCTGTTATAAACAAAATCTAGTTTCTATTTTCTACATGATTTAAGTATTTTTTCGCTCGAAAACTAATTTCGGTTTGTAGGGGTCACCATCTGTTTGGTGCCCTTAATTTCAATGTGCCCTTAATTGTCTACAAGTGGGTTAACAAAAAGATAGAATTTTAGCAATATGACCTTTCTTGGAGGCCCTAAAGAATTTTTTTCATACTCCTTAAATTTCAAAACTTTTACTTTTTAAGTTTGTTTTTTACATATTGAAAAGTCATAAATTGTAATAAAATATTATTTTAGATAGACTAAACTACTCCTATTTAATATTATCTATTACTAGTAGATCGGAATGATTGAGAGTTTCGTGATATAATTAAGAGAGAAAACATAAAGAAATGTGATTGGTTAAAGAAGGGGTGATAAAAGAAAGAATTGTACCAATATCAAAAAAAAAACAAGAAGAAGAAAGAATTATACCAAAAAAAAAAAGAGAAAGAAAGGGTGATAAAAGAGAAATAATGAAGCTAAGGTGTGTATTTAATAGTTGAGGATAAAATTGAAAAAAAGGAATTAATTGTTCCTTAAAATTTTAGAATGGCAACATGTTTTAAAACAAACAAAACAAAGTCTAATAAAGAAAAAGTTTTGGAATAATGAAAGTGACCGCTGGGATTAGCACCACCCTACTTGGAAATGACACCACCCTTTTCAGACAGCAAATCACCCTTGTTTTTCTGGATGCTACTGTTCGAAAATGAATTGTGCATTTCCCAAATGGGGTGGTGCTAATCCCAACGGCCAATGAGAGTACATGCTTTTGCACAAATGAATGAATAATGTTGCCACTCCCAATAGGGATAGTGCTAATCCCATTCACGATGAATGAGGCAAAATTGATCCACGGTTCACAGGAGAGCTTAGTACTCTTTTTTTTTTTTTTGTCTTAGGTCTATTAGGAATGATTTTTTCATTTGGGCTTTATACAAATTGAGATTGGGTTGAAGGAATTTAGACCACCCAATTTTAGAAATCTCACGATCCCTTTATATATAAGAATCATAAATGTATATATTAAAAATGATGGTGTCACTCCCAATAAGAATAGTACTAATCCCTTCCACCTTGAGATAACGTGTGTTATTGGGCTCGTTGTATTTATGTTTAGTTATATTTGTTAGTTAGTTAAGTTATTTAGGCCCTTGTTTTTTTCCCTTCACGCTCTTTTTGTGCACTGTATATAAACATTTTGCTGAGTTCATTTTACTCATGTTGATCAATAGAGAAAATCTTCACCACAATGTTGAGTTTCTTTTCTCTTCTGTTCCAGTTCCTAATATGGTATTAGATGTAAATTTCTAGAATAGAATCTCTATCGATTCTTTGTGGTTTGATCAAATATGGCAAATCATAGCCAAAATTCTACTCCAATTGACAATTCAAACCAAAATATCCAAAATATAGTCTCTGATCATTTAATCAATCCTTCAAAATCTCTATTCTTGCATCCAAGTGAAAATTTGACTCTCATTCTTATTCCAACTCTTCTCACTAAGAAGAGTTATCACTCATCGAGTCACTAGATGGTTGTGATGCTCAAATCCAAGAACAAAGATCACTTTATCAATGGTTTTCTCTCATCTCCTCAATTCTTGGATCCGGTGCTCGAATCTTGGCGACGAATCAATCAAATAGTTATGGCATGGCTCATTCACTCTATGCAACCTAAGATCGCAGAACCCATCACATATTTTGATATGTAAACAAAGATCTGGAAATATCTCCTTGGTCATTTTTCATATGGAGATGTTTTTCGCATTGCCGATTTACAAGAAGAAATTCAAACAACTAGACAAGGTGACATTAGTGTAACTCAATTTCACACCAGTTTAAAGGCTCTCTAAAAAGAAATTGATCAATTTAAAACTGTCTTAATTTGCACATGTTCCACAATATGTTGTTGTGGAGTTTTACTAAAAAATTATGAAAGAAAGAGAAGACGATCGTGCGATTCGTTTCCTTTGCGGGTTAAATGAAGAGTTCACACAAGTATGGTCTCAGATTATGATGCTTAAACCAATGCCTTCAATTGTCAAAACTTTTTATCTAATTCTTCCACAATAAAGAGAGTTTAGAGGCTCTTCTCAGATACGCGCAATTTTTAAAAATATTGACTTCACTGTTGTTGTTGTTGACAATCTTAAACCTACCTTATTCTATGAAAAAACATTCCTAATAAGGTCTCTCAACAATGTTGTTATCCCTTCATATTTTGAAAATAATCTGATGATTTTTTTAAGAAAATATTAGGGTTTGTTTAATATGGTTCCAAGATTATGATGATCCTCTCATGAAGGCCGTCTAATTGAAAAAATATAAGATGACTGAGAAAATAAAATAAAAAAATCCAACAAATATGAAGTGTGCCACGTAAACTGACCATTTATATTTCGTAAAATAAAAGGAGCAGTGTTATAAAAACCCTTGAAATTAATTGTTCTTTCCTAAGTAAAACAAGGTTTATTTGTAAATTTTTCAATTTTAATTTGTTAAGAGATCGGGGAGAATTTTGTCTCATTTCAAAACTAAGACATCTTTACCTCATAACATTACTTGGAGTAGAACCTCGTTATGCATAAGTTAGACACTAGGGTTAGGATTTTTCAAGCAACAAAATTTAAGAATTGTTAGGTAATAGTATTAGATTTCGTTTGGTTTAATTTTTTTTTTTGACTTAAAAGCGATTTTTAAGTCAAAGTTATAAATAAAAGCTTTAAAAAAAACTGAAAGTTATTTGATCATTTTATTATGTTTTAGCTTATAAGTAAACAAACTATTTATTTAATAAAGTATTTTACGTAAAGATTTGAATATATGCGAGAAATAAGCTAGCTTTTTTTTTTTAAAAAAAATGCTCCTCGTTCTAGCTTTTGACTTATGCTGTGTTTACAAATACAACTTATAGCTTTTTGAGGAGTTTATAACTTTTTGAGGAGCTTATAGCTTATAGCTTTTGGTCAATAAGTTCTATTTACTATGACAAACTTTTAGCTTATGAAAAGCTATAAGCTAAGAGCTTTTGAAAAACTATTTCAAATAACTTTTAGCTTTCAAAAATTCATTTTAATTTTATCCTTGTCATTTTTGGATATTACATTATTTGTCATCTCATTATATTAAATATTAATATATTTTATGTCCTTTTAAGTCATTTCATATAATTTTAGCTTATCATAAGTTAGTTTTACTAAACATTATTTCTCAATAATAAGCTATAAGCTAAAAGTTATAAGTCATAAGCCATAAATTATAAGCCACGGGCTAAAAGCTATAAGTCATAAGTTAAAAGCTATAAGCTAATTTTGATAAACACAGCCTTAAAAGCTACTTTTTTATGTTTTGTTCACAAAAAAAAAGTAACTTTTAATTTAACAGCTTTTTTAAAAATTATTTTTGACCCAACTTTAACTTTTAAGAGAAAAAAAAAAGCCTAAACACTACCTTTTAATTTTGGATTTGCAGAAGTACTTTTTTTTTGTCCAACAAATTTGTTGAAGTTCTGTATTTTTGTTTTTTCAGTCATTAGTTTTGAAACTTCATCTCTCTCCCTCTTTGTTTTTGGTCTCAACATTTCTGGATTTTATTTTGAAACAGTTCTGGATCTTTTGATTGTAAATTTGCAATACATATGTTTAAACTTGGGCTTTCACCGGATCTTTGGAGTTTTTCCATTCAAGGAAACGAGTCTGGTATTTACACCATCTAAGTTGGGTTAGCGACATCTCAAATTTTTCTTTTGACAAAATTGCACTCTTCAGACACAAGCGTTCGGATTTTAACTTGATGGGAACACCATCCTCACCACCCCTATTTCGGATGCTCTTATCTAGGATTTTTAAAATCTTGTGTTCAAGAAACCAAACATCATATACCATTCAATTTTCATATTCTAGTGTCCAAATTTTTTTTGGATACTACCATCCAAAATTAAGAGAATAACGACTTCCTTTTCATGCCATTAGAATGTGCCAAACTCAAGTTTGGTGGGACCAATCGCAACATCCTCCATTCAAGCCCATTAAAAAACGCCATCCATTTCAATTTCTCCATATGCCAAACAATTTGTATATATCGTACCAAAAAAAATTATAAATAGTCTAAACACTGTAGTAAGTCTTGCAACATTTATTCTTAGAATAAATAGATCTCGCTTTGATTCAATTTATAAGAGTCATTTGTCTTATAATTACTAATTAGTTCACTTTTTAAAGGACACACTTGGCATTCATTTTGGCTTCTTGCAAAGAAAAGTTTTATAGGGGACCAAAATAAAAAATAGCATATTTTATAGGACAAAAAATATGTTTAAATCATAATTCATCATATTTTTACAAACTCACTACTTATTAGACATTTTGCAATTTTGATGAGTACAAGGATACCATCATAAGGTGCTATCTAGTGACGAATACAGAAATTTCCAGTTGTGGGGGCAATATATATTTTCATATAAAACGGTAAAATAATGTCATAAAAAATGTTTTATAATGTCAACAAATTGCCTTCATATATACTTTTTAGTTTCTATATATATAAAGTTCTCGTAATAATATTTATCTCAATTATTAAAAAAATTTACACAGAGTAGTGTATATACATATAAGTTTAAATTGAAAAAAGTTTTATATAAATGTTAAAATATTATTTTGATTTTTTATTTTTTAATAATTTCTTATTTTGGTCTTTTATCTTTCTTTTCTTTTTTGTCAATTTGATCTTTTGTCTTATCTTTTTTTAATATCATATTCTTACTTTTGAACAAATACTATGGATTGCTTTAGTAGAAATGTCATAATAATATGGAGAAGATATAGATAAAATCATTTAATAGTGTTATCGCAAAATGATCAATATTATGTGAAAAGTAAAGATAAAAGACCAAATTTTCTAGAATAAAAGATAAAAGATGAAAGTAAGAATTTACTAAAAGAAAAATTATATTTTAGCTTTATATAAATAACAAAGAAGGTTGTACAAATTATATGCAACCCATATTAAATTTAAGGCTAAATTATATTATACTTTTGATTCTTTATGTTGTATCAAAATTTTAGTTTGGTCTTTTATATTTATTTTTATTTATTTTGGTCACTTATCTTATATTTTTGGGCCAATTTGATCATTTCTATTAATTTGTCTAACTAAATTATTATAGAGACCAAAACAAAGTCGTTTTGTCACCTCCATATTTGTCCAAAAAATAAACATAAGAGCCAAATTAATAAAAATTAAAAATACAACAGAACCAGAGCGACTAAACAAAATATAATACTGGGGACCAACAAAAATAAAAATAAACCTAAGAGATTAAATTTATCCAAAAAATACAATAAAAAGAACCAAAAAATTAATCCAAAAATATAATTATAATGAGGAGGGATCAACTTATACCGGTGTAACGCCAACTCTTACAACGCGATTAACTCATTAATTAATAATTTTCTTACAAAACTGAGCGATAGATTAAAAGTTTTTAGTATATAGATCATATTTACAAAGTTTCACGTTGATCCGAAATCGTTGAGTACTCCGTCAAGGTACTAAAAAATTAACGTAACATATAGTTTCATAAAACATAAGAAAATATCAATCATTTGGTGAAGTATTAAACGATTTTGGATTGACGTGAAACTTTGTAGATATGATTTATGTACTAAGAAATTTTAATCTATCGATCGGTTTTGTAAGAAAATTATTAATTAATGAGTTATTTGTGGTATAAAAGTTGGCGTCAACTTACACCGGTACAAGTTGATCCCTCTCCAAATATAATTTAACCTAAACTAACAAAAAAATAATTAAATTTTGGCTTGCCACTTAAAAGTTGGAGCTGGGTGGGGGCAACATGAAAATATTTGTGAGGGCAAAGTTCTTATAACATGTATATGTAGTAAAAATAAAATAAAAAGTACGGAATTACTTTATGAATTTAAGATATATTTCTAAAATCTTAAGTTCAATGCTTTAGTGAGAGGGTATTGTTTAGGCACGTGCGCTCAAGAATAGATGGACGCATGTGTTGCGTTAATGTTATTTGTCGTTATACCAACATAAATAATAAGGCAAAAAAGTGATCAAGTTGAATAAGCCTTGTATTGTCAGTGAGTTACTAAAGAACTAGTGGTAACTAAGCGTAGTGGGCCTCTTTGTGAGCGCAAAGCTCAGGAGGCATGACTACTTGCCTTGATGGCCCGGTTAGTAGTCATGGCCCATTAGAGTTATAACGGGCATGGTCTCTGATGGTGACACACTATATAAGTATTAGCTTAGGACTTCAAAAGAGACACTTGACCTATTCAGTGTCGCCACCAAGGTTATTAGCATTCGGTACCCATAGGCTAGGAGTTGTGTCTATCGTCAGAAGACCTTGACTTTGACACTATGTAGAGATCGTGATCAAGTTCCTTCCGCTGCGTTGACGATCCCGCCTCTCTACTACTGACATGGATATTCAGGTATGCTTCCGCTCCTCCTTGTCGAAATTTTTCGGTTACGATGTCGGTCCAACAGGTCTCTGTTCATAAGGATTAGAACGTAGGTTCCTTCAATTGGTATCAGAACCATTTCGTATCATCGGATCGATTAGGGAACAGAGATTACCTATGATTGCTTTGTTAATTGTTTGTTAGATTTCATAGGGTTGTTCGAAGTCTGCATTAAGTTCCATGTCCATTAAAAGTGTTGGTTTTCGATTTTGGCATTTTGATGCATTTTGTCTTCTTTTTGAATCATATATCGACATATCGTCAAAGAGCAATGCTATATACTCTTAATAATTCTCTTCCTTATCTTCTCAATACTATATAAATTATAGAATTAAATACACTTTCAATCTTGAAAATATAAAAAACATTATAAACATTCATTAATGAGTAAATTAGGAAGATTTTTAGGAACTTGAATTACGATGATTTAGAGTTATTCATCGTCAAATTGAATAAAGCCATAAAATTTGGTTTCCTTTTGTATTTCAATGGCATAATCAATTTGATGAATTAGGTCAAGTAAAAATTTTAATCCATGCTCGCTATTTCACATTATTTTGGTTGCAATCATATCTAGCTCATTTTCATTATATTTTGCCTCATTAATTGGATGATGAGTGAAATATTCTTTGATGATAGCTTGTGTTAGTGATTCAATTGATTGAATTGTCTATTTGTGTATGTATGAATTCATTATTTAAGTCTAACATGAATTTAAATGCATAGTGCTCTCTTCAAACCAATGTGAATTTGGGAATCTATGTTGGTAAATGGAATCAGCAAGCTAAGCATCATATTAAAAGGAATTTTGTTTAATGCAATTTGAATTTTTTTTTCTTGTGCTATGATTCACATATAAAATTGTGAATTGATATTATTCCTTATGTGAAAAATAAAAATCTATATGCTTTTAATTTGAACAAAAAAAAAATTGAACAAAAATTTGTTGGCAGGTTTCTTGGCAGCCATGACAAAAATTTAATTTGAACAAGGTCTAGAAAGGAAGGTATATAACAAAATTAAATACAACCTAAAAGAACTAGAAAAGAAGAAAGAAAAGAACGATCTTGATCAGAAAAGACTGAAACAGGAATATTATGATATCTATGCTTTAAATTTTATAATAATCTTCATTTGAAATGAAAATATAACTAAATTAATATAGTTATTTAAAGACTCTTATTAATTAACTTAGATACTTGAACAAGCTATATATATATCCTCAAGTTAGAAATAAAAAAATTTCTTGAAAGTTTCTTGGTTAAAATGCTCAAATGTAATTTAAGTAAAAGACATCATGAGGTGTATGGTGAGAATTAGCATTCTTAGTACTATTAATAAATATTATGATAAATACATGTCAGATTCTTTGAAGTTTTCAAGTACGAAGATGCTATAAATTTCCTGCAATATTTGTAATTTTTATTATAATTTTTATCATTAAACAATTTTTGTGAAACTTGATTCAAATTCATTCAGTACAATTTTTGCAATGTATGAAATGAATGGTTTTCTAGTAGATTAGTCGGATGCCTTTCAATTCTTAGGGTTTAGACTTTTCATACAAATATAATATAGAAGCAGATTAATAGATATAGAAGAATTTAGATATAGATGTTTTTTAATCTAGTATCCATTATGTAATTAAAAAGGGGTTTACATAAGGTATTTTTTATAGTTTAATTTTTATAAAGATGAAATTTATCCTCTTATTTTGTTAATTTAAAAATTTGATTTGTTGCAATCAGAAATTGAAATAAGTCTTGCTCTTTATTTTATTTCAGAATCTAATCCTTGGTTTCTATTTTTAATTCAAATTGAACTTTTCTTTTTATAATCAAATGCTTATATTTTTGTTCTAGTATTAAAGGCGTGTCTAAGTTTTTATTAGTCGAAGAATATATAATTTAATGATAAATATTATAATAATTAAAATAAGATAAAAGTAATATTTTGGTCTCTTAACTTTATATTAAGTTTTAATTTGGTCAGTTAACTTTTTTGTTTATTATTTTATTTTAGTCTTTTAACTTATTTTTTATTTATTTTGTTGATTAAATGATTAACAAAAAATTCTAAGTCAATTGTTGGAGGTGAAAAAAAAAGGTTAAATCAATATTGTTTTGGACATTTTTGTAAACTATTTATTTAATAAAATAATTGATGTAAAATGATCATATTGACTCAAAAAAGAATAATAAATGATTAGTTTGACGAAAAAAATTGAAGGATCAAATTAAAACTTGGGGTTATGTTATGGGATCAAATTAAAATACTAATTTATCCATAATAAAGGACCAAATTGAAATTTGGTGTACAATTCAGTGATAAAAAAGACTACTTTTTATTTTATCTTATTTTGTAATATTTGTTATTAGTTTTTTTTTATTTTTTAATTGTTAGAAATCTCACATCGGCTAGTGATATGACCATTATTGAGTTTATAAGGGTGTGACAATTCTCATCCTATGAGCTAGCTTTTGGGATTGAGTTAGGCCCAAATCCAAATTGTAAGATGGTATCAGAGCTTATCCTAGATCCGTTTGTTGGGCTCTCATGTTGTTGGGTGTGTTATTGGGTGTTTATTAGTCCCGTATTGTTGGGCCACCTATTTGTTTGTCCACTCGTATTTGTCCACGCTCCAGCTGTGTAGTGCTGGGCGTGAGGGGGCATGTTATAAGTCCCACATCGGCTAGTGATATCATCATTGTGAGTTTATAAGGGTGTGGCAATTCTTATCCTATGAGTTAGCTTTTGGAATTGAGTTAGACCCAAACCCAAAGTGTAAGATTAATTAATAAAATCTTGTAAAAAAACTAATGATAACTTAAATTTTTTAAATTAATTAAAGTTCAAATATAATACACAAGCATTTAATTAAAATTATTAGACTTAATTTTACTTTTAATCTCCTTAGTTTGCTTTTTGTGCAATTTTAATCTCCTTAATTTTAATTGCTTGATTTTAATCCTTTTAATTTTAAAATGCTCAATGTTAGTTCCAACAAAAATTTTCCGTCTAGTCACCTAACTGCCGTTAATGACGTGGTAGTATAATTTGCTGACATAGCTGTTATTAACATATTTTTATTAATTTCCTTTTTCTAAATCATCATAATTTATAAATTAAACATATATTAAGTAAATAATAATAAAATTGTAAAGTATTAATTAAATCTCGGATTGATGTGAAATTTTGTAGACATTGTCTATATAATAAGTGGTTTTAATCCAACGATGAGCTTCGTGAAAAAAAAACTTCGACATATCGTTTCTAATTAGTGTAAGAAGTTGTGTAAAACTAATTGGTGTCAACGGATCTAACTATATATATAACAACCATTAAGTTGAAGATCTGTGGGAATGAAAGCATTAAATGGGTGTAGGAAAAAATACTGAATGTTTAAGGCTCCGTTTGACTCGATTTATTTTTGGCTTATAAGCGGCTTTTAAGTAAAAGCTGAAAAATAAGAGCTTTTAAAAAAAAATTAAAAGCTGTTTGACAGTTTTATTATTTTGTACTTTATAAGCTACTTATGAATAAAAAACTATTTGTTTAATAAAATATTTGTGTCAATTTTTTTAAGTTACTTATTATTAACTGTCACATTTCTTTGATATAAAAAAATAAATTATCAATATAAATTTTTAAAAATGAAAGTTGCAATAAAAAATAATTCTTTGATAAAACTCAATATTTTATTTTATTTTTTTAAAAAACTATACACAATATATATTTATAAAAATAATAATTAAACATTAAATTTTTTTAAATATGTATACTTTTAAATAACAATAAAATCCATAAATATGAAAGTGAAATAAATAATCGGTAAATGAGAAGAAGACTTTTTAAAGGTTTTAACAAATTGCTATTTTTATCAAGAGAAGAAAAAAATATTAAAGATTTCAATTAGAATATTTGAATATTAATTACGATGGACCCACAAAATAAGCCAGCTTTTTTTTCGCAAAGCTTATATTTCTAGCTTTTAGCTTAAAAGCCAACTTTTTGCATTAGAGAATGGGATTAGCACCATCTCTATTGGAAGTAGCACCATCTTTTTTATAGGTAAGAATCATAAATTTATATACTAAAAAAGATGGTGTCACTTCCAATAGGGATGATGTCATTCTCATCCACCCTAGCTTTTACTTATAAAAAAAAGAGAAGAAAAAAAAACTAAGTCAAACACTACCTAATTAAATATTAACAGAAATTATCAATTTATATGGATTGACAACGATGTCTTAGTAGCCCTAATCTCACCAACTTGCAGCAGCACTTCACTGTCTAGGCATCAAAATACGTCATAAATAATATGTTAAGAATTTTAAATGAAAAGTTTGTATAAGAAAAAAATTAATTTTATATACATTAGTTATTAAATACTTTAAATTTCAATGAATGATTTTTAATTTATGTATTTTTAATATGTGCAAAGTTGCACAACATAAAAAAACTCATATATATATATATATATAAGTTCGGTTACAATTGAATTGGTTCGGTTTGACTAAGAGGGTGTAAAATTCAAACCAATTCGATAAAATAATTTGTTAAGTTTTTTATTTTTCGATTTTTTATTCAGTTTAATCAGTTTATATTTGATTAGTTTTGAACACTCTTTTTATACATAAAAGTGGACTTTTCATAGTCTAGCCTGCACAAAATCGTGGATTTGAGAAAGGTTTGGGAGCTTAATGTGAATGTGAAACATTTTGGGAACTTGAATTGAATTTCCAACTTATTTAGTCCGGTCAACTTGTGAGATAAAAAAATTATATATCTACCAGGGTGGTGAATTTTTTTAAGAATAAAGTAAGTAATTAATGAAATTTTTTCATATTTTAGAAAAATAGAAAAACATTTAATTCATTTCTTAATTAGAAAATAGGAAGATTTGAAGGAATATGTGGTAGGTAGATTTAGAATTATTCATTTTTAAATAAATCTCAACTATTGTTTTAAATAATAAAAAATCAACGTTAAAGATGTGGGTGAGACCCCGGTGGTCACCGACTTGGATGACTACCTATAAAAAGCACCAAAACCTAAACACACAGTGACAAAATCCATTCCATTCGCAAAAAAGAGAAAAATCTCTTTTTATATATATAATTTTTATTTATTTCTTTTTCTCCCTTTGTGTTATTTTCGTGCTGCTATGAGAATCCGGAAGAACACGAAGGTTTCCCCTCTTTTGTCAACAACGTCGCGAAACGGAGGTTCAGCTCCGGCGGCAGAACTACTTCAAACTTACGTGTGCCAGCTAAACCAATCACCATGGGATGTGATCTCCTTTGACTCCGACCCGTTCCAGGTTCGTCTTCTTCCAATCTCTCTCTATCTCTCTATTTTTCCCCTCTCAGATCCAAAAACGATAACCGATAATGAACCCTTTAGGGTTTCTTCCATTTCTCTTTTTATTTGTTCAAATTCCCCTAATTAGGTTAACCTCTAACCCCTATCCTTCTACCCTAACTTTTTCAGTTCGAATACAACGAGCTCAACTTCACCAACTGTAACAATGGCATCAATGGGGATTTTGTTGGAGCCGTTGATATTAGGTAATTGACTAACGTATTAATATCTCTCAATTTCCTCTCCTTTTCAAAAACTGGGGTTTTATTTTTTTTATTTGTATTTGTATTTGTATTTTTATTTTTCTAATTCTTGTTTATGCATTACGCAATTATGTTACCTAATTATCGAACGAACAAAATAATAGTGTGCCGTCCATGATGATGGAGAAAAGCAAAATGAAAGATGTGTGCTGCGAGGAGAAGCCATGTAAGAAGAAAGCTAAGGTGAAAGGGCAATCACTGTGCAAGCGTCAGTCGCGGACTCTAGATAGTTATAACAAGAAACCACGAGTTGCAGTGAGGCGCAGAGCGAAACCCCGCGCCGCGAAAAAGCACCCACAACTATCTTCGAGTCCCATTGAGTTCTACTATTACTCTGGGTTCGGTCCCCAGTGGGAAAAGCGAAGAGAAAATAGGAGCAGCAGAAGCAAAAGACAAATGAACAAGAATAATAATATCAATATCAATTCGGCAATGGTCGAATCAAAGAAAAATGCTGAGGATAACAACATTAAGGCTGACAATATTTTTAGTGAAGATGGTTTGTTTGAGGTGGAGGTGGAGATTATTGATGATTTTGATTATGTGGATGACAATGACGATGACTACAAAGACGACGAAGACTACAATGACGAGGACGACAACGACTACGACGATGATGACTATTACGACAGCGAAAATGATAAAGGCAAGAAGAAGATGAGGAAGCCTGTGAAAGTGCGGTCGCTGAAATCGCTTATGTGATTGAACTGTAAATGTAGGAAGATAGAAGGTTGGGGTTCCTTCGATTCGAATGTTGTTGTGACTATCGTAATTTGTTGTTGTTGTTGCTGTTTTGTATTTAATTTTTATTTTCATTTTAAATTAAATTTTAGATGTTAAGGGTGGATGGATGGATTCTCGTTTGATCTCTTTATCTTGCTCTTCTTTCGGACATTTAGGGTTATGAAATAATGTAATAATGATAAATTGATATGTGATAGTAATAATTTTTTGGTTTCACGTGGTGTTGGGTTAGTTCCTAGCCAGGTGAGGTTAGGTTTGCCTAGTAGTGTGAATGAGATGGACTGTGGAGACACAAGTTTTTGAAAAGACAAGGGTAAATTGACAAATTGAGTTTTGGAGTTTTTAGTTTTTGGGGGTTCATTTGGTTAGCTTTAACATTTACTTTTTTTTTTTTCTAGAAATGGAGAATTGAACTTTTTAATCTGTGGTCCACCATTGCAGCATATTTTGAAAGTTACTTCTTTTTTGTGGACTTTAGCTCTGTTTTTTTTAATTAATTTTTTAATCGTTGAAGGACATTTCTGATAATACTTTACTTTTATTTGATGGGTTCTATAAGGAGGGAGTTGGATTAGAACTATTAACATTCGTAGAAAAATAATATTTAACCTTTTTCTGTGGCTAGTGTTTTATTTATTTATTATTTATTAAGCCAGTGCTTATTAAAAATTGTGGAGTTAAATAAAATATAGCTAACATCATTACATGGAGCCTAAATGGTCCCATGAGCTTTGTATGGTTCCTTTAGCATTAACTAGAATCTTGATTATTTTAATTTGACATTTCACTCTCGCTTGTGAAAATGCAACACACAACAATTCTATTTTATAGCATTTTATCTTGTCCTACATTAAGCATTCTTGATTAATTAAAACAATTCTTTTTGATAAAAAAAAAATCGTGAGTAAACCCTAATATGGTAAGTAAAATTATAAATATTAATTATTTTAATCCCTCAAATTTTAAAATTGTTCCTTTAGTTCCTTAAATTATTTGATGTCAGTCACCATAGTCCTTGGCATTACTCTCAGTTACGGGTGGAAACAAGTTAGGTTTTGGCTAAAAAACTCAAACATGTTTAATAATTATTAGAGTTAAGTCCGGTCTGTTAGCCTATCATAGGTTCTTTTTGTAGGCCTAACATATTTGAAAGCTTATAAAGTTTGAAAGCCTATTTATGGACTTATTTTGTCCTAATTTAGACCAATAATAATTCTATCTTAAATAAGAACCATTAAATAGGTTAATAGGCCTTTCTAACGAACCTCTAAATAAGCCTAATTTAATTATTTCACATACAATCAAACAAAAATATATATCGCGTTCATCCAATAATAATTTATTAAATGCTATTACATGCTTACACATAAAAAAAACAAAGATATATTATTTTTTTAATCAACCAAAAAATATTAAATCATATATTACCCCCTAAAACAACATATAATAATCTTTAATGTGATATGTTAATAAAGTGACTTATCAACCTTTAAAATAATGATAAAATTATTATTAAAATATAACATTGATTAAAAAACAAAATGGCTTAAATGGAATGGCAAATTGCCTTTTTTTCTGCACTTAGCTTAACTCTTCTTTTTGTATATTTGCCCCTTAAATAAATTAACGTATCTAATTAATATTAATGTATATCATCTTAAATTTGGTTTCTAAATAAATATTTAAATTTAGAGATTGGATTTTTTTCTTCGCTCATCAGATTGAATATATTATCTACCAAATGATTATCACAGAAGTTTCATGTGGCCCTTATGCTCGTTATGATCACCACGGGTCAGTGATATTGCTGTATGAATTTTTGCATAATTGACCGATTACATCATATAAACTTTTAATTGATTGGTTGGGTTGACGAAATTTGTTTTATATAAAAAATTATGCGCGATGTCATTTTGTTTCATTTGAACCTAACCTCTATATATATATATATATATATATATATATAAAAGTTCCTAAAAATTCTCCTAATAACCCATTAAAGAATATTTTCAATACTTTTTGTATTTTCAAGATTAAAAGTGCATTTAATTCTATACTTTATATGATATTAGGAAGATTATTTTAAAGGTTGATAAGTCACTTTATTAACATATCACATTAAAGATTATTATATGTTGTTTTAGGGGATAATAAATTATCTAATATTTTTTGGTTGATAAGGCCCCAATATATATATATATATATATAGAGAGAGAGAGCGCGCGCAATGCTATATTCCCTAATTATCTTCCTAATATCATATAAAGTATAGAATTAAATGCACTTTTAATCTTGAAAATACAAAAAGTATTGAAAATATTCTTTAATGGGTTATTAGGAGAATTATATGGGGGCTGCTAATATACTCCACTATACTTTTAGAAGGTGTGCATTAGTAGCCTTCACCTTTTTGCTTAGGACTAAAAAATCATTCTTTTTTTCACTGTAATAACTTAAGTTATAGGATTATTAATGTAATATGATATTTATTTAATTAAAAATTATAAATCCCTATTCTATCATGTTCCCAACGCATCCCTCTGTGACTCTCGTAGAATTTGCTTCTCAAGAAAGGGCCCTAGACCAGCCTTCCAGGATTTCTCTTCAAATCCTCTTGCCCGCGCCAACCACCTAGAGTCTCAACTCATGCCTCCTTGTGTGACTTCAACCACTAGAGAATGACTATCTTGCAGCAACCTCGTGCGACCGTTAACCGCCGGAGAAGGGCGATCTCAACGGCTAGAAGACACAAAATCAAAACATTCAAATAGAATCCCTAAAGCAATTCCTGCAAAATTATCGTCATTACCATCGTTGCTATTTGAGCCATTAGCGCAATTGAAGAAGAAGATGCAGTAGTGTCTTCAGAAGGTTCAAGATTACCTTTCTTTGGTTGTTGAAGTCTGTGTGCAAGATCCTCATCCTTTAGTTAGCGATGCTGCAAGAGATTAAGGCAATCTCGAGATTGTCGTTTTTTAGCGGTCGAGATCACCGTTCTCCGGCAGACGAGATCGCCGTTCTCCGGTTGATGGTCGCACAAAGTTACTGCAAGATAGTTGTTCTCCGGTGGTTGAAGTCGCACAAGGAGGCATGAGTTGAGACTCTGGGTGGTTGGTGAGAGCAAGAGGAACCGAAGAGAAATCCATGAAGGCTGGTCTAGGGCCCTTTCCTGAGAAGCAAATTCTACTAGAGTCACACAGGGATGTGTTGGGAACATGAGAGAGAATAAGGATTTTTAATTTTTAATTAATTAAATGTCATATTACATTAATAACCCTGTAACTTAAGTTATTAAAGTGAAAAAAAGAATGGTTTTTTAGTCCTAAGCAAAAAGGTGAAGGCGGCTAATGCACACCTTCTAAAAGTATAGTGGGAATATATTAGCAGCCCCCTATATATGTATATATATGTATATAAGTATAGTAGGAGTATATTAGTAGCCCCCTATATATATATTTATATATATATATAAAACGGTTTAAATATATTTTTAGTCCTGGTAAAATAGGGACTTTTGGTTTTAGTCCCTCAAAAATATTTTTTTGACATTATTAGTCCAACATTTTAAAAAAATAGGGTAAAATGCACAAAGTACACTTGAGATTTCATAATATTGCACAAAATACCAAACTTTAATAAAATGAGCACTTTTCACCAAATAATCTAACAACTACTATGTGGGAATATTATGTTAAAAATTTTAACTATGATTAACTCTAGTTTTTTTTAAGTCTTTTATTTTTCTTGCAAGACTTTTTTTTTTTTAATTCTCCTTTTTATTTTTTCCAGTCATTTTTTTCCCTTAAATCACAATCTATTCTTAGAGGTTTTTTAGTTTTATTTTCAGGATCTCCTTGCACTATTTCAAACCATAAGTTAAATTGATTTTTAGCATTCAATTACATAAACATGAAAACAATTTTTTTTTTGTTAAAATAATAAAAAACACAATGTATTTTAGCATCCAATTACATTGTATCAAACCAGTAAAACACATTGAATTTTAACAATTGGCATAAAACTAGTAAAAGCTAATGTTTCTCTCTCTGGCGTCGCATCCACAATGAAAAGCAAATAGAACCGTCGCAAAACTGCTGTGAGTTCATCGCATCTCTGTCTTTCTGGAACGGGGTGATATAAAGGGAAGAGAGGAGAGCAGGGTGTGAATGAGAAAACGATGCAGAAGGGCTGGGATGTTAGGAAGGGAAAAAGATAGTGATCCCTAAACGAGAAACAAAGAAATATAGCATCAAGAGAAGACCTAGCCCTAAGTCAAAGAATGAGGAACGAAGGGGCAATGATTTGAACGAACAATGAATCAAGAGAAAATGGTATTAAAAATGAAGAACCAAAGAGAAAGATTTTATTTTTTCACTAATTAATCCAAAATAATTTTTTATCAGTTATCATGAGTAATTATAATTAGTTTTATGTTTGATGAGATTTAGATTTGTTAAAGTTTGGTGAAGAGTGCTTATTTTGTTCAAGTTTGATGTTTTGCGCAATATTATGAAACCTCGAGAGTACTTTGTGCATTTTACCCAAAGAAATAACTTGATTTTAGTCTCTATGGAGTGTCACTTTAGGGACTAAAACCAAATTATCCCTATTTTGTAGAGACTAAAAACATATTTAAGCCTATATATAACAACCATTAAGTTGATGATATGTGCGAATGAAAACATTAAATGGGAGTAGGAAAAAAGGTGAAGATTTAAGTAGATATTAACACAAATTATCAATTTATTGATTGACAACGACGACTTAATTAATAGCCCTAATCTCACCAACTTGCAGCAGCATTTCACTATCTAGGCATCAAAATATGTCATAAATAATAAATGATATGATTCTAAATGAGATAAGAAGTTGCTCAAGAGAGGTAGATTATTACTATGGTTCTTTCTCCAGATTGAAAACATAAGCACACATTGGGATATCTTCACCAGAAACAAGCATATCAACAAAGTATTTACATCAAAGTATTAAGCCATTAAACAACCTTGGAGTAAACATACCAATCCAAAACGCCTAAGCCAAGTCCAAGAACGGACCTTAATAAGGTCAAGGGTTTGGAAACTTATAGCTCAAATGGTATAAGAAGGAGCTCTTTGAGTTAAAGGAGAGGAGTTCGATCTCTGATGGGATAAATTTAGGTAGTCCAAACACCGGACAGTGCCTTCTTCTTTGTTCTTTTTGGAAGGCAAACGATGCACGGAACAATGAAAACCACTTTGGTAGTGAAGTAGCAACAGGAGCGAAAATTTGGAGCCAAGCCAACACCTTTTCCCACACTCCAGTAGCAAAACCACAATGTAAGAAAAGATGAGTAGTTGTTTCCGCCACAACAACAAAGCACTTACAAGTATCTGTCACTATATCAAAAACAACGCATCGAATCAAATTTACAATAGATGTGATCCTATCCTGAAAAACCAGCCACGAAAAATATTGCAACCTTCAAAGGAACGGTGAATTACATGAAGATTTAAGAGCCCGCACAATTGAAGCTTGAGTTTGCTCAACATCTGCGAATTTTTTTTATCAGCCAAACACATTATAGTACTCCTAAATCTACTCTTAATTCTACTCCACCGGGGATCGAACATGTCTCCTTCAGCTCAAAGAGCTTCTCCTTATGCCCACTTAAGCTACAAGCTCTCGGCATCATCCGCGAATTATTGAAGCAACAAAGCATAACCCAATGACGTATAGTATAAACTCCACTACTATCACCTCCCATCTACGACTCGGAATTTATGAGAGTGGCTTCTACTTTCTTGAATTGCAGAATTGGCAGTATCCCATTTATGTTCTTAGGCCTCCTGATAGGGGCTAAATGGAGGAATTTAAGTACGTGGTAGCCGATAATTAATAAGGTATGTAAAAGATTGATTTCGTGGAAGAATAGATCTATTTTTTTGGTTGTTAGGGTTATGGCGAGCGCATAGAAACATGTGTGTGTGAATACGGGGTTCGATCTCTAGTTTTACTACTTTTCTATGAACAAAAAAAAAAATATAGTGCTAAATAGTATTTCCATATATATGCTTCCCTATGTGAAGTTGCTTAGGAAGGTTTACAATATTTTAGTTCAAATGCGGCAAAATTTTCTTTGGCAAGGAGTGGATGATGTGGAGAAGATACCATGGGTTAAATGGAATCGAGTGTGTTTTGCCATGGTCCCAAAGGGGTTTGGGGATGCAAAACATTGGGTTAGTGACATACTCAGTATTTTGATCATAATAGAAATTGGGGTATAAAAAATAAACCAATGTAAATTCTGTATTTCATATTGTAAATTCAGTGTCACATATTATCATTAAAATAACATTAGATTTAAATATCAGATTTTATTTATAAAATCATTATTTTTAGTGCCTACAAAATTAGATTTAAAAATATAATTTTATTTATAAAATCAATATTTGAAATAATTTAAAGAGAGGATTTCTACGGTTGTGGCTGATGCGTTATTTATAAATCCAATATTTTTAATAATTTGAAGAGATGTTTTGTACCCTTATTTATAAAATGAGTGATTGATTGTTTTGATTTGTCACTTTGTAGTCACATGGTATTTTAGTCTCTGACTTTTTAAAATGTCTAAAATAGTCCATGACTTTACACGTTGTAAGTCACTTTAGTCGCTGAAATTAAGTGACATTGACGAAATGCCTATGTGATATGCTAATTGTCTATATGACACATTATTTATCACATATAAAATCCACGTAAACAACCAAACGATATCGTTTTGCTTAAAGTTACACAACGTTTTGGGTTCAAAATTGAGTTATATTGTAAGCGGTTTGAAGGACTAATAAAGTTATCTATTTTGAGATTAAGCACACCAATGTCATTCTATCGCCTATTTAGACTCCTAAGTGTCAATTAACCTAACATATAAGCATTTTGTGTGTTATGTAGGTATTTTGCTACCAAGAACTTGTAGCTCAAGTGGCATAAGGAGGAGCTCTTTGAGCTGAAGGAGAGGAGTTTGATCCTCAGTGTATTTTGCTATTGTCACTTATCATCAGGGACTAAAGTGACTTACGGTGTGCAAAGTCAGGAATTAATTCAAACATTTTAGAAAGTCAATAACTAAAATATTATGTGGCTACATAGTGAGGGACCAAATTAATAAATAATAAATAATTCTTTATAAAATCAACCTTTGTCTATTACCTTATGTATTAACTATGGAATTTAAATAAAATAGATTGTAATACACTAAATATGAAATGATTTAGTTCATAATACTAAATGGTCCACACAAGAGCTCCAAACTACATACGGAATTAAAAGAAGGACAAATAAATAAATAAAAAACAAACGACATTAAGAAGAACATGAGTGAATTAGTGGAACATTTTCTTATTGGAATCCAATTCTTCCTTACAAAATGTAACATATATAGGAGGAAATATTTTCGAATCAACTATTACATTAACTCAACTATTTGCAATAAATGGAACTCTATCTACCAATTCAGCCAAGTATTTATCCAAATATCTTCCCACCAAACTGCTAGAAATGTTGGCGCCTTTTATTCCCCCTTTTCATTTAACAAAAAACCAATATTCCCTTATGAGACACATCTAAATTTAGGGGGTGATTAAGTTTATATTTGAATTGACAGTGATAGAATTGATTCAGAGCAGAATTGATTATCTTAATTGATTTTAGGGTAATTAACACATACTACCATTGAGATATGGATAAAATGCACTCCACTACTCTGCTAATTTTAATTAGAATTGATACTTAGAAGAATTATTTCAAGTTTAGATACTCTTTAATCAAAATTGCTTTTAGGTCTATAATTCTCAATAAGACTTCTAATGTGTAGACATGTTTATTCCAATATTTTAATGTTACAATTAACTATTTTAAAATATAATAGATCTCAATAATTGTTCAAATTAAATGCATAAACATCAAATAATTAAGAAATAACAATTTCATAATCTTCAAATAAAAATATTTCATTAGGATTAGAATAAGCGTAAAAAAATAGTATTTAAATTAAACTAGAAAGTACTAGTAAGGAATATAATTTTTTTGTGCAATACAACATTGTCACATAATAATAATTTTAGTTATTTTTCTTAGTTGTTGCTTATATACTATTTAAAATAAAAAATAATAGTTATTTATAAAATTTAGACAAAATGCATCTTTTGATCTCTTAAGTCTTTGTCTAGTTTCAGTATAGTTCCTTAACTTTTTTTTATTCAATTTGGTCCCACAAGTTATATTTTTGGCTCAATTTAGTCCTTTCCGTCAGTTCCGTTAGTGAACTTGACAGAATTCTCTTAACTTCCGTTTTCTTTTGAATCGACGGCTAAGATTGCTTTTAATCAATGGATGAGAATAAATCTGGAGACAATTTATAAAAAAAAAAAAAGAATAATATGTTCTTCTTCTACTGTTTCTTCGTTCTTTTACAATTGCTTAGTCCTTCTTCTACTCCATTCTTTTGTTGTTGATGGTTCATCCTTCTGCTGCTACTTCGTTCTTCTTCTTCCTTTGTGGCGGGTTTTGGAATATAGGGATTAGGTTTCTAAAAATTAGGGATTAGGGTTCCAAAAAATCAGGATTATTTAGTTTTGATTTGGGGATTATGGTTCTAAAATTTGCAGAGTATTGAGGTCTGATTTTAGCGTTTTTTATTTTGATTTGTCTTTAATTTTAATTATTGAGTTTAATTTTCGTTTTGGGTTCCTTAAAAGAAAAAAAAAAGATGAAGAAAGAAGAACGGGAAGAGGGTTGATTTTTGTTATGGTTTATTTTCATTTTGATTTTATCATTTTTCATTTACCATAAAATCACTAATTGTAAACAGATGAACATTTGTAGTTAACACGTCAAGAATAGTAGCGAGAGTGATTAGGTGGCTTACAAACAAAATCTGGAACTGAAATTTAAGAGGTGAAAATTTGGAGGAAGTGAAAAAGGAAGAAGAAGAGGGAACTCCATGAATGAAGCTTTGACATCTCTGCTTCTATCACTTCAGAATAGAGTCATAATGGAAGTTCAACTTTAGCACCATTAGAAACATCAATCACCACAACAACAAAGCTAATGCCTAAAGAAGATGAACAATTATTTGGTGAATGACGTTAGAAGTTAACTTGAGAAAAATATATAATTTTATCATGTTATGCATTTGATTTTAATTTGTTTCCAAAAATTAAAGAAAACGAACTGATATTGTTATAGTTTGAAGAAAGTGAAGTTATTGAAGGAACTTAATTTAGTTTTTATTTTAAAAAAAAATTGACTTCAGATTAGTTCTTGGTCGTTGATTAGAAGTAATATGAGCCATCAATTTGAAAGAAGACGAAAGTTAAGACAGATCTGTTAAATTTACTAACGGAATTAACGGAAGGGACCAAATTGAACCAAAAATATAAGTTATGGGACTTAATTGAATCGAGAAAAAGTTAAGGGACTAAACTGAAACTAGACAAAGACTTAAGGGATCAAAAGATACATTTTGCCTAAAATTTAAAAGACAAATAAGGAAGGGTAAATATTATATTTCATGGTGCATATTGATTATAGAAAAAGTAGAAGCAGTTGCTTCTCATAAAACCTAAATCATAACTGTTGACTAGGTGACTAGGTGACTCGATTAGTCTTTATTGGGTCAACAATCACTTTTACATTAGGACACATTTTGTCATTCGTGTTGACTAGGTCACTCGTTTAGGGTGGAGGGATTGAGACCACCCAATTTTGGAAATCCCACCATCCCTTTATGTATAAGAATCATAAATCTATATATTAAAAAGGATGGTGCCATTCCCAATAGAGATAGTGTCATTCCCAATAGGGTGGAAGGGATTAGCATCATCCCTATTGGGAATGACACCATCCTTTTTAATATATAGATTTATGATTCTTATACATAAAGGGATGGTGGAATTTCCAAAATTGGGTGGTCTCAATCCCTCTCACATCCACCCTCGTTTAGTCCTTGTTGGGCCAACAATCACTTCTCTAACACATTGGGTCATAACGGTTGATTTTGTTTTTTGACATAACTGTTGACTAGGTGACTTGGTTAGTCATTCTTGGGCCAACATTCACTAATTAGGCACATTAGGTCGTAACTAGTGACTAGGTGACTCGGTTAGTCCATATTGGGCCAACAATAACTTCTAGCTTAGGTCACATTAGGTCATTTGTGTTGAGTAGGTCACTTGTTTAGTCCTTGTTGAGCCAACAATCACTTCTCAGGCACATTAGGTCATAACTAGTGACTGAGTGACTCGGTTAGTACTTATTGGGCCAAAAATCACTTCTAGATCAGGGCACATTAGGTCATTCGTGTTGACTAGGTGACTCAGTGAGTCATTTATTGGGCCTACATTCACTAATCGGACCCATTAGGTCATAACTAGTAACTAGGTGACTTGGTTATTCCTTATTTAGCCAACAATCACTTCTACATTAGGGTGTATTAGGTCATTTGCATTGATTAGGTCACTCGTTTAGTCATTGTTGGATCAATAAACACTTTTCGAGCACATTGGGTGATAACTTTGACTAAGTGACCTGGTTAGTCTTTATTTGGCCTATACTCACTACTCGGGACCATTGGGTCATAATTGTTGACCAGGTGACTCGTTAGTTGTTATTGGGCCTATATTCACTACTCGGGCCCATTAGGTCATAAGTGTTGACTAGATGACTTGGTTAGTTCTTATTGGGCCAATAATCACTTCTACATTTGGGCACATTAGGTCATTTGCCCTGACTAGGTCACTCGTTTAGTCCTTGTTAGGCTAGCAATCATTTCCTTGCTACGTCACTTTTAGGTTGATTCATGATGTCAACTAATTATACACTAGGGGTGTTCGTGGTGCGAACTAGATCATGCTTGAGGGGTACAACTGACCGATCCGATTAATTTGTTTACATTCTGTTTGGTTTGATTAAGTTTGCATTTTAAAAGAATTTTGAATCGAAGTGTTCCAACATTTTTTAGTTTGGATTGGTTTTCAGCTTTAGCTTTATGTCAATTATACTCAAAACTTAATATAAAACTCGATGTTGAATTAAATACAAAAAATAAAACACAAAATATATAATATTAAATTTATCAAAAAATATATAGAGATAATAAAATGAGATGAAATTCAATTTTAAATTGATTGAAGAATGATAAAATTTTAAAGAAGTGATATTAAGATTATATTTATATTATAAAAAAATAGGATATTAATTTTATTAAATATTTATTAGTATAGATATGAGTAACATGGTGGCTCCTTGTTATTCAATGGAGGGTCTCGACCCCTGCATTGCGAAACAATTATTAATATATTTTTTTTATAGGCTAAAGTGCGTCCACAGGTACAATTATTAATATATATATATATATATATATATATATATATAAATTTTCTATCATTTGTAACTTTGCATATGTTAATAATTTCAAAATGGAAAGTTTGTATTGAAAAAGAAAAAAATAAAATGTTATATACATTAATCATATTTTAAATGCTTTAAATTTCAATAAATGATTTCTAATTTATGTATTCTTAATCTATGCAAAGTTGTACAGGATAAAAAAGACATATATATATAAAGGTTCGTTTCAATTGAATTGGTTCGGTTTGATTAAAAGGGTCCAAAATTCGAACCAATTCAATAAAATAATTTCGATTTGTTAAGTTTTTAATTCAATTTAATCAGTTTGAATTTGATCAGTTTTGAACACCCTTTTATACATAAAAGTGGGCTTTTCATAGTCCAGCCTGCACAAAATCGTGAATTTCAGAAACGGTTTGGGAGCCTAATGTGAATGTGAAACATTTTGGGGACTTGAATTGAAATTCCAACTTATATAGTCTGGTCAACTTGTGAGGTAAAAAAACTACTCCCTCCATTCTTAAACTATAGTCATTTTAAGTTTTTTCACACACATTAAGAAATAATTGATATTGATAAGTTTTTAATATGAGTGGATTAATGCGTCCAATTAGAAACTAAAGTGGTAGACAAAAGAATTAAAAAGAGAGATGATGATTAGTGAATAAATGATGTGATGAGAGAGAAATATTAATTTATTACACTTTGAAATCCTAAAATGACAATTGTTTTGAAACAAGATTTTGAACCTAAAGTGACTATAGTTTTGGAATGGAGGTAGTACCACATAGGGTGGTGAATTTTTTTAAGACTAATGCTATATCCTCTTAAATATCTTCTTACATATCATCATCCTCTTACTTCTTAAAGTAAGTAATTAATGAAAAAATAAGTAGTTTTCATATTTTGGGAAACAAAAAAATATTTAATTCATTTCTTAATTAGTAAATAGGATGATTTGTAGGAATATGTGATAGGTAGATTTAGAATTATTCATTTTTAAATAAATGTCGGCCGTTGTTTTAAATAATAAAAATAGATTTAGAATTATACATAAATTTTCTATCATTTGCAACTTTGCATATGTTAATAATTTTAAAATGGAAAGTTTGTATTGAAAAAGAAAAAAATAAAATGTTATATACATTAATCATATATTAAATGCTTTAAATTTCAATAAATGATTTCTAATTTATGTATTCTTAATCTTTGCAAAGTTGCACAGGATAAAAAAACTCATATATATATATATATATATATATAAAGGTTCGTTTTAATTGAATTGGTTCGGTTTGATTAAAATGATCTAAAATTCAAACCAATTCGAGAAAATAATTTCGATTTGTTAAGTTTTTGATTTATTTAATTTTTGATTTTTTAATTCAGTTTAATCAGTTTATATATTTGATTAGTTTTGAACACCATTTTATACATAAAAGTGAGCTTTTCATAGTCCGGCCTGCAAAAATCGTGAATTTCAGAACGGTTTGGAAACCTTGTGAATGTGAAACATTTTGGGGACTTGAATTGAAATTCCAACTTATTTAGGCTCTGTTTGGCCCTGTTTATTTTTGGTTTATAAGCCAGTAAAAGCTGGAAATAAAAGCTTTAAATAAAAAGTTGAAAGTTGTTTGATAATTTCATTATTTTGTACGTTATAAGCTACTTATGAGTAAAAGACTATTTGTTTATTAAAAGTATTTTGTGCCAACCTTTTTAAGTTACTTATCATTAATTGTCACATTTCTTTATTCCTTAAAAAGAAAGTTGCAATAAAAAAATCTTTGATAAAACTCAATATTTTTATTTTTTTAAAAAAATAAATGCAATATAAATTTATTAAAATAATAATATAATATTAAATATTGTTGAATATGAAAAATTCTAAATATTAAAGTGAATGAATAATTCATAAACGAGTAAAAAACTTTTTGAAGGTTTTAGCAAAAGATATTCAAGATTTCATGTGTTAATTAGAATATTCAGGTAGTAATTACACTAGGCCCACAAATAAGCTAACTTTTTTCTTAAAAACTCATATTTCTAGCTTCTTGCTTAAAAGCTAGCTTTTGGCATTTTGTACACAAGAAAAATGTCAGTGTAAATTTAAGAGTTTTACCATAAATACGGTTTGACCTAGCTTTTACTTATAAGAGGAAGAGAAGCCAAAAAAAAAGTTAGGTCAAACACTACCTTAGTCGATCAACTTGTGAGGTAAAAAAACTATCAAACAAGGTGGTGAATTTTTTTAAGAATAATGCTATATCCTCTTACTTATCTTCTTACATATCATCATCCTCTTACTTCTTAAAGTAAGTAATTAATGAAAAAAAAATAGTTTTCATATTTTGGAAAATAAAAAACATTTAATTCATTTCTTAATTAGTAAATAGGAAGATTTGTAGGAATATGTGGTAGGTAGATTTAGAATTATTCTTTTTTAAATAAATCTCAGCCGTTGTTTTAAATAATAAAAAATTAACGTTAAAGATGTGGGTAAGACCCCGGTGGTCACCGACTTGGATGACTACCTATAAAAAGCCCCAAAACCCAAACACACAGTGACAAAATCCATTCTATTCGCAAAAAAGAGAAAAATCTCTTTATATATATAATATTTATTTATTTCTTTTTCTCCCTTTGTGTTATTTTCGTGCTGCTATGAGAATCCGGAAGAACACGAAGGTTTCCCCTCTTCTTCAACAACGTCGTGAAATGGAGGTTCAGCTCCGGCGGCAGAACTGCTTCAAACTTACGTGTGCCAGCTGAATCAGTCACCATGGGATGTGATCTCCTTTGACTCCGACCCATTCCAGGTTCGTTTTCTTCCAATCTCTCTCTATCTCTCTATTTTTCCCCTCTCAGATCCAAAAACGATAACCGATAATGAATCCTTTAGGGTTTATTCCATTTCTCTTTTTATTTGTTCAAATTCCCCTAATTAGGTTAACCCCTAACCCCTATCCTTCTACCCTAACTTTTTCAGTTCGAATGCAACGAGCTCAACTTCACCAACTGTAACAATGGCAGCAATGGGGGTTTTGTTGGAGCCGTTGATATTAAGTAATTGACTAACATATTAATATCTCTCAATTTCCCCTCCTTTTCAAAAACTAGGGTTTTATTTTTTATTTTTATTTTTATTTGTATGTGTATTTTTATTTTTCTAATTTTTGTTTATGCATTACGCAATTATGTTACCTAATTATCGAACGAACGAAATGACAGTGTGCCGTCCATGATGATGGAGAAAAGCAAAATGAAAGATGTGTGCTGCGAGGAGAAGCCATGTAAGAAGAAAGCTAAGGTGGAAGGGCAATCACTGTGCAAGCGCTAGTCGCCCACTCTAAACCGTTATAACAAGAAACCACTAGTTGCAGCGCGGCGCAGAGCGAAACCCCGCGCCGCGAAAAAGCACCCAAAACCATCTTCAAGTCACAACGAGTTCTACTATTACTCTGGGTTCGGTCCCCAGTGGGGAAAGCGAAGAGGAAATAGGTGCAGCAGAAGAAAAAGACAAATGAACAAGAACAATAATATCAATATCAATTCGGCAATGGTCGAATCAGAGAAAAATGCTGAGGATAACAACATTAAGGCTGACAATATTTTTAGTGAAGATGGTTTGTTTGAGGTGGAGGTTCAGATTATTGATAATTTTGATTATGTGGATGTCAATGACGATGACTACAAAGACGACGAAGACTACAATGACGAGGACGACAACGACTACGACTTCGACTTTGATGACGATGAAGACTACAACGACGACAATGACTATAACGACAGCAAAAATGATAAAGGCAAGAAGAAGATGAGGAAGCCTGTGAAAGTGCGGTCACTGAAATCGCTTATGTGATTGAACTGTAAATGTAGGAAGATAGATGGTTGGGGTTCCTTCAATTCAAATGTTGTTGTGACTATCGTAGTTTGTTGTTGTTGGTGTTGTTGTTGTGTATTTTATTTATATTTTCATTTTAAATTAAATTTTAGATGTTAAGGGTGGATGGATGGATTCTCGTTCGATCTCTTTCTCTTGCTCTTCTTTCGAACATTTAGGGTTATGAAATAATGATAAATTGATATTTGATAAAAATAATTTTTTGGTTTCATGTGGTGTTGGGTTAGTTCCTGGCCGGGTGAGGTTAGGTTTGCCTAGTAATAAGATGAGGTGGATCGTGAAGACACAATTTCATTTGGTTAGCTTTTAAAATTTGCTACTTTGTCCAGAAACGACATAAATATACTGTGGGCCACCATGGCAGCATATTTTGAAAGTTACTTTTTTTTTGGGGACTTCGGCTCTTTTTATATATATTTTAATTAATTTTTTAATCGTTAAAGGGAAAGGGCATTTCTGACAATACTTTACTTGTATTTTATGGGTTCCATAGGGAGGAAGTGGGATTGGAACTATTAAAATTCGTACAAAAATAATATTTAACCTTTTTCTTATTGTTTTATTTATTTATTATTTATTATTATTTATTAAATCTGCTTATTAGAAACTGACAATGGCAAGAGAGCCCAAAGATTAATGAGATAATAAATTGTGGAGTTAAACAAGATACACAATTAAACATCAATACACGGAGGCTAAATGATCGCATGCACTTTGTATGGTTCCTTTAGCTGTAACTAGAATCTTGATTATTTTGGCATTTCCCTCATTTTGCTTTCGAAAATGCAACACACAACAATTGTATTTTAAAGTATTTTATCTTGTCCAACATTAAGCATTCTTGATTAATTAAAACAATTATTTTTTATTAAAAAATGTGAGTAATTTGGTAAGTAAAATTTTAAATATTGATTATTTTAATCCCTCAAATTTTAAAATCATTCCTTTAGTCCCCTAAATTATTTAATTTCAGTCACTATAGTCCTTGACATTACTCTCAGTAGGGGTGGAAACTTTTGCTAAACAACTCAAACATGTTTCATAATTATTAGAGTTAAGCCTGTTTATTAGCCTGTCATAAGTTCATTTTTTAGGCCTAGAATATTTGAAAGCTTATAAAGTCTGAAAGTCTATTTATGAACTTACTTTGTCCTAAAACCTCTAAAAAGACCAACAATTATATCTTAAATAAGTCAACAAGCCACTAAATAAGTTAAAAGGCCTTTCTAATAAACCTCTAAATTGGCCTAATTTAATTATTTCACCTAGACTCAAACAAAACTATATCGCGTTCATCCAATAATAATTTATTAAATGCTATTACATGCTTACACAACAAAAAAATAAAAATAAAGATATGTTATTTTTTTAATCAACCAAACAATATTAGAACATATATTACCCCTAAAACAACATATAATAATCTTCAATGTGATATGTTAATAAAGTGACTTATCAATCTTTAAAATAATGAAAAAATTATGATTTAAATATAGCATTTATTAAAAACTAAAAGGCTTAAATGGAATGGCAAAATGATTTATTTTCTGCACTTAGCTTAACCCTTCTATTTAAGCAGAATTCTTTATTTTGTATATTTGTCCCTAAATAAATTAATGTATCTGATTAATATTAATGTATATCATCTTAAATTTGGTTTCTAAAAGAATATTTAAATATAGAGATTGAATTTTTTTCTTCATGAGATTGGATATATTATCTACCAAATAATTATTGTAAAATTTATTATATTTATATTTATAAAATTTATTTTATATATATATATTATTTTTAAGAAAAACATATTATTGTATTTAAATTTATAAAATTAATAATTTATAATATATAATATTAAAATTAATAATATATATATATATATATATTAAAATTAAGAAGGCCGACCTATTAGGCTTAATAGGTTGTTTTTAAAGGTCTGAATAAATTTTTTAAAAATCCTAAACCTGGCTTTTTTATTAAACAAGTAATAGGCCATAGGCCTCTGTTATACCAACTAGCCTTTTTCCACTCTACTCTCCGTCACTTAACAATGATATTTTTACAATATATTATGATAAGAGACATTAGAAAGATCATAATAGTCCCACAAATATCTATAATCTGTAATATAATTCCCTGAAAATATAATTATGAAGACATTTAAGTCTTACACGAGTTTGAGTAATTATTTATGTTGGGATTTAATGTGTCAAAAGATAAAATTTATGACCAAAGGAGAACCACTACAATAGAACTATAGAGTAAAAATAAAGAGTGGTTAATCATGAGCTCTCTCTTTAACACTAACCGTGATTTCCATGAATGATGAACCACCCCGATGGCAAACAAGAGCAAAACAATATGTGGTTAGTTGGGGTTGGTAGTTTAATCTTCCTCAACCAAATCTTGTAAGTTCCGAACTAGGATGCCTAACTCTGAATGCAGAGGAGTGTGCAGTTAGATGGCGATTTTGTGAGTTGGAAACCATCGCCTCTAAACAGATTTATTTATAAGCCGCCTATTAGGGGTTTTATCGTGTTAACCGCAAGCTAGATCTAGGTGACCCACATCAATTTAATTGTAATCTAAAAAGATCTCAACTTTATCTTAACCGACTGTGTCGATCACTAGCAATTTGATCTACTTAATTTGAATAGCGAATATAATCTAATCTATTTGATATTTAGCCTACATTAAATAATTATTCGAAATAAGATTTTCACAATAGAAATAAGATATTTCCAATAATTTTCCGCTTGGTTTAATATTAATATAGATGACAATATCTTAAAAAATTTAGATTACCCTTACAATCTGGTCTATCTTATAAACCAACTCGGAAACATCATAGTTTTTGCCACCTTTGTTGTCGTGGCCAAACCCCAATAATCACAATAGCCAGTACACTCAATGACATAGATCAAATGTGGATGAATCACAAGAAAATTTCATGTTACGTGATCTAATACATACCTATTTTCAACTCGTCCTAAATTTGGTCTATACAGAGATAACACATTAAAGTAATATAAACAATAAATAATGCACCACATGAATTTAGATTAAAACTAAAAATATACATATGTATCAACAATATGATATAAACATGGAGCAATAACTAAATATCTAAATGTGCATTAAACAATAGGACACTCAATAAACTAAGGTCTCATTAAGAATGATACCCATCCGAGCAACATGCTCATACTACACATTTGGCACAATACCTTAATAAGTGAGTCAACTAGCATAGAATAAGTCCCTATATGCTCTATGACTATCTCCTTCATCCGAACTCTCTTGTTTAATTTCAAGTACCTAAGATGTAAGAAGTTGGCTTGGCTAGTACTCTTATTACTATTAGAGTACATCACTGCCGAATTATTGTCACAATAAATTTGCAATGGTTTTTCTCTTCCATATACTATATGTAAGCTAGAGACAAAATTTTACAACAAACTTCCATGGTTGGTTGTATTAAAACAAGCCATAAATTATGTTGTCATGGTCGGAATAACTATAACAGACTACTTTGCAGACTTTCAAGAAATAGCTCCTCTAGCCAATACAAACACAGATCCCGATGTGGAATACTTGTCATCCACACAACCAACATGATCAGAGTCTGAATATCGAAAGGTCTCTAAATTCTCAGACAAGTAACCATGTATCCTTTTGTCCTCTTCAGGTAACGTAAACACATTTTACTGCTTTCCAATGTTGCACCTTGATATTACTCATATATCTACCAAGTACTTACACTATGAATGCTATATAAGACGAGTACACACTTAAACATACATTAGACTCTCAACTATCAAGGCATATGGAATCTTTTGCATATCTTGTTTTTCAAGATTACTTTTTAGGCACTATTTGAGACTAAGTTTCTATCCTTTAGAAATTAGGTTTTCTCCTCGTTAGCTATCCTCCATGCGGAATCTAGTTCAAACCTTATCGATATAGCTTTCTTGAGACAACCTTAGTATATTGTGAGAATGATCTCATTGTATCTTAATCCAAGTACGAAAGAGGCTTCTCCAAGATCTTTCATCACGAAATGTTCGGCCCAGAAATATGTTGGTTTTACCCAACAAGTCTATATTGCTGCTAACAAGTAGTAGATCATCTACATACAATACTAGAAAAATATACTTGCTCTCACTAAACTTATGATATACATAATCTTCCACAACATTTGCCTCAAAATCAAAAGAGCTGATGACTTCATGGAGTTTATAATGCCATTGAAGAGATGCCTAATTTAGTCCATAGATGGATTTCTTTACTCGACATACCATTGATTGTGGATCAACAGACACAAAGTCCTGGGGATGTTGTATATAAATTGTTTCTTCAATGTCACCATTGAGAAACATTTTCTTACATCCATATATGATGGAGCTCGAGGTCAAAATGAGTTACAAGTGCCATGAATATCTATAAGGATCCTTTGAAGATACCGGAGAGAATGTTTTTGTATAATCAATGCCTTTCTTTTTAGTGAAGCCTTTAGCCACAAGGCGTGCTTTATATCTGTCAGCATTGCCTTGTAAGTCCCTCTCAGTCTTAAATATTCATTTACAGCCAATGGGTTTCACTCCTTAAGGAAATTTGGGAGATCTCAGACATTATTGTCATACATGGAATTCATCTCTTCCTTCATGGCATCAATCCACTTTTGAGAGATCGAACTTTCCATGGCTTGGTCAAAGATAGATGATTGGATCATCCCTTGTTGTACCAATACTATCCTCATGTCCTTGGAGAAACACAATATAATCATTTGGAATGGCACTTCTCCTCTCTCTATTGGATATCTTTAACAGCACTTCCTAAGGTTGTTGAGCTTGCTCTGAGTATTTGAGGATGAACCTGATTAAGGAAAATCTCATTTATGTCTTTTACTGGGACAATGTCAGGAATAATCTCAATATTGTCTTCTATTACTGGAGTGGGTCCCAGAAGAGCATTAGGAACGAGGACTCGGTCACTGTCAGTGACAGGTTCTTCTTCAAAGACAACATTGCTCATGTTCTCTTCCCTCTCAAACTAAACATCTTCAAGGAATCTTGCACTCCCCATCGCAAAGAAAGATCTAGATGTGAGAGTGTAAAATTTATAGCCCCAAGAATTTTTAGAATACCCTACGATGTTATAGGTAACGATATTATATTCAAGCTTACACTCAGGCGATCTATAACGACATGCTTTAGCCGATAAATACTTTAAGATTGGCCTTTTGCCATACCAAAGCTCATAAGGGTTTTATTAACTACTTTACTAAGCACCATATTAAAAATGTGAAGTGCAATCTTTAACATTTTTCCCCATAGTGACTTTGGCAATGAAGAATGCCTAATCATGCTTCTTTCCATATCCTTTAGTGTCGTGTTTCTAAGTTTTGCACATTGTTCATGCTAGATTTTCTCGGCATTGTATATTGAGGAATGATGCCAGATTCCCTTACGAAAAGTGTATAGGGTCTTAGACGTTGTTTACCTGATTTGTCATATCTACTGTAATGTTCACCACCATGATTACATTTAACCGTCTTTATTTTCTTTGCAAGTCGAAGCTCAACTTCAGCCTTGAAAGTCTTAAATACGTCTATGGACCGAGACTTCTCATGAAGTAAATATACGTAATCGTACAAACAATAATCATTTATAAACGTAATAAAATGCCAATGCCCATTCCATGAAGCTGTTGGGATTGGACCACAAATATCTGTATAGATTAATTCAAAAATAGACTTAGCCTAATTGGCCCCTAATTTCTTAGTGTTTGTTTGTTTACGCTTAACATACTGCACACTTCAAAGTTTGACAAACTTAAGGTGGTTGAGTTCTCTTTAACTTGCGCTTTGTACCATGGGTATTAATGTGGAGTATTACCTTATTAGAACCACACAAATTAGACATTAAAGATTACCAATCAAAGAACCAATACCAACACATTGAATTATGAAGGAGACTTAATATACTTCCAAAATAATAAGTAAAAATTGTTATTGTTCAGACCAAAAATTGAAATTAAATTCAGTCTAATTGATGGTACTACAAATGTATCAAACAAATCCAAATAAAAAAAACAGTACTAAGATGCAATCTAAAAGTTCTAATAGCCTCCACAGTTAGTTTGTAGCTATCTCCCACGTAGATAATTCTTTCGTTACCATTTGGTGATTGGCTCTAAAGACAACCCTGGATAAATGTTAGTAGAAGCACTAGAATCAATCTACCAAGTATCTTGAGGTACCAAAGCCAAATTTATTTCAGAACAAACAAAGAAATGAAACTTACGTTTTTTCATTCATCAAGTGGTGTACTTTGGACACACTTCTTCATGTGCCTAGTATTGTTGTAGAAAAACATGTACTGGATTTTTCATCCTTCTTCACTTTCTTTTGTTGAGAAGCACCTTTTGCAACATCCATATTCTTCTTTCTCTTTTTGAGAGGTAGAAGCCACTTTCAAGCTTCTCTCTTTGTTGCTTGTCCTCCTCTTGCATACAGAGAGAAATCAACTCATTCAAAGTTCATTTATCTATATTAGTATTATAACTCACCTTGAATAGGCTAAAGTGTGCTGGAAGGGATATCAAAACCAAGCACAAGCAATCGTCAAACAACTCTAACTTTAGTGCCTTGAGTTTTGATGCGAGATTAAACAACTCCATAATGTACTCCTTCACATTTCCTTTTGCTTTTGCTTTTATACTTCATAAAGACAAGCTTTACAAGCAAATTTCTTCCTTGAGCCTTCTCATTGCTAGAGAAGTACATCTAAATTGCAGTAAGGAAACCTTTTGCACTCTTTGTCTTAGGAATAGTTTCTTTAATATTTATTATTAATTATTAAATTTAATAATTTATTTATTTATTAAGGACATGTTTGGCTAAAAATATGTTAACTTTAAAAAGTAATGTGACTTTAGCGATACTCTCATGCAACAGTCAAATATTGACAATCCGTTTTGTCAGGTAAAAGTCCATCGAAGGATGAAAATGAGTCACCCATATTAATAAAAGCTTTATGATTATCACACATTTATGGATAAAAGCTTTATGACTATCACACGTTTATCATTGCGAGCTTGGTCAAGTTGTGTCACACAGAAGGGTGGAAGCACAACCCAATAGAAACCCCAAGCTCATCTTTATAATATTGACCAAACAACTATTTTCACAACAGATGTCACGAAGGCAACATGTTCATTTTAATTATTTTGATTAATATTACAAGGTGATCATGGTTTGGGATCCATAACTTATTTCATTTTTTTGAAAAAAAACAAGTCTTTTATGTATGACTTATCTCAAAAGAAAAACCGAAGCCAGATACAATCGAATTTTAAAGGAATCAACTAATTTGAAAAAAAGAAACTAATTTTGATAAAATTATATCTGATTAAAGCATAAACGATTAAAATATTATGAGATCTAATTCACTCTCTCGCTTTTTATGTTAAAAAGTACAAGTACACTTCACAATGCAAACTGCAAAATGTGCACCAGATTAGCTCTTAGGAAAGAGAGATGTATTGCAAAGAACGGCTTAAAAATTAAGTCTTTCATAGTCAGTACCTTTCAAAGTACACATTCATACGCATCACACACTAAAAGAAATGTAATTACAATTTTTTTTAAAATAACTTTTCTCTTTAAAAAAGGTAACCAAATGATTTTACATGAGAGAAAATAAAAGTTTTACATTCTTATCAGGTTTTGAACCCAAAAGCTAGCCATACACCTTTTTTTTTAATTTACTTTTAATACTTGATACAATACAATCATATCATAACGGTTATACAGATGATTCAAATATATTCAAATAAATGATAATTTCAGCTGCATATAATAATTAAATGAACTTACACGAAATAGCAAAACAAATAATATGCATAGTAGTAAAACATTGAGGAAATCCATTCACTAAATCAATTCATTAACAAGAATTTCATCAATTAAACTTGATTAGAAAAAAAAAAGTTTAATTTCTTCTAGAATATCCAAAAGAAAACCAAAGGGATTACAAAGTAATCTTTACATGATATGCATAAAATCGAAATCATATATCATACTGTGAATTCAATTAATAATTAAAGCGAAAAAGAATTAACAAATTAAATATGCAGCATGTTAATAGGAGTGAGAAATAGAGAAATATATGCATGTGAAACAATTGAAATCACAATAGAATATAGGTGATATATATAAGAGTTCTGATTTTTGTACTCATAATTTTTTTTATTTAATGTACTCATTGGTTATCTACATTGAAAAAAATGGTTACATTAGTTATTTGTTTATTAAAGTGTTTTTTCGGATTTGGTGGTTACACGTATAGAAATATGTGGTTACAATGTAAAAATAAAAATTCAACAAAATCTCTACGTGTGTAACCAGATATTTTAACGTAAATAATCATGTATAAAATGAACACAAAAAACATGAGTACAAAAATATTTTTTCTATATATAATAACTGATGTGATCATACATGAAACCAAAACGCTAGAATGCATTTAAATTGAATTGAATAGAACCTTAGCCTCACAGAATTCGTAAAAAACAAAAATTATATCATCTGGATTCAAAATCGTTAAAAAACTATCATTCATTAGAGGATTCAATAGTCTTAGTGCAATGGGGCTTTGATACCATTTGTTGGGATTTAATCTCATGTTAAAAGATAAAATTTATGACGAAAGCAGAACCGCTATGATTGAACTATAGAGTAAAAATTAAAAAATTGTTACCTAGATCTATAGATCAATTAAACCAATCGAACAAGAGTGGTTGATCATGAGCTTTCTCTTTATTGGCAACCGTGATCTCCATGAATCGCGAACTACATCGATGACAAACAAGAACAAAGTGATGTGGTTAGTTGGGGATGGTGGGTTGATTTTCCTCAACCAAGTCTCTTAAGTCCTAAACCAACATGCCTAACTCTCAATGGGGAGGAATGTACAGTTAGATGGCGATTTGGTGTGTTGGCGGCCATCACCTCTTAACAGATGTATTTATAAACAGACTACTATGGTTCCCATCGTACCTATGATAAGTTAGATGTAAGTTTTCAATCACGTGGGACCCAGTCAATTTAATTGTATTCTAAAAAGATCTCAGCTTTATTTTAACTTATTGTGCCGATCACTAGCGACTCAATCTACTTTGTTTGAATAGCTAATATAATCTAATCTATTTAATATTTTGTCCACGTTTAATTATTAGAAATAAGATATTTTTAATGATCTTATGCACTTTTTCATACACCATGATTTGATCATCTGTAATGATAACCCAAATCTCTTGAAGTTGAGTAAGATTGAGACTCTTTAAAAATTTGTCTTATAAAAACTTCAGATTCAATTTGATTTTTGAATCTAAAGTTTAAACTAGATGTCAAATTGAATCACTTGAAATCTCACTATTAGATAACTTTGGATTCAAAATATGCAATAGAAGCAATCTAACCTAAAATAATGTTATTATTAAGGTTAGATTTTAATTCAAAACACTTAAAAACAAATCTGAGAGTTGTTTTGATTATGAAATAAGTTTAAAGGAAACTCAGATTGCAAGTATTCAGATTGTGATTGTGAAAGACTCTTAAACAACTCATTAAAAAGCAAAGCAAGACAAAATGTATAAAGGAGTTCAAGAGAAGAGAAAAATGACACTATGATTTATCTTGGTTCATCCTTGCAGAGGCGTGTAAGGGTTACCTTTAGTTCTGATTATCCAATTGAGATTATTAACCAGTTAAACTAGAAACACAAGTAATCTTCTCAGGCCTCTTAAGGCTTTACACTTGAATATTCTCCTTCTAGAGTCTTTGTGGGCTTTTAAGTAGTCTTTCTGAAGCCTCTCCAAACTCACTTGCACTTACACGAGGGGCGGAGCTATGTGTTGTTGAGGGGGAGGGGCCTCGGCCCCCACTTGCAAAAAAAAAATACTAACATGTATATATAATTTTTTAAAATAAGCGAATAAATTACTATTTTTCTAAGTAATTGGCCCCCACAAATTTTTGGGCTATTTAATCTTTATATTTGGCCTCCTAAAAAAAATTTGACTAGCTCCACTACTTACTTACACTACTGTTCACGTACTCTACCTAGTTTAGTTGAGTGACTCACTCACCAATTTAATGAGTGGACAGAGTTGTAGCTTTTTAAAAATCAAGTGGATAAGCATATCTAGTTACAAAGTGATTATGATCAAAATTTAGCTAAGTAACTATTGAGAAACTTTATATTGATCTTCATATTAGGTTTTACTATGAAATAGATTTGATTCTCTTGAAAAAAAATTGATGTAGCTTATTTCTCTTGCAATAGAAAGGTTCCAAAAAGACTAACTGCTTGTAACTATTGATAGCCGTTGGATCCTTGAACACAACCTTCCTTAAACATTGCTTGACTTCTATCAAAAAAGTTATTATTATTTATAAATGGAAGTCTATGCTACTTAGGAAAATGACATACATACAGAAGAATGAGAATGGATTTTCATTATAGTAGATATGAAATGGTATTTATTATTCAGAATCTAAAAGACTTTTATCAGACAAGTGCCCAAAATGGGAATGCAATACAACAAATGAAGGTTTGCCAGGAAAAAAAAAAAAAAAACTGATAGGAAAAGAAATTCAATCATTGCAATCTAAAACATAGCATGGATCCAGAAATTATATTATGTGGGTGCAACTTACATATACTCTATAATATTAAAGAGTATAAATATACATTATATTTGTTTTTTTATGAGTTTTCATATTTAAAATACTTTGAATGATTTTCTCATTCTTAATATTATATAAAGAAATTCTTTCAATATAAATGATCAAAAAGTTATTCAATACTCAATTTCATACAATTTTGCATCCGATTCTTGATAATATTCAAAGCAGATAAAGCTCTTTCAACCTTTAAAGTTGTTACTAGCAATACAAAAGTTAACTAAAAATAAATACACCGGAAAATGTGCAACATGCTATTTGTATCTGCATGTTTTATAGAAAGATCACTAATTCCATTGAATTCAAACATTGCATGGTCAATATATAAATATAATTAAAAAAACTATGAATATAAAAAATATAATTAAGTCAATATATTATTAATATCAATTATTAATTAATGCTTACGTTCGCAGCAAAACTCATTAATGTTGTCTTGATTTTGGTTGAATGTGATCCTATATATTGAATGTGATCCTTTGGATACAACTGAGATTATTGAACTTGGCGGTCTTCTACCAGGTTAGGGGTAGAAACAGGCTAGGTCAGACTTTGCCTAAACAGGCCAGACTTATTTTATAATTGATGGAGCTAAGTCTGATCTATTAGCCTATCATAGACTCATTTTTCAGGCTAAGCCTAGCCTATTTGAAAGCCTAAAAGTTTATTTATAGGCCTACTATGTTCTAAGGCCTCTAAAAAGACCAACAATTATATCTTAAATATGCCAACAAACCACTAAATAGGCTAATAGACCTTTTTAACAAGCCTCTAAATAAGCCTAATTTATAAACATATTATTAATTTGTTAAAATATCTGGTTACACACGTAGAAGTTTTGTTGAATTTTTATTTTTACGGTGTAACTACATATTTCTACACGTGTAACCACCAAATCTGAAGAAACAGTGCAACCAAAAAAAATAATTAATGTAACCACTTTTTTCAATATACGTAATCAATGAATACATTGAGTACAGAAAACAATAAGTACAAAAACCAAGACTCTGTTCGAAGCATAATTAAGTTCTCTCCAAGAGCCATAGCTTCTACCTTCATTGGTTACTCCAAAGGCTACAAAGTATATAACATGAATAAAAAAGGTAGTTTTCATATCTAGAGATTTCAATTTTATGAGCATATTTTTCCTTACAAAACTCAAAATTCTGAAGCAACATTCAATAATCCTTCTCACATTCCCATTTTCCTTTCACTTGATACTCAATCTGATATTGAACCTCCTGAGCAAACACCTTAGCCTATTCCAACTTGTATCACCTCACAATATTCTGAAAATCCTTGTTCTCAAATTCACCCTCAACCAAACATCAAGATCAACCAAACCCCAAATTTTCAAAAACAGACAAAGTTCATAACACAATTTAATACAATTCTCATTCAGGTTCATCACCTTCAATAAATGGGTCTGATGCGTAGATTTTTACTCTATTTTAAATTATTGTCTTTTGTAAAAAAAAAGATTTATTTTTTTCATTTTGCACTACTTTTTTAAGATTTTTCCCTTTTTTTTTCTCTTATCTCCTCTGAGTTGCTTCTGCTACCCTCGTTCTTTCTTATGCTATGTTGATGCGCTTATTTCTCTTTCATTACTTTTTGTCTTTTTTTTGTTTGATTATTAGCTCACTAATACAGAAGATAAGATCAAGTAACAAATTATCAAAACCCCAAGGATAAGAAAAGGACTAGATCAAATTTGCCTGATCCTAGAAAATTTACGATACAATTCAACTTTGTGCAATTTTGTAGTAAAATTCTATTTTTTTTGGCTGTCTTTGAGGAAAATATTCTTTTTGTCTTTTACCTCACTCTTTAGAAGTATTTTGTTTTCATGTGTGATTTCTCCTATTCCCTTTTAAAAGTTCATGCTAGAATTTGTCTTATGATTTAGTAGTTATTTCATAGAATTTTATATTTTAAAATCCTGTTATCTTTATTTTTATACTTAAAATTATGTTGATATGATTAACAATAAGAGCGAAAATATTGTGATTTAACTTTCACAAAGATTAATTTTATTTCTTCGCACTATTTTGAAGAATCTTTACCTTTATCTTTATACTTAAGGAAACAAATTAAGGAGTTAATTAGAAGGAGATTTAAACAGGAGATAGTACAAAAAGATTATAATTTAATTTTCAAAATGAATAATATATTTTAAATGATTTTGAATTTTAAATAGCCAAGAAGTTAGGTTGGTGATTAGGCGGGAAAAATTAGTTTGATTTTTTTAAAATTATGCTATTATGCTATATGGTTAATGATAAATGAGAAAAAATTTATGATTTAATTTTTACAAAGATTAAGTTTAATCAAGAAGAGCGAAATTTGAGAAATGGAGAATATAAGAGAATGTTGCTTATTTGGCGAAATTTGTATATACATATCAGTAATTTTTTTTGCAATGAGAGGCCGAGACCCCTATGGCATAACCTAACTCCACTGCTGCTTATGTGTTTTTGAATTCTCTCTAGTTCCTTATACTATATTTTTTGAAATATTTTGATCTCTTATGTTATATTTTTTACCAATTAAATTCTTTATTTGTATTTTTTAGACTAATATAGAGACGCAAAATTAACAAAAATTATCAAATTGACCTAAAAAGTACAACAACATAAAAGACCAAAATAAATCAAAATAAACATATAAAATCAATAATATTGAAATTTGTTACAACATGAGGAAAATAATAATAATTTAACCCTGTTTTTTCAATAATTTATTTCAAATAGTTCCCAACATTTTCCATCCAAACCTAGGTGCCGGTTTTTGACCAACTCGAAGCTCATGCATCTTAAAACTCATACATCTTAGTCACTATAGTCATAAAGTATGAACTATGAAGTTGTAGTGCCGTAGAGCATTCAATTTTGTCACTCTGCTCATTTTTAATGACTTCTGTTTGAGTAATGGTTAATCCTTCAATTAAATTTTTTATTTATTTAATTTTGATAAGTGTTATTTATCTTCTAAAAAGTAAATGCTAAATACGAAATAAATTATACTTGTTTAAATTAAGTAGGTAAAAGGATTAATAAAAAAATTTAATAAGATGATTAAGCATTTTTTCTTCTGTTTTAGTGTTGAAATCACATAGAGCATTAAAAGCATAATTCAAGTAAAGCTAAAAGAAGAAAAAATCACGTAGAGCACAGATATTAAACTTTTTTAAATATAATTAATTAATATCATAAAACATGTTGAAATGACAAATTTATTTATTCACCTCTTCATTTGTTATTTTTGGTACATATCTATTCAATTATTATTAAAAAGTTTTTTTAAAAATATTATCTTTTAAAATTTATTGGTTTTTTTTTTTTTTACTTATTACAAACACCTAAATCTTATGTTACCAAAAAAAACACGTAAATCTTAGAGTAACTGAGCAGATAAACGTCTCTCGCCACTGATTTGAGGACTTTATTTTGCGACACAAATACCTACTTAACTAACGGTTTGCTTGTTTATAATTTTGATTAGGTCAAAATTACTTTTGATTAATTTAAAAAAATTTATTTTTATTGAATTGTCTCAATTTGTATACATCAATAATTTTAACCATTAATTTTTATTATAATTTATGTGTTTCACTCTTCATTTTATTAAAATCCAAACAAAAAAGACCAAATCTTAGAGTAACTGAGCAGGTAGGTGTCTCTCGCCACTTGTTTTAGGACTACGTGGTTGATTCCTACTTTATGTTTTGAGATGGTTCAGTTTTTCTTTGTTTTTTTTTATTTTTTATTTTTATTTTTTTCTGTATTAAAAAAAAGTAATTATGGGGTCAACAATTTATTAATAATATTTAATTAATAGTATTAGTGCTTGTTGAATTTTTACATTATATAAGAGTACATAAATTGTTTAAACTAAAACATATACGTACGTATATGATCCAACATAAATCCACTTAAAAACTGATGAGAACTAATCTAAACACTTACCTTGAAATTCAAGATGCTCTAACTATTTATTTTTTTAACAAAAAGCTTTAATTATAAACCTTGCTCAAGTTTAGGTTTAAAATAAATTTTTGGGCCCATTTAAGTTTTAATCTCTATATTTATACGTCATTAAAGTTTTAGTTCCTAACATTAGTTTAGTCTCTAACTTCATTAAAGTTGGTTTACATGACACACATCTGAACATTAAGTTGACAGCATAGAGTGCCACGTACATTACTTATGTGAACTGCGAATGAAAGGGATGCATGGAAAAAAAGAGATTATGTCCCTATATACTAGGCTTAACAATTATGTTTTAATCCTTACACATTCAAACTAAATCAAAATAAGTCTTTATACTAACTTATCTTTAACCTTCTGAAAGTTGACACATTCTTGTTCTCTGTTGTTGTTTCTCCAAGCTATGAACTGTAGAACTAACAACACCAAAATGATAACCAAGAGATGATTGACACAATCTTGTTTAATCTTAGTTGGGTCTTTATCTTCTCAATTAAATTTTACAGTCTTATCACAATTTGGGTTGTACATTCACGTAAAGGTGAATTCACCTATTTAAAATACTTACAAGACCAAGGCTCTTCTAGACATCAATTACAATATCATAACTAGTTATAAAGAACGAAGCAAATAAACTATATTTTATGCCACTCACTTTCTAATTTGGACATCTCCAAAACCTTCTTCTAGCATTTTTTTTGTCGGTAGTTGCAATGTAACAACACAATACTCCTCCATACTCGTAGAATCTCTGGTTCACTGTGCTTCCACTAGCACTGGAGCTCCTTCGCGCCATTACAGATCTTAAAAAATTTGGAAAATTTAGGGTTTTTAAACTAGGAAAAAATTGGAACATTAGGGTTCTTATTAATAGCGTCATTGCCTTTCGCATAAGCAATGCTTGTGACACTCTACGCTGTCAACTTAACATCTAAATGTGTGCCATGTAGGTTAATTTTAATGAAAATAGTAATGAAATTAACACGAGAGACTAAAACCATAGCGCCATACAAGTGTAAGAACTAAACCACAATTTTTTTTTGATAACACTAAATCACAATTTTTAAAATACAAAAATTAAAACCTAAATGACCATAAAATATAAGAAATAAAAATATATTTAAACCTCAAGATTATTAGCTACCGAAAGCGTACACATTTCCATTTTATGCTCAAGATGGCAGTCCAACCAATGTTGGTAACGTACCAAAATTCTCTTGTGTTTTAGTAATTTCGAACATGGTTTCTTAAAATTAATGGGTGATTTTATTAATTTTATTTTTCTACAAATAAATTAATTTATAAAAAAATTGTCACTAATTTTTTCTCAACCTTTAATTTTTGTAATGGAGACAAATGCAGAACAGCAATCATGAAATTAATTGTTTTAATTTGTACTATTTAAGTTTCTCTATGAAGCACTATAAAAAGAAAGTTTCTCTATAGAAATAAGATAACTTACTCACTAAGAAACGCTTAAAAGATGGATAGGTGTTATATTTGACTTGAATTTTCCATTGATAAACATATAATACAACTATACAAGTTAATAAATATAATTCAATTTCTCGATAATATTATTTTTTAAAATTTTTTTAATCTTTTGACAATATAATTTGAATATTAAATTATTTATTTTTCGGTACATAATAATAAATAATATTTTAAATACTCATAAATTTGACTTGACAACTTTACTTTTTTTTGGATACTAACAACTTTCCTCTGAATTTTCATTTCATTTTCTAAAATTATAAAGTCGGTAGTAAAATCTAAGGGGCGGTTTGGTTGGATTTTTATTTCATGTTTTCATTTCCTGTTTTTTGTTTTTTAAAATTTTATAAAAAAAAATTAAAAATGCTGAAAACAGAAAATGAAAACTAAACAGCCCCTAAAACTTTTCATTGATTATTCTATTATTTTAATGAAGAAATTATAATTTTAATTTATACACAAAAAGTAAACAATAATTATTAATTAAAATCCATTTTCTCTAAATTTTCTATCTTTTTTTTTTGTTTTTTATAGGAAAATATATAAACTAGGGCTTGAACCCGAATACTCATGCACATATTCTCATGTGCTTATCAATTAAGCTATATAATTGAGACAATCTATTTTTCTTTTTCACTATTATTATATAATAATTACATCTCTTAATTTTTTTCTCTTATTTTTCTTTTTTTTTTCCTATGTTTCTCTCCTTTTTCTAAACAAAAAATATATATCTCAAAAGAGAGATTCTCTCGAGTCTACTTGATGTCAAGAGAGATTTACACAGAAATTTTTGTAAGTCTCACTTGTTAAATTAAACTCATAAAATTATTGTATTCATCTCTCTCAAACTTGACATCAAGTCTCCTAATCATGTAGTTCAGCCAGTAAACACATGAGAACATAAGTGCGTAACTACGAGGTTGGATCTCCAGTTATATTATTTTCTATAAAAATAAACTTGACATAAGTTGACTTTGAGAGAATTCTAACCGATTCCAAAATGAGTATACTTAAATCGTTACTCAAAACTAAATTAATAAATATAAAAAAAACTAAATTAATAATATTTTGAATTTTCTAAAAGCTCACTATGCCATGGTTGTTGGTAACTTTTGGAGGTCTTGATTACTACTAAAGTCTAAAATTAAATTGTTACTTTTTCAAAAAAAGTATAATAATTAAATTAAATTCACAAACACATTCATCGTCGTTCATTCTCTGCATCTTCATGGTCTGAGAATCACCTCGAAATTACAAAAAAATAGAAAGAAGAAGAAGAAAGAAATCAAATGTCTTTCAATTCGATTCTGTGGTGTCAACTCAAGCTGATTCTTCTCAGTGCTTTATTTCTTTTTTGTTGTTCTCTTTTCCTCTGCTCTGCAAATGAAGAACTCGAAGCCGCCGATGACGTTTTCACTGTTTCCAGCTTCAGTTACCCTCAGACTACCCTCAGGACCTTTGATTTCCGCTATATCAGAGGTTTTTGACCCAATTTCTAGTGACCCTTTTCTTTCTATCTTCGAAATTTTTCTTCTTTTGTTGGTTATGAAGCATTTCATAGTGTAAAGTTTAATGGGTCGGTATTGAATTTTGTGAAGTATGTAATTTATCTTCTCTTTCTCTTTCTCTTTTCGATTGTATTTTTTTCCCCCTTTTGATGTTGTTTAGACTGGAATTGACTTTTTCAACAATCCCTACTCTTCAAATTTTACTATTGCTTTGAACTTTGAAGAGTCCTAGGTGAATGATTATGCAACTGTTCTGATTCTGATTTTCTCCATGATAAGGTAAAGGTCAGCATTAAACCCTCTTGAGGGAAACTTAGGAGATTTTGAAAAGTTTAATAGTGTTGATCTTATGTGTTATACTGTTGTGTATTGCGAAGATAGTAACAATGAGAGCCTTATCTTTGTTTGAAAGCTATGAATAATGATGATTTCTTATAGTTGTGAGGTTTTCATTTGTTTTCTAATCTGTGATGCATTGAAGTAATTATGCCTTAAACTAAAGGAATTGCTACAGTTCTGTCTGAAATTCTCTGGTTGTTGATTTGTGAATTTTTCTGCTGTCTCATATCATGTCTCTTTCTTTCCTTGCTATTGTTTTTGTTGCTTATGTGTAGATAGATTTGAACCATTGCATTTCTGATAATATTGTGGCTATGTCTTATTCTTGGAATCTCTTGTATGAGCATGAAGTGGATAATTGTCAACTGTTTCAGATTGGAAAAGAGATGATAGATAATAATAATAGTAGTATTACTGGGGAACCAAATCTTTGTTCGATTCTACTGTTTTGGCAATTCAATTGGTTATAGTTATAGGATGATATTGTTAATTTGTTATTTTTAAAAAATAAAGATAAAAATCAATGTCAGAGACTCATAGTTATGGTATGGTGGATCTTACTTGTCTCTTGGTGTTTTCTCTTTTTTCAGTTGATATACCACCATGGTTTTCTACGGTATCCATAGCATTGAACTCAGACGTAGACCTTGTAAGTATATCTATAATTCTTTTAAGATAAGAGCACCTTAGATTACTAGCATCTTTGTTGATATGTGTCGCTGGGGAACAAATGATTTAGTTCCCTGCTAAACATCCTGTAACCGTTGTCTTTATAATTTTCTTGCTTTATTTATGTATTTGTTCTTTTTTAAAATCAAACTTTTTTTACTCTTAATTGCCAAAATTGTTATCTATCTATTTAAATCGCCTATTTGTTGATTGTGCTACAGAAAATTGCACGTGGAATCTGATTTCAGGATATCATCTCTCTGTTTGATCATCTCTGATTTATTTACCTCCCTCATTGATTCTTGAATGCATTTTTTTCAGGATATTGCAGGAACTGAAAGGGTTACAAAAAGCGCACTGCCAATAATATGCTTTAGAGATGGCAGCCCTCCTCTACCAGATGCTTTGAACACAACTTTGAAAGATTCAGCTGTCTCAGGTAGAAGCCCCACATAAGTAAATTCAACACAAGTTAATTAAAATGTTATATATACTTAGAATTTCAGCACATAAATGCTGTCTTGAATTTCGTTCTATGATATTTATATACTTGTCTCAATGTTTTTGATTCACCAACAATGATTGTTTTATTTAGCCCATTATTTTACTCGGCCAACTATGATAGTTTCTTTCCGCTATCATGTAAATGGATGAATACTTAACTCATCAATGTGTGATGTTTTCTTCATTGCTTTGTATTTCAATTTGTTATGTTCTACCATGAGAGCACTTGCTATAAGTTCTTCCTATTGTTTCGTATCTTCTTCTTGATCAAGAAAATGGATTTTCTTAACTGTCTAATGTAGTTTCACTTTATAATTAATTTTTGTTCCCCTTTTTCTTTAGGATTAAATGGTCTTGATGTAGAGCAGTGCTTTCCTATGGAGAAAAATATCACTATGAAATTGACAAATGAGCAGGTATTGTTATAAGTCCTTTTCACTTTCAGCAATAACATTTACTAATTGTTATGGTGTTTTTATCTCTAAACTCAGTATCTCCTCTCCTTTGGGGTCTATAATGGCATAGCTATGTCTGGCTTATTTTTATTATTTTTTATTTATTTTTAATTATTTTTAACTCCATCTGTGTTAGTACTAAAATTCTTATATAACTTGTGGGGAAGGATTAGTTCACAAATGATTTTGCTTACTATTGTTTTATAGTAAATAAACATAAGAGTTATTGTTCAGATATCTCCAGGTGCTTGGTACATTGGTCTGTTCAATGGCATTGGACCTACAAGGACACAATCAAAGATGGTATGGTTTATTATCCAATATTAATTTTGTCAGAAAGAAATTTCAATATTGCAAGTCTAAATTATTGGTTGCTCAGCACATGTTTCTACCATTTTTTGTCCTTTTCAGTGCTTTCTTTTGTGAATTAGTAAGCTAGACTGGCTGCTATTACGTTGATGCAGTTGCTACCTTGTCACATTGCTGTGCATAACTAAACAGATTGCTTACTTTTTAATCTTGATTTTGTTTGTGAAATGTGGAATTCGTTGTTATTGTTTCCCTTTAGTCTTTTGTTTTGGCAATTTTTCTGATTGATCTGTTCTCTATTCTCTCATAATAAATAATAATTTAATCTTAAAAAATGGTTAGGGTTGCAGAGACCATGATGAACTAATGATGATACACAATATTGTTTAAATTTATATTTAATAAGGGCTTAATTTATTCCGTACTCGTTGATTGGTCAATATACTCCGTGTTTGATTGTTCAAATAAGAACTCTAATGAATTCTCCATCCCAAATGTCAGATTAGACACAGCCTCAAATATTAATTTCTGCTTTTATTTTTGCATCCCTTCTCAAAACAAAAACATCCTTAACTTGTTTCCTCTTGGCTCAATCTATAACATAGCAAACTTCTTGAGGCTTGAACTAGACATGGATGAATGATATTTGCTTCTCTACCTCTGCAGATTACCCGAGGCCCATCGTACTCTTTCAGCGCCAATATAAGTGTGGAAGCATGCACTAATCCCCTGATGAAGGGAGAGTTCTGTAACAGTACAGTCTATCCACTTTCATGTACAGCATCTGATGTCTATGATTCTATGAAGGCTACAGTGAAGAAACCGATGATGGAAAATGCAATGACCTGCAAAAGTAACCTTGAAAACTTTTGTGTTCAGGAAGGTGTACCAAACACTTTCTCCTTGGATATAACAGACGTCGCAGAAGAATTAACCATTACGGCAGCAAATGTCAAAGTCAATATTCCACCGTCGAATAATGTGTCTGGTGCAAATGATGTTAAATTGATGTGTTTCGCTCGCCATGGTGCAATACCTTCAGATTCTTTGCATGACTATTCCAGTGATTTGAATAAATCCCCTCTGTTTATCCGTTCTCCATTGGTTGGTCGTTTGTACATTAGTATATTACCAGTTAATGTTACGAAAAAGTTTGGAGGAACTCAGGATGGTGATGTAAAAGTTTGTTATTCGATAGAATCACAAGTGCTTCAGTGCCCGCTTGGGAAAGCTGGGCCAAATTGCACAATGGGTAGATACACACTCCAGGTAATATTGAATGCTAGATGTGTCTCTGCCTCTATTTTTTTTGTGCTGATGTTTTTTTTTTGGTTCCTTTAGTATAAAAGTTAACTATAATATATGTCAGTTTGATATTTCTTAGACTACGAGACGTGCGCTGAAAATTATAACTTACATTGATAGAATGGGAATATGATCACATGTAGCCATATGATTTATGAAGCATTTTTTTACTTGAGTAGAAATTAAAGTATCGGTGTTTTTCACTAAACACTATCAAATATGATTTATGAAGCATTCTTTTATGGATTTAAATTCACCAACAGCATGTCGTAGAATCAGTTCTAAATCTATATCTTGATGATTCTAGATATTTACTCACAGGAATAAGTTATTGACAAGTTAAGAATGGTGGTCTGCAGACAGTTCTACGGAGAGGCCCAACCCCCTTCGAAGCATATTATTTACCTGTTGATGAAGGAGCATCTTCCGCCAATTTTCCTCTCGAGCCACTTTCAAACAAGTCACTAAGTGGTGGAGAAACTGATGACATTTGGACTTACTTTACTTTCGACATTCCTCGTGGTGCAGCTGGGCGAAATATTCACATACGGCTATCCTCAGATGAGAAGATCACTTATGAAGTTTATGCTAGATTTGGTGGATTGCCTTCTCTTGATAGCTGGGACTATTATTATGCTAACAAGACACGGAAAAGTGATCAATCCACGTTTTTCATGCTATATGATTCGAGGGATGACAATGTTGATTTTTACATTATTTATGCTAGAGAAGGAACTTGGGGTTTTGGTCTAAGATATCTTAATAGCAGCAGCGCTTCGTTGAAAGGCAAAACTGTTATGTCTATTTCACTTGAAGGGTGCCCAAAACAGTGCTCCTCCCATGGGGACTGTAGAAATTCATTCGACGCTAGTGGATTGACGTCATACAGGTTTATGTCATGTCCTTTGCTTGTTCGTAATTTCAGTTCTGTTTACGAATCATTTATTTCCATTAAATTACTAAGCACTAAACACAAGTGCACGTTTGGGAAAGCTTCTTTGTGGAGAAATAATCGCTTATTTTTCGAAACTTTTCTCGGGGAGCTGGGAAAAATTACTGATTATACCTTCGAAATAAGCTATAAACTAAATAGGCATAAGTTCTTGGTGTTGACTAAGATATGGTGTAACATAGTAAGATACTAAGTCGCAGATTTTCCAGATTGCATGGTTTGCGTTAGTTCCATTACTTCCAAAGGAATTTAACCATTTTTTTTGTTTATGTTTTGGCCTCAGCTTTTGCTACTGTGATCGAAACCATGGTGGCTTTGACTGTAGCATCGAAGTTGTATCACATAAAGGTGATTGTTAACTTTAGAAATCTATTAACTTAGTGTTTCTACGCAAGCATCATGCTTCAATTCTTATTATATTTATCTGCGTCTCCCTTCCATTTCTTTGTCTTGTTATTTTCATCTAATTTTCTGAATACTGTTTAATTTAGAAATAGTTCTATTTAGATGAAAGCATGTTTACTACATTCTTGTTCTATCTACTTATTGATTTTTATATTTTTTCATAGGGCATATAGTGCAATCGATTTTTCTCATTGGATCAAATGCAGCAGCCATACTTCCTGCCTATTGGGCCCTTAGGCAGAAGGTAGTTCCTGTCCTTTACTTTGTTTCCTCAATTTTCTTCCCAAGTATGTGTGAGTATGGAAGTTGTTTGGGAGTATTATGAATTGTATATAGATTTATACATCAAGGATAAATAATTCGAGAAATTAAAGTTAATGAGAACGATACAAACAATTTGGATTCCCACGAAGTACTTGTACACTAACTTTGAGAGCATTGAATCTAAATTTGCAACAAAAATTGACTCATTATAAAGATTGTGTTAACAATCGAACCCATGATTTTCTGTATGCAGGCCTATGCTGAATGGGTTTTATTCACATCCAGCGGAATTTCAAGTGCTCTATATCATGCATGTGATGTTGGCACTTGGTGTGCATTGAACTTCAATGTTTTACAGGTTAATGCTCTGCCTTCAACGGTTTCTCTACCTGATTAACTCCATCTTATTTATTTATTTATTTTTTATTTATTTTTTTAAAATATGAATCTAAAAATGTTATTAGATGGGATAGAGAAAAATATTATCTCATATAGTTGTTACAAGGATCCGGATATGCTGTTAGTCCATAATCCTTGCAGTTGGTGCAGTCAGCAGACGTGGACTGTTCGATTAAAATTGAATTAGTAAGATATAAATAGTGATAAATTTGATTTTTAACGTCCCATTAAATCTCCCATTAAATCTCGACTAATCCATCTTAATCCAATGGCTCATGTTAGATGACTGCACCAACTACAAGAATTGCTAACTTCAGCAAATCGGGACGATATTCTAAGTAGGTTGTATACATGCTCATATGAAAATCTAGAAAATGACTTCAATAAAGATATTTAAGATTTAAAATACAACTCGATACAACAATGGGTACACTTGTTTTTCTGGGAATTTACAGTGACTTTACATATCAATATTTCAGTTCATGGATTTCTGGCTCTCTTTCATGGCTGTGGTTAGCACTTTCGTATACTTAGCTACTATTGACGAAGTATACAAGAGGGCAATCCACACAGCTGTCGCTATCCTTACTGCCCTCATGGCCGCAACGAAGGCGACAAGGTAAGTTGAAATAGAGGACAAACAACATTGTATATTTGCTGCTAAAGGTGTTTTAAGGGTTTTGACATTTGTCTGTACTGAAATGTGCAGGTCTTCCAATATTGTACTTGTGATTTTGATTGGAGCTATTGGTCTTCTGATTGCATGGTTGATTGAAATTTCGACAAAGTATAGGTCCCTTTCCTTTTCATTTGGATTCTCATTAAGTTTCCTTCAAAGGTGAGTTCTCTGTCATTGAACCTATAAGAGTAATGATTAACAATTCATTGGTAATGATAAATCATGATATTTAACTAGATACTAGAAATTTAATTCAATATTACTATTTAGAATAATATACTAAATAAAAATAAACTAAATAATAATAATTCATTAGTGAAAATTTTCAATTTAATATGAAGATTTTAATCAGCTAAATTGAAGTTTTAGATTAATAATAACAAACTTAAAAAAACAGATAAATTTTAAAATAAGATGGTTCAAAGCTCACCGTTTTTTCAACACCGATCTTCACCAGTTTTGGGCAGGTTCAATTGGTTTCCAAATCAACCAGGTTTTTTAGGTTGAAATATAGACCAGAACCAAATGGTGGTTTATTTGTTGAATTGGCTTGTCCAGTTTGGTTTCTAAAACTATGATTACAGTTTTATGTTTCTACTTTTAAACTTATATTTGGTTGAAGATGAAAAAAATCCTGAGAAGTAATGTTGAATTTCCAATGCAGTTTACAAACAATAAACCAGTGGTTCTGTAATCTTGTGAAGACAATTTTGAGACGGTTTCGCTGGGGTTTTTTATTGGCCGGTTTCATTGCGTTGGCCATGGCAGCAACAAGCTGGACGCTAGAAACCAGTGCAAACTACTGGTTTTGGCACAGGTATTACAATAATACTACTACTCTTCACCTGTCTTTCTTTCTTTTTCTGTTTTCTGTCTCATATTTTTCCCTTTTAACATGATTACAGCTTTTGGCATGTTACAATATACACATCTTCTTTCTTCTTCCTCTGTTCAAAGGCAAATATTGTGGATGCTGAGAATCAGCTCCCTTCAAGTGAGAACTACGCGCTAACGCGTCAGGATTCGTTTTCGAGATAAAGTTAGAAAACGTGCGGAATCGGTGGGAGAATTTTTGGATTTTAATTTTGCAGTAAGGTGTCACAAAGGTGTTAGGCTTATATGTGAAATACTTGACTGCTGAGTAGAATTAGAGATATACTTAGAAATGTATTGTGAGGTCAAAGCAGTCTCTTGTAAATTCTTCTCTTCACAAGATTTGCTTCTTGCATTCATTTTAGGGTATTTATGTATGTATTTTCCATAAATGTCTCTGTACGTTAAGACAGGGAAAAGAATTGAACAGAGGATAAATTTATTAATAGGATAAAGGTTAAAATTAAGCTTTGGTCATGTAATTGTAACTTGGAATAGTCTGTGAAGTTTGGAGCACAAATTTCAAATTTAAATATATTACTTTTTAATACCTTATGAGCTTTTGATTGGTCGACTAAAAGCACTGTGTTTATGTAATAATTACTTATTTATGAATGGGTGGTGCGTTAAGTCTTGGAATACTTCTTCTGCTTAATATCTTTTCATTAACATTGAATTTCATCAATTCCACTGTTAAATATAAAGTTCTAGATAGATCAACCTACCAAATTTTGCACAATTACGAGAGTTGGTGATATTTTATCAATTTACTTCATTCTAACAAATAAAACACTCATTAAAACATAAGTAAATCTCACCTGCCAGATGACTAACTTAGAAATGTTGGATTTTTTTAAAAATTTTATATATACAATTATCATGATATCATCATCCAATTTGATGGTTGGATTGATGAAATTTAATATGGATGAAGAGATATTAAGCGGATAAATGTCTAGGGTTCACTGTTGTAGTAAATGGATCTCTATTTTTTCGAATTTCGGTCTTCATATTTTTAATTGTTTGATTATAGTCCTCTTTTAATTTAAAAAAGTTAATGATGGACTGTTGAGATGAGTGTGACATGGAATTGTAAATAATAAAAAATAAAAAATCTAGATTATAAGAAAAAAGGAGTGTGACATGGAATTACGAATAATTAACATGTAGGAATGTTAAAGTGAATTTTGTCTTTCCTAATAAAGTATTTTTTATACACATTTCAGAATTTAAGCTTCTATAAGCATACTCGAGAACAAATTATCTATCAACTATATCAACTTTTAGTAGTCTTTTTATATGTACCTAAAAGTTTTGTAACACTAAATGGAAAAGTGACTAAAATGAGTTAAAGCATTGTGTTTTTTGAAAAATATGGTACCATTTTAATTCTCCTTACTCGCTATTAAAACTCAAACTCCATTATCTTCTATTTAGAGACTAAAATGAGCCGAGTTATTAGTGAAATCATCAAGTTCTACTCATTAAATGCTGGTTCATTTAATGAAACAAATAAACTCATGCTTTAAGTTGAGCTCGAATATTTTAATGAGCCAAGTCCAACCTTTATAAGCTTAACATTAAGAGGGTGGATGGGATTAACACTATCTCTATTGGGAGTGGCACCATCCTTTTTAGTATATGAATTTATGATTCTTACATATAAAAAGGATGGTGCCACTCCCAATACAGATGGTGCTAATCTCATCCTCCCATTAAGAGCTTGTGAAAAGCCCGTTTATATATATATACATATATCAAGTGAGAGGTGAGAGTATAAGAGAAGTTAATATTAACCATCTAATTATAATTAATGGTTGATGTTTGATTTATGGAAAACAATCACAACCATTCATGTATGGTTGTGTGGTCAAGATTAACTCCTCTCATCTCTCATGCTCTCATTGGATATATATGAGTTGGGTTCAAATGACACCGCGTGTTGTAACATTCTCAATTTTGCTAATTAATTACTAAATAGGAAATTATTCCGCTAGAAAAATATTTCGATTCCGATTATATGATTAGAAAATATTGGAGAACGATATATTTTAATTCTAGAATTTTTCGTTGCGTTTTTAATTTTATAATACACGTATAACGATCGAAATATGCCAGTTATTCCAAACATATCTACATTCTAGAGTATTAATCAATAAAAGACAAATCCCTCTAACACTCCATACTCTCCATGTGGTCAAACCATACCCTAGACATAGGGAACTTTATTTGCTTTAACCACTCCAACTATTTACACCATGCCTTCATGTACCCCTCAACTATTCAACAAAGCTCTCCAAACACCCCAAGACCCCTCAAAAAACTCAGCCCACTTCCTCTATAAATAGGGGACTCTACTTCACTTCCAAACACACCAAAGCACAAGCTTCTCTTCTCCTTTCTCTCTAAAATTTTCTTGAGTCCAAAATTGGTGTTGCTTGTAGTGATAACTTTGGAAGCTCTACCCTTCATCAACCCCTTTAATCCTTGAAGATAACCTTGGTAAGGGGAAGTGAGAATAGCTTAATGTAGAATTTAGTTGGGTATTTGGGTGAGGGTTGGCCCTAGACCCTCTTCATTCATTAACTTTCAAAGCTGGTTCTGTCTTATGCCTGTTGATTTAGAGCCCATATTTTGGGAATTGATCATTGGATAATTCAGCTCCATGCTTAAAAATCATTTTAAGATGTGTTTTAACTACTGGTAAAGTTTCATAATTTTTGGATGATGTTAAGACCTTATTTTGATTCTTGAAACATTATTGCTCTATTCTGTCTAGTGAGTTCATGCTACTGGAGTTACTTTGTGCGTATCATTAAAGCTCTTATTCTTTTTAGATGCGTATGAAAATTTGTATGATAATAGATCTGTGTGTTAGCTTTCCAGATTGGTATCATTTGTAATTTTTGATTTTGTGTTTGATTTTATATGGATTTTTGAGTGACGCAAGGTCATTTCTGGAACAGTCAGAACGTTTTGGTTTTTCTGCACCATTTGGGAAACAGATTTAACTTAGGAAAATTTTTATGAAAAACTAGACTCAAAGTGGATCATTTTTGGGTTGGTTTCATAAATTTTTAGTAACTGAGTGATTTTATAAAAATCGTTGAAGATGAAGATCCTGTTACTGTAGTTTTCTGTTTTGCTGGAAAAAGTTGTAACTTTGAGAAAATATTTCGCACTGTATTACTACTCAAAAATTCTTGAAAACTTTATATGTTGTGTGTTAATATATCTACTATATCATATCAAAAATTCATATTTTTCTGGGCACGTATGAATTTATTATACTTTTTAGACTAGCTACTGCCAAATCCTGTACAGTTTGGAAGAAGGATTTTTCTGGCCATCTTAAGTATTTTTAAAAATTCTGGAAAAATTCTATTTTGATCCTAACACTGTGAAGTAACTATATAAATTAATTGGGGACCAAATAAAATCTTTTAATATTTATTTTACCCCTTTTAAAGAAAGAACAGCATACTGAGGAGTCACTGAAACAAAGGAAAAATCACTTTTCCTTCAACTTTTGAATATTCGAAATTTATGAGCTTTTTAATACCAAATAAATCATTTTTAAGATGTTAATGATGTTTTCAAGGCTAAATGATTGTTTTGGACTTATTTATAAATTCCTATAATTTTTGGATATGGTTTAAATGATAATATGTCTAGAAGGACTAAAGTAAATTTCAAACAATGGTGTTAATAGTAGAAGTTAATAAAGGCCTAAGTGCCAAAAGATGAATATAGAAAATGTGAAAATTGAATATATGACTTTTAAAGGTGTATTCTCCCTATTAGGAGTATTATATGAATACCATGATAATTGCTTTGTTTTTGGGAGTTAAACTGAAATCTGTGGTAAAGGATTTCACAAGGTGGTGTGATTAGTAATCTTCTTTGCAAAATATTGTTTGAGCCTAGTTGTATGGATGAGATGTGAACCTGGTTGAATCCTTGTGATAAACTATGCTTAAAAGTACTAAAACACCTTGAGATTGTATGTTTTGAAAATAGTATTTTCGAAAACTTCTATTAAGGAGGAATAAAAGGTAAAAGTGGTGCGTTGGCACAATAACGTTATACTCTAGGGAGTGGGTTTTGGCCTTTGGGGGCTTTAACCAGAGTGTGAGATGCCTAGGGGACTCGGTGGTAGCTCCCCGATGTCGGGCTACTCACTGAAAAAGCTCGGTTACCTCGACACGTCTCTAAGTATATTCTGGATCAGTGGAGAGTACTGAGGTGCATGGACTTGTACGAACGAAGTATGACTCCCGGTCACCTCCTTAATAGAAAGAGTCGCTAGCGATGATGTCGTTTTTGTTTTTTTTGGAGTCTCATGCATTATGGTATCCTTGAATGTGCATGTTGTGTGATGTTACGAGTGAGAATATCAATTGTAAGCTATTATAGATTTTCTGTTTAAAAATCTAAATATCCTGACTCTACTTCTACCAAACTTTGCTGTATCTCACTCCTCTGTTTTGTGTTGTATTTATCTGTCTATGTATATATCTATTACGCGATACAATAGATGGCGGCTCGAGAGACCCTCTTGGAAATCAACTGTCCGATTGAATTTGGCTACTAGGAGCATGATGTATCTCGTGGGACGTCCACTTTTGTAGGAGAAGTATCCTTCTGGATATCTCATCCGTCACTACCGATGCTCCGGTCCACTTACATTGGAGCGACTTTGATGTTGGTTATTCGGACACCCCCTGGTCTCATGCCTGTACCCGCAGTGTTCCGACCCGCTTCTCATCCTTCTTATTTCACTCCGTCTCTTGTGGAGCAGTACTCTGGTGGCCAGGGTTGGTCCTTCGACTCGCCTAGGGAGAGCTCTCCTGAGAGTGATCCGAGTGAAGATACTGGGACGGAGAGTGCAGCGTCCTTTATTTAGTTATATTTTCGTTAGGACATTTTGGATGACTGTAATATTTGATCAGTGCATTTCCTATGTGCGACATCTTCTACTCTTCGAGTGGTAGAGTATTTTTTTGTCATGTCGTCTAGGATTCCCGGTAACTTATGTTTTGTTATCTGACTAATTAATATATCTATGTTATATTAGCTTCTCGTATGTGTGTTAGTTACCAAATCTAAACTTTCATTCGATTAGGTCTCATTACCGTTTCGAATATACAACTATTAAGTTTCGAAAAATTTTACTCGAAATTTAACCTCTTGATACGAGTATGATGAATTAGCCTTAATAACTTTAATGGAATAGCTCACTCCGCTTAGTATAAATTGGGGCGTTACACGTGTAACTTTTTATAAAAAAACGAATTTCGCCGACCTAACCAATCAATTGAAAATTTATATAATGTAGATGAACTATGCAAAAATTCATACAATTTGAAAACTATTTGATACGTTATCGGAATGTTTTACTTGAACGTCTAATACATTATTTAAAATACAAGTAAATTTCATTTGTTAGATTACATACCTACAAATTTTCAAATGGTATGAATTTTTGCATAGTTGATTTACGTCATACAAACTTTCAATTGATTCGTTGGATCAGCGAAATTCGTTTTTCATAAAAAGTTATGCGCGATGTCATTTAAGAATTTTGACACCTTGGTGTCATTTGAACCCAACTCTCTCTCTCTCTATATATATATATAGGAAAGGTATAGCTTGCTAACGCACTCCTTCTATAAAATAAGTGGGTGTACGTTAGCAAGCCCTATATAGGGCTTGCTAACGTACACCCACTTGTTTTATAGAAGGAGTGCGTTAGCAAGCTACACCTTGTGGGTGTATTTTAAAATTTCAAGTTATAACTTACTAACGCACTCCTTCTAAAAAGCAAGTGAGTGTACGTTAGCAAATCCCATATATATATATATATATGAGTTGAGTTCAAATGACACCAAGATGTCAAAATTGGTCAATAACACCGCACATAACTTTTTATAAAAAAAAATGAATTTCGCCGATCTAACCGATCAATTGAAAGTTTATATCAGAAAGTATTTAATACCTTGGTGTCGTTTGAACCTAACTATATATGTATATATAATAATAATAATAATAATAATAATAATAATAATAATAATAATAATAATAATAATAATAATAGTAATAGTAATAAGCAAAAAGTACAAGATCTTTATTTCTTTATATAAATTAATAATATATATTATAAAATTTTTAGTTTATTAAATTAGAATACGAAATTATTTATAAAATATAAAATTAATAAACTTAAATTTAGATGAGTTATTCATAAAAAGTAATTAAACAAAGAACTCTAGCAAGCCAAGCCCAAGTTTTTTTTTTCTTATTAAGCCAAGTTTAAGCTTCTTTTTTTCTTATCAAGCCAAGCTCAAGCTTATAATTTGGCTCATTTACATACGTGAGCTAAGCTTAAGCCTTTTATTTTTTCGTAAGCCAAACCTAAATTTAAGATACTTGAGTTAACTCATCTCACTTTTACCTCTAATCCTATTAGCTTTGTTAGTTAAGAGAAGTTTAATAGTCAAGGGTAAAGCTCAAAAAATATGATAGATGCTATGAATTTCTTTTAGGAATTTGTAAGAATATTTATTTTTTATTTTAAGATATTGCTACTCCAGAATATCCACTATGACTCTTAGTTAAATAATTTTTATTCAAAATATATCTAATAACATTAAAGTGTTATTCTATTAATGTCATTAAAATAGTTAAATAGGAGTGTCGACGGACAAAATAAAGTGGCGATAGCCTAACTTAAAAGAAATAAATAAAGTACTCTATCAAGCCGTTAGTTATGGTCTAATGAGAAAAAAATGATACATGTATACATACTTTATATGTACATTTTTTACACCCAATTTTTATAGTTAAATGTGAAAAATTATGTGATTAAAAAAATATATAATTTACTTAAATCGTTACATAATAATTTAATCACATTTATTTTTTTATATTTAATTATAAAAATATGGTGTAAGAAATGTACATATAGATATACATATGTACATATGTACATGTATCATTTCTAAAAAAAAGTTGAACACATTTATCAATAAACAGATATTATTAAAGGCAAGTAGCAATACAACAGTCAAGTTTTCAAATCCAATCAATAGAATACAAATCTTCCTCTACCACAAGAAAAAAAAAAAACAAATACAAAGGGAAAATGATACACAATTAAGGAAAGCAGGGCATTTCTTCTACACGCTCCCCAGTTCCTATACACAAAGCCAAAACTCTCAATGTACAAATTCCACAAAACAAGAATTTTACCAGCATATTCCACTATGGTCCAAAATCAACCATCGCCAAATTTGCTTATTTGCTTATATCATTCTATAGAAGAATGGTTTTGTCCTGTGGCTATGGTTTGTTCCTAACTTACATTCTTGGATGCAAGTTTTATTTCCCAAAAGGCAAATCAATAATCTTGCGTACTTCGTACCAAATTCACAGTACCACGTACCAGTTGTTTAAAAGGAAGATAAGATAAAAAGTGACGAACCAAGTACTAACACACACGTGGTGGTATGTAATTATGCTAAGAGGAAATTTTAACCTTGTCACTCTTACATTGAGGTGCTCCTTTGGGAAGTAGTTGAAATTGAGCGAAGGTTTGAAGCTTGAAGCTCTCTATAATCCTTCCTTATAGTCCAAAGGATCTCAGCACATCTCTTCATACTAGGTCTGCTTTGTCTTCTAGGAGCCAAGCATTGTAAAGCTAGTTCAAGAATTTTTTCTAGTGCCAAAGAATTTGCTGCTGTTTGATCCAATCTTGGATCCAAAATTGAGATTGCATCTCCCTCTATGAACCTCTTCAAAGCCTGCACTTGAAGAAAATGTTACATTAAGGAATCCATCCTTGTTGCCTGCTAAGTATATGGATTGAGAAGGTGCAATCATGAAGGGAAGGTGATAAACTTCTTACCAAGCATTTGGAAGACAATATTCAAAAGTTATCTGGATCTATGAAAATATTTTGGCTTAAATGAATGTTTCTGCCCTAAAGTATGGTTAATGTGAAATTTCAGTCCGCTAAGTTTTTCTCGAGCGCTTTTAGTCCCCACATTTTTTTATGTTGTCATTCCTTCCATATTTTGCCCAAACTCTAATGGATGCATAACGCTTTCAGTGAGATAAAAAAAAATGGTGAGAACAACATTATGTCAACATAATCAGTTGGAATTCAGAAAAAATAATGACTAAAATTGAACGTTAAAAATATGTGAGGGATTGAAAGAGCTCGTAAAAAACTAGGGGCATTAAAATTGCACATTGACCATACCTGAGACATCATCATAAGTTCAACTAAGCCAAATAGTTTATACTTTTCTATGTCAGTACACTTCATGGTCATATCTACACATCAATGTCTCATTTGGGGAGCACTTATTATGATAGTACTTAATTAAGTAGTTTACTCGCACAAATACAAAGAAGAATGTTGCAGAAGATCTTGTTATCCTTGAAATTATGAAAAAATGAATGAACAGAAAACAAGTGCTCCAGTAGAATAAAATGAAGGATGACAATAAACGCCACATACCCATTTTGCTGTTATTCGTTCCCTGAGTTCAAATTTTGGTTCAATGGGGCGTCTTCCGGTGACAAGTTCAACGAGCAAGACACCAAACGAATACACGTCACTCTTTTCAGTTAGTTGGTAAGTTTTCAAGTATTCAGGGTCCAAGTAGCCAGCTGTTCCTTTAACTTGAGTGGATACATGGGTCATACCAGAGTCACTGTCAGGTGCTTGTCTAGCAAAACCAAAGTCTGCTACCTTAGCTCTCAGGTTTTCAGTGAGCAGAATGTTTGAAGATTTTATGTCTCTATGAATTATAGGATGATCTACAAAGATAATACAACGCACAACAACTTTAGATTCTTTTCTGCATCCAATATGTCATCAGAGATAGATAACTATGCACTTAATTTGATTGAAGTTGCTTGAGTTTACTATTACTTTGGTATGTGACTATGTAAGGTTACTTCACTTTTGGTCTTTATCTTTCATGAAGTTTCACATAAGTCTTTGACTCTACAAGTTCATTTTATTTTAGTCCTTTGTGGTACTAATGTAAATAATTTTGGCATAAAGTTAGTTACTAATGTGAACGATTTTTTTACCAAGTTAGGAATTGATACGAATGTATAAGGACTAAAAAAATTATTTTACCAAAGTTTTACCAAGTAAAACTCCTTAAAAGATAAAGACTAGAGTGAGATAACCTTACAAATGTTAGAGACTAAAGTGATAGTAAACTCGAAATTGCTTGGTTGATGCTAAAAGCTATAGAATACACCATCACTTTGGGCTTTGGTTTTTTAAGATTACTTCACTTTGGTTCCTATCTTTTAAGGAGTTTTACTTTAATCACTGATTTTGCAACTTCATTTCACTTTAGTTTCTTGTGGGACAAATGTGAAAATTTTGTATAAAGTCAGTGACTAATGTGAATGAATGAGGACCAAAAAATGAGTTTACAAAAGTCAACAGCTAAAGAAAAATAACATTATAATATCACAGACTAAATTGATGATTTACTCAACAATTATACCTATATACATGTGAAGATAAGTGATAGCATGAGCCACATCAATTGCAATGTCTAGTCGAGAAGCGAGGTCCAGAACACTCCCATGAATGCCTGTAATAATATTTTGATCAAGTTATAGCAGACACAAAAAAACAGTGCTTTAGGGCAATGAAAAATCATAAACACACAAAGTCACAAAAAGGCCAGAGAAACTCACAATCTAAATGTTCTCTAAGGGTTCCATTTGAAACATACTCCACAACAATAAGTCTTTCATCCCCTTGCTCCAAGTATCCATAGAACCTTACCAAGTTCAAATGTTCCACTCGTGATAGTGTTTGGATTTCACTTTGGAACTCCATTCCCAAATGTTTCTCATAAAGACTCTGCAAAGAAAAAGGTAATTAGTAATTCGATTTTTCCATCCCTTACAACTTTGCACAAGTTAATGATTTACAACTTTGAAGAAGTTGATAATTTAAAAGTAGAAACTTTTCACTGGTTAACAGAACATTTATTACATTATAAATACAAAACACATTGAATGTTTATTTTCTGTGATAAAAAGCTTGTACTTTCAAACTATTAACTGGATTCGGATTGGCTACTGTGAAGAATCTTTGTAGTCAGCAACGTGAGCCGTTCAATCAACAAGATTGAATGACTTAAATTTAAATGGGCAGCTGTGATCTAGTGAAATATTTAAAAATAAATTTTTCTACTTCTAAATCTTAATTGTCTGATCTAACGTCAGCTAACCATAGTGATCCTTGACTACAACAAATCGAAATCCCTATTAACCTGTGCAAAGTTTTACATGATACAAAACTTACTAACGAATCAAAAGCAATAACAACTTTTGGATGCTTGTTGTGTCTAACACTCTCATTCCACACAAATGGTGACACAAATGAGCAGAGAAATAGGCCAAAAACAACTTAAAACAACCTTCTTAGCACGCTTCACTGCAACAACAGTTCCATCAAGGAGTTTAGCCTTATAGACAGCTCCAAAACCACCTTGGCCAATCTTGAAGGAAGGAGAGAAGTTTCTAGTGACTTGGAAGATTTCCTCCATGGTGAACTTCACAATGCCAGGCTCTTTCCCCTGAAGTGAGTTGTGTGAACTGATGCTGATGCCTCGATTCGAGCCTCGTGCTCTTTGACTGCTAGCTCTCGAAGCATTCGATACAACTAAGAAACAAATACAACAACTTAGTGTAATTCTTTCACTCCACTTGATAAGCATGAAGATAACTCTGATGTAGCCTTAGAAGCACTTCAAAATCAATAATGCTACTGATAAATGTATAGACATCTCAAGTAGCTTTTGGAGGAGTTGAGATAGAGAAGCATATTTGAAGAACTAATCTTACAAATGTATGTAGAATTAGCTTATGATATTGTGTTTATTTTTGGCAAACTTTATTTCTGTATGTAGTTCAGGAGAAGCTCATCCAACAGATTCTAAAACATTTTAAGAAAAGTACAACAACTAGTGGCTTGAATGTAATGCAACAACTAAGAAATCTAAGCAATTTCTGACTCTGAGAAAGTGTAATCTTAGTTCAAAAGTTAACCTGAACACACACAGAAACCTACAACAAATAGGGGTTGCTGTATGCCTGTATGTATGATGCGCAAAACAGGAAGGCGTGATTTTGAGAAGTCAAAACCCGGATCAAATTGCAATTCAGAGTTGCAGTGGAGTGATGATAATATAATTGGATGATTCCCACCAAAATCCCAAACTCGAATTGAGATTCAACAATTATACTCCAAATCACTCTCTTTTTCCTATATACAAAAAAGAAAAAAAAATAGCTTCAAGGTTTTCTTTTTTATCACAAGTCACACTTGGACAAAACTATTAGTGCCACACATATTCCTAATCTCGCCACACACAGTATTCGCCCGGAGTGGTGATGATCCTTGGGCAAAACTATAGTCTAATCCTTGATTGAGTTTAGTTGAACTATAGTGTGGTGTTTTTACACCAAACAAAATCTAATCCCTAGGCGAAACCGAAGTCTAATCCCTGAGTGAAATAAATGTGTGGCCAGAATAGTTTCTTTCGTCACACTTTCTCCCTTGCTTTCTTTTAAGCTTCCTATCTCTCTCTACCAAAACGAGGTGTAGGAATCACCTCCCATTCCAATTTTCTTGACATTTCTACCCTTTTCTCAGTAACCAAACAGTATCCACAGCTTAAAACTGAAACGTTTAGATGCATGACCTCGAACACGGAGATCCAAAACAACAAAGAAGAGGCATACGCATATACACACGTTCTCCAAAGGAAGAGCCATTTTCCACTGAAATATTGAACAGAAAGGGGACAAAACGAAGAGAATGAAAAATGAAAGTGATACCGGATGGAGGCCTGAACTCCTCGGAATCCGCGACGCTCTTTGAGTTATCAGGCTGCGGCGGCGTGAAGCAAGCCAGGAACATTCCGGCAAGCGACCTGGCGGCGGCGGAGACGGAGTTCCGGGATGAGTGGTGGGAGGTGCTGACTTCGGAGGAGGCGTAGCTGGGGGAGCGATCCGGCGTGGTACGGCTGTCGGAGCTGGTTCGCCGACGGCGGACGTAGGGGGAGGTCATTTTGTGGTGGAGAGAAAATTGGCGCGTAAGAGAGAGAGAGTCAACTAATTAAATGATGCAACGACTTTAGTGTTATTTTGGTAAATAATAATAAAAGGCAGATGACGCTATCATGCGCCGTGGAAGCTAAGCTTTGCAAGTTGCATCTCTGCTTTCAATTTTGGTAGTTGCTTCTGTGAAAGGAACCTCCAAGTAGCCAAGTACAATTGACTAATCATCCTACTATATTTCCTCACATTTATATATACCCTTCAATGACACCTGGTCTGAATCTATGGGTTGGTTTTAACATGGTCATACTTAATTTAGGTGATACATTCTACGATACTTATTTTCACTCTTCTTCAATCATTTTTTTAATTCAAAATATATTTTCTAACCAATAAATCAAAGTACTAACGTATAAATATAATTAAAACAATTAAAATATAACGACAATATTTTAGAATGGTAATAATCTCACCCACTATTCCAGTTATGTAGTTCAGTTGATAAACACATGAAGGGTCTGTTTGATTTGCTAATTTTGAAGGTACAACACAGAACAAAACTCTTTGTTCTGTGTTTGATTCAAAAAGCTGTCAAGAGACAGCATAATATTTGAGTAACTGGACATCACAAATAACCACTTTTTTGTACCCACTAAACCAAAGGACAACTTTCTTGTTCCATGCAGGAAAGTTTCTTGTTCCATGCACGAAAAGCCAAAACTAACCTTCCATCTTTACCTCCTCCACTTTCCCCGCTTACCTAAAGTAATTTATGTTACATTATTTTTTTAAATCAATGTTTACATTATTTTTTTTCACTTCTACATATTTACTGGTTAACGTGATATATATATATATAAAATTAAAATAACGTATTAATAATAAAATAAACTTTAATGATAAATATAAATATTAAAAAATAAAGAGTCAAAAATATTTTTTAATAATAATTTTTGTTTTATTTAATATCATTATTATGTCACATAAAATATATTATATAGTAATTTATTAAAATATGAAGTTTTAATTTTATAATAAATAATAAAATATTTTTAAAATATTAAAATATTATTTTCTTAGAAAAATTAAAGTGAAATTAATAATATATAACATGAAGGATATTATTGTAAAATTTATGTTATGCTTCTTGTTATGTGTACTGAGTATCAAACAATACACAACACAAAAGGTTGTGTTGTGACTTATAAAAGTTGTACTGTGCTATATTACTTGTACTGTCATGTTCATGCATCAAACGCACCCGAAGACATACATGTGTGGATATTCGGGTTTAAACCCCGAATGATGTACTCTCCAATATTAAAAAAAAATAAAATCTCACCCACTATTTTTTGGACTACTGATGATCCTCACATTTTCACTCATAATAGCATGATGCAACTAGCACTTTTTTGCCTATGCACGGTGAGAAGTTGTGCATCCGTAAACAAGGAATCTTAAAGTGATGTTCATTTTTATTATATTTACCTTTTAGTCCTTATATTTATTATTATTTTTTTATTTCACTAAAAACACCATCATCCACCTACTTTCTTTTCTTTCCTCTATTTTTTCCACTAAAAACACCATCATCTACCTACTGTCACAAAATATTCGTCGCACTCCCGGACGGTGGTCCTCAATGTGAATGCATAGTAGCGAGATGTGGTTCATCTTCCGATGTCACTGTCGGTGGCAATCCAAGTTCATCGTCATAAGCTTCAAAATGATACCCCAAGTTCAGTTGCATCTCGCTTGAATCATAGCAACCAGACAACCTGTTTGAATCCACTAAGTTTTGATTTTTCTCTACAAATATATATACTTTTGATATTTTTCTACCAAGGTTTATTTACTCCCACAAACATCTCAATAGATCCTTTGGAATGTTCCTGCGTTTTCGATTTCGGGAAGTCCCACTCATTCTAGCTTAAAGTGCCAGCACCATAGGGCTAGGAGGTCTTGATGATGGCGAGTCGAAGAGGTTATGTCAGTAATAGTCGTCAAGTATTTTAGGGTGCCCATGTTGTGTTTGACATCAAGGAGGCCGCCTAATTGGGATCGGTGGACGATCTTGTTGAGGGAGTAGGACTAGGTGACCGAAGGGTTGGCGTCGAATAAGGGGATGAGAACATAAATAAATAAAAATAAAAGAATTATTTAGCAATAAATAAAAGAAAATCAAGATACAACATCTGGAGCATTGATTATTTTATACTATTTTTCTCCATATTAAGTGTCGTTTTACATAAAAAAAAATTATCTCACTTTATTTGTCATTTTATAGTTCCAATGACGTTTTAATTATGTTTGATCTAATATAGCCTTTAGTAGTTGAGTTTTAAATAAATATTTTAAAAAATGTGACTCACTGATTAAAAAGAATGATAAGAGGTATCATAGGAAGTTAGACAACTATTTATATAAAAACAATTAAATTAATGACATTTGTTAAGTTGCGTGTAATAATTTTAAACGACACTTTATTTAAGACGGAGGGAGTATTAGTATATTATATTATGAGTCCTGATTTTTGTACTCAAGAATTTTTATTCAATGTACTTATTGGTTATGTATGTTGAAAAAAGTGGTTACATTAATTATTTATTTGTTACAATGTTTTTTTTTTGGATTTGGTGGTTACATGTGTAGAAATATGTGGTTACAACGTAAAAATAAAAATTCAACACAACTTTTATGTGTGTAACCATGGATATAAATTGAGTACAAACATCTTTTTCATTATATTATATATTATTTGTAATTAATGAAAATGTATCTTTTGTGCAAATTAAACTCTCCAGTTAACATTGATGAGATTTGTCAATGAAAAAATATTTTCGTACTCACGTTTTTCATACTCATGGTTACATACATTAATATATCTGGTTACATACGTAGAAGTCTTGTTGAATTTTTATTTTTACGTTGACTACTTTTTTCAACGTACGTAACTAATGTACACTGTAACAAAAATGTAACCATATTTTTTAACGTACGTAATCAATGAGTACATTAAATTCAAAAAATTTTGAGTACAAAAATCATCACTCCAACTTTATATAGATGCAGGGGTCTTTATTGCATGGCCCCTTCAAATGGGGACCGTTGATGATCCCTTTGTTATTCACCGTTGGATATACTTGTTTTTAATTGAATGGTTGAGATCCATAATGGTTACTTTTGGAACCAGTCACCGCGGTCTTCTTCTTAAGTTCTTATGAAACCGCCTCAGCCTAAGGTTTTTATTTAATTGCAATCAAGGCAACAATAAATTAACAAGCACAAGAAGTGCTAGAACAATACAAGTTCTGTTAGCAAATTCAAACCACCACAGAAAAAAAAATTTCATAACAGACAAAACAACAAAATTCAGCAACAAAACAAAAAAACAAAAACTGTAAAATGACAACCTATGAAGCCAATCGAGCAAAAATCAAACCCAAATCAAGCTAATGGTCTGGACCAACTAAAGATCAAACCGTAAATAATAATGGAACAGCAATCTCAACGAAATGATCTTGAAGGTAGCGAAGTTGTGGAATAAACATGACTCAACTATTAGTTGTAGTCCACCCAATGACCCAACTAAAAGTTAGCAAAGATTAAAAACAACTAAAATAATAATAATTTATTATTAATATTTTGTAATATCTTTATCTCTTCTTTACGAATCAAACACAAAATAAATACTATTTTAGTTTTGCCTCCTATTCTTTTAACGATATATATATATAATAAAAAATATACACAAAAAAGTTAAATATGTAAAGCAAACAAGTCTTTAATGTTGATAAAAATATTAATTTAGTATTTGAGTTTATGACGGTAGTTTACCGTATTTCTTAGCTTTAGCAAAGATTCACATTAATCCTTGAAATTAAAATTGATTATTTTTTTGAGGTTCACATTAATCTTTGAGATTGAAGTCAGTTCTTCATTTTAATTTCTAGGTTAGTTTACAATTAATATCGTTAACTTTAGTTCATATTAGTCTCTAAAATTTTAAACAACAATTTAAATAGGTCATTGTATCATTGAAAATTCAGTTTAGTCCATGTGTTTTTTTTTTTTAAATATCCAATTTAATCCAAAACATTAACATTATTAATTGTAAACTAAATATAAACTAAAATGCATAAGGATCACAGTCTCAGAAATTTACGTGTACTGTCGAATTTGATTGTCATGGTACTAATGATATGTTGAGGCTGCCAGCAAAAGTCCAGCCTAGAGTATGACTGGATAGACATAATATGCAAGCGGTAGTACCCAAAACTAAAATAGAGTCATTATACAATAACTATTAGGACTACTCCGTTCGGATGTGTTTTTTTTTTTAATTTTTGGATGGTGTAGTTTGGGAAAAAGCACATTCAAATGGGGTTGTTAGAAAAAACGATAGCACAGTTCTAGGTTGGATCGTGCTAATCCCAACACCAAGTGAATCTCACTTTTCACACAAAAGTAACGGACGGAGGACCTGACACCACGCAATTTGGGAAAAACATTATCTATTCTCAGATAGTAGCGTTTGGAAATACATTTCCAGAAGCTACTGTCAATAAAAACAAAAGTGGTTTGCTTCTCATTTTTACTATTTATGGATTCCGGATGTTACTGTCCGAAAAATTGTGATGCCTTTCTCAAGTGGGATGGTGTTAATTCCAGTGTCCAAAAAGAGAAGTATCTTGTTGAACAAAAAAAAAAGTATCTTATTTCTTGTGTACCTGACAAAAATGAAAAAAAGGAATGCACCATTTTGAAAAATCCCCCTTTGAAGATCATTCACCCTCCATTTTTTTTTTTTGTATTTTCAAAAGACAATTTACAAATTACACAGCTATTGTTGTTTGTCTGCATGATAACCATTCTCTTACAAATGCATTTCAAACCATACCAAACCAAAGATTCAAAAATCATACTTGAAATTGACATAAGCAATCAAATTCGATTGTTACTGTTGTAAATTCAAATGGCACCAATGAAACTTCACATGGTTGAAGATTTTCTGTGTACCACATATTTCTAATGGAATGATCATTGTTCTTTACCTTTGATTAGTAGGTAACTAATTCTTTCATATAAGTAAGATGTTGATTATCATAAATCTAACAGATGATTGATACTTCAACTAATTTTAATGTTATGGAATATCACGGATTCAGTTGTACCTAAGGAAAAGTAACAACTAAAGTTCAAATTTGGTATTACCCCTTGCACTAGGCCTAAATGCAAAAATAAATAAATAAAAAAAAAAAAACCTTCGGATATTACTTTACTTTGTAACTAGAAAATTCTGTGACTGAACCATTTGTTTAACATGTTAGTTCAAATATGACCACCGATTGCATGGATTAATTGTCACAAGATTATTTTAGTTTAACGAATGGTTTTCGGTTTGAGTTTTGAGTACGCAGTTGTCTTGAATATGAAAGGAAGAGCTTTATTGCTTATAATAATCATATTCAGCTTGAGCAGAATTATCTCCAATACAAAGTACTTACGTAGTTACGGTCATAATAAAAAAGGCAAAATAAACTTAGTGACTAAAAGCCAAATCACCATTTATAGCACCCAATTTTGTAGCAAAGCATTGGATAATGGATAATTCATGCAAGCACACATAAAAATATAGATCATGAATCATGTATCATTTGATCTAAGAAGCATTTCTAATGTATCATACATCTCTAAAGCTTTAGGGAGAGTCTTATCATTAGAAACAAATGAATGAACTTGATTAGCAACTTCTATCCAGCTACATCCAGGAACTTTTGCATCACCATTTTCCCTCATCAATTTTCTCACCCTTTCCACATCATACCAATGTCTCTGAGAAGCAAAAATATTTGACATAACTGCATAATTTACATTCTTCTCTGGCTCTATCATGAAAAGCTTTTCTGCAGCCCATTTTGCTAACCCTATATTTTCATAAAGTTTGCAAGATCCCATAATTGCTCCTAAAATATTTGATTCAACTTCCATTGGGATTGACCTTAAGAATTCAAATGCCTCATTTATAAGACCATACCTTCCAAGAAGGTCAATAATGCAGGTATAGTGTTCTGAATCAGGAACAATCTGATAAAAATTGGTCATTAATTTGAAGTAGTGAAGTCCCTTGGTCACAGATCCAGAATGCGCACAAGCAGAGAGAACACCGAGAAATGAAACCCGATCTGGTATAATGTCACATGTTAGCATCTTCTCAAACGTCTTGGTTGCTTCGTTGGCAAGACCATGGAATGCATATGCATTTATCAGTGAAGTCCATGTGACAATATCAGGTTTTGAAGTTAAACTGAAGCATTTAAATGCACTAGTGATACTACCACATTTGGAATATGCACTAATCAAGGAATTGGCAACAGATAGAAATTCTTGAAGTGATAATTTAACTGCAAGAGCATGAACTTGAAGTGTTTCAGTTATGGCAGAAGCATAGCCACATGAACTAATTATGCTGGAAATAGTTAGTTCATCGGGGGAATATGCTTCGCGAAGCATCTCTTGGAGAAGCTTCATAACCTCATTCGCATCTCCAGAACTACCACACCCAACAATTATGGTGTTCCATGTGACAACATTCCGAATCGCCATCATATCGAATACTCTTCGAGCATTGATCACATTTTCATTTTTCGCATACATATTGATCAATGCACTAGCCACTAAAACATCTAAATCAAATGACTGTCTCAGAACAAGACTATGAACCTGCTTTCCCAAATCATAAAAGTCCATACTATCACATATACTAAGAAGGCTGCTAAAAGTGAACTCATCCCCCTTTTCACCATCCATATGCATCGAGTTGAACACGCGAAAAGCCTCTCTTGATAAACAATTCAACGCAAAGCAAGAAATCATCACATTCCACAGAACAAGATCTTTACATTTAACAACATGAAAAACCCTCTTTGCATTCTCAACCAAGCCACATTTTGCATATAAATCAAGGAGAGAAGTAGCAACGAAACAATCCAAATCGAATCCGAGTTTCACAGCAAAACAATGAAACTGGACACCCATGTCAATATCATGAAACTGAGTACAAACACCAATCAGACCATTAAAAGTTGTACCATCTGGAACCACCATTTCCAACAACATCCTTTTAAAATAAGAAAAACAGAGTTTTTGATTCGAGTCATTTTCATTGCCGCATCCAACAATACCACGAATTAGAATATTCCATGACACCACATTTCTCTCAGGCAATTCCTCAAACAGTTTCTCTGCATCCTGAGTTTGCTTACATTTGAGATAAACACTAAAAGTCTGATTTTGTAGGGACAGAACATGACAAAAACCGAACTTTATCAAATGGGCATGTAACTGTTTTCCTTCAGGAAGAAGGGAATTTTTGGCAGAGAATTTTAGGGCGTTGGAATAAAAGGTGAAATGGGTTTCATAAGGGACTGTAAGAGAAGCTCTGAGTCTGATGAGGGAGCTCGATGGTTGGGTGAATAGGGTTAGAAATGAGTAGGGGAGTGGAGGGAAAGGAAGATGCTTTTTGAATTGGAATTTGCTGAGCATAAGATAAGACTCATAAGAGGCTAAACACAGTTGAACATGGAATTGTCAATTTTGAAATTTGAATGAAATGAGAAATTTACAAGAAGAAAAGGAGGATGATGACAACCGGTGGCTACTATTGCCACTTCTTCCATTTCACCCTTTACCACACTTATTTTTTTTTTAAAAATTGTCTTTCTTTTGATTTTTAAAAATGAGATGCGCCCAGTTTTTAAAGATTTAGCGAAATTTTTTAAAGTAACTAATTCGTGACCCGTGCGTTCGCACGAGTCTTCCATTACGCATTTGTGAGTGTGTGTTAATGTTATGTAATAAATATATAATAGCACAATTAAAATTATTAAAATATTTAATAAATTATTTTACAATATAATGATTAAAATAAAAGATATAATTGAGCTTAAAAAACATTACATTTAAAACATTCACATTAATTATACCTTAATCTATAACTTTTTATCGACACAATCTTTCCCGTGAAGAATTACTTTTTATCAACACAATCTCTTCAGTGAAATATTCTTTACACCTCAACTATTGCACAAAACCATTAAATATGAAAAAGACCTCCACAGTTTATTATGGGACTCCTGTTACACAATAAATTAGACTTTCAATATTATTAAAACATGATAACACACTTGCAAAAAGTAAAATAAATGCAAGTAATAAATTTATATACTGACTTATATACTAACTTTATGAAAACTAACATAATTAACATATAAAAAAAAAATTTGTGATATTAAGTACACAGATTTAATTGAAGTTTGATCCTATATTTGTGAATCACATATAACATGCTTTAAAAATTATAAAATAGACAAATGATAAATTCATTCTTAACAAATTATAAAATAGACAAATGATAAATTCATTCTTAACAAAACCTGTTAATGTATTAAAAAGTATATGTTATCTTATTCATAAATAATTTAACAAATTAATCCCAAGGGTTGGCTTAGCGATTCACAGCGCGAGGTCCCGTGTTTGAATCTCAACTATGCCAAATTCTCGAGGATTAGCGTCAGCCACACAGCGCGAACATGATTAGTCTCATTCTAAGGGTAAAGAAACTCGTGGTTATACAAAAAAAAATATAATTTAACAAATAACAAAAATCAAAGTAAAAAAATAGAAAAGAAAGATGCATAGTAAAAATAGAGAAAGGAACGAATAAAAAATAGAGAAAAAGAAATAAAAAAGGATAATGAATGAAACGTGAAATAAAGGGAAGTGGAGAGGAAAAAAAAGAAGTTAGAGAAAAAGAGTTTAATAATATAATTTAATTTTATTATTAAAATTTTAAATTTGTTTTATTATTAAAATTTTAAATTTTAATTTTAAATTTTTTTTCATCTCAAAGTAAGCAAAAAATTGAGAAGGAAATTAAATCATTCTTATAATGACCAAGTAAGATAACTTGGGGCCAAAAAAGAAAGAAAAAAAATAGAGGGGACAATAATAAAATAATAATAAACAAAAAAATTGGAGGGAAATTGGATGCATGTGAGAATGACACATAACATGAAATGTAACTTGGAGTCCAAGAAGGGGTTTCTTTTCTTATAGTATATGATTCGCAAAACACCTTAATAGTTTTTAAAAATTGTGCACGTCTGATAATTAGAAATTGTTCGTCCACGGGTTTTAAAAACTGAAAGTTAAACTAAACATAAATCTATACAATTGTAAATAACGATTTTTAAAAACCGTCAGTTAATTTTATAAAAAAACTTATTAATCCGCTCAATTTTTAAACCCGAGCGCGCCCAATTTTCAAAAACTTGGCAAAGGTTAATTTTTTAAACAAAAAAAATTGGTGTGGTGCCCTTAGAAATTGGAGAGGTGGAAATAATACCCACCATAGCAACTTGAGTGCATGTGTGAACTTAGTCGCTGTTTATCCAAAAGTATTTTTATTTGTAGTGATTTTAGATTTTAAAATATATGACAATGAAGTAAAAAGTTTTTACTTCTTCAAAAATACTTATTTCTTCTAGTCTAAGTGTAACCACACAAGTAGGTGATATTATTTTTCTTAAATTTTTAGAAGCAAGAAGCAAAGAAACAAAGTTTTTTTGACAAATTGGTAATAAGAATAAAAATTAATTTTTTATTATAGTTTTTGAAAAATATTTCTTTTAATTTTCATTAATAATTATAAAAAAGCTCCAACTGCTAAAATATTAGGCGAAAACGTAAAGTTCAAATCCTCTTGATAATAACCTTAGAAGAGTGCTATTAGAATATGTTATAAAAGTGAAAAGTTCGAATTCTTAAAAGTACAAAATTCTTCCTTCCCCTCTCCATAAAAAAAATAAAAAATTAACTGATAAAAAAATTATAAAAATAGAACCAAATTAATATTTTACTCCCTTAATTTTACATTAAGTTTGATTTTTATCCACCAACTTTTGATGCTAGGACTGGATAGTACAAGTGATACACAGTACAAATCAATAAAACACAACACAACTTATTATATTGTTTAGTGTTTGATAACTAATGCACGGAACAAAAAATGCGATTCAAATTTTACAATAATATCCTTTATCATACATATTAATATTACATATTATTATTATTTTACATAAAAAAATTAATTTTCTTAATTATTTTTTTAAAAAAAATATCATTAGTTTCCACTAAAAAATTATATATATATATATATATATATATATACATATATATGGTAAGTTGAGAGAGAAAGTGGGGTAAGGTGGTTATACAATAGTGGGAGAGAATATGGATATTTCTGACGATAGTTGTGTTGTGGAACAAAAAATTGTCCCATGATTTAGTGTAGTACAAAATTTTGGCTTTTTGTGCTGTGCAATAACTCCACTTTTGTGCTGTCTCTGGATTATTTTCTGAATCAAACATTAACAAATTTGTGTTGTGTTGTATCATGAAATTTAGCAAATCAAACAGACCCTAAGGTTAAGATGGGTTTCGAAATGATGCCTTGAATTTGACCCAACAGCATAGTCATGGTTATTGTTCTCATCAAATCAAATCCTTGTGAAACACCATAACCATCGCTACTATTTGAGGAATATATAATGTGAATTTCTGTATAATGATTTATACGATAAGTAGTTTCAATCTATCGTTATTGATTGGTGTAAGAATTGATATCAAATTAGTTGGTGTCATTTGATCATAACCCTTATTTATAATATTTGTAACGATAATTACTAGTGTATATAAACTATTTATGTATATTGGATTAAATACGTGGTTAAATTAGTATAAATTGATTTTGCTGAATATATATTTAAATTAGTATAAAATATTTTAACTAAATAATATACTATTTTAACCACATATTTATATATAAATTTAATTTAATGTATAAGCAGGGACGGATCCAAGAATGACTAGAGGGAGGAGCAAAAAATTAAAAATTGGCGAAAAATATATATTTTATAAGGAAGTAAAAATGCACATGTGAGTCTCAAACCAACAACCAATTGCATACAAAGACAGATATGCGCTACATTATGCTCATCTAATTGTAATCTCTAGCACATGTTAAATACTAATAATAATTTCTTTCGGAGGAGGGGGGGAGGAGGGCAACCCGTCCGAACATATACAATGAGTGTACACATAAATTGTGATGTGCATGTAGATAAAAATAATTGATGCAGATGGGAGTTGTTGATTTTGATGCATTTTTAACTTGAGACTAAATGTCACATTATGAAACTATGAAATTTGGGTTGAGATGAAATTCTAGTTGAGTTGAATAAATGCCATAGTGTGAATTTTTTTGATTAAAAGATAAAAATTGTTATAATAGAGGTGCTTTGGCTTGAATAAAATATGTGAATAACTTTAATATTTAGTATATGACAAGATTATTTGAAATTACAAATGTTTCATTTTGTGACTTATGAGTAAAGACAAACTTTACCACGGGAAGGCGGCTTGCATTGCAAAGGTGTAGCCATGTAGGGGGAAGATTTATTTTAGCGGTATCCAATTTTGAGAGTTACAAGTTTATGATGAAAATATTTTATTTTTTTTTGTGAAATCACAAGTTATTTGAGAATTAAAGACTAAATTTCGGTAGTATGATATTGAATATGGAGGAGAATCCACTATATTGTAGCGATGAATTGATCTTACTATAATATAGTGATGAATCCACTATATTAATTTTATGAAAACATGATTACTTGGTAATTTAATTTTTTTTATTTTCTTTCTCGTTGAGTTTTATATGATCTGATAAAGATGTGTGGATCGGAAAAGTAAAAAAAAATTATTTTATCATCTTTGGGAGTCATCAATTTGTGATTTTCATGAAGATGATAACTTAGCTAACAAAATTGTGGTGTTATTATCTTTCTGAATGTTGTTAAATATTCCTATTCATGTTTAATTTTGGTGTTGTGTTTTTTATGTTGATACATCCCAAAATTCTAGTGTTAATTTTAAGGTTTTGAAATCATCATAATTTGTACGATCAAATTCTTGACTCAATATTTAGAAAGTGAAAATCATAAAAATTATCATCTACATTATTACTTTTAATTATTGATTTATTTATCTATCATTTCCAAGACTAGCAAAATATGAAAATTTATTTAATTTCAATTAAAAGTGTTTTGAATTAGAAGCAGCACCATATGATTATGAAAATAAATAAATAAAAGAAAAGTTTTTGAATGTTTTTTTGGATTGGCCAAATACACATATTTATAAACTACACAACTCTTAAATCTACTCATAAATTTATCCAACTGGGGATCGAACTCCTTTTCTTGAGCTTCAAGAGCTCCTTCTTATGTCATTTGAGTTACAAGTTTTCAGCAAAAGTTTTTGAATGTTATTTATGGCTTCTTGGACTTGAGTGGTGATTAGTGGTAATGATCATTTGATTGTTACTATGGGTATTTTAAAACCAAGTTTTAAGAATATTATTTATGAGTGTTTGAATTTGTGGGAGAAATTTGAAATATTGTTTTAAATGTTAAAAAATAAATAACTACTAATCTTTTTTGTATGCTTATCCATATAGTCTTATTAGCATATCAAGAATTTTGTAAATAAATACTACTTCCGGTCTTTTTTATAAGAGATAAAAAGAGAATTTTTTTTGTCATTTTTATAAGAGACTTTATGAATTTTCTAGGTGTATTAATTGCTAAGAAAAGGTAAAAATACTTTGTTACTCTCAATTTATTATGAGCACTCATAATTTTTCATACAACTGGATGCATTAATTACATGGACATTTTAGTAATTTTCTCACATCATTAATTGAAAAAAATCACTTATTATGTTTTATTGGTACGTGTAAAACATGTCTAATGTTTCTTATAAAAAAGACCGGATGTAGTATAACATATACTATTCTCATTTGTGACCATTGAAAAATGATAAAAAGAAGTAATGAGTCGTTGAACTAGAGAGAAAAAAGTATTGTTGTGTCATAGTGTGCTAGTGTATAGTGTGGTGATTGAAAAGAAAAAGGAAAAAAAAAATGAGAGAATTGTTTTCCTATGAGTTGGGTGCATAATTTTTCAATAAAACTATTGTGAATTATATTATGAAGAAATTAGTATCATGGATTTAATATTATTTGTGAAATGATATAATTTAGATATGTTTAGTAAAAGGGTGCAACCTTAGAGATGTGAATTTGTTTGATATTATTTCTAAAGGTAATGATTGAACATGTTCACATTACCATGATACTTATTAAGTTGAGTAAGTATGCCTAAACATTAAATAAGTTATTATGAGTGAATTATTTTTAGGCATATTTTGGCCTGAATAAAATATAGGCCAAATGCACCTTTTGATCCTCTATCTTTTATGTTTATTTCATTTTGATCCTATATCTTTTTGAGGTTTTATTTTGATCCTATATCTCTTTCACACGTTTCAATTTAGTCCCATCCGTCACCACCGTTTCAATTGCAAATAAGGAGGCTTGACTATGGTGGCTTATTATGGGAAATTGAAGATGCTATAAGATGAGCTAGCTAATTATGAACAGATCCCAATCTGTACCTATGGAGGATGCAAGTGTGACATCGCATCCAAATTAGAGAAACGTAGGGAAGAAGAGATGGTGCATCAATTTCTCATGGGTCTGGATGATATGACCTATGGGGCTGTGCGTTCCAATCTTCTAGCAACAGATCCATTGCCCTCTCTGAATAGGGCTTATTCAACATTAACACGGGAAGAAAGGATGAGAACAGTAACTAGGACCAAAGATAAAAAATGAGACATTATGGGAGACTGTACATACTAGTGCTAGAGTTAAAGGATGTGGGGTCAAAAAGGACAAGAATGTGATGTGCAAAATTTGCAACAAAGAAGGTCATACCGCAGGAAGTAATTTCAGTTGATTGGGTATCTTGATAGGTGGGGAGACATGCCTAGAAATGATGGAAAGAGTGATACACAAGGCAAGGCAGAACAACAATTCGGAATGAGACATGGAAGAGGAGGAACAAATCGCACTAACGCTGCACAAGTTAAAGTAGTGCCTTAGTGGAGAGTGCTAGCACATCTTTCACAGAGGCAGACAAGAGCGGGCTTATTGGATTAGCGGCTAGAAATGCTGAATGCTTATAAGGAAAGCTTGAATGAGACAAACCAGAATATGACAAGTAAATGTAACACCACTCCGTGGATAATTGACAGCGGAGCATCGAACCATATGATAGGAAATTTGAAGAATATATGTGACATACGCGATATTCAAGGTTGTCTACTAGGACTTCCGAAAGGTGAGAGCACTCTTTCAACCAAAAAAGGAGAGGTGGTACTCGATGGGGGTCTAAAACTCACTAATGTCCTCTATGTTCCCAAGTTGCACTACAACTTAATATTGGGGACACAACCTATTGGATGCATCTAATTGTATTATGGAAGTCACTAACAAATTGTGTGTTATGCAAGACTGCACTAAAAGGATGTTGATTGTAGCGGGTGAACAAAGGAATGAGATTTATTTGTTTCGTGGAATTCAAGGAGAAAAGGCAATTCGAGTTGATGGAGTGAACCACACAGAACTTTGGCATAGGCATTTAGGGCACCCTTCTTGGAAAATCACGCCATTAGTTACTTGTGTTAGTGAAAATAAAAAATATAAATCATTGAATAAGGCTTGTGATGTTTGTCTTAAAGCCAATAAAACTAGAGAAAAGTTCCCTTTGGGTGATTACAAAGCAAGTAGCGCTTTTGAACTGATTCATTATTGTGATTTGTGGGGAGCATATAGAACTCCTTGATTCCTTATTTGTCGTTTAGATTTATTTACTTGTTAATAAAAGAGAAGCTCCAAGAACACTACTAAATTTCTTTGTTTTGGTGGAAAGACAATATAATAAGCAAGTAAAGATATTTAGAAGCGATAAAGAGATAGAATTATTTAGTTAGAAAAATTATTTTCTTGATCTTGGAATTATTTTTCAATTATCTTACATAGGGACACTGCAACAAAATGGAAGGGCGAAAAGGATACATTGCCATATTTTGAATATTACATGAGCTCTACGGTTTCAAAGTAACCTTCCTATCAAATTTTGGGGAGAATGTGTTTTGATAGCAGGTTATTTTATTAAACGTACTCCATCTAGCATGTTAAATGGGAATCTCCATATGAAGTTTTGCATGGAAAAAACCCCTCATTGGAACACTTGAGAGTGTTTTGTTCACAGTGTTATGCTCATAACCAAGGAAAGAAAGGAGATAAGTTTGTCAATAGAAGTAGAAAATGTGTATTTGTTGGAAAAAAAGAAGCTGTTTGATTTAGAAACAAAAACATTTTTTGTTTCTCAAGATGTTGAGTTTATTGAGTTAGAAGATCCTTTTGCTAATGATGGTTCCATACACAATGATTTCTTTTACAATGAAGCTACTGTTGACACTCTTGAAGAATTTAGAGGTTTCAAGATGCGTTTTAGAATGTGAATCCACATATCAATCTAAGACCAGCCTTGAACTAAATACTAAAGACAGGGGTGAGATGGACAAAGGCATAACAGAACTTGGATACGAATCTAATGTACCTGCAACTAAGGAGACGTGAATGCTACGCCTAATGAGATCGACCCGCTTGGAAGATGACATAGAGTAAAGTAGCCATCCACTCAATTGCATGGCTATATAACCAACACAATTATGAAGTTGAGCATATTCTCTTGTTCGCCCTCTCCAACACATCCCTCATGTATGCACCCCATCCCTTAGCACACTATGAAAATTGTGACAAATTTTCTTTGGCACACCGTGTTTTTCTTGTAGCCTTAACACAAGATCATAAACCTGCTACTTATGCTGAAGTTGTGAGGCGGAGAAAATGGAGGAAAGCAAAGCATAGTGGAATCCAAGATCTCAAATCCAACCGAACATGGACAATAACATCTTTGCCTCGATGGAAGAAGGCACTTGGCTGTCGATGGGTTTAGAAGATAAAGCATAAATTTGATGGAACAATAGAAAGATTTAAAGCTCGGTTGTTCATCGTCAGAGATCACCAAGAAGAAGGAGTAGATTATACAGAGATCTTTGCTCCTATAGTAGAAATGATGACTGTGCAAACAATGTTAGTAGTTGCAGTAGCCAAGACAACGCTTTCTTGCATAGGGAGCTCCAAGAGGAAGTGTACGGGTGAAACTACCACCTGGTTTTTTTGTTCAATGGCCAAGAATGGTGTGCGGGCTTAACGAATCCCTTTAGGGATTGAAACAGGCCTGTAGATTTTGGTTCTCCAAGTTGTCCAATGCCCTCAAATGCTATGGTTTTGCACAACCTCTCTATGATTACTCTTTGTTTGCGCCGCAGAAATCAAAACTGCACCTTGTCGTGTTAGTCTATGTTGAAGACGTGATTGTTTTCGCGAGCAATCATGAAGCTATCCAGAATTTTAAGACCTACTTGCTCAGTTATTTTGACATGAAATATCTAGGAGCTCTTGAGTTCTTCCTTGGAGTTAAGGTAGCTAGTTCCTCAACTGGTATTTTCCTTTGCCATCGAAAATATGCATTGAATATAATTGCTAAAAGTGGTGGTTTTCTTGGAACTAAACCAGCCAATACACCATTGGAATAGAATCATCACTTGGCATTTGCTTATGGTCTGCTTCTTGACCAACCAGAGCAGTGTAGACGATTGGTAGGACGATTTATCTTTCTTTGCTTTATAAGGCCACAACTCTAATATTGTGTGCAGACTCTACTCAATTTATGTAGCAGCCAATGCATGAGCATTGGGAGGCTAAGTTGCGAGTTGTTCGATATTTGAAAAAGGCAGTCTAGGACAAGGTATTCTTTTGCATAGAGATAGAGACTTAAAACTGTAGGGTTGGTGTGGCTCTGACTGGGCTGCCTACCCTCTAACTCAACAATTTTTTACAGGGTGGTTTTTCGTATGCTGAAGCCGAATACGGTTGGTATTTTATTTTTTCTCGGTGTCTCATTCTTATCCTCAACCAATGCAGTCAAGCAGCTTTTCATATTGCCAAAAATCCAGTTTTTCATCAATGGATCGGACTAAACACTTTGAGATTGATTGTTTGTAAATATGTTTTTTTTTGTAGAACCTTATTTTTAGGAGCTGATTTGTTGGCACAGATTTGTATAGTACTGATTTGGGTTAATTTAGGAATCAGTTAGGAGATAATTTAGGAGTCAACTCATGGAAACTCTTATTGTATATACACTAACACAGAATCAATGAATAAAGCAGAGATTATTTTTCTCAAATTTCTTTAGATACAAAAGTAAAACTAAAAGAGAATTTAAAAGATAACAACAAAAACTAAAACTGAAATAGAAGTTAAAAGATTAAAAACCTAACACTAATATGTGTTCGCAGGATTTTTAAAATATAAAAAAGTAGACATGCTACCATGTTGTTTGAGTGACAAATTACAAAGCATAAAAGAGGAATGAAAAACAATTTGAAGATCATAAAAGAGATTTATTCTTAGAATCATTTTCATCAGATATAAAGAGGTTCTTGTCATCATTGGCTCATTACTTCTACGACCGCAATAATAGAGCCTTTAACGAGGTGGGATTTATTTTTTTTAAAAAAAAGAGAAAAACTGAACAAATATGTTTTAGAACATAATACTTTATTTTAAACAATAATAGATGTTACGTGACTACGTGTGTTTTAGTTATTTTTCAGATAAAAAAATTGTAAAAAGAATAAAACTAAAAAAAATCTGTTTTAGGTGATAACATTGTTTTGTTAAAAATTTAAAATAGTAAAAAACTGAACAAATATGTATATATTTTTTTCATAGAAAAGTAGTACAACCGGAATCAAACCCCGTATTCACACGTGACCCTCACCAACTGAACTAGGGACAAACAAATATGTATATGGAGATAATAATTTATTTTTCAAATAAAAATTTATATAAAGAGCAAATCTGTTTTAGGAGAACAAATCTGAATTTAAAATACAAAAAACAAAATCTAAAACTGAAAAAAATTAAATTTAAAAGATAAAGAAAAACTAAAACTGAGAAAGAGAGGGGAAAATTAGAATTGTCAAAATTAGGATTATAGCAAGACTCTATTACATTTATATAGTATAGGTAGATAAATAAATGTATATAAAGAGGGTGAGTAGAAGAATCTTATTTCATAAGCCAACCCTAATAAATCTCCATTTTGGAGTTTTATCAAAATTATTGAACTCTTCAATCTCTGCTTAAACAAATTGGAGAAGGGCGAAAAAATTGAAGGACAAGGTCATTTATAACCCAACTCGCCTTAGGGTCCATCCAAACCCCCTCTCTGCAAAATCGGTATGTTTTTTTCTCTTTCCTCTTTTCTTCTAATGGTATTTGTGTTTTTGAGGGGATGGTCTAACAATTATTGGAAACTTGAAATTTAACCCTCCATTGCTCTCAAACTAATATATCACTGTAGAGCGCCTTGATGAGCTTACTCTTAAAAGTCCCAGCCAATACCATGTTTTCCATTTTTCCACCGAATTACAATTTTAACTCAAAACCCAAATTCTAATTTTTTTACCCACAAAGTTTTTGATCAAATGATGATATGGAATGCACGCAATTACGTAGATCTGTGTCATAAATTCCTTTTACCTCTTCCTTGTAGTATAAAATTTTATTGGTGGTAAAGGAAAAACGGCGGCTAGAGTGTCGTCTGTGAGGAGAAATTGTGGGATTCAGCGGGGAAGGAATCTAGGTTAAGAGTGGGGGTTGGTTTTTTTTGTGAAATTGCTCTATAGTAAGAACTTCTGTGCTTTTTTGATGCATCCATTACAGAGTAGAGTAAGGTGATGATATGATAGGGATAAGTTCAGAAAGCGCACAGTTGATGGAAGAGTCACAGGTTGAGGTGAAAGTGTTAACTTCTAATCGTGCTATGGATGGAGTTTTGAGTTTGGAGTCTAGTGTAGTTCAAAATGGAGGATTTCATGATTTAAATATGTCGAACTGTGTAATGAATGAACAGGATTTTGGAAACTTGAGTGAGAGCGAGGGTGATGATGCAATGGATGCGTCTAATTTTCAAGAGAGTGACTTGGGATTCACTTATGGTTTCACTTCTGGTTGCAAGAGGAAGAGAGAGTCTATGTTGAATTTACTAAATTGGGTTATTGCAAAGAATCCATTTGATCCTACTGTTAGCTCAATTCCTCCAACATCCAATTGGAAGTCTTACACTAATCAACACATCTGGAAGCAAATTTTGTCCTTTCGAGAGGCTTTCTTTCATAAAAAAGGTTTAGAGTCAAGCTCGAAACAACAAAGTTTACAGGTGATGTGAACAAAAATTAAAATTAAATATTGAGTAAAATTAACTTCTGTAAATGTGCTTATTGCTGCCATGCTTGGACTTTAATTAATTAAAATATGTCAACCTCATAAAAGTTTAATGTTAGGTAGACGTACATAACTTGTGATTGTTCCTTTTCTTTTTGTTCCTTTTTCTCAGTGTTTGAATATTTTATAGTCATTGTATGAGAATTATTTGTGAAATATGAGACTCAAATGTGAAATGAGAGAATGCATAGAGACTGTAATCACTGTATTTCTTGGTGTATTTTTCGGTGTATAAACCGTACATAGGAATACCTATTTATACAAGGAGAAATTCTAATCAAATCGAAATCCTAATCAAAATCTCATCCTGGAATAATTTCTTAAATCTCAAAAATCACTCCTAAGATGAATACAATCTCAAAGATATGTTATCTAAATATAACTTAACATCCCCTCAAATTCAAGTAGGTGTGTAAGAGAACTTGAGTTTTGAAACCAACTTCTCGAGGCATTAACAAAAAATAGCGGGAGAGCCATGCTCTTAGCGGAGACAACGGGAGAGCCCTACTCTTAGCGGTGACAACGGGAGAGCCAGGTTCTTAGCGGACATATCGCAGTGGAATTTCTATAATACCATGTTAGAAACCGAGAGGTTTGTGAAATAAGGAGTCTACGCAAATAAGAAAAATTAATCCTAATCAAATCAAAATCTAATCCTAGAATAATTTTTAATATCTCTAAAATCATTCTTAGAATTAATACAATTATAGAGATATGATTGTATCAATTACGATTGATTTTATTATATCAAAATATATATTTGTTTTTGTGTGCTTCTCTTTGTCAATGCATGCTTAATTTTTGTATTCTTGTCATTTAAATTTTTAATCTTTTATTTCGTTTCATTTTCATATGTGATGCAATTCTATCGACCTTATTTCATTTTCTTCTATATAATTGCATAATATACAAGATAGAGGTTTTTAGAGTTTTCTATTTTAAAAAGGTGCAGATTTTGTAAAATTGATAAAATTAAGATTCTTCTAATTAAATGACAATAGTAATGGGAAAATTTTGACTATTCAAAAATCTCATTCGCAAATTGAGTTTGCAATATTTTTGCGTCCCCTGGTTCCCAATATGATGGACTTGACGAGATAAAAAGCTGAAAAGTGAAGTTGTATAATGAGTTTGTGAATTTCAAACTGGATTTGAGACTTCACTTTATTTAGCTTTTTAGAAGTTTTGAAATTTTCACCTTCATGCTAGACGGAGAAAGGAGATATGAATCCTACAATTTTTTTAATTTAGTTTGCAATATACTACCTCTGTTTCTAATTATAGGCCCTTCACCACATATACTCAATCATGCATATTAAAGAAACAATTGGTAAGTTGGTTTTAGTAGTATTAAATAGTACACAATTCTAACTCTACCCTAATTAAAGTCAAACTCTATTATTTCTAATTAATGATGTTGTTTTAAAATTATTAAATAAGTAATGGTGTAATTAAAAATAAATTATAAATACACCCAATTCTTTGTACAAGTGTTTATATTTTGAAACACCTAAAATGTCAAGTAGGGGCTTATATTCAAACACAGAGGTAAAAACATCAAATTGAATACACAGATTCCAAAGTGAAGTCTCAAATTTAATTGGAGACTTTTGAAAAGCTAAAAAGGTGAAGGTTGAATCGAGCTGTTGTGCCAACATTTACCCATTTCTTTTGAAAAGTATAAACAATATCAATACAACACAATTGAAACCCCAAGGGTTAACTTAGCGGTGCAAGGCTCTCCTAAGTTCATAGGAGGGACAATCCACAGTGGGAGGTCCCGTGTTTGAATCTCACCTATGCCAAATTTCCTGAGGCCAGCGCTAGCTACACAGCGCAAACGGGATTAGTCTCATCCTAAGGGTGAGGAACCCGTGGTTATACCAAAAATACAACACAATTGACTTTTACAAACATGACCTTTGTACAACACATGGAAAAAAATTGCAAATACAAAAAAGATAACATTTTTTTAACAATTTGACAACATTTTCAATGATTGCTAAAACTTTTTTGCAACATACTCTTTGTACAACATTTGCCCAAAATGTTGCAAATGCACAAAGAAAACTTTTAAAAAAAATGTTTCTTTTGTGAATTTGCACCATTTTTAGTGATTTGAAAACATTTTTTAGCAATTTAACAACATTTTTCCAAATGTTGCTAACAGTCAACTATGTAGTAGTATATATTGATTTTTGAGCCTTTTTTGGGAGGGTATATCCCAAATTGCTAGTTAAATTATGATGGATGAGATCATATGTTATTAGTTTATCTAATTAGTATATAGTTACCACCTTGTTCTTGATAAATGTTGCATACTTTATGGTTAAAAAAGCTCTTCTATTTTTATTAGCGGATTTCTAAGATCCTTAACTTTTTTAGAAAAATGATGTCATTTATATGTATGATAAATGATAAATGACCGAAACAAATTTCGATTATACTTGTGATGTCATTAAAACCATCAATCTTCTATCATTTTACAGAATAGGAAGATGCATCCTTGCCTGTATGAGGATCACCCTAGGACAACTTACAATCTTAGAGAGAGGCTGAAATGTTACAAGAGATCGCGAAGGTTGAAAAGATCACCAAATTCTCATACCAAAGGTCGTGTTGGAAAACAATTGCTTGACTACTTGAATTCAACACCAAAATTGGACATCCCTGTGGGACCAAAACATCAAGCTGAAGTGCCAAAATGGACTGGCATGACTTCAGAAAGTGATTCCAAGTGGCTAGGGACTCGTGTATGGCCATCATCGGAAAAAGTGAATCCTAGACTTCTAATTGAAAGGGACCCATAGGAAAGGGAAGACAAGATTCATGTGGGTGTGCGATACCGGGTTCAGTTAAGTGTGTAAGGTTTCACATTTATGAAAAAATGGCTAAAGTTAAGTTGGAACTTGGTGTGGCTTTTGAAGAATGGAACTTTGATAATGTGGGTGAAGATGTAAGGCGTTTGTGGACAGTGAATGATGAGAAAAAATTCAACGATGCCAACGATGCCATACGATCGATTTCTCCATCATCTAACAAGTATTATTGGGATTATATTTTTAAAGCTTTTCCTGAGAAAAGCATAAAAGAATTGGTTAACTACTATTTTAATGTCTTTACTTTGCAACAAAGAGGATACCAAAATAGGCATACTCCGAATCACATTGATAGTGATGATGATGCTTCAGAATCTGTTCCTCTTAGGACTTGTTTTGGTCAAGGCGGAAGGAAATCACGTGGCCCGTTATCTACCCCCAAAAAGTCACAAACTAAGGGAAAATAGTAGGTGAATGTTTGTGAATATTGGAGCTTCCTGACAAGGGAAATTTTGATAAATGTGCATCTTCAATGACAAAATTTAAAAAAGGTTCTTTCTTTACTTGTTTAGAACACAATTCAGCTTTCCTTTTAAGGAGTACCAAAATTGAAACTTAAAGGTTTCTTTAGTGTTAAGTTAATTATGGAGAGATGGTGTCTTTGGAGGTGAAAGCAGACATTTTTTTATCAACTTAAAAGTTGGGGTTCAATTTGACATGTAGTAGAGTTGCATCTTTTTCATTTTACTTGGTTTTAACTGCAAAGGTTTACTCAAAATAAAAGCCTTGGGAAAATAGATCGACATTATAGTGTAGAAGTTCATTTTCAAATACATCAAAGTGAACTTCAAATGGTAACTTTTCATTATATTTTGATGTTTCTTTGTTCTAAAGTTTGATAGAAATTGTTTTGTCTCAATTTCAGTTTGGTTTATTGATGTTCTTATGCTAAGTAATTGTTTGCTTCATTCATGCTTTGGAAAATGTATATCATTTTAAAACTTTTATCGGTATATTATATGAATTTATGAAACATGCATTATTTTGTTTCATAGTTATTAATAGAAAGAAAGAGGTGTGTGATAAATCTTGGAACACTTGGTTGATGTAGACACATTGTTGTGTCAAGTTTTGGAGTCTTGATTATGGTGTTCTAATTTCTCAACCATAGCAACCATGATAGTGTTGCAAAACCCTTTTCTTCTCATAGACCCTAATGTCCTTCATTTTCAACCATTCTCTATCACTTCCATGTAAGAAATGTCTCATGTGGTGTGGAAAATAAATATGATTTAATAATTTGAATGGTTGACATGACTTGAGAATTTGAGTGAAAAAATGGGGCATTAATTTTAATAATTTATTAAATGGACATCACTCTTGAGAAAGTGTCTTATAACTTTTAATTGATTAATGGGAGTAATTACAAATAGGAGAACCAATGACAAGGAACTTGTCTCTATCTATGTCTATGAAAGTTGTCTCTTTGTCACCATCAATTAAGAGACACAATGAACAGTTTGGCCAAAAGATAGTCAAAATTTCTTGATTGTTACAAGTTATTACGAGATTCGGCATAGCATAGAGAAAAAGTTAGTGCTTCTATCTGATCTTGTTCATGGAGACTATGATTTCTCAAGATTTGATTTGTGTTCTTTATTCATTAATCTTGAAAGAGTTTAATGAAACAAAAATTTAAGATAAAATCAAAGTGTGTTTGGTAATTTATAATTTTCCATTAATAACTTATCCATCTACAAAAGGTGCTCTTTAAATTTAGATCTTGGATGCTTTAAAGAGTTCAAGGGTTATTGTTTCGCTTGACATATTTACCAACGATATTTGGCATGATATAATTTCTTAAATTTAAGTTATATTTCTTCTTTGGTTCTCTTTAATGGTGGGCATAACAATTGTTTGAATTTAAACATTTTAACATTATATATAACTATTTTTGTAGTTTTCGCAATGGTTTTCAATAGTACTTTTAAGAGTCATATAGAAAACTTGTCCCTGGCTTACAATACATAGGGTGTTTTAGCCTTTGACTTAAGAGAATAGGCAATTTAGTCCCTTACTTTGTCTATCTTTTGTAGGGTTTTTTAGTCCTTTGACTTATGACAATAAGGATTCTAGATCCACGAATTCCAATCCCAAAATTACAAATGTGATTATTGTCATTATGGAGACAACATATGCATTATTCCATTAATTTCATCCTGGGGTTGAAATTAGTGGATCTGAATGCTTTAATGGAGTAATTGGTCTTAATTAATCAATTAATGAGACCCACATAGGACTTAACATGCCACACTTTCTATTATAACAACTAGCTAACATTGGGGATTAAAACACCCGGCCAAAGAAAGTTAGGGACTAAATTGTCTATTCTCTTAAGTTAGGGACTAAAATGTCCTATGAATTGTAAGTCAAGGACTATTTAAGATATTAATTCGCACATTTAACTATTTGGTCCTGGGATTAAATCTTTTAAGGGTCGGTTTTGTTGAACACAATTTGAACTTGAGACGCTATGGAAGTGGAAAAGGATGAAAACCACTTTAACAACCACTTCAATGTTGCAATGTTACTGAAATGTATGTTCTTGTACTTTAATGACAAAACATTATTGTTATCTTTTGTAGTTGATCGTAAGATTTATATTTGAATTAATGTAAAGAAAGATTTGTTAATCACCAAAGTGATCAAATTTTTAGGTTTAAATTCCAAATTATACGGTCAAAATTCAATTATATATCCATAATTTTTATACTATGAATTGGTTTATGAATATATTAAAATTCATCATCATATGACAGATAAGGATCACCCTTGTTCTTATAACTGATAAACATAAATGTTGGTTGTCCAAATGCCCTATTAGTCATTAGTCATATTTCTTTTTTTTTTTAATATTAAACAGGGGACTAAGGCCCAAGAAGGAGGTCATGCTCGGAAACGCAATGCCATAAGCATCCTCTCCTGACGAGGGGACTAAATAAGGAGGGGAAACATCAAAACCATGCTATCAAAATCATTTAGATTAGCTAGTCTTGCAAGTATATGAGCGCATTGATAAGTGTCTTTTATAAGTAAAATTCATCACAAAACACTTTTTGGATGTAAAAGCATATTTTAAGTAAGAAAAACCCCTCAAAGTAGAATTATTGCAATTAGAAGTATTATATATGTATATATCAGAAATTATGTAAATTTTTTTATCATTTTATATGTTTTTTTTAATAAGCCAAATTAATTAAGAAAGAGTACCAGAGGTACTCTCGAAATTACATAAGCAATGGGGCATATCCCTGAGAGAGTCAATAAGGATGAAAAACCAAAACAAAACAAAAACACATCATAAACACCATTACAGAGGAAAATAAACGCCAATACAAAGAGAAGGATTCATACCCCATTCATTAGCAGAAAAATAAAATAGATTAGCCTTTGCTTTCAACCATAACCATGACGGTAAGACTATCTGGTCAAAAATTTGGTCTGAGTCCCAAATTTTATTGTTGAACAGACGTTATTACGACCCAGCCAAATATTCCAGATTGTAGCAAACCAAATCACCTGCCACTTGAGTCTAGTTTTGTTGGAACATTTAGGCATGCCATAAAATTGCAAAAAAATGATCCCTGCAATTAGTATGGCTCACAAAGGAGAATCCTAGCCAATTAATGATTTTATGTTATTTGAAGGTAAGAAGAATATCGAGGAAGAGGAAGAAATGAAGAATTGGCTAAGTCTTGGAGTTGAAAACAAGGAAGAAAAGTCACCTTCTTTTCGTTATAGCCAAAGCAATTCACTGCATCAAAAATAGATCAGAATCATGAAGAAATTCAAAACAAATTCACTGCAGCGATAAGGGATTCACTATAGCGAAAATACCATGGCTGGGCAGAAATTCAAGACAAATTCACAGTAGCAAAAATGGATTTGCTGTAGCAAAAATACTATGGCTGAGAAGAAATTCAAGACAAATTTGTTGTAGCGAAAATACCATGGCTAGGAGTTGGAACTTCTTTTAATTCATTGCAACAAAGGAAAATTCATTGTAGCGAATGTTGCTCCTTTCTGAGGAGTTTTGCCACCTTAATTTCGCTGCAACGAAAAGCATTTCACTGTAGCCAAAAAGCCTTTTCTTCAGCTTCTTGCCATTGCCAATATTCTATGATATGTCTTCTTCCAAATGTTTCTAGGCATGAACAATACCTTTCCAAACACAAGAAGAGGGACCCGAGCGTTGGAAGGAAGTGTCCAATACTTGACACGTAAGACACTAGCCCAAAGCGAGTCCATATTTGTCAAAAGTTGCCATCTTAGTTTAACAAGGAAAGCCATATTTTGATCACGGGCACAACGAAAACCCAAACCTCCGCGATGCTTTGGAGTAAAAATATGTTCCCAAGAAAAAAGGTGACATTTACGCTTCTCCAAAGAGGATCCCCAAATGAAATTCCATCATAATCTATCCAACTCTTCACAAATAGATATCGACAAGAGTTGAGATTGCATTACATAAGTTGGGATACTCATAATAAAAGATTGAGCCAACAGCTCGCCGTTGATAAGGACTTCGCCTTCCAACCAGAAAGTTGCACCCTTACCCGACAGACAATAGAAGAAAACGAAAAGACTTGCACTCTAGATGAATGTATCGGCATTCCCAAATATGTACCAATATCCTCGGTAATGGAGAAGCCAAGCAAAGAGCTGAGACTCGTAGCAAGCGAGGAGTGAACATTCTTAGAAAAGAACACTGTAGATTTAACAAGACTAACCTCCTCCCCAGATGCATCACAAAAGGTCTGAGATTTAATCAAATTTACCTGGTTTTCCTATGCCACTAGAATGATATCATCCGAAAGAAAAAACATGAGAAATAGAAGGCACATCATGTCGCATTCTAAATGGTTTCCAAGAACCACTTTCCACATTAGCTTGAATGCCATGAGCCTGCCAATTTATAGATATTGAGAACGAGGAGATACAATGATATAAGAGGTCAACAAACGAAGCATCCAGGCCAGCCAAGGAAAGGGATTTAGAAATAAAATCCCACTTCAACTTATCATAGGCCTCTTCAAGACCAAGTTTAAGAATCATATAGCTTGTATCACCACTAATAGAATTGAAAGAATGAACAAGCTCTTGTAGAATAACAACATTTCTACCGATTGTCTCCCAGGAACGAAGCTGGATTGGTTTTGAGAGACCAAAATAAGCATGAGAGGCTTAATCCTATTAGCTAGGATTTTGGTGACAAGCTTATACCTCACATTACACAAAGATATAGAGTAAAATTGAGCGATGCGCTCTGGAGCATTAATCTTCGGGATAAGAGTAATCAAAGTCTCGTGTCGATGAAGAAATTCTTAACAAATCTATAAATAATATCCTGAAGAGACTCCCACTGAGACTTGAAAAAGATGGCATGAAGATCATGCTTACCCAGGGATTTGTAGTTACCCATGCTGAACAAGGCATTACAAATCTCTTCCTTCAATGGCAACCAATAAAGATTAGCATCAACAATCTCAGGAAAAGAAGGAAAGAGATTTGGAAACATCAAAGGAGCTTGTTGGATGTGCTTCATAGTATACAAGGATTTATAGAATCTCATAGTCATATCCTGCAAAACACACTGGTTATAGATCCAACCGTCCTCACTATTCAAAAGGGTTTCAATCCTATTACTCGAAAACCGTTGCTTGGTGAAAATAGGTATTACGGTAGCCAAACGTGTACCACTTTACACGACCTTGATGATACCAGTAAGCTTCTTCATGATCAAGAATGGTCTCATAATCCCTCCATAACTGACTTTATAAACGGAGAAGAAAAGCATTCTCGACATGGCACAGCTTACGAGCAATACCATCAAGCCTAGTGAAAATTTGACGTTGACGATTGAAAATATTTTCAAAAATTTCAATATTTCAAGCTGAAATATTCGAAGTGAATCTAGAGACATTATCTATCCAAGAACCAACAGAAGACCAAGAGCGCTTGACCTGTTCAAGGAAATTCTCATGCGTAAGCCAAGGCAACATGAACTTGAAACAAGACCTCCTACAAGGCATATCAGCAGATGAGAAAATTCGTAACCAAAGAGCAGCATGATCTGACTTTGGAATTAGGACATGAACCACTAAGCTTTTGTCAAACATATTACACCACTTAAGAGTTGCTACCACTTTGTCAATGTGCTTCAGAAGAGAACCCCGCTTTTAGGTATAACGGTACCCTTGAAGCCTACATCAGATAGGGAGTCAAGACAGTTAGCAAAAGACATCATTGTTGCCTGATTTGGGGGACCACCCCCAGACTTCTCAAAGCCATAGGCAACCGAGTTAAAGTCTCCACCAACACACCAAGGCTCAAAAACAATAGCTCAAAAGGAGATAAGATCATCCCAAGCTTGCTGGGGATGATGCACATGAAGGCTAGCATAAATAATGGAAAGACACCAAACAAAACCATTATTATGACGAACTTTAAGATGAACCACATATGTGCAGAATCTATGAAAGACACTTAGAGGTGAGACTTCCAAAGGCACCAAATCCACTAGCAAATCCCATAGCATCAAATTTCACTCAATTGGAGAATCCCAATTTCTGGATAATAGAATTAGCCGTATCACCATTAACTTTAGGCTCCAACAAAGCTAGAAAGTCCAGCTTGTACATGTTTCACACGGTCGTGTATGAGGCAAGGAAAAATCTTGCTACATGTGCCCCTACAGTTCCCAATGAAACAATTAATCATAAGAAAATAATTACGAGAGGGAGCACCTGATTGGTGCAAAGTGCTTCCCTTCTCAGCCATGAACATCATGATCCGCAGATTTCTTCACCATGTTTGCTTGGCTCCTAACTATTTGAGCATTGAGAATGGACCGCTGACTTAACGTATGAACAAGTTCGACCTCCTCCTCCAAAGGATGAGCGAAAAAAACACTAGAGCACATGCCATAAAGGGCCCCGCCCATATTCTCCTTGTCTATATGATGCATAAGCTCAAGCATCTCCTTGCCTTGCTTACAATGCAGACCACGAACATCATCAGGAAGATGATGAGGGGATGGACAGAGGATCATGGTTCCCGAGTCGTAATGACACGAGGAGTCGTAATGGGCATTTTAGCCTTCTCATGCTTTCTAGATGCAAATAGCGTTTGCTTCTTACCAGGAATCTAGGAATATGTTTGTTCTTTCCCGCAAGTTGATCCCTAACCCACTCCAGACTCTTCGATCGATTAGGGACTATACGTCCTATTGAATTTGACCACATGACCTTGATGGCCCCACCAGAAGAGGTAGCTATGGGAATAACAGAATTATCCTACTACAAAAAACAGAAGAATTTGTTTTGTTTGATTGCAAAGCGATTTGATTACTATGAACATTACTATTCATAGGTTGTGATGGCTGGGAACCGTTTCCCTTTTTTCTTCATTACTTGCTTACAATCATAGATGGGCCATACATATCTTCATTAGATTTTTTGCACATTAATTACACCAGAATTTGGCACCGTAATTGCACTAGATTGCAAACCAGCTACAACAATTAACTGCTTTTTTGAAATATCAGGCGCCTCCAAAACCAGCTATTTCAGAGTTCCACCATTTACATGAAATTTGTTCACCATGTCAATTGCAACCTCCATCATAGTTACAGGAGTCACGGGTTGGATCAACGCCGTTTCCCCATTAACTGCATCCTTGGCGTGGCTGTCCGGGCAAGAGTAAGTCTATCACCAATGATAAGTGTTCACGTATATATGTTTTATAGGGTTATTTTATCCTAGTTTCTAGTTATTTTAGTAAGAAAATCAAAGAAAACATTATGGTTTGGTTGAGCTGAATTGTTAGGATTTTGGAGTTTTTGTGTTAGTTTTTTATTCTTTTGATCTTAGTTTTTGTGTTCTTGTTTTGTTTGTAGATTGAAGGATTTCAAATGACCAAGAAATGATCAAGAAAAGGGTTAAGAGGAGCTAAAATGTGCATAAGTTGCATTTTTCTCAGTAGTGGAGCGCGTCCCAAAGCACAGCAGCAAGTTCCAACGCTCAGATTAGAGGGCCTTTCTGTTCTGGGTGTGTCAGGAGCAAGTTCCAATGCGCTAGTTGCCCTGTTTTGTTGAGTTTTGCGCGTCTCAACGTGTTGTGCACATGTTCCAACACACCTTTTGCAAATTCATAGCGTTTTCAGTGTGTTTCAGGTGTTTTAAAGCCTGGGGACTTGTCTTTACATCCAACAAACATATAAATAGATGTTAGTAGGTCTGAGTTAGAACCTTTGGCACATTTTTTAGATTTTACACTTTTTCTTCTCTAATTTCCCTCTATTTCAATTTCAGGATTCTTGAAGAACTAACATTGTGGAAGCAATTTGGAGATTGTTGATGACTCTTCCAACTTGTAGTTCTTCTTCTCCTCTCTTCTAACCTTCTTCTTTTACAGATTTCTCTTAGGTTAGGAATTGGAGATTTAGGTGAAACTCTATGTAATCTTTGTCCAATTCAAATCAATTATGTTTGTTGAAATTGTGTGATTGTTTCTTTACTTAATGCTTTTCTTGATTTGATTAATTCAAGGATTGCTTGTGATGTCGAATGCTTCACCTTGATATAATCACATTGTAATTTGATTTAGGATTCATGTATGCAATTGGGAAATTGGTATGTAAAAGGGAAATAGAACAATTTACCATACTTTTACATGATTCTAGGAATAGGAGATGTGGATTATGAGATGTTGATGAATCTTATTGTTAACACTTGTTCTAACTACATTCACCTACGGAGTTAGGAAATTTAGGTAGTGGAAAGAGTTTATAACAAAGGAATTGGCTTAAGCTAATAGAAATGCATTCCATCTATAATTTTATGAATATTTTGCATTGATATCTTGTTACTTAGATAGAGTAGATCCTAGAGACTCAAATCTCCTAAGCTATCTTTTGATTTCTTTTATACCTTTAAGAAATTCTATCTCTTGAATTCATTATTTTTGCTCAATTACCTAGTTAGTTAGTAAAGGCCTTTCATCATATTCTCGATAGCCCAACTAGTGGTTTCATTGGGAATGTAGTATTCTAACGCTTAGTCTCCTTGAGAACGACAACCTTTTTCTCCCCATTCCACTACTAAAACGATCGGTACACTTGCCGTCATGATAAAGACCCAACAGCCATAGCGACCACAAGAAAAGCACACTTGATAGAGACCTTCATACTCCAACCACCCTTCCTATGACAGTAACCTAGGGAACAAGCTTTTTTGCTAAATTGAGTTCAACACATTTTTGTACCATCTTTGCAATCTCCAGAAAGAATGGACGCCACCTCTCCATAGTAAGATAGTGATCTGCGATCATCCACGGCCTTTTGAACAAGGCCAACTTGTAGTCCTCCTTGTTAGCAAACATAACTAGGAAGTAGTTTGACAGCAAATTCACAGCCTGCACTTCCCCACGTTTACCCACTTATGCTAGAGTTTCATCTCCATGAAGAGAAAAGACACCTTCTTTCGAAGAAGATGGGCCACCAGAGAGTCCTTCCGTGGCTTGCACCATTTAGCAAATTCTTCAGGAAAGACCTTGATCTCCAGACAGGGGTGATAATTCTCATCACTACTATTTGCATCAGACTCATCCTGATACCACTTATTTTCGATCTCATCAGCCGTCTTCAGTAAGGTGGTCTTTTAATTCATGTTCGTATCATCCGCTGTCTGCATGGGAGATTCTTCTCTCTTGTGTACCTGCAACTATAGAAGAAGAAATGAATGGTACGCGTAATGAGACCAACTTGTTTGGCATAGCACATATAGAAAGCAACCCTCCACTCAGTTGTGTGGTTATGTAACTAAAACAATTAAGAAATTGAGTTCGTTCTCTTGTTCGCCCTCTCCAACACATCCCTTAGGTGCACACTATCCCTTAGCACACTAAGTAAATTGTGACAAATTTTCTTTAGCACATCGCGTTTTTCTTGCCGCCATAACACAAGATCATGAACCGGCTACTTATGCTGAAGTTGTGAGGCATAGCAAATGGAGGGAAGCCAAGTTAGGTGAAATCCAAGCTCTCAAATCCAATGGAACGTGGACAATAACATCTTTGCCCCAAGGGAAGAAGCACTTGGCTATCATGGGGTATACAAGATAAAGCAGAAATGCTATGGAACAATAGAAAGATTTAAAGCTCCGTTGCTCATCCTCGAAAATCACAAAGTAGAAGGGATAGATTATAAGGGCTGCATGTAAAAAGACCTGCTACTTTCAAGGGGCTGCATTAACTACATCTATAACACCTTTGCTGTAACTTAAGATTGTAATACAAAAATATCTGAGTCTACATAATAAATTGAAACATATCTGACAAAATAATCCAAAACACTTTCAATGTTGAAAATCCTAGGACACTAATACACGAATAATACACAAATACACGAATAAGTACACAAAATAGATCACATACCAAAGTAAGTGTTAATAGCTCGCAACATAAGACGATGGCAGTTGAGGAGACATAAGACATTGACTTAGAATGAGGTTTCTTTCTAGATTGATAAACCAATTTTTTTTAAAAAAATCGTTAACATTGAAAAATATATAAATCATGCAATGATCAACACAAATCTAAGTCTGAAGTAGCATTTATAAGTTACATAAGCTTGAAGAAACATTTCTACCTGCATTACTAAATTAATTTAAATCAGATAGCTACCTCTAGGCAGTAAATTAGACACTTAAGATAGCTAGACCTATGAATTAGTTACATTAATCGCTAGAAATGAATATCATAGCATTATGCATCTTCCCTTATGTCTTACTATAGTTAGCCTTTTAAATTAGTTGCATTAATCATTATAAACCAATATATTATTCTTAGAGAAGCTAAACTGAAGAAGAGAATATCTCAAAGGTCCAAATCCAAAGTCCACAATTCATGATTCACAATATATCATTGTTAAAATTTGTATAGGTCATATTAAAAAATAACAGAACCCAAAAAAGAAAAAAAAACAGAACAAATCATAATACCTCTACTCATCTCATTTGTAAAATCAAATATAATTATAATGCATCCTAAACCACTAACAGCAGAGAAAAAAAATCCTTTTCAATTTCATCAATCTTCCAATTTCATGCATTAAAGTTGGGTCTTCTGTGAAAATTCACAGCAATAGGTATAAAAGATCCTTACTTTTATGTGTATCAATATATATAAAAAGAACAATACTGCTAATTCTTAAGGTGCATAGTAAAAAATTTGTGCATAGTAAAAAAGAAAATTTGGCTTTTGGAATTCATAACTGTATGATGCCAATGCTCAGTAAAAGATCCTAAAATTAAACTAAAATCATAAATGGTAGGAAATAGAAATTAAAGGTGAAAATGGATAGAAGCAATATATGCAGCTCCTTGGTTTGGGCTCCGGTGATGATGCTTCTCATTGCCATTATCATCAATTCCAACATTGGCGTCTTCATTGAGAGGCACAGCAGCAATGATGCCGTCGTAGTCAAAAACGTCCTCCTCCTTCGTAGTGTTGTTGGGTGGATGATGCTCTTTTTCAGATTCTTCTTTTAAGAATATAGACGGCACCAAACCCGTCTAACTTCCCGTGATTTGTCGCTGCGGCTGCTCTGCCTGCACGCCGTGAAACCCCTCTTACTCCACCATGCTTCGTCGCTACTCTGCTTACACCACTGCTCTGGATTTCATAATGGCTGTCGGGATTTATCACTCTTTTTCTATTTTCTTATCGGTAATAGAAGAAGGGAGAAGCAAGAATATTGCAAGAAAAGAGGCTTTGGGAAGTGAAGGGAAGCAAGAAAAATTAATGTCTCTAGAAGTAAAGAAGTACTTCCTCCGTTTTTTATTATAAGCAAAGATTACTTAACTCACATCGAAAATTAGTTAACCTCATTTAATTTTTTTGAATTTATCAAAAAAGTCAATTTGTTTTTCTAAATTACCCTCCATTAAGTTATTCTCTCTCCTCTTCAAAACCATTATAATAAATAAGAAAGTGAATTGAGTGGAGGGTATAATAGATAAATTTTCATTAAATACAAGTAAAAATAGTTAAATTTTCTTATATTTAAAAACATAGTATTGTAAAAAAATTTGCTTATATTTGAAACTGAGGTAGTAATGGAGAAATTGAGTATTGATTAGTTGGTTGAGTAAAAAAATAATAAAAGAGATTGTTTTTATTCTTATCTTATAAAAGAAGAAGGGTAAATTGCAATAACTCCCTTGAGGTTTGGAGAAATTGCACTCCACCCTAAACTTCATCAAAATTAGCACTCCACCCCATTTTGGTCAGTTAACTAGCATTTTTGGCCCGTCAATCTATCACATAAGTATTAAAAATAATTTTTAACGTTAATGAAAGGTCTAGAACTTGTATATGTGACAAACTGGCATGACAGAAACGTTAGCAGTATAGCAATTAACTAACGTTTTTGCCTCGCCAGTTTGCTACACCAGCCTTAAAAATAGTTTTTAAAGTTAACAAATAGACGTCTTTGTAGATGTGACAGATGTGAACGACAAAAACGTTAGCAATCAACTGTCAACGATTAAATAAATGGGGGTAAAGTGCTAATTTTGGTGAAACTTTGGGTGGAGTGCAATTTCCCAAACTTTAAGGGGTTATTACAATTTACCCAAAAAAAAAAGATAATTAAATGGGAGATAAAAAGTAAAAAAAAAACACACTGATTAATGTACTTTCTGTTAGAACCAGTTTGAAAATTTTGACAGATTTCAATATACTTTGTCATAAAGCCCACGTATGAAGCTAAGGATATATGCATAACGATGTGAACTGCTCGGATTGTCAATTTACTATAAAATTTAGAGGTAAATTTCCTTCAAAATTAAAGCAACTACAAGGTCATTCATAATCCAACCCAAACTCCTCTATGCAAAATGGGTATGTTTTCTTCTTTTTCTTCTAATTGAGTTTCGGAAAAATAAAGTTGGACTATTATAGTAAACTTTAAGCCAAACCCAAATTCTCATTTATTAGTGTGAATTTTTTAACCATTAATCATTTTTTATCGATTTCTCAAAACTATAAAGGGGCTAAAATTAAATTTTCTAAAGTAAAAAGAAAAATAATGATATGGAATGCACGTGATCACTTGTTTACCGAGTTTAAATCTATGGCAGGGTTCACTACTAGATGACTGGATTCATATAGAAAATAGTGTTTTTTTGAGTTGTTGAGGGGAGATTTGTGCCTGTTTTACCCTCTTCTTTCTTCCCTCTTATGTTGGATGAAAAACAGCTAGATTGATACAAAATATTCTTGCTAAAGGAAAAACTGCTAATACAAAGCCATTTGTAATGTGTTTGTGATCAGAAATCGGGATCTAATAGGAGAAGATGTGAGATTGGTTTACAGTAAGCACCTCCGTGCTATTGATGCCCCTTAGTTTTAGTTTGGTCGATGATAGGGATGAGTTAAGGGTAATGATGCAATGCATTTTAAAGATATTGACTTGAGATTCACTCCGAGTTGTAAGAGAAAGAGAGAGTTTGTTACTCGTGTTGCAAAGAATCCATATCACCTTACACTTAATTCAATTCCTGCAAATCACATTTCAAGTCAGGTAATGCTAAAAAAAATTAAAATTAAAAATTGAAAAAAAATTGAGTAAAATTAACTCCAATGAATGTGTTTATTACCGCCACATGCTTGGAATTCAATCCATTAAAATAGGTAAGCCTCAGGAGAGTTTTATGTTGTGTAGATGTACATACATAGTTTTTAATCTATGCAATTTAACTTAGTATACTTACTATTACGTTATTACGTTTGAATATTTCATAGCGATGGTATGTAGTGTTGCTGTGGAAGCTTTTGCTTTTCTTAATCTGAATAAAGAAAAAAGTTTTTCTTTCCTAAGGAAAAAGTTTTTCTTTCCTAAGGAAAAAGTTTTTCTTTCCTAAAGAAAATAAACTTGGGTTTCACATTGTTATTATGGATTAGGATCAAATGACATTAATTGGTTTGACACCCATCAATAACGATAGATTGAAGCTTTTTTTCTGTTGGATTGAAACTATTTATTGTATACATCATTGTAGAAAAATTCAAATAAATCCAATATCGTTTAATACTCCATGCAACACACTTGTTATTTTCACGATTTGTTTTGAGTGCGTTGATGGAATATTAAATGATCTCAGATTGATGTCAAATTTTGTACACATGATCTATACGATAAGTTCCAACGGTAGGTTTCGTGAAAAAAAAAACTTCGATCTATCGTTATTGATTGGTCTAAGAATTTGTATCAAACCAATTGGTGCCATTTGATCCAAACCCTAGAGAGAGTTAGGATTCGTTGACACTAATTAGTTTTACACCCGCTCTTACACCAATTAGAAACGATATGTCAAAATTTTGCATCAATCCTCATTTTAGTACTCCATCAAGTGTGTCAATATAGTACTAAACGATCTCGGATTGATGCAAAATGTTGTAGACATATCTATATGGTAAGTAGTTGTTTCGTGAAAAAAAACTTTAACATTGTTTCTAATTAGTGTAAGAGTGGTGTAAAACTAATTGGTTTCAACGAATCTTAGCTCATATAACAGAAGATGATGGGAGAGCTATGCTCTTAACGGAAACAACGGGAGAGCCAAGGGTGACTTGAGGCCCATGTGGGTAAAGCAACGGTTTTAGGCCCACATATTCGGCAAACGAAAAGCCCAAAAATATTTATTTATTATTAAGATATATTATAAATAAAATATCAAGTTTCCAACCTTCGTTATAAATAAGAAATCTAATTTTAACAATCATCATAAAAAAATTCAAACAAAAGACATTCTAAGAAATTTGGGTAGATGAGTCCAAATGTCACAATTTGCGTAAATGAATAAAACTTAGGTTTGCACAAAATTGAATTAAGTAGTTATGTCTTAAACTAAAATTTTAATAGATGAAAAGCATATATATTTGATTGTGCAGTGAATTTGGTTGGCATGTCAAGCGAGTGATCACATTGAAGGAATGAAGATTCAGTCTAATTTGTATGTCTTACTTGACATAGAATGATATGTATTCATGAAAAAATTCAATGGTTATAATACATATTTGATTGTGTAGTGAGTTTGGTTGGCCATGTGAAACGAGTGATCACACCGAAGTAATGAAGATTTAGTTTAATTCGTGTGTTTTAATGATATGTCTTCATGAAAAATTCAATAGTTATTTTATGTGATAAAAAGATATGTTATACAAAAGTTAAACTCATGAGTCTACAAGACTTTGATGAGTTTGTCAAAATCTACACGAGCCTGCTAAAAATTCTATAATAGTAAGGGTGTGTTTGATGCATGAACAGTACAAGTAGTACAGCACTGTACAAGTTTTATAAGGCACAGCACAACTTTTTATGTTATGTTGTGTATCGTTTGATACTCAATGCACATAACAAAAAGCACAACATAAATTTTACAATAATATCCTTCATGTTATATTATTGAAATAAGAGATTGAGAATATGAAATGAGTGTATAGAGGAACACCTATTTAGACGAGGAGCCTACGCAAATAAGAAAAAAATAATCCTAGTCAAATCAAAATCTAATCCTAGAAAAACTTTTAATATCTCTGAAATCATTCCTAAAATAAATCACAGTGATATGATTGTATCAATTACAATTGATTTTGTTATATGTGTGTGCTTCTGTGTGCTTAATTTCTGTATCGTTGTCATTTAACTTTTTAAATATTTTATTTTGTTTTATTTTCATATGTGATACAGTTCGGTTGTCTTTTTCATTTTCTTCTATATTATTGCATACTATACAAAACGTTTTTGACTAATTAAATCATGACCATAATAGAAAAATTTTGACTATTTAAAGAGTTCATTTGCAAATTGAGTTTGCATTTTTATTTTGCGCCCCCTGTGTCCCAACATGATGGGTTTGACGAGACAAAAAAGCTGAAAGGTGAAGTCGCATACTAAATTTCAAACTGGATTTAAGACTTTACTTTTTTTTTTAGCTTTGTAGAAGTCTCAAATTTTTTAACTTCTAGACGGAGAGTGGAGATATAAATCCTACAAGTTTGCAATAACTACCCATGTTTCTAATTATAAGGCCTTCACCACATATTCACAATCATGCGTATTAAAAAGAAACATTGGTAAGTTGGTTTTAGTTGTATTAAATACACAATTCTAAGCCTACCCATAATTAAAGTCAAACTATATTATCTTTGATTAATGGAGTTATTTTAAAATTATTAAATAAGTAATGGTGTAATAAAACAATAATGATAAATACACCTAATTCTTTGTACAAGTGCTTATATTGTGAAACACCTAAAATGTCACGTAAGGGCCTATATTCAGAAACATAGGTAGAAACATCAAATCAAATACACGGATTTCAAAGTGAAGTCTCAAATTGAATTTGCGACTTGTGAAAGACTGTGAAAATGAAGGCTGAATCGAGCTTGTTGTGTCAAAATTTGCCTATTTCTTATGGAAAGCATAAACAATATCAATAGAACATAATTGACTTTTAGCAACATGACCTCTATAAAACACTTGCCAAAAAGATGTTGCAAATTCCAAAAGGCAAAATTTTTTAACAATTTGATACCAGTTTTTAAAGGTTGCTAAAACTATTTTCAATGTGCTCTATGTGCAACATTTGTCAAAAATGTTGCAAATGCAGAAGGGCATATTTTTTTTAAAAAAAAGTTGCTTTTGTGCATTTGCACCATTTTTAGTGATTTGATAATATTTTTGTTAGCAATTTATGTTGCTAAAGGTTAACTATGTAGTAATTTATATTGATTTTTTAGCCATTTTTGGGAGGATATATCCCAAATTGCTGGTTAAATTATGATGGATGAGATAATCTCTTATTAGTTGATCTCATTAGTATATAGTTACCATCTATTGACAAGTTCTTGGTACATGTTGCATGCTTTTTTAGTAATAAAAGTCTTCTCTTTTATTAGCTGTTTCTAAGATCCCTTAAATTTTTTAGAAAAATGATGTCAGTTATATGTATGATAAATGATTGAAACAAATTTCAATTATAATTGTCATTTTATTAAAACCATAAACCTTTTATCACTTTAAAGGATAGGAAGATGCATCCTTGCCTGTATGAGGATCACCCTAGGACAATCTACAATCTTAGAGAGAGGTTGAAATGTAACAAGAGGTCGCAAAGGTTGAAAAGAACACCAAATTCTCGTACCAAAGGTCTCGTTGGGAAACAGTTGCTTAACTACGTGAATTCAATACCTCCTCATTGGAACACTGAGAGTGTTTGGTTCATTGTGTTATGCTCATAACTAGGGAAGGAAAGGAGATAAGTTTGCTAGTAGAAGTAGAAAATATGTATTTGTTGGGTTTGCGTATGGTAAGAAAGGTTGTAAGCTGTTTGATTTAGAAACAAAAACATCTTTTGTTTCTCGAGATGTTGCATTTATTGAGTCGGAATATCCTTTTACTAATGATGGTGCCATACCAAGGAGCTCTTTTACAATGAAGCTGATGTTGAAACTCTTGAAGAAAATTTAGAGGTTTTGGGGAGTGCTTTAGAATGTGAACCCACAAATTAAACTAAGACTAGTATTGGGCTAAATACTAAGGTTAAGGGGTGAGATGGTCAAAGGAATAACAGAACTGACCTAAATCTAGAGTAACTACAACTACTCAAGAGAAAATAAACGGTACGCCTAATGAGAGTGACCTGTTTGGCAGAGGATATAGAGTAAAGCAACCCTCCACTCGATTGTGTTGCTATGTAACCAACACAATTCAAAAGTTGAGCACATTCTCTTGTTCGTCCTCTCCAACACATTTCTTAGGTGCACCCCATCCCTTAGCACACAATTTTAGTTGTTGATGTAGCTAGAAATTGGGAATTGCACCAAATGAATGTGCACCATAAAATATTTTTTAATAGATGAGTAAATAGTTTTTTAAGAATATAAAATAGAAAGATTTAGAATATATATATATATATATATATATATATATATATATATATATATATTGTCATCAGAACCTAATTAATTGCATGTTAGGTTGTATTTGTATAGGAGTTTTTACATCATGAGAACTAGTCATTAGTCAACTAGGGATATGATGATAACTTCTGATTGAATATTATTGATTAAAAAAGACAAGAATATAAAAGAGTAACAATTGTCAAAAACAATAGTCATAAAATCATATAAATGATTGATAAGCATACCTAATAATCATTCTTTGTTTTTGTTTTTTTTTGATAATTCATTCTTTGCTTTTTTCTTTCACGAGCAGATTTATTTGAAAAAAATTTCCTCAATTTAACGGGCATAACTTTGAAAAGTTACATGTCAAGAAAAAAAATTCAAAATTCTTGACCAATAACTCTCTCATAAAGATAAGGATACAAATTTCAATTTAAAAAAATATTATATTTAAGAGAATGATAACCATAAATATTACATTATTAGAATAACAACATTAATATCTCCCACAATTTAAAAAAAAAAAATTCAAAGTTCAATCCTTTCCAATCCAACCCTTCAACAATTCATGTTAATTGCCATGCATATAGATAATTAAATATTGTCATAAGTCATCATAACCTGAATATCATTGACTTCTTCACCATCATCAAATAATTAAAAGGACTAATTAAATTAAAATCTTAGATCAGGGTGGTTATTGTGCTGGTTAAATTAGGCTTTCGATTACACCAACCAAAAATTGCAAAAAGAGATTCATGTTTAAAATGTAACTATATAATTAAAGTTTGTAGTCAAGTACTTTAATTAAAAAGTTTTAAGATTATATACACACAATTCTATATTTTTTTATATAAACCAAATAAAACTAATTATAACTATATGAGTTTAAACTAAAAAATTGTTATTTAAAGTTTTATTTTTTAACTTTCAGATTACGATAATTATAACCTGCTAGGTGTCGGTAGTAGATAATTTAGATATCTATAAATATAAATATATAATTTCATAAGTGCCATAGGTAAGGCCAAGCAAGCTTGTCCCAAATATGTAATTGTCAATGAAAAATACATGTAATTAAAGCATTTTATTATAAGAAAAAATAAGAAAAAAATATTCCATCCGTTTCCATTTGTAAGTATCTAAGCAAAAAAAAAGTTAATGTTTTTTTTTTAAGCATTAGCTACAAAAACTAGAAATATTTATGTATTTTTTCAATTTTATCTTTGATTAATGAAAGTAGTTGAATTTAATTTTAAATGATATAGATAGTGGAGTTTGATTTATACAATATAAGAATAAAATTGTAAAGAGAATATTATTTGTCTAGAAATTAATACATTTTATTGGAGTTAACATTTTTCTTAATATGTGTGATTTTTGTTTTAAGTATTTATAAAAAGAAACGGAGGGAATAATAATTACTTCCTCCACACTGTGATATAAACATCTAACTAATATTGTTTACACAGTTTAAGAAAATTAATTAATATATTAACTTTATAAAAATTTAATATATTATTCTAATTTAACTCCTTATTAAATGTAAAACCCATAAACTCTTCACAGTGATTTGAGTTTAAAGCATTAAGGGCTTGTTTGATTTCTCTTTTTGAAAATAGTTTTCTGTTTTTAAAAACAGAAAACTAAAAAACTCAGTTTGGCAGTTAAGTTTTCAAAAACAATTTTCGGAAATAGTTTTTGTTTTTCAATATTTAAAAACCAAAATATGAAAACATCTTAAACATGTTTTGGTTTTCAGTTTTCAGTTTTCTGAATTTACATACAAATTTATATTGAAAACCCCTCTCGCTTTTTTTAAAAAACAGTTTTTGAAAACTGTTTTATAATACAATTTTTAAAAACTAAAAACCAAAATTATTTCAAACAAGCCCTAAATGAATGAAGATATAGTTAAAAAAATAATAAATCATTTTTAATATTTTTTTGGCAAGTGATATTATGAAATAGTAAATGTTTGTATTGTATTGGAGTTTATACATAAAACAAAAAATATATAATTTATAGAGATTAAAAAAATACTTTATAAAAAGAATAATTATTTTTTTCTTAAAAATACCTTAAAATAAATATGATCAATATAGTATTAATTAAACAACTACTCGTTTGTAGCACTAATCATTGAAGATTGGTTATGCATATATCCATAAAATAGACACATATTTAACAATATTTTTATATTCCATTTTACAATTTTAGCTCGACAAGAAGACGAAGAGTGATTCTCACGCGATTTCGGAGAAAGAGCTTTTTGGTTTGGCCTCATTGTTTTTTTGTTGAATTTAAATTTAGTGTATTTAAATTATTTCTTCAATCACATTTTATGAATATAATATTATAATATTATTAAAAGATTTTATTAAAATATTAAATATTAACATTAAAGAAAATATTTTTAATGACGTAACAATATTCTATTCGTAAGACATAATTAAAAACATAATTTAGAGACAATAAATTTTAATCCGTTATTGTTTTGTTGTAAGTAACATGGTTGTCAATTCCTTCACTTGTTGCTTTTCCAGATTTTAATGGTCCCCTTTCTCTGTGCATGCTTTATTTTATTCTAAATAAATGAGAAAAGAAATATTATTTTTTCATCAAAAGCCTTTTTTTTAATTATTTTCCCATTTCCTGCGTTGAAAACAGATAACTTGATGAGTGGACTTCAGAAAATTTGTCTCCCACCACCATTTCGCTCTCTTCAACTTATCTAGTACTAAAATCACCCTTTTCGTTTGTTTTCTTTCACCCTTTGTTTTAATTATTTTTTTTAGAAAAAAAAAGAGGGGAAGGGCTTTAATCCAACCAAGATAATGTTATAAATAATAAGAAAAATATTGTGTTAATTTTTCCATTCAACTTTTCAAGAAAAAAAATCGCTGATTATTAAAAACCAAACATTATGTGTGACTCTTGGCATACCATGAAAATCGTTCTTGATTTAATTGAGAAATTTTGCAAGCTATGTAATGTATATTATTCCGGAACAATATAATAAGATATGTAAAAATATAATTTTAGTCCTTTATCTTTTACTCAAGGTTCATTATGATTTCATAACTTTTGTAAGATACATTTTAGTCCTTTAATTTCTGTTTTTGGTTCAAAATAATTTTGTTATTACTCCCATTAATAATTTAATGGATTTTTGACAGCCCAAATTGTTTTATATAAATGGTCTAAATTGTTGTAAATCAACGGTTCAAAATAAATTGGTAATAGGGTTAATCAAAAATCCGTTAAATTGGTAACGAAAGTGACGATATGGACTATTTTGGAACAAAAACAAAAGCTTTAAATGAACCTTAAAAAAATTATAGGACCAAAACAAACATTAAGTAAAAGTTAAGGAATCAAAATTATATTTTTGCTAAGATATTACTCTGGCATGCTTTTGTTTTGATGTTTAAAATTTTATCCATATCAAAAAAAAAATTAATTAAATTATATTTTATCAAGTTATTGATTGAAATACTATTATTTATATCATTAGTCATTATTTATATATTAGTATTTTTTATTCTCTCATTACTAACATAAATTTAATAGAGGTATAAATGAAAATGAACATTGAATGAATCTTAAAAATATAAAATATAATACTTTTAAAAAAAACTTTGGAAACTATAACAACCAAACAAAAACACAGGAGGCAGTACTCTTTTAATTATCAAAAAATAAAAAATAAAAAAATTACAGTTTCAAGAATAGCTAGGCATAAACAAGCAAATCCTTTCATATGCAAATTAGCTATGATTGGAGCTAAATTTGTTCCTTAACCATTTTTTTAGTGCAATATCTCTTTAAACAATTCTAGCAAGCAAGAAGTTTATGTCATGAACAGTTCGTATTATTATTTAATTGATTTCTTATTATACTATGTTAATCAGTTAAAGGTTTGGCGTTAACCAACTTAAGTCTGCATTTGATATGGGGTTATGTTACTCAGACCAGCCCAATAGTATAGTGGCCCAAACTCTTGTTTTAGGTCCTAATTTTTATTATTTTTTTATAGGTTTTTTTTGGATAAAATCTACTTTTCTAAATACAAATATTAAAGGAATGTAATTTATACACACATGTGACTCCTTGCTTGTTGGTATTTTTTTATTCCTTTCAATCCTAGTGTCTTTGGTTCGAATCTCCTTGCTGCCACTTTTCAAAAATACATGTTTATTTTCCTCTTTTAAAAAATTCGCTTTAAGCACTTAAATTTGTTGGGCCGGCCCTGATGTTACTTAAGCAAGTGGTTGGAATTTTTGACATTAGTCTACTTGGTTATATACCAAGTTTTTAAGGCATGAGAGGTCCAAAATTTAAACATTGACATGAGAGTTTAGTGTAAATATTAAAAATTTAGTGTAAAATATGTGTGTGAGTATTTGCTTATAAAAAAAAATACTTAAGCAAATAGTTGATAAATCCCGAATCGTGTTTTTGTTAATAAAACCCTATCTTCAACCATCATGGATTTATAAGGTCTTTTACCCTCACCATCATCCAGGCTTTGTTGATAAATCCAGGATGGCCATCCACTACATGTTATGATTTGATCCTTTTATCTATGGAAGGTTAAACCTTATGATTAATTTTATGTAGATATTGCAGTCATGTTCTTGAGGTTTATGTTTTAATCTCATTTTTTGTTTCATTGAGTTATTCATCTTCTAATTTCATGCTTATTTATGTTTTGGGCATTTTTTTAAGTTATATGCTTAATCGGTTCAGTTCTATGTTTGATTCTAAAAAGCTTTAACGTTTTGAGTTTAAATTTGAAATTTTTTTCATGCTTAAGGAATTAAAGTTTTGTTTTTGAACTTACACTTGTTTTCACGTTTTGCTTAATTATGTGGATTAGGGATCAGATGGTGCAAATGAGATGCTTAATCATGTATGAGCTCAACAATTTCCAGTTTTTATAGTCATGTATGAGATGGTTAATCGAAGTCTCAATGAATATCTTATTTCTTAACGAAAGTAAGGGAATCATGGGTATAGACACTTACTTAGCTAATTCGAGTGAGCTAGTGATTTGGTATGAATAGAAAAAATCTTTTGTAATCGAGAATGAGATTGATTGCAATTGACCAAAGGAAGCTAATATGTTTATTTATATATTTTTAACCTTTAATCTCAATGGTGTTTTTATTAATCTAATCCCTAACCCCCCTCCCTTGGGATTTTGTGTGTTGTATGTTATGTGTTTTGAGCTTTTGTTTGAATAATGATCTTTGAGAGACAACCTAGATTTGCTTTCAAGTATTGTATTTATTTGTTTTTATTTGGCCGAGGCTTCGACAAACGGTTAGTCAATTTAGTCACTAAAGTTACAATCACTATCATTTTAGATTTTGAAATTCTTTTTAAAAGCTAATTGATCTATATTTTTTTAGAACAAATCTGCAAACAAAATTTAAATATTTTTGAATGATTTAGGGACTACATGAACTAAATTGATAGTCAATTTTATGTTTTAGGGACAAAATATTCTTTGCTCATCATTTTGGAAATTAATTGGTTGGTGGTTATAATTTTTATGGACTACACTGATGTTTTATTCTTTACTTTTTGACAAAATGATAATTTTAATCCCTTAAGTCTTTGCTTATATTCAATTTGGTCCTTTAACAATTTTGTTTTTTAATTCAGTTTGGTCCCATAACTTCTATTTTTGATTCAATTTAATCACTTTCTATTAAGTCTATTAAATATTTAATGGAAGAAACCCAAAACAACGTAGTTTTGAGTCTAGAGTCTTATACTCTTCTTCTTCATAACCTCCGACCACCGCACCACCATCAATTGCAGCGGCCAACACCATTATTGCTACTGCCCTCTTCTTCTTATTCTCTTCTTGAACCCTTATTATTCTTCTTTTACTTTCCTCTCTTTAACCTTTGGTATGCTTCTTCATGCCAACACTAGATCGTGGTGATTTTAGTTTGTTCTGAATTTGACTATGGGTCAATTGACCCACTTTAAAACCCATAGTTTTTTTTATCACAATTTCAACCTGATATTCTCGGCAATTTAAACGCTAAAAACATCACAACCTTTATGCGACCTAAAGCAAATTCTTTCTCTCTTTTGTCCTTCAAAACAACTTCTTTCTCCTCCTTTTCCTACGTATTGGTGTAGATTGTCTACACCTATTGGAGGTTTGGTGTAGATTTAACTTATTTTAGGATTGTCTACACACATTGGAGGTTTGATGTAGATTTAACTTTGTTCGTAAGGTTAACTTTTTATCCCCTGATCCTATGTAATGGATTTCATACTTTATTTTATCATTGGGTGTAGTTACTTTCTATCATATTTTATGGAGGCTTTAGCGTCGGAGAAATAATCAAGTTATAAACCGAGATAGGTGGAATATTTCTTATGTTATTCATCTTATTCAAAATGTGCGAGGCTTCTTATTTAGTTTAGAGAACATACTTCGTAATTATTTATCCTCCACCTTTGAAGCTAGTTTTAGGTGTTGATCAGCTTTGAGCTTTTTTCCTAAGAGCATCTTAGTTTTTTTTTCTTATATCACAAAAAATAGATATTCATAAAAAGATTATTTTTTTAATATTAATTCTACAAAAATCAATTTAAAAATATGAAAAAATAAGTCTCATATCTCAATACCCGCTATACATTTTATTTTGTTTCAAAAGATAATTATTGTTATTGCTATTTTTCAAAAAACATATATTTTTTCTCCTTTATAAACTATTGCAATTTATAAACAATAACTTAATTAGTAATTATGTAAGAGAAGTTTGAATCTAAAACACCCGTTAAGAGAAATATTAATAATGTTATTCATTGGAACAAAATTACTTAAGTGTGATGTGACTATAAATTTTTTTACAAATTATTTTATTCATTTTATTTTTTGATAGGTGTTTAGCAGAAATAAAAGATATTTGTCATAATTACATGGATAGGAGAATTGATAAGAATATTTAGTAAGGGGATTTAATATTTTTCTGAATTTTATTTTATTTTATTTTCTAAAGCGTAGTGGCATAAAATCCCGAAAGGCGAAAAGTAGTAATTGAAAAGTGTCTACTTTTTTTTTCTCTCTCTCTCTTTTTTTTTTTAAAAAAAAATTGAAAAGTGTTTACAGAAGGAACCACCTAAAAGGGTAATTTGGAGATATAACTGGAGCTGCAAAATGTGTCTGTCTCTGAATATTAGAAATGTAGAAAGATACTAAAAATGAAATGAAGAAGAAGAAATCCCTCACACACAGCCACAATCTCTCGTCTTCTTCTTCCCCCTTCCTCCATTAACACTATCCTTTTTCATTCTTCTCAAATTCCAACAATGCCCCTCTTCTTCATCTTCCTCTTTCTTCTTCTACTTTCCATTCCTATTTCCTCCTCCACCATTCTCATCTCTGGAAACTCCACCATTACCAGCGAAAACAAAACCTTCGAACTTGGATTTTTCAACTTCAGCGTCAACCAACCTCACTGGTACCTCGCTATCCGCTTTACTTCCCTCCCTTCACCTAACGTCATCTGGGTCGCCAACCGCCACCAACCCGCCGCCACTCTCGCCGCCGCCACCCTCAGCCTCTCCTCCGCCGGCCAATTGCTCCTCACGCACTCCAATTCCACCCTCTGGCAAACCAACAATACCGAAACTAGCTCTGTGGAAGTCAAGCTTCTCGAGAATGGTAACCTCGTTCTCGTTTCCCAAAACGGCGTCGTTTTGTGGCAGAGCTTCGATTACCCGACGGACACTTGGCTTCCTGGTATGAACCTTACTCGACTTCGATCCCTTGTTTCCTGGCGTACACAGAATGACCCTTCGATGGGATTTTATTCGCTGCGGTTGAAACCACCGGATTTCGGTGAGTTCGAGCTGGTTTTCAACGACACCGTTTCGTACTGGTCTACTGGGAAATGGACCGGTGGGTCTTTTCTTAATGTTCCTGAAATGACGATTCCTTATATTTATCTGTTCGATTTTGAAGACCCGTTTTCTCCGACGGCGTCGTTTGGGTTCTCTGAGAGGCCGTCGGAGAATGGGATGTGGTTGCCGACGATGTTCCGCGTCGAGCCGTACGGGCAGGTTCGGCAGTACACGTGGTCGAAGCAGACAGGTTCGTGGAACATGTTTTGGTCCAAACCTGAGGGGATTTGTCAGGTTCGTGGGTTGTGTGGTGGGTTTGGTGTTTGTACTGGTGAAATTTCGAAGCTTTGTGAGTGTCTTAGTGGTTTTGAGCCTGTTGATGCTGATGGGTGGGGTTTCGGCGACCATTCTAAGGGATGCCGCCGTCAAGATGGTGGTGGTAGTGGTGGGGGAAATGGGTGTGACGAAAGTGATGGTTTTGAAGATCTGGGTGCTGTGAGTTTCAATGGGGGTAATATGAGTACTATTAGGGTCAAATCTAGAAGCATGTGTGAGAGGGAGTGTTTGGGTTCTTGTGGTTGTGTTGGTTTGTCTTATGATGGAGAGAGTGGTGTTTGCAGGAATATTTATGGGTCTCTTTTGGATTTTCAAAATGTTACTGCTTTTGGTGGGGGTGTGTTGTATGTTAGGGTGCCAAGATTGGGATCTCAGAAGGGATTTAGTCATAAGATTCTGAGTGCTGCTATTATCGGTTCTGTCGCGATTTTGGGCATCGTTGTAGTGACATTGTTGGTGTTGGTCAAGAGGAGGTTGTTGAAGAAGAAAGGGTTAGAGGAAGGTGGGTTTGTCCCAATGTTGAATTTGCAGGTGTTTTCTTACAAGGAGCTTCAGCTGGCGACTCGAGGGTTTTCCGATAAGGTTGGACACGGTGGATTCGGCACGGTGTTTCAGGGGGAGTTGAGCGATTCAACTCTGGTTGCTGTGAAGCGGTTGGAGAGGCCAGGAGGTGGAGAGAAAGAATTCAGGGCTGAGGTATCCACAATTGGGAATATTCAGCATGTTAATCTAGTGAGACTCAGAGGGTTTTGCTCTGAGAATTCTCATAGGCTTCTGGTTTATGAGTACATGCAAAACGGCGCGTTGAGTGCTTATCTGCGCAAAGAAGGTCCTAGTTTGAATTGGGATGTTAGGTTCAGGGTAGCAATTGGAACAGCCAAAGGCATAGCCTATTTACATGAGGAATGTAGATCATGCATTATACACTGTGATATCAAACCCGAAAACATTCTTCTGGATAGCGATTTCACTGCAAAAGTTTCTGATTTCGGATTGGCGAAACTCATTGGCAGGGACTTCAGTAGGGTGTTGGCAACCATGAGAGGTACATGGGGATACGTCGCTCCGGAGTGGATTTCTGGTGTGGCAATCACCACCAAAGCTGATGTCTACAGCTACGGAATGACACTGCTGGAACTAATCGGTGGACGCCGAAACGTTGAGGCACCACCATCCGCCGGCGGTAAAGACACTACTCCTGAAACAGGGGAGAAGTGGTTCTTCCCTCCATGGGCAGCGCAGCAGATAATCAAGGGTAACGTGGCTGCCGTGGTGGATAACAAGCTTGGAAGTGTATATAACATTGAGGAAGCTAGGAGGGTAGCTTTGGTTGCAGTTTGGTGCATTCAAGATGATGAAACAATGAGACCTACAATGGGAATGGTGGTGAAAATGTTGGAAGGGTTGGTGGAGGTGAATATTCCTCCACCTCCTAAGTTGCTTCAAGCTTTGGTTACCGGAGAGTCCTTTCATGGCGTCAAGGCTGATTCCGGCGACGCGGTATCCTCTCGTGGTAGCTTATCTGATGGCAACTTGGAAGTGTCAATTGCTGATTCAGAATCATATATGGGAAGTGTTTTCTCTCCGATGGATGCTAATGTCAATGTTACAAAGTTCTTGCATTATTCCAAATTATAGTATTTTATGTTAGTGTTAGTATACTTCCTCTCCCTCTTCCCTCCCTTTGATTTTTCTTTCAGAGAGGGATGAAAAAAAAGGAAAAAAAAACAAAAAAAGATCATTGGATATGGATGTAATTTAGTTGCCTTTGTTAGATAGCTTTTGGTTGTTTGAAATTAGGAAAATTACAAGTTTTCTTCTTTCAAGTGAAAAGAACAGTAAAATTAGCTTATACCTTTTTTGTGCATTTGATCACTCTCTTTTGAGCAAACAGTAGAATGTAGACATATCCATATCCATTTATGTTTATGTTGTAACATGTTATGTAATCATGACAAAAGCAATGATTGTGATTCAATGTTGATTTGGTCCTCCATCATATCATATACTATCATATCATGAAAAGAAATCCTTTCTTGACTCACAAGTAACATATTTTGATAAGTGTAATGTTTATATTAACTCAGTTCCCTCCAAAATTTCGTTTAATATTATTTTATTCTGTACTTGTTTTGTTTGATTTTTTGTATTTTGGATGTTAATCCAAGCTTAAAAGCTTTGATTTTTCATGCAAATTTTTTGTATTTTGATTGCTTTGAGATTAAAAAAATTTAAAATTTAAAATTTTAATAATAAAATTAAATTTAATTATTAAACTCTTTTTATCTTATTTCTTTTTTTCCTCTTTCTTTCTCTTTCTTCTCTCTCCACTTCCCTTCATTTCAAGTTTATTTCACTATCTTTTTTTTATTTTTTTTTCTCTATTTTCCATTCTTTCCTTTTCATTTTTTTTATTTTGTTTTTTGTGATTTGTTAAAAAAAATTTTGGTATAACTACGGGTTTCTTTAACCTTAGGATGAAACTAATCCGAGTTATTAGTTTTTTAATGTTATTTAGTTAAAATATGATCAAACTCATTTATATGTTTTATTGTATATTCATTATAAAATTATAAAATATTGACACAATCTCACAAACGCGTAACCCGTGCGAACGCACGGGTCAAAAGCACATTACTAATAATTGTAGAGATCATAATATGATACCGTCGCAAAAGATGGTTATAGTTGGTAAATTATTTTCTCCTAAAAGCTTGAAGTTATGGTATTGTCCAAATCTTTTTGCAACTTTTTTCACTGAAGTTGCTTCTTCAACATGGAATTCTGCAATAGCATAAGCTTCCACAACAAATCAGTTGAAGCAACCACACTTACTGTATAAGTAAAAGAACTTAAATCGGTATTTAATGAAAGTATCACTTTGAATGAAAGTTTATTTGACACGAGATTATTTTGATAAATTAAAAAAAAAAATTCTATAAAATTAAGACAAAATGCATGTTTTGATCCTCTAACTTTTATGTCTATTTCATTTTGGTCTTTTATGAGATTTCATATTAGTCACTTAAGCCTAAAAAATATTTCATTTTGGTCCTAATCGTCAGCTTCGTTAATAAATTTAACAGAACAATGATGTAGGTGTTAATTTAATGTGGGTTGTTGATTCAAAATAATGAGTCATTCATTTAAAAAGTTATCGCCGTCATTACTGTTCTGTTAAATTTACTAACGGAATTGATGGTTAGGACCAAAACAAAACATTTTTGAGAGTTAAGGAACTAATATGAAATCTCAAAAAATTAAAGGACCAACATGAAACGGACATAAGAGTTAGAGAACTAAAAGGTATATTTCGCCTAAAATAATTTAATGTTATTAATTAATTTTATTAGTGTAAGTAAGTTATTTTTTTCTTATATATATATATGCATTCTATGTAATTACACATGTTAAGAAAATAAGTAATAAAATTAATTTGTGTTAGTTTTTAAACAAATCAATAGTGTTTCAAATTTGACCTTATTCTATTTCATCAATTTCATCATTGAATTAATTAAATTCATTATTACTTAAAAAAGCTCATTCAATATAAAAAAAAAACGTTTTCATATATTTTATAATTTGGGCTTGGACCTAACTCACTTTCAAAAGTTAGCTTTTTAGAGTGAGTTAGGTCCAAACCTAAATTGTAAGATGATATTTGAGCCTATTTTAGATCTGTTTGTTGACCCCATATTTATTGTTGGGTGTTTGTTAGTCTCGTATTGTTGAGTCACCTGTTTGTTTATCCACGCTTCAATATTGAGGGGACGTGTTAGAAGTCTCACATCGGCTAGTGATATGACCATTGTTGAGTTTATAAGAGTGTGACAATCCTCATCCTACAAGCTATCTTTTGAGATTGACTTAGGCCCAAACCCAAAGTGGGCCTAAGTACATAAGCATTCAATGCTTTACATTGCTTCCAATAGCATGCCCATTTCAAATTAACTCATTATTATCTCGTAAGCCCAACACAGTTGGTGTGTGTGGCAAGGATATAAATAAGCGGTCTGGGGTTCGAATCCCAGAATTCGCATTTCCTTTCCCCCGCAGTAATCCCGCTCTTGTAGACAAAAAAAAAAAAAAAACTCATTATTGAACATGTCTTTCAAATTAACTCATTATTGAATATAGGTAAGTTAATAAATACAGTAAGGATATATATAGATGAAAAATTATATTTAATGCTATATATACTTATAAATATGATTTATATATTAAAATATTAAAATTTTTTAAAATATGACTTATAAATAAGAAAAAATATTATTTATAATTATTCTTCAAGCAGACTTGAATGAAGAGTGCCTTGCATGTATAATAAGTACTAGTTTATATAAAATTAAAATAAAAGAACTTTAAATCGGTGTTTAATAAAATCACCAATTTCATCGTACTAAATGAAAATTTATTTAACACGAGTTTAATTTTTTTAATGGAAATTTGAATACACACTTAATTATTAGTCAATGTGTTGCATCTTAGTTGATGTCTGAAAATGTTTTCATATTTAGGGACGTAGAGCTTTTAACCTTTTTTTCTTTTCATTTTCTTTGGCAGAATATGCCTGTAATTATTATCCGGCACTTGTTTTCGTGTGTGTTTGGTTTAACGGTAGTAAAATTGATTTTAGATCAAATAATTTTATAAAATTGATTGTGTGTAAAATTAATTTTAAAGTAGAGTGTTTTATATTTGAGGATTTTTTTTCTTAAAAGTAAGTTTCGAGTGAAAACGTAGTGTAAAGTTTTCAACCGAACGTGAAAGCAATTCTCATCTTACTTTTGACAACTCATAATCAATTTTAATTTTTTCCCAACTAATCACCAAACAACTAATTTATCAACCAAAATCAATTTTAACAATTCAAAATTAATTTTACTTCAACTCAACTATTTCACAAACACGTTCTTCGTAGTTTCAGGTTGTCATGGGTGAGTGATAGTACTATTATTCTTTCACCAAAAGTAACTTTCAATTCTTACCATCTCTTTAGTAAGAAAAAAAATAAAAAACCCTCCTACTATCACTATTCATCTCATACAAACAATTTAAACAAAGGAATAACCAATTCAAACATATATTTTTTTAATTAGTTGTGATTTATGAATTGTACATGAATCATCACCATTTTAATAAAATTATAAAAAAAAAATTAGAAACCATATTTACTATGCTCTCGTTGATAATATGATCTATAAGGATTAAATATGAAAAAAAGAAATCAACTTATTGGTTTAGTGGCCGAAGAGAACTACTTTTAGTAGTAACTCTTCCATACAAACAAGTAATTACACTTTTATTTAATAAAAAAGTATAAAAAAGAGACATGCGGATAAAAATATTTCTATAAAATATTTTTATGAATTCTCCTATATATTAAATAAGGATTGTATTAACTTTTTTTATAATTTTAATACAAAAATTATATTTATTTATTTTTTATTGTTTTTACAAAATAGTTAAAATGATATATAAAATAATTTTGATTCTCTCATATTTATTTTTATATCATGTTTTTCATGCCTATTTATTTAATAACATAATAAGCATTACTAAAAAAAAATAAAAATGAGAGAATCCAAATCATACTCCTAAATAAAAAAATACTGGTCATCATTGCTGATTAAATGTAAATAGTTGCTGACAGCTGCTCATGAAATAAAATCTTTACAAAGTTGTTCACCAGATTCATAACTAAATAATTCTTTTTTATTGTTTTTCCTTTGACGTGTTACATGGTCTGATTTGACCAGCCAATGAATTTCTTTCCTCAGTTTCTAGTAACAGATTTGTAAGAATATATATATTTGGTTAAGATCTTTTACCTTAAAATTAATTTTATTTTTTGTAATTTTAAATCTTAATGTAGATTTACATAAATTAAAATTTTTATTTCTTTTATAATTATTCTACTTGTAATAAAAACTACAACAGTCAGGCCCTAAATGGGTGGTTTATGAGTAAGCCACTTATTGATGATGTACAAGATGAAATAGATTTTTAGAATGATTACATTTTCATTTTTAAAGTTAGCTTGATAAAATTAGTAAATGTTTTTTCTGTTTTATAATATAAGACCCTTTTTAGATAATGTGAATGTTTCATTTTATAAGGTTCTTTACAAATTTTTAGAATCATTAATTAGATTTTTTTTTTGTCCTTCATAAATGACTAAATTTTTTTTTATTTGTAAGATTTAAACAAATATAATAATTAAACTATTATACTTTAAATAAGAACAAATATAAGAAATTGTACTAATTTTTTAAAACTCAAGATATTAATTAATGTTTTCTTAAAAGAATTACAATTGTCCAAATAGAATTTTATATTATAAAACGGATGGAATATATTAGTAGAAATGCTGGTTAAAAGTTGAGAGTTCAAATCAAATAAATTAGTTGATAGAGTTAAAGTTATTTGATAAAACTAGCACTATAATGCACTCTTGTGATGCACAGAATAAGCTAAGTATGCAAGAAATGAGTTTGTTTCTTCAACACTAATTAAATGTAATAATTAAGAATTAAGAATATTATAAAATTATAGTTCTATCATTTAGCTTCTCAATAATTGTGCCACAATTTAAATATCATTACATAATATAAAATTGTCATTACTGTGACTTTGAGTGAATAATATTTTTTAAAAGAATAATAAGACGACAGATTTAATAAATAATGATAAATTTTTAAAATTCAAACAATTCACAAAATAAAAATTTGAAAAATATTTTGATCATATGATAATTAAATACTTGTCTATAAATTAAAATATTCACCCTCTCGTGTTAGTATATATTCCCTCCAAGAATAATTATCATTTTAGCATACATGCAGGTGAATAACACCTTTAAAGCAAAATACATAAAATTTATAAAGTAAATCAGTTTTAAGAGTTATGTAATATGATTCTATAAATAATATATTTTTAAAATAGAAAAAAAAATTCACATGCATAATTGAATATTTCTCTTTAATTAATAATTTTCATCTCTATGTATCTAAAGTTTCATTAGAGAAAAAATATTCCATTTGATTATTACATATTTATTATATTGAGAAAATTTAAAAGTTAAAAAGTTATAAATAGTTATGCATCGTGAGAAACTTTAGTGATCCGACAGTCATATCACATATATACTTGTATTAAATTTTCTATAAACATCACGTATATTTTGCAAAATATTTCTAAATACAACAATTATTTTTAAGTTTTATCAACAATTTTTTTTATAATTTCAAATTTAAATTTAATTCCTCCTATATATAGCCCCAATTTACAATGTAGACTACCTGTGTGCTACTCAAATATCAATTCACAGAAATCCAAAAAAAAAAAAAAATATCAATTGACTATTTGTGTGCTAGCAATATCAGAAATCATGTTAAGTGGGACTAAATAATTCTTTTAGAGAGAAACTTATATTTAAGACCAGAGGAAGTAATAAAGAATCAATGAAATAAGAAAAATAGCTTAATTAACTTGTTAGCTATACATCCTTAGTACTTACAAACTGGTATAAGATAAATTAAACAGAAAAATATGGACCCTAAGGACAATTATTTTGAAACATGATTTTGAGTTTAAAGTGACTATAGTTTTAAAATGAAAAGAATAAATTACAATAAAAAATATTTACTTGGCTCTTTTTGTAATTTGCACCTTCTCTCTCATTTAAACTCACTAACTGATTTCACCTTTTCCATTCCCCCATTTCAATTTTCAACCTTTATACTAACTCTTGTACTGATGTATGATTCAAGGGTGCTTTTAAGGTGCTCCTAAAAAAAATCAGCACCAATAGTCCAGTTAATGTATGCGGTCAGATTTATAAATTTTTTAATGAGTGGCTGTGATCAAAACTGGCTACTTGTTGTTATGTTATATGTCAGAGATAATATGTAATTGCATTTTATCCCTTTCTTCCTTTTCTGTTCACAGTACTTTCCCTTCTCCTACCGTCATTTATCTTCCGCTACCAAAATATGTATATTTTTTTTGTTAGTGCCCATGATACATTGTTTTTTTTTTTTAAAACAAATGACACATTGTTGTTTTTGTTTAACAAAGAAATTGGGCTGTAGGGGTATGATACAAGTTTTTTGTTTAACGAGGCCTGTGCTTTGACAAAAAAAAAAGAGGTCTGTGAAAATAACAAAAAATCTAATATTTTATTGTTTAAAAATGGGTTGTATATAAAAAAAAAACAAAAACTTTCTTTCTCTCTCTAACTCCAATTCCTCTTTCGTTTCTTCCCCAGCAAAGATAAGAACATCATTCCTATAGTTATAAAAAATAAATAAATAAAAATAACAAAAAATAAATAAATAAATAAATAAATATTGAGATTGCTACCTGTACCCTTGCAAACTGCTACGTTTACCGTCAAGAGTGCCTTCCTCTGTTTCACTCCTCTGTTTCAGTCTTCTAGACGCTCACCGTCGAGAATGCCTTCCTCTGTTTCACTCCTCTGTTTCAGTCCTATTCTCACCGTCCAAACTTTGCCTCTTTGCCTCCTCTGTTCCAGTACTCTTCCTGATTCAATAATTCATTTTCAAGATTTTATTATCCTTATCTAACAGTCACCTACTCTGAGCAACCCTTTTAACTTAAATTAATTTTGGGAACATTTGCAAAATTTAAATAAATATGATAAGGACCTCATAGCAAATAATTGAAATTAAAAGTCACCTGTAAAATTGGCAATTGCAGGTCTCCTTACCGTCACCACCGGTTGTCCAAACATGTCGAGACCACCGTAAATGCACCCATGATTCAAAGAAAAGGGAGAAAGTGCAGGCAACACTTTTCCAGACACTCTTTTCTCAGAGTACCACACGTCCTATTTTTTTTTCAAAAATACCCTTCGCTCAAATTTTAAAAATCCGAGCGAATAACCACCACACTTGTCAATACAAATATCCGAATGAGTTCGGATTTTTAAAATCCGAATACACTCAGATTTTTAAAATCCGAATCCACTCGGATTTTTAAAATCCATTTAGAAAATCTGGATATTTGTATTGGTAAATGTGGTTATTCGCTCAGATTTTTAAAATCCGAGTGAAGGACATTTTTGAAAAAAAAAATAAGACGTGTGGTGCCCGGAAAATAAAGTGTGGTGAGAAAAGTGTTAGCCAGAAAGTGCATGTGCATGGTGCAGTGGTTTGAGAAAGTATGGCGGTGGTCTTTGTTTTTTTTGGGCAAAAAAGCTTAAACCAGTGTACTAGACCCATTATTGCAACTTTGTTGTTTAGATCTCATTCTCAGTTCTTCTCATTTTTTTCTATTTTTTTCTTGAGGATAGTAATATGAGGATAGTAATATTGTTCAGATCTCATTTTTAGTTTTTCTCTTTTTCCTTTATTTTTCGAAGCGAAGCATCATCTTTTAGAGAACCGCTCTGACCCGTTCCAACCTTGGTTCACACCGGTTTTCTCGATTTTATACCGGTTCAAGCGGTTCAACACCGATTCCTTCTTCATCCGGTTTTCAGGGTCGTCCAGACTGGTCACCTGGCCGGTTTCCGGTTGAACTAGTCCGCCCAGCCGGTCCGGTCCAGTTTTCATAACACTTGTCAAAACAAACTATTAATCACCTCAGTCAACAACATCAGTGCTAGGTTTAGAAACAACCACCAAATTCTTAGTTTCTAGTCAGAAATTTCTAGTGGCTAAATTAAATTATACAAAAGTTAGTCTAATTTATAGGCGGATGCAAAAACACCTTGTAGCACATGATTATATACATCTCATTGAGAACAAAAATAAAATATTAGGGATATCCAATCAACCTGAAAGGATAAAATAAAGCTCATAACTGTACCTCAAAATCTTCGACCATATAACTATACTTGAATCAACCTTTTAACTTAAAGCAAAATTACCATGACATAATTTTTAACAAAGACCACTTCATCACAAATAATGCTTGCAACTTATCCACACTTCTTACAAAGCACATTTTGTAAGACAATAAAAAATCTAATGGCCAGAATGCAAATAACTTAGATATTAGTAATTTTAAATATGATACCAGATAGTAGTAAGTTTAATAAAAATAAACTCAAATAAAAAAACTATACACAAAAGCTAAATTACAAATACAAATTAAAATCAAAATTGTAAATCAATAATTGAGTGAGTCAACGAAGTTAGAAAACATGAAACATATTTATAGTAGAGATTTTTACCATTGCTTAACAAAATTAGAGAGATGCATAATATTTAGAACCTTTTATGGCACAAACAATTTTTTACTTGGTTTAATCATATGTTATTGGAGAACCCCAATTAGAACTAAGTAGCCCTGTCAAATTTTCACAAACAATTTAACACTTCTCTGATCTCTTTTTTTTTCTTCCCACTCCAAACCCAATTGTTTTAAGCAAAGTTTCAAAGTAGCACCATATCACGTACATCATAAAGTGAGGAACTTTTTATTCTGACAAACCAAAACTAACAAAAATAAGGCTAATCAAGAGAAGAAGAAACCAAAGCTAACATGAGTAGAAGAAAGCAAAGTTTCAAGCCACGTCAAAATCAATGTTAGAAAAGTGATCTCAACTCTTTTAAATATCTTAAGCATAAAGTAAACAAAAAAAAAACCACATGAGCAGTTAAGCCTATAAACATGATCTTGGATACTGTGGAGAAAGCAGAGAGAATTTTTTTTCAACCGAGACAACTTTAAGGAGGAGAGAAAACTAACCCAATAGATCTTCTATATACAACATTGCAATGTTTAGGAAACAGTAAATTTTTAACCGGTTTTATCAAAATTTGAGAAAATCCTTCTAGGAAAACAATTGATTGTTAACCTCTTTTTTAATTTGTCTATCTAATTGAATAATTAATGACTTTTTTAAAAAGGAATGACTTCGCTTTTACCAAAATAATATTCTCACGGTATCCTACTCATCTCTAATAGTTCTTTTGTCTACTGTGATTCTCCTTACTGTATCAAAGAATAAATGATCATAAATTGGTGGAAGAAAAGATTATGATTTGCTCTTGAGGAGGGAAGTTCATATCAAAGAAAGGGAAACAATGCACCAAGCTCATTGCAAAGGTTAAATAAGTAAGAGAATGAGAAGCTAAAGAGAAGAAGAAAAAACTCTTTCAAACTATAAAAATCAGAGAAAAAAGAACAAAATAGAAATAAAATTTTATTGATTCACCACAAAAAAAAAAACATTACAAAGGAGAAGCCAATATTTATAGCTCTAGAAAGTAACAACTAAAGTAACTGCTACAAGAAGAAATGAAACTAATTGTAACTACCTAACATTGACATGGAAATAACATAAAAGCTAATTCTAATTAAGTATTTAAGTATCATTGCCATTACATTTACGGCCCCCTCAAGCATAGGATTAGAACATCAATCCAAGCTTGCTAAGAAATCGAACAAAAGATATAGTGCCGAGAGATTTAGTAAAGCCATCTGCCACCTGTTGAGAACTAGAAATCGGAATTAAATGCATGAGCCCTTACGAGTCTTGTCTCGAATAATATGACAATCGATCTTCGAATGCTTCCTACGTTCATGTAAAGTAGGATTAGCATCAATATAGAGAACACTTTTGTTATCACAATAAAGCACAGATTGACGTGTAGGCTTAAGATGAAGATCACAAAGAAGATAGTGAAGCCATTGCCATTCACAAGTAGGCTTAATAAGAGAGTGACCCAGATAAAAATAATAGCAAAATACAGACCGCCTGGAATCAGGGAAACCTCCCCCATCAGCATCACTGAAACCAAGTAATTGAAGCTCACAATCTCGAGAAAATAAAAACCCTTTCTCTCGAGCACCTTTGAAATATCGCAATACAAGAATCACTTCTTGAAAATGGTTAACAATGGGGGAAGCCATGAATTGGCTCAATTGCTGTGTGGCAAATGAAATATCTGATCGAGCAGTAGTAAGATAGGGAAGACGACCAACTAAACGGCGATACTCAGAAGTATCATGATAAGGAGCACTATCATCTTGTTGTAGTCGAAAATGGTGATCAAAAGGAGTCTTATTTGGCTTACAATATAACATATTAGTGTCCTTAAGAAAATTAAGACAATACTGGTGTTGACATAGAGAAATTCCTTTGTTGGAATGAGCAACTTCTAGTTCAAGAATATATTTCAACTTGCCAAGATCCTTGTTATTGAATTTCTAATTAAGAATATTCTTAAGTTGAGCAAATTGATCCAAAAAAGTGCTTGCAAGAATGATGTCATCGACATAAATGAGAACAGCCAAAAATTAAGAGAATGACTTTTTGGTACTCTTATTTTTATTGTTCAAATTGTATCAGAAAACAATAACCCAAAAAACTGCAGATTCTAGCTTGGGTCCTTTAGTGTGATGAAAACTAAAGAGGAAGGGGTAAATGGTGATTGTAGCTTGAGAATTTAGATCTATTCATCATATTTATTGGAGGACACTGGATATGGTTGCTTTCTCGCGGTGATAATGATGGAAATTGCAAAATTTTTAATCTCCATTGGTCTTGTGAGAAGGAACATGAGAACTCTAGAAACCTAACGGACTGCAATAAATCATTAGTCCCGATTAGTAAATTGGGGCGGTATGATGATTTTCGCTATGGGGTTAAGTGTCATTTTAGAAAAACTCAAGGGTAATCATTGCTATTTACCCTATTTCAAATCAACGACACAAATTAATTCTAGGAATGGATTTTTTATTAAAGAAAAAAAGAAACACGTTGAGTTCTTATGCTCTCTTTATGTTCTTCTTGCTTCTCCATGTTCTTCTTTCTTCTTCTTGTTCTTCTTTCTTTTGATTCATCCCATTATTCGTTCTTCTTCTCCTTCCTTCCTTCTTTCACTTCTTCTCTTCTTCTTCTTATTCATCTCCGAATTTTGGTTGATTCATCGTTGTTTCGACCAATCCAGTGGCTTCCATTTTCCATCACTGTTTAGAGTTGTTAGACAAAAAAAACACAACCAAACCAAACACAAACTCACCGTCCTAGCTATGATTTAAACGACATAAAACCAAACCTAAAGAAACAGAGACGGTGACAGAAGGAGATGCAATAGATTGGGTGGCTGATAGGTTGGGGGAGGAAGATGTTAAGATTTAGGGTTCTAAAATTTGGGATTATTGGATTCTGATTTGGGAATTAGGATTGTAAAATTTAGAGATTATTTAGTTTTGATATGTAAATTAGGATTATGAAATTCGGGGTTTATTTGCTTCAGATTTAGGTTTTTTATTCTGATTTTTGTGTGTGTTTCATTTTGATTGTTTTGTTCTTGAATATAGATTCTGATTGATTGGTTCTAGAATTTGATTATCACTATCTATCCTCTTGTTGTAGCATATTTTCCTCAACTAAATTTCCCAAGCAAATGGAGGTTATAAAGGAAGAATGAATATGAAAGAAGAACAAAATGCAGCATAAAAAGAAGCAAAAACAACGTAAGAAGGAAGAAGATAGAACACATTCATTTTCTTTTTATTATTTTTAAATTCATCCCCAAAATTTAATCTCAGCCGTTGATTTGAAACCTAACGAACTTTAATGGTGTTATTTAAATCCTAGTAAATAATCCGTCAAATTTGATAACGGAATTAAGAGAAGGGACTAATGTGATAAAAAAAAGAGTTCATAGACCAAAATGAATCTTTGTAAAGTTTGAGACTAAAGTGAGACCTAAAATAAAGTTAAGGGACTAAAATAACACTTTAGCCAAATATTTAAATCAATAAAATAACATGAAAATTTTAATCAATAAAATATAATGTACCAAAAAAACTTATTATTAATATTATTAAAAAATAATTTTTTAAATTATGGAATCATTAAAATAAAGTGCTTATCTGTTTGTTTATTGGCATTTGAGTATCAAAGCTAATTTCAAATGCGGACTAAATATAATATTTATGTATTTTTTTTTACAATTTTAAATAAGAATTTATAAGTTGAAAAAATTTGGGAAAAAAAGGAGAAAAAAAAATAAAGAGAAAAAATAAACTAAGATGCTATTAGGAACGCAGTCACAATCTTATCAGCTAAAGCAGTAACTATAGGAGGACATTCCTCAAGAACAAGGGCGTCTTCTACAAGGTTAATTACATCGTTGGTCAATATATGTGCGCACCTATTGGCTTCCCGAAGGCGATGAGAGACTGAGACATTCCAAGGCCTATGAAGCAAAACCCGAATGTCAGCGATGATAGTAGCATAGGCATGGAAACTTGTATCCATAGCATCCAAAACCAAACTCACGGCCAATAAAGAATCAGACTCAAGAAGCACACACCGATAGCCACCATCCTAAGTTAACGAAAGACTCACTAGAATTGCTTGGAGTTCCAGGAGAGTGATCTTAGAAGCCCGACACTTACCTTGGAAGCCGAAAAACCAGGCACCTTTATCATTACGGCAAATACCACCTATACTGCCAATAACTATTCTGCAACAAACTTCCGTCAACATTAATCCATATAAGTTGAAAATTGAATAAATTTTTTAAAATTCTATTTAATTTCTTAAAGATAAAACTTTTTAGTTAATTTATCCCTTTTATTTTTTAAATTATTCAAATATTACTATTATTAAAATTTAATAAAAGATAAGTTTAATATTTTAATATTTTATTAATTATTTTCTATAAGAAAAATATTAATTTTTATTATTTTTTTAATTTTTTTAGGAGAATTTTGATTTTTGAAATTTAATTATTTCTTTACATAATTTTAAATAAGTTTAATAATAATTTAAATTTTAGCAAGGAAATTGCAAGGGATATTACCCTTGCCAAAACACTTAATTGTTGTTATGTAGTTTTCTACGAAGTTGTGACGGAACAATCCCTAGCTAAATGGGTTCAATTGTTTTTTGTCAATTTAGCAAGGGTTTTGCGAGAAATCTTGTTCCCTCACTAAATTTCATTGCTACACCCTCACTATTCTCTAGCTAATTTTCATTGAAGTGATGGAGATATTTTTGTTTCCCGAAAAATTGCGACGGATTAGCAAGGAAAAATTTTCCTTGCAATTTCTCTAGGTATTCTCATGATTTCTTGTAGTTGGCCTGAAAAGTTAGGCAAATAGACAGCACACTAGTTAGCCTCAAAGCAACATTTTCGAATGATTTGATATTCCCTGGACAAAAAGAAGTAAGGTGATTCATCTTGACATTAGATACCTATCCATAAGGGCTCCATGTGTTGATTTCATAATCTTAAGGGGCGTTTGTTTCGTGGAATTAAAAAGGATTTCTGGGAATGTTAATTTGGGAATGAGCATTCCCATGTTTGATATACGCTGAATTTTCATTCTTATTCTCAACCATGAGTAACAAGGATTCCCGGGTGGTGGATATGTTAAGATTTGATAAAAAAAACTAAAACTACATTGTTCTTCTACATTAATGCTCATATATATTTTTTTTAAGATACAAACTTTATTAAATACTACATTTTTTATTAGTTAATTATATGATAAGATTATCCTTATCATATAATATTTTATTAAGATATTATTAGATAGACTTTATTTTTCTAAAATATTTTTTAAAAATTTGTAATTAAGTTAATTTTTTTGTTATTTTAATATATTTTTGATGAGTAAATTTTAAGTAACGTTAATATATTATTTCACAAATGATGCAAATAACTAATTGAAGTTTTTTTTTAAAAAAATTAAATATTAAAAAAGTAAATATTGTATTTGGGTTAGTAAAAAAATATTTAAAATAATTTCACACGAAATAGGTTTTTTTTTTTTATAATTATACCATAAATTCGTAGGAAAGTATTTTTTTAACCAAACAATTTTTTTTACAATAACCAGGAATATATATTCTTGGGTCTCAGTAATCAGATTCTCAAGAATGTTTTTTAATTCCATGAAACAAACGCCCCCTAAGTCTCAATTTTTCTCTTATATTGATAAAAGTCCCTTTTTTTTAAAATTTTTTTTTTCTTTTCATATTATAAAGGAAATAATTGAAAACCAAAATAATTAACAAATTCAAAACTCAATCTCAACCATCTATCAAGTTAAATATTGTCCAAGGTCAGTGGATCCTCAAATCCACCAATATATATGTAAGTAAAGACTGCTTGGTGGAAGGATCTCATTTCATCGGCCAACCCTAACAAATCTCTGATTTTGAGTTTTATGAAAATCTTCTATTTCTCATAATACAAATTGTAGAAGGGGAGGAAAATAAAGGCACATAGGAGGACAAGGTCAAGGAGATACTCACCCTATGGTCCATTGAAACCTCCTTCTCCCTAGAAAATGGTATGTCTTTCTCTCTTTTCTCTTTCCTTATAATATAAAATTGAGTTTTTGAAGAAGAGGGTCTGACACATGCTCACACTAAACACCAATCTCTTATTAGATTTTTGAAGACGACTTTCCACCAAAATAGAGACCAGGCAGAGTTGAGTGAACATTTTGCAAAACCCTAATTCTCAGGCAGACTTGAGTGAACATTTTGCAAAACCCTAATTCTCAACTGATTTCAATTGTTTACCCATTAATCATTTTTATCAATTTTTCACTAAATACAAAGGGGATAAAATTTAGATTTTCGGTAAAAAGAAAATGGATCATATGGAAATCCACTATTTGTTTCTTTGGTTTTAATTTGAGATCCATGGCAGGTTGTTCGCGGCTAGATGAGCAGGTTCGCGTAGGAGATATAGTGTCATCATAGGCTCAGTGTCATTTCCAAGGGTTCTTTTTGAGTTGTTGAGGGAGATTTGTGCCATGAATTTCTCTTGCCCTTCTCCACCAATTTTGGGTGACAAACAACAAGTGTACCTGGACAGATTGTTCATGGTAGTGAAGGAGAAAGGCGGATACGATGCGGTTTCTCATGAGAAATTGTGGCATTTAGTTGGAGAAGAATGTGGGTTGGGTTTGAGTATTGGTCCTGCTATAAAATTAGTTTATAATAAGTACCTATGTTCTATTGACGCGTCGGTGAACAAAGTTGTTAAGAGCAAGGTAGCTCATGAATATGATTTGGTTGATGAAAGGGATAAGTCCAAAAAGCGATGGATGGAATTGCAGGTAGAGTCGATAGAGTTTTTGTCTAGTTGTGCGGAGCATGGTGTTGATGCTGACTCTATAGATTGGAGGAAGTTGTGCGTTTCTAACCGGTCATTTTCGAGTTTTGGGTCTGGAATCAGAGGAGTATTTAAAAAAGGAGATTTAGAGTCAAGAGGCAAACCAAAAAGTTGGCAGGTAATGTGAACAAAATATAATTATTTGCTATTAAAGATGGAGAAAAATTAACAAATGTTTAATTGCTTCATTAAATGCACATTTTGCCGCCACAAGCTTGGAATTTCATATACATGAAATATGTAAAATGGCATAAAAGTTTTAAGTAAATACACATATTTTTCAATCTATATATGCAACTAAAGTTACTTGTGTGCTACACACTTGTGATTGTTTTTTCTTCTCAAGTGTATTTGTGTTTGAATGTTTAATCGTTATTGTATGCTCTTTTTAATCTAGACTTTCATTTCATTTTGATCGCCACTTTGGATGCAAGGATACTTATGCATTTTATTCTCTAAAGGCAAAGAGAGGAAAAAAAACCTCTGATTTGTTGAGGTAATCAAACTGTTGTAACGTGGATCACTTGGAATTAGCCTATAATGTTGTCTGTCATTTTTTGTGCTTAGACCATATATTATGATTGTTATTTATTTATTTATTTTGATCCGTGCTTGTGTTTGTCATTGTGTGCTAGTACTTTCTTTTGGAGTATCCATGTATATATTCTCAAACTGTGCGGACCTAGCACATTTCCACTAGGGCAAACCCATATTAGTCTAACATGTGTTTTGTTTATAGAACTGGATATAAAATCAAGAATGTTCACAAACTTGCAACTACCCCAAACAGGACCTTAAGAGCTTTGGCTCAAACTTGCCTCTTTTATACTACTTCTATACTAGAATCTGTGATGTTGCTTTTGATTGGGAAAAAATGTTGGAAGCTAATTTTTTTAATTGGAAATGCATTTAGGAATTAAGGACAATTATTTAATATCCCCTTGATAAGCACCTCCAAGTAGGATAAATAATTAGGGAGTAAGGATAAATAGTTTGTATGTTCCTTTGTATTCTCACCTTCGATCTCATACTTGTTATTAACCTAATTTACATGTTTTGTATAGTCTGGATATAAGCCATACAAATAACTTTCTTTTCCAAAGCCTTTTGTAATACTTCTCTTGACAATCAATTATTTGCCCTTTTCAAATCATAAAAAAAAATCAATAAAAACTGTATGAAAATCTTTTTCTTGGCATTAGTCTCTTCCCATAAACCTCTGCTAAAGATTAAAAAACACCTTTGTTGCAGACCCCGCATCAAATGTATCTTTTGTTTGTAAATAAAGACTGCCTTTTTTCCTATTTCTAAGCACTTAAAAAATAAACCATGCGGATTAAGAAAAGTTCAAAAATTTTGAAAGTGCATTGGTATTGAAAATATTTTGATGTCTTTCTAATTTTACCAATATTTAAAACCTAGTAGGTTCACTTTAAAACCCAACTCCACTACCCTTATTAATAAGGGCAAAGATGAAAAAAAAATAGTATAAATATAATGCTCCCATTTTCTATGTCAAATGCTTATAAGAAGGAACACTATTTTTTTTTTTTTGCTTTTCGTTCTAATACATAGAAATGGAAGTAATAATATTTTTATCTATTAGTATTACTTCATTATATTGTATGTAGTTCGTTAGCATAATATAATTAGATTTGAAGGATTGTTGCAGTGTTTTGACTTATATGCATTTGTTTGGTAAATTACTTAATACATTTTTAATCTCGGTAAAATATGTGAAATTCAATTTTGCTTGCTTTAAAATTTTTGTTTTGTCAGATGTTTGTGCCCTTGTTTTTTCTATTTTTTCAGCTCTAAATTTACATTTTATTTTCTTTATTTTTGTTGTCAACACTGTTTTCCTTGAATTTTTTTTTGAAAATCTAAGTTTAAAACAAATAATGACAAGAACTAAACAAAAAAAATCTATGACAACTAATTAAAACCAAATATTTGCATTTTTTATACCGTCTAACATTACATTTTAATTTTTTTATTTACCAATTATTGCTAATAAAGATAAATAAATAACTTAAAAGAAGAGTTTATTACATACTTTTTTAGACGAGTATCGGTCACATTATTCAATTTCTTACTATTGATGCATGTTATAATATTGACATATTAATTTATTTAAATGGTAGCAATTGACAATAGGAAAATATTTCATTATTATCAGCACATGTTATGGAAAGGATGAAAAATATATGGATTTGTGAGCCTTTATGATGGGAAAATATCTCCTAAATTATTGGTTAAATTATGATTGAACATGAAAAAAATAGCCTGTTATTAGTTAATCTAATAATTAATATTATATGTGAGAAAAATTTACAAAACATCAAAAGTTGTGTTGTTTCATTTAAGGTTGAAGAGTTGTCTTGTTTGAAATTGAATAAATTTTAAGGGGTACAAATGTAGAAGGATGTGACTCTTGAATAAAAGTCATCACTTGAAAAGATTTGACTTTCATGAAGGGACACGAAGTGTCTATAAATAACACACATGTTGAATTATCCAAATTTCTCAGAGTATCTTCAAATTCATTTGTCTATGTCTTTTGTGCATAGGAGATATATGCAAAATATCACTTTGTAAAAGTCATTGTAGTCACGGCTCGAGTTTTGGAAGTGCGAAAACATACTTGAGGAATCTTCATTGTATCCTGTAGGACATTTGTCAGTCAACCCATTTTTGCACCCAAGAGTTTGGAATTGGTAGAGGCGAATTAAGCCTAAAGGAAAGTGCCTTTTAAGGCGCGCCTTGAAGGCATGTGCACACTTTCCTCCTTCTATTTCTATGTTTTCTTTTTCTTTTTTTCTAATCTTCGCAGGTCCACTACAACCAAAAATATAATTTCTAACATTATATGGTGACAATCTAATGACAAGTTCTTGATACATATTGCATGCTTTTCTGTAATAGAGGTCTTTGCTTTCATGAGCTGGTTGTTAAGATGCCATAAATTTTTGTTATAATGCTGCCATTGTATGTATGATTAATGATTAAAAAAATTTGGACTATCCTTGTGATATATGAATGTTATTAAAACCCTAAACGTTGTTTCATTTTACAGATTCTTAATAAGGATAACCTGGGGAAAACTGCTTACAATCTTAGAAAGAGGAGGAAATATAACAAGAGACCTCGAAGGTTGGGTATAATATCACGTCCTCGTACTAAAGGTCACGCTAGGAAACAGTTACTTGACTCGCCATCAAAATCAAAAGCAAAAGTAGAGATCCCTATGGGTCCAAAACATCAAGTTGAAGTACCTCAATGGACCGATGAGATTTCTGAAAGTGATTCTAAGTGGTTAGGGACCCGAGTCTGGCCGCCATCAGAAAAATTAAGTCCGGGACTTCTTATTGAAAGGGACCCTATAGGAAAGGGAAGACAAGATTCATGTGCATGCGTGGAGCCAGGATCGGTTGAGTGTGTAAGGTTTCACATTCGTGAGAAAAGAGCTCGAGTTAAGTTGGAACTAGGTGTGGCTTTCAAAGAATGGAACTTTGATAATGTGGGTGAAGAGGCAAGGCATTTGTGGACAGTGAAAGATCAGAACAAATTTGAGGATGCCATGCGATCAAATCCTCCATCATCTAACAGGTATTATTGGGATAATATTTTTGAAGCATTTCCAGGAAAAAGCAGGGAAGAATTGGTTAGCTATTACTTAAATGTCTATACTTTGCAACAAAGAAGTCACCAAAATAGGCATACTCCCAAAGAGATTGACAGTGATTATGAAGCTTCAAAATGTGTTCTTCCTAGGACTTGTTGCTTTGGACATCATACAAGGAAATCATGTAGCCCTTGATTTTGGAAATTTTGGAATCGCTTGATAGTTGGGTTTCATTTTTTTTTGGATTTAGCATAATAGCAAAATTGTACCCTTTTTAATTTTTGATTGCAAGGTTTTTCTCAGGACAAAATCATTGGGAATATAATCAACATTATACTGTAGAAGTTTATTCTGAAAAACAACAAATTTCTATGACTTTCTACAAAATAATGTTTTGTCTTATTATTTTCAGTTTTGTCTCTGGATATTTCAGTTTAAACTTGTCTCGGGATATTTTCATGCTAAGTAATTTCTCTTCAATAGCTAAATATATGAAAAAAATGAAACATGCCTTATTTTCTTTAATAGTTATCAACATCACAAAAATGTGGCGTGCTAAATCCTGGGATGCTTGGATTCAAAAAAAAAACATTGGATGCTTTGTTTATGCATATATGTAGTTGTGTCGCGTTTTGGAGTATGGCTCTGGTTCTCCCGTTTTCCAATCAAAGAAAACACAATATTTAGGCAAAACCCTTTTCTTCCCAGAGACAAACTGAGAGAACGGAAAGTGACACTAAGTCAAAAGCACAAAACATTTTGATTCTATTGAAAACAATAAAAATAAAGAGAAGATATAATAAAAACACTTTGTCATACTAATCATTGTATTCACTTATCTTCCATTAATAAAATAATATATGTATTAATTTCATAAACCTCATTATGTCTATTTGACTAAAAAATATTTTTCAAAACAACTTCTTAGAAATTTTTTATATAATAATTAAAAATACATTCAATATAAATTATATTTAATAATTATTTTTAAAAGTGTATTTATTGATTATATTTCTTATAAAAACATTGCATTTAATAATTCAAAATTATTTTATTATATATGCTGATAAAAAAATTATTAAAAATTATTCATTTTATTTTGTTAAATTTTAATCGTGTACCAAACATATTAAGTAAATTAAGGTTATACATATGTTTATAGCATAATGTTTTGTTCATTTTAACCATCAGTAAACACATAATAAGACATAATATCGATCCCTTCTATTCAATGAAAACACACTTCATAATCTATTATGTTCCAACCCATTTCATTTTGTTCCACTCCATTATGTTTGTTTAGCAACCAAAAGCTACCTGAGACATACATTAAACCCATATATTGTGAAAATTTTATCAAGTTATTGAATATAAAAATTAGGTTAATTTTAAGTGTCTTTTAACATTTTAAATTTATTTGAGATCACAAATATTTAAAGGACTAAATAAATGTTTAAAGAATTAAATTTGTTGTTTAATCTATTAAAAGGTCAAATGGTTAACACTTAAGTTAAGCTTCCAATTAAACTGATGGGATCTACTAGGGTTTCTCCTGGTGTAGGTGGCGAGTGGGATTTTTTTCTCAATTCTCTAGGCTCTTATTTTTGTTATTAGGGTTATTACACAATCTGCGTTCAACGTAATATAAAAGCGCATTCAAATCGATGTTGATCCATATTTAGAAACCACTGAAGATGGATGTAGAAGTCCGAGATGTCGCTAAACATCTTTTTCCCTTTTCTTCTTGAAGAGGGATTAAAATATGTTGATGAAACTAGTTTCTTGGTCCTTCCATTGTAATCTGGCAGTCATCAACGAATTAAAATCTTGATGAAAACCCTAACATTGCAGATTTGTCTTATACTGTTTTATGGGTTCGAATAATTTATGATCTTTCTCTAGATATGATGTTTAAGGCTGATGAGCATACAATTGGAACATTTGTTAATTGGGACTCATCAAAAGATGATGTGTAAGGCTAGCCAAAGTGAAGATAGCATGCCTATGGCAAAGTGAAGATTTTCTTCAAATATAAAATGTTAATTAACTTTTGTTATTCTTCAACAATGTAGCTCTTGACCTTTTTGATGACTTATTGTTCTGACTTGTTACTTCATTTTCATATTATTCTTCAAAATATTATTAGCATATTGGTTTGGTATTATTGAAACTAAGATCTGCAAAGAGTGTAAGGAAGAAAGAAGCAAACATAAAGATTTATACTAGTTCAGCCACTAAACCACATACGTCATCCAGTGCTTTCTTTACTATCTTCAAGCTTAAAGTAGGTACTTGAGACATTTACAAATGAGAGAACTCATCGTAGGTGGTGCACAGTCCCAACAAAGGGGGTTGAATTCAAACTTTTTAAAAGTTTTCCCGCTTAATACTTCATATTCCATTTGAGTCTAAATGTCTAAATTAACTTGGATGTTAGATTGATGAATTAAAATATATCAACCAATGAGCTCTGATTGAAAGCAATTAGTTATATCAATCTAAACTAAATATTCTTAGTTACAAAAGAAGTTTAAATCAAATTGAAAACAGTCTTTTGAAGTCTAATCCGAGTCTGTGTGTAAACGAATGAAAATCACAAATGGCAGAATATAAAAGAGCTTAAGGGAAAAAAGAAATGACACAATAATTTATCTTGGTTCACCTTTGCAAAGATGTGTAAGGGCAACCTCTAATTTTCACTATCCAAGTGAGATTGTCCACTAGTCCAATTAGAATCTAAAGTATTGTTCACCATCATTTCTAGGTATTACAACAAAGTATCCTCCTTGCAAAGATCCTCTCCAAGCTTCTAGTCTTTCTCAAGACTCCAACCTCAAATGTACTCACACTAGCACTTAGGTACTCTACCTAGCTTGGTTGAGTGACTCACTCACAAATTTAGTGGGTAAAACGTAGTTATGACTGGATATAGATCACACAAAGTGTGGATAAGAAAAGGAAGTACAAGAAAAGGTAGTTAGTTACAATAAATGTATGATCACAATAAAGCTTAATAACTACTTGAGGAACTCAGATTTATACTTAGGTTGCAGTTATGATAGGAATTCGGCTTGAAACTATGAAGAAATGATAGCTTGTGGTTCCTCTGTCTTGAAGCAGTGTTCTTCTTTAGTTATATAAGTTTTCCATTAAAAAACTTAGATCTGAGTTCAATTTCTGAGTCTAAGCTACTCCTAAGGATTGTGAGCTTAATCTTCTTCTTCTTTGATAATCGGATTGACTCTTTCATGGTCAGATTCATCATTAAGATTGATTCTGTTTTAACAGTCTAAATTAAAGTTGAGTAATCTTTCCCTTTTTTTGTGTTCTTTCACTCTGACATCTTCGAGAAACTTGACATTCTTCTAGAGCTTTGCATGACTTTTTGAATCTGTTTTGAGATAGATGTCTTCGGTGTGAATTTTAGATTTTGATTTGATATGCTATCTCATATGAATCTGAGCTGTTTTCTTGAGTCTGAATTTGGATTATGATCTGTGTAGTTCTTTTGCGGTCTAGTCTTGATGCTTCTGATTCTCCAATGATGGAATCCTTGTAATACCATTTTGAGAATCTCAAGGTCTTCTTGATATAATGTCTTCAAGTCTCTTGTGATCATATTTGTGTGATTATCCTTAAAACTTGAGATATGAGCTTTATGTAGGATAAATTTTTTACTCATTGAGCTTCAGATTTGTGTAGAAGATTTGATTATTTATGACCTTATTGAGTGCTTTGATTTTTCAATAAGTGTTCTTTAACACAAGGCATCTCAGATTGGCTTAAATTTTTATAATTTGTGATGGGTTTGTTATTATTAAAACAAAGTATAATAACTTGAGATTTTTCTCTTAACACTCTTCATGCCCTTTGGGATACATCACTCTAGTGTGTAAACCTCAAGCTCTCAAGCAATTCTTGATCTTTTTCACTCTTGAGGGATACCTCATCCTTTTACAAGATAATAAGATAGAACTCACTTTGATATACCACACCGTTTACATTATAGGGATACCTCACCTTCTGTATAATAGAAATTTGGACAAGAAAGAAACTTTCTGCATGAGTAGATAATACAACTTGAAGAATTAAGTGTGTTTTAACATTTTGAATTTATTTGAGACCACAAATATTTAAAGGACTAAATAAGTGTTTTAAGAATTAAATTTGTTGTTTAATCTACCAAAATGTTAAATAGTTAACATTTTAGTTAATCTTTCAATTAAACTCTTAAATTGTTATAATGAATATATTCTCTTTTTTCCCACTAATGGGATCCGTAGGGTTTCTCCTGGTGTAGGCGTAAAGTGGGTTTTTTTTCCAGTTCTCTAGGCTCTTATCTACTGTCCTTCAAGGGTTTTTTTGGTTGTGTCTACTACGGTTGATCGTTGTTATTACTGACGATCATTGAAAGGAGTTTACATTCAATGAGGTGGAAGAGACCAAGACCGATTTAGCAATATCTTATGGTAAAGGGGGCTTGAAGGTTAAGAAGGATGAACGGTTGGTAAGTAGGGTTACTACATGGTCTGCATTCAACGTTAAAGCATTCAAATCAACGATAATCTAGATTTGGAAACTAAAGATGGGTGTGGAGATCCGAGATGTTGCTAAATACCTTTTTCCCTTCCATTTCTTCTTTAAGAGGGATTGAGATATATGGTTATGTAACAATGGCCTAGGTCCTTCGATCGTAATCTAGTGGTCATCAACGGATTGAATCTTCATGAAAACCATAAAGCTGCATATATAACTTCTACTCTTTTATGGGTTCGAATCTATGATTTTCTCTAGATATGATGTCTAATAATGATGGTGCACAAATACAATTGCAAACAAAATTGGAATAATGTTTATGGATTAGGACTCAAAAGATGATGTAAGGCTAGGCAAAGCAAACAGAGCATGCCTATGTGACTCAAAAGAAAAAAAACAAATAAGTGTGATAGCGCAATCAATTAAACAAAATAAATAATACATCATAATTGTATATATCTTGAGTACTAGGGTGTCCAATCCTATTATATATGAAAATTAAATATGATTCCATTTGGTAAAACGAAACAGCCCTATTATATATGAGAATTAGTTTACACATCCATGCTTGATTCATTGACCGATAAATTTTCAACAACTATTAGCAAGATTTTATGAGCCATGAAGGTTTATTTTTGACACTCATGTGATGGTCTGATCTGTAGTTTTGAGAGGATCAACACAATGGTAAATATAATGTTCTTTAAATAAAAACAAACAAAATGGCAGACAATTTTGAAAGGTAAGTGTAAAATTCTACACCAATAGAGTTCTACAGTTTATCTAAGACATAAGAGCAACTTAGCCAATCTCTATTTATCCATTGTGACTTGTTTGTGGTTCTTTCTCTTATTATTATTACATACATATGGAAGCAATAGAAAATATCAAATTGATTTCCTATAGATTCATTTAACTTTTTTTCCTGATTTGATACAAAGTTTCAAATCTGAGGCAAAATAGGATTATGTGGAATGACTTGAATGCATTGATAGGTTAGTCATCACGACAATCTAGTATACTAGAATGAAACAACAATTATTCAAAGTCCAACCGTGATAATCATAAGTATATTGAATTTGTGCAATCCTTCTCAAGGATGCTCAAATCCCAAATCTACAATGGCTTGAAGAAGCTTTGTTTCAACTGGAAGTCTTAAAATGTGGTAGGTAACATCAAAGCTTGGTTTGAGAACCTAGTACAAAATTTAATTGTGAATTCATTGCTTCATCACAACATATTTCAGGAGTTAGAAACGTTACACATTTTTATGATGCTTAGAATTGTTACAAATTAGTATTGTCAATGACATGCCTAATCAATAATGATCTTTTCTCCGGACAAACCCGTAATAAAAACACAACCCATAAGTTAAGTAACAGTTAAATTGCATCTACACTCCATTAAGCAGCATGAGTTAATGACAAACCAACTTAAGCCAAATAAAATAAGAACTACAAGTTGTTTGTTCTATTGTACATATATTTTCTCTATCAAAACATTTCAACATAGTGAATAAATGGCAATAAATTAATTATACCCAAATTGTTTAAAATAACTAAATAAATAAATTAGTTATAAATCACTTCAAGCACGCATCTTTCTTCAACTGAGCTCACAAAGACCAAAAAATTATAGAAACGCAAAGAAAAAATGACGAATTTACATTTTGCTTTTCTATAAAAGAATAAAGTAGAAACTTGGGTTTTTTTTTTCAAAAGTAAAGACATAACCGGCGAGAGTTTTGGATGCTGGGATTTTATGTGAGAAAAATAAATAAAATATAGAATCAAAAAAATATTTAGGCTAAATTGATATTTTAGTCCTTTAACTTTACATTAAGTTTCATTTGGTCCATAACTCTCAAAAGATTCACTTTGTTCCTTAACTCATTTTTTTGGATCATGTTAGTCCTTTTCGTTAATTCCGTTAGCAAATTTGACAGATTTGTGACTAACACTATTAAAGTTTGTTAGCATTCAAATAAAAGACTCATTATTCAAAGGGCAAATAGCAATAGTTACCCTTGAGATTTGGTAAAATAGCTCTTAACTCCATTTTTTACTCATAATTAGACTTCACCCCAAATAATCAAACGATGTTAACATTGACGGTCCTCTTTGTTAGTGTGTTTTTTTTAAGATGTTTTTTTTCAAGACTATTAGCTATGTTGCGCCCATCCTCGCTTCTGCCACCGAAATTTCGTGTAGTGCCTGTAAATTCTTTTGAATCTCACACCTGAGTACACAACTCATGATCCTTGGTTTGAAATATCAACCACCAATATATACCCCAATCAATACGAGTTGGACTCCATTTTAGAAAAAAAAAAAGGAAAAAAAGAACACAACACCCAATCAAGCCTCAAAATATCACCTCCATTGAAAACAACAACAACCATGCAAGAAATCTCTTTGCCTCCAACAGCTACCAGGGACCCAAACACAAAAAACGCAAACCCAAACCCAAAAGGAAAAAGCTCTACCATCTCGCTCTGCACTCATACCGTCACCACTCCTGCTCCCTCAGCCTCCCACCGCGTCCAAAATCGCTAGAATACGCTGCTGCTCCACTACCAGGACCAATATGACATCCCTTGCAAACCAGTAGTAATCAGTTGCTACAATTTCTCAAGCATTTTTGCTAATTTCAAACCAAATCAATGTTAAGATTAGGCCATAGGAGAGAATGAGTTTTTGGTACTCTTATTTTTATTGTTCAAATTGCATCAGAAAGCAACAACCCAAAAAATTGCAGATCACAGCTTGGGTCCTCGAGTGTGACGAAAACTAAAGAAAAACAAAGATGGTGGCAGAAGGAGGAGATGCAATAGATTGGGTGGCTGATAGGTTTGGGGAGGAAGATGTTTTAAGATTTAGGGTTCTAAAATTTGGGAATATTGGATTCTGATTTGGGAATTAGGATTGTAAAATTTAGAGATTATTTAGTTTTGATATTTAAATTAGGATTATGAAATTCGGGGTTTATTTGCTTTAGATTTAGGTTTTTTATTATGATTTTTGTGTGTGTTTGATTTTGATTGTTTTGTTCTTGAATATAGATTCTAATTGATTGGTCCTAGAATTTGATTATCACTATCTTTCCTCTTGTTGTAGCATATTTTCCTCAACTAAATTTTCCAAGCAAATGAAGGTTGTAAAGGAAGAATGAATATGAAAGAAGAACAAAATGCAGCATAAAAAGGAAGCAAAAACAACGTAAGAAGGAAGAAGATAAACACATTCATTTTCTTTCTTTTTTTTTTTTTTTAAAATTCATCCCCAAAAATTGATGTGAGCCATTGATTTAAAACCTAACGAACTTTAATGGTGTTATTTAAATCCTAGTAAATAATTCGTCAAATTTGCTAACGGAATTAAGAGAAGGGACTAACATGATAAAAAAAAAGAGTTCAAAGACCAAAATGAATCTTTGTAAAGTTTGAGATTAAAGTGAGACCTAAAATAAAGTTAAGGGACTAAAATAACACTTTAGCCAAATATTTAAATCAATAAAATAACATGAAAATTTTAATCAATAAAAATATAATGTACCAAAAAAACTTATTATTAATATTATTAAAAAATAATTTTTTAAATTATGGAATCATTAAAGTAAAGTGCTTATCCGTTTGTTTATTGGCATTTGAGTTTCAAAGCTAATTTTAAATGCGGACTAAATATAAAATTTATGTTTTTTTTTACAATTTTAAATAAGAATTTATAAGTTGAAAAAATTTGGGTAAAAAAGGAGAAAAAAATAAATTGAAAAAATAAACTAAGATCCTATTGGGAACGCACTCACGATCTTATCAGCTACAAGAGCAAGAGTAAGTATAGGAGGACATTTCTCAAGAACAAGGGTGTCTTCTACAAGGTTAATTGCATCCTTGGCCAAGAGCACACTGATTGGCTTCACGAAGGCGATGAGAGACTGAGACATTCCAAGGCATATGAAGCAAAACCCGAATGTCAGCGATGATAGTAGCATAGGCATGGAAACTTGTATCCATAGCATCCGAAACCAAACTCAGCCAATAAAGAATTAGACTCAAGAAGCACAAACCGATAGCCACGATCCCAAGTTAACGAAAGACCGACTTGAATTGCTTGGAGTTCTAGGAGAGTCATCTTAGAAGCCTGGCGCTTACCTTGGAAGCCAAACAACGAGGCACCTTCATCATTACGGTAAATACCACCTATACTGCGAATAACTATTCTGCAACAAACTTCCATCAACATTAATCTATATAAGTTGAAAGTTGAATAAATTCTTTAAAATTCTATTTAATTTCATAAAGATAATACTTTTTTTAGTTAATTTATCCCTTTTATTTTTTAAATAATTCAAATATTACTATTATTAAAATTTAATAAAAGATAAGTTTAATATTTTATTAATTATTTTCTATAAAAAAAATTTATTTTTTATTATTTTTTAGGAGAATTTTGATTTTTGAAATTTAATTATTTCTTTACATAATTTTAAATAAGTTTAATAATAATTTAAATTTTAGCAAGGAAATTGTGAGAATATTACCCTTGCCAAAACACTTAATTGTTGTTATGTAGTTTTGGACGAAGCTGTGACGGAACAATCCCTAGCTAAATGGGTTCAATTGTTTTTCGTCAATTTAGCAAGGGTTTTGCGAGAAATCTTGTTCCCTCGCTAAATTTCATTGCTACTCCCTCACTATTCTCTAGCTAATTTTCATTGAAGTGATGGATGTATTTTTGTTTCCTGAAAAATTGCGATGGATTAGCAAGGAAAAATTTTCCTCGCAAATTTCCCTAGCTATTCCGGTGATTTCTTGTAGTTGGCCTGACAAGTTAGGCAAATAGATAGCACACTAGCTAGTCTAAAAGGAACATTTTCAAATGATTTGATATTCCTTGGACAAAAAGAAGTAAGGTGATTCATCTTGACATTAGATACCTATCCATAAGGGCTCCATGTGTTGATTTCAAAATCTTAAGGGGCGTTTGTTTTGTGAAATTAAAAAAGATTTTTGGGAATGTTAACTTGGGAATGAGCATTCTCATGTTTGGTATAAGTTTTTTATAAAATATTCTTAGGTAAAGAAGATTCCCAAGTAATCACTTTCCCACCTTAAGCTGAATTTTCATTCTCATTCTCAACCATGAGTAACAAGGATTCGTAGGTGGTAGATATGTTAAGATTTGATAAAAAAACTAAAACTACCCCTATTACTCCTCACCAAATATAAAATAATTGCTATATTGTTCTTCTACATTAATGCTCATATATTTTTTTTAAAATACATACTTTATTAAATACTACATTTTTTATTAGTTAATTATATGATAAGATTATCCTTATCATATAATATTTTATTAAGATATTATTAGATAGACTTTATTTCTCTAAAACATTTTTTTATAATTTGTAATTAAATTAATTTTTTTTGTTATTTTAATATATTTTGGATGAGTAAATTTTAAGTAACGTTAATATATTATTTCATAAATGATGCAAATAACTCATTGAAGTTTTTTTTTAAAAAATTAAATATTATAAAAGTAAATATTGTATTTGGGTTAGTAAAAAAATATTTAAAATAATTTCACACGCAATAGGGTTTTTTTTTTTTTTATATTTATACCATAAATTCCTAGAAAAGTGTTTTCTTAACCAAACATAACTTAAACATTCTCGTGAATTCTTTTTAAACATTCCGAAAAAAAATTAACAACCAAACAATTTTTTTTACAATAACAAGGAATATATATTCCTGGGTCCCAAGAATGTACTCCCTCCGTTCCTTTTTATCTGTCTTTTAAGGTTAAAACACACCGATTAAGAAATTTATTTAATGCTTTTGTAACTATAAAAATTATGAGATAATTCTCTATTGTACCCTTGTTGGAATTCTACAATTATTAATTATCTACTCCTTGGTATATGTATAAAGTAATAAATGAGAAAGGGTATGATAGGAAAACAAGCTATAAATGTTTTCTTGAATTCCCAAAGAGACAGATAATAAGAAACATTTTTTTTTTAACACAGAGACAGATAAATAGGAACGGAGGGAGGAACCAAAAAAAAATTCCCAAGAATGTTTTTTAGTTCCATAAACAAATTCAAAACTCAATCCCAAGAATGTTTTCCCTTATATTGATAAAAGTCCCTTTTTTAAAAAAAACTTTTTCTTTTCATATTATAAAGGAAATAATAAAAACCAAAATAATTAACAAATTCAAAACTCAATCTCAACCATCTATCAAGTTAAATATTGTCCAAGGTCAGTGGATCCTCAAACCCACCAATATATATGTAAGTAAAGACTGCTTGGTAGAAGGATCTCATTTCATCGGCCAACCCTAACAAATCTCTAATTTTGAGTTTTATGAAAATCTTCTTTTTCTCATAATACAAATTGTAGAAGGGGAGGAAAATAAAGCCACATAGGAGGACAAGGTCAAGAAGGTACTCACCCTATGGTCCATCGAAACCTCCTTCTCCCTAAAAAAATGGTATGTCTTTCTCTCTTTTCTCTTTTCCTTATAATATAAAATTGAGTTTTTGAAGAAGAGGGTCCGACACAAGCTCACACTAAACACCAATCTCTTATTAGATTTTGGAAGAAGACTTTCCACCAAAATCGAGACTAGGTAGACTTGAGTGAACATTTTGCAAAACCCTGATTCTCAGCTGATGCCAATTGTTTACCCATTAATCATTTTTATCAATTGTTCACTAAATACAAAGGGGATAAAATTTAGATTTTCGGTAAAAAGAAAATGGATGATATGAAAATCCACTATTTGTTTCTTTGGTTCTAATTTGAGATCCATGGCAGGTTGTTCGCGGCTAGATGAGCAGGTTTGCGTAGGAGATATAGTGTGTCATAGGCTCAGTGTCATTTCCAAGGGTTCTTTTTGAGTTGTTGAGGGAGATTTGTGCCATGAATTTCTCTTTCCCTTCTCCACCAATTTTGGGTGATGAACAACAAGTGTACCTGGACAGATTGTTCATGGTAGTGAAGGAGAAAGGTGGATACGATGCGGTTTCTCATGAGAAATTGTGGGATTTAGTTGGAGAAGAATGTGGGTTGGGTTTGAGTATTGGTCCTGCTATAAAATTAGTTTATAACAAGTACCTATGTTCTATTGACGCATCAGTGAATGAAGTTGTTAAGAGCAAAGTAGCTCATGAATATGATTTGGTTGATGAAAGGGATAAGTCCAAAAAGCGATGGATGGAATTGCAGGTAGAGTCGATAGAGTTTTTGTCTGGTTGTGCCGAGCATGGTGTTGATGCTGGCTCTATAGATTGGAGGAAGTTGTGTGTTTCTACCAGGCCTGTTTCGAGTTTTAGGTCTGGTATTAGAGGAGTATTAAAAAAAGGAGGTTTAGAGTCAAGGGGCAAACCAAAAAGTTGGCAGGTAATGTGAACAAAATATAATTATTTGCTATTAAAGATGGAGAAAAATTAACAAATGTTTAATTGCTTCATTAAATGCACATTTTGCCGCCACACGCTTGGAATTTCATATACATGAAATATTTAAAATGGCATAAAAGTTTTAAGTAAATACACATATTTTTCAATCTATATATGCAACAAGTTACTTGTGTGCTACACACTTGTGATTGTTTTTTCTTCTCAAGTGTATTTGTGTTTGAATGTTTAATCGTTATTGTATGCTCTTGTTAATCTAGACTTTCATTTCATTTTGATCGCCACTTTGGATGCAAGGATACTTATGCATTTTATTCTCTAAAGGCAAAGAGAGAGAAAAAACCTCTGGTTTGTTGAGGTAATCAAACTGTTGTAACATGGATCACATGGAATTAGCCTATAATGTTGTCAGTCATTTTTTGTGCTTAGAACATATATTATGATTGTTATTTATTTATTTATTTTGATCGGTGCTTGTGTTTGTCATTGTGTGCCACTACTTTCTTTTGGAGTATCCATGTATGTATTCTCAAACTGTGTGGACCTAGCACATTTCCACTAGGGCAAACCCATATTAGTCTAACATGTGTTTTGTTTATAGAATTGGATATAAAATCAAGAATGTTCACAAACTCGCAACTACCCCAAACAGGACCTTAAGAGCTTTAGCTCAAACTTGCCTCTTTTATATTACTTCTATACTAAAATCTGTGATGTTGCTTTTGATTGGAAAAAAAATGTTGGAAGCTAATTTTTTTTTAATTGGAAATGCATTTAGGAATTAAGGACAAATATTTAATATCCCCTTGATAAGCACCTCCAAGTAGGATAAATAATTAGGGAGTAAGAATAAATAGTTTGTATGTTCCTTTGTATTCTCACCTTCGATCTCATACTTGTTATTAACCCAGTTTACATGTTTTGTATAGTCTGGATAAGTCACGCAAACAACTTTCAATCAATTATTTTCCCTTTTCAAATCATAAAAAAAAAATCAATAAAAACCGTATGAAAATATTTTTCATGGTATTAGTCTCTTCCCATAAAACTCTGCTAAAGATAAAAAAATCCTTTGTTATAGACCCCACATCAAATGTATCTTTTGTTTGTAAATGAAGGCTGCCTTTTTTCCTATTTATAAGCACTTAAAAAATAAACCATGCGGATTAAGAAAAGTTCTAAAATTTTGAAAGTGCATTGATATTGAAAATATTTAGATGTCTTTCTAATTTTACCAATATTTAAAACCTAGTAGGTTCACTTTAAAACCCAACTCCACTACCCTTATTAATAAGGGGCAAAGATGAAAAATTAGTATAAATATAATGCTCCCATTTTCTATGTCAAATGCTTATAAGAAGGAAAACTATATATATATATATATATATATATATATATATATATATATATATATTTTTGCTTTTCGTTCTAATACATAGAAATGGAAGTAGTAATATTTTTATCTATTATTATTACTTCATTATATTATATGTAGTTCGTTAGCATAATATAATTAGATTTGAAGGATTGTTGCTATGTTTTGACTTATATGCATTATTTTTGTAAATTATTTAAATACATTTTTAATCTTGGTAAAATATGTGAAATTCAATTTTGCTGGCTTTAAAATTTTTGTTTTGTCAGATGTTTATGCCCTTGTTTTTTCTATTTTTTTCAGCTCTAAATTTACATTTTATTTTCTTTATTTTTGTTGTCAACACTGTTTTCCTTAAAAAAAGTTTGAAAATCTAAGTTTAAATCAAAAGCCTTTATGATGGGAAAATAACTCCTAAATTATTGGTTAAATTATGATTGAACATGGAAAAAATAGCCTGTTATTAGTTAATCTAATAATTAATATTATATATGAGAAAAATTTACAAAATATCAAAAGTTGTGTTGTTTCATTTAAGGTTGAAGAGTTGTCTTGTTTTAAATTGATTAAATTTTAAGGACTAAAAATGTGACTCTTCAATTAAAAGGATGTGACTCTTGAATAAAAGACATCACTTGAAAAGATATGAATATTAAAAATTGTTCATTTTATTTTGTTAAATTTTTAATCTTGTACCAAACATTAAGTAAATTAAGGTTTTACGTGCGTATGTTTAAAGCATAATGTGTTGTTCATTTTAACCGTCACTAAACACATTATATGACATAATATCCCGTTCTATTCAATGGTTACTAAACACATTTCATAATCTATTATGTTCCAACCCATTTCATTTTGTTCCACTCCATTATGTTTGTCAAGTTATTATTGAATATAAAAATGAGGTTAATTTTAAGTGTCTTTTAAAATTTCTAATTTATTTGAGATCACAAATATTTAAAGGACTAGTTTAATCTATTAAAAGTTCAAATGGTTAACGCTTAAGTTAAGTTTCCAATTAAACAGATGGGCTCCACTTGGGTTTCTCCTGGTGTATGTGGCAAGTGGATGTTTTTCTCAGTTCTCTAGGCTCTTATCGGTTTTTGTTGGTTATTTGTTTCTTGTTTGTACTACTGTTTGTGGTTGTTACTGCTATGGATCATTGAAAGGAGTTCACATTTGATGAGGTGGAATAGATTATAATCGATTTATCGATATCTAATGGTAAAGGGGGCACAAAGATTAAGGAGGAAGCATGGTTGGTCACTAGGGTTATTACACAATTTGCGTTCAACGTAATATTAAAGCATTCAAATCAATGTTGATCCATATTTGGAAACTGAAGAAGGGTGTAGAGGTCCAAGATGTCGCTAAACACATTTTTCCCTTTCATTTCTTCTTGAAGAGGGATTAGAATATGTTGATGAAACAAGTTTCTTGGTCCTTCCATTGTATTCTGGTGGGCATCAACGAATTAAAATCTTGATGAAAACCCTAAGGGGCTGTTTGGTTTACATTTTCATTCCCTGTTTTCAGTCTGTTTCTGTTTTCTGAAATTTTACAAAGGCATTTCCAGTTTTTCCTTTGTAAAATTTAAGAAAACAGAACATGAAAACAAGAAATGAAAATGCAAACCAAACAACCCATAACATTGCAGATTTGTCTTATACTCTTTTATGGGTTCGAATGTATGATCTTTCTCTAGATATGATGTTTAAGGCTCGTGAGCATACAATCGGAAACAAAATTGGAACTTTTGTCAATTGAGACTCTCATCAGAAGATGATGCGTAAGGCTAGGCAAAGTGAAGGTAGCATGCCTATGGCAAAATGAAGGTTTTCTTCAAATATGAAACACTAATAAACTTTTGTTATGCTTCTAGACAATGGGATCGCCTGATGATCTATATGAAAAACTTAATCCGTGTCATATTAGATGATTCAATATTGTAGCTCTTCTTGACCTTTTTGATGACTTGTTGTTCTGACTTGTTACTTCATTCTCAGATTATTGTTCAAAATATTATTAGCCTAAGATTGGTTTGGTATTATTGATTAATTAACTAAAATATCTCATTAATAAAATAAATTAAAGTATCACATCATGAAATTATGATTCTCATAAGATAATTCTATCCTAGCAAGGAACATTGGCATTGTAATGGGACTGTTCCTAACTCTTTCATCAAGAATTTTTATTTATTTTTATTTCATTTACAAATGTTAAACCAGTACCATCTTACTTAAGAGCAAACATGTATCTATCGAATAACTACTCGTTAGTTAAAGAAATGAATCTTTGAAATTTGAAAAAGTAAATTAATTTGGTCTTAACGTCAATTTAGCAAAAAATAGATCAATTTATTCCACATATTTAGAATATTGTTCTTGCTTAAGGTGATAGATTAAATTAATTTGTTGTTAATATTATTTTTAAAGACTGAATTAATTTTTTTTTTATAATTTCAGAGTCTAACACTCTAACTTCGTTGCCGGTTATTAATTTTAAGGACTAATAATATTTATTTTGCATAATCATTCAAAACGTCTCATAAAATAAAAGTTAAACAAATAAAAGTACATCAAACCTTGGCAACGAGCTTCTTAAATTATTACAAGAAGATAACCATTTAAACTAATAATATTTATTTTGCATAATATTTATATATTTTTACATTTACATCTAAATTGTTAGAAGAAGATAACTGTTTATGTTGCAAAAAAAAGTATATCAAACCTTGACAATGAGCTTCTTAGATGCAATACATAATATTTTTGGCATCCCATAATTCATTCTTGTGATACTAAGATCATCACACCTAGGCGTGGAAACTGCCACGCCTAGGCGGCCGCCAAATCGACCAAAAGAAAACCAAAATGAGAAAAAATAAAATAAATACAAAAAGATAAAACAAAGAAAATTAAAATCTACAATTAATAAAAATAAAAAAAAATAACGAACAAAAAAACAAAAATATGACTTAAAAACTAGAGTTATCACACCCCATACTTAGTTGTTTACTTGGGACCCCAAGTAAACAAAACAAGGACAAACTCAAAATTAATAACAAGGCACAAACAAAGAACAAAATGAGAAAAACAAAAAAAAAATACTAAAATTTCAGGTTAAGGTTAATAAAAGCCTAAAACCTACTACACAAAAATAAAAAGAAATAAAAAAAAGATATAAATCAAAAGAAAAACAACTCCCCTACCATCATTAGTGAACTAGATTTCCCTCGTAGCATTTTAAATGCGTCATCAGTAGTGTCCTCTCGAAATCCACTGCTCCATCATCAGATCAAAGTCATATTTAATCTAACCAAGTGACTGAAAACTAAAATAAACCAAAAACTAAATAAGCTAATAAGAAAAATATTAAACACAAAGACAAATAAAAAAAATTCAGAGATTTCGTTTTACATTCACTTCTAAATTGTTAAAAGAAGATAACCGTTTAGCTTTCAAAAAAAAGTACATGAAACCTTAGGAATGAGCTTCTTAAATGCTAACCAGAATATTTTTGGCATCCCATAATTAATTCTTGTGATGTTAAAATCATCACACCTATGCATGGAAGCCGCCACGCCTAAGCGGTGACCAAATCTACCAAAAAAAAAACAAAATGAGACAAAATAAACCAAAGCAAAATAAATACAAAAAGATAAAACAAAGAAAATTAAAACTTAAATTAGTAAAAGTAACAATAAAATAACTATAAAAAACAAACCGAAAAATGACATAAAAACTAGAGTTATCACACCCCATACTTAGTTGTTTACTTGGGCCCCAAGTAAACAAAACTAAGACAAACTCAAAAAGAAATGACAAGGCACAAACTGAGAAAATTGAGAAAAATAAAAAGAAAAAACCCTAAAATTTCCAGTTAAGGTTAATAAAAGCCTAAAACCTACTACACAAAAATAAAAAAAAATAAAAATAGATATAAATTAAAAAGGAAAACAACTTTCCTATCATCATTAGTGAACTAGACTTCCCTCATAACATTTTGAAGGTGCCATCAGTAGTGTCCTCTCGAAATTGACTGCTCCATCATTAGATGAAAGACATATTTAATATAACCAAGTGACTGAAAACTAAAATAAATCAGAAACTAAAAAAGCTAATAAAAAAATATCAACACAAAGACAAATAAAAAAAATTCAGAAATTTCTTTTTACATTTACTTCTAAATTGTTAGAAGAAGATAACCGTTTAGCTTGCAAAAAAAATTACATGAAACCTTGGGAATGAGCTTCTTAGATGCTATCCATAATATTTTTGGCTTCCCATAATTTATTCTTAGAAGGCCTCCAAATCTACGAAAAAAACAAAATGAGACAAAATAAACCAAAACAATATAAATGCAAAAGGACAAAACAAATAAAATTAAAACCTACAATTAATAAAAATAAAAATAAAATAACTAACAAAAACAAACTGAAAAATGACTTAAAAACTAGAGCTATCACACCCCATACTTAGTTGTTTACTTGGGGCCCCAAGTAAACAAAACTAAGACAAACTCAAAAAGAAATAACAAGGCACAAACAGAGAACAAATTGAGAAAAATAAAAAAAAAAAACTCAAAAATTTCAAAGTTAAAGTTAATAAAATCCTAAAACCTACTATACAAAAATAAAAAGAAATAAAAAAACCGATATAAATTAAAAAGGAAAATAACTCCCCTATCATCATTAGTGAATCAGACTTCCCTCATAGCATTTTGAAGGCGCCATCAGTAGTGTCCTCTCGAAATCCACTGCTCCATCATTAGAAGATCAAAGTCATATTTAATCCAACCAAGTGACTGAAAACTAAATTGTTAGAAGATAAGCTTGCAAAAAAAGTATATGAAACCTTGGGAATGAGCTTCTTAGATGTTATCCTAATATTTTTGGCATCCCATAATTCATTCTTGTGATATTAAGATCGTCACACCTAGGCGTGAAAACCGCCACGCCTAGGCGGCCGCCAAATCTACCAAAAAAAAACCAAAATGAGACCAAATAAACAAAAACAAAATAAAAAAAAAAAGATAAAATAAATAAAATTAAAACCTACAATTAATAATAATAAAAATAAAATAACTAATAAAAACCAACTGAAAAATTACTTAAAAACAAGAGTTATCACACCCCATACTTAGTTGTTTACTTGGGGCCCAAATAAACAAAACTAGGACAAAATAAAAAAAAAAGGTCTGAAAATGTGGAAACGATTAAGCAGAAGTAGTTTCATGAGAAGGGTAATCAGGTATTAGATGCTCTGAATGTTGCAGTGAGTACTGCTGATGATCATAGCAGGGAGAAAAAGGACCTTCTTATCTGGAAGGTGCAGGCGAATGGTAATCTTGAGATGGTGGAGGAGCATGGTAATCTTGGGAGGGGTAACCTGCAAATGGATAAGGAGGAGAGGATTGAGAAATATTGGAAGAATTATAATTAATACTAACTATCATCAAACTGCATAGATGGTGGAATGTTCACAGGATGCTGGTTGTTACTTGTTACTACTCACAGGATGACAGTTACAGTATTGTAGGTGGCTTGGACTCGGAGGGTGTCAGTACGTGAGCAGTTTTGCAGTCCTTTCTTGTTACTTAGTAGTCATTAGTGTCTTTGTATGACTACCTTAACTGGACACATGTGTATTCTCTGAATTGTAGTTCAAACATTGATGTATATATTCATATTTTGATATATGTATATATATTGTTAAATTTCAGCTGTGTGTTTATAAAAAAAAAAAAAAACTCCCCTAAAAATCTAGTTGCTATCATTCTATGTTCACAGGATCCTGGTAATTATGTGACAAATCAGATTCTGGTCTAGGACTAGTAACTGTAGTTTCAGTAGTGCCAAGGTCCTGCAACGATAAACACTGTTGAAGATTATCAGTTCACATTCATTTATAATTGAATGGTTTACTTAATACTGTGAAAATGCATTAGATAAGAACATACCTGAACTCCTGGATGAGTCTCATGCATAAACAACTTATTCACAACAGTTTTAAGAAACTTCCATTGAGCTCTTAAAAACCGTGGATACTGCCCAACAACATACCTGTCAACAATTCTTACATAATATTACTTGCAATAACTGCTTTGTTATCTTTTTCCTTTGTGATTTCACATAGATTTAATAAATCAAAAATGACCATAACCAACAGCTTTGTTATACGTCCATCAGTCTTATAAAGTGAAAAATAAATTAAAACAATCATGCTCATGTATAAAAAAAGACAAACGCACAAGCAGCGAGAAAAGGAAAATATAAATTATTGAGTAACTATAACTCAAAAACTCAATTGATACATGAAGACAATAAAGATTCTTGGACGACGTCCAGGGTACACTTTAATCCCTCCGAGTCATAACAAAGTCAACGTAGTTTTCCTTGTTCAACAAATTTTACATTTAAACATCTCTAAAAACCAACATGTTGTCACAAAAAATGAACTGCGTCTACAAATTAGAATGATTCATATATTCTTAAATTTAAAACTAACTTGTATATCTTGGGAAATTATATCATTTAAGCTACAGCATGAGATTCACGGTACATGTTCCTCCATCATGGAACCAGATATAGATCCTATTGCCCAGTAGAGTGTGCTCAAATTGTTCCATGTCCAATACTCACCAGTCAATTGTTTACTTAATTTCCTCAGCATCTACATTTACATGAAAAAAGTTAGACCATCAGTATCATGATTCAACAAAATTGATATCCTGGTTTCTACTATTTGATCTGTATACAAAATCAGCTTAACACACAAAGCAGCAGAGAAAAATAATTTTCTTTCCCTGCAAACAACCAAAGGAACAGTGCTTTTGATTTACACTTTTACATACCTGCTTCTTAGTATCTTCATGGTCAGGGTGAGTCTCCCTCATAATCTGCATAATTATACATTGATGCGAGATTTATGCACAAACTATATAGATACCTTCCATTACATTCTCGGCTTCCCATAACTCTTTCTTGTGGTATTCAAATCACGCCTAGGCGTGTGGCAAATCTGTTAAAAAACCTCCAAAATGAGACAAAATAAAACAAAACGAAATAAATAATATAAATAATAAAAAGATACAGAGAAAATCAAAACCTCCAATTACTATAAATAAAAATAAAATAACTAAAATTAAGATTAAAACAAATAGAAAAATTGCTAGACTTGTCACAACCCACATTTACTTGTCCCCAAGTAAATAAAACTAAACAAAAATAAAAAGAAATGACAAGTCACAAACAGCACACAAAATGAGAAAAATAAAGAAACACCAAAATTTCAAGTCAAGTTAAAGTTAACAACAACCTAAAACCTACTGCACAGAAATAAAAAGAAAAAGAAAAACAAAGATGAAAGAAAAAGGAAAATTACTTCCCTATTATCATTGGTGAATAACACTTCCTTGTTAGTATTTTGGAGGCATCACTAGTAGAGTCATTTGAAAATCCACCGATGTATCATCAATTGTAAAGTCATAATCAATTCACCTAAATGACAAAAAAATAAAATAAACTGGTAATTAAGTACAGAATATAAATTAATAGATAAAATAAGTGTCTTAAAAGATGGTTGCTAAAATAGACCTCTAAAACATAGATAAATAGACACTTATCACAACCACAAACTTACCATTTTCTTGTCTCCAACCAAACATCAAAATCAAACACAAGGGACAAAACAAATTGGCATGGCATCAATCCTATAATTCATTCAAAATTCATCATGCACCTAAACTCCTTAGAATTATGCATGCATCTCCATTGAAAGTCACAAACTCAAGAGGGGGTGAATTGGGTGGTTAAAACTTTCACTAATTTTTAAGAAATCAAACAAGTCAATTAGTTCAAAGGTTTGTTAGCAGCGAATAATTAAAGAAGAGATAAAACAACAATTATAATAATTTAAAGAGTGTAGGGAAGAAAGAAGAAAATATAAATATTTATATTAGTTCAGCCACTAAACCACATCATAACCTACATCCAGTTCTTTAAATGTCATCCCATGCTTTCTTTACTATCTTCAAGCTTGAAGTAGGTACTTGAAACATTTACCAATGAGAGAAATCATTGTAGGTGGTGCACAGTCCCAACAAAGGGGGTTGAATTCAAACTTTTTAAAATTTTGCCCGGTTAATACTTCATATTCCATATGAGTCTAAATCTCAAAATTAACTTATCAATCCAAACTAAATATTCTTAGTTACAAAAGAAGTTTAAATCAAATTGAAAACGGTCTTTTGAAGTCTGATCCGAGTCTTATGAAATATGAAGTTGAAAAGAAGCTCAAATTGCAATATTCAGATTGTAAATTTAAAAACTATTTGTGTAAACAAATGAAAATCACAAATGGAAGAATATAAAAGAGCTTAAGGGAAAAGAGAAATGACACTAATTTATGACTACCTCTAATTTTCACTATCCAAGTGAGATTGTCCACTAGTCCAATTAGAATCTCAAGTATTGTTCACTATCCTTTCTAGGTCTTACAACAATGTATCCTCTTTGCATAGAGCCTCTCCAAGCTTTTAAGTAGTCTTTCCTAAGACTCTCCAACTGCAAATGCACTCACATCAGCACTTAGGTACTCTACCTAGCTTGGTTGAGTGACTCACTCACCAATTTAGTGGGTAAAACATTAGTAACTACTTGAGGAACTCAGATTTATACTCAGGTTGTGGTTATGATAGGAATTCGGCTTGAAACTAGGAAGAAATGATAGCTTGTGGTTCCTCTGCCTTGAAGTCGTGTTCTTCTTTAGTAATATAAGTTTTCCATTCGAAAAACTAGATGTTTTTGAACATTTAGATTTGTTGGAAGCAGAGATGATGTCATCATGTATTTGTGTGACAGTACGGTTGAGATCAGTTTGAGGTTCTTCTTCCTTCTGAGTTCAATTTCTAAGTCTAAGCTACTCCTAAGGATTGTGAGCTTAATCTTCTTCTTCTTTGATGGTTGGATTGACTCTTTCATGGTCAGATTCATCATTAAGATTGATTCTGTTTTAACCATCTAAAGTTGAGCAATGTTTCCCTTTTTATGTGTTCTTTCACTCTAATGTCTTCTTCAAGAAACTCATATGAATCTGAGCTATTTTCTTGAGTCTGAATTTGGATTATGATCTGTGTAGTTCTTCAGAGGTCCAGTCTTGATGCTTCTGATTCTCCAATTATAGAATCCTTGTAATACCATTTTGAGAATCTCAAGGTCTTGATATAATGTCTTCTTCAAGTCTCTTGTGATCATATTTGTGTGATTATCCTTAAAACTTGAGATATGAGCTTTATGTAGGATAAATCTTGTACTCATTGAGCTTCAAATTTGTGTAGAAGATTTGATTATTTATGATCTTACTGAGTGCTTTGATTTTTCAATAAGTGTTCTTTAACACAAGGCATCTCATATTGGCTTAAATTTTTATAATTTGTGATGGGTTATTTATTATTAAAACAAAGTATAATAACTTGAGATTTTTCTCTTAACTCTCTTCATGCCCTTTGGGATACATCGCTCTAGTGTTAGAACTTCAAGCTCTCAAGCAATTCTTGACCTTTTTCACTCTTGAGGGATACCTCACCCTTTTACAAGATAATAAGAAAGAACTCACTTTGAAATACGTTACCCTTTACATTATAGGGATACCTCACCTTCAGTCTTCGTATAATAGAAATTTGGACAAGAAAGAAACTTTCTGCATGAGTAGATAATACAACTTGAAGCACTATAACCAATGAAGCTATCACACGATAAAAAAACACATTTCAAGGCTTTAGAAAAGAGATAATATATTCGTTTACCAACCAAAAGGTACCTTAGACATTTTCTAGACCCCAATTTATTAGATAAGTTCTTTTCATGGCTTCAATGTGATAATTTTATCAAGTTATTGAATAAAAAAATGCCGTTAATTTTAAGTGTGTTTTAACATTTTGAATTTATTTGAGACCACAAATATTTAAAGGCCTAAATAAGTGTTTTAAGAATTAAATTTGTTGTTTAATCTATCAAAATGTCAAATAGTTAAGATTTAAGTTAATCTTCCAATTGAACTCTTAAATTGTAACAATGAATATAGTCTCTTTTTTCCCACTAATGGGCTCTGCTAGGGTTTCTCCGGGTGTAGGTAGCAAGTGGGTATTTTTCTCAGTTCTCTAGGCTCTTATCTACTTTCCTGTAAGGGTTTTTTGGCTGTGTCTACTGCGGTTGATCGTTATTATTACTGACGACCATTGAAAGGAGTTTACATTCAATGAGGTGGAAGAGACCAAGACCGATTTAGCAATATCTTATGGTAAAGGGGGCTCGAAGGTTAAGGAGGATGAACACTTGGTTAGTAGGGTTATTACATGGTCCGCATTCAACGTTAAAGCATTCAAATCAACGATAATCTAGATTTGGAAACTAAAGATGGGTGTAGAGGGCTGAGTGCTTGTAGCTTCAATGGCATAAGGAGGAGCTCTTGGAGCTTAAGGAGAGGAGTTCCATCTCCGATTGGGTAGATTTAGGAGTAGAGTAGTGTGAGAATATGTGTGTTTGACCGATAAAAAAAAGATGGGTGTGGAGGTCTGAAATGTTTCTAAATACCTTTTCCCTTCCATTTCTTCTTTAAAAGGGATTGGGATATGGTTATGTAACAAGGGCCTAGGTCCTTCAATCGTAATCTAGTTGTTATCAACGAATTGATTCTTCATGAAAACCATAATGCTGTCTAACTTCTACGTACTCTTTTATGGGTTTGAATCTATGATTTTCCTCTAGATATGATGTCTAATAATAATGGTGGACAAATACAATTGCAAGCAAAATTGGAAGAATGTTTGTGCATTGGGACTCAAAAGATGATATAAGGCTAGGCAAAGCAAAGAGAGCATGCCTATGGGACTCAAAAAAAAAATTATAACATTTCCTTACTAATAATATTTTCTTTTACAAACTAATAATTATTTTTACTAAATATTTTTAAACAAGTTCATATATCAGTGTTCAAGACTATCAATTATTAAAATCGTATTCAAATATAAATTCAATACTAATCAAATAAATGTATAAAAAATTCACAAGTTAATAATAAAACAATAACTTTAATAAAACAAATAAGTGTGATAGTGCAATCAATTAAACAAAATAAATAATTCATCATAGTTGTATATATCTTGAGTACTAGGCTGTCCAATCCTATTATATATGAAAATTAAATATGATTCCATTTGGTAAAACAAAATAGCCCTATTGACCGGTAAATTTTCAACAACTATTAGCAAGATTTTATGAGCCATGAAGGTTCATTTTTGACACTCATGTGATGTTGTAGAAGAAAACTTTCAATTAAGTGAACATGTCTGGTCTGATATGTAGTTTTGATAAGAGGATAAGCACAACGGTAAATATAATTTTCTTTAAATAAAAAGAAACAAAATGGCAGATAATTTTGAAATATAAATGTAAAATTCTACACCATTAGAGTTCTGCAGCTTACCTAAGACATAGGAGCAACTTGGCCAATCTCTATTTATCCATTGTGACATGTTTGTGGTTCTTTCTCTTGTTATATTACATACATATGGAAGCAATAGAAAATATCAAGTTGATTTCCTAGAGTTTCATTTAACTTTTTTTTTCCTGATTTGATACAAAGTTTCAAATCTGAGGCAAAATACAACATCAATAGGATTATATGGAATTACTTGAATGCATTGATAGGTTAGTCATCATGACAATCTAGTATACTAGAATGAAACACAACAATTATTCAAAGTCTAACCGTGATAAGTATATAGAATTTGTGCAATCCTTGGCCTATATTAGAGTCATGTAATGGCAGCAAATGGTAAAACTTGCCTTCTGAAAGATGTTCAAATCCCAAATCTACAATGGCTCGAAGAAGCTCTGTTTCAACTGGAAGTCTCAAAATCTGAAACTATGGATCCTAACGTGACAAAACCCTTTCCAATAATCACCATTTAGAAAATAAAACTTTTTTCTTCATAGAATTCAGCATAAAACTAGCTAGCCTTATCAAGCAAACTTTAATATTATATATGGTATCACAACATAATTCATGCAAACTTTCATAGAATTCAGGAATTATCTTCATCGCCACCAAGCGTCATGAAGAGGATATGCAATCGGAGGAGATGGAATCTCGCCTTTGATGAATTTCTCTTTGTTCTTGGTTTCCAAAGCAACCACCATGTCGCGTTCCCATCTATTGAAGTTGCTTTCTCTAAGAAGAGGAGTTACAAGAATGATCGTCAGATTCTCTCCGGGATGTGGATATAAAGGATTGGCCTGATTGATGAGATGATCCAATTGTTGGTTTTGGCTGCAATTGACGGCGTTCTGACAGATATTAGCCATGATCAATAGGAAATTTGAGCAAGGGAAAGAAGATTTTTGCATGGAAAACGAAGAAGGGTGTACCATCCAATGAAAATTTCATATTTCTCATTATGATTAAATTACCTAAAGATTACAAAACAAAATATGCAGCTTCATGGTGAAGTGATGGTGTCCCACAAAGAGATTGACAGTGATAACATTAGCCTTGACAAGAGGTCGGTGGCACCCACGTGTAGAGGGTGTGGAGCCCATAAAGTGATCGTTGAGTGAATGATCAGCCCACGTGTGGAAGAGTTAGACCATGGGAGGTGGAAGAGCACAAGAGATACGGCTCAATGTGACCATGAGGTGTGACCTTGGGTACTAGTGGATGAAGAAAAGACTTCCGCTAGAGAGGGAGCCATTCCAATGATTTAAGAAAATTCACACTTAGGGGGGAGTGTTGAAAGTCAAGTGTGAAGTGATGTCCCACATTGGATGGTTAAGAACTAAGTGAAGGGTTTATAAGTGAAAAGGTCCTTGCACCTAATGCCTTAAGGTTTTGGGTTGCATTGTGGTGTCCTTTCCTTATGAACTTATTATATTAGTTTGTATTGTTACCTTGGGGGACAAAGTACTTTTTTTTTTGCTATATTTGGATGTTGTAATTGGATATTATCTTCAATATGAACTTATTTTATTGCATAACTGATGTTATGCAGTATTTATTATAGTATTTTTCTTAAATAGTTCTAGAAAGTATGATAATATTAAATTTTAATACATTTAATTGTCACCGATTCGATGACCGATTCCACCACCGGTCCAACCACGGTCTAACCATTGAACCGTGAACCACTGCCTCAACTAGTTTCAATGATCGGTCCAGTTTTCAGAACATTGTTAAATACATATTATATTATGTTTTGGTAACACAAAGCAACAACATTATGGAGAATTTGGTGGAAGGCAGATAAGAAAACAATAAAATGAATGAGAATGCTGATTTTTTTCATGAGTATTAGCACTACTAGATATTGATAACATAAGTGAATCAAGAGATTATTCTAGCACTTTCCAAGAAATTACAAATACAACTGCTACAGATGACTCAATTGGTAACTTTTTTTTCTTTTGGATTAATAACTTGATTGCATTAGTTAGCATGTAACTCCATTAGTTACATCTTAATAACAAATGCACTAAGTTAATGTATACAAAAGAAAAAAAAGCTTACCCACTAGATCATATGCAACAATTGTACTTGTGATGGCTTGTAAAGTGCTGGAAAAATCACTCGATTAGCTTATGTTATCAATATCTAGTTGTGCTAATACCGATGAAAAAATAATCATTATCATTTATTTCAGTGTTTATTTTTCTGCCTTCCACCAAACTCCCCATAATGTTGTTGACCGGTGTAACCAAACCACAATAATATTAAGGAGAATTATTAATCCTTTTTTTTTTTGCACTTTTAACATTAATTCCCAATCAATCACAAAAAAAGGAAAGAAAATGTCATAGTTTAGATCTATATATATATGGAGACACATGCATACACATTACCATTTTTAATTTAAATTTTAAAGGACACTTAACCTTGACAAACAATGACTAGTATGTCATACAAATCCACAAATCAATTTTCTTTAAATTGTTTACAGTATAAACCTTTGAATGTGTTATTTTTACCTCGTTCTTGCTGTATGATAGAGATATACAACTTCAGTAGGTTTACTTCAAATTCAAAATGAGTTAGACAATTTTGGTTGAGTTATATAACACACTATTTGTATTTTGGATTTTTTTATATGTTACTTTCCCTAGTGTTGATTTGCTAAATAGGTCCATATGATCGGGTTCAAACAACAAGAATGAAATCAATAAATTCTCAAGCGCCGGATCTGTTTATTGTAAAGACATTTGATATTAAAATAGAGAACATAGTTACGTTATTGACAATAAAAAAGTTGAAATAATAACTTTATTAATAAACAAATTATATCCACTCAATGACCATTCTACCACACTAAAAATTCTAGCAAATTCTTACTATTGAATGACACTAATACAAGTATAACAAATCATAGGGAAATCATATTTAATTTTAAACTTAATCACTTTAATAGTGACTACCTCAATGAATGAAGTATTCTCAACTTCATTTTCATCTTTTGGTGCATTCAAGGCTGAAGATTCCACTCCCTAACCACTTCTATCGGTTATGTTAACTGCTCTTAGAGTTGGTATCAGCAAATCCTCTTGATATGAGGATGGTGAGTGAAGTTATGGTATATGGCCACTTATCTCCTGATCTAATGAAGGTAAGATAAGCTATATGACAGTTTACCACTTACCTCCGGATGAGAAGATGATAGATATATAGTAAAGTCTGGTTACCATTTGCCTACTAAAAAAATATCCTAACAAATGTTAAAAGTAGAATTTAAATAATCTTGAAAGCCAAATAAAATATCTCAGTTCAAAGAATACTCATTACATAAATGTTGAATCACTCCCATGCTGAATGCTGCAATAACACAAAATAAGGGAGAATAACTAGTCAGTAAAAAGAAAAAGAAAGAAGGTAACTAAACCATGTATATACATAGCAACGGTTGTTGAAGCTATACACTTAAAGCGGAGAATAACAAAATAAACTCACATTGAGAGAGAAACTCACGAAACTGAAAGGATGAGACAACATGCATGCAGAGGAGCCATTAGTAGTAGTGTTGGTAACAGAGGTAGAGATCTTGCGGAGAATTTTGCACACAAATGTCTCTTGATATAACGACTTTGGATGATTACTATATCAGCCTATAAAATACAAGACTATTGCAGTGACATATTATTATATGTTGTCAGAGGGGAAAATAATGTAATTGAACCAGAAGGTGAGTGACTCATGACACTGAGAGTAGGTTGGCGCATGAATCTCAAGATCTAAAGCATTATCTTCAAATAAGACCTCGTCCATTTGATATGTGCACATTGTAACAAATATCACCCACACAGCACTTATCATTTATATTCATAGAAGATTAAACATAGAGAGAGTACACACTTAGGTGAAATGGCTATGAAGCTACAGCTTCCTCAAAGGAAATCCAAGACAATCGAACAACGCAACTACACAACTACACATCCATAGCTTTCTTCTATGTTGGGAAGATTAGAACTCCTTTAACTAAATTATTGCAGATCTATGTGGTCACAATGGAAAATAAAGTAATTGAACAAAGAGAGAGTGAGAGAGACTCACGATTATAAGAGTAATTGACGCATGAGTCTCTAGATCCAAAGAATTGTCTTAAAATTGGACTTTGTCATTTGATTTGTGCACGTAGTAACCCGCACAACGCTTACCGATTTATACTCATAGAAGATTGGATAGAGAGAGGCACACTAGGTGAAATGGCAATGAAGCTACAGCTCCCTCAAAAGAAATCCAAGACGATCGCACAACGCAACTACACAACGGTAGATCCATAACTTTCTTCTATGGTGCGAAGATCAAAACTCCTTCAACTAAATAGCTGCATATATATATATATATATATATATGGTCATAATGGAAAATAACATAACTGAACAGAAAGAGAACGAGAGAGAGAGTAAGAGACTCAAGAAGTTGAGTGTAATTGGCACTTGAATTTCAGGATTGAAATAATTATCTTATAATCAGACTTCGTCGATTTCATTTGCTCACATTGTAACAACAATTTATCTATCAGAAGATAAAACAAGGGGGAGAGAGACAGCATATACATGAAATGGCAATAAAGTTGCAACTCCCTAAGAAGAAATCCAAGACCAGAACTGCTTCAACTAAACAGTAGGGCTATCTTAGTGCTTTTATAGTGTTGAAATTGTGGTCAATGATCACTTTTAGTTTCTGTGGTTGATGTGAGGTGTTTCTTGACAATTAAAATATTAACATGATTGATTAAATCAAATAAATAAGACAAAAGAAAAGTGACATGAAAAAAATCTTAATTTGTATTTAGGCGCATGACATTATCTATCGTTAAACTGCACTCAGACCCAGATCTATACATTTTGGGGCCTTAGGCAAAATTCATGACAAAGTCCTATTTATATATAACATATCACTTTTTATTTTATATCTTTAATCTTTTTAAAATAAAATTATTTATGAAGGTTTTATAATCAACCAAATCTCAATAGATAAAATTACTAACTCATTTATATACATTGTAAAACATATAGTTACTTTCAAATATGATTTAATTAATTTAAATTCTGTAAATATTTTTCAGGGTTATCAATATTTTAATTTGTAAATTATCCATTTAGAAAATAATGTAATATTTTTATATAATTTAATATTCTAACAAAATATTAATTTTACTTGTTTAATACTTCTTTGAATAAAGTATTATTGTGTGGATAAAAATTATTTAAACATACTATAATATATTATATTAATAAATTATTTTTCAATAATTAACACTTAATAATATTATTAAATAAGGGACTGTAGGCGGCTGCCTTACTTGCCTAAAACAAGATCCGGACCTGGTGCACTTGTATATACGGGTGGCAAAATAGCTCGTGGGTCAGCACAAAATAGGCGGGCTGGGCAGACCGTTGAGGACCGCCAACCCAATGTAGTCCACCCCGTCTAACCCACTAGCCCAGCGGGCTAAACCAGTGGTGGGCCGAGCTGACCCACAGACTATTTTTTTCGGTGTATATAGGAGCTTGGAATCTTAGGATTAAAGTTTTTTTTTTAAAAAAATGTCTAATTCAATCAAAAAAACATAACTGGGCTAAAAAACAAAAAAATATTAAATACCTTATGTCCATAGTAAAAAAAAAAACTAAGTTCAAAGGCCCAGTTTTATAAAAAAAACTGTCAATAGTCCAAAAAAAAAGAAACAGACCAAAAAAAAGCTTTTCCCATTTTTTTTTGGTTTTTTTCTTTTATGGTGGCGGGCTAGCAGGCCAACCCACAGCCTATGCGGGCTTGTGAAATATGGGCCGAGCCAATGTATTGGAATCGAATAGCTTTGACGGTTTGGCCTGACCCGTTTAATGGCGGGCTAAATGGGTTGGCTGACCCGTTTTGCCACCCTTACTTGTATAGTGTTTCACATCGTGGTAGGTGGTCCATTTATCACTAAAATTAAAGAAAACTTTGAAAATTAAACTATTAATTATTTTCTAAAAATACTATTTGAAAATATATATCTGATAAGATGAGCCATTAAAAGAGAACATAAATAAGACATCTAGAAAAACGACATGAAAATAACTTAACTCATATTAAGGCGTATGATAGTACCCTTTGTTACATTTGTATGTTTGTAGTATATTTGATCCAGGTGGTGTGAGATATTTTTAAAAAATTAAAAATGTCTACCCAACTCCAATTTCTCATAAAAATTAAAGGGCAATTTGACAATTAAAAATTAATTATTTTTCTAAAAATATGTTTTAAAATTTTGTAAGAGATAATATGGTCCATTAAATTAGAAAATAAAAAAAATAGAAAAAAATAAAATGTAAAGATCACCTTAACTCATATTGAGGCATATATATGAGAGTACCTAATGTTAGAATGTGCTTGTATTACATAAGATATTTTTAGAAGGTTGAAAATCCCACCAACCCTCCTTTCGGAAAAAAAATCAAGTGAAATTAAATAATTAAGATATTAATTTATTTTTTCTATGTCTTTTTTATTTATTTTCTCATTTAATAATGGACTATCTTATAACACACACTTAAAGTTTTAAAACTTTATTTTTTATAAGACGATGAGCCATTTTTAAATGAGGAAATAAGAAAGGACACAAAAAATCAGTGAAATAAAGTAGATATTAACTTGAATTTATGAGTATGAGAGCATTAGATTACATTCGTATGTGTATTTAGGTGGTCTAAGGTGTTTCCAGAAGATTAGAAATTCCCATAAACTTCCATTTCTTGCAAAAAAATAGAGAGAATTTTGGCAATTAAAATATTAATTGATCTTTTAAAAATGCGTGACAAAATTAAGAAGACATGAGTAAACTAAAATGAAAAAGATCTTCTTTATTTTCTCATTTTATCATTTAAAATTTTAAATCATATTTCAAAATATAAATTAATATTTTAATTATCAAAATTCTCTTGAATTTTGATAACAAATACTCCCTTCGTTCCTATTCATATGTCACCTTCTAAAAGTATTTAGTGTTCCTATTTATAAGTCTTTTTTTTAAAGTTTGTGAAGCATTAAATAATTTTTTCATCATATGCCCTGGCTGTATTTAATGAGTTTACAATTTTTAACAATAGTGTCAACCAATTAGGGGGGCGAGCGTAGTATACTAATGGAGGGGCCTTGGCCTCCCAAAGTTTTTATTTGTATGAATATTTTATATCTGATATATATTTTGTCCCCCTCCCACCCACCCCCAAATTTTTCGTATTTGGCCCCCAAATATTTTTCATAGTTAATTACAATAAAAAGTCTTAAGGTAAGGTTGACCACATGGATCATACGTTATTATGTTTAATCATAAACTATTATTTTATAATCATATTTTAAAAAAATACAAATATTTCACTTACTAAGGTAGTAGAGTATTTTTAATTTGGTGATTTATTTTTAGAAATATTAATTCATATTTATAGTTAATACATCATACTTTTATATACCTCATCATCAAAATAACTTTAGATATAAATTATTTTGAAATTGGAAAAGAAGTTAGTAGACGTTAAATAATATTTTTGTTTTCAAGGTATAACAATATTTTTGTTTTCAAAATAATTTTGTTTTTATATAGCTATAAAATTGATTCATTCTAAAGCATTCAACCCTAAAAATTACAATTGTAGAGAATATTTTTTGTAACAAAAAAATCAAAGACAAGAGTTTAAAATAAAATTGGAGATGAATTCTTAGATATTATAGCCCAAATTCATGCATTGGTGCATTAGACTTTAAAATATTATTGAGTTTAACTTTCTTAAATAATTATTAGAGGAAGAAAATGCTTGAATTTTTTGTTTCTAGAAGTTGATTTTTCATTCTATTTTTTTTTATAATTTTTTTATTCAAACAAAATAAATTATGTCGTTATATGTGTTTTTGTTTTCTCTTATTTTCTTTTCTCTCATCCAAACAATAGCTAAACAATGACGGTAAGTTTTTGTCTTGGTTGCTTTAATTTATATTTTATATTGATAATATATAATTATTTTAAATTATGATAACTTATTATTATGTTTAGTATTTAATTTTTACCCTAGTATTTGCCCTCCCCCCCTAAAATTCGAGCTAGCTCCGTCCCTGCAACTAATAGTATAGTTCCATTGGATAGAGAATGTGAGGAGAGAGATTTGTAAAATCAAATAAATAAATAAATAAGAGTAGTGTTGAAAAGTCAACATAAATTTTGTTAAATTCAATACCACCAACTAATTTTAACTACTTTTCGTAAGATGTGTGAATTAGTTAGAAGTGACTTATGAATAAGAGCGGAGAGAGAAAATGATAATGGTAGGAATATCTATTCTAGAAATACGATAGACCAACCGAATACACATGTTCTAGAATAGATATTAAATAGTTAGAAGTGACTTATTATTTATCTATGAAATTTAAAGTAAATTATGTATATTAAGCAATTATTATTACAGCTTCACTAGGACTTTTTGATTTATCTATCAATGGTTTTAGACCAAGTTAAAAATATGAAGTATATAGTATCGTTAGAGGCCTATGCTTAGACTACTCTCTAGGACTATGCTTGGATGATTCCTTAGCTGTTTGATTTATCTGTCAACATTTCATGGTTTGAATTTTGTCTTGATTTTGTAGCCTCTTGTCCTCTCTCCCTCACATAAATTATCCAACAGCTATAGTTCATGTCTCTGTTTGAGCTTTTTGCTTTTTCTATAGATTTATATTATTGTCTTTTTTGTTATTGTATTTCCTACTATTTTGATTCTCCAATGGATTTATTAAATAATCATGGATAACTCAAGAAGTAAAGGATGGATGTAATGTAATAGAGTTAGTGAAGAATATTTGAATGGAGTAGAACAATTTTTAGATTATGCATTTCGTGAACAATCTAGAGAAACAATTCTGCGTCCTTGTAAAGAATGTGTGCTGCACTACTTGGTAAACCGGGCTGCGGCTTATGATCACCTTGTAGTTAATGGTTTTATGCCATCATATATATGATACTTGGTTTTGTCACGGGGAGCCCATGAGTGTACCAAATTGTAGGGAAGAAACAAATAACCAAGAAGAGGCCTTATAGGAAAGAGTATGTCAAAAAGTCTCTAGGGAAGAAATGGAAATATTACAAATGTGATTTGAAGAATACTATATAGCCAAGTATAAGACTAAAGATGCCTTAAAAAATAGACCAAATGGTATACTAAGGGATCAATGACCGGTCTTGTCTCTTATTGGGTTTCTGATAAAGCAAAGGTAATATCTTTTATTTTACTATTATTATTATTATTATTATTATTATTATTATTATTATTATTATTATTATTATTATTATTATTATTATTATTATTATTATTATTATTTTAGCTTTTTTTTTTCATTATGTCTAGGTAATATTTCTTATTAATTCATTTGTTTAAATGTTAGAAGTATAGCCTAGCAAATCGAAGTAATAGGACAAATCAAAATATGCCTCACACGGAGGATCCAAAAGCATTAGAACTTTGATGGATCATGGATGAAAAGGTAAAATATAATAGTTTTGACAACATAAATTTTTATCTTCTCTTTTGCTTAAAAAATAAAATTTATTGTATTTGAGGTAGTGAGTCAATTACTCCATGTAACCTTCTCAGAGTTCTAGAGTTTGAGGTGTGGAGGCTAGGTGTCAAATTCTTAGGAGTAATGTAAATACATGGGGGTTAGAATGTACTATTGATTATGATTATTGATTATGATTATTGCAAACTGTTTGGGTGAATGTAATTGATGATCAAGATATCTTCCTCAGGTGTCCATGGACCTTTTTTGAGTCCAGTTTTGTGGCAGCAAGGTGTTCTTCCCATTTTGAAATGATGAGAATAATGAGTGTGTTGTACGGTGTGGATGATCTCTAAAAGTGCAGTTGAAAAGTGCACTCAAAATTCAATAACCAAAGATTGAAAGAGTGCTCTCAAAGAAAGTAAACTTTATGTAAAGGTAAATTAAAATGGCTAAAATATAACTTTACTTCTTTTTCTTTTAGAGGATTTTTATTTTATTTTATCTTTTTTATTTTTATTTTTTATATTATATTGACCACCTTAGTATCTATGTTGTTTGACTTTTGAATTTCAGATAATTATGATTGTGTTTAATTTATTATAGTGTGCAATTGGAAGTAAGTAGCTGAAGCTCTGTGAATAAAATCAAATATGAAATTGTCTCGGTATGTAATGGAATTATGGTCCCAAATGCTCTGTGTCTAATGAAAACCAATGTTATATACTGTCCTTCCATGGGTCATTTCTCATTCCTATTTTGGTATGCTTAAGACACATACAAAATTTTTAAAAAAAATTGTAATTAAAAATGTTCATAATGCAATCATAGTATAATTGCTTGATTTACTAGAAAACCAGAAAGTAAACAGCACTAGTGAATATAGCTGATACTTTTTATTATGCTTGATTTACTTAACATAGTATTATTATTATTATTTTCATTATGGATCTATATTAGGCCAAAGATGGAATAGAATCTACACGAGCTGAGATTTTTATATTAACTAATAAGAAGCGTAAAGACAGTAGACCATTGGATGAGGAGTCAACAAAAATTGTGGTAAGATTTTTAATGCAATTTTATAAGAATTTGAGTATACTATAATTTTAATTCTGAATTACATGTAGGAGATTATACAAGAAAAGTTGAATACTGAGATGAGACGTTTGATGAACAAAGTGCTGGGAGTGTTGCTTGGAAAGGAGACGTATATTCTCAAGTTTTGGGAAATGATAAAAGTGGCTATGTTCGCGGTCTAGGACTTGGACCAACACCTTTTGTATTGTGGGGTAATAAATCTTCCTTGCCAAATATTATTGTGGATAATATGTCTAATGACATTGTCCAAAGTTTAGAGCAAGAGATAAAGGATTTAAGAGAAAAACATGATTTGGAAATAAGCTTAATAAAACAAAATCAGAAAAAGTTATTGCCAGAGATGAGTTTCATGAGGCAGGCTAGAGCATGAGAGAAGCACTAGTCTTAAAAGAAAGGAGTTGCATAACCAAAAGCCTCGGGGTCTTCTAAAGACTAAAGACAAAACTATTTCAAATACTTCTATTTTTGTTGACAATAAAAAAGATGGCATAATTTACATTTCAATATGTTAATATGTATTTTGTATCATCAATTGTAATTAATTCAGCTCAGCTTTTGACTAAAACCCATTAGATTTTAGTTTTGACATTAAATGATGTTTGTGTTTTATATAACAGTTTTGAAGAGGCTAAAGAGTGAAAGGAGCATGGATTTGGAAGTGTCATTCCATAGTAATAATATCAATTTTTTCTTAGTTTGTCATATAGATCAAATTTTATTTTATTCAAGTTAGTACTAGTAGTATACTGTATTAGTATTAGTATAATGCTGGTTTGAGGTTTGATCAAGCTACTATAAGTGTGTTGTGACTTGCATTGTACTGTATGCATTTGGGGTTTAGCCATATGTACTGTAGTACTAGTATATTGTGTCCATTATAAATTAATAATTAATGCCTTGCTTGCTTGCTCTCAATACACACATAAATGCTTCACTAGGCTTAATTTTAATTTTAATCTCTTTAATTGAGGTTTAAATAATTTTAGTCTCTATAATTTTAATTTTTATAATTTTAAAATGTTTGATTTTGACCCTATTTTAAACTATTTCGGGGAAGCACAAGTCTTTGATGAGGTAGTTTATCTTTGATGAGAGTGATGTTGAGTTATAACTCAACACTTCTTTGAAGTAGTTTTTTAGTAAGAAGTGAGAAAATTGATGAACTCTATTACTTGAAGGATATATTGCATTTTGGAAGTGAAAACAAAGCGTCCTGTCCTGGGTCATATTGGTCATAACTTGAGTTGTAGACCTCCAAATTGAGTAAAACAAAAAAACATTTGAAAGTTAAGAGGATTATCTACAACTCTTGTGAAAACCACAAAACTCAATTCTAAAAATTTAATTTTAACAAATATCCATCTTTAACAGGAATGTGCACTTAACCGAACAGTTATTTTAACACAAACTCTATCTCAGTAATTTGGCTATAACTAGAGTTGTAGACCTTCAAATTGAGTGAAACCAAAAGCATTTTAAAGCTACAAGGATTATATACAACTCTTGTGAAGATTACAAAGCCCAGTTCTAAATTTTTAATTGTCAAAAACGGAAATATTTAACAGGGACGTACACTTAACCGAACAAATATTTCAACACAAACTCTTTCTCAGTAATTTGGCCATAACTAGAGTTGTAGACCTCCAAATTGAGTGAAACGAAAAGTATTTGAAAGATAAGAGTATTATCTACAACTCTTGTGAAGACCAAAATGGAAAAATCTTTTGAAAATGGTTCGAAATTCACACTCAAGTTACGGTAGAGAAACTCACATTTTCATCAAAATTTCACCCTCTTTCCCAACACACTCACATGGCTCATATTCAGGACCAAGCACACAATTTTAACATCAAGCAAGATTCCAAATACCAATTTCATCCAGCATACACCCACAACACATCAATTAACACATAAAATTTTAATTCACATAAACATACAACACAAAACGCTTCAAATTTAATCAAGACCCAACTATCACATATTCTTCTAGCCACTCCAAGTGGAGATTAAGTTGATGGGGTTACCTTCGAGCTCTTCTTGCCCTGGCTCTTGAATGGCTATTTCTAGGGTTTAGAACTCAAGTCCAACACCTCTTTTCCTTTTCCCTTAGCTTGATTCTTGAGCTCTTGTGGTGTCCCTAAATAGCATTTAATCACAAAATTCCCAAATGAGAGTATGATGAAGAAGAAACTATGAATTAGGAGAGGAACTTAAGAATTCACTTACCCCATACTTGAAATTGGAAGGAGTTTAGGCTTAGAAACACCAAAAACCACACATGCAAGATATATCTATGGAGATTGAAGGAATGGGTTTTAGAGAGAAGTTGGAGAAAATGGAACTTAAGTGAGAGAGACGGCTGGTAAGAATGGGAAGAAGAAGAAAGCTTGGGGCTCTTGTCTTGTGTGGTCAAGTTCTCTTAAGATGGAGGGGGGGACTACTTTGCAAATTTTTAAAAATTGTAAATAGGTTCTTCCCTTCCTTTTTGTTCCATTTTTAACCCAATTTCCTAATACTTGATACTAACTTGAGCATACACTATTAATTAATTAGGGGATGTTACAATGATGATTTTAGCGGCTATTCAAATAGGAATAAACAATTGTAACCATAATTATTTTTTTCCCGGCAATAATAAAGGCCATTAATTAGTAGTGTGAAAGGTAATTAGGTTGAGGTTTTAGTGGCTATATAAATTGCCATTAACAATTAACAATTGCCACTATAAGTGAGGTCTTTTAACGACAATAAGTTAAGTCTTTACCAGCATTTGTTATAATTGTCGGTAATACTTTTACCGACACGGAATACACCGGCTATTAATTAATTGCCGGTAAAACCTTTAGTGGCTGTTTTATTGCCACTAAAACTAAACATAAATGCCGCTAAAAGTAATTTTTGTACTAGTGGTTTTGGGTTTTAGATCCTTCGAAACCTTGTTGTTTGGTTTAGGATTTGAGTTTTGTAGCAAAAATTGGATGAAAATAGCAAGTAGTTGTTAGAGGCGCGTTCCAACGCAGTTGCTGGCGTCCCAACGCGCATACAAGCTACGGAGCTACCTAAAGGGCGCGTCCCAACGCGGGAATGTGCGTCCCAATGTGCTCAACAACAACGTTTTTCAGCGTTCCAACGTGAAGCAGCGCGTTCCAACGCGCTTATGCCGTGTTTTGGGCACATTTTTTATCGTTTTGGGATCTTAGACATGTATAAATACCTTGGAACCTCTTGTAAACTAAGATTTTGATGAATTAGAAATACATTTTGTGAGTTTTCTCTTTTTATATTAGGGTTCTTAAGCTAGGTAGCTTAGATACCTTGATTGGGTTCTTATCATTGGTCCTTAATACCAATGCGGCGAATCAAAATCGATCTTATCACTAATCTCCATGATTAGTGTGGTGATCTTCGATTCTTATCATTGATTCTCCAATCAATGTGGTGAGTCTTCACCTATATTATTATCTCTAATTTCGATTAGAGTGGCGATCCATCTTCTTCACTCCTCCACTTGTTTTCTCGATTAGCATTCTTCCAACTTCAATTGAAGCTAGATCAACAATTTTCATTGCATACTATACTAACCTGATTTTATTCTTGTGCTATATTGCGGGTCATAATAATTGATAATTTGTTCTACTCTTTTTCTTTTCCTTTAACTTGTCAACACTAAGAACTCTAGTAGTCTAGATGAAAACCAAGATTACATTTTGGTATTGATTAATAAATTTATAGTTTCCAGTTTAGTGTATCGTTGGCGATTGATAGTAAGATAATGATTAAATGTTTAATTATACTTTTGTATTATTCCTCTATTCCAGGTTATGCAAAGGAAATTCTCCAAATATAATTGTTATGCTCTTTACAGTGTCAACCTTTGTAATTATTGGTCCTATTTAACAAGTATTCTTTAATTTCATATGTCCTCCTGCTCCATGCTTGTAATCTAGACTATATATTTGTGTTGGTTTCTAAGTTTAGTCATGGTTTGGTTTTATGAAGTTGATAACTTGAAAATATTCCTTATTATGTTCTTCAATCTATTCTAATATGGCAGGTATGCTACTTTGAAGACTTAAATGTTTTAATTTAAGAATTTTACAAGAATGCAATCAAGTTGTGAATATGTCTATTTACATGAAAATTTGTACATTGAGCACTGTTGTTGAGATAATCATCTTAATGCAAATGATTTCAATATATTAGAGATGTGTCTATGTGAGTGAAATTGTGTTAATATGTATGAAGCTCGTTTCCCTTGAAGAATAATAATTATCTTGTAAAATTTAATTATACTTTTTACATAATGTGTGCTTTAATTTAGTCCTGATTGTGTCAAGTTACTTTTTTGCTTTTAATGTATTTTTCATGAATTTAGAAGTATTATTAAAAATGTTCAATTATCTTTTGCGACATTTTTCTTACAATTACTTGCACTTTGAAAAAAGGATATCAATAAGGGTTGTAGGCAACCTTTTTCTATATTAGTAACATTTTAAAAATGTTTTTAAAATTGTATTTAGCGACATTTTTAACATTCGATTACATTTTAAAAAGTGTTGTTATTTATTAAATAAATGTTACAAAATATATAAAAAAAATGTTGCTAATGATCTTTTGTGACTAATTCAAATATACATTTGCAAGAATGTGACTACTATTAATAGGCAACAATATTTTTTTTTTGTGATTTTAAGACATTTTTCAAATGCTACTAAAACTGATATATGTAGTAGTGGATTGAGTTCTTGAACAATTAGAATCAAAATTGCGTGTTATGGTATGAAAATTACAAACTAATTGTTTTGTGCAATCCCATCAGAAATTTTTGTATAGATTTTGGACCTCGAAAACGTTTGATTTTGTTTTCGAAGTCTTCATGAAAGTTGTAGTCTTAGATGTTAGGTTTCATTTGACAATGGTTTCAATCAATTTTGACATCTAAAGCTCAAGTTATGGTCAAATTACTATGATAGTATTAAATTTCTGGTGGTGTGTCAAATTGTTGGTTTCTAATGCACTTTTCACCTGGAAGAGACTTGAATTAGCCAATGACTTCTTCATAAAAGTTATAGACCTGGATGTTAGCTTTTATTTCCAACTGGTTTCATGCAAATACTCTAATTGTAACTCAAGTTATGGTTAATAAAATAGAGTTATGCCATAATTTATACTCAAATTCAAACATTAAGTTTCCATGGTTAAGTTGATTGTGAATGTGTGATTACTATGTGTAATGATGAGTGGACATTTAATTGATGTGCAATTGTGTAGAAATGATATGAAGTTGCATTACTTGATTGATTATTTTGAGACATGTACGATGTTGACTTAAATTGAGTTTCCTAGTACAAGTACAATTACAATATATGAAAAGTTTAAGACATTCAAGACATTGTTGGATAGAGTGGCAGAAATTACAAACTGGGGGGACGGTTCCACACGGTAGAGGTGAGCTCAAAAGGTGTGTTCTTGCCGGCACAAAACAATGTCAATAAGTAAAGAATTAAAGAATTTTCTTTCACTGGGGTTCTATACATTAGATAGTATTGTCAAAATATATATTTTAGAGTTTTTATGTTAAGAAAATGAGAATAAACAAGGTGTGAATCATAGCAGAACTTAGTTATACTATGAAAATCGAGAGAAAAACAAAACATGTTTTGAACAAAATGTAGTTAAAACAGAATTTAAACAAACAAGTTCCAATTTCTATTAGAACTTATAACAATGATATAAAAACACAATAAAACTTGTTACTGGACAAAAGACAAAATAGAAAGACAATGAGAAGGATTCAAAGAAGAACAAAATGCAATAGTTATGCAAACAAGTTAAAGAGTTAAAATGAAAAGGTACTGAATAACAATAGTATTGATGAACATAGATTAGAGTTTCACGAGGTGAGAAGAGGGTTATTCCTATATAGACATACATATAACCCGTGGGTTGTCCTTGGTAGTCGTTGTTATCGGTTATGTGTGTATGTGACAATAAGCGTATTAGATGAGTAAGGCGTCAACAGTTTTTCTAGGAAAGCGGCTTTGTATCATAAAATCTGTTTTCTCTCTTGGGAAACTATGATAAATACTATGGATGGATCATTGAGAATGAAAACCAATCTATTTTTTCATGTGATGTGGTGAAAACCCCATTCCTAAACTAGTGCCTAAAAGAAAAGAAATAACTAATTGACTACGACCTAAGATGATGACAAGTGTCTTATGAGTTATTGTTGCCTTCTTTGTCTTTTATTTCTCTTTTCTTGCGTTGAATTATGTTATGAGAATGCTATGTGTTTTCATGTGATTTGGTCTCTTCACTCCTTTGTATGTGGAAAAGGAAAATGCTAACTTGAGACGCTGTCATGTGTCTTACTTGTGCACTTAGACATTGTCAATTTTTTGAGTGCTTATGCATGTATCTTCATTGTAAACACTTTGCAAATTCTTGTAATATAGTAATTATCATTAAAATTGACTAAAACTGTCAAGTAACTTCCTCTTGACTATGAAAGTCAATTCAGTGCTTCCTTCATCTTTGACTTTGTCTTTAATTTCTTTCTGACTTAGTCATTCGTCTAATAATGTTGGTCAGTTTTGTTTCTTAACTGCCACACTTAGTCAATTTACACAGCTTTATTGACTATAGTCATATTCATATTTATAACTCACTCCGAGGTTAATTGCATGCTTCTGACTTATCTGTGAAAGGTATTTCAATCGTAGCCAATAACCCTTTCAACTTGGATAGTCAATAAGTCATTTTGACTTAGTTAGTAAGTAGTCTGACCTGTAGTTAGAAGTACAGTCTGACTTGCTTTAAATAAAAGTTCTGACTTATGTTCATAAGGTCATTATGACTTGTTTTCAATAAGCATTCTGACTTGCTTAAAATAAGCATTTTGACTTATGGTGAGAAGGTCATTCTGACTTGTGATCACAAGGTCATTTTGACTTGTGTCAGAAGGTCACTGTGACTTAGCTTGTTTGTCAATATGTATTCTGACTTGTGGTCAGAAGGTCACTCTGACTTTTTTGTTCATGAGTGTACGGTGCCCCGGATCCATCTCGACACTTAGGCATCTCAACAACATGCTACGACTAACGACCTTATCAAGTCACTTCAGCTAGAAGTCTTGCGACTTTCGAGGTTGGTGTACGGTGCCCCGATTCCATCTTGACACTTGGGCACCTCGGCAACCTGCTCCAACAAACGACCTTATCAAATCACTTCAGCTAGAAGCTTCGCAACTTCTGAGGCTGGTGTATGGTGCCCCGGGTCCATCTTGACACCCAGGCACCTCGAAGTTTGAAAGTTCACCTTGGCCACCGAGTTGACCATGCCTATCCATTTTTTTTAACTTATAGTCAGGGATTCATTTTAACATGCAATAGATAGCTTTGTTAATTGAGAGTTTAAAAGTATTATTTTAAGTTATTTTAATATTAAATTTGTGATATACTTGAATAAAGTATTATAATTTTTAACATATCAAATTGATCATATCATATAGTGTAAAATAAAATGTATATTTTAATATATTTTTTTATTTAGGGTCAATAAATAGAGTTAAGGAAGTTGTTACTCTATCTTTATTAATTGTCGTATTTTTTGTCCTTCTCATCAATAAATTAAATAACATTTAAGTTTAGCACAAACACACACTCACACACGAGTTTGTTAATGTATTTTCAGTCTTTTAAAAAAAATTAGTAAATATATATATATATATATATATATTAATAAGTTATAATATAAAAATACTAAAATACGGTATAAAATATAAACCATTCCAAAATATTCAATAACTATCAAAGTAAAATTAACTAAAAAGATAATTGATTCATTTTATGCTAATTGCCAATAGACATATGTCCTGAAACTATCATTGTCATTCATTATATAATAGCGCTATATAAAATAAAAAAGTAATATAAAATATATATAACGTCTTAAAAACAAAATAAGCATTGTACCAAAAGAAAAACCAAAATAAGCAATATAGATAATATTTTGATTGAAATCTATTGAGAAGATTTTGGCAAGTTCGTAATTTACTATCAATTCCTTGTATATAACAATGTTTCATGCTGTTTATTTGTGTATTTATTTATTTTTATTCTTTAATAATTATTTTATTTGACCATCATAATGTATTTTTCGGTCAACTTTACAGTTATATTGTATAACGAAATAAGTGTTTTAAATTTTGGTCCAGTTATCTACTTAGTAAGTCTTCACTAGGTCAATAGAATATTGGACTATTCAATGATGTACTGGTTCAACCAATTGACTCAACATATATTAGAATTTATAATTTTTTACTAAAAAAATAAAGCTTACCAATAAATAAAGTCATAAAATAATAATATAAAAGGTTTTTTTAACCTGTGTAATATTGTACAGGTTAAGAAACCATAAGTAGAAAAAAGTTGTTGGGAAAAACAAAAATTTAATGTGATTAAGCTTGGCATGCAATTAATACTGTATTTTATTTTTACTTATGGTTTCTTAATCTGTGCAATATTGCACAAGTTTAAAAAAAAAACCTAATATAAACATAGAAACAATATATTATTTCTTATATTTTATGATATTTTATTACACATAATTTATAAAAATAAACAAGATTAAATCAATCAAGTATATTAATTAATTTTTAATGATTTAATATTTTAATTATTATTATTTGGTATAAATAGAAAGTGATATTTTTGTTATAAAAAAAAAGAAAGTGAAATAAAAAATTAAATACTTCCCCGTTTCAATTATAATTAAAAAAATCCTCACGCTAACAAACAAAATTAGTTGATTTTATTAAATTTCCTTTATTTTATCTAAAAAATACATCAATTTCCAGATGGAAATAAATAAATCTTTAGAAATAAAATTACATTAAATTATTGGTATTGTAAATATTTTTTCATAGAATGTAATTGAAGTTACTTATTTTTTTTAAATATTATATTCTCCAAAATCTTGCTCATAAAAAAATCACTACAACATTATTATTTTTTAGCAACATTTGAAAAATATTGTCAAATTGTTAAAAAAATTGTCTGATAAATTTACAACTTTTTTAGCGCATGTTGTATAAACACTATATATTTTACTAAAAGGGTTTTAAAACATACGAAAAATGTTTCCTAATTGTCAAAAAGTGTTATCTTTTGCATTTGTAATATTTTTTTTTTGACAAATATTTTATGAAGACCATAATATTGTTAAAAGTAAATTATGTTGTAATGAGTGGAGGGAGTACAACTAGCTGACTGAAAGTTCGTGTGGTTGCTATGGGTGGATCGGCTTGATCTCCTTCCTCCATAAATGTTATTCTGACGTATATGTAATAGTTCCTACATATGTTCATCCAACCACTTTGACAACTTGGTCTTGTTTGAATTGGTTTGATTGTGCTCAATGGCATTAATAATTTAATATGTGGACGGGATCCGCAAATGGGCTGATTTTCATGCAAGTTGGTCGGACCGGACATCTAGTTATCATAACAGTGTGATTAAATGCTATAAAAATACATATAAAGTTTAGATGTTAAAATATCTATTCAATGTGTTAAAAAAAATGAATTCACAAGACTAAATGCTAATAATTGGAATAAAAAAACAAATTAGAGAAAATATCTTACATTTTTTTCACAAATATCTCCCGCCATATTATCATGATAAAAGACTAATCCTTTGAGTGTAAGTAGGTTTCCCTCCCAACTAATGTCCTCTCCGGTCTCCATCTATGGCTTTAACTCTAGTTCTCTTACTAGAATTGTAGTGTGCCTCTACCACTATTAGTATGTTTGGTAACACAAGATTATAGCTTTATTGGGAATTATAACTTTTCAAAAGGTTGTAGAGTTGTTTGGTATTTAAAGATTAAAGTCTTTGACTATAAGATTTTAGATTTTATAACTAACTAAAGCTATTTGAGATAGGTTACTCACTTTGTACTCATGGTTATCTACCTGAAAATATCTGGTTACACACGTAGAAATTTTGTTGAATTTTTATTTTTACATTGTAACCACATATTTCTACACGTGTAACCATCAAATCTGAAAAAATACAGTAATTAAAAAAATAACTATTGTAACACTTTTTTCAACTACGTAACCAATTGAGTACATTAAGTACAAAAAATTGTGAGTACAAAAATCAGGACTCCTTTTTAAAATAATTCTAATTTATAATGTAACTACACAGCTATGATATCACGGAAATAATCTCACAGCGTTAATCCAACTTCACAGTCAAAAGATTTAATCTTGTTTCCCAAACATACCCCACTTCAATACCATGTTGATGACATATCTTTGTGTAATTTAATAATAAACAAATTTTTTTATGAGTATAAAGTAATTGGTTTTTAATAAAATATATTAATTTTCCTTATGTAACATTTTAAAAGAACATTAACTACACTCTTTCATTATTTTTACTTATTTTTAATTTATAGAAAATTATTTAGTCTTTAGTGTATTCCAAATACATGTATAGGTGTAGTGCATGCATCTAATCTAATAAATGATTTTTAAAATCCCAAATTACCTTCCTTATTTTCTGAAATGAAACATTTCCTTTTATTCTTCACAGTCAAAAGCTTTAATCTTGTTTTAAACATACCCCACTTCAATATCATATTGATGATATATCTTTCTATAATTTAATAATGCACAAATTTTTTTATATATAAAGTAATTGTTTTTTAATAAAATATATTAATTTTCCTTATGTAACATTTTAAAATAACATTAACTACACTCTTTAATTCTTTTTAATTTATAGAAAAGTATTTACTCTTTAGTGTATTCCAAATATATGTATAGGTGTAGTGCATGCATCTAATCTAATAAATGCTTTTTAAAAACCCAAATTACCTTCCTTATTTTCTGAAATGAAAAGTTTCCTTTTATTTCAAACATTTAATTTAATTGTGTAACTTATTTCCTTTTTCTTGAAAAAATGCATGAGAGACACGTGGTTAAAATTATCAATTGTAAGAAAAAATGTTAAGGAAATACCCTCTCACTTAACCTTGTTTTGTAATGTCACTAACGTGTCATATCACTATTTGACTGTCATAAACCCACTAGACTTTTGTGAGAACTTGCCCTATTTCCCCAATACTTAATATCTTCAATTGTGGTTTCTCACTCATTTTGAATTTGTACTTAGTTGCTAGCAGGTGATTATATTTTCCAATGGAGAGTTGGACTGTGAGGAAGAAGAGAAGCAAAAGGGAAAGAAATGATCGAAAACCTAATTTATTCAACAAGCTCCCCAAAGAGCTACACATAGATATCCTCATGAGGGTAACATGGATGAGCATTTCGACTAGCATGTGTGTTTCTAATAAGTGGAGAGATCTTATCCTTTCTTCTTGGGTGCCAAAAGAATCACTATTGACCATTCGTTTTGAAGGTCTGCTTAATCAGTTGGTAGACAACAACAATCCAGGTATCACTCTTAGAGCTATATTTTTACTTGCGTTTCTATTCTCCTTGAAAAATTGATAGAGACTGTAATTGTTCTACCCCATAATGAAAATATTCTCTGGGCTAGCCTGTGATTTTTCTCTTATATGTTGAGTTAGGAATTTTAACATATATCAATTTTTGCGTCAATTTCTATTTTGTTCAACACTATTTTAGATGCGTGATAACATTTTATTTACTCTGGTACCTTACAGGTATGACTCCTCGTTTGCTCTCAGTGTTGGTTCAGGCTATGCTTCCACACCCATTTGATAACATGGATCATCTCCTCAATTGGTGCTCAAAGGCAATGCATTGCAAGGTCACAACCACGACTCAAAAACTTATGGATTCTTGTAACGGGTTGCTCTTGTTTTTTCATAAGGATGGAGAATTAGGTGATCATAACCTTATCCATGGAGTGTACCATTATTATGTCATCAATCCTGGCACCAACCAGTGTGTAGCTGTGTTGAAAACCGGAGGAGCACCATACTCCTATGCTGCTTTAGCCTATGACCATTTAGAATCTTGGTTTTTCAAGATTGTTCGTTTTCAAGGTCGGAGATGTCTCCATGTTTTTTCCTCTGAGACTGGTTGTTGGACAATGGTAGGGTTTAAGTTGCCTAAAGAGGTGAGTAATGCTAAATGGGTGAAAAAATGCATTTACTCAAATGGTGCGATTTATAGACTCTGTGATTCCAAACATTTAATCAAGTTTCTTATTGATCCACAAGAGAACGTGGAGAACCAAGCCGTGGCAATAGAACTCCCAACATATAATAATTTTGGTCATCTCAACAATGATAGTTGCCATAAAGACATTGCAGTGAGACACAATAGTATTTTGTATGTTCTGTCTAAAGGTACACATTTGATCATTTGGGAACTTGTTCAAGAATTTGATAACGAAGGAGGAGGCGGAGGAGTTCAATTGTTCAATTGGAACCAAATTCATGAGGTTAATGATATTCATTTGTGGGAACTTAATACTAATGGTCATTTCTTGGCTATACATCCTTATCATGAAATAGTGTTTTTCAAACTTGGAAATAACATCATTTACTATTACTCATATCTTCACAACCAAATGAGTTCTCGGGTGTTTGGAAACAAAGATTCCTTGTATCATTATCTTAAAATCTCGGGATTTCCTTTGCTTGAATGTTCTCTCCCTTTTGTCTGCTGCTTAGTGAATGAGGTAACAATTCTATCTTTTTTTAGTACCCACTATAATTTATTAGTTTATTATTGTTTGATCATTTTCTTGATTGTTTGCACTAATTAATGTGATATATGGATCATTTTTAGAAAATTATATGTTGTTCATCTTAATTAAAGGCATCAACCCATTGTGTTACACATGCACACATGAGGATATGAGATCATTATGTCATATGTGTGTGTTATGGATAAGGTTAGTAAATGACACTACCCATTACTTTTTATAAACTCGATCTAACCGTTTAATTAAAAGTTTATATGTTGTAGATCAACCATATTAAAATTCATAAATTTGAAAACTATTTGATACATTATCGGAATGTTTTGTTTAAACGTCTATTACATTATTTAAAATATAAGTAAATTTCTTATGCAATATTACATACCTACAAATTTTCAAATTGTATGAATTTGTTCATGGTTGATCTATATGATATAAACTTTCAATTAAACGATTGGATCGGTGAAATTTGTTATTAACAAAAAGTTATGCGCGATATCATTTGTTATTTGTGTGTGTATGATATTCTCACAAAGATATGTGAGTTATTATCATTGAATAATGGCAACAAAATTATGGTAATTGTGTAAGAATTTTTTTGCAACAAACCTATTTTATTTTATTAAGGGATATTCATAGAGTTCCATTAACACATTTTGATCTTAAATTAGTATTTTAAAGTGTAGTTACACATACACATGGTTTGTTAATATCTTAATTAATAATTTTTCTTTATGCCATTTGCAGCAACCAGGACGTTTTCAACGACTTCCCGTTCCAATGGACTGAAGGTAACAAATTAAACAAAAACAAAAACTTCATTTTTTGGGTGTTCTTGAAAGTTATTATTTACAATATAAAATGCTCGATAATATAAATAATTTGACTAATAGTAATCATATATGTTTTAACCTATTTTTTAATTGATTGTTGAAATTAAATTAGTCACTTTTTTCTATAAATTAAAGACAATGCAAAATGTTGAGTTAAAGTGTTGCATTATGGTAATTTGAATTCTATTTGAAACTCTTCCTTTGGTAATTACAATTTTTTATTCTTTACTTAATTCTTTAATTATTTGTCTTAAATCATTTTAGTAACTTTTATATAACCTTACAACTTTGGAGAATGAATTATTACGCATAGCTTGTGTTCTTGTAGGGAAATGTGACTCAATGTATCATTCTTCAAATGCATAGATTGAAGCATTGGATCAAAACTTGCGATGGATGTCCAACAAAAATCTTGTGTTGGCTTGACGTTTGTTTACTATTGGTTGCTAAATAATATCAATAAAGGTTACAAAAACATTTCAATAATATAACCAATTTCTTATCTTGTATTTCGCAGTGGTGATAAAATATTATTTTAGAGTTGTTATGTGAATTTTCTCTCTAATAGTATAATTTGCAATTTCTTTAATTTATTCCAAATGTTTCTGTGTTCCCTTGAATGCGGTCAAATTTTAATTTCAAGTAAATTTTTTCATGTTTTAAAGTTACACATGTAACGAATAAAGAGCTAATAAAAAAAAATTTGACCTTGATTGGAGATTTAATTAACTAATAATTTTCTCCCGTATCCTTATTTGAGTATGTAACCTATAGCTAGCAACTTGAATATGTCAATATTACCGAACAACAATTTATACATTTTAGAATAAGTGCATTGACTCAATGTATAGGTATACTATGATTTCAATAGAAGAACACATGATTTTCATCCTAGAGAGAGGACACCATTTTTGTAAATACTATCATTTCTTTAATTTCTTAATCAAAAGGGTTCGAAACATTTATCTCCAGTTTGTTCGATTGTGATTTTGTCTTATAAATGCATTATTTTGAAAAATACATGAATATTTTTTGTCTAGCCATTGATATTCTCTGTGGATGACCATCATGTTTGAGTGGTGAATATTAATATGATAGTGAGAGGTTATTTTCATTCACATGATTTTGCTTAAAGGAAAATAATTGTAAATATCACTTGAAATAACTATATATCTACTAATGCATACTTAACTAAAATTATTTTGATACATACTTACTTGATTACTCAAAAATGCATTGCCTCTTGAAGCGTGCTTTACTACTTGATTGATATGTACTTGCTTAATTGCTAAAAATTGCTTTATTACTTTCTTAAGTCTTGTCTGAAATTGCTTTTCGTTAATCACGTGTATTTAGTTAATGTGACTAACATGCATCATCCATTTTTTGTTGCAAGATATTTTTGCTTCAGCTTTAGCTACGTGATCATGTCATTAACAAATAACATGATAAATATATGGATGGCAACTTCACTAAAAAAGCACACGTATATCACACAACATATTATTACCTTGCATGCATATAATTATATCCGAATACATTAGCTTGAGCAAAATATACATGAGTTTGATGGGATTTATGGCCTATAACACATGAGCGAGAGCTAGAGCAAGGTGGGATTTTGGCCTACATATACAAGAGCACGGGGTAGAGCAAGAGCTAGAGCAAAATTGGTGTGTTTTCTTAGGTATATACTAAGAGGGCGAAATAATTGCAAGAGCAAACTAATTATTAATACAAGAGCAAACTTATTTTTAAAAAAAAAAAAAACATTCTTAAGAGCAAGTCAAGCAGTGGAGCGTGCAAGTCACCTAAGCAAACTAACCATGCGCATTGAGTACCTAAGTGGACTAATCACAAGAGCGAACCAATAATCCGAAAGCATTAATAGCCTGAGTGAAATGATGTATTTGATGCCTAAGCACAAAACCTGAAAGAGCGTACTAACTATCTTGGTGAATTATTTGCCTAAGGAGTTAATTGATTGAGTACACTTACTTCAAGGGCAAACTAACAATACAAGGTGATATTTAAATCCCATATGTAGCAAAATTTAACTGCAAGAAAATATTAATAGTTGAGAGCACAGTATCTTACAAGAGCAATCATATACACACACTCACTATTTGACATATATCATGCTAGTGAGAGGTGAACAACGAACTATCAAGACACAAACAAGGAACTACTAACTGTGATGACAAGATGGGTGTACACAAAGTTCATGAAAACCATAAAGCTGGATTACACAAAGGAAAATTCCATATAATTTTCTCTTTCTTGTTGAGTATTGAAATAATTTACATTATGGCCATAAAGTAAATGTCAAAATATTGCATACTTGTTTATAAGATTTGTACAGGTGCAAATATAACCTAAACCTGGACAACTTTATAAATATATATCCCTAAAAGAATATATCCATAAAGAAGAGAGTTAAAAGGAGAAGGCATTGAGCCGAAAAAGAGAGAAAAGAGAAGAACTTGAACAGGCTAAACGAATCTGGGTCAAGAGCGAACTATGGAGAATGCTAAGAAAGAAGGACCTATGAAGCTGAATAGCAAAGTCAAAAGCGCAAAGGAAATCCTGTAACACAAATTGCAAAGGTGAGCAAAGTAAAAAGGCATTGATACAAGTGAAGAAAGTAAAGTCCAAAACAAGCATTAGAAAAAAAGAAAAGAAAAAAGGTAAGAACAGAAGACATTATTTCAAAGGCATTTAATAGAACAGAAAACATTTTAGTAGCATGCTCATTTCTTATATATTACCAACAAGTTATAAGCAGACCAAGTTTTTGCTGTCTAAAGAAGGAATTACAAAGTTTCACGACACTATAGTTATGAAAAGGACATGAAGTGGAAAAAAAACGCGATATTAAGCTGCTTAAAGAATACACATGCTGGATAGTGTGTGTTTCAAACGAAATAATGTTTGCTTAGAAATGCAAGGGGGCTAATGCTGAGGGGCACCCCATTAATTGAATATTAGGGGCTATGAAGCACTGACTCGGACACAGACACGACATGGACACCGCGACACAGCGAATGTCCAAAATATAGAACATTGGGACACCGCTTATATACATATATAGGTCAAATGCACATTTTGGTTATGTATATTTATTTCAGTTTGGTCCTATATAATTTTTTTCAGTTTGATCCTATAAGTGTTGTAAACGTTTCAATTTGGTCCTTTCTGTCAATTTATTTATTAACGTTAACATATATGTTATTAAAACCGTTGAAGTTTGTTAATTATCAAATCAACAGCTCATATTGTTTCAAAACGATGGCTCAGATTGAATCTGGAAAAATATTAAGAAAAAACATCTTCTTCCTCCCTTCTTCATTCTTCTTCTTCGGTTCTTCCTTCTTCTTTCTCCTTCATTCTTCTTAATCTCTCTCTTCTTCTTGTTCTTTCTTTCTTATTCCTTATTCTTCTTCCTCCCGCATTTTGAGTATTGATGTCGCTAGTGCTGCCCTCATCCACATATCCGTCTCCACACCTCTGACTAGTGGCCTTCAATTTGGCGGATTTTGGAGCAGTCGGTGATGGGGTTTCGAAATTTTGGAGATTAGGGTTCTAAGTTTTTGGGATTATGATTTTGAAATTTGTAGTTAGAAATTTGGGGATAGTGAGGAAGAGGATTAGGGTTCTTCACCGTCGCCACCAACAATCCACCTCACCGTCGTTTCCATCGAACGTTACGCCTTCGCCGTCGCCTTCCTCAAGCTTTATCATCATTGTTCTCCTATTATCCTTATATGTTCGTCGCTTCGCTCTTCTCCTTCTGCGTTTGCTATAACACTTCACCGCTTTGGTAACGTCTTCTCCTTATTCGTTGGCACATTCCATTCTCATATTCTCCTTCTATGGTCGTAGTCGCACGTTCGGCTGTCGTTCTCATCTTCTCCTTCGCCGTTATTCTCATCTTTTCAGGAAGTGATAGATTCTTCTTTTTTTTAAAATTTTTTTATTTGTTTCCATATTTAATGTGGATAGTTGATTTAAAATAATCTGAGGCATTTGAAAAGTTAACGTCATCATCACTGTTCCATTAAATTTATTAACGGAGCTGACGGACGAGACCAAACTGAATAATTGTAACAAAAAAAAAGATATATGACCTAAATCAAATAAATATATGAGATACATGACCAAAAAGTGCATTTGGCCATATATATATATATATATATATATTAAAAAATTATGTAATATAAAAATTATAAGGAATATGATAGAAAAATATAAGTTAATAAACTATTTATCTTTTTAAAAAATTAACTTCTTAAACTTTATAATTTTATTTGATGAATGTGTCTCATAGAAAAAAGAAAAAACTTGATGAAATTATTATAATGTTAACACTTTGTCTTTCCTACTAACTGAGCTTCACATTTTTCCTAATCTCTATCATAATATAGGTCATCAACTAACTCATTATGGATAATTTCCACTTCTACCCCTTTTACAATTTTCAAAGATTCAATTAATAATGGAGAGATAAAAAGTTATTAATTGAATTAAAACATTTATTTAGGGGTATAGTTGGAAAAATCTTAATTTTTTAGACAAATTTAATGAGTTAACTTTAATTCCTTGGTTCCGTGATTCGGTTAGAAGTGAACTATATTTAAGACGAGAGAGAGTAAGTTCTATCACAAAAAAAACTTTGAAGGGAACTTCTGATTTAAGATGTGTCACCTTGATCTCGTTATTGAAAAATATAGCCTCCAATTCTGGTTCATCAACAGACGAATGAGCTATCTCAACGATTTCACTATCTTCAAGTAATCCAAACTCATCCTCCGTTATATCTCACATTTTGTTTCCTTTTAAAGGTATTGTAAACTATTTGTTAAAAGAAGACGCAGATTACTATGAACAAATACTAGATCTTCTTTGTGTTATCTTATTCTTCTTTAAAGATTTACATTTGACTTGTATTTATGACATTTTATTTTAAATTATAAAATTATAATTAATTAATTATATATTTTTAGTTTGTTTGACATATGATATTTTTAAGTAATTTTTTAAGGAAAAAATTACGAAAAGTGTATGTCTCGAAAGTGTCGAGCTACACACATGTGTTGGCTGAAAGTGTCAAGCTAAATAGAGGTGTTAGCTTGAAGTGTTGAGTGAAATAGAGGTGTCGGCTAGAAGTTTCGAGTCGATAAAAAAAGATTTTATTGGACACCGCTAGACAGGTGTCGGAGACGTGTCATACAAGTGTGATAAAATTCATAAAATTTCTCTTTTGATCTGTTTAGCTAGTATTCTTTATCTCTTGTATTTTTTAGTAGTTGGTTTAAAGATTTTACTTTTTCTATTTAAATTTTTTGGTAATAATGAGATCAATTAAATGTTTGTGGATGAAAAATTACTATTACCATTATTCTTCTCCAACTTTAATTACATCAAGATGACACTTTGTAAGGTTTTATAGTTCACTGGCAATGCTTAAAGAGTTTCACAAAAAGAATCGTGAACATGAACTCTTCAAGATTGCACGGTAGCCAAAGCTACGAAGAGCTACATATACTTTCCTTGTGACTTGCACTTGTTTTCTCATTATTTTTATTCAGACTAGTTTCTTTGATGAAGGATCTATAGAAATTTGGAAAACTCATTTACACCTTGAATTGATATCTTTGGAAGCTACTCTTGGAGAGTCTTCCATCCAATATATATGACTTTCAAGGTGAACTCAACTGGACACAAATATATGGAAAAGTTTTGAAGGTTTGCATTCACATTATAAAGATAATGTAGTAATATTTTTATCTATTAGTTGGCTTGTTTTAAACTTTATAAGTACGGTTGGTTCTGGATCTTCTGTATCCTTTTGGAATGATCTGCGGGCTGGTGAATCTCCTCTGAAATTTCAATATCCGCATATGTTTCAAGTTTCATCTAATCCCTGTTTGGTTATTGCCGATTTGGGGGTTTGGGGAGAGAACGGTTGGACCTGGGATTTAAAATGGAGAAGGCAACTCTTTGCTTGGGAAGAATCAATGGCGGCTGATTTGCTTCAATTTTTGAATTCCCTTTCTATTTTGCCTAATGAAAGTGATGGTTGGAGGTGTGCTCTAGATAACTCAAATATTTATTCCTGTAAAGCCGCGTATGATTTTATTTACTCTCTTGAAGCTCATTCTTCAATTAATCACTCATTCTGTTTAAATATTATTTGGAAATGTTGGGCTCCCCTAAAGTATCAGATTTTTTGTTGGTGTGTCTTACTGGATAAATTTCCTTCAAAAGTTAATCTGTGTAATCGGGGCGTTCCTTTACTTCCTGAAGACTGTCTCTGCTGTTTTTGTGGAAATTTTGCTGGTCTCCATTTATTCTCGGACTGCTGTTTTTCAAGGGAAATTTGGATCAAAGTTTTCAGGTGGTTGGGAATTTCTTCAACGGTCTCTTGGGAATCCTCACAAATACTCAATGTTGTGTGTCTTCTGGTAAGGGGGAAAAAACAAGTTGGAGAAATTTTAATGATATGTTGCGCTGTAATATGGTCAATCTAGGATGTGCGTAATGCAAAGATCTTTAAGCAAGAAAATAGTAGTGTTGATGAGGTCTTCACATCTTTACAGATCACATCCTGAAAATGGTTTCTTTCCAAAATTAATAACTCACACCTTGTTTTCTCAGACTGGTTCGCAAATCCGATTGCCAATATTTAGTCTAATGCTTGATTTTTTTCTGGGCTGTTTAAATTTTGGTGAAGCTAGTGTTAAGGTGCTAACACAAGAAGTGGTTATTAAATGTGCTACTGTTCTTTTCTCTCTTTTACTGTATTTTCTTTTGGCTTTTTCTGTTTTCTTCTTTCTTGTTTGTAATCTTTTTTGGTGTACTTTTGGTGCTCCCTCATTAATATATTTAATCTCTTTTTTTGCTGATAAAAAAAAATATTTTTATCTATTAGTATTACTTCCTTGAATTTAGTTAATAGCATAAAATAATTAGCATTTGATGGATCGTTGCAGTGTTTTGCATTCAAGGTATTTATACATAGAAACATGATGTAGTAATATTTTTATCTATTAATATTACTTCCTAGTATTTAGTTAATAGCATAAAATAATTAGCATTTGATGGATCGTTGCAGTGTTTTGACTTAAATACTTTTTTTTTTAAATTACTTAAATACATTTTTAATCTCCGTAAAATAAGTGAAATTCAATTTTGCTTCTTTTATTAAGATTTCTGTTTTGTCAGACATTTGATTTCCTGTTTTTTATTATTTTTTCATCTCTAATTTTACTCTTTCTTTTCTTTTTTTGTTTTCAACATTGTTTTTCTTGAAAAAAAAGTTGGAAACCTAAGTTTAAAACAAATAGGAACGAGAACTAAACAAAAAATTTATGACTACTAAAACTAATTTTGCATATTTTATTCCGTCTAACATTACATTAATATTTTTTTATTTACCGATTATTACTTATTGTTTTTAATAAATATTAATAAATAACTAAAAAGAATAGTTTATTAAATAGTTTTTAAGATGAGTAACAGTCACATTATTCTATTTCCTACTATTGATGTATATATGTTATAATATGCACATATAAATATTAATTTTTATAAAAGGTAGCAACTAGCAATAGGCAAATATTTTCATTATTATGAGCACGTCTTATGGAAAGCTTGAAAAATATATTGATTTGTGAGTCTTTTTTGTCGGGAAAATATATCTCAAATTATTGGTTAAATTATGATGGAACATAGAAAAAATAACCTGTTATTAGTTAATCTAATCATTAATTATTATATGTGTACAATCTAATGACAAGTTTTTTTTTCCTCATCTAATGACAAGTTCGTAATACATGTTGGATGCTTTTCTTGTAATAAAGGTTTTCACTTTTATGTGTTGGTTTTGAAGATACCTTAAATTTTTGTGAAAATGCTACCATTGTATGTATGATTAATGATTATATTTTTTTGGGTAAATACACTAACCACCCTTAAAGTTTTTTTAAATTGTACTTTACCTCATTCTTCTCTCAAAATTGTAATCCCCTCCATTTTACTAATAAAAGTTACAAGAATTAAAAAAAAAAAATGCTCTCAGGGTATTCTGTCTGCTAACTCTGGTTAGCTTCATTAAAGAAAATAAAAAAAAAAATAAAAGAAGAAAAAATTGGAAGAAGATTTTGCGTGCTCTTGTAGATCTCGTTGGCCTTGTGCATCTATCTTGAATCATAATGTATTGAACATAGCTGAAAATAAAGGGACAATGTAACATTTGTATTCAAAACAAACTAAACAACTCTATTTCACTAATTTCATAAGACAAAAGACGTGAAATGAACTTATTTTTAATCAATAAATTAATAGTCTTATTAAAGTAGAAGTGGTGCACAAATAATACTAGGAAAGAAAAGAAGCATGACCAAGACAGAAATGCCACAAATCAAAACAAGTATCAAGAGAATTATTTGTAACAGTAGTCAAACCATTAATAACAGAGGGAATATGAAAATCTTTCTCATATATGTATAGACAGTTTTGGACTTTAGCTAGTCCAATGATCTTCTTCAATGTCATATCTATCAAATTAAATAACGAGAAAATTTATCGACACTGATAAGTAGTTATAGTCAGAAACAATTCTATGAACAAAGAGTATGTTAAATTTAAAATCAGGTATGTATAAGACATCATCCAAAAAAAATATATTCAAGAATTGGTTTTTTCCCTTAAATTTAGTGACAAATATAGCACCATTAGGTAATTTAACAGAAATAAGATTAATCAAATGATATGAAACAAAGTCATGCATAGTATTACAAACATGGTCAGTAGCCCCACTATCAACAATCCATAAACTCTTGACTAAACAAGAACTTGTGTTATTATCATTTGAAGTAGTGTGAGACGTGAACTGATCAACATTGTGTGTGGTGATCTGAACCCTACCCTTATCAAGCATGTTCATAAGCATTTTCATGTCATGAGAACTTAGATCCATAGGTGATTGATTGTGTTGAGTGGTGTTAGCAGTGTTCACAGAAACAATGATAGTATTAGTAAAGTTCACAGAAGAATTATTAGACCGGTTCTTGAATTTGAAGTTCGAAGGAAAATCGTGCTTAAAATAACAAGTCTCCATAGTATGGTTCTCTTTTCCACAAAAGCTACAAATCTTACCAGAAGAGGAAGAACCATGATTATTCTGTGATCTTCCCCTACCTTTACTTGAATTGGTGCTTCTTGGCTTCCAAGAAGACGCAACAACAATCGGTTGGGCAGTAGAAGTAAGGATCTTACTGTTAGGGTTTAATTTGTGTTTTTGTTGTTGAACAATCGCAAAAGTTTTTGCAATAGAAGGGAGATGTTCCATGCACATAATTTGATGCCAAACAACATCATAAGAATCATTTAAGCCTTTCAAAAAACAACACACATATTCTGATTGGTTGTGTTTCTTGATGCTAGGAATAAGAGTGCAAGAACATTTCGTAGAACATAGACAATCAAAAGCAGGTCGCAGAGTATCGAGCTCTTGCCACAATATTTTTCAGTTTCATGAAATAAGTGGCAAGATCGTTGTCTCCTTGACACGTCGCATGAATTTCTTCAAGAAAATCAAAAAGGTGAAAGTAATCGCCATCAGAAAATTGAATACGAAGATCTGGCAACATTATTGAAAAAAATTATACTATGAGCAATTTGGGAAGAGACAAACCTTGTAAGCCATGAAATAACCATGGTATTACACTTACGCAATGCAGAATGAAGAGGATCGCCGTGTGCGAGATCAGAAATGGTGCCTTCAACAAACCCTAGTTTGTCTTTGCATTCAAGCGTGTTGGACATATAACGAAACCAAAAAGGATAGCTCTCTGTTCATTTCAAGATGTGAGTGGCAACTACACTATTTGGATTGTCACCGGAGTGAAGATAATAGGGACTCAAAGGATTTTGTGGGTCATGGTTAGGGACGGCAGTGGCCAAGTTTACATCGCTCATGGCGACAACGAAGAGGGGCTAAGAGGAAAACCCTAGCAAAGCGCACGAAGAAACCTTTGAGGCACATGATCCCATAAAGGAATATGGAGCATTTTGTGTAAAATGCAAAATGAATCAAAACTCTCATGAAGCTCCGATGAGAGTCACGAATATAAAGAGGAAGCAAACAAACCCTATTGGGCCAAATCATGGACACGCAGGTCCGAAATAAGCATACAAGCCCAATTGGGCCAAAAACAAGGACACACAGGTCCATAAAAACAAAAAGATAGGCCCAAAATCAATAAAACCCAAAAAAATAGAACAATTATGTATTATTCTCCAATAAGAAACTATGTTTGTGTAATAAAATAACTTGTAACGTAATTAAATTATTTTATTTTATTTTTCATTTCAAAGTATTTTCACAATTTAAAATTTTCAACTGATTTATTCAAAAATTATATTCACAGATAGAATTTGAATCCGAATGAATGGTTAATCAACTGTAAAAGAAAAAGACTTGTTTATATATATAACTTTTTATAAAAAATAAATTTTGCCGATTCAGTCAATCAATTGAAAACTTATACTCCCTCCATCCAAAATATAAGAGTTTTTAGAGAGTTTTTGTTTATCTCATTTTATAGAATTATTTGAGAATTTTTATGCACATTTAATTTTTTTTTACCATTATACCTTTGTTACTCAACTAATTTTGATGAACATTAATTAAGAGAGAGGTGATAGAAAGGGATTGAAAGGGTAAATTTGAAAACTAATACTTTTTGTTATACATATTTAATGCATTAACTAAATTAATCATTTTTCTTAATTCTCGCAATATTGGTCCACGGTCTTACATTTTGAGACAGAGAGAGTATCATGTAAGTTTACTATGCAAAAATTTATACAATTTGTGAATAAGAATTTTTATACAATTTGAACCTAACCCAAACGGGCTCTATATGTTATATTTTTTTGAGTGCAGATTTTTTTCACCCAAAAATCATACACCAACCTTACACCCTCATTACTTTATTATTTCTTGATCCCTTTAATATCCTTTATTTTTCCAATTTTTAATTCTTTTAAATTAAATAATAATATTATATTATAGGTGTAAGAGGGGTGTAAACTTTTTGGGTGTCAACAAAACATTATTCTATTTTTTTATTGAGAATTTTTATTTGTGAATTTCTTAATCATTTCACTTAAAGTAATAGTGAGTAAAATCTTATTATTATTATTATTATTATTATTATTTGAATCCTTGTTTTGCTGATTCCTGTCTGAACTAATTTTACTTCTTTCAGTTGCACAAGCAAAGGTCTCTCCACAAAACTCTTCATTCTCTTCTTCCCATACCCTCATTCTCTGTTTCTCTCAATCAATTCTGCAAAAGCAAGTGCTTAACCAAAACATTTCATCACAGCGAAAAGGTTGAAAAAGAAAGAAAGAAAGAAGGAAAAGATGTCTTCACAAAGCAAGCGGCGAGACATGGACTTGATGAAATTGTTAATCCTCAACTTCGTTTATTCTAATTTAATTTCCATCAAGTTTTTATCTTTTTCTGATTCGGCGTCTTAGTTTGACACTGGATTCTTCTTTCGATTTTGGGTTTTCTTGTTCTTGATAGGATGATGAATGACTTCAAGGTGGACATGGATAATGATAGCATGCAAGAGTTTTATGTGCATTTCCATGGACCCAAAGACAGTAATTTTCCTTTCTTGTATCCCTTTTTTATTGGTGCTCCTTGTGAAACATTTTTGGGTGATAAAGATGGGTTTCTATTGTGGGTATTTTGAGAATTAACCATGATTGGACTTTTGCGGCTCTAGATTTAGATTTTGGACTCAATTGGGTATTATAATCTTTTGTCTCCTTTTCGTTCTTGTTTTTGTTTCTGTTTTGATTTCTCTGTTCAATTTGTAAAGTTATTCAATAAAGCAGTTTCTGTTAGTTTTCTAATTGATTTCTCCTTTTCATAATGTGGTATTGTAACTCTGATTATGACACTAAATTTTTGGATGGTTTCTTGTTCTACAGAATTTAATTTATTTACCATGAGAGTTGCTGATTTTCTCTTCTGTTCATTGTTCTGTTCCTGGTTCTAGATATTGTTCTGTCCCTGGTTCTAGACATTGTTCTGTCCCTGCTTCTAGATACTGTTTGAGTAAACCCCCCAAATCAGTTCTTGAGATTGTAGGGGTCGAGCATTTAATTCCGTAGTGTTTACAAAACTTCAAATTAGTCATTGACTTGCAAAACATCATTCATTTTAGCCATTTTCTAGTTTATTTTTTAATGTCATTTAGTAGTAAAGGGGACTAAAATGAATATCGTTTTGCTAAGCCGGGACTAATTTGGGGTTTTTTAAATCTCAGTAGCTAAAACGTCTGACCCCTACAGTCTGGCGGTTATTAGATATTGTTCTGTTCCTTGATCACTTTTGCTTGTATTTTTTATTTTGTTAATCTCATGTCTGTTACCGTATTATTACTCTTCCTTTTTCTTTACTTCTTTTCATGCATGTGATGGCTTCTTGCAGGTCCTTATCATGGAGGTGTGTGGAAAATGAAAGTCGAGCTACCAGATACTTATCCTTATACATCTCCTTCCATAGGCTTTGTCAATAAGATCTTTCACCCTAATGTTGATTTTCAGTAAGAATCTGTATTAATGCTATGAACCTTTCTATCTTGAGAAACTCGGATCCTATATTTTGGGTGGGAACTGCTCCTGCAGTTTTTCACTGTTGACTGTGCAATTATTGGTGGATTTATTGCCCTCCGAACAGCCTCCGAACTGTGCAGTTCCTGCTCAAAATGAAGAGGATTTGTAGTTTTCCTTGTGTGTTATAAATTAAATAATACTTTTGAAGTGTATGAGATCATTTTGTATGACTAATTTCAGGACAGGGGGCATTTGTCTTGATGTTATCAATCAAAGCTGGAGTCCCATGTATGGTAATGATCTTTCTTTAACAACCTTCAGAAACTATGGTTTTATTCAGGTTTCCCATTTTTACGTTTTTGATTCGTTTTCACACATCTGAATCTGCATTATTCCAGATCTGGTTAATGTATTTGAGATGTTTCTACCACAACTTCTTCTGTATCCCAACCCATCAGATCCCTTGAATGTTGAAGCTGCTGCTTTAATGTTGAGTGACTGGGATACTTATGCACGAAGGGTTCAAGGTATTGATCGATTTCAAAAGTTTCATTTTCTGTATTAATTGATCTGCACTTGTCTCACGTCCAGTTTCCAGAAGTTTGATATGTTGTCTTTGAAGTTTTTATTTGAGCTACAACTAAAATCTCATTAAGAGGGAGTAGGTTTTAAATTGCGCTCATGATTTGTGTTGCAGGAAACTTTAGTCGCATCATCGTCAGATGCTGCCAAGTATCATCGTCAGAATTATAATAACAAGTTATAATTCATAACCTCCTGTTTCCAATGACTAGCAGAGTTGACTGTTCTGCTTATGACTGCTTCATAAACTCGATTATCTCAAGTTATCAACTACCTGTACCAACAGAGTTGACTTTACTGTCATATCTACCACAATTTTGCAACTGCGTCCTGCAATGCCATTGTGCGATCGAATCCTGAATAGGCATATATAGTAGTATCTATTAGTTAGGGTGAACATCAGTATATATTTGCAGAGGAAAAGCTTAGGTGTTGAATTTACATGTGTAAAAGGAGACGCTATCTTCATTTGTGTTGTATAAACTTAATAACTTGCAAGGGAAAGCTTAACTTGGATGTGGTCATTGCGGACTGCAGTCATGTCATGATGCAGTTTTAGTGACTGCCGAAACTTATGCAAGAAAATAAGAACTATGAAGATGATATCTGTTTTATGACTTGGCTTGGTGGCCACCTAGCTGTTTCATTTTCTTTATATCACTAAGGAAATGAAACTTCTATTGAGTTTGTTGATGTAAATAATTTGCTACTCAAGATTTAATTTTGAGGTGCTAATATGTTATCCCTGAATCATTTTAGGTTTGCAAATCCGACCTATATGGAACTATGGTTCTTGCTGAATATGAGTTGTTACTTGTTGATAATGTCAAAATTCAAATGTTTATTGTCACATCTACCCATTGTTCACTCAAGTTGTTACTCGTTGGTGTATGGATTTTATTTTTTCATTTTGTGTTTGGTTTTCAGTTTGAGCACCATGGTTGGGTCTAATGAAAAAGCGAGTTCATTTCACTTTCAATTAAACCATGGTTTGTGATCCAAAATCAAGTTGATAAATAACTCACTGCAAATCATGGTTTTGGAACATGCCAATTGCAATCCAAACACGCTTACATATCAAGTGTCAATAGCGCAGTCGTGTGTCCAGCTACGTGTGTATCCTTCACATGTAACGCCTATGGAAACTAGAATTACCTGTCTTTTGTTGACCTTTGTGAATACTAGACTAGAAACTATCACTGATTTGTTCATCTCAGTTTGAATCCTTGTGAGAACCAATTCATGTATAATTTTCAGGAACAATAATTTCTCAATGTAACATCTAACTGATGTGTCTTTGAATTCGATTTTCAGAATACTGTGAGAGGTATGCGAAGCCGGAAGACATAGGAGTTGCCCCAGAAGAGAAATCCAGTGAAGAAGAGGTAACTGAAGATGAAAATGATTCTAATGATGAACAGGTTGCTGATAAAGATGAAGCAGACCCCTAGCCTTGTATGCATGAAATGTTGGTCTCTTTATTTTTCATCTGTACATGATGATTTAGAAATTATGTCAATTCACCTCATTCGATGTATAGTACATTGATATTGGTAGGGGGAAATTTTCCCTATCTGTTAGTTTCCTCTGCTACTGTAAATAATGCACCATTGATTTCATGATGTCATCTTATTTCTTGTCAATCTCTTTCATTTGCATGGATCAATCTGTTTGCCTGTTATGGTAATTGTTGAAATTCTTGCGTCGTCTAGAGATATGGCCAAATTAGAATATATAAGGTAGAGGCAATCCTTACCCTATTAGTTAGTTTTTGAGGTTGAGTAAAGCATAAGGTCGACCGATATTATTTTACATTAAAATTTTATTTTTGCCTCTCAAAATACGTTAGATTTTCTTTCTATTTGGTTCAACTTGTTTTTCAAAAATTAGTGGATTTTTTTTTTCCTGGTGACAGGCCACTTGATTATTTAACAAACTGAATGCAATAAAAGAAACTAAATTGGAACGATGAGATTTAAATCACAAGTTCCAAATCACTGGGAGTCAAATAAAAAAAATCAATATAGTATTTAGGAGTATACCCCTAAAAATCAGCACCTCACATTGTAGGGGTTGGTCATTTCTCTAAAATTTTTAAAATTTCAAACTAATCCCTAACTTTGTAACATGTAATTTTAGTCATTTTTCACTTAATTTTTAAATGTCATTAATAGTCTGAAGGATTAAATTTCTTGTTCTTTTGCAAAGTTAAGAATTAATATTTGGTTTTTAAAATCTTAAGGATTAAAATAATCGAGCCTTATGAACTCAGATTAATTTGAGAGTTTATTCAATAATTTAGCATTATTTTATTAGCTTGGTTTTCTTTAAAAATTTGGATAAATGAATAATTTTTGGATTTGGTTTCCTTTAAAAATTATATGTAAAATTAATCCATAGATCATTCATATCTAATGGGAACGTTCTTCAAATATTTGGATTGACTTTTGAAGAATAAAGATTGAAGAGGGTATGATATTATTGTTCTTTTCAGTTCGGTATAATTAGCAATTTGATGAATTAAAAGCAAAAATGAGATGGGATGTTACGAAGATGCTTTATTAATTATATTATTGTAATTTAAATTGGCATTGTAGAACGGAATTGATTCCTTAAATTTTAGAATAAATGGGCATTTTTTCTTGATAATGGACATTTCTTTTTCAGCAGTGAAATGAACAATGACATCACTTCAAATTTATTCGCGAACTTCTTTCATTTTCTTTAAATTTCATTTGATGGATTGATGAAAACCGGAAATCTAGAAGCAATTAATAACAAGTTGTAAAATAGTGAAAAGGACTTATTAGCAAATTGTAATAAGTAAGAAAAAAAGTAGTTTTACGGATCAGGCCAGGATTGTGCTATTTTGCCCACCACACTCATTTTTTGGTTCATCACATGCTGCTATTTTTTTTCTAATTTTGCCCTTTCACTCGGGATTAATCCTCGTTTTTCAACTTAATTCCAATATTGTATTTTCATACGGATATTAATATCCGTTTCCATACCAATATTAATATCTGTATCAAAACGGATATTAATATCTGTTTTCATACAGATATTAATATCTGTATTTCTGCAATTCATTATTTTCAAACCGCATGAATGGCGAACAAAAAAAAACCATTGATTCCAACTGTATTAATGTTAGAAAATAATTTTGGCGATTTTGGGTTTAGTTACATATAGAGTATTGAGTGTGTCAAAATTTTGAGTTTTCCAACTTAATTACATCACTATATTTTCATACCGGGATAAATATCCGAGCGAGAATCAGAAAAACATGGATTAATATCTGTTTGGCTCAAATATGGATTTAAAAACATAACTTTACCAATTTTCCAAAATCACCAACATTGTTTTATGCTATTCATTAATACAGTTAGAATCAAGGGTTTTTTTTCTTCGTCATTCATGCGGTTTGAAAATGATGAATTGTAGAAAAACAGATATTAATATCTGTATATCTGTATCAAAACGGATATTAATATCTGTATAGAATCGGATATTAATCCTGGTATGGAAATACAGTGTTGGAATTAAGTTGAAAAACAAAGATTAATCCCTGAGCGAAGGTTTTTAAGTTGCAATACAGAGATTAATCTCCGAGCGAATTTTAAAACGGGGATTAATCTCTGTTTTAAATATGGTGGGTAAATGCCTCTTTTTAAGTTAAAAAACGGGAATTAATCCCCGAGCGAAGGGCAAAATTGAAAAAAATAGTAGTGTGTGGTAAACCAATAAATAAGTGTGGTGGACAAAATAACACCCAAATTTAAATAGTTATATTAGTTAACTTGTATAAATAGGAGAATTTATGATGTAAACTCTCTTCAATCTATCAGAATATTAATGTTCCTTGTAATTCTCTTCCTTTGATCAATAACATTCAGATTCTCTTCTTCCCCTTTTAAGTTTCCCTATCTTCTTTAAGACAAGGTTTGGTAAAAGGATGAAGCATGTGATTAAAGGAAATTGACACAATGGACTTGGAGTCGCCTAACATATCTAAAGGCCTAAAGCAAATATTTAATATAGGCCTTTTAAAAATGGAGTTTGTTAACGTATACTCACTTGTTTTATAGAAGGAGTGCATTAACAAGTTATAATTAGATTTTTTAAAATACACCCAAAAGGTAGAGTTTGCTAACGCACTCCTTCTAAAAAAATAGGTAGGTATACGTTAGCAAACCCCTTTAAAAATTATATATAATAAATAACTGAAATTATTTTAATTTTATTTAAAGTCTATTTTAAATTTTTTAACGTGTAAAATTACTTTTTAAACTTATTATAATTAATTTTTTGTAAAATTTCACTCAATTAATTAAGTGATAGTAAAGTTATTCTATTTAATATTTGTTGAGATATTGTTGACGTTGAAAAATATTTTAATGATTTTAATCTTCGAAAAATTATTTTTACTAAAACAATTAAATTTTTAATATTATACAAAGAACACCAATTAAAAAAATAAAATTATACTGTATTATTTACACCTAAAGAATAATTATTAGTGAAATTATGTATAAAACAGACCTATTAAGTAAAATACTAACAAGTTTTAAATTCTTATGAAATTATGTATAACTGACCTATTAAGTAAAAACTTTTAATATACTAACAAGTTTTAAATTCTTATGAAATTATGTATAACTGACCTATTAAGTAAAAACTTTTAATTTATTGTTTAGATAGTGAAATTATGTATAGTTGGCGCAAATGTTTTATTATATATTTTAGGGTAAATTGTGCAAAGTACGGTTTTAGAAAATAGCACAAACCACTAAACTTTAAAAAAATTAGCATTTCACACCATTTTCTCAAATAGATACTAACCATAGTTAAAACTCTCTCTATTTTTTTTCTATAATAAAAAAATCAATTTTCTTGTATGTTTTTTTTGTACAAATTCATCTACTGAATTTTTTCAAAAATTATTTTTTCATAAAATAAAAAATTTATTTTTTCATAAAGTAAAAAAATTATTTGTGAATAAAAAATTATTTTTTGTAAATTAAAAATAAATAATTTACAAATAATGATATTATTTTTTAATTTTTTTAATTTACAAAAAAAAATTATTCACAATTAATTATTTTATTTTATGAAAAAAAAAATTTGAAAAAATTCAGTAAATGAATTTTGTACCAAAAAAAACTTACAGGAAAATCAGTTTTTTTTTTTTATTCATAAAAAAAATAGAGAGATTTAACTATGATTAATGTTTATTTGAGAAAATGGTATGGACTGCTCATTTTTTTTAAGTTTGGTGGTTTGTGCTATTTTCTAAAACCTCAAGAATACTTTGTGCAATTTACTCTATATTTTATTTATTCACGACTTTTATATTATAGAGGTATAAACTAATAGATTTTAATATATACCAAATTAACTAGTATATCTAAGTAGTTTACTAGTTTGATTTAGGAACGTTCACCGAATCTGACAAAATTTCTCAAACCAATCACAGCCACGGAGGAAACCATCACTTTGAAATTGCTAGGACGCAAGATAATTTTTAAAGCCCTCAAATTAATGTTGTAGTAACTATGGGCGAATATGTGTGTTATTTTTGTCATTGATTTGGGGTGAGGCTATTGTTATTAAGAGTGTTCAAAATCGATTGAAATTAACTAAACCGAATTGAAAACCGAAAATAAAATAAATCGAAAGTTGAATAAACCGAAAATCACAAAATTGAAATTATTCTATCGGATCGGTTCCAATTTCGGATCCTTTTAGCCAGACTAAACTCATCCAAACCAAACTTTTGTATAAATATACAATTTTTCATTAAAATTATAATACTATTCATATCTATACTAATAAATATTTAAGAAAGCTAATACAACACCTTATTTTTTCAGTTTTATAATGTAAATATTATCTTAATATCATATATTTATAATTTTATCACCCTTCAATCCATTTAAAATTGAATTGAATTTCATTTTATTCTCAATATATATTTTTTTTGGTAAATTGAATTCTAAATATTTTGTGTTCTATCTTTTGTAGTTTATTCAATGTCCAGTTCTACATTCAATTTTGTGTACAATGACATAAAATTAAAACAGAAAACTGATCTAATCCAAACTGAAAAGTACCGGTTCGGAGCGGATTTCTTTTGAAAATCAAACCGAAGTTGTACAAATTGATCCAATTGATCAGATGACTTTACTCTTCAAAACCGATCCAATCCGCACTATGAACACCCCTAATTTTCATTTATTGTTATTTTTAAATATAAAAAATTAAATTTTCGATTTTTTGTATATTATTTATATCATATTGTTATGTATTAATTCGTGTTTTTCTAGAGCAACTACATACATGCTTCTATCGAATATAATATCATTTATAAATTCAAAACTGTATATCGTGAAGAGTAATTCTTTATCCTCTTAATCTATATTCTTAAAAAACCTCCTAGTTACTCATTAAATAATGTTTTCAATGTTTTTTATGTTTTACATTTAATTTCATACTTTATATAGTAATAAGAGGATAAGTAGAAAGATTTTTTGGAGGCTTTAGTATTATTCTATTATGAAAGAAGAGAAAATAATATATACACAATTAAAAATTTAGGTGTCAAAGAATAAGGAGACAATTGTTGTGGTGGGAAAAAAAATTTAATGATACATTTTTATTCTACAACCATTTTCAAATATTTGATCCATGACAACTGAATTCCTCATATTTTTCAATTTTGTTGATTTTGAAAATTTGAAAAAAAAAAAATTAGACAAACAAGTTCTTATAGGTAATTATTTTTAAAATAAACGTTACTACAATTTTAAAATCAAAATCATTATTTTTACTTTTAAATTTTTACTAAAGACATTTGATGGGGAAAAAGTTACCAAACTTCTTATCTCGCATTTAGGAAATTAGATGATAGAAGAAAAATAATTACAAAAAGCAAGAGTCAGCGTCCTTATCCCAAAAATAGTGCTAACGATAAAAGATTTAAGGTGGTCTTTCATTTTGCGAAGAAAACAATTTTTAATCAAAGTATATGCAATGAAAATAAACAAAAGTAATGATCAATCACTGAATTATGTTGGGTTATATTTGTTAAAACCACTAATTTCTCATGAATAATTATATATTGTGTTGCCTAGAGTAACATATGTGAAATGTTTGAGAATTCTTATTGTGAAGCATATGAGAAATGTTCAAGTTACATTAAAAATGTTGTTTATAGTGAAGTGTTCAACAATCTACCTCGCTCTAATTATTTAAAATACATTTTTAATTTTAAAACAATTCATTACTCTTATATTATTGTGAATAATTGAAAATATTTTTAATTAAATCTTAAAAATATAATACATAACAAAATAGTTCTTGCATTTACATATTTTAAGAATCTATTGCATGAGGGAGAGAGAGGAGTGAAAAGGAGGAATTTTGAAATACATCTCTTGTTATTGAATGAATTGAATTGTGTGTTTATGGAAGAAAACAAGTTATATATGATAAAAGGTATTAAGGAACTAAACAAAATTAACTACTTAATGAACTAACTAATGAAAGCTATGAAATGGGCTTGAGACCAAGTTGCATCCGAATCCTTATCAGGACCCCTCAAACTCAATGGGCTTTTGGAGCATACATTGAGTTTGGGCCATGAAGTAGCAATAGAAGTAGCCTTTGTGAGAAAATCTGCTATGTGAAATTGAGATAGGTGAGAGGAATTGAGACCGCCCAATTTTGGAAATCTCACCATCCCTTTATATATAAGAATCATAAACCTATATATTAAAAAGAATGGTGTCACTCCCAATAGGGATGGTGCTAATCCCTTTCACCATGTTTGATGGTGACTAAGCCTTTAGCGGCCTTTTCTCTAACAAACCAAAGATCCAATTCAAAGTGCTTGGTCTTTTTTTTATCGACTAAAGTGCATCTACAAGGATTCGAACCAAAGATATGCTATTAAAGTAGTACTCCTCAACCATCCAACCAACCTGTTAGATAAAAGTGCTTGGTCTTAGTATGAAGAACAGGAATGACAGACAGTGAAACAACTCCTTGATTGTCACACTAAATCAAAGGAGATGTGCTTGTGCTAGGTTTGAGTTCTTTTTGCAGAGATTTAACATATATAATCTCAGTAATGCTTACAGCCAAGCTTCTGAATTCAACTTCTATGCTAGATCTGGGCACCACATCTTGCTTCTTGACAAGCCAATATATTAGATTAGAGCCTAAGAAAACACAATAACCTGAAGTAGATTTTATATCACTTGGATCCGATGTCCAATTGTTCCTGCAAGGTATCTTATAAGTCTCTTGATAGCCGTTCAATGAATCTGCAAAGGATCATGCATAAATTGACAAAGTTTATTTATAGTGTAGGAAATATTGGAGAGATCCAACAATTGATCTGTAAAGATAGGGGTCATCAAATTTATTGGTTCCATCAAGTAGCAATTTGGTTGAAGAGGCCATAGGAGTTTTTACTGGTTTTGCTGTCTTCATGTTTACTTTGCTGAGCAAGTCAAGATAGACATTTTGATTGTGTCAAGAGGATTCTATCAGGGACATTATGATGTGCTTCAATTGGCAAAAAGTGATGTAGTCTGCCAAGTTCTTTCATGGAAAAATGGAAATGAAGCCTAGTAATAAGATTCTGAATGGCTTGGGTAGAATTGCTAGTTATGAGAATGTCATCCACATAGATTAGGATGTAGATGACAAAGATTTTGGTGAAAAGAGTGAATAGAGAACAATCACTCTCTGTAGACTGAAATCAAAGAAAATGCAAGGTATGAGCAAGTTTTTGAAACCAAGCTTGCGGAGTTTGCTTTAACGCATAGAGAGCCTTTCTGAGTTTGCAAATAGTGTTAGAAAAGCCAATGTGAAATCTCAAAGGTTGTCTCATGTATATCTCCTCCTGCAATTTCCCATTGGTCAAAAAGTCAAAATAGATAAGCTATGAAAAATGATTCTTGGAAAACATCTTCCCATTTTTAAGACACATAGAACACAGAATTTAACGTGATTCGATACGACGATATCTCTTGTTTACATTCACATAACTCTTTTAATAAAGTTTTCACTGTCTCAACCATGTTACATGATTTTTGGATAAACATGTAAAACCATACCTAAAAATGTATTACCTTACAAATCCGAATCTATCACTCAAAAGTTATGAAAATGAAAACACCTCATTCACAATAGATTTAAGTCTGCACATTTTCGAAACCCTTGAAAAGTCTTATCTCTTTACTCAAAGTTCGTAAATTAATTTCATACATTTTTCCATCCATTAAACCACACCTTTCAATAAAACATGCAATTTCTTGATTTTAAAAAAAATTGGGTTTTCGTTAAAAGTTTGAGGGGAATAGAGGGGAGAAATTTTAATTTTTTATTTTTCTCCCCTCTCCCCTTTTGAACCAAACACTCTTGAAGATCAAGTTTTGAGACATCATAAGAGACTTGATTGTTTTAACCTCTCATTTTCGGTGTAATGGTCTGCTTCTTATACTCAAACTAATCACTAAACTATTTTCATATTCCATAAACTTTTTTCATTTTATAATTTCCTAGAATATCTCACTTTATTTAATTATTCATCACGCGCATTGCACGGGTGATTTTCTAGTAAAGCAAACATTTCCAAAGACACTTCACATAAATTACAAACCTTGGCCACGATTAAACTTTATTATTATTATCTGGTTCTGATCAGTTATTTTTTTCTCCCTTTTCTTACCCAAAACATACGTTTATAGCTTTTGCAAGTAACCAGAGGGAATGAGGACCTTGAAGAGATTAAAATTTTTGTGGACTAACATGAACAAAGTAGCTACTATACAATAGTTTCAGCTATATCTAAAGAAAAGCAATACCTGCAAGGATGCAGATACCCAAACAAAAAATTGGACAGCTTACACTTGCACCATTTAGGTACACCATTAAGGTAGCTGAAAATTATACTTTAGAGCCTAGTTCTATATTAACAGTATGAGGGGTAAAAGCTCTATATGAAGGGCCAGTAAAACTCCTTAAACTAGTAGCAACATGTAACATGTCTATTACATTATATACCATGTTTTGGTTTCCTCTATAAATGGCTAGGTCTCCTCTTCCCAGAATCCGTTCTTAGCCTCTTTACAGGGTTTGCCCAACCAACTGACCCACCAGACCCATTTGGCGGTTGAGACGGCTGGCCAACTGACCTAGCATCCTTGGGGACCGAACCTGGCACCAGACTTCTCATGGAAGGCGGCGGCGAAACAGGGCCAGTTCTAGATTTCACCAATGACTTCTCCCTCTCATTTCTTCTCTTCTTACAAACAACCAGTTCACCGGGATGAGTGAGCTGTTGTGGAGAATCAACCTGCTGAACTTGCTCCCGGGTGCTACTGCCGACATTTCCAATTCTTGATTCCTTCTGCGGTATATGAACTTTAATCCTGGTGGATTCACCACAGGAAGCTGATACGCGTGGTAGTGACTTCAGTGAAGGGTAAGCATCAGTTTCCACCTCGTTTATCAGCCTGTGCCGCTTGTTTTGGCCAACAGCCATTTGCCTTGGGGATGTTAAAGTATTGGCAGGAACTTGGCCGGAGAAAGAAAGTGCACTTCTTGTTTCTCGGAGGTCGGTATCAGGAAATGCAATTTTCAAGATATCAAAAAAGAGATCGTGAACTTTCCTTGCTTCAGTTCTCACCTGCAAATGATGATATTTTCAACGTTCAAAAATATTTGATATAGTAAATTCTACTGTGAATCATCAATAGAGGTCATATAAACTTTAATCACATTTTCTGCATCAACATTCAACAGAACCTTCGAACGTCAAGCAGTAAAAGACAGAGGAATCAATTATATAACTCTTGTGACGATCACAGAATACAATACAAAGCGCACCATATAACTTGCTAATTTTTTTTGTTTAAAACATACAGGCATGATATACGTAAACAAAAAGTATATTGATGATGAGATGTTGGGAACCAGAACCAGGTTTTTCATTTCAACCTTTATTTACTCTTCTGCTTAAATAATATAAAGACAAAGACAGACAAGAAATTCCATCATATTCATCATCAGCATGATCAACTTTTGGAAAACACTAGAGGCGCAGAAGCTTTATCATATTTAAAGACCAAGAAAGGAGAAAAGATGTGCGACAAGAATAGCATTAATCGATGAATCTTAGGACTCCATTAAAAATAATTGTTAGAATTTGTTTTAAAACTTTGACTCAACCAGCAGGATATGGAAGCCAACAAAAAGAAAGAAAAACAATAAATCTTCAGGGCAATTTTTGGCTGGCTTTATAGAAGTTAGTGACTAAGTGTTTCACTATGTTCATTATGAAGAAACAAACCTGTAAAACTGTTAACAGTGTTTTACAATTATAGGATATAATAGGGTATAATGCATACTTGAAAATAAGGCTTCAAAAAGTTGCATGTTCTAGTAAGCATATTTTGTTTTTCATGCATTTAGATTGCTTTTGGAGACTGATTAATTTTCACCTCGTGGGAGCAGGGTAGTGCGACAGCTTCTACCAAAGCCGAAAAATTAAATCGTTTTGTACAATGATACAGATAAGAAACCTCACCTCATGGGAAAAACCATAAAAATGCATGGAAGTCTTTAACATATGCTGCACATCATGTACAAGATCCGATGCTCCATTATAATCCAATCTATCAATCTTCTGATCAATCTTTCGTAGATCCAAGAGGCTGTTACCAGATCCACCACTGTATCCGGAATTCTCAATCCTCTTCCACAAGTCTGTTAACAAAGGTACAATTTGTTGGCCTTCCTTGTCTATTCTTCTTTGGAGCTTGCTAATTACATTTTTACACTGCAAATGCAGAAATTGCATGAACTCAAATGCATACAGAACATGAACAAACATGGAAAAGAGCGAGAATGAATTGATTTACCAATCGAAAATATGAAATAAGCAAAGTCAAAAACATTTTCAGGATTGCAGTTTGTAAAAGATACCTCAGATCAGATACCTAAAAATCTCATACTGATCTCCAGGGGGAAGAGAGGTTGACCCATTCTAAGTTTAGGGTGTGCCACAAGGGCTAACAACGGTGCTCATAGATGACCTACCGACAAAGGACCACCACGTCCTTTTTGTTGACAGTGCTCTATCCTACCAATTGGCAACCCACACTGGCAGCCTAGTACTTCTCTTATCAATTATAGTATTACTTTGAAAATTAAGAAATATTAACAAGGATTTCTGCTCGTGATTATATGACACACAAGACCAATTCTATCGGAAAACAGATAACCATCTCTACAGAAAAAGACACGGCATTAATCAATTAAAGGTGCTTACCCTCCTTTGGATGATTTCGGTCATCTTAGTGCCATGAGCTGAAGATCCACTTGAATTCATAGGCTTCCCCTCCCAGCTTTCTCTGGAATGTTCACCGCCATCTTCTGGAGCAGATATGCAATTCAAACGGCTAGACTTTGGTGAACCACATAATTTGGATGTATTAGCCACTCTCCTTGGTAAAGTTCGCCGATTTTTTAATGATGTGTTTTGATCATGCCTGTTGGCATTGGAGTCTACAAATGATTTTGGTTCTAGGTCAGTCCTTGGTTGTTGTTGATATTTATGGTCTGCTTGGACTACCAAATGAGATGCCATTTCACCACCAGACTTTTCTTCAGACCTTTCAGTGGCATGACGCGGTCGAACACGAAGACTGCGTTTACGTTTAATCTTTGGTTGCTGCAGAACTTGTTCATCCTCACCTTCATCACGATCATGAATCCAACTTCCAGACTGTTGACGGTCCATGTGAGAATCGCCAGATACTGCAATTTCCCCTTCTTCTAACTCGTCTGTCTGGCAAAAATAATCGGAAGATATTTAATCATAATGAGATAGAACATAGAAAACTACACAGTAAAAGATTTAAGACCCAAAGTAAAACTACATACCATCCTTTTTGAAATGGAACTTGGCCGGGCATCTAATGCAGAGAGGGAACCAAATTTCTGAGAGGATACAGATGGTGATACTGTCTGTGTCAATCTTTGACTGCCTGAGGATGATCCTGAGGTACCAGCTTCTTCAACTATCTGATTATTTATAGCACCTTCTAAAGATTTAGGAAATTCATATCCAGCTTCACAAAGCAAACCATCTTCTAATTGATCTTTATCAATGGGCTGAGCTCCGTCAGCCCCACTATACCCATCATCTTCAAATTCTCCTATTTCCCTTTCTTCATGTGCATACCCATTTCTTTCATCAGAGCTAGCTTCAGTGTCGTCCAAATTTTCATCTTCCAACTCTTTATAACTAATATGTTTTTTCCCTTTGGGTCGTCCCCTTTTTCTTTCAGAACCAACTTCACTTGATTCCATAGCAATACTACCACCCAACAAAGTGTTCTTTGACGGTCTTTTTGACAAAGAAGCAATAGCAGCATTCACTTCTCTGGTATTGGCGCGAAGCCACTTAGGCACTTCACCGTAATTTGTCATCTCATCAAACCAATCCAGCTTGTCGTCCATTTGATCAAACAGTTCAACTTCCTCTTTACTCCTGGCAATCATGCGATTTACCTCCTGCAATGAGGGAACATCATGCACAGTTTCTTGATATCTCTCTTCATCATGTAATAATGTCTCCAAAGTCAGGCGTCTCTCTTCGTGCGTTGTTCTTTGGTCAAAGCGTCCAGCATTAATAACCTCATCAGCCATATCTATTTTGTATTGCTGAATATTGTTCCTTATGAGGCTCTCAATGGATCCTATGTAGCGATCCTTACCTGCAAGTTCATCTTCCATATCAACAGTGCCTCCACTTCTCAGTTCATCCTCCTTCTGATGACTTGGGATTTTGTCGACAACAGCTTCCATGTAGATAACTTTGACTTCTCTTTTCTGTCCAATGCGATGAGCTCTGGCCACAGCTTGCTCTTCATTTTTAGGGTTTGGATCAGGATCATAAATGACAACTGTGTCAGCAGACTGAAGGTTAAGACCTCGCCCAGCAGCTCGAATACTAAGCAAGAAGATGAAACAGTCTGAATCAGGGCTATTGAAGTCCACTATAGCAGATTCACGGTCTTCCAAACTAGTTGTCCCATCAATTCTTCTGTACACAAGTCTTCGCCACTGCAGGTATTCTTCTAAGATGTCTAGGAGTTTTGTCATGGTACTGAACAGTAGAACTCGATGTCCGGTTCTCTGTAGTTTTATGAGGATCCTATCCAGGATCCACAATTTTCCACAAGATTTTACAATGAAATCTTTGGATAAGTCACTGAAAAATGGGTAATTAAGTAATGGATGATTGCAAGTCTTTCGCAGTTCCATGCACCTGTTGTTTAAAGTTTTATATTGCTTCACTTGGTAAGCTGGATTCTTTAGAACCCTATGTTTCTCTTCCTCGGGATCAAGACGAAGGGTACCGGTCGATTTGATCCAGTCATAAATAGCACTCTGGACAGCTGACATTCTACATTTTAAAACTATTGATACCTGCAATGAAGCACTAATATTAGGAATAGCCATCAGACCAACAGCAACTGGTCAAGTTAGGGGCTGAAATCACACCTTTGGGGGAAGCGAGCCTTCAACATCTTCAACTCGACGCCTGAGCATGAAAGGCTCAAGAATCTGATGAAGTCGATGGATAATAATAACTTTCTTCTCTGTCTCAAGCCAATCATCTTCAGCATTTTGAGTAGGGCCTTCCTTTTGAAATGGTTTTGAGAACCAATCATGGAAGGCTTTCCTATTATCAAAAACTTCAGGAAGCAGTAAATTTAAGAGAGACCACAGTTCCTTCAAATCATTCTGCAATGGAGAGGAAATTAGACCATGAATAATTTCATCTACATGATTTATTGAGTTTCGCATCTAACCGACAATAAAATACAGAACATATGCCTCAATGCCCTAAGCATGAAATTATTTACGGTGTCAAGAAAAGCACATTAAAATCATTAATTATTTGTAGGAGAACTATGACTGTTGTTGGAAGTCTCACATCGGCTAGTGATATGGCCATCATTAAGTTTATAAGGGTATGGCAATCCTCATCCTACAAGCTAGCTTTTAGGAGTCAGTTAGACCCAAACCCAAATTCTAAGATAGTATCAAAACCTATCCTAGATCCGTTATTGGGGCCCCCATGTTGGGTGTGTTGTTAGTCCCATGTTCTTTGGGCCACCCATGTCATGCTCCAGCTATGTAGTTTTGGGCGTGAGGGGTGTGTCGGAAGTCCTACGTCGACTAGTGATATGGCTATCATTGAATTTATAAGGGTGTGGCAATCCTCATCCAACAAACTAGCTTTTGGGAGTGAGTTAGGCCCAAACCCAAATTCTAAGAACCATATTATCAGTCAGTATTAAATGAGCACAATTAATATAATATGAAATATCTTTGACAGAAGGTTATGGTAAAAAGGGAAGTTATTCAAATTTCAAGCTTTTGAAATAAAAATTCATAACATTATCTGTTATAGTAACTTGTGAGTCGTGACACGAAAAACTACATGTTATTCCTTAGCTCCATGCTTAGTATCATCCATCAGGCTGCATGAAAAAACTAGGACCATAGGCTTTGTAAAAGCTGACCTTAACTTATCGGGAACCATTGGAACAAATTTTATTTTGGTATAACCATGCGTTACACTGAATTTTAATTTTAGTCCTGCAGTTTTGACTATTATATAATAAATATATAATTCCAAAAGACAGCAAGAACCAAATTGAAAATGATTGTATGTTTTCAAATTGACTCTTTTTTGTACAAGAACCAAATTGAAAATGTGTGCTAACAAGCCATGTGAAAGGACCAAAATACATTTTTAACTTTATTTTTAAATGGTTTTCTATAAAATATGCCCTTCGCTCCTCACTTCCCCTCATCATTCAGAATGGAAACTGCACATCAAAATTTCTAATATTATAGAAAACTACACAACATATCACAAGCCTATTCACATAAGATTTCTAATACATATGCAGGTAAACTAAGTCTTAATTCATAGCTCAACAAGTTAGCAGATTTCTCGTTAAAAAGGGAAGCACAAGCTGAACAAGAAAACAGAGAACTGCTGACTTGATAATCAAAAGTTCTGAACTGATGGTGTTTAGAATAAGCGGCAAGCAACAAAAATATATGACTGTGTACAGTGACAGACAATGCTGTTTACAATAATGCATATTGTATCAAAGCAAAGCAGACCTGTAACGGCGTTCCTGTCAACAGCAGACGTCTTTGACAACGATATCTATCAAGATCGCGTGATAAAACTGAATCTCTATCCTTCATTCGCTGTGCTTCATCAATTATGATATACTTCCAATCAATTTTTGAAAGCTTTGACCGATCATACATGATGAACTCATAAGTAGTCACAAGGACATTAAATTTCATAGCACAAACCTCCTGCAAATGAAACAGAAAAGAAAATTTTGCAGTAAATAACAAAATACACTTCCAACATTATAAGAGAAAAATCTGAGGCCCACTTACTTGAGAAAATAATTTTGACCGATAATCCTTTCCACCAACATAAAAAATGCATGAGACAGATGGTAGCCAATTATAAAGCTCACTCTGCAGAAAGAAAACAACCTTTCATGTTAAAAAACACTCAATTACACAAAAAAAATTATAAACAACGGCTTGAGTTAAAAGCTCACCTTCCAGTTAACCAAAACAGCATTTGGGACAATTATAAGATGTGGGCCATAGTTTCCCTTGAACTCCATCAGGTATGCAATTAGTGCCATAACCTAGAGTGAAGAAAATATATTTAGATTATAGAAGGAAGTCAGGAACCCAAAGTAAATAACCTCAAACGTCTAACAAAATTAATAACTAACCTGTACAGTTTTGCCAAGACCCATCTCATCCGCCAAAATTCCGTTTAATTTGTTGTTATATAAAGAAAGCATCCATTGCAAACCAACCTTAAAAAAATAATGCATCAAACCATAAAAATTGCTCAAGAACACAGCATAAAGCAATTACTTAAAGAATAACTGTTCCACATAATGTAGAAACCTACAAGCTGATAGTCTCTCAATGTTCCAGCTCGTAGCATTGATGGTTGTCTTATAACCGTTTCATTCACAGCATGAGCAAGGTTGTAATACCTGGAAAGTAGACAATAATGGTAACCGTCCATGATGTTTAATCAAAATTTCATAGTTATATGTACATATGTACATATATATACATGATCAAGACATTTAATTAAATTAAAATATAATTACATACACACAAATATGAGCCATTAACTCTGACTAAAAATACATCACCCCTCAACATTTTGTGCTAAAAATCATGTCAAAGTCACATACATATATACATACACATATTAAAAAATAAACAACTAACAAAACTTACTTGCTGACAGATGAACTGTCTCTAGGAGCATTCATCTCCAGAAAACGATTTCTAATCATCACTTCCTCTCCAGCACAGGCTGCAGCTGCTCTGACTTCTTCTTCAGAAAGACCCTTTTGGTAAAGAACAATATCAAAAAAGATATTAGGAAAATCATCAAAACTAAGTTGTGCAGAAAAAGGGGGAGATAAAGCATACCTGCAATCGCGCAGCAGCCGCAGCAGCTTTTGCTGCCTCCTCCACCTCCTGTTGATTTTTGGCAGCAGTTATCTTACTTCCTAATTTGTGTAGATACTCTTCTGTCTGGGTTAAGAAAGATGAAAGAACAGCATATCTCTCTGCAGCATCACCTGGGATGCTCGTCTGCTGCTCCAGCAACATCTCCCTATATCTGTCAACATCATTGTTTTTTAAGGCTTCCAGCCTTTTGTTTCTATCATCATCTTTGCGTTTAGAGAACTCACGCAACATCCTCTCATGATATTTTGCAACCCCCCTGTTACGGGCAGTACGAGCATCACGAATGGCCCAGTGTGCCTCAAGAAGTTTCTTGCGCCACTGAATTATAGATTTTATCTGCTTCTCCCGAACAGCTCTCTGAGATGCCTGCACTTGTCTAGCAAGCTCTATACGCTGACGCTCGCACAGCCTTACAAACTTACGATATGGCCTATCTGGCATTGCCATTATCTCTTGTTGCTGTTGATCAATCTCATCCCTCAAACGTGCCTGAAGATCTAAAAGGCGAAGTTTTTTCTCTTCAATTTGCAGCCTCAACACAAGATCTGGTCTTATTCTTTTCCTATCCAAGTTTACTGCCAATAAACCTTCAATCTTCTTTAAGTTTTCCGTCCGCTTCTTGACAAGTACTTCCTTTCCTTCCTCGAAAAGAAGATCTTTCACGTCATATGCAAGGGACAAGTTGTTGTTGTTTAGCATCATCGATGACCCAAATGAGTCATGTTTCCTGGTAAAGAAAGGAAAATCAAATAAGGGTCCAAAATATTTCCTGGTTGATCCAGCATCCTTTGGCTGGGAAACAGTGCTTGTTTGTGCAGGTTTATTAATTTGCATTGTGTCAGATACAGAAGCCTGCGGTGCAATAGCCTTTCCCCTATCGAATGCCAACTCATTCCTAACAGGAGTAGTGTTATTTCCAGGTTCACAGTCCAGGTTTGACTTAGCAGAGCTTCCAATTGATTTCTGCTCTTCCTTTCCAGCAGATACTGTTGGAGCTGATTCCTTTGACACAGTTGGTGTAACACCTTGAATATGAACTGGTGAAACAATGGACTTCTCATCTCTGGCAAAAGATTCCTGCTTCAAAGAACTCTGTCCATTGTTAGCAGGGACCGGTTGCGACTCCTTGGCACTGGACTCAACATGGCTAGGTTGTTCTGACACAATAGCTCCAGCTGATTTATCTTGATTTTTTCCTCCAGCAGGATGATTTGCATGTTGCACCTGCACCTCAAGGGGTGGTGGAACAATAGCCTGAAGAAGTTCTTGAGGCAGAGTACCGTCTCCTTTCTATCAACCAACAGGGAAAAAAAAAAGAGTAAGGACTACATCTGTTCAGATAAGATAGATTCAGACAGAATCAAAAAGAAAACAGTGATTTAACCTTCAGCCGTCTAAATGCTAGTATCTGTGCTTTAAGAACATGTAGCTGTTGTTTAGTGAATCCACTTCGGTGCTGAGGCATCTGAACCGATGCCCCTTGAGATTTGGCACAACTTCGTGAAGCATTATCATTTGCTAGACCTCCAGCTGAAGGGGCAGATGGGTTTGGCTGCCTGATGTGCGGCATCTGAGGAGGTTCTGGTGCAGATGATGAAGTTTTTGGATTCAAAGGACGATCTGCGCCTAAGTTCATGTTGGCAGAAGACTTCTGAGAATGCATAGAGGGCATTCCATTTCCGACTGTTACCGGCTGCCTCAGAGGAGCTTGAGACTCTCTGCCATGGATGCTGAATTGCTGCATTGTCCTATCACTGGCATTACCAGCTATACCAGCATTTGTTGTTGAGCCAAGCTGGCTGGATGGAACTGTCTTCCTAGCTTTTGAAGAACCTGACTGGCCAGACACGTCACTTGAGGAATTAACATGGGCTGAGCTCTCACTTGCAACTGCTGGAGAAGTGACCTGCTGCTTTGAAACAGGAACAGGAGATGACTGACCACCGATGTTGCTCTCATTGACCTTTGGCTGTGAGACCATCCTTGACTGCATCAGTGGAATGAGCTGTGCCATTAATTGTGCATTTGCAGGATGTGATAAATCAATATTTCGTTCGCGTGCCCATGCTTGCATAGCCTGCAATTGAGCAGATACCGCAATCTGGGACTTCATAACATTTTGGATGCCCTGCTGTGTTTCTGACACTTGAATGGGTCTAATCATATTGCCAGGTATTAAATGTCCCATGGCTGGTCCTTGTGTTGAAGGCTTTCCTTCACTCTTCTGATCAGGTGCTATCTGCTGTCCCTGCTCCATCTGCTGCTTATCCGCACGAGGAATGTGTTCAGATGAATTCCTAGAGGATGATCCTTGACCTTGATTCACTGCCTGCATAGACATAACGTCCTGCATTTTCAAATTCCCCAAACGCATTTCATGATCCTTCAAAGATGCAGGACTTAACATTCCCATCTTAGTTTGCTGCTGTGACTGAATTCCCAGTGCAGGCTTTTGTTGGGCAGCCTGGAGAGCAGCATATTGAAGGTATGCTTGATGAACAGGATTTAGCATTTGCTGCTCAATACCTTGACCTCTAAGCATGGTATCCTGGTTGGAACCATGTTGCAATGTTCGAGACTGCTGAGGCAGTTGCATGGCATTAGTAGGAGAGAAGTTGTTACTCCCAAATACTCCTTGAAGCCCAGCCTGATAAGCTAAAAAAGCTTCATTCCCTTCAGGCTTTCTAAGCAGTTGCTGTTGAAGTGACTGCAAGTGTATGAAGTTAGGTAAAAGTCATAATTCTTTAACAACAATCATTCAGAGAAAAGGTTGCACTAGAAAAATAACGAATGTAACGTCATAATGAGAATTTCATTGATGTCAACACAGATAAGATTATTGTAAAATTGTAAAGTATAATAATAAGTTCATTTGGTTCCAAGACTTCCAACCACATTGATGATTTCATATTTTCAAAAGAAAATTAAATTCAAAAAGGTAGGAAAGGAAATTCCATGAACAGTTATGCAGACTACAAGTGTTTGCATAAAAAAATTAACATATGATTATTAGTTATGCAGACTACAGGACCATGATTATTAGTTATGAGAGATCCTTAACCATGATTAAAACATAACATGACGAAAACCAGTCAAATATTAATTTTAAAACATTTCAGGAAGAAGCCAAAACAATGATGATTTTGCCTTTAAGCCTGCATCAGATACAAAAACTGATAGACAACAAGAAACAGACAACTTAAAATCAATGACATCACAGAAGTTGACAAAACAAAAATTTGAACAATAGCAACCTGAGTACATCTGGTTGTTATCTGCAGTTAATAGACATGTTTAAACTACTACCATCTTTGGGAAAGACTGCTTTCAGAGAAACAATCACTCTTTTATAAAAGCACTATTAAGGAGTTGGCAAAAATATGCAATTATTTCTCGAAAATAAGGTTAACCAAACACACACACAACTACAACAGTAGCACCTGAAGACATAAAAGGAAAGGAGAGGCTTGGTAGAATTTCATAAGGGGGAAAAAGTGTCCCCACTCCCCAGCTGAAGAAACAAATGAAAAGTAGGAAACAAGATCATGATTATTAGTTATGAGAGATCCATAACCATCATTACCACATAACATGACGAAAACCAGTCATATATTAAAGATCACAACATTTCAGGAAGAAGCAGAAACAGTGATGATTTTCCCATTAAGATTGCATTAGATACAAAAATGATAGACAACAAGAAACAGACGATTTAAAATCAATGACATCGCAGAAGTTGACGAAACAACACTTTTAACAATTGCAACCTGAGTTTGTCTGGTTGTAATCTGCAGTTAATAAATATGTTTAAACTTCTAGCACCATTGGGAGAGAGTTATTTTAGAGAAACAGTAACTGTTTTTATAAAAGCTCTATCAAGCAGTTGGCAAAAATATGCAATTACTTCTCAAAAATAAGGTCAACCAAATATCGTATGATCCAGGTAGCTGACATCACTTGGTGGGATAAGGCTTGTTGTTATTGTAAGGTTAACCAAACACACACAACTACAACAATAGCACCTGAAGAGAGAAATGGAAAGGAGGGGAGTTGGTAGAATTGAAGAAAAAATAAGTTTCCTCGGCCAAAGTAACAAATGAGAAAGCAGAAAAAAGATCATTATTATTAATTATGAGAGTTTCTTAACCATTGTTACCATATAACATGTAGAAACCCAGCCATATATTAATGATCACAACATTTCATGAAGAAGCAGCCGAAACAATGATGATTTCCCCATTAAGATTGCATCAGATACAAAACTGATGGACAACAAGAAACAGACAATTTTAAATTGATGACATCACAGAAGTTGACGAAACAACACTTTTAACAATTGCAAGCTGAGTTCGTCTGATTGTAATCTGCAGTTAATAGACATGTTTAAACTGCCAGCATCTTTGGTAAGGACTGCTTTTAATTTTAGGTATATAACGACTTCTTTTACAAAAGCTCTATCAAGGAGCCCACAAAAATACACTATTATCCTTTCTCTAAAATAAGGTTAACCAAACACACATACAAGTCACAACAACAGTAGCCCCTGAAGTGAGAAATGAAAGGGAGGGGGTTGGTAGAACCAAAACAAGAACCTAAAGTTTTTATTACCCAAGCGTTTCTCAATCCTTACCAATGTCAAAAAGGAAATTCAATGAACATCTCAGAAAAGAAACAGCATACACAGAATAATCATGTTTGCCAATCATTGAACAGTTGAAGGTCTCATAAGAAAATAAAATAAATGCAAAAGACCAATCAGTGAAAGAATTCAGAAACCACGGGAAAGTAATTAGTGTTTTGATTTAAAGGAAACTTATTGATGCAAAAACTGACAATGTCAGCAGCACTCAATTGCACCCGATTTCAATTCTACTAAATTAACACATGCCTAGTTTGACTCCTCTTTTACACCTGAAAAATTAATTGTTCTTGAAATAAACACCACAAAGCCGGCAAACTAAGACAACCAGGTACGAGGTTGTCACAAAACCAAAAAAGAAAAATGCAAGTCTCACTACAACCCAATTTCCAACATGCGTGGCACTCCCAATTCCCATAACCCAAAAATAAATTCAAAACCCATAAAGCTAACAGCAGTACACACACAACACTAGGTACCATCATCACTCCATACCATACTTCACTGTAACCACAATTGTGAGAGAGTAGCATGTTACACACCATAATCATCGAAATTCAGCTAAAACCCATAAAATCCACACCTGCCTAGAGCCTATCTGCTGCTGCTGCTGCTGCAAAGAGTCCAACCCCAACTGTGATGCTGAAGAGGAAGAAGATGGCGATGCAGCTGCGGATGACGTCGATGCTGCCGCTCGCCCCGCCGGCCCCACTCCCTGGTTCCGGCTGGGGCCACCGCCGCTGCCGCCACCGGATTGCATGCAAACTAGCCCGGAATTTCAATGTGGTGCACGTAACGAAGAAACCCCCCAACTCAGATCATTCACACTACAAACCCCCCAAAAGTAAAAATAAAAAATCGCAAAAAAAACAAAGACACCCCACAAGAGAGAAAATTAAAAACCCCTCGAATCCCTCCAAAATTTAAGAAAAACAGGATTTTTGTTTTCCTTCCGACTCAAAAAGCATCATCATCCGCCATTTTTTTCTCTCTCTAGCGAACCTTGTGACCGCGGATTTTCTCTCTCTAAAAAGCCGCGAAATTCGGGAGAAGCGCAGATTGATCCTCGGGAGGGAGCGAAAGGAACACAGAAGAGAAACGAACTTGTCCGAATCGGTGTGAGTCGCACGCGATTGTGCAATTTTCGGTCAAACCCTAACGATTTTTTTTCTCTTTTTTTTAATAAAAATTATTTTCCTTTTTTTTGGGCTGAGGCTGGTAGTTGACAGAGTGAGAGGACCCTCTGTTGTGCCTTTATGCCAAAAACAACGAGGTAGGGTCAGGTTCCCTTCGGTTACTAATTTACTGATGGTATCAATTGAGATTGACCCAGGTTTTCCATAGAATTACATATGAACCATCACTTTAGATTGTAATTGTAATCGTAAAAAAACATCTTTTTTTACGTCAGAAAATAAACAAAAATGATGTTATTATATTTCTTACAAAAAATAATATTTTAAAGGGTTAACTATGTTTTTGTTCTCTGAATTTTAATAAAAAATTTTTTTAGTCTCTAAACTTTAAAACGTCAGTTTTAGTCCCTAAGTTTTTAATCCTTCCATACATTTTTTTTGATTACGTGACAATCTGATATGATGAAAGACCATCGGTTTGCCACATCACCCCAAAATATACGGAGGGATTACAACTGAACTTTTTAAAGTTTAAGGGTTAAAAATTGACGTTTTAAAGTTCAAGGACTAAAAATAAATTATTGCTAAAGTTCATGGACCAAAATCATATTTAACCATATTTTAAAATTATAGGTAAATGCTCTCGAAGATGATGATCTCTAACTCTTGTTGTTGGCTAACCAATTTATACAATTATTCATCTCTAAAATGCATGTTAGAACTCAACATTTCAACCCAGTGCCATAAGCTCTTTAATATGATTTACAAGAAGTGCATACGAATGAAAATTTACTTGAAGAACTAGCAATAAGATCCAAAGACACCTTACCTGATTCCATTCTCTATTCCAAAAAAAAATTCAATCCAAGAACCAAAGTTATTAGTTTAGCATGTGTGCTAGTAGCAATATTAATATACCTTGAGAATGTCATAAGCTAGTTTCTCTCATGCTCAAGAACAAGACTACCATAGCTAGCACGACTTGGATTCTCAAAGGCACTACCATCCACATTCTATCGTTTTATTCTTTTGGCATGCTCTAATCTCAACCTTTCATTTTCCTTTGGGAATGTTTTCCTTAATCTTCAAATTGTAGCCATATTGCTTGTCGCTTTCCTGATGAGGGTAATTCCCAATTTTTACTTTAGTAAAAAAACATATTGTCCTCTTTATCCAAATCTTAACTCTATAGCCTTTAGGAACTTTCTTAAAAATAATATGAAACATGGGTCTGAACCGGTCTCTAATTCAAAACATATATCCTTTCTTCATTATTGGTTGTCTAAATATGCTTTTTGTTCCAAGTCGGTAGTCATTCCTTTTGATCTCCTTCCAATTGTAATTGATATGCAGTTTGAAAAACCCTTTTGCTTGGGTACATTGCTTCTTGGGTACTTTTATAAAAATCTTGAAGAAGCTTCCGACCTTTTTAGGAAAGGAAAGAATTTGACTAGCTTTGCAGGACCTTCTATTGTTCTTGTGATTGGTGGTCTGCATATTATACTATATTGATGCTTGATCCTAAGGACTCTCTTAGAAGGATTTCTAATGTTGGAGTTGCTTTTGTGTAGGATACTTCTACTAAGAGCAAAGGTACACATGTTAAAGCGATGATCAACACAAAAAGTCAAGAAAAAACATGTATACAACATGTCAAATTTGGGTTTATCAACCTCTCCACACTTAATGTTTGCTTGTCCTCAAGCAAAGAATGTGGCCAAGAGCAAATATCAACAAGAGAGTATGACACACATAAAAATCATTACTCAGGGAAGTTAGGCAATTGCAATTTCAACAATCACTCCAACAGGAAATTCAATAATACTTGATGAGAAGTATGTTTTATATCAACAATTAAAAGAGTAAAAGTATTTTAAAAGAATTTTTAACAATTTCAAAACAATGTTAAGGGTTTGGGTTAATTGATACCTTTATTCAAGTATTAAAATCTAGATTAATCTAAGTTAAACCAAATAATTGAACAAAGAAATTCACAAACCATAGGCTAATTCAATTCCTAGAGATTTAGCCCATTTGTTCTAACTCAAATTCCCTAATGTCTTAGGCAAATTCAAGTGAAAACAAGAGCGGAGAGTGAATTCTACAAATTCTCATAACCTACTAGTTCTATGTCTAGAATCAAGTCAAGTTAGGGTGAAATACTCCAATTCCAATTCAATTATCTATTTCCCAATATCAAATTGAATCTAAATCAATTCCCAAATTGATCAAATCAAGAGAAGCATTTAACATCAGAAGCAATTACTCAAATTGATTCAACCAAATCAAGAAAAACATTAATTCATAGAAGCAAACAATCAATTGAATTAACAAAATCATAAATTAATCATAGAATTGCAATGCAAGGGTTCAAGTATAAATTTTCCCCAAATCTCTAACCTAAGACCTAACCTATCATCCTAAGAAAAGAGAAGAAGGGAGAAGAAGAAGAATACATGGTGGAAGAATTCAAAAATTACCAATTTTGTTTCCACAAGCTTGATGCTCCAAGAATCCCCAAAGAGAAATGAGAAAATTAGAAGAGTAAAATTCTAAAAAATGAAACTAAGGTTCCTAAATCTGAATTACTCACACCTATTTATATGTTTCTAGGTTACAAAAGCCAATCCTTAAGAGCAAAAACCACTAAAACGCGCAAAATCTGAATTATATAGCAGGAAAACGCGTCTAGGACGTGCTCCTAGGCATTGGAACACGCACAATTGCAGCAGAACAGATCCCACGCGCATTAGAACACGCACCCTTACGTCCAAGACGCGGTTGAAAACAGCCAGATAGCTTCGAGGGTGCGTTGGAACGCGTGGTTCTGCATCTGGGACGTGAAATTTTGCACATTGTAGCTCTTTTTTATGCTTTTCTTGCTCTTCCATTGGTCATTTGCAACCCATCAACCTACAAACACAACAAAACACAAAATATAAGATCAAAAACATAAAAAATAACTCGCAAATTACAAATTTCGAACAATTAAACTCAACTAAGCAATGAAATATTTTCTTTGATTTCCTTACCATATTTGTTGTTATTAAAAAATTACCAACTATTCCTTACAAAATATAGTCTAGTTTTTTTTATATATATATAAAAAATATTTTTTCTTCACTTTACACCAACTTCATACCATATTCAATATTCACTGATATTTAATAAACCAATACTACTTTTTGAGAATGAGACATGAAGAGATTGTCCCATGTTTAAGTTTCTAATTCCGATACAGCTTAATTTATTTTTAATGATTTAAGTTTTTTTTCATCATAATAATAGTGGGTTATCAAATTTGGGCCGGATAGCTATTGTTTTTTTTTGGGGGTTTTATATAGCACCTATACTAATATAATTTTCAAAAAATAAAATGGGCGGGTAGGCCGAACCCGGTGTGTTTTTTGAGCCTGAATCTATTTTTTTACGGGTTTTTATGGTCTGGGCTAAAAATGTCCGGCTTTATTCGGGCTTGCATTTTTAATACCCAAACCCTCTCATTTTGTCGGTCTATTCGGATAGGCTCTAACGGGGCAGCCCATTTTGCCGGCTCTATGAAAACAAGTAGATAAGTGATTATGGTGAAAATCAGAAGTTATTTATGTTTGGTTGAAATAAGAATAATTATTTTTTTAATCTCCTCTCTTCTACTATAATTGATTATTTTAAGAAGCAACTCAAAATTACTTCTCAAAATAAGCAGAAATCTGATTATTTTCTGCTTCTAATTATTTTAAGGCTTAAATATATTTTTCGTCCCTAAAAAATAGAAAAATAAGGATTTAAGTCTTTGAAAAATATTTTTTAGGATTTAATTCCTTAAAAAACTCAAAAATAGAGGATATGAGTCCTTAAAAAATACTGATTTGGAGACTCAAAATCACCCGTTTAAGGACTTAAATCTTAAAAAACGTTTTTCAGGTACTTAAATCCTATTTCTCCTATTTTCAGGGACGAAAAACATATTTAAGCCTTATTTTAAAAAGCACAAATAAACATACTAAAAACTTAAAAAAAAATAATTATTAAAATAAGTGTCTATTTTATAGAATAAACACAAATAGACAAAATTTAAATCTTATTTGAATGTTTACAATTCAAGCAATAAATGCAACAAAATTATGTGCATTTATTGTTTAAATTTGGCCATTAAATTTGGTCATGTTCTCATTTCTCATAATACATTTCTTATACATATATATACTAAACGTTATTACAAAAATAAAATGAGTTCAAACAGCTATTAAGGTAATATCTAGATGTAGGTGAAAATTGGTTATATATGCACATTCTCTTCATGATGTTGTGATGGAAACGTATCGCTACAAACAAAACAAAAGAAAAGTTTTATAACCATACTGCGACGGAAGGATCAGCAACTGCCCCAACAACGATTCATGAATTTTTCACCTATTTAATTTTATTTCTTTTGGTGAAAATAAGCTACCCATTAAACTGCATCTTAGAATATTTCAATCAAGATTCAATGCTTTATGTTGTCTATATATCATGATTTTTTTTAATATATGCAATAAGTCTATATATCATGAATTTTTGTTAATCTATGTAATATATCATAAGTTAAAAAATTAAAAATAAAATTTTTTCTTTAAATAAACAAAAATTTAATAAAATTGTGTTTAATATATAATTAATGATGTGCTTTCTTTTTATCTTTAGTTTTTTAACATGTGCATTGCACATGTTAAAAAAAACCATTTTTTTGTCTATCATATTCTTGGTTCTAATATTTTTCCGTTTTTTCTTTTAGGAAACAAAAAAAAGAATAAAAATAAAACAATATATAAAAACAAAAAATTAAAATGCAAATCAATAAAACAAAGTTTTAAATCTAAATCTGAATTAGAACGTAAAGGTTTTAAAGGTCGTCAAAATTGTATTTCATCATGATTATAATATGTAATAACTATGTTTTACTATATTTAATGTAACCCGATCGTTATCGTAACGCACCCACGTCCACAACTTAAAAACTTGGTCTGTATACGTAGTTTACTTGATTATCGTGTGAAGCTTAAACTAGACACCATAACTCGTTTGCTGTATATATCACTGGGGAGGACATGAAAGAATTGCCCCAGTGGAAGTCATCATGCCTTTCAAACTAGTAGTTTATATTTATTACTTTTTCTGTTTCTATTGATATATCTATTTAACGTATATTATGTATATTAAAATTGTAATATAATAATTAGTCTTATTTTTATTAAAATATTTTTTAATTTTCTATAATACTTTTTATATTTTTAGTTTTATTAATTGGATAGTGAATTATTAGTTACTTCTTCAATTATAGATTCCTAAAGAGACAGATAAAAAGAAACAATTTTTTTTTCAAAACGGAGACAAATAAAAAGGAACAGAAGGAGTATTAAGGTTTAGATCTAATACAAGAGATTCATCATACAATAATAGACATAACTTAATAAGATTTAAGTAAAAGAGGTAAGAGATAGAAAGATTATATTGATATAGAGAATTTAAATTTGTTCACCTCTATAATAGGCTATATCTAGTCCTCACTCTTTAAGTGAGATTTTCTTTATTAAATCATTAAAAGTATTATTCAGTATATTTACCTCTCTAGGTTTAACTATTGGATATCATTTTTCTGAGCTTCCCTAGGAGTCAAGTGCACTATTCTTTTAAAGAAGGCAAAAATATAATTTTGGTTCCTTAATTTTTATTCAATACTTACTTTGGTCTCAACTTTTTTAAGATTTATTTAGGTCTCTCAACTTCTGTTTTTGGTCCAAAATGGTCCCTATCGTCACTTTCGTTACATATTTAACGGATTTTTAACTAATGTTATTACATTCTGTTATCTATTTATTTTGAACCATTGATTTACAATAATTTAGACCATTTATTTAAAACAATTTGGACCGTCAAAAATTTATTAAATTGCTAACGGGAGTCACGACAAAATCATTTTGAACCAAAAACAAAAGTTAAAGGACTAAAATGAATCTTAAAAAAGTTATGGAAACAAAATGAACCTTAAATAAAAGTTAAGGGACCAAAATTATATTTTTGCCTTTAAAAAACCTCCACATGCCTCTCACAATAGTATTATTGAATCCATCTCCTCAAGCTTAAACATAGGTATTATATATCCTTATGAGCCTCCCCAGGATTTTGCAGATATATTCATCTTTAAATCGTCTCTAAACATCTCTACAAAGTATCTTTTATATCTCCTCCAGGATTAACTCCAAGTTTATTTTATATCTACATCATAATCATCTATAAAGTATCTTTTACATATTTTATAGAATCAACTCCAGGTTTCTTTTATCCCTCTTCGGTATCATTCACAGAGTATCTTTTACATCCTCTCCAAGATGTGCTCCAAGTTTCTTTTAAATCCTTTTCAGGATCATCCATAAAGTATCTTTTATATTCTCTTTGGGATCTACTACAACTATCTTTTACAACCTCTCATAGATCAACTACTAAGTATCTTCTTCATCCTCTTCAGGATTAGCACGAGTATTCTCCTTAATAGCTTCTCCAAGATTCTACGGCCACTCTCATTAAGAGCCTTTCTAGGCTTTGTACATGAGTATTCTTAACTTAATCTCTCCAGGCATATCAACATCGTATTCTTTCCAAACTATTCTAGGCTTCTACAACTGAGTATTATACTTTTGAGCCTCTCCAAACTTCTTTGAGCATTCTCCTCTAAAGCCTCCCATTGGACTTCTCTCCATCATGAGTATTCTTCATAAGAGTCTCTCTAGACTTTTTTTACCATGAGTATTCTATTTAATGAGCATCTATGGGCTTCTTCAAGTATTATTCTTCAGAGCCAACTTAGAGTTCCTTACTAATTATTCTTTCTAGAGCCTCTCCAAGTCTCAAAAGCGATATTGTCCTTAACAGCTTTCACAAGTTTATGTATCGAGTATTCTTCTCATCAACCTCTCTAGGTCGCCATGATAGTATTATTCTTTAGAGCCTTTATAGGCTTCTCTCCGGGTATTCACTAATAATCCTCCTAAGGGTTTTTCCAACGTAGTAGGGTACTCTATTTAAGATCATCCTTAAATCTCATTACTAGAGCTGGGTACACGGACTTAGGCCCGTGGATCGGCTTGCGGGTAAACGGGTTGGGCAGATTTGAGCTTTAAAAAAACAGGACCATTTAATTTGCAGGCTTAGGCGGACATGTCCATTAACACACGGGTTAAACGGACAAAATCTGCGGACCCCGTGGGCTAAACTGATATCCACTTATTTATTTATTTATTTATTTTTAATGAAACAAGTCATTTAAACTTAGGCCTAATATTTTTGAAAAAAAATAGGCCAAACAAAAGTGACCCAATAACCATCCCTTTTGTAATAAAAAAAAAACAAGAAAACCCTAATTCACTAAACCTAAACATTTTATGTAAGTTTTTAAAACTTTTTATGGACTTTTCTTAAAGTAAATTTATAGTGTAAAGTAAAAAAAAAGTTTTTATCCATTTTTTAAAGTAAAATTTTAGTGTAAAGCAAAAAAAAAAAACACTGGTAAGAAAATTTGATAAAAAAAACTGTAAAAAAATGATTTATGTGGATGCCAGTAGACATTGTGGGCGGACTTGGGCTTCTTTTTTGTTGGTCCATTTATAACGCGGGGTTAGACAGATTAGCCGTTAAGTTCGCGGACCATTGCAGGGCGGGGCAGGGGGGCTATGTACCCAGACTCATTACACAAAAGAATATTTTGGTAACTGACCTACCTAGGCCTCAAAGTAGTATGTTCCCAATCACTTCAAGCTGATATACATGTTCCATGACTCAGAAACAGGCAACTCATGTTCTAGATAAAACTTACATTAAGCTATAATCTAGAGTGTTAGAAATTACGAGACATATTACATACAACATTGTAGATCTAAAATGATAAATGTATGTGTATAATACTAAGTTGTAGATCTTCTTACAAGAAGATATTTAACATTGAAGCATTGTAATGACCCTAGGGACTGAAGAGTGAGACTAAAAACTAAAAGAATTTAAGTAGAGTATTTCTTGGTCCTTTGCTTTCGAGCATCTTTAGGTGATTTGGTCTTCCTCATATTTATAGTCTCTTCACGTACTTTAGTTGAGTCCCCAATTTTGACACATCTCAATTCTTAGAACTATTAAATATATTAAAATATATTTTTAAGTTTTCTCAAATTTTAATTATTGAAATTTAATAAGATATCATTTTAATGTTATTTTAAATTCAAATTTTGGTTAATTTATCTTTTTCTCTAGCTAGCTTTAACTTTTCTTTATTATGTTGGTCTTTCTTTGCAATTTTTTCTTAGGATCGATCAGTGTTCAATCATAAAGGTGAGATTTAGTTTATGATTTCTCTTCTAATATTTTGATTATTTTCTCTCTCTTTCTTTTTACAATTTTTTCTCATGGATCGATTAATCTCCTTTCATATTGTCTTTCCTTTTGCAATATTTTCATAGAATCGATTGACCTTCATTCATAAAGCGAGATTTGGTTTATATTTTTTTTCTATTATTTTGATTATTTTATCTCTCTTTTTATATTTTTTTCAGATTGATTAGTCTCCGCTCTCAAAGGTAAGATATTTTCTCTCTCTTGCAAATTCAGTTTTTAGCATTTCTTTTTAATCTCTTATACTCTATTTTTCACTAGCTCTCTCTCTCTTTTCCGTTATTTCTTCTTCTATTTTCCTTTCATGTGTAAGGTAAATTATATAGTTAATGTCCAATAAATTAACTTATCAAAAAACAAAATAATGTCCAATAAATTAAATACACTTTATTTAATAATTTTTGTTGCTATAAAAAAATGCATAAATGAATCTTTCATTTTTGAAATAATAAATATTATTAATCGATAAAATATTTTTACTTTTGATTTTTTAACTATTCCTTACGAAAAACTTATTAGCATTTTTCTTTTCTTTGAAATAAAATACACAAATTAAAGAATTAAATTATTATTGTTATTTTGTTAACAGGATAATTTTTTAACTTCCAAAATTATTTTTTTATTTTTCTTTTTTTATAAGTTCAATAATAAAAAAATTTGATAATTATAATTAGTATTACATTAAAAATGTAAAAGAAAAATAGATAAATAACAATCATCTTGTCCTAGTCATGTAGCTCAGTTAATGAGCACATTGGGACATATGTACGTGAGTATGGGGTTTGATCCCCAATGGCACTATTTTGCTATAAAAAAAAATCATCTTCCCTCCTGAGAAAACAGAAAGCAACAGAGGGAGTATATATAAAAGAAAGGACTAAATATGTTTTTTTTTTCTAAACTATCTCAAAAATTTGCTTTTAATCCCTAAACTAAACAAAAGTACGTTTTTGGTCCCTAAACTATTCGATTTGTCTAATTTTAGTCCTTCCGTCTAACTGTTAAGTTTTTTATGACGTGGTTAATGGAGTCCACATCAACGTTGTTTATATGGATAAAAAACAAGTGAATTTCCTGAATTACCCTTAATGTGAAATGACCAAAATAACACTTACCCTAAGTTCTCAAAATCTTTAAAGTTAGGACACATTAAGGGTAATTCAAGAAATTCACTCATTTTTATCCAATGAAGTCATGTTAATGTGGACTTTATTAGCCACGCCATCAAAAACTTAACAGAAGTTATAGGAACTAAAAACGTACTTTTTTTAGTTTAAAGACCAAAAGCAAATTTTCGAAATAGTTTAGAGATCAAAAACATAATTAACCCTAAAAGAAATAACATTAAAGGAGTTTATCCTTTTTGAATATAGTACATTCACTTAATTTGACATGCACTAAAAAGTTTACATATTTGATTCTCTATACACTTAACTTTGATCAGGAAAGCATATTCATTATATTTATTTTATTACTTTTTTTTCTTTATTATTCATCATATCACTTTTAATATTTTATTTTTATTTTTTTCTCTTCCTTTTCGTTTTCTTTCTATATCTTTATTCATATATGATTCTACACTAAAAAATTAGGATATTACAAAGTTAATTTCATAGAAGTGATGTCTCTATCGTTTTACTTATTACTCTATTGACTTTCTTTCACTCATGCGGTGATCTCTTGAAAGTTCAAATCGCTTAAACGTTTACTCAACCGATCAATTTCATTTGAAAGCACCGTTCTTTCCGTCTTTGGCATCACTAAATTCTGATATAAAAATAAAATATTACCAATAATATCCAGTTGATAGAACTTTGGAGATATTATACTATTGAGTATTCAACATTTTCACACCATGCATTGAGAAAGAAAAACGAGTGCAATCTGTTGTGTCCATGTTTGGAATTCTCACAGATTACCTGAATCAATGTTGAGTGAGACTAGATGACTACCTAAAAGATTAATTGATGGACAAAACTTTAGTGATTTCCTTAATTGTTTTTTTTATGCTATTCTCAAATTAAAATTAGAATTTCATCTCATACCGGTCGGTATTTAAGGGTGAGAAATTCACTCCTCTTTATTTATTATATATAAATATTATTAAAATAACAAATTATGAGTAGCAATAAATTAAAGGGAGTGACCATAGTCTTTCTGTAATTAATACCAAAAGTACTTTCTCATTGTTAAAATAGCCATTTAAGGTTTTTTTTTTTAAAAAAAATACATCCAATAACATAATGAATAAGTGTTAAGTGTATCGTGCATGTCATGCGAGTAATATAGTGAAAATATGGGTTGTCTTGCCCAAGGGAAAAGTAGTTGTTATCGAATTTTTTAAACTATATATTATGTAAGTTAGACGCTAAAAGTGTTATGAGGACTCAATAATGCAATAAATACAGTAAAAAGAATGAAAAAGAGTTTACTTCATGGGAGACCTAGGGCTTTAGGTTCATGTATATCTATACCTCTTTTACTCTATAATATATCAAGTCAATCACATCACGGATTAATTAATGGCTAGACACTCACTTATTTAATAATTCGTCAATGATTATACACTAGTTATTATCTTCGATTTTTTAGATTAATTCTCTAGATGGTCGCAAGGAATTGAAATATAGAAAGCATAAAAATTCTAAGGGTTGTTAATTCAATAACTAGTTAGAAGTAAGGACAAAAAATTGGTCCTTTATGATATGTTGCTCTTCTACTTCGTGGTTCCATTAATTAAGAGAGAATGATCATCTACGACTAATACCTGAAACGCATCTAATATTCATGAGTTTTTAATTGTGAAACTAAACAACCAAAGTAGAACCAATTAAGACAAAGTAACAAAACATAGATTAATTAGAATTAGAGAAGTAAAAGAGTTAACAGAAGATCCATAGCCCTAGCTATGAGTCTAGCTACTCATGGTCAAAGAGAAAACACAAATACAATTATTAAAACTAAAAAAAGAACCCAAAAGTAAAAGAGAGGAAAGAAGGAGAAATCAATTCTCTAGTGGAGATATCGGGGTTGTCAGTCGCTGATTGGGTGTTGCTTGCCTTCAACTTCCTTTGAGGTGCCAAGGGATGATAAAATGGCTCAGAACGATGCTCACGAGTGTTTAGAAGGAGAAATAAAGGTTCCTAGATTTGCATTTGGGGCTTTAAATAGGAAAAAGATATGTTTTAGGCCCGGCATGGTCGTACTAAGCATGAGGCATGGTGAATAAATAGCATCAAAATGCGTGAAAAGCTCGATCGTGTGTATTCTTTGCCACATCCACATCGTGGATTTTGAACTGCGTCAACAAGTTCTTGTAGAGGCACGACTATCTGGTATAATTAGCACGACTGTATCAAAATGCGTGAAAAGCTCTATCGTGTGTCTTCTAACACATATTTAAAGGCCAATGGCGAAACCTAAGCTCCTTTTTACTCATTCTTACTTTTCTTAGGCGTCGTTTGAAGTGATGCCATCATCTCTTGGCACTCTCTCAAGGAGCTTTACAAAGATCAACCTCTCAGTAGTACTTAAGGATCAACAATCCGACGTTTCTATGAAAGGGATTTGATTTCTCTCGTTTATTGCTTTGTACTTATGGATCTTTGTAGGTTTTTACTTTTCTTCGTGTGTTCTCTTCTCCCCATATATGAGTAACCAAACCCTTAGCTAGGGCTATGTGGAGTTTTGTACATTGATTACTTTATCTTTATAATTTGACTTAGTTCTACGTCCCTCTTTTAATTGGTTCTATTTTGATAAATGAATTTCATTATTATGATTTGGCCAATTATATGAGTGGCATACTTACCAATTGTAGATGAAGATTCTCAATTAGGTAAAAAAACTATAAAATAGTCTGGTGCGTGATCACTAAGGTCATATTTGTGATCCTCGCTTCTAACTAGTTTTTAAGTTAACAACCCTTAACTTCTTTCTTCAATTTCAATTTCTTGAGTGGCCGTCTAGAAAATTCATTAAGGAAAAGATAACTATAGTGCATGACCCTAAGCCCTAGGTCCTCCATAAGTGATTTCTTATTCTTCATTTTTAATTCTCTTTATTATTAGGTTCTAATTCATCATATAGTTTGAGAAGAATTCTAAAGAATCTGGTAATTACTACTACTCTCTGTAAGTACAACAATACCTTGTTTTTTGCTATATTACTTGCATGACTAGGTATAATTTCCCTTTCGCATCCCACATGTAATCTAAAGTAGGCCCGTAAGCATCTTGATAGAGAACTAAACAAATAGTAGTGTTTCAAAATGGATTAAGCTAGACGCCTCATAATGAGTGTGAGATTTTTTAAGTTAAGCCCTTTGGTAATGACTAGCGTTGCTGCGTGACAAAATAGGAGAATTATGTAGGAACCCAAATTGAGTTAGAAGTTAACTTAAGATTGAATATTGAGACCTATAATTGATCATAGGATAAGGATACTAGATGAAAATTGATTTTGTTAAGGAACTAGACTAAGGAACCTTAACATGGCTAAGAAATTAGTAAGTAATTAGGAATTGAAAAGTAACCTTCAAAGTTTAAGAGTTTATAAGACAATAGGTAAATCTAACTAGAACGGAGTAAGTTCCTATAACCCCCTAATCTTAAGTGGAGTAAATATTTGCCCTTATACAAATTATTACTCTACACCGGATGTGTGTTGAACATGTTTTTATTAGGTTGGCTCGTGGAGCACCTAATGATCGACCCTTATGTATTGCATTAATTTTGCATTAGAAATGGAATTGCTATGTGAATGGATTGAATTTTTTTTGTTTGTGTTACTTTGTAGTTGCTTGTAAATTGTATTTTTTGTACTTTCCTTTTGTGGTAGATCAATTGGGAAAGATTTTTAAATCCCCTATTCAATGTGATATGAGACACATTGAGTTTAATTTGATGGTATTATATAATATTGTAAGTGACCTACTATATATCACTTGGAATAATGCATTGGTCCATCCCCCTTGTTTTCTTACGTCGGACTGTAACTATTTTGGATTGAATGATTATAGCTAGGTGAGTGAAATTGTCAGCTTTGGATTTTCTATCTCTCGAGATGTGTAAATTCTATATGTAGTATATGATTTAGTCTTATACTGTTTCGACTAGTTTCGGTTATGTTTTCTTTTCTTATCAGTCGATGAAGAATTGTGTGTGTATAATATTAATTATTAAATGTATAAAGTTATTTTTCCTCTTATTTTTACTTTGATTCTTAAATGAACATGAAATCAAATTACATCGGATTTTTGTGTTTTTACATCTCTAATTTAGTTCTTACTTTGTTTTTCTTTCTATATTGCTCAACATCGTCAGTATAGCAAATGTCTAATTCCAGTCAACGCCATGCACATCATGGTTGAATGGAGTTCTCTCTAGGCAAATAGGATTGTTATCTAGATCGACAACACTGAAGGGATCCCTGATGAGTTTAGCACATAAGGGAAAGATCTAAATTAGATAAGGAAGAAGACCCTTCATACAAAGGTGTTTAGGAAAAAAAAGTTGTGATATCCTTAATGTTACACTAAGTAGGAATAATAATTACATAAACAAATAGAGCATCCGAGTTTTACTATATATATCCAAGTTTGAGCTTCCTTAATTTTCTCATTTTTTATTGTGTTCTTCACCATTGTTAACCAAACCTGAATCAGGCCATCCGGTTTGACCGATTGGACCAAGAATTGAACACGTAACCGATCTAGTCCATATGAATTCCGCACCTTACTCATAAGAACCAGAGCGAACCTACCATAATCTAGTTAACTTGGTGCCCCAAACCAAAAGTTTTTCAAAGAGACTACACCGAGTTCAAGAATGCACCCACCAAGTCACCCATCACAGGGATTACCACCGGATAACCAGCTTCTTTGATACGATGCATGCTATGTACCTTTATTAATTTATACCATATTTAAAAATTATTTTGAACAACTTTAAAACCATTATCTTAATTGCTTTGATTCACCTTTGATAGTTTTGTTATGTACTATTTTAATAATTTTATAAATAATCTCAATGCAATCAATAATATAATATAATATTTAATTTTAATACATTCAACATTTTATAATAGTGGCATTTATCTTTGATTTGTTCATGAGATTTATATTTTTTAGTATAAGTTTATACATTTTTATATATACCGAATCATTTCGTTTAATTATGTGACTCCCAACTCAATGACCCATTAAGCCAAAAATCCGGCTAAGTCAATGACCCATTAACCAATTTAATAACACTGCGTGTCACCTTTGTTTCTTAACTTTCCAGTCTATCTACTCTACATTAGGAGTGTCAAAACGGGTTGAGTCCTCCCAAAGTAAGAGGGGTGAGTAAACCACTCATAGCCCACAATTCGTTTAAGCCTGCCCCTCCTAATGTGCAGGTTGCAACCCGCCAGGACAAGAGCGGGGCCGGTTAGCCTAGTGGTGGGTAGCCTCGGCTGGCTAATCCTCCTAGCCTACCAAATTTTTCAATAAAAAAGTAAAATAAAAGACAATTCAATTATGTAACTTCTAAAAATATTACTTAAATAGTAGAAACATGATTTAATTTATAGGTTTATATTATGCATTTGTGTCTTCTTCAAATTTGTGATGGACTAATTAATTTTTGAATATATTAAATTAATTATTAATTGATATGCAATATAATTAGCATATTTAATTTTAACTATTTCATTGCTTTTGAAAAACTTTTTTTTTCAAAAATAGGACTTCAGCTTTATGTGTTTTTTTTTCAGCTTTTCTTTCCCCTTTTTTTTTTCTTTTTCGCTACTTCAGGCCTAATTGCTCACCGACCTTTTTCTTATATAATGGACCTCTTTGATCAATAATATGTGTGTTATAGTTTTATTTCACAATTTTTTTAGGTAGGCCAATCCACAACCTTACTATAGACGGGTTGCACTAGAGATTTGAACCCACTTTCCTACCCACATGTGCCCGGTTTTGGTAGACGGCAGATCGGCCTGCTTTGACATCCCTACTCTATATCGTGTGTAGTTTTTAACTATTACTCCTAGTAAGTGTGTAATGTTTACCAGGTTAATTTAAGATCGATTATATTAATTTTATAAAATTAGAATAGAGGTAGAGATACATTGTGGCTCCAATGAAAAAATCCATGCTTACGCCTTGAAGAAGACACCATTTAGGAGAATAAATCTGACTATTGATGACGGATAATTATTACTATATTTTGTGGTTAATTTAAATATATTTTAAATGATATTATGTTTATCTTTTAATTAAATTCCCCTAAATTTAGTAAATTCAATACTTATCTTAATTTGAGAGAGAATTTGTTGATTTGAGTTTCATCCATATCTTATGGGTTGATTTAGATAAGATTTGATTCCTAAATTATTGAATTGTAGGTAAATAGATAAAAGCACAGAAGATGAGGGCGAACAAAAAGGAAAAAAGATCTGAAGAAACCTTATCTAATATTATTTTATCTTATCCTGAGCAAAGATTAACCACTTGGGATCTCTTTAAAAAGCCTCATTCACTAGGAGTTAGAAGACTCATCTCTGCACAAAATTTAGGGTTTTAGTGAGAGAAAGTGAGAAATTGAGAGATGGTAGCTTAAAACCCTTTACTTGGGATTGGATGCAACTTGCTGTGTGAATTGAAAAGGAATTTCATCAATGAAAGTCTAAGGATAGTTTTCATTTATGAACCACTTTTAAAAAGGGAATTCTTAATGCGTGGCAACTCTTTTACCATTTAAAGGGATTTAATCGATATAGTTTTGCTATAGAATCTGGCAAATGAGGGATCTTTGTCGGTGATTTTTATTCTTGGCCATTCAATTAACATAATAAGTTCTAAGTTTTGGGAATAAACATAAGTATAGTGAAATCCAAGTCCAAATATTCTTATAAATTGTTTTTACCACTTTTTATATTACGAGCACTTATTTTACGATTCAAACCCAAGTTTTCTAATTGAACCAAATTGTTCTAGAGTTGCTCCCTGAGGACGATAACTTGTTTTCCCACTATATTGTAATGCGTTAGTATTTTAGTTCTCTAAAAACTTAACAAATTTCTGGCGCTGTTGCCGGGGAGCACGGTGATCAATTTAGTCTCGGTTGGATATTTGGGTTGTAAATAACTTTTCTTTTTATTTTTGTATATATAATTTTAGTTTTATTTTTATCTGATATCTTCTTTTTATTTTTCTTTTTTCTTTTTCTGTTTTCTTAACCCTTACCTATTTTTTGTTATTTTTATTTCTTTTTACTCTCTACACTAATCTATGTTCCAATGATCTAAGCAAGACACATGTATTTCAATATCGTGCCTCACGAGCAGGTAGTGCCGTATTGGAATACTCAACATTGGCAAGGTAATTGTTCTAACCCATCTTTTCAATCCAATTTTACTGATAATTCTTCTTTGGGTTGGAGTAGTTATCAAAATATAGGTGTGTGGAGTCCTTCATTCTCTCCTTCGTATGGGCATACTTCTAAACTTGATGAAACTTTGGCAAAGTTCTTGCAAGCATCATCGAGTTACCAAGATCAATATGCTTTAGAGCCTCAAATCACTACATGGCCTGAATCAACTACAAAACTTGAGGCTACCATGGAAAAGTTTCTACAATCATCTTTGGATCATGAGACATCAATGGAAACTTCTCAGAAGAATATTGAATCTTCTTTGCGTAATATTGAGACTCACATTGAGCAAATGGCTAAACAAATATCAAAATTGAGCGCTAGTCTCTTCTCAAGCAATAATCAAAGAATCTCCGAGGAGCAATGCAAAGCTATTTCCACATGGAGTGGCGATACAATTGATGATGAGATTGGTGATAATTTGATGATAGAGGAGGAAGAATTTGAGAGAGATGAAAAGGAGGAAGAGAAAAAAGAGAGTGAAGAGAGTGAGGAAGAAAAAGAGGTAGGAGTTAAAAATTCAGAGTTTTGTAAATATAGAAAATCGGGAAATTGAGAAGAAAGATATTGTGAGAGAGGATGCGGACTTGAGGGTGAGAGTTGAAGTTTTTAAAGGTGATGATCCAATTCACCCTCCGGTCCTTATAAAGAATAATGAGCACGAACATTGTGAAGAAGTGTGTCGGAAGTTGGTTCCCGCACCAATGCCTACTCTTCTTGAAGAGTCAAGAGGTGAAGAAGAATGAAAAAGTGCATCTTAATGTATTCCCAACACCATTTGATGATGGAAAGCCTAAGGTGAAGATGCGTGATGTGACAACGGACGAGGATTCTACTATGTATGTTTATCATCCTAAGCCACCTTGGTCTCATGGAAGAATTTTATTGGACAAGCACTTTGGAGGTGGACTCAAATTGGAAGGGAGGAGATATTCTTCTCTTGCATGCCTTAAGCCACCTTGAACTTTAAAGTTATAGGCGTCGAGCTTACGACGTTAAACAAGCGCTTGTTGGAAGGCAACCCAATATTTATTGTTTTTATTATTAATTATTATTAGGATTGAGTCTTGGGAGTTTATAATTGAGTCTTGTAATCTTGATGTGTTATGTCTTTACTAACTATTGTTCTTACTTGAGGTTTTACCTCCTATTATTTTCTGAGTTATTTCTTGCAGGACACCCCGACGATTCTTATCGTTGTTAGTGATGGCCTAGGGTCAGGCCTAATTTTCAGGGGGAGGCAAGACTAGTTGGAACTAATAGTACAGTTGGAGCAAAGTTAGAGGGAATTGTTTACCATCAAGTTGTATGGCTCTTTTCTTTACTCTTAGCTCATTTTATTTTTCTTTTTAATTAGGATTGGTAATTAGGACTTAAGATTTAGGAAATAAAATTACCTGAGGTTGGTTTTTGAGAAATTTGATTGTACATCTTGAGTGTGAGTTTGAAAAAGATTTTGAAATGAGTTATATGATGTGTTTCAAATGCTTGATTGAATTCTTGATTTCTCGTATGATTTGTATGATTGAATGAGGGGGCAATTAATTGACTTGGTTAAGGGAATTATATGCCTAAAAGCCTTGTGAGTGTGTGTGATCCTAAATGCATTATATTTATATGTTTTGAGAGTCTTCACTTGGTTTATCTCCTCTAATTTTGCATGAATTTCTAAAATTGTCATTAAGCATGTTAAAACTTAAAAATGATAGAGGCATAGTTTCGATTGTTGATATTGAGCTAGAGCCAAAAAGCTAACCCTTGTTGTTTTGATTGAATATCCTAGTTTTGGTACCCACTTTGAGCCTTAAAGTTAATAAATCTTTCAAAATTTATACCTTGAACCATCATGACATTATTATTTCCTACCTTTACTAAGATGGATCATTGAGGTACATTGGTTTACTTAGAATTAAAAGAAAAGCTCATGGTTTTCCTTACTTGAAAGAAAGAAAAATTTAGGCATGCCTTGTGAAAAATAAAGATGCTCTCATGTATTTTTTAAAAAAAATTGTTAATGAAAAGAGTTGGAAAGAAAATGAAAGAAAGTTGTGCAAGGATGCATAAGAAAAAAAAAGTGTGTCATGAAGAGTGAGAAAATCCTAAAGTTGTGGTGTAGCTCCAATTTGGTTGTGCTTATGGTATACGAGTGAAAGTGTTAGTATGCTTGCATTAATGCTCTATCTTATTTTGTTCACTAGAAAAACCAAATTTTCTTGTAGCCAAGCCACGTTATAACCTTAATAAAAAGACCTCTTGATTTTTGTTTTACATGTGTACATGGTTTGATTGTGAAATGAATTGCAAAATCTAAGTTGGAGAGACTTAGTGGGGAGTTGAGCGAAACACATACCTTGTGAGAATTGAGAGTCTATTCCCTTGGCTAATTGATTATTGTTCCTCCCATTTTGTTGTACTTTGAGTGCTTAGGAATCTTGTTTTCAATTGGGGGTTTAGGGTAATCATATATACTCATCGATTGATCTCTGTTGATGCTCTAATGATTGATGAATGATTAGATTTTTCTTGAATTGAACTCAGGTACGTAGCTAGGATTTTTAAATAAGTGTTGATTGGCTGTCTTGCTTAAGGACAAGCAAGAATCTAAGTTCGGGAGAGTTTGATGACGGATAATTATTACTATATTTTGTGGTTAATTTGAATATATTTTAAATGATATTATGTTTATCTTTTAATTAAATTCCCCTAAATTTAGTAAATTCAATACTTATCTTAATTTGAGAGAGAATTTGTTGATTTGAGTTTCATCCATATCTTATGGGTTGATTTAGATAAGATTTGATCCCTAAATTATTGAATTGCCGGTAAATAGATAAAAGCACAGAAGATGAGGGCGAACAAAAAGGAAAAAAGATCTTAAGAAACCTTATCTAATATTATTTTATCTTATCTTGAGCAAAGATTAACCACTTGGGATCTATCTCTGCACGAAATTTAGGGTTTTAGTGAGAGAAAGTGAGAAATTGAGAGATGGTAACTTAAAACCCTTTACTTGGGATTGGATGTAACTTGCTGTGTGAATTCTCAAACTCAGATTTTTATTTATGTTAATTGATTGATTTTCTTTTCTCTATTTAATTTAGAGTTGAAAGCTTGATCACTTTCCTTCTCTCCTTCGAACTTTTCTTATTGAATGAGAATTTAATTTGAAAAGAGGTTATGTGAAAAGGAATTTCATCAATGAAAGTCTAAGGATAGTTTTCATTTATGAACCACTTTTAAAAAGGGAATTCTTAATGCGTGGCAACTCTTTTACCGTTTAAAGGGATTTAATCGATATAGTTTTGCTATAGAATCTGGCAAATGAGGGATCTTTGTCGGTGATTTTTATCCTTGGCCATTCAATTAAAAGTTCTAAGTTTTGGGAATAAACATAAGTGCAGTGAAATCCAAGCTCAAGTATTGTTATAAATTGTTTTTACCACTCTTTATATTACGAGCACTTATTTTATGATTCAAATTCAAGTTTTTTAATTGAACTAAATTGTTCTTGCTCCCTGAGGACGATAACTTATTTTTCCACTATTCTGTAATGCGTTACTAATTTAGTTCTCTAAAATACTTAACAATTATATCTGTTGAATTAATTTTTTACGATAATAACAAGATGCAACTAAGGGTTGATCTATGTTGAATTTACGAGGTACCCCTCAACATAAAACATTTACAGATAATACTTTTTTTTTTTTTTTTTTTTTTTGCAAATTCTACCGTTATATTTTTTTAACTCTTTAGACTTAAATTTTTATATTTGGCTTTTTAATTTTATAATTTTAAGTTTATTATTTCACTAAATATAAATTAAAATTCATCCCAAACTCCTTTTATAGTACCATATTTTTTTCTTTTTTCTTTACCTTTTTAATTTTAAATTGTTAATTATGTCCATCACTTAACTCCAGGATTCTAGATCCGCCGGACATGCAATGATAGGAAGAAAAACAATGTTTAGTGTGAAACCATTTATATTTGCAAACTTAAATACTTACTTCAATTCTTTTGTTTTGTTTTTGTTTTATTTAAGGTTATTGTTACCAACATATTAAAAAAATAATAATTATGAAGTCTTTTATAATGCTTTTGACTCAAATATCCTTATTGAATGATACTTCTAGTATTATTTAGCTGTTTTTTAACAATGCTGATATTTTCATCAAAGCGCTTGAATCGAGCCCTTTTCAGCAGAACCTCTCCAAGCTGAGAGTTATTAACATTTACTCCGATCCTCAGCTAGGGGGTATTGAAGGATATTTCTAATATTACTTAACTGTTTTTTATTTCCTTTTAGAACATCAGATTTATGTGTTTTTTTTTTCAACTTTTCTTTCCCCTTTTTTTTCTTTTTCGCTGCTTCAGGTCCAATTGCTCACCGGCCTTTTTCGGTATATAATGGATCTCTCTTATCAATAATATGTGAGTTACAATTTTATTTCACAAAAAACCCATTAACCCTCACATAAGTCTTTGAACCATTTCATTTATTATTGTTTTTACATACTATCATCTACATTAAATGACGGTAAGAATGAAAAAAAATGGTTAAATGAGTCTTAAAAATGTAAAACAACAATATTTATGAGACAAAATTTTAAGGCTAAAATAACAAAATAAAAAGACACGAAAAGAGAGTATCAAAATTGAGTCTATATTATTGTAAAATTCTTAACAAGCTATTCAAAAATTACTTCAACAATCCAAGGTTATATCAATAAGGTTGGTCATAAAAAAAAAGGAAGCCATCACAAGGTTATGTATTTTACATATTCCATGTTTGAGTCTTTGTTGAGTAAGACAAATGAAAATATTTTTATTAGTATTTTAAAATTTAGAGTCTTTTCTTATCTCATACTAAAGCTATAAGTACTACTATTTATGATGACTCTTAGAGAAATTTTTTTTGTTCTTTCAACTAAACCTTCTCTTAAATATTTGTATTATTAATGATTTTTTATCAAAAATGCTCTTACCATACAACCACTTTTTAGTCAAAAGAAAAATAAATGAGGTGGATAGAAAAAAAAAAGTTAAGTAGAGAAACAACTAATGAGGTGGGTAAAAGAAAATATGACATTAATGAGTAAGATAATTTAAAAAAACTAATATAAATTATACATATTTAATTATTCTAACAAAATAAACTATTTTTTAATTCACTTAAATTAGTTAAAATTGTCTTATAAAAAAGAAAGGAGGTACTGAGGGAGTATTTCCTCACCCAAAATTTTGTAAACCAAACTAAAAAAGAGTCATTTTTAAATGAAAAAACCACTTCAAAACAAATACAAACACAACAGAGAACTCCAAAAAATGCCAAAAGGCACTACTATCAATTTCCAACCTGATTTTGATTTTGTCTATCCAAACACACCCTCCTACTTTATCTACCCACTTTAGGAGGGTGAGAATTTAAACTACTCTATAACCCAAAAAGAAAACCATTTTACACTTGGTGAAGAACACGTTGGAATGAGTGGAGGTTTGAGCAGGGGTAGTGAAGCACTGAAGCAGCTTAATTCTGTATTGAATTTTTTCAAGGCAACGTTGACTTTTGCCTAAAACCATCACAGGCACATAATAAAATATTCAAATTCCACCATAAATGAGCAGCGTAGGTCAACTCTGAGACTGTGATGAATCCTAGAATTGTTGTTGTTGCTTTTTCTGTTTTGTTTTTAATCAAATTTTCCTTTTTATTTTCACATAATAGTAGTTTTTGCAGAGAATGGATATGCAGATATAGATAAGAAGACAGTTCACCCACATTAATGTTATAAATTGTATTGGTAGGTTGCTCACCAAAACCATAACCAAACCCCACTTGGCAAAACTCATTTTATATCTCCCTTTTTTTCTTTTGCGTATTTCCAAACAATTCAGCTTCTCGCACCATTTATTGCATTTCAATCGTAGTCATTTGTACTAAGTCAAATAATTCTTACATAAGATAATCTCAACCGCCTATCCTCAATTTAGCAGATTTCTTATCAGACAATTTATTACATTTCAATCTCAACCATTTATCTCTAGTTCAGCAGGTGCACGCCACAAGAAAAAACTTAGTAGATACTAAACCAAGTTAAATTTCCAAGTGGTACCTAAAATTTGGAAAGCTGATGAGAATTTTGGTTCATAAGCTAGGCAGCCCCATTTGCTGAAAAAGGTGTATTGTAAGTGTGACACCAAAAACAACTTTTGCATCCCTGTATTGTTTTGTGCATTTGTGTGTGTGTGTCTCTCTCTCTTTCTCTCTCAACTACTCTCATTTAATTCCCTTCATTGATTACCCTGCCTGACTTGAACACCCTGTTACAAATCCTGTAAAATTTTGGTGTGAGAGGGAGAAAAGTAGAGAGAGAAAGAAGAAGGAGAAGTTCTTAGCGTGGTTTCCTCTGAGACATAGAGAGGGACAGGTGGGTGTGTTCTCCTTTAAAGCTTTTCAACAACCATCTCAGAAAGCATTTATAGTACCGCATCATCTGAATGAGTTTAGTATGAGAGAGATAATAGATTCAACAAAAGAAAAAGGAAAATAACAGTCTGGCCTTATTTACTCCTTCACCTATAAATCTCTTCTCCTTAACACTCTCCTCTTTGTACTATCTCTCCACTATTGATTTTTCATATTGCTTCGCTCACTTTTTTCCCCCATTATTTTTCCTTTTCTTCTTCACTTTCCTTCATTCTCCACACCCTTTTCATGAAAATGCTCCTCATTCTGAACCATTGATAAAGGTACGTTCTTTTTCATTTTCCCAAGCAAAAACTTCTTTCAATTACAAAAATGGAGTAAACTCTCCACATTAACCCGTAATGTCGATTATTTTAGTCATTAAAATTTCAAAGTTTTTGATTTTGTAAAATGTAAAAGATTTCACTCTGTTTTCAATTAATTTTTTAATGTTTATCGTAGTTAAAATAACTAAAATGTCTATTGTTTAATAAAGTTGAAACTAATTCAAATTTTTTGAAATTATGGGACTAGAATAATCGAGGCTCATTTTGGGGTCTACTTGAAAAAAAGTCATTTTCTAAGAGGGGTTGTTTTTTAATTTTCTTGTCTTGTGTTTCTTGTAGCTTTGAGCAAAAATTGTTGATTGGGGAGGAAAACTGAAACGGCGTCGTTTTGTTCAAAATGGAAACTTGCACGGCTCTGCTGCTTTTAACGGCGGTCACAGCGTATCTTTTATGGTTTACGTTCATCTCACGGTCGCTGAGAGGTCCACGTGTCTGGCCCTTATTGGGCAGTCTTCCGGGTCTCATAGAAAACTGCGACCGCATGCATGAGTGGATCTGCGACAACCTCCGCGCGTGTGGCGGCACGTACCAAACCTGCATCTGTGCGATCCCCTTCTTGGCTAAGAAGCAGGGTCTCGTGACTGTCACGTGCGACCCGAGGAACTTGGAGCATATACTCAAAACCCGGTTCGACAATTACCCGAAAGGACCCACGTGGCATGCCGTGTTCCACGATCTGTTAGGTGATGGGATCTTTAACTCTGACGGTGACACGTGGCTGTTCCAGCGTAAGACCGCCGCACTGGAATTCACCACCCGAACCCTGCGACAAGCCATGGCTCGCTGGGTGACTCGAGCTATCAAGGATCGGCTATGCTTGATTCTCAAGAAAGCCGAGCTTGAAGCCGAGCCAGTAGATCTACAAGATTTGATGCTTCGGCTCACTTTTGATAACATATGTGGCTTGGCTTTTGGGTGGGACCCACAAACTTGTGCGGCGGGGCTGCCGGATAATAAATTCGCCACAGCTTTCGATCGAGCCACTGAAGCCTCGCTCCAGCGGTTTATTTTGCCGGAGGTGTTGTGGAAGTTGAAGAAATGGCTTCGGCTTGGAATGGAAGTCAGCTTGAGCCGAAGCCTTCTCCACGTGGATGAGCATTTGTCTAAAGTAATTGAGAAACGTAAAGTGGAATTGCTGAGTCAGCAAAACGATGGGACCCTCCATGATGACTTGTTGACACGGTTTATGAGGAAAAAGGAATCCTACACGGATAAATTTCTTCAGCATGTGGCATTGAATTTTATCTTAGCTGGTCGTGACACGTCATCGGTTGCCTTGAGTTGGTTTTTTTGGTTGGTTATTCAGAACCCAAAGGTGGAGGAGAAAATTCTACGCGAGATCTGCATGGTTTTGATGGAGACACGTGGCAATGACGTGGCAAAGTGGTTAGTTGAGCCGTTGGTGTTTGAAGAAGTTGACCGTTTGGTTTATCTCAAGGCTGCATTGTCCGAGACGCTAAGGTTGTATCCTTCGGTGCCGGAGGATTCAAAGCACGTGGTGGCTGATGATGTGTTGCCGGACGGCACATTTGTGCCGGCCGGATCATCGGTGACGTATTCGATATATTCGGCGGGGCGGTTGAGATCCACCTGGGGTGAGGATTGCATGGAGTTTCGCCCTGAGAGGTGGTTGTCATTGGATGGGAAAAGGTTCACTATGCATGACTCTTTCAAGTTTGTTGCTTTCAATGCTGGTCCAAGGATATGCTTGGGAAAGGATTTAGCTTACTTGCAGATGAAGTCGGTTGCTGCCGCAGTGTTGCTCCGCCACCGGCTAGTGGTGGTTCCCGGCCACCAGGTGGAGCAAAAGATGTCACTCACACTGTTCATGAAAAATGGGTTGAAGGTCAATGTGCATCCCAGGGATTTGAAGGGGTTCTTGGTAAGTATACAAAAAGAAAGGGAAGCAGAAGCTGCAGATTTGAGATGCAATGGAAGCTAGTATTTTGGAATGTCGATTTAAGTTCATACAAAGACAATTCAGCTTCTGGTACTTTAAATTATAGAACAAGAGAGAACAGAGATTCCTTTTAGAAAATGGGTATATTCAAGGCATCCAAATAAATATATTATTGATATGATAATTGTGGATGGATTCTTTTTTTTTTTCTGGGGTCTGAGGTGGATGAATGGTTTCCCAATCCATCTTCCTTGTAGAATCCTTGCAAATATTCATTGTATTCTTTATTACTTGTTTGTTTTTAGGCTTCTATTTAATTTTACTGGTTTCAAGACATTGTTTAAGAGCTAAACTCACATTTAACATTGTTGGATGTTGATGTTCATAATAGAATGCCTTACGTTTATTGGAAGTTTAATTATAGAATTTGGATTCCAGCATGTTTATCATTATCTTCTTTATGATGCAAGTGGTAAAGAATAAAGATATTCAAAATTCAGCTATTCATTTTATCTGTGCTTTCAGAATCTGACTTACGATCCCTGTTACAATAAAAGTTTGGATGAAGAAATTGAATCAATGGTTGAAACAGATATATTGCATCAAAAAGAAACTTTGCCACTTGTTTTTCTCAGCCAACTATGATGATGAGGAAGAGTTATATAGGTGGAAACTAGTCACCAACTATCTATACAGAAATCATTTAGATTATGGGGCAAAAGGCATTCACAAAAGGTGCCAAGTTAGTACAAGATTACGGTGAAAATATAAAGGCCTATCTATTTGATCGAAAACTTTGGTGTTGGTAGCTCTCTTCTAATTCGGCAGTGCTTTTAGGCTTCAAAGTGCGTTACGTATTTCGCCATTTGAATTTCGTTCCATCTCTTTTTTCTTCTTAACTTTATGGCTTGTACAGCCTACACCTTCCTTGACATCATTACATTCTTCAGTCAAGAACTTTCTCTCCAGTTGAAAAGACATTCCAGACCAACGTGCCTATTATGTACAATACAACAGCAACCTTAAATACGTCATTCCATGAACCTGCAAAACAGAACACTTAACAGTAAATAACCATAAAAAGAAAAAAAAAAGAAAGATAAAAAGGGGTTTAGAATGAAAGTGGAGGAACATTCTCACCTCGTTGGAGAATGTAACCAGTTGCAGCCGTACCAAAGACACCGGCAAGAACTCCCGCGGTATTTGATAGTCCCAGCAATACTCCCTGAAATTCACATTAGTTAACATTGTTATGGAGACGTACGAAATGGAAAAATAAAATGAGAGGAAACTTATATAATGGGAAAATTTTGTCTCAGGATTTCATACGCTTGGATAGAGACATCTTGAATGATTAAATAAATTGACAAGGACTTTGTACAAGTCACTAACGAAACGGTCGTACTTGTGAACGATATTATTAATCATGAAATGAAACAGAGGAATTAGAGGTGCAATTGATCTAAATAGTAAAAACTCACAGCATAGCGTGGTCCAATGTCTTGATGATTGGAATATAGACCGGATTGTGAGAATGCATCAGATCCCTGTAAAGGAAATAATAGACTGGTTCGTATTAGGTAACTCCGTACACATTCAAAACCTAAGCAAACATGTATTATAGGCATCTATGATTTCTAATGGTGTGAAACTTGAATACAGCATAAGGAAATAATTCCAAAAATTGAAGAATCTAAAACTCAGGAGGATATAGAACGATCTAGTTCGAACCTGACTGCAAGCCATGCACAGTACTGCCATGGCAGGTGTTCTGACATGACTTAGCTGTGTAAGAAAGAATGCAGGACCCAGAAACCCGATCGATTGCATGATCTGCCAAAATAGGATAAATTTAGAGAGTGCAAAAGGAAAATGAATCAGTCCCTGTCTCTACTGCCCTTAGTTGATGACTAGATCAGGAGGAATATTATTTTAGATCTTGGAAAAGTACTTCAAAACATTCACAACAAAGTCCTGCAATTCTGATTCAACTGAATATCGGTATGAATACAGGTATGGTATTATTTGATTGAAAAATGAGCAATTTGCTAGGTCATGATTAGCGTCTATATTAGACAGTTATTGTAATTGGAAGAGGGGGAGGGGGGACCGTAAGTTATTGTTCACAGAAATATTATAATTTTACATGAGTTAACATTGTAAAAACAAAAAAAATTGTATCAAGAGTAGTGATTTCCTCACCTTTCGAACATTTGTTATGGAAATGCCTTTGCTCACAAGAGTATCAGCAATCCAGCCTCCAATGTTTGCAAAAACAGCCATGGTTAACCATGGCAGGACACACAAGAGCCCGGATTCGGTGAGGTTGAACTTCAAAACCTGAGAAAATGACAAATAGTTCACTCACTAAAAGGGCTATATATTTCATGTAAATTTTACTTTATCCGTTTATCTTTGTTTGATCAAATCAACCAACCATCCAAGTTAGACAAAGACAACAATCATATTCTCATGTCTTCAGTCATCATATCTATTCAATTTGAAAATATTCACTATAGTGACGTAAAATATACTCTCTTATATTTAGAGTTATTACCACAACAACAACAAGCCTTATTCCACAAGGATTTAGAGTTATCACCAACAAATATAAATAGCACTTTGCTCAAGTTTAACTGAGATGAGAAGAGCAAATGGAATGATATTCCCCAAAATCTAGGAGTTTCAAATAACATTTTAATCTCTGGACAAAATTATGCATCCAACTAATGTACTACATATGAAATGTACAAATTCATAAAAATTTCATGCAAATAGGAACAGGATTATCAATTACTATGTAAACAGCTGGATGGGTATCGCCACCTCCACAGGTGGAAATTTTCTATGTATCATAATCGTCTACAATAAAATCTCCAATCTATAAATCGAACGGAAGCAATATAGTTATACTATAAATCTCTAAGCTATAAATTATGGATGTAAGCACTGTGGCTCTACTCCTGCTTGCAAACATTTGAGACCTTATAGAAATGCATCAAACATATGCATATTCTGGAAAGCTTTAAAAATAACCTAACAAAACAGGTAAGTACCTGATTGTAGTAAGTAGGCATCCAGGTTAACAGAATAAATGTCCCCCAATTGTGACAGAAGTGAGATATTATTAAAGCCCAGACAGGTGCTTTTGATAAGATTAATTTCCAAGGAATATCTGACACGGGTTCTTTTGATACGCTGCCTCCAAGTATGAGATTTTTCTCTTCCACTCCGATATCAGGGTCTTCTCTTGGTGAGCTGTACGCCTGGAAGAGCCAAACAGAAGGGAAAAGATATGAGAATCAGCTCGCTCAGAAAGAATTAAAAAGTGCTCCTCACATTTGTAAATGCCATGGTCAAAGCTAAGGTGCTGCCATAAAATGAAATTCCAAACATTTTGAGGAAGATGACAAATTTACTCAAATGTCCAGACAATGGAATTAATTGATTATAACTAGCATAAATATAACATCGAAGCCACATATTATGCAGCACTTCATGACACAGTCCCTTAACAAATCAGCACATAACATAAAAAAAAAATAAAAAATAAAAAAACCCCTTAAAAAGTATGGCACAATAGAAGTGCTTCATTCCCCTCAAAACAGATTTTTACAATAATAAACAGACACATAGAGTGAATTCATTGAATTTATGCAACTTACTTTTTTCAACCATAAGGCAAACCAGATACTTCCAAGGGAGCCAAATGAATAAAACACAGACGGCCAACCAAACTTTTGGATTAGCACAGGTGAGACTGCCAAGCCTGTGACAGAACCAAGGTACATGCCACTATATACTAGAGCAAGTGATCTGCTTCTCTCAGATACAGGAATCCACTTGGAAAGCATATTATTCATAGCAGGCATGGCAACACCCTGAAAACAAAGAATCAACATAAATGTTGCCAAATTATGGGTGCAAAAATCATTTTTATACACAGCATGGACTTTGAATATGTATTTAACTACAGAACCATATAGATGAAGTCCCAAAAGTAGCATAGTTATAGAATGGACCAACCTCACCAATTCCCATGAAGGCACGCATTATAAGCAAACATGGCAGCCCAAGTTTTGCAGCAATAGGTGTTAAAACTGTTGCAATTGACCACCAGACAACTCCAAAACCTAGGACTAACTTCCCACCAAGTTTGTCAGCCCATATGCCACCAACGATCTAAGCAGGAAAAAAAAAAAGTCAGTTTGACAAATGTGTTTAGAACTTATTATGTACACTGCATGAAATCAAAGACTGTTTGAAGATCAAAATCAAAAGATGCAAGGTTGCTAGCATATATTATTCAGAACAGTATCTAGCAGCGTTACTTAAAAATGCCTACTAGGAGATTAAAATATATAGAACTACTTCTGGTAACAACAAAATGTCTGGTGTATATCAGTCAAACCTGCGTAAGTAGATAACCCCAGAAAAAAGATGACTGAATTAGACCAACTGTTGCGCTGTTCCAGTTGAACTCTTGTGACATCGGAAGTATTGCTATGCTCATATTTACCTAAAAAACATAACGAAAATGTAAATTATATAAGCAAGTAACATTAGTAAGTAAATGCTTGATATAATTGGAAGAAAAACCTTAATAATAACTTCTGCAAAGCACTGAAAAATTTGAAAACTGTAACTCAATCTCTATTCTCTGCATCAACAGACATAATACTTTTCAACAATTGACATCTACAGCTATGAAAGTAATATGGTATCTTTATATTTTTGTTTTCTGATAGATAAGATTAACAGATCAGGCTACTAGGATTAATGACCGACTGAACACCTTATTTTCAACTTCTGGTCACTAGATAGTCACTCTACAGTGACAACAAGTTGAGTATGATGGAAGGAATACACCTAGAGGAAAACAAAAGTACCAAAATAACATCAATACATCATAATTGAAACCATGAATACCAGAAAAGTTTACTCACACGATCCATGTTACACAGCAGAAATGCCGCAAAACATAGCAGTACAATAACCCAGCGCTTAGGAAACTGCTGCCACCAAGGGGATACTTGTTGCAGATTTCCATCCAGAAGAATGGCTTCACTCGTCCCTTCAGTTGATTGCAGAGGATCTATATCTGTCTCTGCAATGTCATACTCCTCAGACTTGTAATAAGCACCGAACTTATTTGCTTTACCAACCTCAGATTGTGAGTGCTTTTTCCTGCTCAAACCTAGTCCATATACTTCCTTCTGTTCAACCTTGTTACTGGTATCGGGTGCTGAAGAAAGGAAGGAATGACTCCTGCTGGCCTTTAGTTTAAAGTTCAAGCAGTGACCGGATTGCCGCGATACTAAAGAACACTGCTCCCCATTGTCATAAGATACTCGCATTGGTTTTGAAACTCTCTCTTCTGAAGAAGAAATGGTTTGAGAATACATCTTACACTGGGATCTTGACAAAGCATCCTTTGCAATCCACAAACCATACCGTGCAACTGATACACCAGAAACAGAAATTCCCCCTCTTTGAAGTGATAGATCCATTCTCGATCTATATACATTTCCTGCCAATATCAAACAATTGCCAAAGTTATCTCAGGTTCTACAATAGTGATCAACACAATCCAAGCATAGAGGTTCTTCAAGAGGTAGAGGACCAAACAAACATCTAAATTCACCCCGAAAAGAAAGCTACAAAACAAAATCTACATCTATTACTGCTAAATAAACTATCCCCAAACCAAACAATATTAAAATTAAAATATATTAATAATAAATTGCGAACTGTCAGTTAGATTATTAATATTTATTTTAAAAATTAGTTTCTATTTCCGAAATAGAAAATTATCACATAAGCCTACCAGTTAACAACTAATTTGACCTAAACTATATCTACCATAGACTAAAGTGACATAATCCTTCAGTCTGAATTACGCAGAAGAAAGTTTCAACAGTATCAACTGATTATGTCATTACGCTTAAAAGGCAACAACTAATCAAATCCTCTCAGGAAATAGACAATTCAGGAAATGCATATATCAAACGAAAATATGAGAAAAAGAAAAAGAAAAATTGAGAGAAAAGAGGGAAAACAGAGCGTGAACCTGGAGCAATGAAGGAACCGAAGTTGCGGTTGGAAATTAAACCACTCATAGTCATTGGTACTGTGTGGAGAGAGAAAGTCGTTACACCATCTGAGAGCTCAAATTTCACAGTTCAAAGTGTAGAAGACGACGTCGTTTTTGCAGTTTGCTCTGCAATGCTATGCTTCCTCTCAGTTTCGGAGGAAGGAGAGGATAAGCAAAGCACAAAATGTGTCTTTCTGTGATTCCAACGTCAACAATTTTCACATTTATTTTATTTTATTTTATTTTACTTTTTTTTTTGGGAATAAAATAAAATCCCAGTGGCCTTGGAACCAAGAGAAAGGAGGGTCGAGAGTGTGACACGTGGGACGTCATCCTATGTCCAGAATAAATTAAGCAATTAATTAACTAATTGATTAAGGAAAAAAGTTAGAGAAAATTTATAAGTCAAACTTCCGAAAAACATAAAATTTATCAATGACTCTCTAAAATAATTTTTCTGTACATTATCTTAATTTAATTAAATGAATCTTACTCACTTTTTATTGAATGAATTTGACTCCTATTAAATTTTAGTGATAAAATAAAAATACATTGAAAATGTGTTAAAAAATAATTTATTGTAATTTATCTGAATTAGAATGAATTTGCTTAGATAGTCTTCCTCATCCTTGGGACGGGATGTTGTACGGTAGAAAGTGGCCCGAGAGGCTGAAAGTGCTTTTCTTTTCTTGTCTACGCAAAAGTGCAACTATACAATATAAAATAATAAGTTTTTAATTTGTACTCCTATAAAATTAATATTTTTTTTATTTTAGTCTTTACAATTTTATTTAATAGTAAATATAAGGTTTTAGTTTATATAATTACTAAATTTTGTTTTTGGTTCTTTTAATTTATTTTTTTTATTTTGTTCCGTAAAATTTTAATTTTTTATTTTAGAACTTTTAAAAAAATGAGATAAAAATTTGAAAAAAAACTTAATTTTAAGGACTAAAAATAAAATTTAAAAATATTTATAAAGAATAAAATAAAAAAATTACTGATTTTATAAAAAAACTAAATTAAGTTTAATTAAAATAAAAAATATATATTTTATATGAATTAAAACGAAAAAAATATCAATTTTATAAGAATGAAAAACTAATTCAACCTTATAAAATATATATACTATATATATAATAATAATAATAAATTGCAACTATAGAAATTGTTAAATTATTATTGATTTATTATTGTCCGTGAATTTTTGTCTTTAGAAAATTTATTAAAAAAAAACAGTAATAAGAAACTGATGGTATTTTCATAGTCATGCCTGGAATATTCTGCTCATGACACACGGCTTTTGTCGACCGTGAAAAACTCAAAAAAGTGCTTTGTCATTTCGTTTCTAGAGAGCACGGAGAGATATTTTTTGATAAATTAATTAATACTGTCTACGTGTATCTCATACATTATTCATGTTAAAAACATTTATTTTTTTGGGTAAATTCTGCAGTTTTAAAAAATAGTACAAATCACCAAATTTTAAAAAAATTAACAATTTATATTATTTTTTCAAATAAACATTAGCTATAATTAAATTTCTCTCTATTTTTTATTATAAATAAAAAAATTAATTTTCCTGTCTGCTTTTTTTTGTACAAAATTTATTTACTGATTTTTTCAAAAAAAAATCATAAAATAAAAAAATATTTTCATAAAATAAAAAATTATTTTTTTATAAATTAAAAAAATTATTTTTCTATAAAATAAAAATTATTTATGAATAAAAAATTAATTTTTGAAAATTAAAAAATAAATAATTTATAAATGATGACAGTATTTTTTAATTTACAAAAATATTTTTTTATATTCACAAATAATTTTTTTAGTTTATGAAAAAATTATTTTTGAGAAAATTTAGTAGTTGAATTTTGTAAAAAAAAAAACATACAGGAAAACTGTTTTATTTTATTTATAGAAAAAAAAGAAGAAATAAATTTAATTATGGTTAGTGTCTATTTTGAAAAATGGTGTGGACTGCTAATTTTTTTAAAATTTAATGGTTTGTACTATTTTCTAAAACCTCAGAAATACTTTGTATAATTTATCCTTATTTTTTTATTATAACATGGTGTAAGATATACACTACTACTGTATACTACACATTACTGAAAAAAAAATTACACAATTACAGATCTTAATGAGTTTTCTATTATTTGATTTTGAACTTGTACAGATTTTTCACTTTTGTTATTAATTTTTTAAGTAGCTTTATTTTAACGATAGCTTTGATGATTTTTATTTTAATTCCTTATATTTTAAAAATAATTTAAATACATCCTTGAATTTTGGTTTAAAATTTATAATTTAGTCCTCACGACTAAAATTTGTAAAGGAAATTCTAGAGCAAATTGAAATTTTTAAACGAACTCGATTAAAGAACTAAAATAAGCTCGTCTATGTATTACAATGTTAGCGACTAAACTCAATAACAAATGAAAAAACTCAAAAACTAAAATAAAATTTCTTAAATATTAGGGTAAAACTTAAAAAACTATCCAAGTCATGCCACTAAACTAAAAGTTTGATATTTAAGAAAATTTTATACTCCCTCCACTCATTTTCATAAGCACATAAATAAAAAATTAATATTGTTTTTTATAATTACATACTATAAAAAGAGAAGTATTTATTACTGTTTTTGTTTTTGATTTTACTCTTAACTTAATTAATGAAGATAGTTCAATTTAAATTCTAAAAAATATTTTTTAAAAACTTAAATTCTTATTTTTTTATTTTTTAAGTTAAGCCAAATTAATAAGAGAGATAGACCAAGATAAAAAAGATAAGCAAAATTATTCCTAGCTGAAATGCAACTCCAAGAACAACATCTAATAAAATTAAGCACCTCTTTAATAGTAAGGCTCTCACCCCTAAAGATTAAAGCATTACATTTATAGTCAAATAAACTAAGGGTCTTGTTAAATTGTGCTTTTAGGACACTTGCTAAGGTGTAATAACTACATATTTTTTAATGTTTTGACTTATTATAACAAATGTTTATTCAATAATTTTCAACTTTCGAGACAATAAATTTTATCAATCCCAATAAAATATTATTATTTTTGTATCCTTAAACTATTTAGCATTTTTCATAAACTAATACTCTCTCCGTTCCTATTTAACTGTCCGGAGAGAAAAAAAAGTATTGTTTCTATTTATCTGTCCACTTATATTTTCAATATAACATTAATTGTACTTTTACCAATTCTAACCTTATGTTTAATTGGAGGCTAATCAATATCTCACTATCCAACCAATCAAAAGAGATAAAGGGTATTATGGAAAGTTCAAAATTTATTTTGAAAAAAACTATAACAATTATTACATTTCTGTGTGATTTTCTCTTTCCAGACAGTTAAATAAGAATTGAGAGAGTAATGACTAACCAAATTAACATTTCAAACTTTTGCAACTTTTTTTGTTTTCCTCAAAACATACTATGCCAAGATAAGTAGGTCTTAATTGATGACTAATTATAGTAACTAAAATATGGAGCCAACCAAAGACCTCATTCAACTTTGACTAGCATCGTCACAAGTGAGGAGTAAATGAATAATTGCATCTTTTTGGTAAGACTCATATATTGTGTAGTGGATATCACTTCCCTCTCCTAGAATATTTCTCCTCCTCAAGTTCATTCTCTATACAATTCAGTAAGTCCTGCCATGTAAACACTAGCAGCTTAGGAGGAGTTGGGAATTTCCATACAACTCACATAGACTTCAAAATATTTTCTACCAATGCCAATCGAGGGACCATATCAGCATACATGAGATCATACACAGCCTATGAAGTGAGACTTGAGTATTCCTGACAAGCGTCAGGTCAGCGAAAAGACAAGTACACCCTGTTGTGCAGGTAATAAAGTGATGAAAAGGGATTGTCGTACCCAAAGAAGCATTAATGAATACCAAATTCTTAATATCCTTATGAAATTTAGATAGATAATAAGTGATGATGACTAAAAACGCAATAAGAAGAACGTAAAAGAGACAATAAAAAAAAGAATATAAATCACTTATGAATCGAAAGACCTAGAGCATTAGGGTTCTCTTACATCTTAGTACTTATTCTCTAAATTGCCTTGATTACATGTCATGGTTAGGTATCCATCGCTCTTACTAATTCAACTAGAATCAATGGTCATACACTACTAGTTTTCTTTTCTCTAATTCAATTCTTAGATGGTGGTCACTAAAGAATTAGAATAGAGGAAAGCATAGCACTAAAGGGTTGTTAATTAAATTTATAAGGATGGAAAAAGCTCAACATTTATTTTGGGCGTATTTGAATCTTTCTTGATAATTTTAAGGATTAAAATATTTTTGAACCAAGGAAAATCTATCATGGGACTAAGCTCAATTTTTTAAACAAAACTTAAGGACTTATTTAAATCGTTCTTGATAATTTCAAGAATTAAAATAAAAGTTATTACTTATGACCTGACCACTATTTTGGTGGATTTAGTACCTCCGCTTTTAGACCAATAGGAAGTAGCCATGTCACTTCTCACTAAAGCCATTTTGAAAATTAAAATAAAGCATAATATACTTTCTGTTTCACACTTTGATCCCAAATATTTTGCAATTTCATCTTTTACCCCCACCCAACACAACGTCACGTATTCATTCTCCTTCGTATTCGTCTACATTTCTGGTGTTCATTCTAGCTAGTATCATGGAGTTCCCCATTGTGTTATTTGGAAGATTTGAACTCAGTGATGATTCCTAAACCTTCATATTCTGCTTCCTCTATTCTGTTGTTTTATGCTGCGAGTGAATATTGATTTTGTTGTCAAGTACGAGCGCAATTTCTATGTGCAAGTAAATACTTATGGATGAATTTGATATCTCAAATTTGTTTTCGTAGATACTGTATCTTCTCTCAATGTATTTCGCAATGAAATTAATTTTTTGTCAGTTAAACAGACTTTTGAAATTGACAAGCCATTCGGTACAAAATTAATTAATCAAGAGAATTTATGCTTTAACAAGTAATTTATCACTTTAGTCTTTAACATGTCTTTAATGCAAGGTCTCACGCTTATGCTTATATCAATGGGCTTATGCTTGTTTGAATGGGCTTTTCATTGTCTATAAAGGGAATAACAAACATTCAATAAGCCCAAAGGTCCACACAAAAAAATGCATTATCTATGAAGGCAAAGTATTAGCAATACAATTATGTCGTTGTTCAAAGTTGATCAATAACTAGACAAAGTTTATCAACAAATTATATTGTTATCATATAAATATGTCATGGTTCAAAGTTGACCAACATGAAGTGCTACACAAAATTCATCTAACTTCTCCAAATATTGACATACAATGTGGATAATCAAACAAGATTCCTTTTAAGGTATACTCTAAAAATAAGTCAGCATCGGTAATGACGATGATTTAAGTCATAAGATATATTATTTTAATAATGAACGAAGGAGATTAAAACTGATAACCTAGAAAACACTTTTAAGTTGAAATTAATAGTGAAATTGCAATTGACCCCATGAACTATGATGAAATTCCATTACTTAGAGACACTCACCTACAATTAATATTATTTTCTATGATTATTAGTTTGTTTGTTTAATCTTGATATGGTTTTAGGAAGTTTTTGAATTGAGGTTACATTCGATTGCAATTTAAGAGTCTGAATTTCATGTGGTTTCGTTGTAAGGTGGAAAAATCCATGCCGTCCGACAAAACCCTTCACCGACAAAACCCATCGAAAAAAATGGAGGCGGTCGGTTCGAGGCTCAGCCGTGCTTCCTCTCCTACGGCGCACCCACCGTGTTCAGCGATTTGTTGTTGTTGACTTGACTCCTCCTTTACTTCATATGAGCTTCTTGCGAGATAAATGATGTAAACTTCTTGATCTACCACTTCCTGATGAAATCTTTTCAGAAACACTAAGATACCATGAAATATTAACAGATCTCAAACAACAAATGAACTAAAATTATCCAAAAAAAAACCCATTATTTTACCTTCTAGTGTTCAGGTTCGTCATCGGTAAGTTGATCTGAAGCCAACGCGATCTGCTAGCGATGGTGAAACAAAACGCTGTGTTATTATCGAATTTGGTTCAGAACCTTCACTTTTTTTTCCCTTTTCTACCTCCGTCGGAATACTCTTCAAGTTTTCTTCTTCTTTTTGCACTTCCAACATCAGATATTCAGCTAATATCTTACCTACTCCTTTAGCTGTATACTAATCCAATTTAATGACCGACACAAGGGAAAAATATCAAATATTTAGTTAGGGACCTCATTGTAAATTTTTAAAATATATTGTTACCTATAAAACCTGTTAACACAGGTAATTTTTATGTCACTACCGGTACTCCAAAATTCATTGTCACCACCCTAAAAGGAACCATCAAACAAAGCACATGTAATTGTACTCAATAGAATTTCATACACACCCAAATTCAAACTAAAACACTAAAACCTAAATCTAATTGCAAATGACATAATTAAAAGAAGAAAGAAATCACCAAATTAGATTTTTTCTAATATTCATCCATTATATTATATATTTTTTTCTAATATCAACACTTATTTATCCTATGATAAATAAAATTTAAGACTATTCTTAATTTGTGCATTTTTATTTCAATTATAACAATAATAATTTTTATCCAATCTTCTTAACTTTTTACTTTTTATCAAAAATTGATTGGTTTATGTCTAATTAGATAATAAATTAATAGTAATTATTAATCATGATTAGGTGCTTTTAATCATTAACCTATAAAAAATATGAAATAAAAATATTTACTTTCCGGTTTGCCAATGTCAATCAATATAATCTACAAGAGGATTGATGGGAGGGTTTTGGTTAGTGTTACCAACAAATGTAGAATCACAAATGATATCATTTAAAATTTAATTTATTCCTTAATTTCTCGCTAATCATTGTCATTAACTTTTAAATATATTGTTATGAAATTATCAGTGTAAAATAAGTAAAAATTAATTAAATATAGAAAAGTAATTGAAAGAGAATTGTAAATTCATTCTTCACCATAAAAATCATTATTTGAATTGCTCAAACTAGATTTGAATTAAACAAAATATACATTTTGAATATATCATAGCCTTATTGAAATTTCATGTAATTATTAAGTATTGAATTTCCTACATTCTAATGAGAGAATAGGGGGATAATTAAGCTTTGAGTTTTAATTTCATTGTAAGAAGATTATTAGGAGTTAAATTTCATGTTTAGTAGTTGTTTATGGGGAAATAAGTGCAGGATTTGCATCCGGATACTCGTTCCTAGCACCATGACGCACTTGGACAGCAACTAAGGATCCTTTCTGCGCCGAAACATTCTATCCGGGGTGCTCGGCACTTCGTGGTAGCACATAGGGAAATGTTTTGCGCCCAAGCATGCAATTCTGGGTGCTCAAGAGTGCCTTCGCAGCAACCAGGGTTGGGTTTTGCGTCTAAGCACAAGTTTTTGGGCGCTCAGACGCACCCTCCAAGCAGTATAGTTGTATTTTTTATGTTTTGAAGGTCTTTTCATTGATTTTCTTTGTCAGTTAGGAATTTCAAATTATGATGAGTGATTAGTAATCAACTCACATCAATTTGTTACTTTGTTTATGAGCCTATTTAAAGGCCTTTGCTGAATTAACGAAGGGAGACTAGAATTTGAGTTTTGCTTTAAAAATAAATTTTTTTTTGAGAGATTCTTTCTTTTTTTTCTTGTGTGAAACAAGAGTAAAGACCTATCAAAAATTAGCTCACATATAGCCTTTGTGTAACGTCATCATCCCTACCATCTTCTTTTGATTTTGTTCTAATTTTTCTTCCATTAAAATACCAAATATATTCTTCTTCTCCAAATCCAGAATTTCTAGCAACCTAAGCACCCTTCATCACCTTTCGTTTTATTATCTAAAAATCTTCTAAATTAATTCCAGAAGCATACCTTCTTCCCCGCGCCAATTTTTTGTTCATATTCCAACTCAACCTAGAAAATTAAACAAACCGAAATTCATCTTCTCTTTTTCTATCATGTGCAACCTAGCCGTCAACAGCCTTTTCGAAAATGAAAATTCAAGACGGTCCTCTTCTCGATTCATATCACATTCTAAATTAAATATAATGAAAAACCAACATTGAGACTCTTATTCATATATGTAAACCTAATAATTGCCTTTTTTTATTTTTATGATGGACTAATCTAATAAATATAAACAAAATATTTGTGTGAAGATGATACAAAGTTGACATATAATTTATTCAAAATCATAATTAAATTTAAAATGGTCATTATCCTTTTAGATTTTTCTTCTTTTAAATAATCAATTTATTTAATTAAGGAAGTTAATTGATTTTTATGTAATAGGAATAAATAATAAAGTCCTTTTTACTAATATCTACCTTATATATTCAATTTTTCACAACAATTTTATTGATCTCATAAAGAAATAAAGTGATTTATATCCAACATTAATTTATAATGACCACCTTTCCAAAAAAGAAATATCTACTGTTACATATATATTCTAATTGTTATTGTTATTGTTTTAGTTTTTACCTTTAAAATACATTTTTAAACTTTATTTAATTTGATCATTTGTTATGTATCTTTATGAAGTTAATCGTTTCATAACCCACGTCTCCTTTATACCAACTAATACAAGTAATTTTGGTATTGTTGCAATCTTTTCCGCATATTCCATCCTTTTTTCGTGACAAATATGGCGCGTATCTTTTGCTTGATTGTCAGCGGGTTGATCCATCTAATTATGTTCATAATGTTGCAATTATTAAGAGTGTAGAAGAGTACTTCTTTGGTCTTGATTGGGGTCATTTAGGCCCTTATTATAATATTTGCAATTGAGGATATGTTGCTTTGGACTACAAGTTGCATGAATTTTTTTCTATTATGGTATACTTTTATCGTAATTCTCAATTTTTAAATTTTAGTTTTAATTTTTTAATTTTAGTTATCAATATCATATTTTGTATTATTTTCTCTGGTCTTATTTATAAGATTATTAATGTTAGTGGTCTTTTTTATAAGACCATCTATCAAAATTTACAAATATTAATTATTCTTTTCTATGTTTGTTCTTCGTAATGATTCAACTTCTTTTAATTCCAAAATTTGAATTACAAGGAGAATTAATATCTTTTGCTACTTCCTAATACATTAAATAGGGGTAAACATGGGAGAGTATATAGTTTTTTAAAATCCTAACACATTAACTAACCTAATTACATATTTTCTTAATAACCACAATTGTCATGTTAGGTCCTTATAAAAAGAACCGGGGGGATTATTTCTTAAGATACATTTGTAATTTATAAGTTTCACCTTAAAAAATTAGTCAAGTTTACAAGGTACATGTTATTAAAAGAAATATACCAATTTAGTTATAGAAAAAAATTAAATGATAAAAAGAAGTACAAATTTGGTGACCATAAAAATAGTCCTTCAAGTTGCATGTAAAATTTTAAGGGATCAATTTGGTGATAAAGATTTTTTGAGGGATTAAATTGGTAAAAAACGAAATTTTGATGGATAAATTAATGTTTTACTCTTTATTTATTTAAAGTAAATAAAAAAAATATAAAATATTATTTCATTTGCATAAATGAAATGGTCAATTATGTTGATAATCCATAATTTAGTAATCCATTAATTGCTTAAAAATATTATGCTTATATGCGAATTATCTCCAAGAGATTTAACTCTCGCTATAATTGAAAGATGAATTTTTTCAAAAATCAATCAAGATAAATACTACTCCCTCCGTTTTGAAAAAAAATTGTTTCTTTTTATTTGTCTCTTTAGGAATTCAAGAAAACATTTATAGCTTGTTTTCCTATTATACCCTTTATCATTTATTACTTTAAACATATACTAAGTAGTAAATAATTAATAATTGTAGAGTTCCAACAAGGGTACAATAGAGAATTATATCATAATTTTGATAGTTACAAAAGTATTAAATAAATTTCTTAATCGGTGTATTTTAACCTTAAAAGACAAATAAAAAAGAACGGATGAAGTAAATGCTATTAGTCCATCATTCAATTGAATTTATTTATTGATAATTAATTACCCACAAGCTGCATTAAATAATTGAAAGTAACAAATCTCAAGCGACATCAAGCAGCTTGAAATTTCCAATTCAACTAACATTAATTAATTCACATAGTATCTTTCAATTATCAATGTGCCATTATATATAAATAGACCGAATTATTCTCAATGATTATAACACTATTTAATTAGTCCCTTAAATTATACATAAAAAAATATTTAAGGAATCAATTTGGTGACAAAAGTTTTTAAAGAACTAAATTAATGATGAGCAAATATTTTAATAACCAAATTAATGTTTTACTCTATTTATTTATTTTAAGTAAATTAAAGAAATATAAGATATATTTTTATTTGTTTTAATCTAAATCGGATTGTTACACCCTAACGAAATTGCGTCTAAAGTTCATATTAGATGTCAAAAAGAGATTTTTTAGTTTGATACACACAGGAAGATATACGGTTTGCTAGGTGTTAAAGAAAGGAAGCCGACAACGTAATGAGTCCTTAATTAGTTTCGGACAGTGTAATTTTCTTAGATCCCACAAGCTTCTTCAAGGAAACCTAATTACATTTTCTGTTGAAGAAAGTGTTTATGATTTGTTGGTCAGAGTGAAGCCTGGAAGAGTCTTCAAAGCACTCAAAATCCTCCAAGTAGATTGATGATAGCAGCGTATGTAACCATTTTCAATTGATTTGCAATTTCCTGGAAGAGTATTTATTTCTAATTACTTAAAAAGATTTAAATTCAACAATAGTTATGAAAGTCACTTGTCTTTGTATTTAATTAATTAAGTTTCTTGTTTTTCCCTTTCAACATCTTCAAATCTCAGTTGTAATTAATCGTTTTTATTATAGACAAAAACACATTTGTTGAGATTTAAATATTTATATATGGTTAACTTAATCTTAAATAAATTTATGTCTCTTAATAAGAATAACAAAATGTTCTGAATAAGAAAAAAAAACACTTACCATGTACACTCTCCGTTCTCAAATATTAGTCATATTGATTAAGAAAGACAATTAATTTTTATAGAATCTAACAAAAAGTACATAGATAAACTAAATTAATCATTAACTTTGAGGTTTACTAAATAGCTATTAGTTATAAAAATAATAAAAATAGGAATAGTTAATAAATATAGCATTGGTAATAATCTAAATGTGACAAATATTTTAGAACAAATTTTTTTAGCTAAAACAACTAATATTTCAGAACAAAAAAAGTAATACATATCATAACTCAATCCGTGCATCGCACACGTACAAGACTCTGCTCGTGTAGATAACATCAACAAGTGTATTAATATCAACCTCTATGTCTTAATAGAATTGGTAACTTTTCTATTTTGTAGAGTACTTCTTGTACTCTCCTTTCTTTTCTTTCAATAAATTTTTTTCTTATTCAAGAAACAATAAAAAGAAGGGTCCTCATCTACAATGCACTTAAAATACTAATTAAAGTTATTAAAAATAGAAAAATAATCATAAAAACATATTATTCTGTCTCAATAAAATATTCACATCAACTAGTGTGATTCTTACTGTAGTAACATTATATATAGTGGATTAATTAACTAGGGAAGTTGTGACGTTGTGCTTATTGTTTTTCCTCTATTCTCATCAGTCAATTTAATTATGGTCCCAAAACACGTTATGACTTATACGACTAATCACATAGTAGTAAAATCCATCCATCCTGATTAATTCAAAGGAGAAAAAAGAATATACAGCAAATTGATGAATCAAGTAGTATATTAGACCAACCCCAAGAGGCCAATATGACATTAATGAAGTAACCCCAAAAAAGTATACGAAGTCACGTACAGAAAAGTTTGCAATATAAAGCATTCTAAACACTTTATCATCATATAGTACTGTTCCATACAAAAACCAATCTCAAAGGAACCACCAAAAATACCAATTACTATTCATTTACCAGCTATTTAAACCTCTTCTATAATATCAAATCAAATCAAACACTGCAATACCCCTCACTTGATTCTTCCAAATAACAAGAGAATCGTTATTTTCCGAATCTGTTCCCTTTATTTTTACTAGCAATTTCACTTCTTGGAGCTGTACATAGACTCCACCTTCCCATCATTCCCACCGAGTAACATATACTTATCCTTCCGAGTCAACCCGGTACACTCGAATCCCAACATATCACCCAACACCTTCTGCACGTGATTCGCCACCTCAATTGACGACTTCCCGCCGGCCTTAACGGACATCTCCTCCGGCAACCGGTCCAGAAACGTTACCTCATAAACCGGCCGAGGATTCATGAAAAAGAAGTAAGGATCCCAGAATTTCACACCTCTTACGGTGGTCCCGTAAAACATGTTCTGCTTGCAATCAACCGCCACAGGAACAATCCTATCGCTAAGCTCAGCGAACAGAGCACTGAACCGAAGCAGGAAGGGCTCACGGCACGTGGTCCCTTCGGGGCACACAACGAGGTCTCCTTTCTGGAGGAGATCCTTAATGCGTGCGGCGTCGGCGGCGCGGTCACGCGTGAGGGCGACGGCGGGGATGGGGGAGAGGAAGCGGGAGAGCTTGCTGACGCTGTAGGTGACGCAGGATACCTTGCGGCCGAGCGCGATGGCGATGACGATGGGATCGAGGGCGGTACGGTGGTTGCAGACGTAGAGGTTACCGGGGGTACCTGGTGACGGCGGCGGGGGGCGGTGGCCGCGGATGACGAGCTTGATGCCGAGGATCTCGTAGGTATAGCGGACTATGCGTTCCGGGAGAGGGAGGTTGAAGTAGACACGAATGATGGAGAGGATGAAGCCGAATGGGAGCCACGTGAAGGTGATGATGGCGTTCAGTGGGTCCGGTCGTTGTACGAAACGGCCGTCGTGGAAGATCAGACGGCTCTTTAATCGCTCTTGTGGAACTGGTTTTGCTGATTTGCTTGGATGCACCATGTACCCTTCCTGTGATTGTTCATCAGATCACCGTTTGTATTAGAACATGGTATAATATTGGAAGCTAAGTGTGATTATAAAATGAATCAATAGTAGTAAAAACTAACTTCAATCTTAATACAAGTTCCTATAACTGAAAAAAAAATTATATTGATAGTAATTGATATTAATATTGATAATTCTGATTAAAAACCCTACACAAAAATTGAAAAATATTTAATATTTTTTTCAATTTAAAAATCATAATAACTAAATATAATAAAGTTTTTTTTGACCAACCAGAATAATTTAATTAAAAAATGTACCAGAGGTGCAGAAACAAAAGTCAAATACAGAACACTACACAAAGAGAAAAAACCCGACCCAGAAACCACAGAGCGCGAAATGCCTAACGTAGCCCACCTAAAGGATAACAGAATAGCAAAAAAACATGTAAAACCGAAGTAACAAACAGCAAAAACACACCCTCTACTAATAGCTATAACAAGGCACTAGAAACCAGATAACCCCGTACAAGCACGAGGATCCAACTCTCAACTCGAGAAAGCATACTAAATATAATAAAGTTAAGATTTAATTATATTGTATACAATTATAATGGGATATTTTTAAAATCAATTAATTCACTATTTTTCTTATACTGTACATAAATGTGTAGTGAGAGACTTACGTTGAGTGACAGGCAATAGCTATATAAATTAATGAAACAATAATTATACTTTGCGCCTCATTTTTCTTGTGTTAATTTACACATCTTATTTTTTTTCCTTTATATTTCTATTATATTTCTATATATCTTGTTTTTTATCACCTGCTCAATTTCTTTCTTCTTTTCATTTTTGTATCTTTATCTCATCCTACACCTTTACCACTAAGGAAAAAGACTAGTGTATAATTATTGTTCATGCATGTAAAACTCATTCTTTTTATGTCCAAAAAAATTGAAATATTATTGTTACACACCACTTTACATATAAAATTGATTTACGACCAATGTTAAATTGGGTTAATTCCAAACTTAGAGAAAAAAAAAAAAACAAAGACTGACAAAATAGAGTTGTAAACACGATGATGTTGTTAATGATATGCACATATAAAAATTAAAAAGAATTTGTCTTTTTATTATAACTAAGAGTATGAGGTGTAGAAGTACAATAATACATGTAACACTTCTCTACCTCTAAACATCACAAACTCTTTTTCTTAACAAAAAAATATATAAAAAATAAAAAACTCTAAATAAAATTTCAAGTGTTGGCTATTGTATTTTTTAAATTTTATTTGAGTGACTCGAGCACGCTTCCTTGTCTTACATGAGACGGAAGAGTGATGCAAAGAAACTCACTGAATAAAAATTATTACTATATGATGCTGTTTACTCTTCATGTGAAATCAATTAGTAGTATTACTTTTAGTCTAGTAAACAAACTGAGGATTTTATCCTTCTTGGGTGGATTTTCCTGTGTGCTAGCTAAGGAAGAACAGGCTCGTGGGCTAGCCGCTAAAGTGGTGACTTTTGCGAACCATGACGGCATTAATTGAATGGGAAATTGTAGGTAGCAACTTCCTACTACTTATGGACCATAACTGCATTAAACCATGCTTAACAGTGAAGAATGAATGGACACCACAAAAAGCATATGCTGGCAGTTGTTGGAGGATATTTAACACGGTGGGTCCCACCGGGTATTGGACTGCAGTTCGTGGTTGGAAAAAAATTAAAAGCCCATTTGGTTAAGTTAAAACAGTGCCAAAAGTTTTGTATTTGTAATAATTTTAGATTTTAATAATTTTTAAAAAAAATAGAAAAGTTTATTTTCTTTAAAAAGTCTTTGCATTTACACATTGACCAAAAATATAATAAAAAAAAGAGACCAAGCATTTACACACTCAACTGTAAATGTTTAATATGCCGGCAGCTGCCCTCGTTCCCCACGAACACGCCAATGATCTTATCCTATCACCCCCTCCTCTTTGGAAAAACAAAAATTATTGCGTTTGTTACACTGACATTTTTCTTTTCTTATTAAAAAAAAATTAGTTAAATGACAGACTTATTTCGTTTAATAATACAAAAAAAAATCATTAATTTCAACAAAAAAAAATTATAGTAAAATTTATATATAGTCTACCAATTACGAGTGTATTTGTCACAACTAACTTATAGCTTATTTAGGAACTTATAGCTTGTAGCTTATGAGTAAGTAAATGTATTTTGTGATAATAGTCATTTATTACAGGTTTACTCTATCAAATAATTTATTACATGTAATTATTACTTATCATTTTAAATCATTTAATAAATATAAGCTACCTAATAAACTAATTTTACTAAACACCTCTATTCAATTAAAAGTCATAAGTCATAAGCTATAAACTACTCCCTCTATTTTTAAATAAGAGTCATTTTAGACTCTTCTAATTTTTTAAAAATAAAAGTCGTTCAAGACTTTTCCTATGTTCCCTATTTATTATGAATAACTTCCAATATATTTTGATAGAGAGATTTGTTTTTTTTTATTAGTTTTTGTTTTCACATTCCTCCTTCAAGTAGCATTTGCCTTGGAATTGTGCAGGGCATTTATTTCTATTATCACTCCTATAATTGAAGTAATTGTATTTTACTTATTTTAAGCCACAAATCAAATTCCTTAATTAGTGTGCCAAACACTAAAACGACTATTATTTAAAAACAAAGAGTAAAAACTATAAATTATAAACTATAGATCATAAGTTATAACAAACAAAGACCTAAGTAAATACCATCCATATCAACCCTCGTTAACTTGTTGAATCCCAATTAGTGTATTCATACTATTCTATACCACCCATTTACCATCAATGACACCTCAACAAATAGACTTCTCTATTTTTTTTAAAAACAAATTAAATTACTACCTCCAATCCTTATTATAAAACCCCTTAACTAATTTATAAGGATTAAGAAAAAATAGCTAAGTTAGTTAGAGTTATTAATTATATTTATAGTTTAATTGATTTTTTTATATTACTCTCTAATTAAATGATTGGAATCATTAATATCACATTTATCTTTCATCCAAAGTAGTTGGAAGATAAGGACATTTTGATAAAAAATTAATTAATGATGCAAAAATTTAAGAAAGTGTTTTATAAAAAGAATCAAGAAAATTTTTCTAAAAAATCTTATAAAAAAGACTAGAGGTAATAATAAGATAAAGTGAAGTGGTAAATAAGTGAGAAACGAACAGTAAAAAAAGAGTTTTCGTAACTTGTTACCGTGACATTTCCGCCCAAGGTCCACACTTTAAACCCGTAAGCCTTAGCAATTTTGATTTGCACGATATAGGAGTAAAAGCATTATCCACATAGACCAAAATAGAAAAACAGATGAACAACTCTATATATGCTAGTCCCCTATAATATAACCTTCTTAAGTAAACAAAATACTACGTCATTAGGCGTTTCAAAACAAAGATTGGAAGAAAAGGTCACAAATAGTAAGTACTAGTGCCTTCTATGAGTCCAATCCATTTCATTATCTTGTATACCACGGAAACGAAATTAATTGATGGATTAATTATATAGTATGATGCTTGATCATATAAGTTAAAGAAATTGATTAACTTGAGCAACCTTATATAAGGTCCATCATACAACAAGCGCGTGATATATATATATAAATATGTTAGTAAATACTTTCTGAATTCTAAGTAATTATCTTACACATATTATTCTCCAATAATCGATTTTCCAATCTTTTTTAGTTTCACACTATTAAGTAGTACTAGCTAGTAATACAACATTAGAAAACAGTATTATTAACAAAAATAATTATTCATTTAAATCCACTTTTTTCTTATCTCATTTTCACCCCATTTTCCTTTCTATCACTCTTTTTCCTTTTTCATCACATCATTTATTATATTACATTTCTCATGTTCTCTCTTTTCTTAATTTTTTTTTTTTTATCTATCTCTTCTTTTAATACTTAACACTCCCAAAATACAGTGTGGGTAAATCACTACGTACTCTATTAACAATATGCGCTTTTTTCTTTTCTAGTATTTCATAAAGTATTAAAGTCATTCATTCAGTAAGAATAGGCCTCATAGGGAGTTAGGTTTTACATCTAACATTTTTTCTCCTATAAATAAACGAATCATGAACTTGCCTTACACTTTTTTTTTTTTAATATATATTTATATGTTTATAATACATTTGTATGCTAAAGTTTTCACATCTATATTTTTACATGTTACTGATAACTCAATTAATATTTATGAAAATTTCGTTATCAAGCACGATCACGTTAATAGAATAAGACTGATTTTTGTTGTACTAATAGTTCAATTATAGTTATTACTAATGTATGTATTCAAATAAGTTATCACACTAATAACATATTATCGGAAACAAAATTTTTACATCTCTCTGGGCTAAAAGAGGAAGGCTTAGGAGTTAGGAGAATCGTTTCTCTAAAAATAAATAAAAATTTACGGAGCATAAATATTTAGAATTAATAAACTATAGCTAATCTCACCAAAATATGAAATATTAAACCTTGAATCAATAATTAAGTTTTTTCTTTATAAAAATTTTAAGATGAGAGAATGATAAGCAATTCAATTAGCAATGAGTAGTTGTAGAGTAGCAGAAGCAAAACCTTGCAAATAGACATGAAATCGTGGTCGGTTTGACGATCTCCGAGTCCGATATCCGGCGAATCCTCACCGAACTCTTTCATGATCGCTATGCGCTTCCACTTTCCAACCAACACACCGGGCTTCTTCACGAACCCAGTCGCCTTCTTCGTCTTCGGATTCACCTCGATCTCCGTTCCCAGCACCTTGTCGCCGCCGAGAAAGTCCCTCACGAACGGCTCCACCATCAGAGTCGGATTCGCCGTCACCACCACCTTCCTTTTGCACTTGTCAAACACCTCAAAACTCTCCCTCCTCACATCCGCCGCATAAAACCTGCTCGAAAACACTCAGTTCAGACGACAGCTTAACATAGCAGAGAAAAGATTGCGATCAGTATGATTTTGACGGATTCGGATGCGATCTCTCCAGTTTTGCGAGAAACTACGAAATCAGAGACTTCAACCGTCACATTAATAATTCAACTGCAGATTATAATCGAGTATTGAGCTCGACTACTACTAGTATTAGATTATTAATTGGACGATTGAGAGTGAAATTGCGAGACAATATATATCGCAGCTGTAATTTCGTCAAAATTAAAGAGAATCTTCATCTAATTGCAGTCATTTAAAGCGAGGTGACTGTAACGCAACGCACGCGATAGAATCACAATTTGAAGTCAGAGAGAAAAGTGTGTTACATCGAGACTGCTAGAGAGAGTACCTGGGAAGAACGGCGCGTGAGACGAGTTCGATGTCGCGGATTTTGAGGCCGGAGAAGGAGATGAATATGAGAATCTGAATACCTATGGATTCGGAGATGAAGAAGTAAGCTAAGATGACGAGCGGAAGCGAGAGGAGGAGGACGAGGCCACGGAGGAGGCTTCCGGCTTCGACGGCGACGAGCATGAAGTAAGGGAAGGAGCTCCGAGAGATGAGAAGCGTGCCGTCGAGGTCGGCGGCGACGGACTCGCGTGACGACGTCGTTCCGTTGCATTCTGTTATCGGTGGGAAGTTATTACGGTTCGGTTTCACCGTTGCCATTTTTCTTTGGCGGTGACAGCTGTACCCTCGTTTCGCAGAGAGAGCGCGAGAGGGGAGGGTGGGGAGACGTTGGGTTTTAAATGTTGTTTCCGTAGCGTTAAATTACGGGTTTAACCTTGGAAATTCTAAGGGTTAGTTTTGTCATCACATCACACTGATCACAGGCAGGAGATGCGTTTGTGTGGAGCAGTAAGTGAAAAAACTGATTTACGCGTTACAGGTTCCCATTTTCGAATCTTACGTAAAGTATAAATCCTTTTGTTTTTTTTTGTCTTAAACACAAATTTAAATAAGTTTTTAATTACTACTCTCTCCCGTTCCTATTTAACTACCTAGAGAGAGAAAAATACACCTATTAAAAAATGTAATAATTATTATAGTTTTTCTCAAAATAAATTTTAAACTCTCCATAATACTCTTTATCTCTCATTGTTTGATTGGTTGGATAGTGAGTCATTGATTAGCTTCCAATTAAACATAAAGTTAAAATTGGTAAAAGTACAATTAATGTTGCATTGAAAATATGAGTGAACATATAAATAGAAATAAGATTTTTTTTTTCTCTCCGGACAATTAAATAAGAACGGAGCGAGTATTATTTTACTCCTATTGAATACAATAGTCACGTGCCTATAAAAAAAATTACAATAGTTACGTAAATTTTACTATAAAATGAATTTTTTTTAAATTTATGCAATTTCATGACTTTATTTGATTGGACGGTGTATTTGATTTACAGTTGACTGAAAGTGTTAGTACTTTTTTAAAATGAAAAAGTTTTATGATTAAAATTTGTGTCCAACTAAATTATAATAGTTAATATCCAAAATAAAATCACTTTTATATGTAATCAACTAAAATATTAAACATGCACAATATACTTAAAGAAATACTCCATCTAGTACTATTTATAAGACGTTTTCAACCGAATTATACAGACTAAGAAAAGTAGTTGAGTTTAGTTAACTTTATTGGTTTTCTCAAAAAGTGTATGAAATACCATTTTTATCTTTCATTGAATAATGTGTTAGCTAATTACAATTAAGGAGTTAAAATAGTTGATGCATTTAATGAGGGTAAAAAAAGAAAAGAAGCAATAAATACATCATAGAAACTACAAAATGTCTTATAAAAAAAACATGAAAACTTTTTAAATAGTGTCTTATAAATAGGACCAGAGGGAATATATTAAAAAGGCGGATGATATTACAACTTGCATCAAGAGGTTTTTAATTTAATCTCAAGATGAATCTCAAACATGATAGAAAAGATTATACTTATTTTATTTGGTTACTAAATAGTTAACGATAAAATTGACTATCAAATTAGCAATCAAAATAGTTAGTAACATGATATTAATTATCTACCAGGACTCTTGGTTATTCTGTTACCAAATCAATTTTTTAATAGTGATATCTTTTTTTTGTTTCTCCTAATTATAGGAAATATTATTTCACATTTTTGTGTGTATATATTGATTGTTAAGAAATAAATAATTTTTTTTTTACTTTCAATTTATTAAAATGTACTCAATCAAGCAAGTAATATATTAATTGCATGAGTATTAAAAATAAAAATTAATGTTGTCAAATTAATAATAAAATTTATTTTTTTTCTTGTTTCTCTCAGTTAAGCACTCCTAGTGTTGTTTATTACTGCTGGTTCTTTTTACAGGATCCTAAAACTAATTCTCAGGTATTAAAAAAATATCTTTCAACCTTATTTAATGTATTGATTTTTAAAAATATTAGTACATCATAAAACTCAGATCTTTAATGTTATGTTTGTGATCGGGTGTGGAGAGAGCTAAAAGGGAGGAAGGAAAAATGTCTTTTAGAAATGTAGTTTGGAATGTTATTCTTACCTATTTGTTTTAGCTTTTTATTTTCGATACTCATGTTGCCAATTCTTCAAGTTTGAATTATTAAAATTTGGCCAAGCTTTCAAAAAACTATAATCTACCAAATTTGTCCTTTATGTTATATTCTTTTATTAAGTAAGGGTCTAAAGTGAAGGATAAAATGATTTAAAAATACAACATAAAGAACTAAAATGATTCAAAAAATACAACATAAAAGATTAAAGTGAAATATTTTAAACATAAAGGATCAAATTAAAACTTTTAAAACATAAGGGACCAAACTAAAACTTTTTGACAACGTAAGAGACTAAAAGAGTATTTTAGCAAAGGAATTTATGATGATTCTTAGTCTATAGTTAATGATATAGTAGACATAACATCCAATATGTTGATCTAGTGTCTTTGGAGTGAGGTTTTGAGTAATAGTTCATCGGTTCGAATCTTGTACATGCAATTTCACCTATAAAAAAATAATATAATAAACATAAAATTATAAAACTAAATATAAAAATTAAATTTATTGATCTAAAAAAATAAAACAGTAAGGGTATAAATTAAAATACAAAAAAATTATAAAGGGATGTAGTTGCACTCCATGGAATCAACATAATTTCACTCATTGTCTACTTGAAGATAAAATATACATATTAAATAATAAAATCATTATTAAATTCACTCATTATTTTTATGGCAAATATTAGATAGGGCACTTAATTTTTAAGAGCCAAATTTAATAAAAAACATTGTTAGAAAATACTTATTTCAGAATGAATTATAAGCAAAAACTAACTACTAGTAATTTACACATATTAAGAAAGATTGTTAGACACATTTAATTTTCTTAATTTTATATAAGGATTTTTTTAACTTGTGCAATATTGCACAGGTTAAGAAACATTAAGTAGTAAAAAATTAATGGGAAACACAAAAATTTAATGTGATTGAGTTTGTCATGCAATTAATAATGTATTTTATTTCTAATTATGGTTTTTTAACCTGTGCAATATGCACAGGTTAGAAAAACCTTTCATATAAAGATTCACACTACTCCCTCTATTCTGAAATATTAGTCATTTTAGCTAAAAAAATTGTTCCAAAATATTTGTCACTTTTACATTACCAATGCTATATTTATTAATTATTTTCACTTTTATTATTTTTATAGCCAATAGCAATTGAGTAAACCTCAAAGTCAATAATAAATTTAGTTTACCTATGTACTTTTTGTTAGATTCTATAGAAATTAACTTTTTTTCTTAATCCATGTTAAATCTCATAAGGTGACTAATATTTCTGAATGGAGGGAATATTATTTACCAAAATAACTTTCATTATATTTATTATCTCTCTTATTTAAAAGTCAAATAGTCTATTAAACGATGAGTATTTTAGAAATAGTAACTTTAAATGAGATTGAAGTAGTTGAAAGTTGCTTATAATAATATTTTGGTACACTAAACTTGAAGTTATTTTTTCTTATAATTCATTGTCGAGGGAGAATAGTTTCTTTATATTTTTTAGGAGAAAAAAATATGCACTTATAATTATTTTTTTAATTTTAATAACATTAACCAGTGTCTTAAGACATTGTGTAACTAAAACCTTATTTTTATTTTCAAATAAAAAAACTGAAACAAACAGGTTGACTTAATACTGTAGCCTCCAGGAGTGCATGTTGAAAAAGCCTTTTTTAATTTTTAATAGAAATTCATAAAAAGAATTAAATTCAAGCAAACCCTACTTTAATGCAGTTAGTCAAATATGGTTGGGGTAGGCTAGAGAATTTAGATGGTAAGCCAGCTAGAGAAGTAATGGTTCACAAGGAAGCCAAAAGCAAAGTGTAAATTGGTTTAAGTTCGCTGACCAGTTACCCTTTTCTTTATTGCCAACCCCTTTTGGTTGGTCGGTTTCAACAGAAAACTGCGGGTCCTGCCCTTTGTTTTTGTCAAGTCAAATATCAGTGGATTTTTCACACAATCGAGATAGGGAAGGTGTTGTTGTCATTTCTTATGTGTATATAGGATTAAGAATTAAGTTAGGGCTATTTGTAATATTGAATGTTTATTTTTATTATTTTTTAATTATATGTTAATACGTTAAAAATCAAAACTTTATATAATTCTTCTGCTTTATATTTTTACAAATTCTCTTATTTATTAATTAAAGAATATTTTCAATGTTGTTTATGGTTTCAAAATTGAAAGGACATTTAATTTTACGTTTTATATAATAATAGGAGGATAAGTAGAAGAATCTAGCATTAATCGTGTATATAGACATTATATATATATTTGAGTATTTTAATATTTTTTTTATCGTTTGTAACTTTATATATATGTTAAAAATATATAAATGAATAATGCTTTATTAAGATTTAAAATATTTAGTGTGTAGTACTGTTTAAAGGCAAATCACATTTAATTTTTATCTCTTTTAATATAAAGTTTTGATTTTTAACGTATTAACATAATTAAAAAATAATGAAAATAAACATTCAATATTACAAATAGCCCTAACTTAATTATACATACTTTTACATTCTCTTTTTCTTTTATTTAATTTATATTATCACATCACTCGTCTCATTTTTTTCTCTCTTCTTTTTTATTTTTCTTTATATCTCAATTTTTATACATTTCTCACACACAAAATAGAGAGCAAAAGAATACACCTAATAAGATCTTGATGGAAGAAAATGAAGTACATTGTTCAAAATTATTTGTTAGGGATAGCTTTTTCGATCTCACACTTTAAGAGCTTATCTCGGGATGTATAATTTGTTAATTGTTAGGAACAACTAACTTAAGTAAGATCCGTTGGCATAAAAAAAACACATTCGCCCAAATACAATTTAACATGAAATCCTAAACTTAAGAACTCTATTATAAGTTGTGAAGAGGATAACCCTATTAGAAATGTATCATTTTCACCTATAATTTCTTAAGATATAATGTATATACACACACTTAGACATTAGAATTCCTATAAGTATTGTTCACCCATCAACAAAAGAAAATTTAAGGACTAACTTTATAGCATTAAAGTCATCAATCACCGAAACTATACTCTCTTTTCTTTTACCATTGTTGGTTCATTTTAAGATAACTTACATAACTATTACAAATATTTAATCTTGATAAAAGAAGAACATTGATTAACAAAATTTTATTGATAGAAGCTTTTTATTAAAAACTAATGACATTTAATATGTAAATATATGTTCATTATAACTCTTAAATGAAAAATTCTTATTTATGAATTTTTTACTATTGCCCTAAAGAAAAATAGTTAATAACAAAATTTGTTTTACTACTAGTATTTAATTATTTTCTACAATAATGGTATTTAATTTAATTAACTTAACAACAAAACTAAAAATATATATAGTTTCAATTTAAAAATATCATTTTTAAAAAAACTGTAGTAATAGACTCTAGTGTACTTGCATGCTGAAATTATATTTAATTTTTATGAATAGGCCCTACATTGTTTTTTTTTCTCTTTTTAGAGCATTGACCATCGAGAGAGGTGATTAATTTTCTTCCTGAAGCTAGGCTAACATGAAACGGGGAGAAAAAATTTTGGTGGTTTAAAGGTAGGAGAAAAAATTAAGAATCATGTTATCAGTTTACCAAAAATAAAAAATATGAGACATTTTTATAAAAAATGAGAGATTTCAAAGAAAATTTATCCTTTCTAAAAATAGCTCTAACTTTTCATTTTGGGAAAGTGACCATATGATTTAAAATTTTTTCTCCTCCACCTTATAACTACTCTTTAAAAGAGGGTGTTTTAAGGTGGGAGAAAAATTTAAATACATGTGATCACTTTACAAAAAATGAAAAATATGGGATATTTTTATAAAGGAAGAGAGCTTTCAAAGAAAATTTATCCTTTCTAAAATTAGCAAAAACTTTCCATTTTGGGAAAATGACCATTTGATCGAAAACTTTTTCTTCTCCACCTTATAACTACACTTTAAAATATGGTGGTTTTAAGGAGGGAGAAAAAATTGAGAATCATGTGATCACTTTACCAAAAATGAAAAATATGAGGAATTTTTATAAAGTATGAGAGATTTCATATAAAATTTACCCTTTCAAAATATAGCTGAAACTTTTCATTTTGGGAAAGTGACCATATGATCTCAAATTTTTTATGCTTCACCTTAAAACTACCCTTAAAAATTGAGTGGTTTTAAGGTCGTAGAAAAAAAAAATGAGAATCATGTGATCACTTTACCAAAAATGAAAAATATGGGGTATTTTTATAAGTATGAGAGCTTTCAAAAAAAATTAAAAATAGCTAAAACTTTCCATTTTTGGAAAGTGACCATATGATCTCAAATTTTTTCTGTTCCAGCTTAAAACTACCCTTAAAAATGAGGTGATTTTAAGGTAAGAGACAAAAAAAATTGAGAATCATATGATCACTTTACCAAAAATGAAAAATATAGAGTATTTTTATTAAGTGTGAGATACTTCCAAAAAAATTTACCTTTTCTAAAAATAGCTAAAACTTTTCATTTTGAGAAATGGACCATAGAATCTCAAATTTTTTCTGCTTCACCTTATAACTACCCTTAAAAATTTGGTGGTTTAAAGGTAGGAGAAAAAACTGAGAATCATATTATCAGTTTACCAAAAATAAAAAATATGAGGTATTTTTATAAAAAAATGAGAGATTTCAAAGAAAACTTATCCTTTCTAAAAATAGCTCTAACTTTCCATTTTGGGAAAGTGACCATATGATCTCAAATTTCTTATGCTGCTCCTTATAAATAGCATTAAAATTTGGTTGGTTCTAAGGTGGGAGAAAAAAATTTGAGAATCAAGGGATCACTTTACCAAAAGTAAAAAATATGCGGTATTATTATAAAGTATGAGAGATTTCAAAGAAAATATACCCTTTCTAAAAAGAGCTAAAACTTACCACATTGGGAAAGTGACTATATGATCTCAAATTTTTTCTGCTCCACATTAAAACTACCCTTAAAAATTGGGTGGTTTTAAGGTTGGAGAAAAAAAAACTGAGAATCATGTTATCAGTTTACCAAAAATGAAAAATATGAGGTACTTTTATAAAGTACGAGAGATTCAAAAGAAATTTACACTTTCTAAACATAGCTAAAACTTTCCATTTTTATAAAGTGACCATATGATCTAAAAAATTTTCTGCTCCACCATATAACTACCCTTAAAAAGAGGGTGTTCTAAGGTGGGTGAAAAAACTGAGAATCTTGTGATCACTTTACAAAAAATGAAAAATATGGGGTATTTTTATAAACGAAGAGAGATTTCAAAGAAAATTTACCCTTTCTAAATATAGCAAAAACTTTCCATTTTGGGAAAGTGACCATATGATCTAAATTTTTTTCTGCTCCACCTTATAACTACACTTTAAAATATGATGGCTTTAAGGTGGGATAAAAAATTGAAAATCATGTGATCATTTTACCGAAAATGAAATATATGAGATATTTTTATAAAGTATGAGAGATTTCAAAGAAAATTTACTCTTTCTAAAAATAGTTAAAACTTTCCATTTTTGGAAAGTGACCATATGATATCAAATTTTTTCTGCTACACCTTATAACTACCCTTAAAAATTGGTTGGTTTTAAGGTGAGAGAAAAACAATTTAGAAACATGTGATCACTTTACAAAAAATGAAAAATATGTGGTATTTTTATTAAGTGTGAGAGATTTCCAAAAAAATTTATCCTTTCTAAAAATAGTTAAAATTTTCCATATTGAGAAATGGACCATAGAATCTCAATTTTTTTCTGCTCCACCTTATAACTACCCTTAAAAATTTGTTGGTTTAAAGGTAGGAGAAAAAAGTGAGAATCAAGTTATCAGTTTACAAAAAATAAAAAATATGGGGCATTTTTATAAAATTTGAGAGATTTAAAAGAAAATTTATCCTTTCTAAAAGTAGCTCTAACTTTTCATTTTAGCAAAGTGACCATATGATTCTAAATTTTTTCTGATACACCTAATAACTAGCCTTAAAATTTGGGAGGTTTTAACGTGGGAAAATAAAATTGAGAATCATGTGATCACTTTACCAAAAGTGAAAAATATGCGGTATTTTTATAAAGTATGAGAGATTTCAAAGAAAATTTTTCATTTCTAAAATTAGCTAAAACTTACCACATTGGAAAAGTAACCGTATGAACTCAAATTTTTTCTGCTCCACATTAAAACTCCCCTTAAAAATTGGGAGGTTTTAAGGTTGGAGAAAAAAATTGTGAACCATGTTATCAATTTACCAAAAATAAAAAATATGGGGTATTTTTATAAAGTACGAGAGATTTCAAAGAAAATTTACCATTTTTAAATATAGCTAAAACTTTCTTATTTTTGGAAAGTGACCATTGGATATTGAATTTTTTCTGCTCCACCTTAAAACTACCCTTAAAAATTGGGTGGTTTTAAGGTGGTAGAAAACAAATTGAGAATAATGTGATCACTTTACCAAAAATAAAAAATATGGGGTGTTTTTATAAAGGGAGAGAGCTTTCAAAGAAAATTTACCCTTTCTAAAAATAGCAAAAACTTTCCATTTTAGGAAAGTGAATATATGATCTAAAATTTTTACTGCTTCACCATATAACTACCCTTAAAGAGAGGGTGTTTTAAGGTGGGTGAAAAAATTGAGAATCTTATGATCACTTTAACAAAAATAAAAAATATGGGGTATTTTTATAAAGGAAGAAAGCTTTCAAAGAATATTTACCCTTTTTAAAAATAGCAAAAACTTTCCATTTTGGGAAAGTGACCATATGATCTCAAATTTTTTTCTGCTCCACATTAAAACTACCCTTAAAAATTGAGTGGTTTTAAGGTGGTAAAAAAAAAAATGAGTATCATGTCATCACTTTACCAAAAATGAAAAATATGGGATATTTTTATAAAGGAAGAGAGCTTTCAAAGAAAATTTACTCTTTCTAAAAATAGCAAAAACTTTCCATTTTGGGAAAGTTACCATATGATTTAAAAAATTTTCTGCTCCACCTTATAACTAAACTTTAAAATTGGGTGGTTTTAAGTTGGGAGTAAAAATTGAGAATCATGTGATCACTTTACCGAAAATGAAAAATATGAGATATTTTCATAAAGTATGAGAAATTTTAAAGAAAATTTACCCTTTCAAAAAATAGCTGAAACTTTCCATTTTGGGAAAGTGACCATATGATCTAAAATTTTTTCTGCTCCACCTTAAAACTACCCTTGAAAATTGAGTGGTCTAAAGGTGGTAGAAAAAAAATGAGAATCAAGTGATTACTTTATCAAAAATGAAAAGTATGGGGTATTTTTATAAAGTATGAGAGCTTTCTAAAAAAATTTACTCTTTCTAAAAATAGCTAAAAGTTTCCATTTTTGGAAAGTGACCATATGATATCAATTTTTTTCTGCTGCACCTTATAACTACCCTTAAAAATTGGTTGGTTTTAAGGTGAGAGAAAAACAATTGAGAAACATGTGATCATTTTACAACAAATGAAAAACATGTGGTATTTTTATTAAGTGTGAGAGATTTCCAAAAAATTTACCCTTTCTAAAAATAGTTAAAATTTTCCATATTGAGAAATGGACCATAGAATCTCAAATTTTTTCTGCTCAACCTTATAACTACCCTCAAAAATTTGGTGGTTTAAAGGTAGGAGAAAAAAGTGAGAATCAAGTTATCAATTTAATAAAAATAAAAAATATGGGGTATTTTTATAAAATTTGAGAGATTTCAAAGAAAATTTATGTTTTCTAAAAATAGCTCTAACTTTCCATTTTGGGAAAGTTACCATATGATTCCAAATTTTTTTTGCTACACCTTATAACTAGCCTTAAAAATTGGGAGGTTTTAAGGTGGGAGAAAAAAATTGAAAAATCATGTGATCACTTTACCAAAAGAGATTTCAAAGAAAATTTACCGTTTCTTAAAATAACTAAAACTTACCACATTGGAAAAGTAACCATATGAACTCAAATTTTTTCTGCTCCACATTAAAACTACCCTTAAAACTTTGGTGGTTTTAAGGTTAGAGAAAAAAAATATAGAACCATGTTATCAGTTTACCAAAAATGAAAAATTTGGGGTATTTTTATAAAGTACGAGAGATTTCAAAGAAAATTTACTCTTTCTAAATATAACTAAAACTTTCCATTTTGGGAAAGTGACCATAGGATTTTGAATTTTTTCTACTCCACCTTAAAACTACCCTAAAAAATTGGGTGGTTTTAAGGTGAGAGAAAACAAATTAAGATAATGTGATCACTTTACTAAAAATAAAAAATATGGGGTATTTTTATTAAGTGTGAGAGATTTCGAAGAAAATTTTTCCTTTCAAAAAATAGCTGAAACTTTCGAATTTGTGAAAGTGACCATATGATCTCAAATTTTTTCTGCTCCACCTTATAAATACACTTTAAAATATGATGGTTTTAAGGTGGGAGAAAAAAAAATTGAGAATAGTGTGATCACTTTAGCAAAAGTTAAAAATATGGGGTATTTTTATAAAGTATGAGAGATTTAAAAAAAAATTAACCCTTTCTAAAAATAGCTAAAACTTTCCATTTTAGGAAAGTGACTATATGATCTTAAATTTTTTCTGCTCCACCTTAAAACTACCCTTAAAAATTGAGTGGTTATAAGGTGGTAGAAAAAAAAAATGAGAATCATGTGATCACTTTACCAAAAATGAAAAATACGAGGTATTTTCATAAAGTATGAGAGTTTTCAAAAAAAATTTACCCTTTTTAAAAATAGGTAAAACTTTCCATTTTAGGAAAGTGACCATAAGATTTTAAATTTTTTCTGCTCCACCTTAAAACTATCCTTCAAAATTGGATGGTTTTAAGGTCAGAGAAAATAAATTGAGAATAATGTGATCACTTTACCAAAAATGAAAAATATGGAATATTTTAATTAAGTGTGAGAGATTTCCAAAAAAATTTACCTTCTAAAAATAGCAAAAACTTTCCATTTTGGGAAATGGACCATAGAATCTCAAATTGTTTCTGCTCCACCTTATAACTACCCTTAAAATTTGGGTGGTTTTAAGGTTGGAGAAAAAAAAATTGAGAACCATGTTATCAGTTTACCAAAAATGAAAAATATGGGGTATTTTTATTAAGTGTGAGTGATTTCCAAAAAAATTTAACCTTTCTAAAAATAGCTAAAATTTTCCATATTGAGAAACGAACCATAGAATCTCAAATTTTTTCTGCTCCACCTTATAACTACCCTTAAAAATTTGGTGGTTTAAAGGTAGGAGAAAAAAATTGAGAATCAAGTTATCAATTTACTAAAAATAAAAAATATGGGGTATTTTTATAAAATTAGAGAGATTTCAAAGAAAATTTATTATTTCTAAAAATAGCTCTAATTTTCCATTTTTGAAAAGTGACCATATGATCTGAAATTTTTTCTGCTCCACCTTATAACTACACTTTAAAATATGGTGGTTTTAAGGTGGGAAAAAAAAATTTAGAATCATGTGATCACTTTACCAAAATTGAAAAATATGGGGCATTTGTATAAAGTATGAGATTTCAAAAAAAAATTAACCCTTTCTATAAATAGCTAAACCTTTCCGTTTTGCGAAAGTGACCATATGATCTCAATTTTTTTTTGCTCTACTTAAAAACTACCCTAAAAATAGCTAAACTTTCCATTTTGCGAGAGTGGTTTTAAGGTGGTTGAAAAAAAAATGAGAATCATGTGATCACTTTAAGAAATATGCAAAATATGAGATATTTTTATAAAGGAAGAGAGCTTTCAAAGAAAATTTACCCTTTCTAAAAATAGCAAAAACTTTCCATTTTGGGAAAGTGACCATATGATCCAAAAATTTTCTTGCTCTACCTTATAACTACACTTTAAAATAGGGTGGTTATAAGTTGGGAGAAAAAATTGAAAATCATGTGATCACTTTTCCGAAAATGAAAAATATGAGATCTTTTTATAAAGTATGAGAGATTTCAAAGAAAATTTACCCTTTTAAAAAGTAGCTTAAAGTTTGCATTTTGAAAAAGTGACCATATGATCTCAAATTTTTATCAGCTCCACCTATAAACTACCCTTAAAAATTGGGTGGTTTTAAGGTGAGAGAAAAACAAATTGAGAAACATGTGATCATTTTACTAAAAATGAAAAATATGGGGTATTTTTATTAAGTGTGAGAGATTTCGAAAAAAATTTACCCTTTCTAAAAATAGCTAAAACTTTCCATTTTGGAAAATGGACTATAAAATCTAAAAATTTTTCTGCTCCATCTTATAACTAGTCTTAAAAATTGGGTGGTTTTAAGGTGGGAGAAAAAAATTGAGAATCATGTGATCACTATACCAAAAGTAAAAAATATGCGGTATTTTTATAAAGTATGAGAGATTTCAAAGAAAATTTACCCTTTCTAAAAAAAGTTAAAACTTACCACATTGGGAAAGTGACAATATGAACTCAAATTTTTTCTACTCTACATTAAAACTACCCTGAAAAAATTGGAGAGAAAAAATTGAGAATCATGTTATCAGTTTACAAAAAATGAAAAATATGAGGTATTTTTATAAAGTCCGAAAGATTTCAAAGAAAATTTACCCTTTCTAAACATAGCTAAAGCTTTCCATTTTGGGAAGTGACCATATGAACTCAAATTTTTTATGCTCCACCCTATAACTACCCTTAAAAATAAGAGGTTTAAAGGTGGGAGAAAAATTTAGAATCATGTGATCACTATACAGAAAATGAACCATATTGGGTATTTTTATAAAGTATGAGAGATTTCAAAGAAAATTTTCCCTTTCAAAAAATAGCTGAAACTTTCCAATTTGTGAAAGTGACCATATGATCTCAAATTCTTTCAGCTCCACCTTATAACTACACTTTAAAAAATGGTGGTTTTAAGGTGGGAGAAAAAAAAATTGAGAATAATGTTATCACTTTACCAAAAGTTAAAAATATGGGATATTTTTATAAAGTATGATAGATTTCGAAAAAAATTAACCCTTTCTAAAAATAGCTAAAACTTTCCATTTTAGGAAAGTGACCATATGATCTCAAATTCTTTCTGTTCCACCTTAAAACTACCCTTAAAAATTGAGTGGTTATAAGGTGGTAGAAAAAAAATGAGAATTATGTGACCACTTTACCAAAAATGAAGAATATAGGGTATTTTTATAAAGCATGAGAGCTTTCAAAAAAAATTTACCTTTTCTAAAAATTGCTAAAACTTTCCATTTTAGGAAAGTGATCATAAGATTTTGAATTTTTTCTGCTCCACCTTAAAACTACCCTTAAAAATTAGGTGGTTTTAAGGTGAGAGAAAACAAATTGAGAATAATGTGATCACTTTACCAAAAATAAAAAATATGAGGTATTTTTATTAAGTGTGAGAGATTTCCAAAAAAATTTACCCTTCTAAAAATAGCTAAAACTTTCCATTTTGAGAAATGGACTATAGAATCTCAAATTTTTCCTGCTCTACCTTATAACTAGTCTTTAAATTATGGTTGTTTAAAGGTAGGAGAAAAAATATAGAATCATGTTATCAGTTTACCAAAAATAAAAATATGGGGTATTTTTATAAAAAAATGAGAGATTTCAAAGAAAACTTATCCTTTCTAAAAATAGCTCTAACTTTCCATTTTAGGAAAGTGACCATACGATCTCAAATTTTTTCTGCTCCACCTTATAACTAGCCTTAAAAATTTGATGGTTTTAAGGTAGGAGAAAAAATTGAGAATCATGTAATCACTTTCCCAAAAGTAAAAAATATGCGGTATTTTTATAAAGTATGAGAGATTTCTAAGAAAATTTACCATTTCTAAAAACAGCTAAAACTTACAACATTGAGAAAGTGACCATATGAGCTCAAATTTTTTCTGCTCCACATTAAAACTACTCTTAAAAATTGGGTGGTTTTATGGTTGGAGAAAAAAAATTGAGAATCATGTTATCAGTTTACCAAAAAATGAAAAATATCGGGTATTTTTATAAAGTACGAGTACTTTCAAAGAAAATTTACCCTTTCTAAATATAGCTAAAACTTTCCATTTTGGGAAAGTGAGCATATGATCTAAAACTTTTTGTGCTCCACCTTATAACAACCCTTAAAATCAGGGTGTTTTAAGGTGGGAGAAAAAATTGAGAATCATGTGATCAGTTTATCAAAAATGAAAAATATGGGGTATTTTTATAAAGTACGAGAGATTTCAAAGAAAATTTTCCCTTTCAAAAAATAGTTGAAACTTTCCAATTTGGGAAAGTGACCATATGATCTCAAATTTTTTCTGCTCCACCTTATAACTACCCTTAAAAATTGGGTGGTTTTAAGGTCGGAGAAAAAAAAAATTAGAATCATGTGATCAATTTACCAAAAGTGAAAAATATGGGGTATTTTTATAAAGTATGAGAGATTTCAAAAAAAATTAACCCTTTCAAAAAAATGGCTCAAACTTTCCATTTTTGGGAAAGTGAACAAATTATCTCAAATTTTTCTGTCTTGCCTTAAAACGACCCTTAAAAATTGGGTGGTTTTAGGGTGAGACAAAAAAATTGAAAATCATGTGATCAATTTACCAAAAGTGAAAAATATGGGGTATTTTTATAAAGTATGAGAGATTTCAAAAAAAAATTAACCCTTTCAAAAAAATGGCTCAAACTTTCCATTTTTGGGAAAGTGAACAAATTATCTCAAATTTTTCTGTCCCGCCTTAAAATGACCCTTAAAAATTGGGTGATTTTAGGGTGAGACAAAAAAATTGAGAATCATGTGATCACTATATCAAAAATTAAAAATATTGGGTATTTTTATAAAGTTTGAGATATTTCAAAGAAAATTTATCTTTTCTAAAAGTAGCTCAAACTTTCCATTTTGGGAAAGTGACCATATGATCTCAATTTTTTTTTCTCCACCTTAAATCTACCCTTAAAAATTGTGTGATTTCAAGGTGGCAGAAAAAAAATTGAGAATAATGTGATCACTTTATCAAAAGTGAAAAATATGCGGTATTTTTATAAAGTATGAGAGCTTTAAAATTTTTTTTCCCTTTCTAAAAATAGCTAAAACTTTCCATTTTAGGAAAGTGACCATATGATCTCAAATTTTTCTGCTCTACCTTATAACTACCCTTAAAAATTGGGTGGTTTTAAGATGGGAGAAAAAAAAGTGAGAATCATGTTATCAGTTTACCAAAAATGAAAAATATAGGATATTTTTATAAAATATGAGAGATTTCAAAGAAAATTTATCCTTTATAAAAAGAGCTAAATCTTTCAATTTTTTGAAAGTGACCATATGATCTCAAATTTTTTCTGCTACACCTTATAACAACCCTTAAAAATTGTGTGGTTTTAAAGTGAGAGAAAAAAAAATTCAGAATTATGTGATCACTTTACTAAAAATGAAACATATGGGGTATTTTTATAAAGTATGAGATATTTCAAAGAAAATTTATCCTTTATAAAAATAGCTGAAACTTTTCATTTTGGGAAAGTGAACATTTAATCTCAACTTTTTTCTGCTCCACTATATTGTAACTTTCCTTTAAAAATATGGTGGTTTTAAGGTGGGAGAAAAAAATTGACAATCATGTGATCACTATACCAAAAATGATAAATATTGGGCATTTTTATAAAGTATAAGAGATTTCAAAGAAAATTTACCCTTTCTAAAAATAGCTAAAACTTTCCATTTTTGGAATGTGACGATATGATCTCAAATTTTTTTTGCTCCACATTAAAACTAACCTTAAAAATTGGGTGGTATAAAGGTGGGTGTAACATTCCGAAAATCCACAAAGAAGACTTAGGGTTTTAAGGATTTGATTACAATTTACAAAGAAAAGAAAGAGAAGGATTTATTGTATGTAGAGAGGTCAAAAGAGGGACAAAAATGATATGCATATTCAAATATGGAGGTGTTATATTCAAATATGGACTGTACATATTCGAATATAAACATGCATATTCGAATACTATCTTGGCATATTCGAATAGTATTCGAATATTAACGGTACATATTCGAATATGCACAGTAAATTCGAATATGGAAGTTTGGAATTGAAAACATCAACCTTATATTCGAATATATATTCGAATGTGGACCCCAAAGTCTATAAATAGGGGTGTTTCACATTCAAAACTCACCATTTCCCTCTTCCTCGCTCTACGCTCTTTCAATTCTTTGATAAACCTCTATCACCAATGAATCACACGCCACAACTCCTTCATCTTAAGGTTTCCTTCTCACAGTAGAATTTCAAGAGTGGAGGTCCAAACTCGGAGACAGCAAGTACAGAAGGAAGGGAGTTGGATGTTGAGATGGATTAGGAGGAGAAAAGGATCCTAGCAGAATTAAGGTAACCCTGAAAACCCCAAATCCATATTACTTTGAATATAGGAACATGTGACTAGGGGGTGCTAGGAACATGTTGTTAGGAAATCAAACTAATGTGTTAGACATTGTTTTGGTTTAGGGTTTGGTGTATGTTTGAAATGTGCATGTTATGATTGATATTTGTGTAAATCTTGACATGCTTTATGTTGATTAGGAATGCATGTGATATTGTGAAAAATAATAAATGCACAAATAAGGTACTCCAGAATTAAATGTGATATTAATTGGGAATCTAATATTGAGACAGTTTCAATATGGATTTGAAAGAGATTAAGTCCCAGTATTAGTATATTCAAATATGTATTTGAATATGGATTGCTATGTTCAAATAGATATATGAATATAACACTTTTGTCATATAGTATCTGAGTATGAAGTATTTGTAATCGGATAAAAGTATGCTGGAAATCCTTGTTTGTGTGATATATGTTGATATGTATGTGTGGTGTATTAGAATTAAAAATAGAAAATGTTAGAAGAGGCTCTTCCCCATCAAAAGAGATTGAGTAAGAGGGTTAAGTTCCACCGGAAGTAGACCGGGTAAGAGGACAGAGCAGGAAATGGAAAAGATGAGAATGTAGGGTTATCCTGAAAGGGGCAAATAACCTAAAGTGCTAGGCTATAGTTAGTCTAGTACAAAGGGTATTATCTTCACGAGGTAGGTAGTTCCCTGGGTTAGCCCGAGAGAGGGTTGGTAGCCCGGCAGGAGGATCCTGGGGGACGCTCGCCAGGACCGTGATGACGATGAGCTTAACCACGTGTTACTGCCACGTGTTTTGGTGGATTCCCGGTGCAGAGGGTTTCCCGATAAAAAAAAGGAAAGAATGTAAAATGGAAAATGATCATGGCATACATACATGTTTAAGTTGTCATTGCATACATATTGTGTGTGTTTGTTAGGAATTGGATTTGGGGCAGTTTTTCAGTTAGACTAGTTGAAATACTATAGAATGTTTTTAGTTAGACCGAGGGTTACTCGGTTATATGTTTTACATATAACTGACGGTCGCAGTATTGTAGGTATTGGAAGACTGTGGAGCTAAAGCAATGGATGAGATAAAGCGTTAGGCTTTGCTTAGGTATAACCATCCCTAGTGACCCTAAGCCTTTTTGTTCAAAGATTATATGGTTCAGCTGTATAGGAAAGTATAATTTAAATAAAAGAATGTTTCCGCTGTATTTTAAATGTGACATAAAGTAGCAAGTTTTGTATTTTCAAGAAAAACTTTTAAGTGTCAGATTTTAAAAGTTAACATTTTCAATAACTACTATTTTAAAATTTAAGGTGTTATAGTGGGAGATAAAAAATTGAGAATCATGTGTTCACTCTACCAAAAATGAAAAATATGAGATGTTTTTATAAAGTATGAGAGATTTCAAAGAAAATTTATCCTTTTCAATAATAGCCAAAATTTTCCATTTGAAAAGTGACCATATGATCTAAAATTTTATCTCCTCCACCTTATAACTACCCTTAAAAATTGGGTTATTTTAAGGTGGGAGAAAAAAAATTAGAATCATGTGATCACTTTACCAAAAATGAAAAATATGGGGTATTATTATAAAGTATGAGAGATTTCAAAGAAAATTTACCCTTTCAAAAAATAGCTGAAACTTTCCATTTTGGGGAAGTGACCATATGATATCAATTTTTTTCTGCTCCACCTTATAACTACCCTTAAAAGTTTGGTTTTAAGGTGGTAGAAAAAAAATTGAGAATCATGTGGTCACTTTACTAAAAATAAAAAAATATGAGGTATTTTGAAAAAATATGAGAGATTTCAAAGAAAATTTACCCTTTCTAAAAATAGCTCAAACTTTCCAATTTTGGAAAAGTGACCATATTATCTCAAATTTTTCTGTTACACCTTAAAACGACCCTTAAAAATTGGGTGGTTTTAAGGTGAGAGAAAAAAATTAAGAATCATGTGATCACTATAACAAAAATGAAAAATATGGAGTATTTTTATAAAGTATGAGATATTTCAAAGAAAATTTATTCTTTCTAAAAATAGCTCAAACTTTCCATTTTTGGGAAAGTGACCACGTTGTCTCAAATTTTTCTTTCCCACCTTAAAACAACCCTTAAAAATTGGGTGGTTTTAATGTGAGAGAAAAATGTTGAGAATCATGTGATCACTATACTAAAAATGAAAAATATGAGGTATTTTTATAACATATGAGACATTTCAAAGAAAATTTATCCTTTTTAAAAATAGCTCAAACTTTTCATTTTGGGAAAGTGACCATATGATCTCAAATTTTTTCTGCTCCACCTTAAAACTACCTAAATACCCAACTGGGTAGTTTTAAGGTGGTAGAAAAAAATTTGAGAATTATGTGATCTCTTTACTAAAAATGAAAAATATAGGGAATTTTTATAAAATATGAGAGCTTTCAAAAAAAATTTACCCATTCTAAAAATAGCTCAAACTTTTCATTTTTGAAAAAGTGACCACATTATCTCAAATTTTTCTCTTCCACCCTATAACTACTGTTACGGACCTAACCCGCGGGAAGGACACGTGCAGGTCTCACGTGGGTGGCCCAAGCCGTTGGTCCCATGTCGTGTATCCACGACATAGTGACACGACATAAGGCACAAGGGACTTCGCCCCCACGTGAGGACCGTTACAGATCCGTAACTACCGCCGCAATTCACGAAACTGAGACAGTGACAGATTTGACTTTGGTGACTTTCGTTTACCATATAAATATATGTGACTAGTCTTCATTCAGTACGTTTTTCATAACTCTAGATCTGAGAATTCCTGCTTAAGACACACAACTAACTTGATCGTCGGAGTGCTTGCAGGTACCCCCCTCACCGTCAGGTGAGTGGCCGGAGATATCCAACCACCGTACCGGAGACCAGATTGGAGGCCAGATCCGCCATGCCAAACGCATGGTGGAACATTGGCGGCGTCTGTGAGGAAGAATTGTTCTTCTCCGATCGTAACTTATCTCTTATTTCCTTCTTTATCTGGTTTTTTTGGTAATTTTGCAGGAAGAGCATCACCGGAGCCAAGAACTTAATCCCTATCTCCTCACATATCCATTCTTGCTGGTTATCAAGGTGAATTCCAGTCAATCAATCGGTGCAAAAGCCATTTCTAGCCGATTAATCGGTGAATTGTAGCTTTCCACCGATTAGTTGATCGGATAATTACATTCTTTGAATTTTTCTGTAATAACTGCGCATATATTCCTCTATAAATACGTAATTTCTTCATCATTCATTAACGATCCTGCATGAGAGTATGGCAAGAAAATCTCTTGTGCCCGCAGGCAAACAAAAACTAACTCATGCTAACCAAAAATGTGGTTGTAGCGACATGGTGAACACCAGGAGAAAGAACCAAGGAGTTAGGGGAGCATCGGCCAACGCCAGAGGAGCCCTTGGGGAACAACCCTCTGCTAACGGACCTTCTCCACGACAACAACAAGAAGAGGTCAAGTCTGCTGGTCCAGCAATGTCCGAACAGAGGATGACAACGATTGAAGATGGCATGCTTGACCTCAAAGAGATGATTCGAAAGCAAGCCAAAGAAATTGAGAGGATGAACATGGAACGAGAAGCTTAGAAGAAGCAATAAGAGGAATTTCAAGCAATTCTGGTTAACGTTGGGATGGGCCAGCAACTCCCTCAACGACATGAGAATCAGCAAGAGGGGCAAAATCCCCAAATGGAGAGGCAAGTCTCCATGGTTGGTCCCCAGATCCCGCACACCAACCCCGCAATAGTCCAGCCCCAGCTGCCCAACTTGGATCAGGTGGCGGAAAACGACATGGGTATTGAAGGGTGTCATAACCCTTTCACCCCGACAATCGTGAACTTTGATATGCCGGCTAACTTTAAATTCGTCGTCAAGATCGACCCGTATGATGGGACAACCGATCCTCAAGATCATGTGGAGATCTTCCAGCAGACGATGATCTTCCAGGGTGCCAAGGAGCCCGTTATATGCCGAGCATTCCCTTTGACCTTGAAAGCCGCGGCCCGGAGATGGTTCTCATCGTTACCGGCGGGATCCATCGCGGCATGGAAAGCATTAAAGGATAAGTTCGTGTCCAACTTTACAAGCAGCAAGCAGCAATTTAAAACCGAGCACCACCTCGAGAAGATAAAGCAGAGATCAGACGAGCCATTGAGGGATTTCATCATCCGCTTTAACGCGGAATCTCTCGAGGTATGCGATGTCGCCCCGAACATGATACTGTATTTCCTTAGGCAGGGGCTGAAGCCGGGAGGCTTCGCCAAGGATTTAGCCGGAGAAAAGCCCAAAACAATGGTGGAGTTGAAAAAGTAGGCTGAGAAGTGGATTCAGATAGAAGAATGAGTTCGGAATAATAAGGAAGATAATCAAGCCGCTAAACAGGAAAGAGAGAAGAGAGACAAACAGAAAAATTCTTACGGCGGAAGACCCAAGGAGAATGAAAAAACGTATGATAAAGGTGGAAGACCACCCAGGGGCACTTACTCAACTTATGCCCCGTTAACCATGCCGCCATCTTGTATCTATAAGGAGATCATGTATTCCGAGCTGAAAGATAGACCTCCTCCAATGAGATCACAAGCAAAAAATAAGGACAAATTTTGTCTATATCATAAAGACCACGGGCACCACACTAACGAATGCATTCACCTTAAAGACGCCATCGAGAAGTTGATACAACAGGGGAAGTTGAGACAATTTGTTCAGAAAAATGATGAAGGAACATCCCGTGGAAGGAGCCCGTCGTCGCCCATAAGACGTGAACATGCTGCAAGGAACCGGGACACTGGGCGGGATGAACGACGGAGATCTCAGTCCAGAAGCCCACAGCGACATGAAGAAGCGGCCTCTAAAGGGGTCATCAACGTGATTGCTGGAGGTCTTGATCAGGGGGAACCACCAGAGTCATCAAGAAAACGATCCCGGGACATAAAAGATCATTGCATGGCTATGAAGGCCATGAAAAGAATTACTTTGAGATTCACCGAAGACGACCTGCCGACGGATGCAGCCGGGACCAATGCCCCCTGGTTATCATGGCTAAGATGGCGGGGTATGAAGTAAAAAGGTTATTTGTTGATCAAGGGAGCTCAGCCGACATAATGTTTTGGGACCTGTTCTAGAAGTTGGGCCTAACAGATAAAGATCTAATCCCTCACAAGGGAAATTTGATAGGCTTTACAGGGGATACTATCTCCCACAAGGGCTATGTAAAATTGAAGGTAACTTTTGCAGGTCGCGACGGAAGCAGAACAGTAGAGGTGAAGTTCCTCGTCGTAGAATGCCCCTCAGCCTATAACGCCATTATAGGCAGACCTACTCTGAATGCTTTAGGAGCTGTCGTCTCAACTTTGCACATGGCGATGAAATTCCCTGGTGACAGGGGCGACATCGTCACTATCCGAGGGAAAGGCCCAGAGGCACAACTTTATTATTTAGAAAGTCTTAAAATAACGAAAACTATGCCAGTGCAGGAACAGGAAAAAGTAAAGGGGACACAGAAGAAAGAAACCAAAGGAAAACAAAAGCTCGTTAGGCGAGATAATGCCGTAATGATGACGGACTTGGATCCAAGAGGGGAATTACAACATGAACGGCCTGAACCTGAAGGTGATTCTGTGGAAATACAACTCGGGAGTCAACCTGATCAGGTAATTAAGGTCGGGAAAAACTTACCCATTAATATATGAAAAATATGATCAAAGTTTTGCAGGATAATAAGGATATTTTTGCATGGGTCGCCTCAGACATGCCGGGCGTAGATCCCGAATTCTGTTGTCACCGGCTCGCGATAAAGGAAGGAGCTAGGCCAGTGGCCCAGAAAAAGAGGAGAATGAGCTAAGAGCGGACAACAGCCATTGAAAAACAGGTTGACGAGTTATTAAACGCGGGATTCATCTGCGAGGTACAGTATTCTGATTGGCTATCCAATGTCGTGATGGTAAAAAAGGCCAATGGAAAGTGGAGAATGTGTACAGATTACGCAGACCTTAACAAAGCTTGCCCGAAGGACCCTTTTCCGCTGCCCTGCATAGATAAGTTGGTCGACAACTCAGCGGGTTATAAATAACTTTCTTTTCTGGATGCTTATTCTGGCTATAATCAAATTCCCATGGCTCCCGAAGATCAGGATAAGACTGCCTTTATCACTGATCTCGGGGTATTTTGTTATAATGTGATGCCCTTTGGTTTGAAGAATGCAGGAGCGACATACCAAAGGATGATGGACAAAGTCTTTGCCGAGATGAGAGGCAGAGAGGTCAAAGTCTACATCGACAATATGATCGTCAAAACAAAAGATGATCAAGATCCATCGAAAGACCTGGAATCTGTTTTTCAACGTTTACGGCAATTCAATTTAAGACTTAACCCTCTGAAATGCACATTTGGTGTGGAAGCTGGCAAGTTTCTGGGATTTATGCTCACAAACCGTGGCATTGAAGTAAACCCAGATAAATGTCGGGCAATCCTCGACATGTCCAGCCCTAAGACGGTCAAGGACGTACAACAACTCATGGGGAGGGTCGCAGCCTTGTCTCGTTTCCTTCCAATCTCGGCAAAGCGTTGCCTTCCCATGTTTAAGGCCTTGAAGAAACAAGACTCATTTGAATGGACGCAAGAATATGAAGTCGCGTTCCAAGAACTCAAAACCTCCCGGGCATATCCCCCTATCTTAACAAAGCCGATGGCGGGGGACACCTTGATACTCTATCTCGCAGTGGCTGACGAGGCCGTGAGTGGCGTACTAATCAGAGAAGAGGGTAAAGATCAGTTCCCAATCTACTTTGTTTCTAAAGTCTTGCAAGGAGCTGAGTTGAATTATCAACGACTTGAAAAAGTAGCTTTCGCATTACTGATGGCCTCGAGGAAGTTACACCCATATTTCCAATGCTACCCCATCCTAGTCAGGACCAATCAATCGATACGACAAATCTTACACAAACCAGACTTGGCAGGAAGGATGATGTCTTGGGCGATTGAGTTAACTCAATATGATATATCGTATGAACCACGACTAGCGATTAAAGCACAAGTCCTCGCCGACTTCCTTGCCGAAATGACACATCTCGGAGACATCCATCCCGGGGAATGGACAATATATGTCGATGGCTCCTCGAACATCAAGGGATGTGGCGTCGGAGTGATACTGGAAAACTCGGAGGGATTGGCAGTGGAGTATTCATTAAGATTTGACTTCCTGACATCTAACAATCAGGCAGAATATGAAGCCTGCCTCGCAGGAATACAGATGGCCAAGGAATTAGGAGCAAACGCGATAACTATCTGCTTAGATTCAAAGTTGGTGGTGTCCCAGATTAAGGGAGAATACCAAGCAAAAGAGCCCATCATGCAGAAATATCTCGCCAAAGTACGAGATGCTCTAGTGGGATTCTCTAAATTTGAAATCCGACATATACCTAGAGAAGAGAATGCAAGAGCTGATCTCCTTTCGAAACTCGCCAGCACGAAGAAGACTTCGAACTACCACTCCGTGGTGGAAGAGGTAATTCCTTGCAGGTGCAGGAAGCAGACTGGAGGACCCCCCTAATAGACTATATTGAGAGAGGGATCACTCCCGATGACGATAAAGAGTCACAGAAGATTATTAAAAAGGCGACGAGGTTCACAACGGTTGAAGGCCACCTGTTCAGGAAGGGAGTCTCGGTTCCACTTTTGAAATGCATTGGCCCAGAAGAGGTCGGGTATGTGCTGGCCGAGATCCATGAAGGGAGTTGTGGGCACCATATCGGGGCTAAATCTTTAGCCAGGAAGGCGTTGAGAGCGAGTTACTTCTGGCCAACTATGCAAGAGGATTCTATTAATAACATTAAAAAATGTGAGCAATGCCAACGACATGCCAACATCCCTTATATCCCGTCGGAAGAGCTACATATGCTATCCGCGCCATGGCCATTCCACACCTGGGGAATGGACATCCTGGGACCTTTTCACAAAGCCACGGGACAGCTGAAACATCTTTTAGTCGTAGTAGACTATTTTATGAAATGGATCAAAGCCGAACCTCTCGCAACTATTACGTCTGCAAGAGTGGAGTCTTTCACCTTCAAAACAATTATATGTCGCTTTGGAATCCCGACGGCGATCGTTACTGATAACGGGACTCAATTCACTGGAAGCCCATTCAAGGATCTCCTCCAAGGGTTGCAAATCCGACATCATTGTTCAAGTGTAGAGCATCCCCAAACAAATGGTCAGGCAGAAGCCGCAAATAAGGTGATTCTAAATGGCCTAAAGAAACGACTTGACAGATCCAAAGGAGCCTGGGCAGATAACCTTTATCAGGTATTATGGAGTTACAGAACTACCCCGCAAACTACGACAGGAGAAACTCCTTTCCGGCTCGTATATGAAACTGATGCAGTAATCCCTGTTGAAATCGGTGAACCATCTTGGAGAGTCATGTATACCCCATCAAATAATGACGCACTCTTAAGAGAAGAACTTGACTTTGTAGACGAAGTCTGGGAGCTGGCTCGATTGACTGAGATGTCGAGGAAACAACGAGTTGCTCAACGATACAACGCTAACGTCGTGAAACGCGAGTTCATAATAGGCGACCTTGTCCTTAGAAGGGCCAGTATAGGGCTGAAGAATGCAAAAGATGGAAAGCTTGCAGCATATTGGGAAGGCCCATATCGGGTAATCAGAAGTACAAGAAAAGGTGCATATGCCTTGGAGACTCTGCAAGGAAGAGAGTTTCCTAGAACTTTTAATGCCGCGGATCTGAGAAGGTATTACAGCTAGAAAGTATCTGACTTGTTTACGATTAAATTTGTTGCATTTTAGTCTTAATGTATAATTTTTGTAAAGGGTACTCTTTTTCCTTCTCGGGTTTTTTCCCTAAGGAGGGTTTTACCGTGAAGCTTTTAGTGAGGCCCCAGGTTTTGTAACCCAACGACATATGAAATAAAAACATATATTTGTCAAAGTTTAAGATTTCAGTTGCAGATATACAATTACCATGACTCAGCAGGCGTATAAAAGGATAAAAATCCTAACAAGGCGACATGCACCAACAAAATAGGCCACTGGCCTTGAAGTACTTCACCAGGATCTAAGATCCCATTAAGGCGACCGACCCGCCCAAAATAGGCCACTGGCCTTGAAGTACTTCACCAGGATCTAAGATCCCATTAAGGCGACCCGCCCAAAATAGGCCACTGGCCTTGAAGTACTTCACCAGGATCTAAGATCCCACGAAGGCGACCCGCCCAAAATAGGCCACTGGCCTTGAAGTACTTCATCAGGATCTAAGATCCCATTAAGGCGACCCGCCCAAAATAGGCCACTGGCCTTGAAGTACTTCACCAGGATCTAAGATCCCACTAAGGCGACCCGCCCAAAATAGGTCACTGGCCTTGAAGTACTTCACCAGGATCTAAGATCCCATTAAGGAGACCCGCCCAAAATAGGCCACTGGCCTTGAAGTACTTCACCAGGATCTAAGATCCCACTAAGGCGACCCGCCCAAAATAGGCCACTGGCCTTGAAGTACTTCACCAGGATCTAAGATCTCACTAAGGCGACCCGCCCAAAATAGGCCACTGGCCTTGAAGTACTTCACCAGGATCTAAGATCCCACTAAGGCGATCCGCCCAAAATAGGTCACTGGCCTTGAAGTACTTCACCAGGATCTAAGATCCCACTAAGGCGACCCGCCCAAAATAGGCCACTGGCCTTGAAGTACTTCACTAGGATCAAAGATCCCACCAGGGTGACCCACCCCAAATAGGCCACAGGCCTTGAAGTACTTCATCAGGACCAAGGATTCCAATAGGGCGACATGCCCCAGATAGGCCACTGGCCTTGAAATATTCCACCGAGATCAAAGATCCCAGCAAAGGCGGCATACACCTATGATCTGGTTATGAAAATTAATTATGATAAGAAGTTAAAGTTCAAACAAATCAGAAGCATAAAGCTCAAGTTACGACTTCCAAAAGTCACGATATGTGGAAACTCAATGTTGAAAATGTTAAGTTAAAAGTTGCGGTATAGAGTTGTTTTGGATATAAACGAACAAAGTGATGTCATTAAAAGTAAAGTATTACATAAAGAGGGCTGAATAATAGGCTAGTAAATTGTTCATTACAGCAAAAAGTAAATCTAATCATTACAAACAAGAGCTTCAAGGTTCAGCAGGTGCGACATGATCATCTTCAGCTGCCCAGGGCGACGTTGAGTAATCAGCAAAGGGGTCAAAGGACTCCAACTCCGGATCATTCAGGTCAACTAGAGTGGGAGGATCATTGTCATAATCCACCAGCTGATCACCTTCAACCTCGTGTAGTGGATGGACCCCTTTATAGGAAAGTACCAATCCCGGGTTAAGAAATTCCACCTGCTTAAGGCAACGGGCGAAGGCCATGAACGCTCCGTCTGAGATCACGCGACTTTGCTCCCGGATCTTAGCCTTCAGTTTGTCGTTAGCGACCTCCAAAGCCGCCTTGTCTGTCTGCAGTTGATCTCGAACCCGGGATAGCAGTTTGGCTTCCTCTGACAAAGAAGCTACTTGCTCCAAAGCCTTAGCGAGAGAGACTTGTGCTTCCTTCTTCTCATCAAAAAGTTTAACACTTTCTAACTTTAGCTGGTCGAATTGGGAAGCAGCTGCGGCAATCTCGTTCTTCAGGTCGACCTGAGAAGCTTTCAGTATGTCCCGCTCCTTGATAAGAGCTTGAATTTGCTTCTCAGCCGTAGCTTTGGCGGCTTGCAGCTTCTTTTCCAAGTCGGCCACAGGATTAGGCTTTTCTAGCTCTTCATGAAAGTACTTCAATAGAGTAGACTAACGGGACATCCAGCCAAGCGCTTCCCCGACATTGGCCTGCGAGATGAAAAATGACATTAACCAAGTGCACAAACGCAACAGAAGATAGAAAAGCGAAGTATGTGACATAAAGGAAGGAAAAAATACCTTCAGTGCAGAACGAGGCAGCTCTTTAAAGAACTCCCCATGATGAAACGAAACAATGGGGGCTTGAAAGCCCTCCCATTGAGAGGATGTTGATGATCCCGTAGCAGGCGGGGCAGGTGCAGCTCCTGCAGAAGTGGAAATCAGGAAGGGATATCAGCATGAAAGATCAATAAAACTTCGGAATTTAACAAGTTTTGAAGACATTAGGTAACTTACCTCTTTTCCGTATTAGGGCAACTCCAACTATCTCCGCTTCATCGTCATCCGAGACAGATATCTCGTTGCGAGGAGCAGATTGGATTGCCTCTGACTCCTGGATAGTAGGGATAGGGGACTTCTGGTGGTTGCGGAGGATGAGTTTCCTCTTTTTTGCCGCCTGAACTTCGGGCGACATCGCACCAACACCTTCAGCAGCTACCGATGGACCCTGGGATGCCCCAAGAGACTAAACCCCGTGATCGGTTGTTAGCTCACGCGCCAGGCTCTGGGCAGGGGACTCCTTTTTCCCCTTCTTAGTCATGCCGCCAGTTTTCTTCATTAGCTGGGCGTATCCAGACATGATAGCAGCTGAAAAGAAAAAAGATGGCAGGGTTAACATGAGAAACAGAAAAATGAAAAAGAAAGCGACATGAGCTTTGTAGAGCAATAATAAGTCATCCAGAATAATATTACCTAAGGTATCAACACGACTGATATGGTGACTCTGGATCACGACTTTGCACCGGATGAGCCTGTGCTTTCCGGTGAACTCACGGAGTCCGACAATCACAGCATGATCAGAGTCCAACAAGGAAGCCTCGTCGGTAATGAAGGCCTTGGTTTCCCGAAGATAATGCTCGTAGGCCCAGTATAATGGGAACAACGGAGACCCAGTAGGACCAGTCCAGAAGGGATACTCTTCCCCAGTGTATAACACCTTAAAATATGAATCCTTAAAAGGGGGAAAAGAATCTTCCAGGAGTTGGAAGAAGAAGTGGTCCTTTCGCTGCCGGAAGGAGATGAACCCGAAGTCGGAAAGGTGATAGGGGGCAAAGAGGTACAAGAACAAGTTGCTGGAGCACTCCCAACCGTTTGCCCAGCAGAAAATCTTGAAAGCGTTGATGAAACCCCAGGCGTTGGGGTGAACTTGTGAAGGCGCTACCTCAAGTCGGTTGAGGATTTCAATCTGAAAACTTGTGAAGGGAAAGCGTAGATGAATGACCCGGAAAAAGTAGTCATAAACCATTAGAAAGTCGGGGGCACCTTGGCGAGGGCGAGACCCGATCCTCTCATTGGGATCTACACGTTCGGCCTTATATAGGGTGACAGAACCGGAAGGAACGTCTTCTTTTGGGGTCGCCCTAGGAAAGTGCATTGCATCTCGGAACTCAACATCGGGGACATGGAATTTCAATGTCGTGTTAAGTCCAGATGGAACCTGGAGAATGTCGTGGTGGATCCAGTACATTCTCCGTACGTCCCGTATACCCTTAAGCCTCTTGGGGACTTCAATCTTGGCGGCTTCTTTTGGAGGACCGTACCAATCGTGGATCTTTTGTCGGCGGCATTCTAAAGCCTTGCTTTTGGAAGGCTTCTGGGCAGCTTGTGTTGGGGCTGAAGTTGAGGGCGACTTTGAACCCGACATGGGAAATGACGCCGACATGGGTTCTACAATAGAAACAGGAGGGACAAAAAGATGGTCAGGCGAATTCGAATCAGAAGATTTAGATGAATTATTAGAAGAATTAAAACTAGAAGTTTCAGACGAAGAACAAATTAACAAGGGGGAAAGAGGATGCAAGGTGGACGTTACAATATCGTCACTATCCTCAGATGACTCGTCATAATCATATTTACCCATTCCATACCTTAAGGGTACGGGGGCAACAGATTCAGAAAATGGAGCCCCTGAGAAGGGGATGAGTTGGGGATTTCCAGGAGTGATCTCCCCAAAAGCTTCAAATAAAGGTTCTTGGTTAGAATTAGAACCAGAAACTGAAGGGGGAGTGGGAATGTGATGATCACTACCATCACATGGTTCAGGCCCAGATGAGGAACCAATGAAGTAACCTACTTCCCTAGAAAGGCTTTCTTTTGGGGGAAAGTTAGTAAGTCTCTTAGGAGTAGACATTCTTAGGAAGAACAAAAAAGGAAGAAAACACAATGAAAAAGCGAATAGGGAAGGAAGAAGGTACCTGGAAATGGTGAAGCAAAAAAGGACCAAGGAAAGCTGGAAGACAGCAAAATGGAGCTGATAGCGAGAAAAGCAAGAAGAGAGCTTTGATGCAGAGAAAAACTTGAAAGGCAAGGAAGAGTTTTAGGTTAAAAAATGAAGTACTTATAGAGAAAACAGGGGGAGGTGAAACGTGAAGAAGTGATGGCGTGGGGTGCAATTAATGCGCACAGGCCTGACGTCACTAAATGATGATGGGCGCGACCCACGAAGGGCCCGGGCCAATCACACAGAGACACGTGTCAAAGCCTAAAACTGACAAACAGAATTCGAAACAGCAACGACATGGGAGGACTTTATGACACCGAGATAGGTCAAAGTCGAAAGTCAACGGCATGCGAAACGACATACCGAAGACTTGGGGGCAACTGTTACGGACCTAACCCGCGGGAAGGACACGTGCAGGTCTCACGTGGGTGGCCCAAGCCGTCGGTCCCATGTGGTGTATCCACGACATAGTGACACGACATAAGGCACAGGGGACTTCGCCCCCACGTGAGGACCGTTACAGATCCGTAACTACCGCTGCAATTCACGGAACTGAGACAGTGACAGGTTTGACTTTGGTGACTTTCGTTTACCCTATAAATATATGTGATTAGTCTTCATTCAGTACGTTTTTCATAACTCTAGATTTGAGAATTCCTGCTTAAGACACACAACTAACTTGATCGTCGGAGTGCTTGCAGGTACCCCTCACCGCCAGGTGAGTGGCCGAAGATATCCAACCACCGTACCGAAGACCAGATTGGAGACAAGATCCGCCATGCCAAACGCATGGTGGAACAACTACCATTAAAAATTGGTGGTTTTAAGGTGGGAGTAAAAAAATTGAGCATCATGTGATGATCACCCATTCACCATCAATTACCCTCTTGATGAGGCCGTGCTAACATCATCCGAGGCCTTAGAAACCACGCCATAGAACAACTTGAGATAATGCTCGTGACCTTATTCCGAAGACTTCAATTTTAATTGGTTTGAGGTAGGTCGTTTACACTAATGAGGGAATTTTGGGGTGAATAATTGTCAGAATTTTTTTTTAAGTAGTTCTCTGGGTGTGCCGAGACGGGGATGTTTGGGGCTTCAAATTGATTGATTAAAATAGATCTAATTTGTCGACATTAATTATAGGGTCTTAATATACAATACTTTTAAATCACTAGTTAAGATTACTAGATGTAAAAAAATAATCATAAGAGCATATTATTTCGTTTTTCGAGAATTAAAAAAATTTTCCATTCTAATATCTTTTTACTATATTTGAGTTGTTAAATAGGCACTAAATATCATTTGCCTTAATGATAAGGGTGAAAATTGAAAAAGAGTAGTAATTGTTTAGAAATTTTTCTATAGCTACAAGTAAAAGTGAATAACTCGAAAATACTAAAGTGACTAAGAAAAACAATGAAGCGAGTACATAATAAACTTTCTTTGGAGAAGACTGCTTATGAAAAGGTAGATAATCAAACATATAATACTTTCACTCTTTTGGGATTGAGTGTTTTACTTTGAATACAAAGGATCAAATGGCCAAGTTATGTCAAAATATGTCAAGGTAATATTTTTGGTCACCCTAAAACTTTAAAAAATAATAGGGTTTTCAACTCTAGAATTAACTTGGAAAAATCAATTATTGTGAAACTAAACAATAGTTTAAGGATTGACACTATAGTATTAAGTATAAAAAAATGATTATACAGATCTATACCTAAACTAGTCTATAGACTATAGTTCTAGCTTCTAACTCAACCGATAATGATGAGACAGAACAATCTAATGATGAGCTAACGTTTTTTGATCTTACAACATCTTTACCATGAATAAGTTGGGAAGATAAGGCAAATCATCACTTCTAGATTGAAAGAACGTTAAAAGGAATAAAGACAAGAACCATGGGAAGAAAATCCAACAATGAGAGGTGGGTAAGTAGGCAAGCTAGATTAATCCCGCGGGTTAAACTGGCCGACCCTTGTAGACCTGCATTTAAATAGGTGGATATTCTATAGGCCCACACAAGCTGCTAAATAAACATGCCAACCTTTGGAGCCACCCAAAAAAAAATATTTTATTAATTTGTTTTTTTAAAAAATAATTAAATTTCTTTGAAAATTATTTTTTAATTTTTTTGTTCAAAATTACAATATATTATCACAAAATTAAAATAATACACAAAAAAGAAATTAAAAAATAATAATTTAAAATAGAATTTTAAATTGAATTAATTATTTTTTTATTTTTTATGTGACCTGCTGACCAACCTGCAAACCAAACCTGCTTAACACACAATTTAAACAGATCAACTCTTAAAGCTCGCATTATAAATGAGTTGTATTGTTTAGACCTAAAACCGTACGAAAGGTGAGTTTCATGGGCTAACCTACAAACCTAAACTTGTATATCCAACTCTACCAATAATGGTGAAGTCATTTCTACCGTATAACCACAAATGATTGAAGATGTTCTCAAGGAGGAATATTGGATATTAGCTATACAAGAAGAGCTGAATTAGTTCGTGAAGAATGATTGATATATGTAGTCTATTACTCACATCGAAAGAAAGTTTATAACCGAAACATAGTATTTAAAAACTTATTGAATCAAGTTGACCTAGTAACCAGAAACAAATTTCTATGTTTGTGTTACATACGAGTATCTCGATCTAGGGTAGGCAACCCATTAAAAGCATATCCTTACGTGTCATAAAGATAAGAGGCTTAGTCCTCCATTCCTCGAGATACTCTCCATATATGACTTATGATATAGGTGCTCGAGATACAATATAATAGGTAACCTAGCAAGGACACATGACATTTCGACATCTCATAATAACCTACATCCTAGATAAAGATAACAGATGACCTCACTTTAATATAAGGATCGTTATCTTGAAATATGAGCCTTGTGTCCCAAGTATACCATAGCATTTAATCCTAAGAGGTAATTGTCAGTATGTCATTATATAAGGATAAATGTTGCGCTAATCAAGTAAATAACATTCCATCTTACCTCCATTTTTTAGGTCACATGCGCATCGGAGTTGTTGAAAGTACCCCCACCCCTATTACATTGTCTGAGACTCTGAGTCACCTCTGTTGCTATTCTTAAGCCATGTTCTTCACCAACCAACTCAAGGTCTTCATCATTTTATAATTGTGGGCTCAACTTTGGTCAGACTACATTAGCTTACATATTTTTAGATTTCACAATCACAACCAATTCAATCCAATAACCTAAAGTATTCTTACTTCTTAGACGATTACTGTCTGCACTACCATTTCAAACTAAAAGACCCTTTTTCGTACACCACTTTTAAGCTACTTGCACAACCCCTAGGAAGCTAATGTCCAAAAAATTGAATTTCAAAAATTAATTTTGGGACATTAAATTCTGGAAATTAATTTATAGAATGAGTTCTATGCATGGTTTTTGAATTTACATATTCTGAAAGTTACTTTCTAGAAACTTAATATTTCCATAAATTAATTTTAAGAACTTTAGAAATATATTTTTCATAATAATAATAACAAAATGCTCGATAACATTCTAAAAATTAATTTTTGAAATACAAATTTTTTGTTCAGAAATTTAGTTTCTAAAAACAAGGTATTTAAAATGGTAGGAACTCATTTACTTTTTATTTCGCTTAAAAACTCATTATGGATATTGTTTTTCACTCATCTAATCGTTAAATTGAATTATTTTAGTATATAGATCAACTATTCAAGTTGTCATATAATTTAAAATTGTTTTGGCATTTCATCAATAAAAATCATTTTAACGAATAATACACTTTTCAAAAAATTGGTATGCACAATTCTCATGATAATGTTATGTAATTCAACCGTTAAATTTTTTATTAGTTCATAGAAAAGTAATATAACTGGAGATCGAACCATATATCCACACACGTATGTCCTCATGTGCTCACCAACTGAGTTATTGACCGACACAATTCAATCATTAAATTGATGGAATACAATATTTTTAAGAAATTATTAAGCAAAGTAAGTGTTTCATACATATACATATTTATACATATTTTATAGAGTAAAATACACACCTATTTAAAATAACAAAACATTTTAAACAATTTCAGAATGGTGCAAATATTAGTAAAGGTCGTGCGGAAAGCAACCACCTACTACTTATTAGACTTGGGCCTTAATTAGATTTGGGCCTTAATCTAAAGAAACGAGAACCAAACCTAATTGGGTTCAGTTGCGTACGGCGCCGTTTAGCTCACTCTCCTTATTCATCGCATATTCACTTCGCATTGACATTGACAGGGACTCCTACTAAAACCACTAAAGTGAAAAATTTCTCAGACACAAAATTTCTTACTTCCAATTTCTCTTTGTCACCTTTCGTTTCGTCACTCAGCAAATCCATTTCTCTCTTCACATGAGCTTGGTACGCGCTGATTCACTCTTACATTTGATTTCAATGGTTCATTGTTTACTTCATTTTTCATCCCCCAAAGTTCGTAATGGAGAATTGTGGTTTGCCTTCAAAATCTGTGTTTCTGATAAAAAAAAAAAGAAGCATAACTCTGCTAGCATACTCTGTATGTTCTTTTGTTGTTTTTGTTGTTGTTTTTCTAGATTTATTATGTTTAGCTAGCTGGATATATGTGTGTTAATTGCGAGCTGTAGAAATGATGAAGTTTAATCCCTTTTCACATCAGAAATAAGCATGGAGATGCGTATGGGTGACTGTGATGCTCTGGTGTGATGGGATATCCTTCATCAAAATATAACTAGTTTCCTTTGTCTGATTTCTATTGAAAAATAATGATAAAAATACCCAATTTTTAGCTCATCAATTATTTTGATTGAAATACGAGTTAATTTACTTGCTGATTATTATCAAGGTTTGAAATTAAGGTCCGTTCCATAACATCGCCTACAATTTCAAGGTTTTGGCTACCATTGAAACAATATTTGATCAGATAGCGGTTTGCAATTGTTGAATCTGATATCGCATTTAAAGTGACCATCCGTAAATTGAAACTTGATCGTTATTATTGTTAAATTTTTTATTTTGGCTTTGAATTTTAAGGTACCAACCAACCTAGGTGTTAAATTGCGATAGTGGTTCTATTGCGATTGCTGCTGTGTTTTTAGTTGGATGCTACCAGATGTGGGCTACGAGACAATAGTGAGATGCGTTTGTTGTGATGGAAAAAACCGCAATATTACGGCTGTATAGGTGCTGCGGACCACGATTTAAAACTATAACCTAGTAAGGTGAACAGTGATATTGATAGAATTCTTAAAAGCTATAGCAATTCAATTTTAAGCAACTTGGTAGAACTGTTCTGAAACGTAAAAACCATACTTGAGAGGCTTCTTCTTGGGTGGTTGTGCTTGATGTTGCATTGAGTGTTGCTAATGTTAGGCAATAATATATTAGAAAATGACATTCAAAGTGTCAAAGGTTATGAGAATTTTTTGTCATAAAACTAGGGTAGTTATCATTTATCCCCTTGTACTTTACCTCATGTGAGGTTTACTACAATTACTTTAAAAATGTGCGGTTTGCCCACTGTACTTTTTGAGGTGTACAGTTTATTACTAAACCATCGCTAATTCGGACATAAACCATTGCTAACCATGGCTTTTGTAGTAAACCTCACATCTTCAAAATGTATATGTAGAATTTTTAAAGTAATGGTATTGAACCACACATGAGGTAAATTATAGGGGGAAAATCATAACTAACCCATAAAACTACGAAAGTTTCAACAATAATTCAGGTGTAATTGTGTAAATAGATTCACCATTGCCACAACCACAGTAGCTGTTTGTATGTTGGAGTATACTCCAAGATAAGAATTTACACCATTTTTTTAGCTCTAATCCTCTTTGAAGTGCAGTACTGCCCCTCTGCAAGAATGAAAACAACTGATGTTTTTTAAATGTTTGAAGGGGTGGGCTTATTCCGTCGTATAAAAAAAAGGGACTAGGGCTTATTCTGTTGTATAAAAAAAAGGGACTGGGGCAATAGTTACGAATGTCTTTTAGAATTAGTGCTTTACTATGAAAGACAACACAGACTATGCTTCTTAGTAAGATTATATAATGCTACATTATTACAATTTTTGAAGAAGGTATACAGAACAAATAATTTTTGTTTGCATTTGGCATGTCTATGCGCAATAGCATCGACAAGCTGTAATTCAAAATATATTTGTAAATTAAATCCAAGACAATTTTACTATTTGCACTACTTTGTTCTGGTCAATATTTGTGATGCACACTACTTTTATAAGAAACAAATAGTGTTTTTTTGTTATTGGTCCTAAATATAAGAAACATAGTACCTTTTTTAGATCTATTAATCGCTAACAAAAGGTGAAAGTTCTTTTCCCCAATTTATTGTGAGCACTCACACATTTCCCATGTAAGTGGGTGCATTAATAACATGGATATTTTAGGAACAAAATTCAAAATTTTCACATTAATTAGTAAAATTAACATCATTATTAATTAAAATGAACATCACTTAATATGTTTATTGGTCAAGAGTCATATGTTTCTTTTGTATAAGACCAGAGGTAATATTAAACATGCATTTTGGCCATCTTTTATTTGGGAAATAGTACATGCATATGTTTGTCTGTTCTTCATTTTTATATAGGCATCTGCTTCGCTTATTGACTTCTTATTTTTAACTTTGCAGCTCTCTTTTTGAATTTGAGAGGTGACAAACCATTCTCCATCCTGCTATTTGACAAGTTCACTCTTATTTTACTTACTGGCTGAAATATTTTGATAGAGAGATTTGTGTAGCACTACAAATTCTCTTGTTGTCCTTGTGCATTTGTGCTATGTTGCTTGAGTAACATAGTCCTGATTGCGGAAGTCCTTTGACAGGCATGGACATATAAAGTGGTTGTTTGGATTTGAAGTTTAAAATTTTAACTAAGGTCCTTGCACCATAAAGAAACTTCCAATATCCACATAATTTGTTTTTCAGATTGCCTCAGATGTCAGAAATCGAGAGGGCAGTTATTAAACCTGAGGTATGATACCTTTCTGAAAAAGTGATTAAATTTTTGGACTGTGTATATTGGATACTTTCAGTGGGACAAGGTTACTGTTGTTGTGTATATTCGATACTTTTGATAGGTTTAGTTTTGATGTGAACAGGTACTCTTTGCATGTGTCTCTTTTTAGGTCAAGTGCCATTCCCCCCCTACATAATTGAACTCCAACCCTCCCTCACAAATATCGCATAGATTTTGAAACTATGGATGATTGAGTTTATGTTGTATGTTATAGATGCTTTTTTGAATGTGATTATGTGAATACAAGGTTTCTTTGTATCTTGGGTTTTAAGGAATTGGTTTAGCATTGAAGTGTCTCTCTGCTCCAATTTTCACCTTAATATCTTTGAAGTACATAAATTATTGGCAGGGATCGTGTATCGAAAACTGACTGTGTCTGCAGGTGTGACCAATAAGAGAATCAAGACTTTGCTCTGCTTACGTTTTTGTATTGAACTTAAACTATACTGTTACTTGTTTACATTTTCAGATGATGAGGCCTTATGTCTGGGTTCAGACTTCTGATGATTCAATCCAACAAGTGGAACAAGAAATTGCAATGTTTTGCCCAGTCATATGTCAAGATATAGTACAAAAGGGCATGGGATCTTCCAAGAACTGTGCAATATGTCTTCCTAAACAAGTCAGTCCTGCCATGTTGAGCTTAATTCTTGATTACTGTCGATTTCATCAAGCACCAGGCCGCTCAAACAAGGTTCTGTCGGTTTCCTTAATGTTCATACCTCGTGTAACCTAGATACTAGACAAGAAAATCCAAGTTTGAACGGTGAATGTCAAAGGTTATTTGACTCGGAGATTATTCTTTTGTATAGGAACGGAAGTCTTATGATGAGAAATTTGTTAAAATAGATACAGAAAGGCTTTGTGAGTTGACATCTGCTGCAGACAGCCTTAAGTTAAAGCCATTGGTTGATCTTACCAGCCGTGCGCTTGCTCGAATTATTGAAGGAAGAACACCAGAGGAGATACGAGAGATATTTCATTTACCTGATGATCTAACAGAGGTGTCTGGTGCTTGTGAGAACTCTGTTTATGGCTAGTATGTCTTCATGGATTTTCAGTTTTCATTTCTCACACTTGCTTTTGATCCAGGAAGAGAAGTTGGAGCCCTTGAGAAACATAACTGGCGACCCAAGAATCAGGCTTTTGAACCGTTTGTATGCCAAAAAGAGGGAAGAACTAAAGGAGCGTGAAAGGTTAAAGGTGCCCACTTAATTGTTTTACTTTTTTTATCAGCGCATTTTATCTGTTGTACTGTCAAATATAGGATTGAACTTCTGTTGTTGAAATGTATGGATTAGAGTTGTCAATGCTGTTTGGTAGCAACTTCTATGGTTTTATGGCAGATGCATGGTGTTACAATGTTAGAGAAAATGCACCATTTTTTGGATAAAATATGAATAGAAAAATTATGAAGAGAAATGAGGATAAGGAATCCACCGTAACAAATGAACAAAACATATATAAGGCTTAATTTCACTTTTGGTTCATCTATTATAGTCAACGTGCAATTTTTATCCCTCAATTTATCCATTTCAAAACCTGAATCTTGCAACCACTAAATTCTTCAAATTTCATTAAATGTTTAGCTTCCGACCTTTTCAAATAATCTTCTATCCCAAGTTTCCTGTTAAACCTCCCAATTATTCAAGTAGAAGATAGATTTGAAGGATTTATGTTGATGAAGTACAACAGTATTTGTATTGTTTTCAAACAATGCATATAGTTCCATTTTGCGTCTTGGTTTAGTTTTCAGAAATGTTTTTAAGATTGCTCCCTCTGTATGAGAGAGTAATCAAAATAAGGTAGGATTTTCAATCTAATTGATTCTTTTTGGCTTTAATTGCCCTATAAGTTTCAAACTCGTTGGGTTAAAATGAGGAAAGATGAGCAATGTCTCATCTGTTGCTGCTATTTCAAATATCCACCTTTTTTATCATTGACAACATTTGTGTAGATGTATTCTTTCTTAGATAAGTTTTGACTTAAAAATCACTCTCTTATTTGTTTTTCAGAATGTTGAAGTTGAAGAAGAACATATTGATGAACGTTCGGTGGATGACCTTTTGTCTTTTATTAATGGAAATGATGAAGGTAAATTGAGCATTTAGTCCTGTTTCTCTTTGATGAAATGTGTAGCATGACTAGCATCTCATTCCTAATTGGTGAGACATTATTTTTTCTTTTTTGGTTACAATTGGTGAAGACATTCTAGTTTCTGGTTATTGTTATCCATGGGTAATTAAAAAATCTGTTCTGAACCAAATGATGAGCTTACAAGTTGACTTGTGAGTTTGACCGTAATCATACCTTCACAATCAGTATTATTAAGATGCTAAAACGTAATTCTGAAAGCTAGGATACACAGATTACTGTACCTTATGGGTGGTCTATTGATAAATATGATGACATTCCAAATTTGAGAGGATTAATGGCAGCTTTTTTAAATGATCAATTATCATTTATCACTAGTTCCCTAGAAGTTTCTAACAGACATCTGTCCCCTTCTCTACAAAACAAGCATTTTCCGCTTATTTAATTAAATTTCAAATAAATTGATGAGATAAACATCATTTTATTCCACCAATAATGTAAGTGCTATCAACTTAGTCCTTGAAAGATTTTTTTTTTTTTCAACCATTTCGGTCTTCAAAAGATTGAAAACGCCACCAAATCAGTCCTTCATTTACTACGGAGGACCAATTTCGTGACATACCAATCTTTCGAAAACTAAATTGGTGACATTTTCAGTTTTTTAGAGGACTAAAATGTTGGTAAAAAAATCTCATTTTGGTCGTCCAAAGATGCTCTTGTCATCATTTTAGTCCTTGAAAGATTGAAAACGTCACCAAATTGGTTTTTGTTTGAGGGACTAAATTGGCGACACAAATATCTTTGGAGGACCAAAATAATGTTTGTCTCTAAATTGATATAAGAAAATACTAAAACAAACCTGCAAAGTTTAACTTATTAATTCTTGGAACTGTTGCATTTTGGTGAAGATAAATTCACGAAATTGTTTTGAAACATATTTGTGATTATTATAATTAATCAATGTTTTCAGATCATTGTAATTGGAAAAGGCAAATAAAATTATTCACAAACATAACATACTTAATTCTTTAAAGGTATGGTTTTTTATTTTATTTGTGCCAAATTTCGTTACTGATGTGACAGTGTACTTATATGGCCACATGAATTGAGATGAAAATTTGGTATGACTCTAGGGATGTGTGGAATTATTAATTGCATTTCGAAATAATTTTGGGATTCTTTTGGAGGTGGATTTTCTGGGAGCTATATAGCCTTATATTTTTCTTCAGCTTCTCTTTTGGATTCCTAATTGGAGGCAAAAAAATTCTTCACAGATTCAAAGGGGGTTAAGACTTCCAAGAATAAAAAGAAGAACCGGAGGAAAAAAGAGCATCAGAAGAACTCTTCTGTGAAGGAAGCATCTGAACTGAATAAGAAGGTTGCTGTAAATGTTCTGTTGATCTGCTTAATCTATGCCCTGTGTAATCCATTTGGCAATATGTTAATTTCGTAGGTTATTGTCTCATCACCTAAAAGTTAAATGTTTATTTCCTCTCTTTTTTTTCCCCTCTTTTTAATAGGATGCAAATGGTCATAATACCAGCCTCCAAAGTTCTGAAGCTGATAGAATTAGCGAGACTTCAAGTTTGCACTGTACAGAAGATGGCACTTATACTCCAAAGGTTGAGTTCGATGATGCTGATATAGATGATGGGATTGATCCTGCATTGCAAGAAGAAATTGACAGGTGGGGCTATTTTCTTACTCAATGATTTTTGGTCCTTTTTGTTTAGATTTTAGTAGAATGAAAAGTGAAAAATACACAAACTGAGACAAAAATTAATGGTTGAGATTATTGATGCACAAAAACTAAGATGATCCAATGGAAATAAATAATTTTAGCTTTGGTCAAAAGTGATTTTGACCAAAGCTAAATTTAAAACAAACAGGCCCTTACTCTGAAATGTTTTGAAAACTTTTTTTGTATTTTTCTTTTGTTGTTGGTTATCATGCGTAGTGGCACTCGCGGGTCACTGGCTTTTTTTCTGCACCTATGATTCAGCACTCTATTTACCTTCGATGTTGTTTTTCCCATTTTATTTTTTGTAAGCATAGATATCCCTTTGCTATAAAGAGATGTTTCATGTTTACATGGTGGTTACATGTTTTACGTCACATGCTAAAATTTTATTTGCGCAATACCTTCTGATGCAGGGAAGTTGAAGATTTTGCCCGCAGATTAAATTCTGATTGGCCAGAGAGGATGCAAGATTTTTTGGCATCAGGGCAAGAAAGGAATACAGGGCTTTTAACTACAGACGGAAATGGTTTTCGAAGGCGGCATCCATGTATGTTCTTTTATTGCGTTTCATTCTTTTTCCTTACCCATCATATGCTTTATTTTTGGTATAACTTAGAAACTTGGTTGCATAATTTATGTTTTGGACCTTCAATTCCCTATTTTGCTTTCCTTTTGAATCTCAGTATCGTTTTTTTTATACCTTTGCATTTTGGTCAACTAGTGTTGATGACATGATTGCATTCAGTTTTTTAATCTTTCTGTTCTGTGATATTTGTTTCTTAATGATAAATGCTCTTCTTTCATATACTTAATGCTGCTTGTTAGTCTGTTAGCTAATCCTGCTATGCAGGGTGACAATTGCATCATACTATATCCTACGAATTTATTAACCATAATATGCGATTATTGCTGGAAACTTGTTTTCTTACCTTGATTTTCTCAACTTGCGAATTTCTGATTGGTTTATGTTTACTTGAATCATGATTGAATTCATTCATACTTCATAGTGTAAAACTATTCATATGAAGTTGGCCTGTGTTTAAAGTGAAAAAGTAAAGATGTATTTACCATTGATTTGAACTAAGTATCCCGTAACTTTGACCCACTTTAAACCAAGGGTGAATATGCGCACTTTCTCACTTCATACACACTCGCTTTAGGAGGCAAATCCAACCACTTAAGCTTTGATATGGTTGATTCATCACAATTTAGTAATAAGGCTCGTTTTAGGATAATTGCTTCCCTCTTTTTTTTTTTCACTTTAGTTTTTCTAAGAATATGCCTTTAAATTGTTACTATTTCCAATTATTGTACTGTTTTTTACTGATCACTAAATATCTGTTTCCATGTTCAGGACCTGACCCGGAATGCAAATGAATCCTTATGAGATGGCCAATGGCTTGAACAATTTTGAGAGATGCTGAACAAGTGCAAGGAAAGTGTTGCTTGTCAGTTTTTTTAGTTTTTTTCTCATTTGTATTCTTTGCAGTACATTCTTGTTACCTTTTGGTCAAATAATAATTAAAGAAAATCTCCCAGATTGTATGGAATATGTTTAACTTTGTGTACTCTTAATTTTGTTTGTATGGAATACGTTGTTTTTGATTTGTTAAGACTGCTAACTGTTGACATTCGACATGGGATTAATCTTCACTGGAGTAAATTACGTTTACATGAAATCCGTTATACTGAGTTACAATAGTTTTACGTATCTAAGTGAGAATTATGGATAGTCAAGATTTATTGTTTTCAAAAAAATTTGCGAGAATTGATGTCTCAATCATCATTTACTCGACTTCTATAAACTGCAAGTGTGAAGCATATTTGCTCATGAATAGAGAAAACATGAGAAAAAAATGCCAAACAACTGCAAAGATGAAAACTCTAATTAGTCCGAAAAATCATGACGAAATGCCACACAAACACCCGTGATTTTCATCCAGCTACAGTTGCCATTTTCATTCCCTCGATTTGCCTTTTAACCAATACAAAAAATAATTACATTCTAAGTTCCTTTCTTTTTTTTTTTGGCATTTCAGGTGTTGCTCAATCCCATTTTAGGGTACAAGCTGATTTTTCAGGTGTAAATATGTTTGTCCTCCTAACTAATGTTCGCTCCTTCGCTCAAACTCAGGTTCTCTTGGTTGGGCCGTAATGTGCCTTTTCTAACACATTTGTTGATGAGTATTTTGAATTTCAATCGTCAATATTTACACAACATATAAAAGCGGGAACCTAACATCAAACATAGAGTATTTGAAACTTATAAGATTCATTTTCAAATCTCTCATACTCCCTACCTCTCATATATTACATTCTTTAGTAGTAAATTCATTTTCAAATCTCTCATACTCCCTACCTCATTTATTACATTCTTTAATTTGAGTGACGCTTTTCAATTTTTAGATTAGAAGTTGGTGCATAAGTGATTACAATTTACAAATATTTGATGATATTATTAGGATCCTTGTCTCCTTTCTGTCCGCCGTTGGCCTCGCTAGACTCGCCTTGCTGTGGAGGTTCCATATAAGCCCTCTCATTGCATTTTTTTATTTTTTGTATAACTACAGGTTTTCCCATCTTTAGGGTGAGACTAATCTCATTCGCGATGTGTGACTAGCGTTGGCCCTCGTGCATTGTATTTGGTATTGTTTAGCGCGGTTTGACACTGTTTCACCTTCTCTGTTAACCAATGACATCCTTATCTTCTAAAAGGGCTGAACCTCCCGTTTTATAGGGACTATAAATAAAATATTTGAATTAGCTTGGACAAAAATTTTCATCAGGGACTAAAATTTTGTTTAAAAAAAACAATTTTATAAAGATTAAAAACTTTTTGGAGCATAGGATTCATAATTACTTGAGAAAAGTCGAGGACGATTGTTTATATATAAAAAAAAAGCTAGGCTTAAATAAGTTCATCAGTCGCGGCAAAAATTGTAGATAACATAAATAAAGTGCGAAATGATGGTAAAAATATCACCTTTGTTAAATTTATCGATAACAAAATATGCAATAACTGATTTATAAGCAATTGAGAATGAGAATAAGATACACAGATGAGGAGAGGGACACAAAAATTTGGTCCCCTACACCCCATTTTTTATATTTTCTTTTAGGATAAATTACACCTACCTCCCCTGAATTTTTGGAGTATTACATTGTCCTCTACATGTTTCCAAACATAACACATACCTCCCCTACATGTTTCCAAAACTACAGCGCCCTCCCTTAAATGATAACAACGTTAACCTTTGTAAAATTGACGATTTTATCTTTTATTGAAAAAGAGAACAACTCTCCATCTCATCTCGAACCTTCTCAGCCGGGTGAAACCCTTGCAACCTTGTGCCCCTTCTTCAACTCGTGACCTCTTCAACCTTGCCTCTGTTCTTTAAGCCGTGACCTCGCCACCGTTTTTGAAGCTCGCGACCCTTCTTCAACCCTACTACCTTCAAAACACTTCCTCAACCCTACAACATTCCCTTTCTTCGATTTTCTTCATCTTCACCACTTAAGATTTTTAATTTGGGATCACTTCATCTTCGCCTTGTTCAAGAGGCATTTTCTAAGTGACCTTTTGACATTTTAGGTATGCTTTACTAATTAAACATTTTTTATTTTTAAGACTCAATCGCTTATTTTTGAAGTGAAAGTCTAATTATTTGTTTTATTTAATGTATCTTTCCCAATTAAGGGTAAAAATGTCTTTTCATAATTATGAGGCCAGATGCAAATCACATGTTTGTTAAAAATTTAACTGTCTATTAACGTGAAGGGAAGTCAGTGTAATGTAAACAAACTTCAGGGGAGGTCTATGTTATGTTTGAAAATATTCAGGGGGACAGTGTAATACTTCAAAAGTTCAAGGGAGATAAGTGTAATTTACCCTTTCTTTTATGTTGCGCCCCATGAAGACGCAACACCTAGGGGTGCACCATGTGGCGCCATGTCAATGGCCGCTGGAATTTCCTCTTTTTAGTGGTTGGTGCCTAGTGGCATGTGCAACTCATCGGCGCCTGCCACATGGCAGCCACTTATTGGTCCTCATTTGGGCTTTTTTTTCCTTTTCTTTTTTTGTGTTCTGTGCCATGTGGCAGGCACAATTCACTAGCTTGTGATCCAAATGGGGACACTTAGGTTGTGGCTGCACCGGGCTGGCTTGTCCGCTCCAAGTTGAGAGTTGAATCATGGAGCTTAGCAAAAGCTTGATTGGGTCTCATAGAACGCAAACTGGAGGTCACTATGTGAGGTTAGCTTCATTGAGCAAGGAAGTAGTGAATTGATCAGACCACGTCCCTTAGGTTTGTCCCGCTAAACTCAAGTGATGTATGCTAAAAGTCACCTGCGAAACATTTGACAAAATTTTACCTATAAACTATCAAGCACAATTCCTCATTTGACAAACATTGGTTGGACCCAAAAATTGAACCAATAACATTGAATGAAGCTTTGCAAGATTAAGTAAAGTTGGCAAGCAGTTTTCTTTTCGATGCAAATAATATATTATATTTCAGTACTACACACATTGTTCTAATGCATAACCGTGGATTGTAATTTAGATAAACCTCTATTTTAAATCCTTTTCTCCGTTCTCAAATCAGTACACAAATCATTGGGTTTTTTTTTTTTTTTAAAATTACTCTTCCTCTAATGTCTAGAACCCGAGTGAGTAAAGCGCACACACTACACTGTACTCTACAAAATTACATACCGATTTCTAGTATCCATGGTTGCCCAGGGTCTAGAATCCGTAGTCATCTAGAATATGTAGTCAAACTGATTCTAAATTCAGATAGTGTAATTTTATGGAAAAATTTTAAAAATGCAACTTTTACACTATCAAATTTTAATCCTCGAACTTGCCGGGGTTCTAAAATCTATATTTTAGAACTAGATAGTGTTTTTGTTTTTGAAATAAATTAAAATACGAAATATAAAAAACTGGTATCTAGAACCTGTTTTTGCTCAGATTTTAGAATCTATTTTTGCTTGACCGTAAATTTCAGAAAAAGTCAAATTTGGAAAAAAAAAGCGGCGTGTGGCGCGATAAGAAGTGCATGTGGAGTTAATAGTAGCACCCTCATTCAAAGACCATAACTTGATGATTTTGCAATAACATGTTATTTCTTCTTCATCATAAATGAAACAAGTCTCTTGAATATGTCACAATTAAATTTACTTTGAAATGTGAATACTACTTTAAGTTAATACACTTGAAATCTTCATATATTTAAAGCAGTTTCTTAGAATTTATGGAAATTTACAAAGTTATTACTCAGTAAACCAGTTTTATACGGTAAAAGCTTTTAGGCTTCAATAAGTGTCAGTTACAACTAACAAGTAATCCTATCCTAAATGACGGAGCTTAAATTTGTGTTTGAAACTACACTATAAGGGAACAACCAAACAAATATTATCATCAATATAAATATAACACAGAAACATTATTATATAAGAAAGCCAAGAACATGTAGCAGAAAATGAGACAAGGAAATTGAAACTGGCCAAGAACAATCTCCAACAAAGTTGCACTAACTATTCAAGTGAAATGAAACTCTATGGTCTTCAATAATACCATAATTTCTTAAACAAATCAGACATCAAGAATTCGATTTTGCTCCCAACAAATTCTTTGTTTTTATCAAAAGAAAAGAATGCACCACAAAACTCTTATAGTTGCTAGAATTACTATCAAATGTATAATAAACATACATAATTGTAAGAAATGCAGAATCCTAAAGTTTGTCTTATAGCAACGGTGAGATGAAGAGTATCATATTCCATGTTAGTTAAAGAATATTATAAGCTTAATAACAGTGAAGTTTGTATGAATGGAAAGCAAAATCTGTGTGATATGCATAATAATGCATTGACATTTGGAAATCCCATATCGGCTAGAATATAAGATATCTCAGTCTTTCTAAAACTCCACTAAAGTTATCTTATTGCTGAGTTGAGTAGCACCAACTTGTAACCCAAGCGGGGGCATTGAGATGATGGAACACAACTTTGCCTTAGCTGGGGTGGTGGCTGCACCATGCTGGCCTACCTGCTCCAAGTTGAGAGTTGAATCATGGGGCTTGGGCGAAAGCCTGGGTCTCATGGTTCCTAGATGGGAGGGCACCGCGTCAGGCTGGCTTCACATAGCAGCGACAACCTCCGGCTCCTAACCGTGGAGGGATTACAGGCCGCCGTAGCTCTGCCTCACAAACACCTGGTGAGCGTGTTCGCTGTTAAGTCCCCTCACTGGTCCACCGTGTAGGCGTCCATCCTCGCCGTGGACGACGTCTTTCGTTTTAGGATTTTTTTTTCGATTTTGGAATTTTGTTTGGCAGTGTTGAACAAGTGAACTTTCCCTAGCAGCCTCACCAGGCGACCACTGTTTAGGTTCGCTTGCTGCAATAATTTGTTGTTTACTGCTAGTTAATATTGACTATGTTTATGTGTCTTCTTTTTTTTTTTTCTTATTTTTCTTCTCTTTGAATCTAGAGTTGGGAAAACCTTTTTAGCTGAATTTTAAGCAGATTTTGAGTAAATTAATTCATATTTAAAATTATTTTCTAAAGAAAGTAATTTTGGACTGATGAAAGTATAAAGTCCTTAAATTTTATTTCATAATATTTAAAGAGTTATACGGGTAAAATAATGTTATTTTTATGCAAAATGTATATGATTGAGAAGCTTTAGAAATCATCATTTTTTTCTAGAAGAATATTGGGAATTTTATATTTTTTTATAGGGTATAAAAACTCTCCAAGCCGTCTCACAAAATCCACAAGTAAATGAACTAATCCGTTAAACCCTATACCCTAAAGATGATTTAAATTTACGAGGTTCCATTTTGTCTAGTAAGTGCACAAGTAATTTGCCTAAACATATTTAAAATGCAGATATTTTATAAAGAGAATTGTTATAATATTTTTTAATTTTTTTTAGTAATCCTTAAAATACTTCATAAGGAATGCATTAAATAATTTATTGAAAACAATAAATTATTTTCTCAATTTAGTATAAACAATGTGATAGAATCTCAAGGAAAAAGAAGAAATAGAGAGCATTCAATCTAATAAGAAAGACAATGTATATATATACTAGTTTTTTTTCTTTTGAACAAACATATATACTAGTTATTGGGTACTACTACTTAGAGCAAATGTGGGCCTTCATTGCTATCTATCAGGCATACAGAGGAATTGAGCTTATTGGGCCAAGTGACTTAGTCTTCTAGGTTGGGTTATGGGTCAGATCCATAACACAATGACTCACGGAAGAAAATTGCAAGAAGATATAGAACTCTTCTTTTAAAAAATGCATATTTTGCATACGGTGACAAAAATACAGATTTATAAGGTTGAATCTATGGTAAGTAAGCAAAATTTGTGATGTATCATACATCAAAAATCTTAACGATTAGATTTATTTATTTTTTATTCAACGGTTCAGAATTTGCAGGGCAACCAGTATAACCGATCACCTTCCCTAACCTCTATCACCATCAATCTCACCTCTAGCCACCATAGCTCCACCTCCGGCCACCATAGCTAAAGTTGAATGGAAACCAGAGGTATTTGAAACAGGACTGCATCCATATAATACTATAGCCATGGCTAAAGCCTTTGATTTTTAAAGCACTGCATGTGGAAGGCATGCATAAAATATTAAACAGCAAGAAATCGACATAAAACACAATCCCTTAAAATGTCTTGAAATACCTAGAGAAAACAGGGAAGGGAGGGGCGACCAAGGGGAGGAGAGAGAATAAAGTGACAGGTGGCGGTGCCAAATCAGCGGTTTCGGTGGCGGCAGAAAAAGGAGACAAAACAAATAAAATCCAGAAAGCAAATATGAAAATGAAGGCCCTTTTAGATGTGTTTGTTGCTTCGATTCATCCTCTGATTCGTTTGTTGTAGATCTGCTAAGATTGAAGAGTGAGAGGACTAGATACAATTGTGGAAGAGGTCACTGACGCACTACTTGTAACATCCCAAATAGTTAGTGGTCTATATTTAAATTTAGAGTTAGTGCCAAGTAATTTGAGATTAAAATTAGGATGAAAATGGATTCCAAAAGGAGGGGGAGGACCTACTTGCAAATTTCTAATATTTGCAAAGTAGTCCCTCCCACACTAATGAAGAACGACCACACAAAAGAGAGCCCAAGACCCCTTCTTCTTCCCCTCATTCTCGCCACCCTTCTTTCTCACTCCAGAAGCTTAAATTCCTCCTCCTTCTCTCTAAACCATCATCTCCATCTTCACTTTCAAGTGTTGCATGTGGGTTTTGGGGCATCATTAGGACCATTCCTCTTAGTTTGGAGCATTGGTAAGCATCCTTTCTCTCTTCCTCTTCTCCCTAGTGTTCTTGTGAAACTCACTCATGTGGGTTTGTGTTTGCTTGAAATTGGTGCTAGGGTTCCAAGGGGATAAGACCCAAGACAAGGGAAAAGGCAAAGAGGTGGTGGGTTTAGGGCCAAAACCCTAAGCTTGGGAGACTCAAGGTTAGAGGCAAGGAATTTCACCAAAGGTAACCCCAAATCCTTCAAAATCCCAAAATTTTTGTGATTAGTTAGTGATAGATAGGGTATATGTTGAATTTGAACCCTTATTTTTGAATTTGAGTATTGAATTGATGATGATTTCCTTTGTGTGTTTGGTTTATGGATGTGGTGGTTTGTACTTTCTTGTGTGAGAACTTGATGTTTGATGAATATTTGCTTGGGTGTGTGATGGAATGGTTCACATTGATGGGTATATGATTTTGGAAGTCAAATTGGGGCAAAGCATGAGATTGTTGGGCTTTTTGATAAAAATCCCGAGTTTTTCTGCAGTAACTTGGGTGTAAATTTCGAACTATTTTTTATACTATTTTACCATCATGATCTTCATAAGAGTTGTAGATAATCTTCTTATCTTTCAAATACCTTTGATTTCACTCAATTTGGAGGTCTACAACTCTATTTATGACCAAATTAATAAAACAGTGTCTATATTAAAGTATTGGTTTTGTTGATTATACATCCCTGTGAAAGATGACTGTTTTTGACAAATATATTTTAGAACTGGGTTTTATCATATTCATAAGAGTTGTAGACGATCCTCTTAGCTTTCAAATTCTTTTTGTTTCACTCAATTTGGAGGTCTACAACTCTATTTATAGCCAAAATACCAAGAAGGTGCATTTTAGAGTGAAAAGAAATTCTGTTGTCAGTATCTGGCGCTTAAGCGCCAAAATGGGGGCTTAAGCGCCAGAACCAAAATCGTGGAAGTATGAAAAAGGTGTCTGGCGCTTGGGCGCCAGAATGGGCGCTTAAGCGCCAGAGCCCTAAATGCATTGTAATCCTCCATGAACTCATTCTAGAGTTGGAATGGATGAAATTAGGTTGTGATATTTTAGAATCATGTATAGGCCATGTAATTGTATGTTTGAATGTGAATGATTGCCTATTGTATGTGATGAATAAGGTAAAAAATATAATATGAACTTGTGTGTGATGGACATGGGATGCCAATGCAATATATGATTAACTCTTCTCATCAACAAGAGTATGGGTTAAGGTCTTGGTACGAGGAAGAGATTAAGGCCGATATTGCATTGGTTTATGCATTCTCATTCATGAATAAAATGGACTGCATATGCACCTTCTAGTGTTTGACCGGGCCGATTGAGGGTTCAAGGAGGGATGCTTTCTTGGATAACGGAGATCTCCACCGAGAGTGCAGGCTGCAGGCACAAAACTAATGAAAAAGAAAACCATGCATAACATATTTCTGTAATTGTCATTGTTTGAATGTATTCTTGATGATGAGTTAATCACTAGAAATGGGGAAGGCTTTGCAACTTGTTGCCTGTGACACTGTGTGAACATTTTTGGATAAACCACGGGTTACTGAGATATGTGTGATTACATGTGTCTCACGGTTACTGCAGGTGAATTTGGAGACACGGAAACGAAAGCCAAGAAGTAGAAGGAATGTCTCAAGAAGACTTATTTTTATTTTTATTTTTCTAAATCTCATTGTAATGTTTAGTTATGATGGAGTTCCTACTTTGTTTTGTTAGACTCAAGTGTATAAACTTAAGCCAAGTAGGTTATGTGTAACTCTCACTTATGTGTCGTATTATGAATGGTTAAGTAGGTTTCACGAACTACTAGTATATGGTGTATAGACAATGTCTTTGTACACTTAAATATCGTGTGTGTTTTCCATTATTTATGGGAGCCCAATTATTAGGGTGTTACACTACTCGTTCTTCGGTCGTACAGATCTGCGATTCTCTGGCCACCTCACCCTTAGCTGTTGCTCCATCTCCGGCATCCATATTTTTGCGGTTCATATATGCTTTCTGTTGGCTATTTTGGATGGAAATGTTACTACTTCTAATATTTTCTAATCTTAGCTTCAGCAATATTCACCGATGGCACGCAGGTGGCCAAAAGGGGTGGAGGCGGCAATTAAAAGAAGAGGAGGTGAAGGGGGTTGAAGGAGGAGGGTGGGAGTAGAGAGAGAGAAAGGGAAAGAGAAATCGGGAGTTTTTTTTTTTGTTTTTTTGCACTTGGAACTGTTAATTGTAAGTAAATTTACGTGTTGTACCATACAACACTAAAATTGGTGACTTACTCTAGAATTCACTGATTTATAATTATATTTTACAATTTATGAAATGACAATAGAATATATTACTTTTTTGGTTCATAAAAAAATGGTACAACCAATCTCGCCCACACACCCATATCTCTGTACACTCACAAATTGAGCAATATGATTGGGATAAAAATATTACTTTTGACATAAACTAATGATAATTCTCTATTAATTACTAAATATTTATAAAAAAATTTATGCAGGTAAACCGACATCCCACATAACCCTTGGTTTTTTCCTATTTAATTTATTAATCTGCAGATAAACGGACTAGTTCGTAGAAGTCCGCAATTTAAACTACATGCAATTTTTTAGGTCTAGGCCAATGAAAAATGCAAGTTCTGCATGTGTTCAGCTCTAGATACTACCATATTTTGATAAATAAAATATTTTTTTTTAAAAAAAAATACAACTCAATTAACTTGATTTTCATTAGGTCTATAGAAAAGTTAGTAAGACTTCGTTTGATCCGACTTTTTTTAACTTAAAAGATACTTTTAAGTTAAAATTAAGAGTAAGAACTTTTTAAAAAAAGCTAAAAGTTGTTTGACAATTTTATTATTATTTTTTAATGCATAAGTGGCTTATAAGTGAAAAGCTATTTATTTCATAAAGTATTTTATACACTTGTTAGATTTTAAAAGTAGAAAAATGTGAAATTTTAGAGGAGAAGAGCTTTTCTTAAAACTCGTGTGTTTTCCTTCCTTAAAAATAAGTTATTTATAAGATGAAAATTTTTAGCAAAATCTGTTTGACCCAACTCTTATTCTTAAGAAAAATAAGTTCAAAAAATATTCGGTCAAACACTACCTAAATATATGATTATGACCTGACAATCTAGACTTATCCATGTCTTTTCTCTTGACCTTAGGAAATTCATAACATGAAAAACCTTTTAGTGAGAATCTAAACTTTAGCTAACTTGGAGTTCATATAAATGTAGCATTATGGAAGAAGAAAATAACAACAACAATAATATAAATACAACACAGTTACACAAGCTATGGATATGGTAAAGAGCAGCTTCTCAGTGTTAGCAGCCTTTAACCATTCTTCTCTTATTATTGGAGTTATTCATAACTTTTGGTTTGTTGATGGACAAGGGTATTTTACCTATAAAAATGTAGGTTTTGTAAATTTCAAAGGATTATTTTGTTGTGTTTTTTATTGTGATCCTTATTTTATTATATTTTTTTGTTTATTGTTACCCTAATATTTTTAGTATTTGTGATAATGACACAATTCTATCTCTTTCATTTACTCAAGATTTTGCTTGAATCGGTTATCACACAGTCGCTTAGAACGTGGAATCGAAGATGAGAAGAACTCGTAGATGGGAGTTTAGATCTCCCAGCTGGACGAAACCCCCATTGCTATCTACTGGTCTTCACGAAACAGAGGATATACAAAAAAAAAAACCTTTGTTGTAGCCGCTATGGAGGTTATGCCTTTTAAGGGTTTGTTTAAGAAGATGATGATGCTGACTTCACGTGACAATCACATGCTTTTTTTTCACTTACATGGCTGACCAAAATTTTTTGTGTCCAAGCCCAAAAAAAAAAAATTAAGCCTACAAATATTGGATTTATTACACGCAGGCAAGTTGATATATCGCTTAATAATATTTTTACTATAACTAAAATATGGGCTAAAAAATTTTATAGTTCTTCTAAATATCAAGTTTGTTCCATTTAATCCCTTAACAATAAAAATACTAAAATATATTTATAATCCCTCTAAATATTAAAATTATTCTGTTTGGTCTTTTTAAATAAAATATTCCTTTTAGTCTTTGCAAAAAGAAATTTTGCTTCAATTTGATCTCTCTATCAATATAACAGATAAACCAAATGAGAACAATTAATTTTTTGTAATGACCAAATGGAAACAAGCCATTTTTTTTTGCAAGGCTCAAAACACAAATTTTATTTCAAAGGGACCAAATAAAACAATTTTAATATTTAAAGGGATCACAAACATATTTTAACTAAAATAAAAAATTCAGTTTTCATCTTAAAATAGAAAAAAGAAAACTTGCCATGATTTATGCAAAAAAAAAAAGAAGATATTCATTAATACAGTTTTATAAATAAAATATTCACTTCTTCGGGCGAGAAGCAAGCTATAATAGCGCAGCAGGCTTATTCTCCAAACAAAAAAATAAAAAATATTCATTAATACAATTTTATAAATTTGCTAAATTAAAGGGCCATTCTTAAATTTCTCTAAGTGTGCCCATAGTTTAGCCATAGTTCAGGTTTCAGGTAACAAATCTGGATCCCACATAAAATCCAACTGTCACAGATTCATGTTGGTGAGCGTACGGGAATATGTCCCAAGCATGTGTAGATACGGGGTTCGATACCCGATTATACAATTTTCCTATTGAAAAAAACAGTTCCTAACTGTTGTTTTTATCAAATTACTTCATCAAAGTATTTGCTCAATAAATTGAAACGGTCAAGAATAAATTTCCACAATCCATTGTTGTGCAATTTCAAATCTAAAAAAGAAGCACAAGATTTTCATTATTAATTAATAATTAATAATAATTAATTGTGGTCTGTGAAAATAATATACAATTTTGAATTTTTTGTTCCTAAAAAATTGCCATTAGCGGCATTGGAGTTGATTCGCACGGTCATCAAGAGACATATTTCCAGTTAACCTTCCAAATTAGAAAGTTTCATTTCTATTACAAGTTGAGCACGGTACAAAGCACAAACATAATAATATAATATTGATATACAAACATAGTAACATCCAAACACACTAGATTTCAAAGATGAATCCTGAGAACCTATATATGAATCTACAGGTCCTCATGTTCTTTTATTCAACACTTCAAGATTATATCGGAAGAAGAAATGAGCTATAAATGCTTCAACATCATAATATGACCACGTAACTAGGGTTTATGAAACCAACAATATGAGCAATACATCACCATATAAACAATATGATAACAGTAACACTGACAGCATGCAACTCTCTCCAGCATTAAAACACAATCATACTAAGGAAGAAAAATCTAGGATCATAAACACAACGTATAGATAGCATATTGTATTCTGCTGCAGTAAATAAAGAGGCTAGAATTGTAGATATAGTCAGTAGATGGGAGGGAGAATGGGTTTGGGGGTTTGTTTGGAGAATGTGCCTGTTCAGTTGAGAGGAGGAAGAACTCACTAACTTAAAAAAATACCATTATTTCTTCTCTGTTTTTGCAGGAACCGGATGACTCTTGGAGATGGTCTCATGATTCTGCTGGTTGTTACTCTTCTGCGTCAGCTTATATATTGTTGTTGGGGAAAAGATTGAATGCTGTGAGCAGGAGTGGTAGTTTGCTGGATGGAGAAATTGATTTTCTAAAATTGGTTTGGAAATGAAATGCTCCTTCGAAGGTTCAAATTCTAGTATGGCAGGTATTGATGGATAGACTGCCAACAAAAGTTAATTTAGTGAGAAGGAATATAATCCCTGCAACCCAAGGTACTCTTTGTGTATTCTGTTAGGAGAAGGAGGAGGATGTTCTGGTTTTCATTAAGTGTTGTATATTTAATTACAGAGTATTATTATTATTATAAATAAAGAGTTTATTAATCTCTCTTTGAAGAGGTATAATGAAATTAATTCATTATGTATTATACTTTATTTGTGTGTTAACCACCAAGGAGTTATTTAACTACCAAGGGGTTATGTAACTTCCTGTGAAAAGTTACAACTACTTTTTATGAAAGGTTCTGATTCTGTGATGTTAAGAAGACCTATATATAGAAGTGCATATGAAGCACTAAGATATAGAACACAACACAACATTCATTCTCTCATCTCTTCCCTATTTAGGAAGCATAACAAATTCAATTACTTTTATCTTTATGCACAAGGAATATCAGTAATATTATCGTTGTGTAAAACTCATTGTTGTCACGGCTTGAGTTTTTGGAAGTGTAAAACAGACTCAAGGAATTTTCATTGTATCTTGCAGGAAATTCGCTAGGCAACCCATTTTGCATCCAAGAGTTATAAATTGGTGGGGGCGAATTAAACCTAAAGGAAAGTGTACGATAGCACACGCCTTGAAGAATTGTGCAACTTTCTTTCCTTCTTCTATTTTCTTTTAGACTCTTCAAAGTTCCATTACCACCGATTGTTATTATTGCTACATGTTCATCATTTATTTTTCTCTTGTAAGTTTGTCTATGATCTATGGTTGAAGATAGGAGCTTGGCTGGGCTTTCAAGCAGTTTTTTCACATTATTGTCATGTCCACATGGTGTCATTTAGGACCTTTCTACCTAAGAAGAAAGGTTCACAAGCTGCTGGGTTATTAATCTGGTTAGCGGTAATGTGGGAACTTTGGCTAGCCCAAAACAAGATTATATTTCGAGAAGGTACTGTGGATTCATTCACGATTTATGAAGCTTGTAGGAGGAGGTCATTTGAGTGGATAAAAAATTGTTTCAAAGGAAATGGAGCTGGGTTACTGTATGCATGCTGGTGCGCGTGCCCTCTTAGTTGTCTCGGAACAATTGGTTAGTTTTAAATTTGTTGTACTCTTTAGATGGAAGAGAAGTACGTATGCTCTCTATGTTGGGATATTAATAAGTAAAAGAGTGAGGACCCCTTGTGCTCGTACTGATAAATACATATTCACTTTTTCCTTTAAAAAAAACTTATAGATAGCATGATTAATTATACGAAATATAGCAAAAAGTTCCCGTTGCACACATACTCGAATATTTTGAACAAGATCTTTCTTTTAGAAATTTGAAGCAGGCACTCTACTACCAAAAAACTAGTAGATACTTGAAATCCATAAACAAAATTATAACTAATGCCTTCCAGACAAATAAAACACATGATTAAAGGAAGCCATTGCAACAATTATGCTTGTAGGTTGTCGTAGTTAGGCAGAGTAGTAGAGAATATTTTAAAAGGAAGGAGAAAACTATTATAATATTCTACAACAAATAAGTCACTAGCCCACCGAAACATTAGTCCATAACACTAAGCAAATAACGTCACCAAAGCAACGACGAGATAAAACCAACAACATGTAAATCCCTTTAACATTAAAACACTATCATACTAAGGAAGAAAAAACTAGGATCATAAACATAAAGATAGTATGATTAATTAAGTTCAGGTAACATCCTAAAATACAGGATAAAGTTATAATTCCACAAGACCGAAATACCAAGTACCAATATAGCTACGCTATTAGCAAAAAAACTAGTAGTTTAGATACTTGGAATCCATGAATAATATCATTGGCATTCCAGTGAAATATATATTAACAAATAACCAGCTAATAATAGAACCTTTAATTTGTCAGCAAGATATAAGAGCTTGTGTACGGTTAGGTAAAACTAAGCTCTCAGCATAAGAAATACACCAATGGAAGGCATCTGCTTCAATTTGACGGTCTACTAATGTTTTCTTCTCCACATCTAGCAAATACAGGTGTCCCTTTCGCAGCATACGATAATACACCAGCAACAATATGTCTCCATTATCGTTAATGCAAATGGCTTTTGGTGGAACCATGACGTCAGTGACGGTTATTCTCAAAGAAGGTGCTTGCAGATAGGAGCCATTAAGATCAAAAGCAAAGAGCTCAGTCCAAGACTCGACAACACCATAGTCCTTCATCACCCAAATGCTACCTTTGCAAGGCACATGTCCACTAACACGGTACACAGTAAGAGCGTTGCCGTTGCCGCCTTCAACAACAGTAAGTAAAGCCCAAGGGGAGGAGGCATGAGAGATGCTCTCGGGCAGTGCAATCTCATGAAACACTTCATTTACAAAATCAAAGGACAAAATAAAAAAGAACCAGACATTATTTCCCTCTTTTGCCCTGTGCCTTACACCCCAGTGAGCAATGCTATTAACAAAACCATGGGAAACGCTAGGATGTCTCCGCGAAATAGTACATGGGGGAGCAATCATGGGAGGAAGTGGAAGAGTCCTCCAAAGCCCAGATGCAACAGAGAAAAGCTCAACCCTAGAATAGGAAACGAGAAACCTTTCTTCATGGTAGTCATTGCGTCCAAAAACAATCCTAAGGATCTTATAGTCACGGTTTTGGGAATCGAAGCCGAGGGCAACAGTGACAGAGTGAAGGAGTTGAGGTTCAGGAATAGGTTCGGGTTTGGGGAGAGGGAGATAACGTCGAAGAGAAGGGTTGTAGATGACGAAAGAGGAGCTCCAAAAGTCATCGGGAGTCCGAGAGCCGAGACAGATGAGGCCATTACATATGGCATTGATGTAACAATCGTGAGGGAAGCGGGTGGAGGAACGGTCGAGAAGGGTAAATTTTAGGCTGTCATCTAAGCGAAGGGAACAGTAAAAGGGTTTTGTAGCAGGTTCTTTGAAGAGACGAAGTAGAAGGAAGGAGGGAGAGTGGCGATAGTGAAGGGAGATGAAGGAAAGGTCACTGATGATGCAATTCAATGATTTGCACACACAACGAAACCTCATAAGTGACTTTGGTGGAAGCCTGCAAAGGATTTCCACCACCATTTCTAACGGCATCAACTCCGACATTGATCAATCAGATAGATTTTCCAATACTCACTAGTAAAGTTAGTTGTGTATTGTTCTTTCTAGATATTCTCTGCCCTTCAGACAGACACTCACAGTCACAGCAGCTAGCTATTATATGTGTGCGAACTGGCTACCCGGCCCAATACGAGCTGTCCCTTCAAGTAGCTAACTTTTTTCATTTTGGGCCGAAAAAGGCTCTCAATTAATGTGTCTTTCTTAGTTTTAGATACCCAATTCATTTTAGCCCGCTAGACACTCACAGTCACACAAGTTGAGCAACGAGCAAGAAGTTATATGTGTCAAAACCGGCTACCCAACCCTATATGAGCTGGTTCATTCAGATAGCAATCATTTTCATTCTGTGCCGAAAAGGTTCCCGATTACCCGTGTCTTTCTTTATTTTAGTTTTAGATATCCAATTCAGCCCTATGCGAGAGTAACAACTTTTTTTTTGTGGCCCAGTTTTTAAAATTTTCAAAAATTCCCTAACTTCCAATAAAAAAATCATTTTCTTTTTATTACTTTTGTCTTAAAAAAATGTCTCAATTTTGCTAACAAAATAACATTCTTTTCTTATAATTTAACATATTGTTTGAATTTATTTCTATTTTATAATGATAATCCTTTTAGAAAAGTTATTCTAAATTGGTTTCTCTTTAACTTTTTCTATTGAGAAGTAAACAAAAGCTACTATTTAACTTTTTCTATATATTAACTCTCAATTTTTAAACTTTTTTTAATAGTCTGGTGTAGATTATGGACTAATAGTCTACAAAGGATTTCTACCACCATTTCTGACGGCATCAACTCCTACATTCATAAATTAGATATTTCGATACTCACTGCTTAGCTTTTATATTGTTACTAGATATTCTCTGCCTCGCAGACACTCACAGTCACATCAGCTGAGCAATAAGCAAGAAGTTATATGAGTTCAAACCGGCTACCCGGCCTTATACAAGCTGACTTGTTCAGATAGCAAACTTTTTATTTCCCGTGTCTTTCTTTATTTTAGTTTTAGATACCCAATTCAATGTAGCCTTTTTTTTAGTGTCCCATCTTTTAAAATTTTAAAAAAATTCCCTAATTTCAATTAAAAAAAACTTTTTTTTTTTACTTTTGTCTAAAAAAAAATGTCTCAAGTTATATAAAAAAAACATTATTTTCCTAAATCTATTTCTATTTTATAATGATAGTCTTTTTAGAAAAGTTATTCTAAATTGGTTTTCCTTTTACTTTTTCTATTGACAAGTAAACAACACCTCCTATTTAAGTTTTTCTGTTTTTTAATTCTACATTTTTTTTAACTTTGATTAATAGTCTTGTAAAGATTTTGGACTAATAGCCTACAAAGGATTTCCACCATCAATTATGGCGGGATCAACACCGACATTGATCAATTAGATTTTTCGATACTTAGTGCTTAGCTAAGTATTGTTTCTAGCTATTCTCTGTCCTGCAAACACTCACAGTCATAGCAGCTGAGCATTGAGCAAAGAGTTACATATGTCCAAACCGGCTACCCGGCCCTATACGAGCTCGCTTGTACAGATAGCAAACCTTTTTATTTTGGGCCGAAAAGGCTCCTGATTATCCATGTCTCTCTTTATTTTAGTTTTAAATACCCAATTCAGTCCTATGCGAGTAACTGTCTTTTTTTGTAGCCCAGTTTTTTAAATTTACAAAAAATTCCCTAATTTCCAATAAAAATAATCATTTTCTTTTTTTCACTTTTGTCTTAAAAAAATGTCTCAAATTAGCTAAAAAAATATCATTATTTTCCTATATTTTAACATATTGTTTGAATTTATTTCTATTTTATAATGATAATCTTTTTAGAAAAGTTATTTTAAATTGGTTTCTCTTTAACTTTTTCTATTGACAGGTAAACAAAACCTCTTATTTAACTTTTTTTGTTTATTAATTCTCAATTTTTTTTTAATTTTCTTTCATAGTCTGGTGTAGATTATGGACTAATAGCCTACAAAGGATTTCTACCACCATTTTTGGCGGCATCAACTTCGACATTCATCAATCAGATATTCCGATACTCACTGCTTAGCTGTGTATTGTTTCTAGATATTCTCTACCTTGCAGACACACAATCACAGCAGCTAAGCAATGAGCAAGAATTTATATTCGTCCAAACTGGCTACCCGACCCTATACGAGCTGGCTCGTTCAGATAGCAAACTTTTTCATTCTGGGCTAAAAAGACTGCCGATTTCCCATGTCTTTCTTTATTTTAGTTTAAATACCCAATTTAGTCCTATGCGAGTAATAACCTTTTTTAGTGGCCCATTTTTAAAAATTTTCAAAAAAATTCCCTAATTTCAATTAAAAAAATCGTTTTATTTTTTTTACTTTTGTCTTAAAAAAATTTCTTACTTTAGCAAAAAAAACATTATTTTCCTATTTTTTAAAATATTGTTTAAATCTATTTCTATTTTATAATGATAATATTTTTAGAAAAGTTATTCTAAATTGGTTTTTTCTTTAACTTTTTATATTGACAAGTAAACAAAACATCCTATTTAAGTTTTTCTATTTTTTATTTCTAAATTTTTTTAACTTTGATTAATAGTCTTGTGAAGATTTTGGACTAATAGCCTACAAAGGATTTCCACCATCATTTATGGCAGCATCAACTCCAAGATTGGTCAATCAGATTTTCCGAAACTCAATGTTTAGTTGTATATTGTTTCTAGATATTTTATCCGCTGCAGACACTCACAGTTGAGCAATGAGCAAGAAGTTATATGTTTCCAAACCGGCTTCTCGGCCCAATACGAGCTGGCTCGTTCAGATAGCAAACTTTTCCATTTTGTGCCGAAAAGGCTCCCGATTACCCTGTGTCTTTCTTTATTTTAGTTTTAGATACCCAACACAGTCCTATGCGAGTAACTGCCTTTTTTGGTGGCCCATCTTTTAAAATTTTCAAAAAAAATCCCTAATTTCCATTAAAATAAAAAAAATTACTTTTGTCTTAAAAAATGTAAAAAAATGTAAAAAAAATGTAAAATTATCATATTATTTAAATCTATTTCAATTTTATAATGATAATCTTTCTAGAAAAGTTCTTCTAAATTGGTTTCTCTTAAACTTTTTGTATTGACAAGTAAAAAAAACCTCATATTTAACTTTTTCTGGTTATTAATTCTCAGTTTTTTTTAACTTTCTTTAATAGTCTTGTGTAGATTATGGGCTAATAGCCTACAAAGGATTTCCACCACCATTTCTGGTGGCATCAACTCCGACATTGATCAATCATATTTTGTGACACTCACTACTTAGCTTTGTATTGTTTCTAGATATTCTCTCCCCTGCAGACACTTACCGTCACAGCAGCTGAGCAATAAGCAAGAAATTATGTGTGTCCAAACTGGCTACCCGTCCCTAAACGAGCTGGCTGGCTCATATAGCAAACTTTTTCATTATAGGCCAAAAAGGCTCCCGATTACCCTGTCTTTTTTTATTTTAGTTTTAGATACCCAAATTCTGTCCTGTGCAAGTAACAACCTTTTTTTAGTGGCCAATTTCTTAAACTTTTCAAAAAGTTCCCAACTTACCATTAAAAAAATTCATTTAATTATTTTTTACTTTTGTATTAAAAAAATATCTCAATTCAGCTAAAAAATAACATTATTTTCATATTTTTTAACATATTGTTTAAATCTTTCTAGAAAAGTTTTTTTAAATTGCTTTCTCTTTAACTTTTTCTATTGACAAGTAAAAAAACTTTTTATTTAACTTTTTCTATTTATTAATTCTAAATTTTTTTAACTTTGTTTAATAGTCTTGTGTAAATTATGGACTAATAGCCTACAAAGGATTTCTACCACCATTTCTGGTGGCATCAACTCCGACCTTCATCAATAAGATATTATGATACTCATTGCTTAGTTGTGTATTGTTTCTAGATATTTACTGCCTTGCAGACACTCACACTCACATTAATAGAGCAATGAGCAAGAAGTTATATGAGTCCAAACCGGCTATCCGGCCCTATACGAGCTGCGTCGTTTAGATAGCAAACTTTTTTTTGGCCGAAAAGGCTACCGATTACCCGTGTCTTTCTTTTTTTAGTTTGAGATACCCAATTCAGTCCTATGCGAGTAACAACCTTCTTTTAGTGGCCTATTTTTTTAAATTTTCAAAAAATTCCCTAATTTCAATTAAAAAAAAATCATTTTTTTTTACTTTTGTCTTAAAAAAATATCTCAATTTAGCTAAAAAAACCATTATTTTCATATTTTTAACATATTGTTTAAATCTATTTCTATTTTATAATGGTAATCTTTTTAGAAAAGTTATTCTAATATGATTTTTTCTTTAACTTTTTCTTTTGAAAAGTAACAAAACCTCCTATTTATGTTTTTCAGTTTGTTAATTCTAAATTTTTTTAACTTAGATTAATAGTCTTGTGAAGATTTTGGACTAAAAGCCTACAAAGGATTTCCCCATCATTTCTGGCGGCATTAACTCCAACATTGATCAATCAGATTTTCCGATACTCAATGCTGAGTTGTGTATTGTTTCTAGATATTCTTTGCCCCGCAGACACTCAAGGTCACAGTAGTTGAGCAATAAACAAGAAGTTATATGTGTCCAAACCGGCAACTCAGACCTATGCAAGCTGGCTCGTTTAGATAGAAATTTTTTTCATTCTATGCCTCAAAGGCTCCCGATAACCTGTGTCTTTCTTTATTTAAGTCTTAGATACCCAACTCAGTCCTATGCGAATTACAGCCTTTTTTGGTGACCCATTTTTTAAAATTTTCAAAAAAATCCTTAATTTCCATTAAAATAAAAAAAATTTACTTTTGTCTTAAAAAATGTCTCAATTTAGCTAGAAAAAAACATTATTTTCCTATTTTTAAACATATTAATTAAATCTTTTTCTATTTTATAATGATAATCTTTTTAAAAAAGTTAATATAAATTACTTTTTATTTAACTTTTTCTATTGACAAGTAAAAAAACCCTCCTATTTAACTTTTTCTATTTATTAGTTCTCAATTATTTTAACTTTGAATAATAGTCTTGTGTAGATTATGGACTAATAGCCTACAAAGGATTTTCACTACAATTTCTGGCGGCATCTATTCTAACATTGATCAATCAGATTTTCTGATACTCACTGCTTAGCTGTGTATTTTTCTAGATATTCTCTGCCATGCAGACACTAACAGTCACACCAGGTGAGCAATGAGCAAGAAGTTATATGTGTCAAAACTGGCTTCTCGGCCCTATACGAGTTAGCTCGTTCAGATAGAAAACTTTTTTCATTCTGTGTCGAAAAGACTCTTGATTACGAGTGTCTTTCTTTATTTTAGTTTTAGATACCCAACTCAGTCCTATGCGAGTAACAACCTTTTTTTGGTGGCCCGTTTTTTAAAATTTTGAAAAAAATTCCAAAATTTCCATTAAAAAATCATTTTTTTTTACTTTTGTCTTAAAAAAATGTCTCAATTTAGCTAAAAACATAACATTATTTTCCTATTTTTTAACATATTGTTTAAATCTTCTTCTATTTTATAATGATAATCTTTTTAGAAAAGTTATTCTAAATAGGTTTTTCTTTAACTTTTTCTATTGACAAGTAAAAAAAACCCTCCCATTTAACTTTTTTGTTTATTAATTCTCAATTTTTTTTAAGTTTGATTAATAGTCTTGTGTAGATTATGGACTAATAGCCTACAAAGGATTTTCACCACAATTTTTGGCGACATAACCTCCGACAATGATCAATCAAATTTTCCGATACTAATTTCAGCTGTGTGTTGTTTCTAGATATTCTCTACCCTGCAGACACTCACAGTCATAGCAGCTGTACAGTGAGAAAGAAGTTATATGTCTCCAAACCAGCTACCCGGCTCTATACGAGATGGCTCATTTAGATAGAAAACTTTTTCATTATGGGCCGAAAAGGCTCCCGATTACCCGTGTCTTTCTTTATTTTACTTTTAGATACCCAATTCAGTCCTAGATACCCAATTCCGATACTAATTGCTCAGCTGTGTATTGTTTCTAGATATTCACGGCCTTACAGACACTCACAAAGTCACACTCACATCAGCTGAGCAATGACCAAGAAATTATATGAGTCCAAACCGGCTACCCGGCCCTATACGAGCTGTGTCGTTCAGATAGCAAACTTTTTCATTCTAGGCTGGAAAAATTGCCAATTACCCGTGTCTTTCTTTTTTTAGTTTGAGATACCCAATTCAGTCCTATGGGAGTAACAGCCTTTTTTTAGAGGCCCATTTTTTAAAATTTTCAAAAAAATTCCTAATTTCAATTAAAAAAAATTATTTTATTTTTTTTACTTTTGTCTTAAAAGAAATGTCTCAATTTAGCTTAAAAAAAACCATTATTTTCCTATTTTTTAACATATTGTTTTGAATCTATTTATGTTTTATAATGATAATCTTTTTAGAAAAGTTATTCTAATATGGTTTTTTCTTTAACTTTTTCTTTTGAAAAGTAAACAAAACCTCCTATTTAAGTTTTTCTGTTTTTTTATTCTAATTTTTTTTAACTTTAATTAATAGTCTTCTGTAGATTATAGACTAAAAGCCTACAAAGGATTTCCACCATCATTTCTGGCGGCATCAACTCCGACATTCATCAATCAGATATTCCGAAACTCACTGCTTAGCTGTGTATTGTTTTTAGATATTCTCTCCCCGGGAGACACTCACAGTCACATCAGCTGTGCAATTAGCAAAAAGTTATATTAGTCAAAACCGGCTACCCGGCCCTATACGAGCTAGCTCGTTCAGAGAGCAAACTTTTTCATTCTGGGCTGAAAAGATTGCGGATTGCCGGTGTCTTTCTTTATTTTAGTTTTAAACACTTAATTCAGTCCTATGCGAGTAACAGCCTTTTTTTAGTCGCCCATTTTTTTAAATTTTCAAAAAATCCCTAATTTCAATTTTTTTTTATTTTTTTTACTTTTGTCTTAAAAAATGTCTCGATTTATCTAAAAAACATTTTTTTCCTATTTTTTAACAAATTGTTTAAATCTTTTTTCTATTTTATAAAGATAATCTTTTTAGAATATATATTATAAATTGGTTTTTCTTTATTTTTTTCTATTGACAAGTAAAAAAACCCTCCTATTTAACTTTTCTGTTTATTAATTCTCAATTTTTTTAATTTTGATTAATAGTTTTGTATAGATTATGGAATAATAGTCTACAAAGGATTTTCACCACAATTTTTGGTGACATAAACTTCGACATTGATCATTCATATTTTCTAATACTCACTATTTAGCTGTGTATTGTTTCTAAATATTCTATGCTCTGCAGTCACTCACTGTCATAGCAGCTGAGTAATAAGCAAGATGTTATATGTTTTCAAACTGGCTACTCGTCCCTAAACGAACTAGCTGGCTGAGATAGCAAACTTTTTCATTGTAGGCCGAAAAGACTCCCAATTACCCGTGTCTTTCTTTATTTTTGTTTTAGATACCCAATTCAGTCCTATGCAAGTAACAACCTTTTTTTATTGGTCCATTTCTTAAAATTTCAAAAAATTCCCTAATTTCCATTAAAAAAATCATTTAATTATTTTTATTTTGTCTTAAAAAAATGTCTCAATTCATCTAAAAATAACATTATTTTCCTATTTTTTAACATATTGTTTGAATCCAGTGTCTTGGGTTCAGAGACAGCAAGGCATGCCACTAAGCTATCACGATCACATAGTTTCTTGTGACACAGCAGACACTCACAGTCACAACAGCTGAGCAATGAGCACCGACTACCCGGCCCTATACGAGCTGGCTCGTTCAGAAAGCAAACTTTTTTATTCTAGGTCGAAAAGGATCCAAATTACCCGTGTCTTTCTTTATTTTAGTTTTGGATACCCAATTTAGTCCTTGGCGAGTTACAACCTTTTTTTAGTGGCCAATTTTTAAAAATTTTCAAAAAATCCCTATTTACCATTAAAAAAATCATTTTCTTTTTTTCACTTTTGTCGGTAAAAAATGTCTCCATTTAGCTAAAAAGATAATATTATTTTCCTATTATTTAACATTTTTTAAATCTATTTCTATTTTATGATGATAATTTTTTTAGAAAAGTTATTCTAAATTGGTTTTTCTTTAACTTTTTCTATTGACAAGTATACAAAACCTCCTATTTAACTTCTACTGTTTATTAATTATCAATTTTTTTAGTTTTGATTAATAGTCTTGTGTAGATTATGAACTAATAGCCTACAAAGGATTTTCACCATAATATTGGGCCGAAAAGGCTCTTGATTACCCATGTCTTTCTTTATTTTAGTTTTAGATACCCAATTCAATCCTTTTCGAGTAACAGCCTATTTTTAATGGCCCATTTTTTTTAAATTTTCAAAAAATCCCCTAATTTCCATTAAAAAAACATTTTTTTTTCTTACTTTTGTCTTTAAAAAGGGTCTCAATTTAGCTAAAAAATAACATTTTTTTCCTACTATTTAACATATTGTTTAAATCTATTTCTATTTTATAATGATAATCTTTTTAGAAAAGTTATTCTAAATTGGTTTTTCTTTAACTTTTTCTATTGATTAGTAAACACAACCTCCTATTTAACTTTTTCTGTTTATTAATTCTGAATTTTTTTAACTTTGATTAATAGTCTTGTGTAGATTATGGACTAATAGCCTACAAATGATTTCCACCGTCATTTATGGCGGCATCAACTCCAACATTGATCAATGAGATATTTCGGTACTCACTGGTTAGATGAGTATTGTTTCTAGATATTCTCTATCCTGCAGACACTCACAGTCATAGCTGAGCAATAAGCAAGAAGTTATGTGTCCAAACCGGCTATCCTACCTTATAAGAGCTAGCTTGTTCAAACAGTAAACTTTTTCATTCTGGGCCAAAAAAGGCTCCCGACTACCCGTAACTAACTGCTGATGATGACATAATTGTTGAGTTCGATTCAAATCATTTGTTACATGGTCATCTAGAAATCAAAGAGTGGTGTCAAGATCAATCAGAGTCCTAATACAGAGGTCTCGCTGACTTGGCTGCTGAGATCAGTTGGGTACAATCACTGCTGCATGAAATCAAAATATTCAAACCGAGGAAACCAGTGTTGTGGTGTGATAATTTGAGTGTAAAAGCTTTAGCTTCAAATCCAGTCCTGCATGCAAGGTCAAAGCATATTGAAGCTGATATTCACTACATTAGAGACAAGGTTCTACAAGGTCAAATTACTGACAGGCGTATGCGCCCTCCGTGGATCAAACGGCAGATTGTCTAACAAAGGCTCTCACTTGCACTAGATTTAACATGCTTCGAGACAAACTCGGGGTGATTCCCTCACCCACGATCGTTTGAGGGGTGCTGTTAGAGATTGAGATCAAATCACTAACAATTTGGGATTACAATTGGAAGCAAATCAGGCTGTTACCTTTGCTGTCAGAATAGGAAATATTGTGATTGACAGCAAATCTTGTAATCTGTTGTAACCAGCATTCATTTATGAGTAAATAGCACATATCAATGTAACCAGCATCCCTTGTTTTCTGGCCAGCACATGTATATATGTAAATCAGACATGATTTATCCTTAGTTTGTAAACTTCATAAGGCAATAATGCCATGATTTCTTAAACAAATCAGACATCAGGAATTCGATTTTGCTCTCGACAATTTCTTTGTTTTTATCAAAAAAAATTCTTACAGTTGCTGGAAGTACTATCAAATGTATACCAAAGCAATACATACATAATTTCAAGAAATGTAGAATCATATAGTTTGTCTTATAGCTACGGTGAGATGAAGAGTATGAGATATTCAGATTCCATGTTAGTGAAAGGACATTATAAGCTGTACACCATTGAAGTTTGAATTCCTGGAAAGCAAAATCTGTGATATGCAACAAGCAAAACTACAAAACACTCACCTAGTTTGTAATGTTATTTGCCTTATCATTTAAAAGTCCCAAATCGACTAAAATAAAAGATTTCTCAATCTTCATACTACTCTGCCAAAGACATCAGTTTGCCGAGTTGAGTAGCACCAACTTGTGACCCAAGTGGGGGCACCAAGATAATGGAACACGGCTTTGTCTTAGCTGGGTTGGGGTAGTGGCTGCACCATGCTGGCTTCCCCGCTTCAAGTTGAGGGTTGAATCATGGGACTTGGGTGAAGGCTTTGGTCTCATGGCTCCTAGATGGGAGGGCAAAGCGTGAGGCTGGCTTCACAGAGCAGCAACAACCACACTGGCTCTTAACAGTGGAGGGATCACAGGCCGCCGTAGCTCCACCCCACAAACACCTGGTTAGCCTAGCTGCTGAACCATCATCTTTTTGTTTTTTTTCGGCACCTCTTGTTTCTGAGACCAAATCTCCGCCTTCCCGTGCACCTTCTGCATCGTCACAGACTTAACAAGAAGTGTATAACAATCTTCTTTCCTTTCATTTCCCATCTGCTATCTCAAAAAAAATTGTTAGAATACACAGTTTGGTGGATTCTCTCAACCCATTTGCTGATTAATGTCCACACTATTAATATCATTTGGCTGAATTTTCAGTTACAAATGTTGCATAGTGTCCTAAGAGTTTCTATCACTCTCCTATGAACGCCTATGATACAACTATGGTGGTGGTCAATTGATTGGTTATCGTCGTCTTCGATATACGGCCAAGGCCTTTTTGGAACCCCTCTTGTCCATATAATCTTAAGCTCACCTCTCTTCATTCCCAATGACAAAAAGGTTCCTGCATATATAGTTGCAGAATAAGGTTTCGGAAACGGGACCAGAATTTATAATGCATGTTCTGTTGTTTCATCTGGCAAAATATTGAAAAATTAAATTTATGTTTTCTGTGAACTGTCTGAAATAACTCTACTTTTATCAAGCTTGGGATCCGAAACTGAAGTGATAGTGATGGATGAAGCTTTGTTTGATATAAGTAAAAGCAACTTCAATGGCCAACAGAACAGGTTCAAATGTAACAGTATGACACCAGGCAGTTAAATATAAAAGATTACACACGCATCTAAAAACAGATGTTCGTATGTCAACCTCAAGCTCTAATCCTTTAGCACCTAAGACAGATTATGCTCCTAATCTATCTGAAGAACCTTCAAAATCATCCCATGCACCCTCTGCTTCCTCTTCCAATCCTCCTCCAGACCTCCACCCTCAAAGGGAACTCATCCAATGCAGACTAGGTCTAAGTCAAAAATCACAAAGCCAAGAGTTCAACCTACCCTATTACTTACTTATGCTGAGCCCAGTACTGTCAATCACGCTTTCAAGGATCCAAATTGGGTAACAGCTATGAAGGATGAGTACAATGCTCTCTTACACAATCACACTTGGTCTCTAGTACCACTACCACCCCATAGACAAGCAGTGGGCTGCAAGTTGGTCTTAGGATTAAGGAAAATCTAGATGGATCCATCTTATAACAAAAGGCTAACAAAAGGCTATGGTTTTCACTACAGTGAAACTTCCTCTCATGTAGTTAAACCAATCACTATTAAGCGGTACTTTTTCATTGCAGTAACTCAATAATGGCCTCTTAGGCAGCTTTTGTATTCCTGGAAAGGAAAATCTGTGATATGCAGCAAGCAAATCTATAAAACACCCACCCTCTAGTTTGTTACCATTTGAAAGTCCCACATTGACTAAAATAAAAGATATCTCAGTCTTTATAATACTCTGCCAAAGATGTCTGCTTGCCGAGTTGAGTAGCACCAACTTATGACCCAAGCGGGGGCACCAAGATGATAGAACACAGCTTTGACTTGGCTGGGTTTGGGTGGTTGCTGCACCATGCTAGCTTGCCTGCTCCAAGTTGAGAGTTGAGACATGGGTCTTGGGCGAAGGCCTGGGTCTCATGGTTCCTAGACAGGAGGGCACTGCGTCAGGCTGGTTTCACAGAGCAGCGACAACCTTCGGCTCCTAACAGTGGAGGGATCACAGGCTGCCGTAGCTCCACCCTACAAAACACCTGGTTAGCCTAGCTGCTGAACCATCATCTTTTTGTTTTCGCACATCTGAGCCTTTCCGTACATTTTCTGCATCGTCAGTCTTGTGAAAACAGCGCTCGCCGCCCAGTCCCCCCGGCGGTCCGCCGTCAAGGCGCATCCTCGCCGTCGACGACCTCAATCGTTTTAGGTTTTTTAATCGATTTGGGAATTTCGTATCGCAATACTTACTGCAATAATTTGTCGTTTACTGCAGTTGTATTGTGTTGACCAAATGCTATGTAATGTTGACTGCGTTTATTTGTCTCTTTTTTTTTTTTTTTCTTTTGGTTCACATTTTTTATGTCTCTTTGGGTAAACTTATTTTAGCTGAATTTTAAGTAAATTTAGTAAACTATTCATATTTAAAATAATTTTCTTGAACTCATGAAGTTGCTTAGTTTTTTTTTTTTTAACAAATACATACGCAGTCAACCCTAAACACACACACTCATTTTAAACTAACTATCACCACAGCTAAGGTTCGAACATTGGACATCCAACTTTCAAATTTTAAAGGCTCAGTACATGACCATATTGGCTATTGCCCACTTATTAATTGCTTAGATTATTTTGATAAGAACTATTAGAAAGATATAAATTCCTTAAATTATTTAATTGAGTTTGATATTAAATTAAAACTAAGTTGATTTCATATTCAATTAAAATGTATAAATATCAAGACTATATATATTTTGGTTCTGAAACTTATTTTTTTGTTTTGATTTAGTCCGGTAACTATTAAATGTTTTAACTTAGTTCTATAACTTATTTTTCTATTCCGATTTGATCCTGTAACTATTAAGCGTTCTAAATTGGTCCTATAACATATTTTCGTTCTTTGATTTCATATTCAATTCTGTTATCGGATGTGACGGGATTGATGAATTGGACCAAAATGAAACGTTTATAAAAGATACAGGACCAAAATGTAACCCAAAAAAGATATAGGACCGAAATGAAATGCACATAAGAGATAGAGGACCAAAAGGAGCATTTGGCCCAGAAAAAAATAATGTTACAATACACAGTTTGGTGGGTCCCCTCAACCCATCTGCTGATTAATGTCCACACTATTAATATCATTTGGCTTAATTTTCAGTTACAACATACAGCAAAGTTACAAATGTTACATAGTGTCCTAAGAGTTTCTATCACTCTCCTATAAACTAATGCCTATGATACAAGTTTGCTGGTGATCAATGATGGTGGTCAATTGATTGGTTATCGTCGTCTTGGATATGCGGGCAAGGCCTTTGTGGTTCCCCTCTTGTCCATAGAATCTTAAGCTCGCCTCTCTTCATTCCCAATGACAAAAAGGTTCCTGCATATATAGTTACAGAACAAGGTTTCAGAAACTGGACCAGATTTTATAATGCATGTTCTGTTGTTTCACTTGGACTGATAACCCAACAAAAATAATGTTTTATCAGATGGAAGCTACATGGACCAATCTACGTTATAGCGGTCCATCAAGAACCATCTGGAAAAATATTCGAAAAATTAAATTTTTGTATTCTGTGAACTGTCTGAAATAACTCTTCTTTTATCAAGCTTGGGATCCAAAACTGAAGTGATACTAATGGATGAAGCTTGGGGTGATTTAAGTAGAAGCAACTCCAACGGCCAACAGAACAGGTTCAAATGTAGCAGTGTGACGCCCCCAGGCAGTTCTTTTGTAGATGAAGAAGGAAGCATTAAATATAAAAGATTACACACACGCGTCTAAATATAAGTGTTCGTATGTCAAATTTAACTATACTTACCAAGTGTAAACGGGACTATATAAAGTAAAGCCGGCTGCCCGTGCCCATCCATCAAGTTCAAAGCCACATATGTGATGAGGAGACCTGCAAATCGAAATTCAAGGGATGACATGAGAGCGAGTCAATAGTCACCACCACTTGTGATGACAGAAATTTAAGGAAGAAGCAACATTGTTAGTTCTTAAAGTTATTAAGAATGTTGTGCAAGGGAAACTGTTGCTTTATTATTGCTATATTATAAATTGTATACATATTAGATATTACATTTCACTTCAGTACTGCATACATAAGCTTAATGCATTCTAGTGAATTACAATTGAGATGGAACTCTACTTTAAACCCTTTTCCCTGCAATCATTCAAAGACCATAGGTCCATAACTATCCAATTTTGCAATAATGCTCTTTCTTCTTCATCAGAGATGAAACCACTCTTTTTAATATCACCATTAAATTTTCTTTGAAATCTGATTCTGTTGTTAAGTTGATGCACTTAAAATCTCCAACAATTGTAAAACAGTTGCCTATAATATTCTGTACTTTAGTTATTAGAATAATTTGCTAATAAAAATATATATATATATATTAGAATAACATTACTAAGTAGCCAAGTATATAATATTTGATGAATCATGCATAAAAATTAACAAGTACAAAGATTTTCACGTTTTATTACAAAAACGACTCTCGGATCAGAGATATCGTTACCTAAACCATACGCAGTCATTGCCCACAAGAAGTATCCAGCTCGAAGGTTCTTCTTAGCTAACCAATCATACCTGTAAAATTAGTTTCCAAAAGAATAATTGAGTTTATGAACCGTTAAGTTGATAAGAATATTCTAGAGTGAACTTGTGTTCTTTTTTTTTTTCTTAAAAAAAAAAAGAAAATCCATTAGTAATACAAAGGATATATTGTATTATCAACATATGATTCCAATTTGACCTTAGTGAAAATGCTACTATCAGTCCTGGTAAGATTATGTCCCCAAAACCGATGATGCTATAACCACCCCAAGGATCAAACAAACGCGGAATCTTGAGTAGCATGGGGATACCATCTTCTCCACTCTTATCACCTCGAGCTACCTGTATAGCGAAAATACTGCATTAATTTTAAAGGGAAAAAAACAGCATCAAATTTATGAGGCCAAAATCAAGCTTAGTAAAGAATGGAAAAAAGGGGGTGCTTTCTTTAAAACACTCACCACTATCATCACACTCTCATGGAACCACCATTTAGAGACAAAAACCCAAAAGATATCATATAAGAAGGCACAACTGAGAAGAACAGTTCCAACCTGATACCAAAAAACAAAGTATATATCAGATTCTGGGTTCATAATAAAAGTTCTAGTATCCAGAAAAGCTATCTCTTCATTGGTTTGTTAGTATCACTCTATATAAATGCCCCAAGAATGCCTCTTATCCTTTAATTCAAGCAAATAACAAACAAGTAAATTTCTTTTTGATGAGCGAAATTGCACCCACATATGTTTCAAATAAGGAGCTGCTACTTAAAAGGAAACAAGTAAATTAGGAGATAATGCAAACCAAGTCAGTGGGGGAAAACAACCATGAATTGTTACCTTGAGATTTGGTATGCGAACAACCTGAAGAACTGTAATTATCAATGCGATACCCTGAAAAAGAAAAGTGAATATGTTATTAATTATTATATATTTATCCAGCTCTTCTTTTCTTGGAGGTTTACAAAGTTGACACAAAGTAAACCAAGTATTATACTGTAAAAGCTTACAGATTTAGCAGAACTTAGATTCTATTTGAAACTGCATTAAAAGGAAACTAGTATTATCAATAAAAAAATGTTTACTTTTTTGAATATAAGGTGTTAAAAAGAAAAACAACACGGACATGAAGCAAGAAAAATTATATTACAAACAAGGGAATTGAAATTCACCAAGAAAAATCTCCAGCCAGGTTGAAGTAACAATTTAAGTGAAATGTAACATTTTGGTCTTCAGTAAAATCTGGAATTTGATGAAGTTCTCAACAGGTTTTTAGTTGATCAGAAGAAAAATATGCCCTCCTAGATTTTTAGTTCATAACTCAACGTTCAATAATTCAATAAATAATACTTATTGAAACTCTATCATATGTAAACTAAAGTAACACATTTAGGAAATGTAGAATCCAATAGATGTTTATTTATAACCAGAGTTTCAGATTCATGCTAGTTTAAGAACATCATGAGTTTTGTACCAATGATTTCATTAATGGTAGTACTTGTATCAGAATTTTCGTTAATTTAGCCAAAAGATAAAGTCAAATTAATAAAACTATTCTTACAAGAATATCTTGACCAATCCAAGCAAACCATGCACGGCGATAAACTGCCCAAACCACAGCAAACACTATGCAGAAGGGAGTAATGGCAAGTGTCAGATACGAGACAGCCCCAAAGAAGGGTATCTTCACAAATGTTTGTGCAGGATGTTGAAACCATCTGAAACTACAAGCATTTTTTCTGTTCAATTTGATATCATGATAAAGAACCTAATAGAACCCAACTTCAGGCTTAAGTAATTCCTTCTATTGATTTACATAATGTTGGTGTTAAAGAAAACAGAAAAAACCCTTGCTAACGCTAAATTATGCAACATACATGTTTGAGCAATGTTAATCCGGTGTTATATGTGACTGTCTTGCTATGTTTAGTCAATGATTCTATAGAATCGAGTTAATCAACTCTTCAACACACTATTTTTCAGGAAATAGGAATACGGTGGCAAACCCTAATTTACCACCATCATTCATAGACACAATAATGAAATGCAATTAATCACAATTTAAGAGCATAAATAAAGGATATACTAGAACAAGATCAGCCGCAAATGCGTCATGAAAGAAAAGTTGGCAGATTAATTATCAAATCCTCCTCTCACCCAACCACCTTCCTTCATGGATAAGAGACTTACCATGATAACAGAGCCACCAAACAGGTTTGCAGTCCCTGAAAGCAGACAATGAAAATAAAGATTTAGCTCCAAGTAATTTACTAATGCAAAGATTACTAAGCATCTCAACAAACTCTAATTAACAAGAGTTATGTCCGGAAAACGAATAACTCACCTCTACTCCGCCAATGCAAAATAGAACCACCAGAACTTCAACAAACCAGAACGACATTAATTTGTACAGCATAACCAAGAAACAAGAAGCAATGACAACGAATAAAATTGACGCTGCAGTACTGATTTCCAGGAAACCACTGGAACCACCATTGTCTGCATTAACATATTCATCTGAAGCATCCTGCAAGCATAAAATTTATCCAAATATTAGCGACAGGATTGGTTAGCTATAAAATATGAGGAGAAAACTCCTTTATAAAGAAAAAACTAGCTGACATTAAAAGAAAATAAATTCCTGTTTTAAATAGCCTCTCCAAAAGATAGCTAAGGACACAAGCTCTAATAGTTTTAATGAGTTTGTCTATTGAGCATTTTTTTTTTGTTTCTCTCTCATTTTTGTTTTCTTTCACTGCTCAATCAATATTTCTCATTTTATCACAGAGAGATAAGAGTAAAGTTGGCCTTAAACAGAGCTACATAACTAACCTTTAAAAGTTTTTCTTGCTCAAGAGCTGCTTCTCTGGCAGTCCAGGCAGACCAATAAGAAGCACATAAAATGGTACCAACAGCCATAAGCCACAAAAACACTTCCGCAACATCAACCAACGGACGTAGGGGAGAGTATAACTGTATGGACACTTAAGAGCAGGAATTGTACATGCAGAAGAGGAAAGAATATCAAGTAAAAAACTAGACTAGATCATGAATCAAAAACTAAATTGCCACGCCAAAGAAAAGCTATCACTAGTAACTAATTACACAAAAAAGAGACTGCTCAGAGAAAACCAACCACACCTATGGAGTTGTTTTTGATATGCCTTTCCAAGTTCAACCCAGCATCTTGTGGAAGCATGACAGCAGGTATTCCAATATCAACATCAGTTTCATTTTCTTCACAAACCATCTTAAAAAGTTCTGCGCAGTAGAGACATACAATAAACATAGAAATATTTACTGCAACTGCTTATTGCAGATTTCTTTGTTTACTCAAATATAACAAATAATGAACAAAAATTACTTAGCATTATTTACAACAATGATCTCTAAAATCAACTAGAATTGTAAAATCACAATACAAATGAAAAAAAAAATAGAATAGTAGATCTCAAAGCATTTTTAGAAAAAATTTAAGCACCTGTACGGTAGTTTATAATGAGGATGGCTGAAGCACCAGCTTCATCGGCTATGTTTGCCTTGGTTGTGAAGCTACATTTTCCTCGGTGCACCAAAATGATCTCGTTGGTGAGCTAGCAAGAGTGTAAACCAATAAAAATACAAATTAATAAATATTATTTAAACAGATAGAGGTTTCAATCCAAAAAATTGTGTTTCAGATGCAGGTAAAGTTACATTCGGTAAGTTCTGTAGCTCAACAATTAATTCAAACATACCTTATTCTTAGGCTTGCTACAACAATCAGGAGGGTCAGCCATGACAACTCTAGTAAGATTGGCATTTTTTTCTTTCGACTCCAACGTAGGGCCAAATCTCGCACCAACACCAACATACTCACTGTTTTCCACACCATCAATCCAAGTGGGGACTTTGACCTCAAAAGAGATAAGAAAATGGTCAAAGCTGCTTAAGAAAACACCGATACACACGTATATATCTAGCTATCCACAATTTAAGAAGAAGCAATAGACCACATGGATATTTGCAGATTTGATTTTTCAGATTAAGTTCATAAAATCTATTCTTCTCATCCAGATGGGTAGTATCACCTTGTTTTCTTTGTCTAATTTTGGATATATAAGAGAAAAAGAGAGAACTCTTTTCACCACTAAGAAGACCATCGAAGAAGTTAAATCGACAAAAAAATAAGACACAGAACTAAAGAAAACTTTTAAGAACAGAAAAAAGGTAGAGGCTTTTGGAGAAGAATATAAACAAATTCAGGTGTTTGAGTAGTATCTAGAAAACAACTCCACCTGCGTATAGTTCAAGTGCCAAATATGCAAGTTTCTGTAAAGTTAGCATACTAGAACCACATAACAAACTTAGATCTTTCATTTGCAAAAGCTAGAAAAACACTCATATGGGTGATAAACAAGCAACAAAAATAAAATAAAATAAAATAAAATAAACAAGTCTAATAACATTAACAATTTAACATACAAGCAACTTTAACAGAATCATTTTAGTACTACCACTGTTTTCTCTCCTCTAACACTCCATTTTCATAAGAAATCTAAAACTTAACCTAACATTTAATTTTATGTCAAACCAAAACAAATCAAAGTAATTGAGCATACAACAGAGCATCATTGAAGGTGCAGATCATCTTTCAAAACAGAAACCTCAAATCAACTTCCAAATATATCATATATTATTATTTTCGAAAAACAAATCAAATCCCACCCGACTCACTAATCTTCCTTTCCTTAAAAAAATAATAATAATAAAATGAAAAGATTCCTATATTTTCAAATCCCCTCACTATTTAGCAGTTTCCCTTTCCCAGCAAGTAAGCAAAAGGCCAAGATCAAACCTACAGAGGAAGACATTTATAAACTAATGTTACAGTTCAAGTGAAGAATGAAAAATTAGTTACCAGAACAAAATTGTTCTCACAACCAGGTCTTCTAGGGGCAACATCGTCATGGTGAACTATATCTCCACCTAAAACCAAAGTGACAGAAAAAAGGAACAAACAGACCACAGTGCATATAGCTCCAAGTGAAACCATAACTGAGGTTCTTGAAGAAAAATTGAAAGAGAAGCAAAAGGAGTATCAGAGAAAGCAGAAAAAAAAAAATAAGTGTAGAGAAAGTGAGGAAGGTACAGAGGAATTGGGGAAGAGGAAGTGGCGGTGGGGAGAGAGAAGAAATGGCAGCATATTATATTAATTGTTTATTATTGTTTTTTATTATTTATTATTGTTTTCTTTTGTTAGTTTTTGTTTTGTCGTTTGTAGGAGTTAGGGAAAAAGTACATGGTAATTGTGGAACTAGAAATTGCGGTGCAAGGTTGGCAGTTAAGATTTGTTTAATTGGTCGTTAGGTAGTCTACTGAGTGAAATACTCTCTTCCTCCGAAACTCTTAGCTAATTTTGTGACAATTGAAAATTTTGGTTAATTTATATAATTTGTGCATATTCGTCATTTATTATTAGCCTTTTTGACCTTGAGGACATTAACCAACCATGTTGTGTATTGGACTACTTTTATGTAAGTCATCTTGTTCAACTGCCTTACATCCTGAAAAAGAGATAAACTTTGGACTAACCTCCAACATATCAATGGGTATTCAAGCAAATATATCTATATTTTTTTCTCAACAATTCAATTAATAAATCACACAAAGACTCGGAGAGATTTAAACCTACCTTAATTATGTGAAAATCTTTTTCTTCTATCTAAAGTATCACCTGATCTCCCTCTGGTTAGAGGCGTTGATGTTCAAAGATAGCTCTTGGGTCCATATTCATTAGCATCACATGGTCGGCTTGAAGGTTATCTTTCCCACACCAGCTTAGTCTTTTTTGGTGATCTTTAGGCTTTCCTCGTAACAATTTCTGGCTTCTGATCTGTTTCCCCATATAGTAATCACACTTCCATTATCTCTTGGAAATTTCATAGTCATATGTAGAGTAGAAACTACAACCCCCAAGGTATTTAGGGTGGACCTGCCGAAAATGGCATTGTAGGTAGACGAAAATCCACTACCAAAAACTTGGTCATTATTGTCTTTGACGATGGGTCATTTTCAAATGCAACTTTAACTTCGACATAATCCTTGGGGCGTATAGTGTCCCCTGTGAAACTAATTAAATCTACCTAATGTGGGATCAAATCTTTATCCTGGAATCCGACAGTTTCAAACAAATTCTAGAACATAATATTGGCTAAACTCCCTTGATCTACAAATATCTTGTGAACTTCGTAACCCACTAGTATTCTGGCGATTACTAGCTGGTCATTGCTTGGGCTAAGTCCAGGAAATCTTTCTCGGTAAACTTAAGTTCCTCCATGTCCCGAGGTGGGAATCTCGACAAATGTTTGGTGAGTAGTACTAGACATAAATTTCTACCAACAAATGAAGACATAAACCTTTCACGCAAAGAGATTATTGGTTACATCTAGTTATATAATCACGAAAAAGTTCATCTTTTCTTGGTTTAAGAGGTTTCAGATAATATTGTGTTTTATATTGCTCTTTACTAGTAATGAAATGCATGATAAACTTATTAGATTAATCTTCCCAAGAATCAATAGAGTTTCGAGGGAGAGTATCAAACCAACAACACACTATCTTTTCAACGTGAATGGGTAAGCTCTACAAATGACAATGTCCTCTAGGCCTTCGAGAGTCATTGTTGACTCAAAGAGCTCCACGTGCTCCATGGGGTCCGTTGTTCTATCATACTGCTTTGGATTCGCGAAGATCTTAAAGTATTTTATGTATTGCAGCTGTCATCACCCTCTCTGTGAAGGGGTGGCTCAACTCTGTTTCTATCATATTTTAAGCCACGTACTCTCTGCCTAGTTGAGCTCTCTAAGGCTACTTTTGCTTCCCTTGCCCAGCATTAGCGCGAGACAAGTCCTTTTCTACTTCATCCTCTTACTGTGCTTAATCAGCCATCTCCTTTTCCCTCATAATCTCCAACTCCAAAACTTACTCCGCCACCTTTGCCTTCAACTGATGCATCTCCTTCTCTAAATCAACAACTTTGCGTTTGGAGGTCACGTGTAGAGAGGGCGGCAGAAAATGTTAGCATTTTCTGATTTTGCTGAAGTTGGGACATCTCATTAGCTAGGTTGCTAGGTGGCTAGGTGGGATATTAGGGTGTGGGGGCGAGGGTATGCACCTGCAAGGACCCCAATAATAGAAAATGTGGGGTGTGAACCTGCAAGGACTCCAATGATCTCGTCAATACACGCACAATCAATAAGCGATAGAGAATAGTATGGTACTTGGTTTGTTCTACCTCTATTAATGGTTTGGTGGTATGTTCCCTTTTTGGGTCTGAGATCAAATTTCTAGGTGGACAAGGTAAGGTCCACGAGATTAGCCTCTCCATGTGACATGGGAAACATAACGTCACTGGCATTCATTTGAGTTGGTATGGGTAAGGTGTGCATGTCGATGGCGCTTAGTATCTCGATGTTATCCCGAATAGCGTCATATCCTGCGAGACTTTCTTATCTGAGTTGTGGCCTATTGGCTCACAACAAGAGTCTTATAATATAAAACTAAAAGAAAATATTAACTTTCATAATTAATCAATCTAGTTACTTAAAAATATTAAATAAAATTTAACTGAATAATATGGTGTGGTAATTGACAGATAGAATTAGTATTTTATTTCTTCATAAAACTTCAGAGGACATATATTTTTGACAAGAAATCCCTTATTTTTTAAAACACTTTCTTGGCTTTGTGCTGCATTGAAAGTAGAGCTGGCAAAAGCCCTGTTTTAGCCCGGCCCGCTTTGACCCGCCATAATACGTGGCGGGGCAGACCAACTCACTTTTCGAATATGGGTTGAAAGTCTCAACTCGCCCCTTTTTTGAGTGGGTTGGCGGGTCAACCAACTTAAATATAAAAATTATAAACTCATAAAAATCTACATTTTTCTTAAAAATTAATATATATATATATATATATATATATATTTTCCTAATCTGTGCAATATTGCACATGTTAAGAAACTATAAGTAGAAAAAAATTATTGAGAAAAACAAAAATTTAATGTGATAGAGTTTGACATGTAATTAATATTATATTTTCTTTCTACTTGTGATTTTTTTAACACGTGCAATATTACACATCTTAGAAAAATCCATATATATATATATATTACTATCTTATATCCAACACATTTTAAAGAAATATATTATCTCATATTCTAAAATAATTATTAAATATATAAGTAACATTCATAAATTATATAAAATTACATATAAGTTAAGTCATCAAATATCAAATTATCAACTTGCTAATATACTAATATAAGTACAATAAACCAAATTAAAGTGTCAAATTATAATAGAACTAGAAAGAAAGTTTAAATAATTATCAAATTGTTAAATTTCATACCAAATACTTGAAATATAAGTCTAACAAATCAGACAAAAAATGACAAGTAACTAAAAATGGACCAAAGCGGGTCAACCTGCCCCACTTAGGTCCGCTATAAAACAAGGCGAATAGACCAACCTATTTTTAATATGTGGGCTCAAATACTCAATCCAACCTATAAAAAAATGAGTTAAACGAACCTAACCCATTTTGCAAGCTCTAGTTACAAGCATAGAATTTGATAATATTGTTAATAGAAACTTTTCACTAACAACTAGGATCACTGTCATCATCATTATCATACGCATAAATTTATGCAAAAGATAGCAAAACATAGAAATTTGATTAGACAAAATAATGATATATTATAGGGTATGTGGCTTCGACAAGAAAAATTTAATCAAAGCTTAATTATTAGGCTTTTGTACGGTAGTCTTTCCACTTGCCACTTGTTTTGGTGTTTTTGAAGCAAATTAATGCTTTGTTTGGTAAAGAAAAATATTAGAGTGAAAATAAATAAAAATTAGAGTGGAAGTGCAGATTACAAAATCGAAAAATTTGATTTTGTAAAGTGAAAAATTTGAAAGCATAAAAGCACGTGCGAACTTTTAGGTCATCACAGAGATTACTGGTTAATGCCTAAATAAGTCTTCACTAGTCACTATCATATGTTATACTTATGTTCGTAGAGATTATGGTCTGTTTGTATGAACTTTTGTTTTATTTAAAAATACTTATTTTTATTTGATGACCTTTATTATTATACCTTAATAATCTTAACTATTGATATTTTTTTTAGTTTATACATTTTTTACTTTTTATTCTGCCGAAACCTAAACTAATCAATAATCACATATTAAGAAGATGCTGCATAAACTAATACTATTGCCAACACAAGAATTTTCTGCCACACAACATGATTTTTTCCCCTCAAAATTACCCTCCATTCTAGTATATGTAATCCTTTGGAGTCTAGAATCCATAGTCAAATAGATTCTAGTTCTAGATTCTAAAAATAAGTACTTCCCGAAGAAGTTCATTGCAATGTTTTTAGATGAATTTCATCCAAAAGAAACTTTGAGAAATTAAAAAAGAAAAAAAAAAGTAGTAGTAGTACAAATAGGGAATGTGCCCCTCTCACTTTTTTTACACCTTACTTTTATAATTGTGAAAAAATATGATTAAATTAATATATAATTTAGTTAAATTATTATGTGATAATTTAATAACATTGCTATGAAAAAATATACACCAAATTAAAAAATATATAGTTAAATTATTACGTAATAGTTTAATTAACTAAATTATATGTACCGATTTAACCCAAGATTTTATCAATTTAATCATAAAATGAGATATAAGAAATATACATGTGAAGTATATATAAATGTATCATTTCTATGATGCAACAAAAGTAGGCATTTCTTTTCTTTCCTTTCCAAAGAGTTTTTCTTTTTCTTTCTTTTTTTTTTTTTGTCAAATTTTCACAATAAACTCATTTGGTGGTTAAAGAAAAGGATTAATTTCGACAAAAGAAATCCAAATCCGTCCAACTTTATATTATTTTATCCAACTCGTATTATCTACTACCTCCATTTCAAAATTATAGTCATTTTAGATTTTTTAACACATATTAAGAAATTATTGATATTAATAAGTTTTTAATATGAGTGGACTAAGGTGACCAATTAAAAACTAAAGTGGTTAACATAATAATTAAAACAAAAAAGATGATGAGAGAGAAATATTAAAATATGTAATTTATTGCATCTTGGAATCCTAAAGTGACAATTGTTTTGGAACAAGATTTTGAGTTCAAAATGACTATAATTTTGGAATGGAGGGAGTATTTCACATTTAATAATTCATTCTTCACATATTTTCTATTTTTTTTTCCAGCACAATAATTGGGGATAGTACCCATTACCTACACATTTATACTTTTATATGCTCATTAACTGAACTATATGACTGGAACACATATTCTTAACTTGTTACACTGTAAGTATTTGAACTAATTTTTTTTTTCTAACTTAATCAGGAAGATCATCCCCTTTCCTAAAATTTTATTTCCTCAATAATTCACCAAAAATTATAATAATAATAAAAAAAAAAAACTGTAGCAATAGCAGGACATAATAAAGCAAAACCACTATATTGCTTTCTTAAGATTCTCATTGATGTTACATATCATCAATAACTTACATCAACTTTATATGGTTCTTCTAAGCATCAACAACAAGATTGTCCACCTGCAAAGAACTTGTACAAAAATGCTGTTTTGCTATATATACATCATACCACATGCTACTTCTTTTCTTATGATTTAAAAAAAATGCTACTTTTTTACAATAACATAATAAGATACATAGACACATGGGAAGAACCTATACAACAGGACAGATACAAAATGTGGTTTCCATATTCTGAAAAACAAAACTGTTACCAGAAGAAAACTAAAATTGAAATGGCAACTATTTCTCCAGAAACTAATATGAACAGGTAGAGAACAACTTAATCAAAATGAGAAAAGAAAAAAAAAAGAAGACTAATTTGATCAGTGATTTTGAAGCCAGTCTTGGATTGCAATACGAAGAGCATGGTTAGGAACAAGATTGTGATGTGCAAGCTTAGAATTTGTTTTTGGTGAAGTGACATTACCATTTTCTAGCCATCCTCTTATTGCTTTAGCTTCATAAGTGAAACCGTCCGCCGCCACGTGTGGATCTCGCATAACTTCCTGCAAAGTTGGAACATAATGAGGTGGAACTTTCTTTGGTAACTGTTTCTGTTTTTTTTCAGAGTTCTATGATTCAAGGATCCATGAATTTGGGCAGTCTTTGTTTAAATGAAAGCTAAAGAGACATAAAAATAAAAATATGATTGAGGAATAGGCAAGTGTGAACTAATGCAGAAAGGGTGTAAAATAAATGCAGGGTAAACATCACTGCCTAAGAAACTAAGATTAAAATTTGTATAATCCTCTGCTTTAGTTTTTCAAATGTTTTGCTCAGGTGTCCCTGATTTTACAGAAGCTTCACTTTAGTTTTTTACTTTTAAAATCATTTATCTTAATCATTAACCTTATAAAAAAATTATTCAAATTAGTCATTTTAGTCCTAAGAGGACTATTTTGAGAGACAATTATAAAAGTTAAGAACTAAAGTAAATTTTTTAACAACTGGAACTAAAATAATCGACACATACCATACCATATCTGGACTAAAGTCAGGGGTTTAATATTAAATTTTCAAGAAATAATTATCAATTTAGTCTTTGAGTTTACAAGAGTAGTTTACATAGGTTCTTGAGTTGCATGAAGGTTCACTTGAGTCCCTGAGTTTGCAAGAGTAGTTCATATAGGTCTTTGAGTTGCACATAAGTTTATTTAGGTCTTTGAAATTACTAAACATTTATTCACTTAAGTCCTTATGTGAACTACTTTTTCCAAACTCAAGGACCTAAGTGAATAAGATTTATTAATCTTAGGCATGTAAATGAACTACTCTTTCAAACTCAAGGACTTAAGTGAACCTTCATACAACTCAGAGATTTACGTGAACTACTTTGGCAATTTCAGAGATTTACATGAACTATTCTTGCAAAGTTAATCAACTATGTGTTCGCTAAATTTTGAAAATTGAGCAATGGGATACATATTATTTGCTTCTAAGTGTTCATTATGCCAAAAGATCTAAAACATCATGAGAATACACCATTTCAAACAAGCAGAAACTGAAAATAAACATGGAAAAGAGAAAGTTACCAAGCAGATTGGACAAATAAAATATGGAGGAAATTGGCAGAATCCTTGAGAACCAACTTGAAAGTCACTTGTGCCTCCACAAGAAGCTCTCATTTGTTCTAGTATCCTCCAAACCTCCGAACAAAGCTCCGGCCGATTCGTTCGGTTCATCGCGCAACACCTCAAAGCCAAACAAACCAACTCTTCAGCAAGAACATAAGGCCAGTCTCCAGCCAAAGGATCCAACAATGATCTCAAGTTTCCAGCATCTAATGCATATTTCACTTCCTTTGTTATTCCCAAACTTGGTTTCCCAGTCAACAATCTCAACAATATGATTCCAAATGAATAAACATCTGACTTTATAGTAAGTTCACCAGACGCAAGAAATTCAGGATCCATATAAACAAAAGTTCCCTTTGGACTAGTTCTCCAAAACTGCGTCGCGTTATTACTAGAACTCTCTTCTTTACACGAAAGTATTCGCGAGATTCCAAAGTCACTTAGCTTGCTTACAAGGTTCTTATCAAGGAGAATGTTGGAGGGCTTTAAGTCACCATGCACTATGCTGTGAGGTTTGCTTGAATGGAGAAAACTGAGAGCAGAACATAGTTCTGCAGCGACGCGAATTCGAGCTTGCCATGGTAATGGAGGTGTGTTGTCCTTGCAGTTCAGGTGATCTTCAAGGCTTCCATTGGGAAGATACTCATAGATAAGAGTGAATGATTCTGGGCAGGCTCCTATAAGTGTGATCAGATTTGGATGCCTTAACTTGCCCAATACCTCAACCTTGTACAAAATAAAAAGTGGGGTCAAAATATATATACTTGTTTCACTATAAATCTGGATTAGTTAAGGTCAATTCAATTTATTGTTGAAAATATAAGTATGTTAAGGAATATGTTAAGTATTGACTCTAGTATTTTTCAGTTTGGGATTTGGACTTAACTCAATCTCATAACTTTGATCATGGGAGTTACTATTCAAGCCTAGGATTGTATGTTTATTGAGTGGCCCATATCAGGACTGGTCAAGTTTTGATACCATTTTAAATATGAGCTTTGAGACTCAATCCTAAAGCTAGTTTCATTATATACTCTATTATTGAGATATTCCTAGTCGATGTAAAGACTAAACTCAACTTCTTAATAGCTATAAATATGACCATAATAGAGTCTAAAAGCTGGGCAAGAGTCCTCCTCTTATGAGCTAATTTTAAGTTTGAAGTAGATCGAACCCCAAATTTAAGATGTTATATATGTTTGCTTGCAAACTTAATGCAATAGATGTCTGATCATGAGCGTGAGAGATATATTAAGTAGGATATTGAATTAAGTCCTAAATCATCTAGGAATATGGTCACAAAAAAGTAGGAAAGTTCTCCTGTCATAAGATAATTTTTGAGATTGAATCAGGTCTAAATTCAAATTTAAGAGTATATAACAACTTATAAACTATAATCAGGTTAAGATATTTCAGTTTATAAATGCAACCTGTTTTTGATTTCTCCACTGTTTTCTCTAACTCTTTTCTTAGTTTCAGTTCTTCTTCATATGAGATTTCAGTGGATTTGGTCTGTCAAATGATTGTTTCAAACATGATCCATGATTAGAGGGTGTATTGTATCTAGTTGCAATTTCAAAACATAATAAGAAAACATAAAATAATTACATATCCATTCATTTGATCTAATGTCCACTTTCTGGTTTTACATTTTAGATCATGTAACTGTTGTTTGAGCGTTCGTAAAATTGATTTTTGAATGAAGTTGATTTTTGGAGAATTAATTCTTGTCGAAATTGTGTTTCTTGTTAAATGATTTATGTTTTAAATTTTTTTATCTTTAAGCAATTTTGCAGTAAAAAAACTTAGTATAAATTCACAACTCAATAATGCAAAAGCTTCCTAAGAGTTTCTTTTTGCTAAATTCAAGTTGGACTAACATCTTCACATTTGGAACATTGTGCAAACATTTTATCAAACATATTAAAGTACGTGTTTGGATTCACCTTAATTGAGACATGGACTCAAAACATATAAATTATTTTTAATTGTGTTAATTTATAATTATTTTTTTCGAACATGAAACAACATACACTAAAAACACACAGAATCATGTTTGGAAATTCCAAATGTGTCTTAGTGTTACAACCACAGCCTCAAAACATGCACTAAAGGTATGTCTGGTTTGCATTTTCATTTCTTGTTTTTATTTTATGTTTTAATTCTGTTTTATGTTCTCTGACATTTATAAAGGAAAAACTAGAAATACTTTCTATTTTCAATATTTCCAGTTTTTCTTTTGTAAAATTTTAAAAAAATCAAAAACAGAAAATAAAAATGCAAACCACTCACACCCTTAAAATCTAGAAAAGTGAAAATAAACAACTAGAATAAACTATTCAAGTAATAAACAAGATCATCTACATTTACATATAACAAAAGTAATAAGGGGAATTCAACAAAAGAATTACAGTTACCCTGCATATAGCATCTATTGCATCTTTTTCAGCTTTTCTAAGTCTAATATCTTCTTGATATGCCACCCTCCTGGCATTCTCAGCCTCAGCCATAGCATGATCAAGTTTTTCATAGAGAGCATCATCCATGCTTCTTTCCTGCTAGCATTAAACCAGTCTTCAAAATGTCTTCAAAAAGCTAAGAGTTAGCATATTTTCGTTTTATGTTTTATGCATGTGTTTGGTCCAAGGAACAAAGGGATGGAAGAAAAGCGTTGTTTTTATGTTTGGTTTGTAAGGGAAGAAGAGAGATATTGCAAAATACTGAAAATAAATTTAAATTGTTTTTAGTTATTTTCAATATTTGTTATACAAATATAAAAAAACAGAAAATAAATTAAAAATAATATAATAATTTTATATCATAATTATTCATAAAAACATAAAATAAAAATATAAAATAAACATGCCTTAAAAGGCATTCGGATCTACCCTACAATGTAAGTTTAGAGAGTATGAATGCCTCTTCATCAATTGAAAATAGTGAACAAGAAGCATGCACATACTTCTTCGTGTTTGGTTTAACGTTGGAACGAGACAAACAACTATTTATTTCAACAAAATGAATAGCTTTCACATTTGACTTATCTCGTCGTGAAACTAAACACAATTTGGAATAGGGAAAAGTATGTGTACCAATACACTAGAAGGCGATGAATGACGAAGATCCTCTTTAACGTTCATGAGAGAACTTGATTGAGATCTCGAGCGAAGCGAATGGATAAATTTGGAGTTTCTAATTTGGTGCACCAATGGAGAAATGACCTCTACATTACCTCTATCCAAACTGCTATCTCTGAGATGAAGATGATTTGGCATTTTTTATCAGTAAGATAAAACAACTAAGTGGATTGACATTCATACAAAGTTTTGAAGAAAAACCAAAAAACAATTTTCTAAGAATTACTAAATATTGTGCATGGTATTCATAAGAAACTCTATAAAGCTTCCTGAAATTATTAGGCAATTAAAAAGTTTCGTGTGCTCGTTTTTGACAAAATATCTATTCAACGTGACACATGTTATAAAGTAAAATTAATTGTTGTGTTTTTTTGGTAATTATACACATCTCAAACGTGTTTAATGAAGCATTTTTTAGTTTTCAATTCAAAATCTGTTAACAGTGATACGAATCTTAAACAAACAAGCAATTAAAAGCAGAAATCTAATCATAACACGGCATACCTTGTGTGAATAAGGTACCCTTTGCAGACAAATTGTACATGACAAGAAGCTGGAGCTTGTTCACATACATAGATGGCTTTTCTAGATTTGAGATTTGTCATTCTCCTGAAATGTCATGCAAGTGGAAACTCATCAAAAAAACATATCATTGATATAGAGATTATAAATTATTCTAGCAACAATTAGGTTTTCATCAAAACTCATCAAAGAGTGAATAGCTAACTTAGTCCTTGAACTTGTACACCATCTTCATGTTAGCCCCAAAACTAAAGAATTCTCTGGATTAATTTCTAGACTTATAATTCATCAAGCGTGTGTTAGTCCTTATTTACTTCCTTAATTATATGGTTTGAGGACTAATATGTCTTAGCCCGAGAAATTGTTAGCTCAAATATACTAATTTGGAGATGTTAAACAATTTCAGGAACTAAATGCTTTCGCTCTTAATGAAATAAGCCACATCATTGCTGAGAGAGTATAACATGGTTCAAAGGTTTTAAACTCTGGTATGCTCGACTAAACATCACACCAAAATATCATAATTTCAGCAATTATCGAAATTGCATAAGACAGTGATTATTGCACTCTGCAATTGCTAAGTTCAATCACATTTGGCCACGCTTATGATGCAATGTAGCTGTCATCTTAACGCGACAGCAACTGCGATTTGAAACTTGCATGGTTCACCAAAAAGCTCCAAGCCACTAATAAATAAAATTGCTACAATAATAAACAATAAGGGTGTTTGCGAAATGATAGAGGTATATTACAATTTAAGGGGAGAACGATGGTTCGAACCCCAAAAAGAGCGGTCATTAAGAGAACAAACATATCTACACTAAAGGCATAAGGATTACTCTCCTACACAAATAATAGGGTAGGAAATCCCTGAAAAAAAAATATCTACAGCAGTGTTTTGGTCTTATGGATAATAAAGATATTTATAGCTTCTTGCCTAGAATGGTATTTATCAGATGCTGCTCCCATTACAAGCTTCTGTATACTATACTGTGAGATGAGTTCTATAATTCCTTTTTCAATGGAATCCATTTCAATGTGCAGTTTCTCAGCCTGCACCTGTATCAAAATATTAAAATTATTAGTAAAAAATTAAGTAAGTTTTGAAATTAATAGTGCATATACTCCTTCCGTCTCAAATTGTTTGGCCTTTTAGGTATTTACACATGGATTAAGGAATATAATCATTAATTTAAATTTTAGTAAATTTTAAATTGAATTTCCTATTTTGCCCATCAACTAATTTTATTGGAGTACTACTTTTTCAACCAATAATTAATACTGGTAGTAGTCTCTTGAGTGTCAACTACTATAATTAATGCATCGGAAATGAAAAAATTTACTTGGGAGAGTAAAGCCTAAAGGTTAGTGGTTGGTGATAAAGTAGGAATATGTTTAATTAGTTAAGGGTAAAATTGTAAAGAAAAAATTAATCCTGCATTGGTATCTTAAAGAGACAATTAAATTGGGACAAATTTTTTTTCCCAAAAGGCCAAACAATTTAGGACGGAGGAAGTATATAATAAATTGACAAAATTACATGAAAAAATTATTTACCCCCATCTTTTGACAGATAAGAACATAGGCATTCATGGTCTTATGCATGTCTTTCTTTTCAGTTTCCCAGTATGCTTGAACTTCCTGTTCTTTCAGTGCACTTGCAGGAAATTTAGCACCCACTATAAACAACCAAATTAACAAGATAATAAAGTGATCATCAGAAAATGAAAAATTGTTTACATTATAGCAGAGTAAGCATTTTCACAACCAAATTCATTATTAATGGTAAACCATACATCAAATATCAGATTTGAAAGAAAAAAAAAACAAAAAAAGAAAAAGAAAAGTTGACCTAGTCAACAAGGCTTCCACCTGATGAAAGTCACAAGACAACCACGTTGGTCACAACTCACATCTGAAAACTATATGAGAATGGGTAAAAATTACCAAAAAGAAAAACTTGTAATATTAATTGTATTAGTGCAGATCAACTCAATGACTCAATGTAGGTCTGCACTTTAGAATTTTTTTTTTATCATGTATAATATTGTTTAGGTTAAAAATATTAGAAATAAAAATTTTATATAGAAAATAACAAAGAATTAATGAGATTTATGTTTATTATGCATTAAAATGCTTTGTTTTTGAATAAAAATATTTTAATATTATATTCTTAACCAATGCAATATAGAAAAATATGACTTAAGTTTATAGAAAGAGTAACGATGCATGTAATGTTAGTTTATTACTATTCATCTATATTTTTTTTTTATCTCTCTTCTTTTATTTATCACATCTCCTTCAATATTTTTTCATTTTATATTCTTCCTTTATTTTCATTTTCTTTCTATCTCTCCCTTCTTGTATGACTTTACACAAAATTATGGTGTACGGTTGTAGTTTTTATTTCAGCAAAGGCCATATTATCTTCCGGTTACTGTTGGGTTTTTATTTACTAATTTCTAAAATTGTGGTTATTGGTTAAGAAAATAACATGCAAGATTTATTTTGGAGTAATATAGTAAAATAGTTCTTGACTTATAATTTAAAGGACATTTTAATTCTCATCTTATGAGAATAGGCAATTTAGAATGTGTTTGGTAACATTAGCTTATAGCTTATTTAAGAGCTTATAGCTTGTAGCTTATTGTCAAGTGGAGGTGTTTGGTGACAACAAACTTATAGTTTTTATAAGCTATAAGCTAGCTTATGAAAAGCTATTTCAAGTAGCTTATAGCTTATGAAAAGTAGCTTTCAATCATTCTTTCCTATTTTACCCTCTAGTCATTTATTACATGTTTATTCTATCAAATACTCCCTCCGTTCCTTTTTATCTGTCTTGTAAGGTTAAAATACACAGATTAAGAAATTTATTTAATGCTGTTGTAACTATCAAAATTATGAGATAATTCTCTATTTTACCCTTGTTGGAACTCTACAATTATTAATTATCTACTACTTAGTATATGTATAAAGTAATAAATGAGAAAGAGTATAATAGGAAAACAAGCTATAAATGTTTTCTTGAATTCCTAAAGCGAGAGATAAAAATATATGTATAAAGTAATAAATGAGAAAGAGTATAATAGGAAAACAAGCTATAAATGTTTTCTTGAATTCCTAAAGAGAGAGATAAAAAATAATTTTTTTTTAGGAAAATGATAAACAGTGCGTTAAGGGCACTAGATAAGATTACAAAAATAGTAATATTTTATTGAAAATAGTAGACTTTAATGTTTCGAAACTTGAAAACTATTTAATGAATGTTATTTATAGTAACTCCAATCATTTACAAAGGTGTATTTATTGCACCTTAACAAGTGCCCTTAGGACACTGTTTAGCATAACCCTTTTTTTAAAACCGAGACATATAAAAAGGAACGGGGGAGTAATTTATTACATGTAATTATTTGTCCTTTTAAGTCATTTAATAAATATAAACTACCTAATAAGCTAATTTTACCAAACGCCTCTACTCAATTATAAATCACACGTCATAAGCTATAAGCTAGTTTTACCAAAGAGAGAATTAGTCTTTGATTTTATCTTCGGTAAGGTGCTTTAGTTGCAACGTTAGTTGTTCATTAATGATTAATAGCGTGGCACATTAATTAAGTACTATTTGGGACTCTTAATCGATTAATTAGGACAATTAATGGACTAAGGCACTCAAATCCATGAGTTTCAATCCCAAGACGACAAATTTGAGTAATGCAATGACAAATTTAATTAATGCCATTATGAGGCTAAAATTCGTAGATCTGAAAGTCTTAATCGATTAATTGGTCTTAATTAATCGACTAAGGGGGATCTCACATGACACTTAACATGTCACGTTGTCTACTCATAACGCACAAATAACGTTTAAGACTAAAATACCTTACAAAAGACAAAATCAAGAGCTAAATTACCTATTCTTATAATTAAAGATTAAAACATCTTATAAATTATAAGTCATGAATTATATAAGCTATTAATTCATTTATCTTGCTTATAAGTTGTAATTAAGTAGGTAATATTAACAAACTCTAGCTTCAATTTAGAGGAATTTAGCCTAAGTAAGATTTGAAAAAAAACATATCAAACTATGAATCCAAAAACACAAACACACATGCACACACATATATTCTAAACAAACTACTAGGCTACTAGCCTATCCAAAAAACATTCCAAACTTACTCATGGGGATCATAGAAGCTGGCCTGTGAACATGAAGGATGCAAATTCTGTTTCCTCCAGAATTCTGTATAGCCCATTTCAGATTCAACTTGCTTTCTTTCTCATCTTTTGCCACAGCAACATAGATTGTGTCATTAGCCACACTTGAATTATTAGCCTCTTTTACAATTTCTCTTCTAAAACTGTTCATGATTCTAGGAACCCCTATAGGACTCAACACACTTAAAAACCAACCTTTAAAACTTTCAAACCTTACTAATTATAAATCTCTCTCCCAATTAGACATTAAACAGAACCTCAAATCAAAAACACCCAATTCAACCAATTAACTTTCTATCTGTTTTAGTATCAAAATCTCTCCTTGGCCAATTTGACTCGAACAGAATTGCCTCTCGTAAAATTGAGGATATATGTGTCTTAGAAAAAAATATATATCAAAATTTCTCAAAATCGTGACAACCCAAAACCAAAATTAAGAAAATTAAGTCTCTCACACAAAAATTCTTCCTCTAGAACGAGAAAAAAAAAATCAATATAATCTACTGTATTCTCTTCAAAATCCTAGCAAATAAGAAAGAACAGAAATAATTCTCCCTGCATAGAATTCCCACTCAACTAAAAAAATAAAACAAAATGAATAAATAAGACAAAGAGCAAAAGATTCAACTTAACTCTGAGTAGAATTATACACAAACACAGTATAATACACTAAATTTTGCTGAAATATGAAACATGCATGTTTATTATCATGAAAATGGTGTAGGACAAAGAAAATCCATGCAGAAAAGTGATGAAATGAAAAAGGGGAACCCTTTTTCTACAGGTGTTTGTTTATCTTTGAAAAAGGGTTTTTTATCTTCTTCTAGACAAATGGTAGAGTTAGAGTCCCTTATATCATTAGTGTACAAACAGAAGATACCAAACTAATCATACCGTGATCATCTAACATACCTAATAAATGAACAATGAATTTACGGAAACAACCTTGGGCCCATTGTATGTTCCATCACATTTATGATGACCCGTTTTAATTCGATGACAATAATTATTCTTCCACAAATGTTAAATAGTGCTCTAGCTAAAAATACAAAAATAAAAATATTTTTTTAAGATAAAAAATATTTATTATTTTAAAAATTTTAAAATTTATTAAAGAAAATTTAAAACATTGATAAAAATGCATTGATTACACTTTTACAAATATCTTAATTAAAAATATTATTTAACAAGACTCTTATTTTTTTACATGCAATTTTTCTTTCGTCACATTTTCACCTCATTTTTCTCTTTATATCTATGTTTCTTTTCTGTCATTTTTTTTTATTTTTTATTTTCTCTTAGCTTCTTTTTCTTTTTTATTTTTCTTTATTCTTTTATTACTCTACACCGCAAAATCACTAGATTTTTTTCATTAAAAGATCTCTAGCCAACAACAAAAATCAAATTTCAAAATAAAAAAATCACCAAAATAAATACAATTTTTTCGGTAAAATATTTTTTATGTAAAATTGACTAGTCTTTGCGCAATACATACAATAATCCAATTTCTTTGGATCAGGATTGTGTGTGCCTCCTTCTCACGAAGTTTCCAAGAAAGAGAGTGGACCCCACTGTTTTGACTAACAATTCTACAAGGACGGCTTGTAATTGTTTTTCTCCCTAGAAAGAATTTTGCTCTTCTAGAAGAACTAAAAGACCGTTTGGTTTGAATTTTTATTTTTTATTTTTATTTTTTGTTTTATAAAATTTTATAAAAAAATTGAAAAAATTAAAATTAAAGATTTATTTTATAAAATTTTAAAAAACATAAATCAAAAAATATGAAATGAAAATATAAATCAAATTATCTTTAATGTACTCCTTCTTCCATTTTTTATTATAAAATCTTCATCTTATTAAATCAATTATGTATATTAAAAATAAATTTTAAATAATCAATTAATATGTTATGTTTAAAAATCTATATTATATTTCAAAGCACATTATTTATTATGTTATGGACCGATATACTAATATTTATGTCATGTGAGTTCATGGCCGGAGATACCATCTCGGCTCTCTTAGTCGAGATGTAGCTAACGAGCCTTCTTAACCGCAGCAATTCAATTGGACCTCAAATTCAAGCCCATTAAGACACTCACAAATTCCAAGGACTTCACTATAAATACACATCATGCGAAGATACGTAACTTTCAATATAATCACACAAACCATAATAAGTCACTCACTTACGTGTTGGAGTCTTTGTAAGTATAACCCTCTCCTCCGAAGCACCATCGTACATAAAGAACGTGAAGATCTCTTTTACTCATGGCTCAATTTTTATGATCGTAATCTAACCTTAAGGATAGTACACATCCAATAAAATTCTATTATAACTAAAAAAATTCACTAATTATAAACGGAGGACATTAGAAAATAATAAATGCTCTAAAAATCTTGTTTGATGTCTTATATATAGTGAAACACTATATATGTCTAAAAATAATCGTAAAATATAAAATGGAAAGAGTAATTTCGAATGAAAAAAAAAATGAACAGTTGTTTATCGCGGGAATCAATGGTTATTTTATAATTTCTAAGTCATAAATTAGTTTTCATTATTGTTCCACCATAAGTTTGGCACGGCGGATTCGGCCTCCAATCTGGTCTCCGGTACGGCGGTTAGATCTCTCTGGCCACTCACCTGGTGGTAGGGGTACCTGCAAGCACTCCAACAATCAAGTCAGTTGTGTGTCTTAAGTAGGAATTCTCAGATCTAGAGTTATGAAAAACGTACCGAATGAAGACTAGACACATGTATTTATAAGGTAAACAAAGGTCACCAAAGTCAAACCTATCACTGTCTCAATTTCGTGAATTGCGGCGGTAATTACGAATCTGTAACGATCCTCACGTGGGGGTGATGTCCCTGTGCCTTATGTCGTGGATACACGACATGGGATCGACGGCTTGGGCCACCCACGTAAGACCTACACGTGTTCTTCCCGCGGGTTAGGTCCATAACAATTATGAAGTTATCTGATCTCTAGTTAGTAAATTTTGGCTATTGATTATTCCATTTATTGGACAATGTTCATACTTATATTTGATTCAATAACATGAAATAGTGATTCAATTTAAAAAGGCTTTAACTGGGAGCCATTTAAAATTTTGAATAATGCTATATTTTCTTAATTAATTGATCTTGTCTAATTAATTTTGATCAAGTATAATTCATCATAAGTTTTAATTTACCCATTTCAACTCCAACTCCACTTAATTCTTCTTCAAAACACTAGAACCAAGAAACTTTAAGCACTTAAATAGACACATGACGAGCCAACGAGGCATCAGGTTATACTGTTCTCTTTTTTTGTCAGCCAAAGCAAAGCATTATATATTGATAAGGGTTACAAAAAAAAGCTTTGTTTTTTCATGGTAATATTTTTTTAGTTGTTAAAACTTTTAACCGTCATAAAAAGTTTTATTAGCTGTTTTAAATTCCAACCGCTAAAAAAATTAGATATCTGAAAGACATTTTAACATAATGATAGCGCCTTAGTGCGATTTAGGGTTTTCAGCAAACTACAAAACTTTATTTTAAGGATAATGTATTGTGAAGTTAAGGCTTTTAATGCCGGATAGTTTTTACCACGAGGTTTTGACGAGTATTTAATAACCGGTGTTAAATCGCGCTAGCTTCCCTCGTTTGTTAACCCAACTAACAAAAATTGAAGGATAGCTCCGTTGGACAGTGATTTTGCCCATTTTATTTAGGGTTTTTTTATTATCGTTTTCAAAATTGTTCTACAACTTTTTTTTTATAAATTTTTTTATTTACTTGATGAAAAATGTATTAATTATTATTTATATTTTTAAGATATTAAATTAATTTTTTTTAATCCTTACTCAATATAATAATAGAAGGATACATAACAGAATATATCAATGCTATATATTTTTATTTTATTTTATCTTTTTTCTGTTTTAAACAACGCCAACGGTCTCTCCAACCTTTAAATTCCAATTCCGTTCCCGCCATTGTTGCGAATAGCTTCCATCTTCCCTCTTCTTCCCAGACTCGGACACAAACGGACACATAGAGCAATTCCTCAAACGCCAACCGGAACGTTGCTGTTTCTGACGACGGAGTTTCATCTCCGATCTGAAACGAAAATGAAAATCAACAAAGCCTGCGATCTCTCCTCTATTTCCGTCTTTCCTCCTCCTCACGTTCATTCAAGGTTACTTCCCCTTTCCCTCACTCTCTTCATCCATTATAACGATTCTTCTACGTTTTCATTTTTTACTCATTTTATTGTTTTGCTCTGAGACAAGAATTTGCAGATTTGAAGTTCATTCACAATCATGTCCGTTTCAGTTTTTCTTCTTTTTCTTCTGCCACGATCTTTGTGTTTTTGAATCTCGTAAATTCTGCTGAAGATCGTTCAAATCCTGTGAAATTTATCAGATCTAGAAACGTTCCGATAAACCGTAGTTCAGGAAGATTATGCTTCTTTTTAGTTCCGTTTTTGAGCTTTCTGTTTGCAACAAATAGCGATGTTGACAATTTTGTTTCCTTTTCTGTTTGTTATGGATTAAAAAAAAATAAAGGAGACAGAGCACTGTATCAAGTGGAATGCAAGCGTCACAAGGACAGCATCGGTCGCAACCGTCTCAACAGTCTTTTTCTCAGGGGCTTTCATCACAGCATGGAGTGTTCTCTCATTTCTCTCAGAACTCTCTCGATGAGGCTATCACGATAAACGATCAGGTTAAATGATTCAGAAATTTTCGTTTTCAGATTGATCGATTTTACTACTGTTGAAAATCTTTCAGTATGCTTGACGTTTGCAAACGCTTGATTGTGCGATTTTGTAAATTATTCGCTATTAGGGAAAAACCTACCGTCAAAAACAAAAAGAAATAGATACGATCATACGATTTATTGTTTGCCTTTTACGGAATAGTAGGGTGAGGATACCGAGGATTTTCTAAGCTCCATTCTCAAACCATGGTTGCCGATTTAACAAATGAACAATATCAACACAATTCTTTGACGCTCTCTTTTATGAAATGAAAATCATGAAGGATCCATATTAAATTCACTATTAATTTATAATGTTTTGGGAAGAGCATTTCAAACAAGTGTGTTGTTAGGATTTCTCTTTTAAAAAGTAACTGTGTAAGACCTTTCTCTTTTAAAAAAGAGCAAGTAGTTTTTGTATTTTTCTAATATAGTGACCTTAGCTGATGTCCCAAGACACTATCTACATTCTGCGAGAGTGTCATGCTAGCATCTTTCTATCTTACAAATATGCCAAACATTTAGATATAAGTGCTTATCTCTCTTTGAATCTTGTCCATCTCAGTCAAGTAGAAAGCTCATATTGGAGCGTAAACATTTAGATGCCAAATTTCTGCGAGAGTGTCATGCTAGCATCTTTCTATCTTACAAATTTACGCTCCTATTGGATGAAAGGAAAATCTTGAATCTTACAAATATGCCAAACATTTAGTATACAAACCATGATTTGAACCAATAGGAGCGTAAATTTTTTCACTTCCATCCAACTAAATCATGTTTGAAATGTAATTTAATGTGCTTTTTACCATAAAGATTTTTGTACAAAGCTCATATTGGAGACTCCAAAGTCCAAACTATGGTTTAAAGGTTCCAAACACAAATCCAAACATGAATTAAGTGTCTAACCTAGTGTTTTACTTAAATCTACAAATTAAGAGGCAGGACCTCCTCTGTCCTGCTTCTGGTCCCTAGACTACTGGAATGCATAATAGGTTATTACCACATAAGTTTTCCTGTTAGATAGAGAACATCTTCTGATATCCTTTACCCAATTATGAAAGTGAATTGTTCTTACCCGTAACAAAAATATTATGTTCGAGTTATTTATTCCGTCTTTGTTAGCCTATAAACATAAAAACTTTCAATTCAAGATTCTATTTCTAAGTTTATTATGTTCTTTTAATCCTTCTAGAGAGTTGGTTCTCAAGAACACGAGAACTCTTTTTTGAAGATTTCTAGCTTGCCCCGACTTTCATATTCGCGGGAAGAGAGTCAACCACCTAACTCGAGATCTGCATTGGTCAAATGGAATTCTGCAGATCATAAAAGTAAGGATACTTCATGAAAGTGTAAAATATCTTGAACCTAAGCAAGAATAGGAAGTCAATTATTTTAGAGTCCTTTTACGTTTGCACGTTACTTTACTAAAGATAATAAATAATAAATCTACTATTAGCTCCAGCAGGTCAGTTTAGTGAAGGACTTGAACACCGAATTGGCATAATGGAAACTTCATTGAGCAGGTTTGCAATGATCTTGGATTCTGTTCAAAGTGATGTAATGCAAGTAAATAAAGGAACAAAGGAAATCATTTTAGAAAGTAAGTGACTCACATTCTAAGTATTGATTATATTCTGAAAAAATTTACGAGAGTTGTATTTATACCAATCAATGTAACTATGTAAGTGCTAATATGTCGAAAGCGACAATGAGTCTTTGGAAAAATAAAATATAATCCTTTTATTAATCCTTTATTGAGTTTAATTTGAATTTGTGTAATTTCCTCTTTTTAAGACATTCTACTGAAATTTTGTATGGCTGTCACCTCTTGGATTCTTTGCTTATGTTGAATTTTCCTCACGTTCTATTCAGTGGAATGCATAAGGCAGAAGTTGATTGCTCAGGATAACTCACTTCAGTTAATGGTAATAACCTGATTTCTGTCTTGACTTGCATGAATTCTTTAACATTATATGGATAGAAAAGTTCAATAGACTGAGAGATAGTGGTTTCATAACAGACTAAAGGACAAGAAGAAATTAAAGCAAGCGTTGATGGGAGCTTGAAATCTTTATCTGAACAAATGAGCCAGGTTACAGAGAAGGAGAAGTTACAGGAAGTATGTTTGGCGGTTTCAGCCTTGCCTCAGCTAATTGAAGCCTCTCTGCAAAGTGCACAAAATGATCTTGATAAGGCCACCAAGGAAATGCAGGCAAGTAAGAATTGGCAATGAATAATTATTAAACATGAAGCTTAAAATTGTGTTATAGATGCAGATATTTATACGATGTAAACATTGCTCAAATTTCCTTCTCAACCAACTGACGCTTTACCAGCAAGTACATGCAGGAAATCTCTTGCAGTTTAAAAAGCCTAAACCAAAAGGATCTTGCACAGCCCATTTTATCTTCAAAGGTGCGTTATCTATATGAAGGAACAATCAACAGATCATTTTTTTTTGTGGGAATGAAAGATAACCTTGTTTTTTCTATAGAGAGAGGGGGTACACATCAAGTGAGAACTGTTCTGATGAGGCCTTACAATTAAATACAGATGGTTATATTGTTAAGATTTATTATTTTCACAAAATTCATTAGAATAGTTCTTACTTGATATGCTTGATTACCTTGGGATTATTGTTTCCTACGCTGAAAAGCAAAGATTTTTCGTTCTTTTGTTTTTCCCTAATACATTGTTAGCTTGCAGAGTATCAGCAAACAGGTTACCGCACCAAAAATACGTGAGCCTCCTGCTATGTAAGTGTACCTTGTGACTTAAGCAAATATCAATGGTGTCTATGGTCAGTCAGGAAAGTTACATCCATTTGTCCGCTTTATAAGATGATCAACTTCACCAAGTTTTTTTTATGAAAGCATTTACTTTGTCATTCTTTCAACTACCAAATATCAGAATAAATCTGCCTTGTTTCATTTATGTGACATTTGATCTGAAAGAGGTGGATCAGTGACGACTATTAGGGTGTCAAACAGCTACTAAATTTTGCAATAAGTTGTAGCTGATGTTTCGGTAACTAATATATTTCGCACACTGGTAGATAAGGTCCATATCTACTGAAATGTAATGACTTATTTTATGTGTCATTTTGCTTCAGTTTTCCCATTTTATTGAATATGCTTTTGTTTATGACTGGTTATATTCGGCAATTGCATAGCATTTGTTATGACCAATGTCATAGGTATTTCCCATGATTTCAGTAAAGCGAAGATAAGTAGAAAAGCTACTGTAGCTCCAAAGGTAGAAACTGGATGCTGGAAGCTAGTTAAGAAAGACAGAGTGTCTTTCTCAGATAGAAAATCTGAGAAGGTGCAAAAGCAAAAAGAACCACACACCAAGAAGGTACTTTAAAAAGCGGTTATGAGTAGCAAAATCCAACCCACAACTAGTTCAAACAAAAAAAAAGCTTTAGATTATTGGTTGTAGGTTGTACAAGGTGAATATTTGGCAGTGACACTTATCACTTCGTTTTCATCTAAAAGATTTCTGCCTGTTAATTTGACATTTGTCACTCGATGCGTTTGTTTTCTGGTTGCAATGTGACTAAGGTGGTTTATTTGGTCAAAAGTGTGTGGCTGGCTGGGAGTTAAGGAATCTTTCCTGAGTCTTTTTACTCTACTTTTATATTGTTCAAGAGTTTAGTAAAAACAAGAGCGCAGAAAAGGGTTGGCCTAATCTTTTGGTTTGCAACGTTGTGGTAGATATAGATTCATGGGAATGATATTATTTTAAATAGGATTTCCTATGACCCTGCACAAGTGCTGGATGGGATTAATGTGCCCTTTGGTTCATGGTGTATATCTCCCCTTAGTTGTTTTTATAGTTAATTTCTATTTTGTTGTAGCCTTTTCTGTACACAGCAGTCAGCACCACTGACGCTCCCTTGTGTTCTTCTTATCTCTCTATATAATATTTCTTTGTTGGTTGATAAAACAAAATTCTAAGTACTGTTTGAATGACAGCATATAAGGGGAGGAAGAGACAGTACAATTGTGATTGAATCTGATGAGGAGGTTGATGAAGGTTTTTCCTGCTTGATCGAAGATAACGCAGGTATTTGGCCAAACGACAATAGATTTTTCTTTTGGCACCTATTATTGCTTATATTGTCTCAGTTCATGTTTTACGAAATAAACATCACATTGTCTATGGCAGTTTCATCTTTTGATTTGTTTTCGCAAAATTGTTTGAAATAGGACTATTTGTTAGTGAGCAATAGCGGTATAAGGGATGAATTCAAGTTCTACAAATTGTCTTCATTACAAATTTTCAACTTTACATTATTTGAACAGATAATAACTGCTTTAATTATGTATTTTCATGGAGAAGACCTTTACCGCAATTTGACCAAGGAAGCAGAGGAAGAAACCCATCGGATTTTGCAGAAAGCAAGGAGGCGTAAGAGAAAGAGTTGTAATTCTATAGTCATCTACTGAGGTACCTCTCCCAATTCTGTCTTCTCCGTATCATACTTTTCTTTTTCGAAAAAGTCTTCCACGTATCATAATTTGTTTCCCGACGGGTAAATGTGTGATCCTTTAGATTACATAGAAGTAAAAAAACACATTAACCAAAATTATTAATTTAATAATAGTTTATAGGGACTTGCTATAGTACATCCACCTCTTTTTTAGAAGGAGTGCGTTAGCAAGCTACACCTTTTGGGTATATTTTAAAAAATCACTTGTTAATGTACTCCTTCTATAAAACTAGGGTATAGGGCTTGCTAACGTACACCCACTTGTTTTATAGAAGGAGTGCGTTAGCAAGCTATACACCTTGTGGGTGTATTTTAAAATTTCAAGTTATAACTTGCTAACGCACTCCTCCTAAAAAAACAAGTGGGTGTACGTTAGCAAACCCCTAATTTATATTATTAATGCATAAAATTGAGGTTATTTAATAAAAATAATTATTTTTAATCTGAAAAATGTTAAATTATTTTATTAAATTATTTTACTCATTTAATTTTAAAAATTATCATATATTTTATACTAAGTATTTATTTTCTAAAATAATAAGTAATAATCGTCAAAATTAAATAAATAAGAGAATTTATTCTTTCTATTTTAACTTATGTCAAAATTGAACGATTTATTCTTTCTATTTTAACTTATGTCAAAATTGAACGGGTTTCAATTATTCTGTTGTAAGAAAGAAAGCACACGTAAAGCCTACTTCATAATTATGTAAGAAAAATGTTTTATTTACACTTATTAAGATACAATTCATTTATTCTCTTGATTTATTAATTTTTTAATATTAAAAAATTTAAAAATAAAATGAAAAGTTTAGTTTAACTAATATTAAATGAATTGTAAATAAATCTAATAAATGTATATGAATCATTATTGTTTACATAGTAACACAAAACCTATGCTCTCGATTTAATAGCAGTAACAGTTATGAGCAAAATCAGATTCAATTAAATGGCGTTTTCTTGGTTGTGCAGGACCTGCATGCATACTATATTCCTTCCAGACGCAGAAGGAAAGTTGGTCGATTTTGTATAGTGCATTTCCTTGATTCTTTCTATTCTGATGGCAGGATTGTCAAATTCATCAAAGGCTTACAGAGCTTTATTCTTTATTTCGTATTATTTCTTATTTCTTATAGTTATAACTGTACGCAGGGCCTAGAAATTATAATAATTACTCGGGAAATTTTTTTTATTCGGTGTACAATTGGCCTTGTTTAAAGAAAAATGCATGTTGACAAAAAATGCATAGTTTTCATTGAAAGATTGGGCCTCCAACCCAAATTTGGTGATTATTATTAGCACTATCTTTTTTTCTGTTTACACCACCCTGATTTTTGACAAAGCCCATCGGAATATACTTTTATGGTTTTGTTAAGTGGACTGTTTAACTTAAAACCTGGAAGCACCAATACTCAAAAAAAAAAAAAAAAAAGCAGCACCATCAATGCATTCCCATCGGTTTAAAATATAAGCAAAAATTTCCACATTTTTTTTGTTTTAAACATATGTAAAAGCACAATCACTTTTACTCTTTTCAATGATAAGAGAATGTTATTGATTTTTAATGGTTGAAAATATAATGCTATTAGTTAAGAGAATAGACTTTCCATAAAATAATAAAAATTAAATGATGTTAACCACTTTTTTTATTAAATATGTTTTAATTATTTTTGTTTATATTTAAAACCGGAGGCAGCACACTTTCTTTAACACATCATTTATTATTAGATTTAATTCTTTCTTGCAGGGCTCACCTCTTTTTAATGGCTTTCATTAAATTTCATTTAATAATATTAATGTCAATCTCAAAAATAAATTATATATATGCATGTAACTCCCTCATCTCCTATATATAAGTCATTTATGTATAAGTCATATTCTAAAAGAAAATTGTGATCCTTTTTATAAGTCACAAACTAATTCATTAATTGATTTTTTTCATTTCTATCCTTTTTACAATTTTCAATAACTCAATTGTTAAAGAAGAAAAAGAGTAGAATAATATAGATATTCTAACCAATAGCATTATGTTTTTATAATTGAAAAACTATTATATTTTTAGACAAATTTAATGACTTAACTTCTATTTCTTAATTTTAAAAATTCGGTTAAAAATAATTTATAAATAAGACCGATAGAAGTAATTTCGATTAGATTGACTCCACAGTAGAATTACATGTAAAATATGATAAAAAGAAATGTATTTGATCAGATTTGAATTTAGAACCTTTTAATTTAAATTTTTACAATTATTAGTACATACTTTATGAACAGATGTCCTAATCACACAGGTCCACATGATCTGATCACTGAGCAACCAATAGTCAATTAAATGATCTTAATGCTTTCGTTTTGTCATGTGATTTGAACTTTTGAAGTATGAGGCAGAGAAGCTTCACCTAAGCCAACGGTGAGATAGTTTTTCACTACCTCTCTACAAATAGTAAATTGCTGTTGGTTGAATGCCCCTTTCCAAGTAGGGCACTAATTCTTCCGAAGGGACAATCTCTCCTCCAAGATCACATAATAAAGTTTTGCTGAGCAGTTGTAAAATTAATTTTAAATTAATTTAATTTCACAGAATTTATTTTGGTTAAAAATGATTTTGTAAAATTTATTTAGTTGAAATTAGTTATGAGTTGAAGTGATATATATTTAAAAACTTTCTTTTAAAGAGTAAAGTTGAAGTGAAATAAGTGATTTATAATTTAAAAACATTAGAATAAGTGAGAAACGCATAAACAAACATAGCTTATGCTTTATAGTCTGAGAATTTAAAGTCACGTGATAGAGTAACCCATTGTCAACGCATCAAAACCAAGCAAGTAATGTAAAATAATCCCGTTTGAAGATGATCAAACAAATGCCAAACAAGTAATGTAAATGCCAGCAGAAGCACTTTAGTCTCTTCCTGTTAGATTGATCATTGCTTTCATAGAAACTAGAATTATAAATGATGACAAGAGAGACGGAGAGAAGTAGTTGCGCTAGATGCCATAAGGATATTTGTAATCTCCTTTTAAAAAAATAAAAATAAAAATAAAAATAAAAAATCTTGGGATTAACATTATATTATGTCTGCTAGACCAATTCCAATTAAGATTTTTGTTTAGTGCATGCTAGAATGTTGTTTAGTGCAAAATGAGACTTTTTTTAATTTAAACCCCTTTGATGAGAGACAGCTATTTTGTCTTATACTGGAATCGTGTATTTTTAATTGTCAAATAATAATATCCGAGGCCATGGCCATCATATAGGATTTCTATATGAAAAGTTAGCGAATTTTCTTTACTGCAACCATTTATTTTGTTATTTATAGAAATTATTTTCATGAATATATATTGCAAATCAAGATAAATATTCAAATTTTTTATTACTATTCATAATTAAGTTGGCAAGCTAACCATTAATAATCTAATAAAATGAAACAGATTCATCTTTCTCCACAGTGCGGTACAACTTTACTTTTGCTTTATTTTTCTAGATAGCATATGGATTGAGAGCACTTTGTAAGACATATAGGGTAGAAAAAAGTGGGCATCCAATGCTCAAAAGGCAGTGGTTGGAATTAGCCTACCAACAATTATGAGTCAAAGAAAAGTAAATTAAAGCAGCCAAGATTAGACAAGGAGGATATTTGATGAAGTTAACTCCGCCATCACAAGTGAATTTTTTGGTTAAAATATAAATTTGATTTTATGTTTAAGTGAATTTTTATTTTGGTTTTTTATTTTATTTTTATCAATTTGGTTTTTTATTTTTGTTTTTCACACCATAATAGTCCTTTTATGATAATACTATTGAGTGATTTCATCTACATCTTCTTTAATATTGTTGTGATATTTCTACTAAAGCTCTCCATAGTGTTCGTTTAAAAGGATATGGTGTGAAAAAAAATGGACTAAATTGACAAGAAAAAAAGATAAAGAACCAAAGTAGGAATTCAATAAAACATTAAGGACCAAAGTTATATTTTAGCCTAAATTTTTTGTTTCTTTTATTTTACATACTAAAGAAAACAAAAAAATTAAGAAACAAATTATGCTTTTGCTGTGAACCAAGATTTCGGTACACAAATGATGTCTTCATGATTGATAGTTATCTCAGCTAGTATATGATCGTGGCATTCACTAAACTAAGAAAGGAGGGCATCGCCCAAGATTAGCCTAAGAATGGGCCTTGTTGGGTTTAGGCCTTAGAGACTCTACTATAAATATATCTTATGTCAACTCTCTCTTGTACGTGTCATTATAATTATTGATAAAACCCTAGGTCAGCGACTGACTTGAACATTGGAGTCTATGCAGGTACAACCACTCATTTTGGTCTGTCGTCAAACTTAGCTTCAAAGATCACTTAGGAGCTCTTCATCCAATCCCTCTTCCATGTAACTCACATCTTTTATGATTGTGGTCTTATCTTATGATTGGAACACATAATTGGTGCCATATGTGGAGATTCTAGTAAAATAATTTTCCTACGTCTCTCAACGAGTTGAACACTAGGAGGAAGAATTACAATAATAACCAAAACAAGAGTGCCCAAAACCAGGGGGCCTAGAGCCTCGAAGCAAAATAACTCGAAGAAAGTGACAGACCAACCATTGGCACTGCCTCGTGTCTCAGAAGAACATTAAGTCACTGTTGAGGATGAGATTTATCGCCTCAAAGTTGTGATAGAAAGCCAAAGCAAGATGGGGCTCCTGAGGAGCTTAAGGAAATAAAGTTGTGCCCTTACCATCAGCTATAAATTTTGATCTAGTTGTGAGCGCTTGACCCATAAAGTAGTATTAGAGCTTGATCATGGATTCAAAACTCTCAGGTGACACTGGGAAGGGAAATGTTAGGTAAGCAACATTGCATGCCTTATGATTCAATAGGCTTAACAGTCAAATCCATAGCGCTTGTAATAGGCGTAGCCCCATAAACTTGGTGTGGCTCATGAGAAGCTTAAGGAAATAAAGTTGCGCCCTTACCATCAGCTATAGTTTTTGGTTTGGTGATAAGCGCTTAATCCAATACCTGTGACCATGGTAGGGGAAAACATATAATGGAAAAGTTAGGATGAGAAATGCCACTCATTGGCTGACCAAAACATTTCAAATGCTTGGAAAAATCCCTAAGCATTGGGATGTAATTGGGAAGGCGCGACTTGAAAAAAGTTTAGCACCTCAATTTGGAAGTTAGAAAAAGGGAACTAAACTTGGACTCGATCAAAAATTTGCTTATACATCATTAAATATGAGATGACACCAAGAGAGGCTGACATGCATATCCTTTAATCCAACTTGGCATGACCAATACAGTAGTTTTCAACCGGGTTTATTTTCAAGGCCATCCTCTATGACCACTGGAAAGAGATGACAACTATCTCAAAAGGCATCCTCAGCTTTTGTCAAATGAAAGTCGCTCTGAATGGAATAAATAGTGTCTAGAATGCTAGGCACTACCATAACGTTTCTTCAATACTTTTAATCGCGATCTAGAGAGGTGGAATTTCGACTATCTTGGCTAGCCCGTCACTTGGTGAGTTAAGGTCTAAGACATAGTTTCTACTCTTTCTTTTTTTTTTTAATTGAAGCTCCTCTAAGTCTTGGCAGCAATATTTCTACACTGGAAATAAAGGGGGTCAGATTTTAAGTCCATGAAATTAGAGGAAAAAGTGGGGAAATGAACAAAAAACCAATTAGAATCTCAGAGATTGGGCTGGAAAGGCTCTACAAGGCTTGAGCTCTCCCGAGACGAGGAACAAGATTGAATTTGATAAATTTCTAGCTTGAGATTTTGGTTGAGAATGGCTGCATCAACAGGTTAGATCACTGAATCCCCATTCCCTATGGAGAAAGCAGGATAACAGAATACAAGTGAAGGCTCTTTGTACTCTGTTGAAGCCCTTGACAAACTACCCAATTAAAAGGTGGGAGGTATCAAGAATTTGGTTACAAACTAACCTTAGGATAGGTTTTGGATAAAAGGTGAAACGCAAGAAGATGCATTACTGCTGAGGTTCTCACTGTCATCACTAGACAGTTCTATGACGTTGTCAGCCATGGAGGCAAGATCGTGGATTTGGACAAAAAAAGTCGGAAAGGAGAAGAGCACAAATGCAGAAGGTACAACCCCCCTCCATTCATGTGCGTCGTCAAGCTTCAAGGATCACTCAGGAGCTCTCCGTCCTCGCCTTCTTCCTAGTAACTCACATCTTTTATGATTGTGGTCTAATCTTAGGAGTGGAACACATCGACTTTATAATAAAAGACTTTCATGTAGTCTTTCAAAAGGAGTTGCTATGACAATGTAGAACACATATGGATTGAATGAGATTATTCATCATTCCTAAAACCATCCTTAGCTAGGCAATCAAGACAAGAATTTTCCTTCACGGAGGGTGTCTTGAAGTTGAAATCTCCAATCTAGCAAGTAAATCCATCCTTTCAAAAAAGATCATTGCATAATGGTGAAAAGAATTCAACGGTTTTCTCATCACATTCACTGTTCTCAATTAATCACAGTGAAGAAACAATATCCTTTATTTCATTCTCTCAAGCTACCTTCAAGTCAAAGAAAATAGCCTCAATTCAGCATACATGCTAGAAAAATACTTCATGTAACTAGAAAATTCGACTCCCATATCTAACTTGAAGGTTCCATCAGGGGTTGGGAGCCAAGATACCAACCTCAGTTGTCTAGGAATTGCGACTTCCTACTCATAAACGGTAAAGATATCATTATGAAGAGCTTACTTCTTACAAACACTCACCAATGGAACCACTCAACATGGTCATTACTACCAAACCAAGCTTGCCACCAAAAGAAAAACATACTCCAAATATGTGCTGAGAGAGTACAGTGAAAGAGGCAAAGCAGGACAGTCTCTTCAACCTAGTGACAAATACTTTCATATCCAAGAGAAGGTTATTGTTAAAAGATAGTTTATTTGTTTACCATGGAGCCACTATAGGCAGAAAAGACCAAATGCATAGAACAATTTTTTTTGTTTAAATATATATTAATAAATAATCTACATAATACATTGCCTAATTTTCAAACTATATATAGTATATAATAATACAAAGTAAACACCAATTTAGTTCTTAAAATTACAATCGACCATCGATTTATTATTAGTCATCAAAATTATGTAAAAGTAACTTTAATTCATTAAATTAATCTTAGTCAATTAATTTAGTATCTAAAGTTATGCAAAAAATAATTTCTAAATTATATCGGTGAATCGCAATTTAATTTGTTCCTTAATAGTATATGAAAATAGCATAATTAATTAATTGCACTTTTATTCTCTATAATTTTTCAACTGTAAAGTTGGATTTGGAGCCGGGTAGTGCAATTTATATAAAAACTAAAAAACAAAAAGTAAATAAAAAATAAGTGTTTATAAAAAGAGTTTATGAAAAATTTTAGTTTATATTTAGTGATATAGCATATTAAAATAATCAAAAAATATATACTGTATATTAAAATTATAAAATTAAAGAGTCAAAAAAAATATTATATTATTAGTAAATATTTTTAAATTGAAAGATACAATTTCGCTTGCAATTATACGTAGGTCCGTTACTGTGTACAAGTCTAGTAGTTTCAAAAACTAAACTAATATCATATATGGTGTTTTGTGATTCAAATCTAATAATGTTTCTAAATTATGTTCTCGTTCATGTCCTATATGAATAGAATATCATCACGTCATTATAAATTTTTACTTCAATTTTAATATTTAATTTCTTAATATATTTTTTTAATAACATGAAGACATTTTATTCACAACAAAAACCTAATTTGGTGTTCTCAACCTTAATTAATTTCTATTGAGGATAAGTATATGGAGGTGAAAAATCAAGAAAAAAGAACAGTACAAGTACAATGACATATGGACCACCAAAAAATACCCAACTGGTTAACTAACCGACAAACTCAAACCCAAGTACTGATGAACTTTGAGTGATAATTAATGTAAAATTATTATTCCATCCATTTTCGATTATAAGCAAAAATTACCTAATTCACACCCTTTAAGAAAATTAATTAGCCTCATTTAATTTTTTTGAATCTATCAAAAAGTCAATTTGTTTTCCTAAATTGCCCTCCATCAAGTTACTCTCTCCTCTTCAAAACTACTATAATAAATGAGAGAATGAATTGAGTGGAAAGTATAATAGATAAGTTTTCATTAAATGGAAGTACAAATAATTAAATTTGTTTATATTTAAAAACATAGTATTATTTTTCCGATATAGCAAAAAAAATATATATAGTATTGTGAAAAAATTTGCTTATATTTAAAAATAGAGGGAATATTATTATTTACTTTTTGCAACTTACAATTTATTCGATCACAAAAATATTTGGTTGAATGGTTAGTTAGGTCGTTGAAAGTAATTGTATATTTATTTTTTTATTAACTTTTTTTCATATGAGCATTTAATAATAGGTTAGTTTGCTAGTTAAAAAGTGAAACATTGAGGCATTTTCGCTTATAAAAATAAAATTATATGAAAATCTCTATTTTACGGAATGTAGATGCACCCTTCAACCACCAATAAAATTTACTAGTTATAAATATAATGTTTTCTAATATTATTCTCCTAAAGTCCCATACTCCATTGAACAAGAACAACCATATATGAGGTGATTAATTTTTTTATGAGGTGATTAATTTTTTTAATTTGCTTCATATCCAACACAAGGTGAAGGCAATTTTTTCTGCATGAAATATTGGAATTGAATTAAAGCTGGTGTGACCGTACGTGTGACTCTGACTGATTAATTAATTTGATCTTAATTATATTTTCTTCCTTATAATTTATCAATTATAAAATTTTAATTCATGTAATTTCAATTGAATAATTTTGATCGTCATTATAAATTAAAATTTAAAATGTTAATATTATATATAAATGATTATAATTCTTATCACAACTTTTTTAAAATGTAAGTAACGCATGTTATTGAACAATTTTCATCTAATTTTAACTATATATTATTATTCGTATGCGTTCTCGACGTTACTAATTACATATAAGTGATTATAATTCTTATCACAATTTTTTGTAACGGCAACGTTTAATATTGGACAAAATTAAATCTCAAGATCTAATTTTTATGTTTATTATTCTATATGAAAAATAAAATTGCTCAACTAAAATTATAAATATCAAAATTATAAAATTAATAAATTATAAGAAAAAAAATGTAATTAAACATTAATTTATTAAATGAGGAATAATAATAAGTGCAAGCTTGCTTCCTCTGTTGTTGGTGGTCCTCATCAATATGCCATGCATCCTCCCCACCACCCTCACTTCTCTTAAATTATATATTAAATTATATTAAATTCCTTCAAGGACAAAGGCAAATTAAAGTAAAAGAACTGTGTCAGTGGGCTTATAAGAAAAATTTAAAATACATATATATATTTGTATATGCACATCAAGGGTTGTAATTGAGCCAGGTTTAAGCTCTATTCCGAGTTCAAAATCTACTAATTCAAATTTCGTTAGTATGGTTTAGTACAAAATATAACTGAAATATTAAAAATACAGTTAAACCAAAAAAATTTAATTAATACCACTAAAAGAAAAAAAAAAGAATTAATACAGAATAATATGGGGAGTATGATCGGCCGTTATTAAGAACTCAAGTCTTCGAGATGCTATTCGCTGGAATGCTTAAATCTTGGTTACTCAAGTGAATTGGAGCTTGTTTTTTACAGAGAATTAGGGTTTGGTTGATTCAATTTTATTTTTTAGTTTTATTAGAACTGTTTTATAAAATAGGTTTTAGTTAGAAACTATTTTAAAGAAAAATGAAATGAGTTTTGAATGTTAATTTGTATGCAAATTTAAAAAAACTGAAAATTAAAAACAGAAACAAGTTTTACATGTTTTCAATTTTTAATTTTTAAAAATATAAAAATACATATTGTTTTGAAAAACTGCTTTTGAAAACTTGTTTGTCAAACAGGTTTTTTAATTTTATGTTTTTAAAAATAAAAAATTAGTTTCAAAAACAGAAATCAAGTGAAACATTAGTCATATCCCGAAAGAATTCGGGGGAAAATGAAATAAAAGACATGTGGTCTTTATGTTTTTGTTTACTTATTGGAAAGCACAATAATTAGGGATTAAATCAGATACCCACACACACATATTCTGATATACTTATTAAGTGAATTATATTAGGACATACGATATTTATGTTTCTTAATAGGTACAATATTTTTATTTGGACATTAATTAATCACATATGATAACATGTTTCTTTTTAGCATTGAAGGTGTTCTTAGTGTATGTATGGAAAACGATTGAGTTGGAGTATAATTGATTTGAAGAGTTAAATTGATTTTTGTTAACAAACTAGTTGTTTGGTTGAGTTAGGGAAAGTCAAGATTGATTTTAAATTGGAGTAGAGTTGAGTTAAAAATTTTACATTGTATTTTTACTCCAAATTTTTTAAAAAAAACATCACCAAATATTAATCACACTACTTTAAAATCAATTTTACAACAAATCAATTATATAAAATCACACTCTTTCAAAATTAATTCTACTACCACTAAACCAAACACACTTAACCAATTTCCCCCAATAAAACATTTTCTATGCGTACAATCAAAATTCAAATCCTTGTCTGTTGCGTTCTAAAAATATAAGAACGGCATAAAATTGAGGTACCAATTAGAAGGTAATGATGACAGGATCCAGGGAAAAACTCCGATCTTCGAGTGCTCCGACGGCGCTCCACAACAGTGAGTGGGGGACCTGCAAACACTCCGACACTAAGTCAGTGCCCATTTAGGGTCAGAGTAATTATATTAGATTAATAGCATATCTTACATAGTGTAATGTATTATATTTATAAAGAGTTGGTCTCCAGATTATATTTTGAATCTCAAAAATCTTGTTTCTGGATCTAACCCAATATCAATAATAACTGTAATATCATACTCAACATGATATCTCTTAATTCTTATCTACCGTATTGTCAACATTTTTAAATGATCCAACTTACCAACTATCTAGTAACTGTTCAAATTTTGTTGATATTTTAACGTAACCTCTTTAAGTACTAGCTATATGCAACCATAATATCTGAAAAGAGGAAAAATGGAAAATGATGTCCCATCGACATCAATCTGTTTTGTTAATAAATATTTAAGTTTCATCCAAATTATATATACGTCTAGTTAATTCAGAATTAGATTCCAGGTCAGTGGTCCCAAATGAGTAGAATTAATAGTATTTTAGTCAATTATTACTTGGAAACAAGTTATTTTATTACTTGACTTATATCAACGATAGATTAATTTAATCTCTAACTTTTATTTTCTTTTGTCATTTTAGTCCCCGACTTATAAAAACGTTTATTTTAATCTTTGAATTTCACTTCAATGAGCATTTTAGTCAATAACTTTCACTCACATCGATCATTTTAGTTCTTAGATTTAGAGATTAAAATGAATGATGGAATGAAAGTCGGAGACTAAAATAACTTACGAGAGTGAAAGTCAAGCACTGAAATGATAGACAAAGATAAAAGTCGGTAATTAAAATGATTGTTTTTATAGAGAGACTAAAATGTCATGTTCTCACAAAGTCCGAGACTAAAATAATAGATGATTATAAAAGTGAGGGACTAAAAACATTCTATTCTAACAAAGTTGAAGACCAAATTACTAGTTCACTCCAAATAAGTGTCCCTTAGACTTTTCTTTTTTTTTTCAATCAACATGAAATCTATATCACATTCATGACTCAATAGATTCAACAATTTTTTCATATACAAGTAGGATTTGGATTCTTTTCAATCTTCTAGCAGATGATTTTAACAACATCAAAACTGTTAATTTGTTTTTACACATCGATCAAAAAAATAAAAAATTTAAATCCATCAATTTAATTGTTGGACCATCTAACGCCAGAGAAGATCTGCGATTAAAATTGCAGGTGTTATGGGTAGGAACAAAATACACGACAAAGAATTGATTGCTTATTATTGGTATTATGTTAGTTAATCCATCCATTATTTTTATTTATCATTGGCCATCAATGTAGGTATTAGTCATCACTTAAAGTATGATTACAAATTCAACAAAAATTGTACCCTTTTTAATTATTTATGTGCATCGTTAGGACTAAAGCTAAATTTGATCTCTGAAAAATTATAAACGTCAATTAATATTTAGCTTTTAAAATTAATAATAGTTAATTAATTTAATCTCTTAATGTGAGGACTTATTTTTAAAGATAACTATAATGTCTAACTAAATGGATTTATTTTTAATAATTCAGGAATTAAATTAAGGTAAAGACAAAAATGATTAATTTTTTATAATTTTAGATATTAATTTATTTTTAATAATTATATCGGTTAAACTAATTAATGGTTATAATTTTAGGGAGTAAATGTTGTCTTAATCGATATTAATTGAAGTGCCAATGCATTTGTGCAACATATGAAGTGAATTTTGTCTCGTGTGGTGTCACTAGAGTGGTGGGCCCACTTGCTTTAATTTAGTGGGGGCCCAACTCATATTTTTGGGCCAAAATGTCCTCACATGCTTCATTAAAAAAAAGCTTTGGTATCTCAAGATTAATTTGTGTGCCTCCTAGAAATAAGAAACATATAAAAATTCCTTAATTTTGTATCAATAGATGCTTCTGCAACAGAAGCAGAATTTTTTTTTTTGTTTTTATAATTTTTTGTGTCAAAAACAACAAAGAAAATTAGCCACCTCTCACATACCCAAAGAGAACAAAGTCAATAAAAATAGCTAGAGAAATAAAATTAGGAACAATATCAAACACCTTAAAACTAACATGGTATGTATCTGAATTTTCATTGAATAAAAGTTGAATGAAAATAAATTGGTTAAAAATTAATTTCTTTAACAAAATTTATATGTGAATATTTATTTTTAAAATTATTTTTGAAAAACTAAATATTATTTAAATAATTTTACAAAAAATACTTTTTAGTGCATAAAAAAGACCTTAATTCAATTTATAAGGCTGAACTCAGTTTCTGCAAACTAAAAAAAATTGACAAAAGTGAGTTTGCCCTCCAAACTCAGTTACGTCAACTGGATTCTACCGAAAATTAAACCATTTTTTTTCATTTTACTAATTAAAAAATAGATACTTAGCTAACATGTCATCAGTAACTCGAATAACTTTGCAAATGAATAAGGATTTGTTTATTTTAAATTCTATTTTGGTCAAAATCACTTTTGACCAAAGTTAAAATTATTTACTTTCATTGGATTATTTTAGTTTGTACATCAATAATTTCAATCATTGATTTTTGCCCCAGTTTATATGTTTTTCAATTCTCATTTTACTAAAATCTAAACTAAAAAGGCTCTAAGTAATACTAGGAGTAATTATATTGAAAGGAATTGACCCTACCTTGTCAAAATTTAATATTTACTCTCTGTTGTTCATCATAAGCAAAAAAAAAAAAAATTGACAGTAACATATTTTTAATTATAAATAAATTTAACTATCCTCCTTTATATTTAATAAAGATTTACCAAAAATACCAGTAATTTAGCTTAGTTAATATTTTTAATAATGCTCTTACTTTTTTTTTAAGTAAAAGTGTACCTATATAAATTCAAATCGAAATTTTGTTACTTAAAATTTTACTCGTTAATCACTACAATAACATGTTAGGTGCAATAATAACTCTTATTGATTTTGGAGTCGAAAAGAGATCAAAGATAATTTTTAAAAATATAATTATCCTTTTGGTAGAATTTTAAATAATTAAACGAAGATAACTATTTTTTTTAAAATGTGAGGTATTTTTTTTTATATAATTGAAAACGGAAAGGAATGAGTATGTTCATATATGGTAAAATTTCAATATTTTAATGTTAATAAAGAAAAGTAAATATCAAATAATGTGCCATGTTATCAATTCGTGATGGTAAAATAACGTTAGAAACTATAATACTTACAAAAGACAAAGGGACTTAAGCACTCTATAAATAGTAAATAAAGAATTATTTAAACTATTAATTTATTTAAAGGTATTAAATGGATTTAAATAAAAAGATTTGGAACCATACATGTCATATTTCAATATTTTAATGTTCATTAAGAAAAGTAAATAGCAGATCCAAACATGTTCTTTTTTTCCTTTCCTTTTCTTTATTTTTTTATATTTAAAGGGGTATTAAAGTCCAAGATCTAAACATATTCTATTAATAATATATCCGGTCGATCTATTTCCACTTATGTGAGTTAAAGCTAACGGTAAATAAAATTTAAATATTACAACTCATTTAATATTAAAAAACGATTTAAACAAAAGATTTGGAATAATCAATGAGAGTGGTATTAGTCATACAGCTCTAATGAGTGGGTATTCAGATTTAATTTTTGATTAATATACTTTTTTATATAAAAAATTTAACGAGAGTGTTCTGCAAATTACGGCTCTAATGAGAGAATTTGGGTAAAACTTAGTGTTATACTTTGATAATAAAGTAGAATGATACCAAGGAGAAAAAAATGGGAAAGATTTTTTATTTCTTGGGGAGCACCTTTCATGTATAACAGACGCTGTGTGCAAATAATTTAAAGTTTAACATTGCTATAGTTTATTTAATGTTGTAAATTCAACCGAAAAAGTCCTTGAAGAAAAACAAACCTAAAAGTAATGGAAAGTTTTTTATTTATTGGGTGCAATTTGGGGCGTTGAAAACTTATTCAAATCTAAACTAACTAAACCAAATCGAAAAAATCAAAAATTAAATAAACCAACGAGGAATAAATTCAATGGAGTGAAACTTTAAATCTCAAATTTGACAGGGGTCCAAGTGTCAACTACTTAGGTCAACTCTCATAATTGGCATGGAATGTAAAATTTTAAGACTCAACAATCTTTTTATGCTTATTGGTATTTTTAAAGCTAGTAGTAATTTTTTTTTATTATGTGTAGTATCATATATGTTAAACATATAATGATAAAAGCCTTTAAGATCATATATTTTGCGACTATCAAGACTATTGTTAATTTAGATAAACACTATCATTAAATATGATTTTTTTAGTAAAGTGCATTCAAGACAAATTTCAGAGGGCCACATTAAAATAAGCCCAATCTTATATTAAAAAAATAAAGTATTTAATGAATTATAAACATCCACAATAGTAAAATTTTGTTATTAGATATAGAAAAACACTACAAGAACCTGTTGGAATTACGAGGAAAAATTCCCTCGCAAATCTCTTGCTAAACAATTTTGCGAAGGATTTGCGATGGATTAGCAAGAGTTTATTCTCTCGCAAGTTGGGAGTCGCAAATCAGCGACACAAGAAATCCGTCGTAATTCCCTCGTTAACAGTCGTCGTCATTTTGTCGTTATTCCCTCGCAACCTATTTTCAGGCCTTTTCATCACATCCCTCGCACACAGGTACATCACTATTGGCTCACTATTCCTTCGCTAGTTAGTTCGTCGCTAATCCTTCGCTAAGATTTTCATTGCTATTTCCTTGCTATTTCTTCGCTAACATTTTCCTAGCTAGACCCTCGTTATTCCGTCTCAATTGATCAGTTTAATTTCCTCACAAATTTATTGCAATTCCCTCGCAAACTTTTGAACAGAGTCCCCTCCCTTTCTTTCTAATCTTTGTTCATAACCTGGTATATACCTAATTCTATTCTATGATATTATAACTAATATTCTTAAATTACTCAATAAAGTTAACAATCAATATCAAAATATCACAATCGATATAAAAGTTTTTATAATAAAGTCTTGATATTAGAATCTTAAACATAAATAACCATACAAAAAGAAAACATGGTCTAATACATGTCTTACAAAAGATAAATCACATAATCAAAATAAACTAGTAGCATCATCATAACAATCTTGATCGAGTATCATCATGGCTAAATAAACTAGTAGCATCATCATAGCAATCTTGACCAAATATCATTATGGCTTGGGTGAATCTTGTGTCTGTGCCTAGGAGGTAGGCAATGCTATCTTCAAATACTGCATTATATCTGTATGCATTTTCGCCTGACCCTCTTTATGTGACTGCAACTCAACCTGGACTTGTTCCTTTACTGCTTGCACCTCCTCAGTATGTGCCCGTACCTCCATCAGGACTTATTCCTTTAATTATTCTTGCACCTTTGGCATCAAGGAGCTTATGGCAGTACTTATAGCTACAATTATGTCTTCATTCCTAAACAAGGCAAAACCTGTAGATAGACCTAAAACATTTGAATAGGAAGCTTGAGTAGAGCTATGGACACTAAAATCTAAGCTATGACCAAGGCTAACAATTCTGCCCTTCTTGTTTTGACTACTATTGGAACCAAAGATCAGAATCAACTTGAGTATGTTTTGAAGTGTCTTCTCCATATTTCTCAACCAAAGCACCTTCATATGATTCTTATCACAAAAACAAATCATTGACTTCTCAATAACATGAGAACAACACAACCAAAACAAGTAAATATCATAGAAATACTTAGAACAAAGTTCTTTGATATGTCAGAGACAAACTCCCCATTTTTCTTTTTATGAACTTTGACATAGACCTCATTATAAGAAACGGGACGCTTCAACTCAATCTCTTATGAACATGTATTTCAAATAAAAAAACCATTAATGAAAGAAGATCCTGCTTTAGATCCAAGAGTAAAGTAGTTAAAATTTTCAATAAGTTAATTAATTTCACAGAGTTAACAAGTATTCAAAAAAAAAACAAGTCAACAAGTCAAGCATGCTAAATTATGTTGTACGGGAAAAAGCTGTCAAGCATTTTTCTTTGAACGTAAACAAATGGTAATATAATATTATACTCAAGGTCACCACAAGTCTATAACCCAGCTATCAAATATCTAGCTACTAACATCATAAAACAAAAAATACAACTACTGAAAAACAAGTTTTCCTTGCCGGGTATTATATATAAATTTCCCCAACACTAGAAAATGAAATACCAATAAAGGAAAGCAAAATAATTAAACAACTAAACTTTATACATCCTATACACAAGCCAAGACTCTTGAAGGAAGGCTTTACAAAAATATGATTAATACCAAACCACCATATTCAACAATCTTTTATATTTCTGATTGTTTCACTGAAGTGCTCCTCCTATGGGAAGCAAAGAATAGAGAGCAAAAAAACATTAATGATTGAGGTACTATATTGCTTCTAGTAATGGTGGTAGTGGTGTTTTTTCCATCCCACAATTCCCAAATTGAATCTGATGGAAAGACATGATATAATCTGCAAAGATATATACGAACATTAGTAAAAGGCATGAAAATTATACCGGTATAGAATTTTCGAGAAGTTCGAGGAAAATACGAGACAAGTTTTATGGTCATCTAGGGGGCATTTAATATTTTGTGGCATGAAATTTTGTTGTGTTCCTAGACAAACTTATCTATCTCGTTATAGAAAAGTCTTTGATCTTTAGTAAGGAAATCCTAGCATACCTGATATTTGTGGGAAGTAATGGTGTAATGGTCTTTATTCCACCACAAAGAGAAAAGTTCTAAGCCATTAGGTCCTAGCTAGAAAGGAGAAGCTTCTATTCGACAATGCACTTTTACATAATCAGATTTGAACTTGATGGAGTCGAAATAGGGAACGAGACGGGATGGATGAGATTGAGTGACTTCTTTAGGACTCGAAAATATCTCTACAAATGAAAGAGGAGGAATTTTTAGTGTGGCTAAATTTTCAACAATATTTTTAATAGATTCATTAGAAGAAGGAAGTTCAACAGTTTTTGCAACATAATTTGAATCAGAGATATGATCACGGTTATCAGAAGAGGTGGTTAAAAGAGAGATTAATGGCGATTCTTAGTTCACTGAATCTTCATTTTATGGGGGGCAACTATTATGAACCAAGATCACGATCACATGAAACAATGTAATCATTCTTTAATATTACGACATCATAGTCTACTTGTATAAAATCTTAACGACATAAGAGGCAAAGTTACATGGTCATACACGTAAGTATAGCGAGATGCCTATCTAAGAGACCGCTGCCAAATGTGGGGACCACCACTGACAATAACTAGGTACCTAGGAATTTAAGCCTTGAGCCCATATCCAATAAAGGAACACAACACTAAACCTAATAACTTCACAATAATAAAATAATGAGAGGCCGAATGAAATAAGTATTTATTTATTATCGTATTTACTGCTAGTACACAATACTCACTTTAACATCGGAGTCCCTTTTGTAAGTACGCATCACAATGAACTTTTATTACATTGTTCAAAGGCTACTACAAAGAGAGAAGACCTAATACATATCATAGACCTTTATGTTATGAGTATTCCTTACAACAATAAAAAAAAATGTTTGAACTGAAAATATCTACGTTATAGCAATGCTTTTCTATTAAGTTTTTTTCACTCATTAAACTCTAACTTAAGAAATTTTACTTTATAAATATCGAATTTGTATCACTTAACCCTTACGGATAGGATACCCTTAAGTTTTGGAAGCCTTATATCATGTAACATTCATATTTTTTTTCACAAATTAAGCATAAATTATGTGTGTGTGGACCAGATACTATGATGATATGTTAATTAATCACTTTGAATAATAATAATAATAATAATAATAATAATAATAATAATAATAATAATAATAATAGTAATAATAATAGAATATCGTAACGCCTAAAAAGCTCGCGTTTCCTGTTCAAAAGTGGCGTACACGTCAATCCTCTTCCCTTTCTCATTATCTCTCAATATAATGCATTCCATTGAATTTGCATTTTGGTGGAGACTTCGATGATGGTTTTTTGAACATTGAAACATGTAAAATGGCAAACGAAAGAGACAAGTCCCAAACTTTTCTCTTAATTATTTTTAACCAACCAAACCTGTGAGATATAATTACTAGATAATTAAATTCTTTAAGGGTGTCGATAAAAATTTTAAAAATTTTAATCCTCAAAAAAAAAAAAAACTTATGTAATTTCTTTGTTTGTTCTGTTATTTTTTATTTGTTAAATAATGTGATATATATGTTGTTTGATATGTCATGTTAATTGTTGCATCACCACTTAATCAAATATGAGTATACAAGAATCAATAATAAAAAAAAAAACTAACCAAGATTTTCTAGAGTAAAATCCAAAATTTTAAAAATTGAAAGATTGTATAGAAAATTAAATCAAAACATGTATAAAATAAAATAAAAAATAAAAGGCATTTTCTTTATTGATGATTTGAATTTCTATACCTTATAATTTCAACTCACTTTTTTTTCTAATATTTCAACTCATTTTAATTAATAGTAAATACATTCTTAAGTTTTCACTTTAATTTGTTGCTTTAGTTTTTTATTTACGTTAAGAATATTTCATAATTGTCAGCAAAAAAACTTATCCGTTATAAGTCCATAATCGATAATAAAAGACTTACGGTTATTTCTAATCTCTAAGGATAAAGATTCATAGTCTATAGGGGAGTTCATGGGAAGAGTTACATTGATTCATAGTTTATAGGGAAGTTCGTAGGAAGAGTTACATTTGTCCTTCAATCGACGCTAAATATAATTCGGGCGAATTATTTAGACCTAAACCCAACTGTAGACTCAGAGAAACTCAAATATATATGAGTCCAATCAAGATCAGGTTAAATATGACAAGATCGGGTTGACGCGGACCGACAATTTAATATAAATATATTATAATAATCAAATATGATAATACTATGATTTTTAAATATAATTTACGGTTATCAGTTATTCGTGATAAAATTAATACTTAAGATTTTTTGTAAACGAATGAAAAAGTTAATACTATAATAATGTAATAGCATGTTTGAGTTTTGATAAAGTAATATTAATTTAAAAAAATAAATAATACATATATGAAAATATAAATTATTTTTGTTAATTCAAAAAAAAAGTAATTATTGATAAAAAAATTAATTAACTCCTTAATATTTAATAATTAAGAATTATATTATTAATACTAATATTTAAAAAAAAGTGTTAAGTAATAAAACCCAAAAATAAATCTGAACTCAACCCTAATTCAAATGTCAAACCAACAAATAAAACTCAAACTCAATTTTAAAACATTAAATTAAATAAAGAGTGTTAGACTGAACCCAAATAGTTGAATTAGCTTATTTTAATGGAGGCAAATCCTTTTTTTTTAATTTTTTTTTTCTTTTTGGTGAGGGCAAAATCATATTGTAACCACTTTTCTTCCTCGGAACAAAAGCTCTCTTTGTGTGTGGGTCCCACTCTCTAGCTATCCTCAACTGTCATGTACTATTCCTATTCTTCTTCGTGTCACCAAACAATATTGTAAACCTCTCTCTGCTTTCACTTTTCTTCTTCTTCCCACAATTCCAACCTTCACCGCTTTTCTTTTCTCTCTCTTTTCTTTCTTTCTTTTCACTTTTTCTCACTATTCAATCCCTACCCGTATCTGAATTATGCCTCAACAAATCGTGGGTCGGTGCTCAATTACCATTTTCTTCTCTTTTTTCGCTGTCATAGAGATGCCCAGTTGCAAAAGTTTTGATTTTTTTTGGCAATGAATTTCGCTGCCAACATTCTTCTGAGAGAATGATGATGTAATTGTAGTGTTTCGTGAAGAATTCTCCACCTGGTTCTTTTTAGTTTTGGTGAAATTGAGGTTCAGAGAGGCACAGTTTTTTTCAATTTCATTATTTTTCATCATAAGTAACTTCAGAGTTTTGAATTACAAGTTGGTGAGAATTTATTGAAGACTACTCTTCCTTTGTGCTATCTGGAATTTTGATGCTTCATGAATTGATCATGGAGGAATTTTGATTTGAGTCATTTGGCAGTGTTTTGGATAAGCTTTTTGTGTGAATGTGATGATCAAACTTTCTCAATAAGTTTGATTTGATAATTTATTATATTTTTTATTGGAAGAAAAAAAAAGGGGAATCAATGAGCTGTGATTTGTGACTTGTCAAACAAAAAAGCTGAATCCTTGGTTGTATTTACCCCAATTGGTCTTTTCTTTGTTAAGAAGATAGGAAGAAGAACAGAAAACTGGGATTTTCAGCTTTCTCTGTGAAACTTCAGAAATCAGATGGTCAATTTGATACCTTCCTCTTCAAAGGAAGCTAAAAATTCTTGAGATTCACACAATTGGGAAACTTGAGGGACTGAAATTGGAATTTTCATATGCTTCCTGTTCATTGGACTCATTAGCCTCATCTTTGTTTTTCTTTCCTTCACCATGTTGAGTCAAAAAGGCTCAGAATTGAAGGTACTATCTGCTAAATTGAAGCAATCTTATTTTCTTTGATTGTTAAGTTCTTGATGCATGACATAGTAACCTCTTAATTAGTTTTGGTTGCATAATCTACCAAATTGTTCAGCTCTTTGTTACATTCCTTAATTGGTAGCCACCAAATCTCTTTTTCTTATGATTGTTCAGTTTTGTCTTTTCTAACCCTAGTAGTTAGTGGATAAGGATCCCCTCCAGCTTTTGCGAAAATTGCGCTTACAGTTTCACCACAAAGTACGGTGCTTTGCTAGAGGTGATTAATTTATTTGAGTTGATTAGAACATGCATTAATCATTTCTAGCCAAGTATCAGTACTTTGCGGTAAAATTGCAAGTGCAATTCCGGCCAAAACTGGAGAGGATCCGCATCAAGTACATGATAGACATTGTTTTAATGATATTTGTGTTACTAGGTTCAAACTTCAAATCCTCTAAGAATGTAATTAGGTTCTATGCATGAGTTGATTTACCATAAAGTTTTACCCTAAAGAGATTATTTTTATGTGCATATATCTAGTCCTAAAGAGATTATTTTTATGTGCATATATCTACTCCATCATTTACCTCATTATTAGGGTGCTAATACTATGCATGAACTTTTTTGGTGGCATTTTAGGTAATTTGATGGGTTTTTTTGTTGGCTTTTAACTGCATTTATTCACTTAATGTTTTTGTTCATTTAACTGATTCTGCAATCTTACCTATCAAAGTTTTTAATGACTATAGGCAAAAGTAAGGCCAAGACTATCTTAGCATCCTTGGGGATAAGAAAAGACACAAAAGAGGAAAGAAAGGAGTCAATTGTGCTTCATTCATTATGGCAAAGAAGTCACAAAGACGCGCTATGCGGTACGAGAGAGATAAGTCAGGCTGTATGTGGGGTTTTATTAGCATGTTTGATTTTCGCCATGGACACCTTACTAGGAAGATGATCGCGGATAAGAGGCGAAGCAGCAAACATGCTGTTGGTAAGAATCGTGTTTAGCATCCATCTTTCAACAAAATTGACAACTATGCTTGTGCGAATGCAACAATATATCCGCTAAGATTTTCATTCTTCTATATGCTAAAGAAGTAACAAAATGAGTATGTACCTAGTAATTGTGCAGCGACAAATGTTGGAATGTCTAGAAATTTTCTGTAATGTTTTCTAGTTGAAATCTTTATTTAATAAAAAAATGTTTTTCCTGTCTTCAATGATTGTGGAATAAACTTGCCATCCTTGCAGCTGTAATGGTTTCATAGAAAAATTAATATTAATTACTGAAGTTCATGTGTGTACATTTTTTCATTGCAGGCACTATAAATTCTAACAAATTTGAGATGTTGAGTGATTTGGATGAAGCTTGTCAAGGAAATATTGTAAGTCTGTCATCCATATTGCTCATATGAAAAACTTGAATTTGAAACTTTAAAAAGTAAAAATTTGAAAAATTTTAGGTCTAGGTTATTAAAGTTAGGCTATTGATAAGAGAGAGTGCCTTTGCATTTATTTAAATTACTATATCATGAATATTTCAGGACAGTGGAGAGAGTAAAAGACCGACAGCGATAAGCACTGGTCAAAAGCCTAGTGTGAAGAAACTCATAGAAGAAGAGATGTTCATTGACCAAATTGCAAAGAAGGATACAAACAATGCTGATCTAGAATCAAAGGATTCCAGAATACGTCGTGAAGTCCTTGAGAAATTAGATTCCAAAAGAAAAAAGAAATCTTGCAAGAAAAGCCGCGATATGGACACCAATGATTTAAATTTGGATGCAACCTTGGAATCCGGAATATCACATAGTCAGCACTCAAGGAAGCCATCTAAAGATGATGCCGATCTGGATAAGATAATTGAAGAGTTTTTTCGTCTAAAAGATGCTTGTTCCAAGATGCATGGCACTGATGGAGAAGCAGAATTTCATGCACAATCAAACCGAAAGCGTGATATTTCTGAAAACAAAGCAAGAGACGTGATTCGTGAATTTGTGAATCAGATGATATTGAATGGCAAAGATATGGAAGAAGCTAGAGAGCTCCTTTGCTCTCATGAACTTATGGAAGCCCTTCAGCTTATAAGTTCAGATAAGGAATTGCTTCTCACACTTTTACAAAACCCAAATTCGCTTCTATCGAAATGTGTTCAAGAGTTTGTGAATTCTCAGGGGGAAAATCATAAAGAACATAGTTCTGTTACTGGTTCCAACTTTTCTGAAAAAGATCATGGAAATCCGGAACAAACTAGGGACATTGTCAACCACAAGAAGCACAACTTTTTCAGGAAGAAGGTGAAATCTCAATCAAAAACTCCAACAAATGACAATGGTAATACTGACATGTCAAATAGAATTGTTATTCTCAAGCCTGGATCGATGGACTCGCAAAATTCTGAAACCGGGATCAAACTTGCCTCGTACCTAGACTCTCATGATACTGTCAAATGCAACGGTCCTTCTGTGAGAGGTAATTCACATTTTTCTCTTACAGAGATAAAAAGGAAACTAAAGAATGCAATGGGAAGGGAGAGACACGGAAAACCCGAAGGATTCTCAGAAAGATACCCAGTTGAAGGTAAAAATAAGAGGCATAATGGCAAAACCATCGTTAAAGACAATGTTGGAATGAGATCTCCCAATAAAGATCACTTCTTCATCGAAAAAATTGCAAGACCTTCGGCCGGTGTTATGAAAGGAAACAAGACTGGTACGGTTAAAGATTCTGAGTTGACTGTGGAGCATGAAAATGGTACTTATCCCAAACAAAAGGCTTCTAACTTATACCTTGAGGCTAAGAAACATCTCAGCAAAATGGTTGGTGATGATGAAAAAATAGACTTGTCGAGTAGGCAGATTTCGAAAACCCTCGGGAGAATACTATCTCTTCCCGAGTACAACTTTTCTCCCCTTGGCAGCCCTGGAAGTGATTGGGAGCATCATGTTGTGACAGCGCAGAGAAGATTTTCTACTTCGGATAGAATTTTGGAAGCTAATAAGGATAACTTGTCTTCCAAACAAGAAACTTGTCATTTGGATCAGGAAACAGGCCATCCAGAGACACTGCCAAGCATTTGTGATGAAAGCTCTAATAATAAAGTGCAAGAAATTATGTCAGATTCGAATATCTCAAATGACGTTCGTCATGCTGAGAAAGCAGAAAGCGATTGTGCTGTCAGAGATGAGATAGTTGCTGAAGGTATCGCTGCGAAAATATATGATTATTTGTGATAGATGCTATCATAAACTCCGGTATGTGTATCTTTTATATATTCTGTTATTTATTTCTTAATTTGTGCAGGTGATGTAGAATCTGCAGCAGAAATAAACATTAAACAATCTTCCTCAGAAGAAGTTGACCTCAATTCAGGAAAGGAGGACCAAAGCTATGATATCTCAGAAAATCCTGATAGTGCAAGATGTTCACAATGTTTGAAGCAGGTGGTATCTCTGTTTCATAATTATACATAAATTGATTATGATGTTAAAAGTTTATTAAAATAAGTACTACCTCTGGTTCTTTTTATAAGAAATATATGACTAATTTTTATTTTATTTTTGTTCATATAACATATGACTAATTTCATGAAGGCCAACAAAACACATTTAACGATGTTCATTCTAATTAATAATGTGATAGAGCTGTTTTTTTTTTTTTTCAAAATGCTCATGTAGTTAATATATTCACTTTCATGGAAAGATGTGAGCACATTGTTACTATTTCATAATTAATTAACGGTAGAAAAAGGAAATTAATTTTTCTTAGCAACTAATATAACTGAAAGAGGTATTATGTTTCTTATAATTGGGACAAAATGAAAATCACTTTTTGTTTCTTATAAAAAGACCGGAGGTAGTATTCTCCAATACTTGTTTAATGTTGCAATTATATGTCTTTCTTTGTTAGAGTAACCCCTTATATTTGTTAACTTTCATCTAAACTATCATTTGTTCTTTCAACAGGATGTAACGGAAGAAAACAAACAATCATCTCCACTATCATCCCCTTCTCACTCATCCATATCTAAGAAAACTCAAGAGGTAGAAAGTGTCACAGATATTTCGGCGCGGCCAAGTCCCGTATCTGTTCTTGATATACCATTCTTAGAGGATGATGCTAGCTCTGGCTACCCCAGATTTCAACCTGGTAAGTATTGCTGTGATATATCAATGAGAACCTATCTAGCAATGTTCTTAAACAGTCAAACTCTCTCTTCGAAGACAATTATTTAAAAGTTGTATCTCACGGTTTTGTTACTACCTCTAACCGTATACTTAGGTAACGTTTGGCCTAGTTTATTTTTGGCTTAAAAGCTGCTTGTAAGTTTTAAGTTAAAACCTTCTGAAATAAAGTAGAAGTGTTCGAGAATTCGTCTTTGGCATAAAAGTAGCTTCTATAGTTAGCTTCTAGAGAAGCTCTTATTTTCAGCTTTCTCTCTTTAGTTCTTCGGGCTTCTCTAAAATTGTATTTGGTCTAGCTTCTGCTTTAAACGAGAGGAGAAGCCTCAAAAAAGTTAGGCCAAACACTTCTTTAATGAAGAAAAAATAAATACAGCGTGCTACACCAAGTTGCGAGCTCCACTAAATAACACTTCATGAAATTACTCTGGATATTAACCGTTTTCGTCATTAAACATCTTTGTTTTTTCCCATATTGTTGCCCTTTTCTTTCCAAGCAAAAGTTAGAATTGTTTTTAAGAGACCAACCAGAATAACATTTTGTAGCATACCTTGTTTTTAGTATATTAATTTTAACTTGGCATCACATTCATTCATGATTTTCAGTTGAAGAAGTACCAGTACAACCACTGCACATCAAATTTGAAGAACAAGATTCTTCACCAATCAATAGAGCAAAATGTTGTCATGAAGAAAGTGAATTGATATATGACTACATTAAAGCAATCCTGCAAGCCTCTGGATTAACAAGAGATCATTTGTGGACAAAATGCCTTTCTTCAGACAAGATACTAGATCCTTCCCTGTTCGATCAAGTCGAGTTCTCATCGAATCAACCTTGTCACGATAAGAAGCTCCTATACGACTGCATCAACGAAGTCCTCACAGAGGTTTGTTGGCGTTACTTTGGAGTCTCACCTTGTGTATCGTTCGCAAATCCTGGCATAAGGCCAACTCCGAATATGAACAAGGTTGTTCTCAAGGTATGGGAAGGATTATGCTGGCATTTCCTTCCCTTGCCACCACCACGTACATTGGACAAAATTGTTAGGAAAGAGTTGGAGAAAACCGGATCGTGGATGGACCTTCGGTTTGATGCCGAAACAGTTGGTTTTGAAATGGGTGAAGCCATCCTTGCAGAACTTATGGAAGATACAGTTGTTAACTGTGTAAGAATAAGTACACAAAGTGATGACTCTCAGCTTCAAATCGAATACGAGGGAAACAAGAACAGCAATGTGTAAAAGACAACTCACTACTTTTTTGGTTCATATAACCTAAATTCCTTTGAGATATTGAAGGGAAGTAAACAATATTGGAGGATAGAACTCGAATCCTCTCCATTTTGAGTGGAAACTCACTCTCAATCGTTCGATTAACAATCCAATGGTAGCCGACTGAGCAGTCGACAACGATATGTCGGCTATAAATCCACCGTTAGATTGTACGGACAATTGAGAATGAAAAAATGAAGGTACAACATTCGCCTAAAATGGAGAGGATCTGTGTTTCCCCATGGATATATGCATTTGAATTTTCTCTTGTTGGTTATGCATGACTTCTCCAATATTAAGTAGTCTCAAATAAGGGATCACAGAAGAAGTAAATAGGGCAACTTGAAAATACAAAATGATGCTTGTTTTCTTTACAATGACAAAGTAGTAAAAGTTCAACTCTGGGTGTGCTTCACTTCACCCAAGAGATTTTAGTTGTAGATTTTGTAGAGTTTGATAGGGTCATCATACTAGCTAGTCTGTTGTGATTTTGTTTGATAACATCAAGATCCTTACTTCTTTGTTCATTAGTTTTTTTTTCTTTGGTTAATCTGTTGTATGCCCAAGTGTGGAAATAATGAAGTGAAATGCTGCTGGCTCGAAAGAAACTACATTCAAATTTCTAGCATCCATTATCTTCATTCTTTCATTTATTCTTATACTTCTTTTACATCACTTTTTAGAGATGTTTTCTCAATTGTTGTGCTCTATACCTACAAATTCTTAGTGATATACCTAGATTTTAATTCTTAAGCGAGTTTTTAAGTTTACCTGTGTGTCAGTAAGTTTCTTCAGATTTAGAGTTAGATTCAAATCATTGATATGGTCAAAAATTGAGAATAGGTATAACTCTTTCCAATCAATTCCATAAATATACTCTTCCATTTTCTATTATACATAAAATTAACCAACTTCATATCCATTAAGAAAGTTAACCTCAGTTTAATTTTTTTACGAAAAATTATTCTTTTATTAAATTATTCTAATTATATTTATTATAAGAAGAGAAACATGTATACTAAAAATAAATAAATAAATTATTGAAGGTATTTCTGACAATTTTTCACTAAATATAATATAGGTATTGAACTTGATTATATCGCATAGTAGAAATTAAATTTCACTTATGAGGATTGAGAAGTGAGAAGCTCGACAATAACCCTAGAAACTAGAGAGAGAAAAGATTTTAAAATTCTAAATGCTTTAGTGGAAATTAAAATTCTTATTTTCTTGCTAAAAGAAATGCCCAGTTAAAATACTCTGAATTTCAAATTTTTATTTATTAACATCCAAACAAAGTAATTTCATTTATAAAATTTTAATTTCCTTAAAAAAAATACATAGAAGACAATCAAATCATGACATTAACACATCAAACAATATTTTATTTCAAAAACTATAAGGAAGTTGCTTTAGTCAGAATTGAGAGACAAATCATAGGCAACCCAAGGGCCGCAATTGCTTCAGTCAATTGATATTTAAAACATGACCAGTTATTTTTATTTTTATTTGGAATCCATACATGACCACTTATTGAGGTGATAACACTACACCTAGCATGTTTATCTGGAGGGTGCAGAGTAAAGTTTTGAGTAGGAACTCTAAGTTTGAACCCATTTAGAGTGCATTTCGCTTATTAAATAAAATAAAATAAAATAAAATTCAGATAACACTAGTTTACAGTACTCTGGTTGGAGTGTTAGGCAAATATAATCCATTTAAGACAACAAAATATTATCTCAGAATTGTTGGACAATTCTCTTCTAAAAGAGAATTCTGTTTAAAGAAAAACAAGTTCTGATATTACAATCAAATCTTCGAGCTGTACAAGAAAATCATTTACCATTTGGAATAAAGGCATGGGGATAGCATCAACTAAGTGATAGTGAAAACAAAAGCAAAACTATCAGTAACAAAAAGCTATCTATATTTTTTAGTTCTTTAACTGTTAGTCGGCAGAGAGCAGTGACAAAATTCTCCATGTCAGGTTACAGTGGATCATGACCTAGAAATATGACTGAGAACGGGACGTACTGCAGCTTTGAAGTCATCATAAAACCTCTGTTCCGAAAACCTCGTTGCACGTCTCCTTGCGGCAGCAGCCATCTCAAGTCTCTCCTTCTCTGGCATCCTTATAATTCTCAATATGGCTTCTGCATATTCTTCAACGGTGCAGGCAAGAAATCCTGTTTGTTGTCCATCTTCATCTAACACAATGTCCATTTTTGGGCCAGCAGAATTATGAGCTGACAAGCAAACGTTGCAAGAATAATTAAAACATGAAAAGGAAGCCAAGATAAAGAAAATAATGCATATTTATCTAAAGATGAAACTGCATATCACACCCACCAATTGGGATGGCACCAGCAGCCATGTATTCTACAACACTAATGCCAAAATGCTCATCTGTCATGGAATGGATGCCGGCAACAGCACCCCCTAAAAGTCCCACTAAATCTCTGCAGGTTAAGACAATGATCTATTCAATAATAGGACAAACAGTAATAAAACTAAGGTTCTAAAAGTACAAATGTAACCTAGAGCAATTGATTGACAACCGGAAAAATGAATTGGATACGGTAGAACTAAAAAAGCCCTTGAAACTAGTTCTTCGAAATTGTGAATTGCCTTTGAAATTACTGAGTATAAATCTTATATAATTTGTCAGAATATTAAGGATCAAGGAAATTATACGATAGATCTAAAAGGCCAAGATGCTTAATAGAGGAAGAAAGGCAATATTAGAGAAAGAAGAAATGCAGTCGAAGGCAGGGGTAGTTTCAACTTTAAGTTAAAATTGTATGCTCTTCTAAGTAGCAGATAAAATGTTGTAGTAAGAAGGCCTGACCGAATGAGCAAAGTGAAGAGAACCAAGGAGAAAATACAACATGACTAAGATGCAAAACTATAAGAGGATAGTTTAGCTTTGATATGACCTACGTGGAACAAAGAATTCATAAAATTCTAATTACTTTATCAATGACTTCTCTACCCTAATTCAAATATTTAGATTAAGGATCCCAAATTGTTTTCAGAAAGTATAAATATTGATTATGTCCCTACTTCTCCCCAAGATAACTAATGACAAAAAAACAATTCGGCAAAACAGATTAAAATGCCAGTAATGATGCATAACTAATTGCTGCTTTTTATAGAGCTAAATCAAGATGGAAAAAGATGCCTGATCATCAGGCTAAAGAAAATGTTCTTTCTATTTTCTAAGCAAAATGTTGATAAAACGTCCTAAATCAAATGTCAGATCAACTTTATTCTTGTGTTTGATTTAATGTTACTCAAGTAGTTATTATTATTGTTATTAACGGTTGAAGTCATTTGAATAGTTTATGATGAAGTTGCTTGTTTTCTTTCATTTTAACTGAATTTTTTACTAAGTTCCTTTTTTTTGGGGTAAATTACTATGTTCCTTTTTGTTTCAATACAACGGATTGAATTTCGGGTCTGTTGATGACATGAATGGGAAAAGTTCATAAACATGAGAGGAACGTAAATTCCAGCTAGTCATCATTGCTTAAGCTACTAAATTTCACTGATCAAGTGTGCACTGGGAGAGTTTCACTCCTTCTGGACACCACTGCTAAGGTGCCCAAAGCCATCAGTTCAAGCTGTGACAAGGAAGAGGATCAGTTATTAAACTTTTTTTTTCATATTGCATGCCTAAGTGAGTGGTCTGAAAGCCACTTCTTCGTAGTGGAGTAGTCTAAAGAGCTATTTTATGGTATATACAGAAAAATTAAGAAAAGGGACTAGTAGTAATAGATCTAAAGAGGAAAAGACAAGCACAAGAGTTCTGGAAATTTCCTTTCATTTCTTCTTTCTCTACCATGTCTAGCTAAGATGTTATTTTAATTTGAATGATGTAATCAATCTTTTGTAGACAATCTATGTTTCTTGTTGAGTTTAATATCACTACTGAATGCTTTCTAATTTCTATGACTTGACCACTCTTAAATTGTTTTGATGTTCACGTATGAAATGGAAATTGATGCATATTCTTGCTCTTTATGATAATCACCAATAAGCTCGGCTAAATCTACGAGGAGAGGAATCTATTTCTGTTGTTGTGCCTGACGAATTCCTTTTACAGTCTAGGTGTTTTCTCTTCGGATTAGACTAATGGATCAGTTAACTCCATAGTTATCAGACTCGGATAGCGTCGCGTAGCGACTGGCCCCCAAAATGCTATGGCGGGATGGCCGTTATTGCGAAATTTAGGTATACTAAAATGACCAAATATGCTAAGTCATGTCGTACTAAAATAATTGCATTAAAATATTAAAATACTAAAAATTAAACACACTTTTATTGTTCATAATGAGTAATCATAATTCCATTGTGTATAATCACATCATAATTCCAGTTGGCTACACCATACTGGAACTGGTTGATGATGCTGGCAGAAGAAGCCATGGCAGTAGGTAAGTGCAAGAGAAAATGAAAAAACAGAACAGAGGGACAGAAAAAAAGAGCAGAGAGATGAAGCACGCCGGAAACACAATGGAAGTGTGCCGGAAACTGGCCTGAAACCGCTGGAAACGGTGGCTGAAGTAAGGCGCTGAAGCAAGGTATCCAAACGCCGCTGTTGCTTTTGGAAGAGAGAGAACAATTAAAAAAGAGGGTTTTTTTACTTTTTTTTAATAGGTGTAAACTTTAGTTTAAAAGATGGGAAGGGTAAAAAGTCGAAAATGCCTTTAATAAGTGACCCAAAACAATCACAATCACAAAAAACAAACCCCTAACCCGCGACAGTAAGCCCCAACCCGCAACTTGACCTGCGATTGCACCCGCACCAGCCGCTATCTCAAAACCGCAATCGCACCCCCACCATGGTGGAAGGGGGCTGCGACGAGACGCTTATTGCGGCTGCTATGAGCGCTATTAATGACCTAGGTTAACTCTAGAGAGCTACAAGAAGATTAATGCCCCAATTGAAGTATTAGTTAATTTTGGAAAATTTAACCATCAAGCTTGGACATAGGAGTTCAGATAAAGTGAAACTCAATTTTGTGTTCTGTTTTTTGTTTGATTATTTTCACTTACTCTTCAGTTAATTGTTGTTTGGAGCTTCATCTATCACAATATCATATAGTCCAAATACTATTAACTATACTTGGCAATTGACATTGATACGTCCCACACAGAAAACACAGTAATAGAGACAGTAAAATGAAGCAAAATAAAGGGGAATCAATATTATTGACTGAAATATGCAAAATACAGAGGAAGAAGATGAATTCTCCTACTGCCCAGGGCTATGCCCCTTTAGAGACCAAAATGGACTCCCCAGATAAACAAGGCAAAAGCTAAGAATGAAAAATATTCTCTCACTACAGTCCAATAAAACAGAAACGCACTCTCCCACTACCCATAACTATGATCATTCTCCCTAGCCAGCTCAGCAACCTTAACACATTTTTCCCTTTCTCACATAAACTTTCCATTCCCTTGGGGCAGTAGTCACCGTATGGGCCATTAGTTCCTGCGGCCCTTTCTCCATTTGGGCCCTATCAGAAATCCACAATCCTAGAGGGCGATTTTCTTTCTTAGTTTTATGTTACTTACTCAGTTTTATATCGAGGGAGAAAGATAATAGAGCATAAAATATTATATTGATAGTGATAAAGATGATACAATGTTATTGTATCTCATGACAATGCACTATCCTTATTTATAGGAATAATTCTAAGGAAATACGGAAACCAATCTTAAGAGATCCTAAGAGATATTAATATAATAAAGAAATTAATCCTAAAGGATTGTCGGGCAATATGTTAAGATATATTTCTCATATTTTAACAGTATACTTTCCAGAAAAGTAATTATACCTGAACTTCTCAGTACATTATTAAGCCTAAACTAATCAATAGCAGCTAGATCTAATATACATAAGCTTCAAACTTCAAAGCCAAGAAAATCTTTCAAGACAAGACATTTGAAATACTTTGAACTTCCACTGAACTTTCATAGTTAATCAATACATAATCCAATTGGCTACCCAAATATAATACTCCCTCCGTTTCAAAATATAAACACCTAGCCGCTTTTCACACAGCTTAAGAAAAGTAATTATTGCATTGATTTTGAAAAAAAATAATGAATCTATTACAACTTTACCCCTAAATAAATGTAACTCACTATCTTAGAAACTAACAATACTAGTAGTAGGTTACTTTAATAAATAAGGGTAAAGTTAGAAGAAATTAATAAATACACCTTATGTTTTGTATAGGTGCTTATAATATGAAACCTATCTATAAGTTTTGCTCTAGGTACTTATATTTTGAAACGGAAGGAGTAATAAACAACATTGCAACACCAAATTATCAATGTCTGAGTTAGCACTCAGCAATCGGCACAAGATCGACTGACAGTTATCATATGCCACAAATAGAGGAATAAATGGGATACATTCTACATAAAATATTTTAACTTTCTATTCTGAAGAGATTGTTTCTTATTTCTTATGATCATTTATAGAAAAGGATGTAAAGCCACTGGCACTAACCTGTATGTTATATTCTTGTAGAATTCCACATGTTCATTCACATTCAACTCAATTGCTTTCTCTTTTAACTTTTGAAGTCTTTCCTCATCTGATTTATTTCTACAGCTACCTACAATTTGGAGCTTCGGTTTAGGCAAGCTGGAACCCAATCTTTTAATGGCAGCCGAAAAAGCCTCAAGTTGGAGACCGTGAGCCTACAATGGAAAGAAACATGTAAACTTGGAGTAATCAACAACGGCCTGAATCAGCCGCCAAAAATGTTGTACTCCCATTCAAAAGATTGATACTCTGGTTGGAGTATGCCCACCTTCTCTGGACGAAATTGTGCAACAGATATTATTACAGGAGTTTCAACCGATCTTTCCAAGGGAAGCACCTGCCCATATGGCTTACCTGTTAGAATCCACCAGTGATTACCAAACTAGGTAAAACACGCATAAACATTATAGCATGTAAAATAGGGGACACATTGGGTGCTGGAGTTACATTCAAGTTTTCACAGAATGAACAAAAATAAGCTTTAAACAATTGGTAAATATGCTCCACAAGCAAAAATAGAAGAAAAGGACCATGAGAGCCTTCAATGCCACAAAGCAACATGAAAACCAGGATACTTATGAAGTGTGAGATAGGGACTTGACAATATACCAGCAACAATAATAGGGCAATAAAGAGCAGACTACAAACCTGGAGTCCTGAAGTATCACAAGGAGGATAGACTCGCTTAATACGATTTGGAATTCCCCAAAGCTTTTCGATGTGGGATTTGGTCCAAGATGAATTGACCATAGCCAGGTGTGCACAAGATCCTACAATCCCATACAAGCAGCTGAAGAATGTATAATAGATCATTTTGCACCAAGAAAGCCAAACGCTGCCAGAAAATAGCTGTCAGATTCCTCCAAAAAGGGGAAAAGATATAAAATAAAGTTTGCAACTTTATAATTGAAAAAGATTACAGTGCCAGAGCGTTTAACGGATTATATAATTTGTCTAAAAAATTGCTGTTAGCTCAGGAAGGCTAATGTAAAAGCATAGAGATAGACCATAAGGTTTCAGAACCCTATGTTGAAATTCTTGAGTTTAGTGCAAATTATAGCATAGAAGTGTGTATGTATGCATTAAAGGTTAAGGGCAAGTATGTGAAAGGAATCAGACAGTAAATAAGGTGAACTTGCACAGGTAAAAATTTCAACTTTGCCAAATTTCTATATCAAAATAAGTTAAAATTACATGCAGACCAGGAGCATAAGGTGCAACTACCTCTACATGAAGAACCAATGCCATCATTTATCATTAACAGGTGGAGAAAACTCACAGAGTATGACTTAAACAGTTAAACTAGAGGAGGCAAAAAATATGCAAAATCGAATAGTTAGAAATCAAACCTTTTTGCAATTAAGGCATCATTGTTATACATAGCACTGCGCTGACGAACACGAGACAACATGTCTGAACTGATTGTAGGGTAATGTGTGTAGCAAATAACTTTGCACCCAAACAACCGGGCAAGTGGATATGTAAAAGCATATCCACTTGTATCAAAATAATATAATGGGGTAAACTTGCACAAAGCTTCCCATGACAGGTATATAGAACCCAGACTTTGACCAATCATAGTAACGTGTGGATAAGTACTTGCTTCAATCCACTTTCTCTTGTACAAATGCACTACCTGAGAATTGTGGATAAAAGGACACTTTTATAATAGGTGCCAAAATAAGAGCTATTTACCATTGCAAAAATATTCGTTTACTTTATATAAAAAAAAATCGTCACATTTATCTTGTCTCATGGGTAAAATTCTCATTCTCTGATTCATAGAATAGAATGGGGTAAACTCATCGACATTGGTCCTGTCAACTCAGCACTTCGTCAGAGAATGGAGAATGAAACTTGATTTCATTGATCCTAATCAACTACTTTAACAGAGAAAAAAAAACACAGACACATACACAGAGAATGACTAATCTCACAGTTCATTGAACCCAATAGACCTTAACTGAACAAGGATTCCATAAAATAGTAAGTATTTAGAAGAGCTTATATGCAACTTAAGAAAAACAGTTTATAAGTCCCTATAAGTTTATTTTCAATTTATTTTTGTAAGCTTCATGGAGAAGCACCTATAAATAAGCTCTCATTTGGCACTAGCTTATTATATAAGTACTTAATTAAGCGATTTATCCAAACACATCATTAGTTGAATCTCTGTCTAGCTTAAACAAAGCCCCCTTCTTTGTGTTTTTACTGATATTCTCACATGTACTAAATATGCCAATGAATGCAGCAAGTATTCTGCTAACAGATTCCAGTACTTCCTATTTAGGTAAAGCTATCATCACAAGGGTCAATGTTTTGTAAATGAAAAAACAGAAACGCATAGACATAAAGATAAAATGAAAAAAAGACAGAGATGAGAGAGAATGAAGAAACGAAGGAACCTTAGGAGGAGAGAGAAGGGTGACGCCGAAGCGATCGAGTGCCCGAGCCGTCAAAGAGTGAGGGGTGGCGTCGTGATCTCCGGTGTAGACGACGCAGTCAAGGTTAGGGCACTCCTCTTGAATGGCTCTGACGGCGCACCACAGCACCCTTTCTCCGCCGCCGCCGTCGTTGGTGTACGGATGGAACCATCCCACTGCTCTGCTCCTCTTCCGCCTCCTATTCACGAAGAATCCCACAGTTATGGCAGCGATGATGACTGCAACGATGATCATCGTTGACGTCGAGCGTTGCAGATGCAGGTAGATAGGTATCAACAAAGTGTCTTTTGAAGTACGAAAATTCTTTTTTTTTTTCTTTACTTTAAATTAAATTTTATTTAAAACAATTGTAATTTTTTATTTTTGAATTTTAAGAGACAGTCAAAACATTTTTTCAATTTTATCTCCTACTAATACATTTTCTAATGGAGATGCGTTTAACTAGGTTCTTATGAATTAATTTATTATATTTTGTTAGGTCCCACGTGTATATATCACTTTATCAATTTAAGCACCAGAAATACTCTAATATAAATTCTTAAATAAGCACTTCGGATGGGCCCACGTGTATCAACAAATTAACTATTTCATATTTATTTTTTTTATTTTTAATACAAATTAGGCTTACTCTTTCTATAATAACCAAGTGTTAATTTAAGCAACTTTGCTAAGCATTCAATTTCACATCAGCATACTCCAAAGGAGATTGAGTGCTTCTCTGGAGTGCTTAAATTATAAGAACCCTTCTAAACATCCCATTGAAGATGGTCTAATGTACTCCATCTTTCTTGTCCGAATCATGGAGCTCAATTAGTGAACAGAGAACACGTAAAAACATATATACGTGAGTATTTGGTTTTAATTTCCTATTAATATATTTTTATATTAAAAAAAATACTCAGCATCTTTCTTTCACTAATTATATTTTTCCATTTCCTCTGTTTTAATTATACCTTTCAATCACTTCACCACTCAACTAATAATTAAATATTAAATAAGACTAATTTAGTTTATCCATAATAAATTTTACTACACTTAATAATTTCTTAATTGTATACAAAAATCTTAAAAAAACAAAACATACGAAAGTATAATTTTGACCCGACTTTTTAAACTAATATGGTTTTCTTACCCCAAATGTAAATTGGTTTACCTCACGCATTTAACATTAGGGCGAGTTTAGATTCAAATTTTGACTACGAACATAAAAATGGACTAGTTTTTAGCTATCAACTAGAAATATTATTGGTGCATACTAAAAAATGTAATAGATAAAGTTTTGAGGTTAAAAAACAATTACAAGAAACTTATATTTATTTTATCTATAGGAAATAAATGGAGGTCTAACTTATAACTTATTAAGGTATCGTTTCCTTCATTTTATTTTCCTTTTAAAAGTGACTTTTAAGTTGAAGCTACAAATCAGAGGCTTAAAAAAAATCGCAATTTCATCTTTCCTTCCTTAAAAAAAAAGTCACTTATAATTTCAACAGCTTATTAATATTTCTATTTGGTCCGGCTTTTACTTATAAATAGAAGATAAACTCAAAATAAGCCAAGTCAAACGGTGCCTAAATATGAGACTGTATCACTCTCTACTTATCAATCCATTTGTTTACCTCATGTTTGGTTTGGATGTTTCTCAACTCAAAATAAAAAATTAGGAAAATACAATTCATATTTAATAATAATAATAATAATAATAATAATAATAGTAATAATATATGATGATAACGATGGTTTTTCTAATTTATGCAAACTTGCAACATCAAAAGACTATAGATGTTTAATTTTTAAAAATAATAATAATAATAATAATGAACCTTACGATTCCAATATAATAAATGAATTATTTTTCTATAGAAAGACCTTCAAGCAATACATTCTTGTTGTTTTCATGTTTACACATTTTTTTTAAAAAACAAAATCATACAGAGTAAGAGAGAGTGTGATTCAAAGAGGATAGACTTGGTGATTTGGAAGACTATCAAGAAAAATGTTTCTCATACTCACACGGTTCTCATCCCACTCATTTACCATTTAGTTTTAACTTCTTTTGGAAAAAATAAATAAAGTGACTATTAAAAAGCCACTTAGCTGATGTGGAACGGTGATAAATTAGTGCTACCCTCTAACGTGAGTACTTGAACCGAGACTAGACTATCAAAGGCGCAAATGATTTAAAGAGAAGGTGTAAGGGTCAAGGTTTCATTGACATGGTTTACAATGGTATTTCTCAAACTTTCCAAATCATTATAGCCAAAGTAAGTTGTGGAAAACTTTTGCTAAAAGGGATCGTGTAAAGGATGTAGACATTTTTTCGTAAAAGTATCTGGCATCCCTGGTTTGGAGGTTCGTCTTGATCATATTCAGTTGGGATCCAAGTTACGTGAGAACGTAGCTCAATTTTGTCAGTAAGAGATTAAAGGAGTTCGAGCTTAAAAAATTATGCCTATGACTAATGTGTCTTCTAATATTGATGTTGTTCAAGGTAGGAAATTTGTAGATGTTGAGGAGGGTAAATGCTATCAGGTGTATCAATGAAACCCAGTTTGAGGACTCTAACTAAGGTTGAATAACTTGGTATCAGTTTTACTTAGTCCAAAAGAGGTTTTAGATAGGTTTCACAAAGCTTTCATATGGGAAATAATTAATGCGGGTTCGAGTTCATCTCTTCAAGCATGCTTCACGATGCGGGTTTGTTCTCTTTGAAGGTCACACCTATAGAAAAGTCTGGTCCTTCTAGAGCTGTTGAAAGGTGAGAGTTTTACTGGTTTGATATACATATGGTATTTTTGTGACACCCAACTACCTAAACCCCATTTAATTTAATTTATCATAATTTATTAACCATTAATTCAAATGTCAATAACTACTACCAAATATTTAACTAAAACATACCGAGTTCAAAAATAACAAATAATCATAACATACTCAATTGACTCAAATGTCAACGTCAGGTGATCATGTTCAATTTTTCCTTTCACGCAGCAAACTTCTGAATCCAACTAGTTCATAAATATATCAACCACGCAACATCGGATTACTCTTTTTCCTCGACTAGCTCCTCGTTTATAGTGATGTGGTCGTGTTGAGCTAAATATAATATTATAATTCATACAATCACAAAAACACAAAGAGGTAAGTAGTGTACACACAATAATATAGATAATAAACGTTATATTATTAAACCATTAATTGTCCTTATAAAATAAATTGGTGGGTATCCACTTACTCCAGGAGTATGTCTTAGAACACTTACACCGTTTAATATCTCTTCACCCACTTTGAATTTCAACAATCCAACCATTGAATATAAAATTCTTAATAGATAGATCAACCATATAAAATTTCACAAAAATTCAAGACTTGTTGATATTTCATCAATCTACTTCATTTTAACGAATAAAGCACTTTTTAAAACATAAGTAAATCTTGCCTACAAGATGACATATTTAGAGATGTTGAATTTTCTAAAATTTGATATACACAATTATCATGATAGCATCATGTAATTCAACGATTGGATTAGTGAAATTTAAAGTGAGTGAAGAGATATTAAGCGGAGTAAGTGTCCAAGACTTACTCTTGGAGTAAGTGGATCCCCACCCAAAATAAATATTTATTAATTTTTCGTACTCAATAAACCAAATATATGATTAGTGTCAATATACTTTTTTTTCTCTCTCTCTTTCTCTTTGTAGTAAACAAGTCTAGCCCCAATTTTAGACGGGAAAAAGTCCGCCAAAATTGTAGTAACTTACGTCACTTAACATGTAGTCAATCAACAATATTATTTCTCATCTATTCTAAGGACGTTTTAGACATTTTAAGCTATCTATTCAAAAGACCCATTTCAAATGTTTGTCTCTAGAACAGACTCGCGTTTAGTTGTTTAGATTTCCTGTGACTTTTTTCTGTGACAAAAATGCACGATCTTTTTCCTTCTTTTCTCTCACTGGATGCATAGGGTTTCTGCTTCCTCAATTCTTTCTTCTACCTCGCATGCTCCTCGCCGACAATCATAACGAAAACACTTCATTCCTTCTTCCTTTTTGTCTAATATGTGGCTTTGTGTTCCAATGTTGCTTAGAAACCCAAGAGCAAGGACTATCAAGCAGCTCTATGGAAGCTTTGCCAACATGAGGTGTTCTATGAGAGAGAGTTCATAAAATAATCCCCAAGATTCAGGTTCATTTTTCACCAGCGAAATCCTCATTAGATCAATTCCTCTTTGATTAAAGCCACCTTGTCTGGATTTAGCCCCAAATTGGGACGTTAGGGCTTCTTGCAACGTTTTAGTGGTCTCTCATGACAATGACCGTGCGGCAACAATGGCCCTACCTAGCCTCTTCAAAACCCTAATCACTCAACCGAAAGAAAAAGACTCCGCTATTAGTACCTCCATGAAGTCCTTCTTAATTCACCTCGATTCTTGTGTTCGCAGAGGCACTTCTCCGGTCATCTTTTTTTCAATCTCCGCCAAAACTTCAAGCAGTCACGCACAATCACCCATTGATGGATGAAGTTTTCGGTAATTTTCAAACTGCTTTAGAACCATATTCTATGGCATTTCCATTACATGGTTTTGTAGAAAACAATCTTGATTTTACCCAATTTCCTGTTCCCATTTCCATTGTGGCATTTTCTTTAGTATACATTCACTGTGAATAAATTTGGGGAGTCTACAAATTGTTTGATATTATGCTTGAGAAAGATGTTTTTCTCATTTTTGGATTGATTATAACTTGTTTGTTAAAATGACCAAGAGTCATGTACTTTTGTAATTATTTGGAATAGTTGATAACTCATGCCTCCTGAGATTTGGTAATAAATCATTCATCCTAATCTACACAAGTACCATTGGAGTTAATTTTGATATACCAACTTCTAAGGAATTGTCTTTTCTTACTCTTATGGGTTTGGCCAATTTTTCTTTGAACGAGTTTCTAGCTGCTTCTTCTGGTGTTGCTGTTGTGTTTTTCATACCAGATTTCACACATGTTGTCAATGAAGTAGTTGGATTATTGAGGCTTTTGAGTGTAGTTGGATTTTTCAAGGTCGTCATTCTTGTGGCGTGGAATCATTGGGTTGTGGCACTTAATGATGTTGCTCTGTTATGAGTGCTTTTTACTCGTGGCCACTTTAAATTAATTGACAAAGGAAATTACTTTTCCAATTCATTAGGAAGAGTTTTAGTATTGTGTCTTAGTTTGCATACTATGGTTGCATGGATTTGTTTAGTAGTGTTGGACTTGTCAAAGGATTGATGCTAAGAATTTTCACCAACAAAGTCTGCTCCCTTAGTTTCCAAGCTTCGGTGAATTCGGGGGCATATAAATGTGGGAGTCACAATCAATTTTCAACGGCCATATTCATTTGGAATTTCGGCTAATTTGGTAGAAGTTGGTTATTGATATGCTTTTGTTTCGTTTGGCGATGTATTTTTTTTTGTAGGATATACATTTGTAATATTGACTCCAAGCTAAAAGTATTGAGAATAATTTTAGCTTAAGGGGGGGCTAATAGAGTTCACATTAGTTAGATTAGTTCACTCTTAGTTAGTAGTTAGTTACACTATTAGTTAGGTTAATTTAGAGTATTAAACAAGCTTTGTGGTGGTTATATAAACCCACCTTCTCATTGTAATATCTCATCCTTTTCAATCTAATTCAATGAGTATTATGGTCAATTCTGAAGCTTATGCCCTCTCTCATTTCTTTGACTATGGTCATTGTTATGGCTATGGAGGCTATGAAGTTACTCTGATTTTCCTATTAATTGGCTCTTTAATTGTGGAATTGAATTGAAACTTCAAGGTAACCATAGTAGTACTTTAAATAATTGTCTTCAAAATGTCATTTGTTTTTATGAGTTTATATCTTTCATTTAGAATGCAGTTTAATTTTTTGTTTTATTAAGAATAGAGACTAATCTCCATTCCTTTTATAGTAATTCATAATACATATTAATTGAGTATTTCCTATCAATTAGAATGACTACGAACCTAGGGTATCACGCCATTCGGTTTGTTTGGGAACTACATTATTATCTGGATTTTAGAACTTCAAGGTAACCAAATCAAATTTCATGTAACAGGATATAGTTCATTTAATAATTACGAGTTGTTAATTTTTCTGCTTATGTTGAGACAAACTTTTTAGGTGTATTCACCACAAGAAAAACTCTGTTTACCGACCGAATTTTGCGATCGAAAATATCAAATTTTGCGACCGAAAAAAGAAACGACCAAATTTAAACACAGTTGCAACTGAAATTGTGACCAAATATGGGTGGTCGTAAATGAGTAGCAAAATCGGTCGTAAATGAAAAACTTTCTTGGTTCCAAAATGGCGTGTTTTTGAGACCATTTTTTGGGGTCACAAACCAACTAAATTTTTTTGCGACCAATTTGCGACCAAATATTTTAGTCGCAAATTATTTTTTAAAATATTAGTTTCTATTAAAGGTAGCTCGTGCCCTAATTCTTTAACATTAAAATACGAAAAAATAGTTTGATTTAGGAAATAAATTGATTAATGGATTGATGAACAATTTCAATAATGAAATGAAGCAAGTCATATCATTCATTTAAAATATGTAATCTAATCAAAACAATTTTTAAGAAAAAAAAACATAAGAAGAAAATTATTTTTGAAAATGAGTTAAAAGCATAGAAGTATTTGTCCGATCTCTTGATTAGTCATGTGAATTCTTTTATATTTATTTGTAAATTATTTAATTTATTTTATTCAATATGATATAATTTTCAAATTAATTCTGTATGTAATAAAATTACTTCCACTTTATAAAAAAGCAGTCAAGTTATTTAATTTTAAAATTAAATTTTTTGATTATTATAGATATATAAAAAAAATGAATTACTTTCATGTTTTGAAAAATCTAAACCCAGTCTTGAAAATAGTTTATTGGTGTATGATACTCATTACATCTACTCAAAATTTGACAAAATAATAATTAAGTATTTCTCTCATAGCATTTGCAATAATGGATTTTCAGCATCATTTAGGAAAACCTTTGAAGATTATATATATATATATATATATATATATATATATATATATTTATATGAAAGAGAACAAATCCCAACACTAAATAATGTACACATGTGAATAGTATACATGAATGGTTCTACTAAGATTTTTTTTATCAATAAAACAAACATCTTTTTTATTAAAAAGAACAAATCCCAAAACCAAATAATACACATACATAAATATAAATGCACTAGCAATAATAGAGAAACTAGAAAGTATAATAGTTGTTTTATAAGTCATAATATTGCAGGAGTCTACAAATTGTTTCATGTCTCTGCATGCATAAACTCACAATACCAATTACCAAAGAGGTTTACCAACAAAAACCTATCAAATTTAACTACTAACAGTAGCAACAACAATATTGGCAAAAACGTAAACGTAAGTGAAATCGGGAGGGGTACAAACTTGTAATTTAGTTACATGAGACATAAGATTTTATTAAAAAGAAAAAATTTATATTTAAATACACATATATATGCATGTAAATGACATAAATAACTAAAGAACCAATAAACCAAAAAGTATAATTGTTTTATTAGCCATAATATTGTAGAAGTCTACAAATTGTTTCATGCCTCTGCTGCATGCATAAGCTCACAATACCAATTATCAAAGAGGTTTGCCAACCAAAACATGTCAAATTTAATTGCTCACAGTAACACTAATGTTGGCAAAATCGTAAAAATAAGTGGAATCAGGAGGGGTACAAACTTGTAATTCATAAAATCGTAAGGTGAGGTGTAAGATTTTACTAAAAAGCAAAAAATATACATTTAAATACACGTATATATGCACGTTAAGTCACATAAATAACTAAAGATCCACTAAATCACAATTAAGATGTTATCAAACATAAAATACCATTACTAATTGCAACATATAGCAAGTTCACAAGCCATAATAACTAATAATAAGTGGATAAGTACCTAAAAAAATAAGTGATTAATAAGACAAAAATGAGTCAAAATGTCATAAAACACAGGTTCACAATCCATAAAGCCTAAATAGAAAGATAATCTAAACATATGACATTTAATCCAAGTAATTATTCAAGTTGTTATCCAAATCTATGCACTTGTCGACATATTAACAAAACAAGAAAGAACACGAATATAACACTTAACCGAGTGAAGAACATGAACATAACAGAGCCTCCCAACGGCTAGTGTAACACCCTAGTTTTCATAATCTAATAGTTTAACTTATTATAGACAAATAAGTGTGAAAATAACTAATAACTTCATTTATTACATGAATGGCTCAATTATACAATTTAAAACTAAATCCTTTGAACGTTTGAAAAAAATGAACATGAGACTTAGGTCAACCATACATTAGATCTCAACAAGATACCAAGTATGGCAATACCTAAAAGGTCCTGAGGCTTGAGTCATCCATGATACTGTCTCCTCGAGTCTTCTAATACTTGAAATACTATAACTATGAGCTATATGCAATACATATAAGTAAGTAACCTCTCGGTCAATAAATCACAGTGTGACCTACGTCCAGTTCTTCAAACGGCACCACGAAAAATCTTGTATTAATTATTCAAATCCAATACAAGCTAAAGAGCACTCTTAACCCTCAGATACCTTACCAATGTGAAAGAGCCTCAACTAAGATACCTCACCAATGTGCAAGAGTCTCAATTAGAGATACCTCACACTTAAATTTCTAAAAGGATACCTCACCTCCACTCAAGTGTTTGATCAAGGATTACAATAATTTAATGCTCTCAAGAGAGTAAATGACACAAGTTGAAGCACTTTTAAGTGATTAAGGTTTTTGTTAATTGATTGAACTAGGTTAAGAACACAAGAAAAACCTCTTAAGAGAACACAAACTCTTAGGATGGGCACAATAATGGCTCAAATGATTAAGTTGATGAAATATAAGTACAAGGAATCAAAGCTTTTTGGGAAAGAAAATGATGATAGAAAAGGTGTGTGCAAAAGGATGCGAATGTGTATTTAAAAGACCTTGAAATGATGTGATGAACAAGGTATTTTGCGCACACCATATTTGAATTGATATTTGAATATGAATACTCATTTAAATATAAGAGATCTTGCGCAACAAGATAGAGAAAAACACAACCTGATATCGAAGATATTCAAATATTGTGGTAAATTTTCAATTTTTCAAAAAGAAGGAGACAGATATTCGAATAGGTATTTGAATATATCAAGGAAAATAGACGTTAGAGCTCAACACAAACTTAATATTCGAATATAACTAAGGATAAACCTTTTTAAGCATAATTTACTTAGAGAAACCCTTTTACAAACAAACTTAAAACAAGATTAAGACCTTTTTAAAACACATTTTTATCAAAAAACGATTAAGACATAGTTCAATGAATTTAGGAAGGTCTTAATCAAATTTACATAAATTGAAAGCCTAAGTTCTATATATATACACTTATCTTTGTAGCCTTCTTGGACTTGGCTCTTATGTCGCTTGACATCGTTTGTTTTGCTAGGTATCAATTGTTGTGAAATCACCAAAATCTCAAATTAGTGCTAATGGTAGAATTTGCATCCACATTAATTACATCCTTTGGTAAGTAAACAACCGCTACCTATAGAATGAGAGACCAAAATTGCCTTATTGCACATATAACCTTAGTGCATGCCTGTAACAAAATTTTGACAAAAATACCACTTTGCTGCCATTGTACATGTGTAGGTCACTTAAGTATATACTATGTTGCCATAAAGCTTGATGACTAAAAAGCTTAACCCAAGGGAGACATATAGTTGTCAAATATCATATTGAACTTTTTTATTTTTTTGTGCATCTTTTATTTAAGGGGCTCCATTGATCAATACAGTTTAATACATGAGAGAAACTAAACTCATATATTTTGTTACTAAAAGCTTGCTATTCTTCAACCGTATTTCTAGTGATAACTTTCACAGGTTTTATTGTTGAAATGTTTTCACAATATGAATAAGTATCCGAAGCTTTTTCCATGGAATCCCAAATAAATAGCACGATATTTCCCCTGCATAATGAGTCATTTCAAGTGGCAAAACCACAAATGGATACATAATAATATTGGGATGGGATCAAGTATAATATCGGTATTGTTGCTAATGTTAAGGTTGCTGCTTTCGATGTTTGATTATGGGATGTTATTCAATCTTGGTGATCTGTGATCATCAATCAATCCCTTTTGATTTTTGACTTACCAACAATGTTTTTTGAGGTAATAAACCGTAACAAAGAGAGGAAATGTTTGTGCCCAAAGACGGCTAATTCAAATTCAAATGTATAAGTACAACTAAGTTTTGTTAAAAATCGGGAAATGTAAATTATAAGATCTGCATATGGCTATTGAGGCATGAATTGACAGCTCCATGCCCCTTTTCTCTTTCTAAAGAATTCAATGTTTGTATTAATAATATGGTTTTTGAATAACTACTATACTCCAATTGTAGTCTTCTAGTCTTGATCACGCACATAATGTTGACAAACATGAGGAGTATCGCGCCCTAACAGACTGATCCATTTTGCCGACTATATCGAGTATCACGCACTAGCGAACACAACTTGTGAACTCCTCTAGTTATAACAAGTACTTCAATTTTGTCAAGTCTCATTGCTTCTTACATGCTTCCATCGAACAATATATCTACCAAACTTCTTGCATCTAATCCAAAAATTACATGAGATAGAAGCATGTTGGCATCGAATATCACTTCATTTGGAAATATATGCCTTCATTAAATTGCTTCATGTCAAATCAGAACAATACGAATAGCTTGCTGACATTTTAATTGACAGTTTAACGAATAGCTTGCTATCAATTGTATTAGATATTAGAGTTAGTGTAACTCTATTAGAGTTGATTAGAATAATTGTCAAGATAGTTATTTTAGTTAAGATGTCAGGTTTCTCTTACACTTTCTGTTAATCCATGATAGTATATATATTATTTACACCTTGTAAATATTTAGTTGGACAATATAGTTGAATTTTCCTCCATATTGTGATATTTTGTGATTGATTGATCCGTGACAAATTTGGTATTATCTCGTTGCAAGTTTGAAACATAGTAAACTCCCCATAAATGAGTGAAGACTAGTTAGAGAAGTGACATACGTATACGTAGTAGTATAGGAAATATCCATGTATGGTTGTAAGACCTACATTTACTCTTCTCAGTCTCATATAAGAATGACCCCTCACTAGTAGTATAAGAATGTATCTAGATCAATAATGCTAGTGAAGGATCCTTAGTGTGTCGATATTCCTACAAAGCATTGGTTTCTTTTTAGGGAGGAGCTCTTGCTTCTTTAGGACTCGCTCGGTCACTTGGTTAAATGGTCGCTTTGAATGTCTTAGTCAAACTAGGCTTTTTAATAAAAAGGGTAGTATGAATCACGATTCTTAATGACTTATCTGCCCTATTCCCATCCTTACCCCTAACCATAATCCACAACTATGTCCCAATTGTTTAACTTTGTTGCTAGCCTACTATAACAACAAAAATAACATAAACACGCTACCTAAATCCATGCATATGATGCCACCACATGAAGTCTCTTTTGTCGTGACCTCGCCCACCATCACACTTACATTAATGGTCATTGTTCTCTTACTCCAACATCTTTATGGCACCACGAATCAATTATTATGATCTTTATCTTAAATTTCTTCTCATTTGCGAGCCCTAGCTTTTGTCATTTTTCCTTTAAGCGTTTTCATTTCTTTTATGTATCCTATGTTGAGGGAAAACTTACTTGAATATTTATCATTCTATTCAAATAAGTCCATTTAAGTTTTGAAGTCTTCCAACTTGAAATCCAAATATGAGCTAGTTCGAGTTGTGGTCTTTATACCTCACCCGACCAAATTTAAATTTTTTACTTTGTTTTGATTTGAAGTATGTTTGGATTAGATGTAATTAATTGTGAAAATAAGCTGTAAAAAAAAATCGATTGTCTGAGACATAATCGATTTTTGTTTTGATATATTTGTTATCAGAAGCGATTTTTAAGATAATTTTAAGCTCTAAAGAGCTAGTTTGAAACTTTTTGAAACAATGTCCAACTTTTAACTGAAGGAAAAAAAGTTTTTTCATTTGTTAAAAGAATAATCAAAAGCTTTTGTAAGTACAAAATATAACTATCAAACAGACATTAGAAAAAAATCTAATCCAAACACACCCTTGGATTATCTAAATTTATACGTCTATCTAAACCCTTCTTTTATTAACGTGTGACATGAGACAAGTTAAGTTATGCAATTCGATATATTATTAAAACATTAAAATGTAGAATTCACTAGATTGTTGAATTCTCAATAAATAGCTTTTGCAAACAATTGACCATTTTGTTCCCTCTAAAATTGTATGTGTTAACTTAACACTAAAGAAAATTGGCATAACTAATAATTTTGTCCTATAACTTATTTTGTTTGTTTCGATTTTGTTCTATACCTATTAAGAAAAATGCTAAAACCTCCTACAAATCTTCCTATCCACTTAATTTTACAATTGTCATCTATCTTCTACTAAGCATTTACTTTTTGAAATGATACATGGCAATTGTCAAATTAGGTGAGTAAGAGGATTTATAGGAGGATTTAGTATGAAGATATATCATTTCTCAACTATTAAATGCTTCAATTTATTCCTCTAACTCTTTTATGTCCAAGAAATTCGTTCTTTCGTTAGTTTCATTCTACACCATTACAGATGTAGTAGATGTCTTTACTGTTCATCTTCTTCTTCATCACGCACTATTCATCTTATTTGTTAGTCTTCTTCACTCCACCTCTATTCATCTTCTTCGTTACTCTTCTTTTTCCCCGATTCATCTTCAACTTTCCCATCTTTGGGTACACGAAAATAGATTAGAACTTCAACTTCAACATCTAAGCTTCATAAAATCAGAACCAGACCTAATCTCGAAACAAGCAGGCAAATACATCATCACCATTGTAACACCCTTAATTATTTCATAGAATATAATAGAAGAAAATACTTATGAATTAGGGAAAATCTTGTATTTATTTTGAAACCTTTAAAATAACCTCATCAAAATATATCAGAGGAAAGTCTTAATTTACAAATTATAATCTTAGAAGTCTTTAATAAATAATGTTTAAAATATGAAAATTTTTATGTGAAGATAAAATATTAGCTAAGACTCAGTACAACAAACTTGACTCAAGCTCCTTACCGTTAAGTTCACAGCGAAAATCCAAGGATTTCTTCTACTTGAATATGCTAGGAAATCCCAAACAATAAAAGCATGAGTAAAACTTAATGACAATAGTTTTTTTTATCAAAACAATTAAACTATAACATATCCACCTATAAATCAAGTGAAAGTTATGGAAAACACTCACTTCATAAATTACATACAACAATGTACGGTGATACCAAGCATATTACTCGTTACCCACCCGTTTTCAATAAAACATAGACGTAATTCTTTTTTTTTCTTTTGTCTTTTCACTTGTCAGTCTATTCCAGTAGTCTATCTTGCTAGATCTCATAGCAAAGGAGAGCATCCTCCCCTTTCAGTCTTTTAATCAATCGACCAAACAGTCTATTTTAGTCATTTACAGTTCTTTTCATTTTATAAAATTTTTTCACTATTTGTAACAATCTTTAACCGTCGGTTAACATATGATAAACAATTTTTCATACACACAATTAACATAAATAAGCAATCTGCATAATTCACCATCAATATCACATAAACATTTGTATGTTTATATCAATACAATCAAAATCATAAACACCCATGGAGTTTTATGTTATTATTCCTATTGTCACCTAACTACGCAAGTTGACTTTGATCATCATCTCCCTAAATTCATCCATCTACTAGCTACTATTAATGATGACTTTCCTTCTTTCTTTCTGTTCTCTCTTTCTTTTTTCTCACACTGTTTGTCTCATTTTATCTCTCTTTCTCTCCACGGCACCATGCAGCATAAAGAGAATAAAAATCTAACTTGACTATTTAAAAACTATCTCATGTACTATTCACTTTAAACTTACAACTATTATACCCTTATCATAATAATAATAATAATAAAGATTCAAGGGTATAATAATAACAACGAAACAATAATGGTATAAGAGTTGTTATTATTAACTCACAACTCACCATGCCGATCTTTTGTCTTTCCTTCTTTGGAGCTCCAACAGGTATCCTTTCTACCCTTGAATCTTTATTTAAACAGTTTCTTTGGGATGGGGTGAGGAAAGGAAAAAGATTTTTTGGGTGGCGGTGGAACGATATTTGTCATGAGAAAAGTGAGGGAGGCCTAGAAAATAGGAGATTGAAGCGGTTCAATGAAGCTTTATTAGGAAAATAGGTTTGACATTTGAGGATGGATCGTTCTGGGTTGTAGAATAGAGTGCTTTGTTCTAAATATTCTAGTTTAATGAATGGGGTAGGACAAGGGGTTCCTTAGTAGTTTGTTCGAATTGGTGGAAAGATATTATGTCACAAAGTGGGGGGTCTTCGTTGTGTAATAACATCGTTAGGAGGGTGGGGGATGGCATGAAATACTCGCTTTTGAGGGATGTTTGGATTGGTAATGCAACTATATGCTCAAGATATGAGAAGCTCTTTAAGGTATCTATTGATAAAGAGTCGTTGGTGGCGAATTTAATAGAGTTTTCGGTTGAGGGGGTGATTTGCAATGGCGTTTGGAGGAGGGGTTTGTTTGGGTGGGAGACAAATCTACTAATAGTGTTGTTGCAGGAATTGTAATCTGTAACATCCTCCTTAATAGCTTGTACAATTCATTTTTCTTTATAATATATATAGTATTTAATTTAAAGTTATTTATCAGAAATAGTGACAATTAGATAATAATTATTTCAAATAGTTAGATGTGGGTAAAATTTATAGTATTTTGGTTTTTGGTTGCAGAATATTATAATTAAGCTTTGATCAAAATAGTAGAATTTTCAAAGTTAGTTTGATATGTAAACTGGATTTAAATCTGTTTCTAAATCTTAGGAAATAAATTATATGTTATAAGCTGGTACAGAGACAATTAGAAAAAAATATGTTAAGGGCATTACAATGAATTATAGCTAATTATAGAATCATGTTTTATTGTTAAAAGATTCCTAGTTAGTTAAAAAATAATTTTAAGGCTTAGTCTTAGAGTAAATTAATAATTACTCTTAAAGACATAAGTATACCTTAAAAATAGTTATAGATTTCCAAAAATACTAGAAAAAATTACTATAGGCTAAGAATTATATTTAGAATTTATTAGTATAGTTAGATTGATTTAGATAGTAATATGTGGTGAATAAAAATTATGGTATAACAAAAACTAGAAATAGTACTATTACTATTATAATATTATATAATATAATTATTATACTATTTGAAAAGTGACTTAAGTCACCTAAGCTCATTATTGAGCTTCTTCTTCTCCAGAGACGAAGAAAGAAGGAAACGAGAGAGAAAGAGTTACTTCTTGTGGCTGGATGGTGTTCTTAATGTGATCGGTTCGTGACGGAGTAGTTAGGAGAAATATTCTACGCGTCGAGATCTTTAATTCTACTGGTTCAGATTTTCAAATAGATAACTTTCAGTATTTGCTTTGGACTGAGGTAGGGGCTTTACTGTTTTTTTTTTCTACTATTTTAAAAGTAGGATGTATATCTTTAAAACCTACTAGATGAATGAATTCTATTGGTAATTTATTTAAGTTGAATGGATAGTTTTTATTTTGTTAGTAGTACAGATTTTTACTATCTAGTTAAAATTAAAATTTTAAAACTTGTCCTATATTATTTTTAAGCTTATTGAAATGTTCATTATTAGTGACTTAATGAAATTTGTGTAAGAATAAAAGTTGTGGTTTACTGACACTATTCATACGCATATTTTACTATTCGTATGTGTATTTTACTATTCATACACGTATTTTACTATTTATACGTGTATTTTACTATTCATACAGTATTTATACAATATTCTATTATGTTATTACAGTTTATTAATACTTGTTATCTAAGTTGAAAAGCGTTGTAATCACTGTGGACGCCTAGTGACGAAGAGTTGTTTTGTGTACTAAGAATGATAATACGTAATACTCAGTCACAATGATTTGAGAAATGTTGGGGTGAAAGTGCCACGAGGCTAGAATATAGGATGACTAATGGAATGATATGTACCTGTGCCAACCCTAAGGCTAGCATGTGTTAGTTGCATATGGCTTAACACATGGCGAGAAAACAGGTCATTATCCAAGTAAATGTTCATTTGAGGAGATGGAGTGTAGAGGGACTCATTATCAGTTAGAGTCTGAGTGAAGTCCCCTTACACCAGGAACAGTTGTGTTTTGTGTTGGGCCGACCAGGACAGACTGTTACCAATAGGGCTTGTACACCCCTGATTTTTTTTCTCCAATAGAATGAAATTTGTAGAACATGCATCATGATAGAAATAGAATCTTGCATTATGTATTTGGTTATAGTTTGGATGAATTTACGATAATGTTAGTTGTTTGTTTGAATTGATTGACTTGTGCTTGAAATCGCAAGTAATAATAATTAGGTTGATTGTGATTAGTACTGTGTTTACGTTGATGGTGATTATTATATATGTATGTTTCATATGAGGAAAATATTTTGGTTTCTGGATTATTTTATTTTATAATAAAAAATAGTTTTGATTTCATATAACTCTGAAATCCTAAAATGTCATTAGTTATAAATGTGTTAGAAAATTACTGAGAATGTGAATTCTCACCCCGTTTATTTTCATGTGTATTCGTGGCTTTTAGATGGATAACTATTGAAACAGAAGAATGAAGAACTGAAAATGATAACTATTAGAAATTTACTGAATGGATGTATTATTTATGAGCTTTGTTTAGTATATCTTTTGAAGGAAATCGTGTATTAATTATCGACAATTGTATGTAAATTAGTTCTTTATAAAAAGAAGTTATAAGTTAGTATGATTTCAAGATTTGAAATCATGAATTGTTTTAAAATTATGGTATTTATATTATTTTCTTGAATAAGAAAGAAATTTAACATGTATAAAAGGAAGGTGTTACATAATCTATTACTTTGCAGGTTGATGTATAGGATCTTTGGTGGTGGAAAGTTGAAAGCTCGGGGATATACACTGTTAAGTCGGCTTATTCACTTATATCGTGGTTTGGTGAGCGCAAAGAGGACCCATTTTTTAAGAAGGTGTGGAAAGTGTCCATTCCAACAAAAGTTAAAGCATTTGGTTGGCAATTGGCTAAAGGTAAGCTTCATACTCGAGATAATCTCCTGAGGGGATCCTTGTACATAGCTTGTGGAGCGGATGTGGAGACGACTTCTCATATATTTTTGGATTGTAGTTATTTCTCCAAGGTTTGGTATGTTTTCATCGATAAGGTTGGGTCGAGCACAACATTTCATCATGATTGTATTAGCCATTTTTCGCAATTTGGTGGCATCTTGCCTCTTGAAAAAATAGATCGGAAGAAGTGGAAGGTCATTTGGTTTGTGATTATTTGGTTAGTGTGGTTGTTCCGAAACAAAATGATTTTTGATAACAAGGAGTTTAATTTGGAGGAACTCAGATCTTATTTTAGTTTAAAGTTGGTTTTGGCTTTCTGCTTGTTTGAAGTCACAAGCGTTTTCATATTATTATTGGTATTCAAACTTTGCGGCTAGCATATCGTCGAAGTCTGCGCATTGTCTTGGTTTGCATTAGTAGCAGCAAGTTCCTGTAAGTTTGGTGCATTGGTTGTTATTCTTGTAGACTTCTACATGGTGTTTAAGTGCTGGTCCATTGGCTGTGTTTGTTTCCTTTGAGTGTGGCCTGTAATTTTTTGTCTGCTAGAGTTGTTTTCTTTACATGTGGGCTTTATTTTTTTTGGGGGGGGGGGGCTTTATATCAAGTCTTTTATATCCCTTGAATTGTTCTTTTGTATTCCATGAGTATATCTAGTATTCGTTTTAATATCTTCATTCACCTTTAAAAAAAATCATATAAAAAAATTATATAACATTAATGTATTACTTAATAAAAGATAAAATAAAGAAGGCAAGAGCAATGCTATATCCTCCTAAAACATCCTCCTAAATATGCTCCTAATTACTAAGTGGGGAATGTATTTTATAGTTTCAAGAGAAAGACATTTAATTTTCTCCTTCAATACATACTTTAAAATGAATTAGGAGGATATTTAGGAGGATAAATCATTATTCAGAAGGCAAAGAAGCACATCAAGAAAATAATGTTACTTAAATTTATTACTTAATTACTTAATAAAAGGAAATTTGAGAACATCTAAGCCCGTTTATTTATGCTTATTTGGTAAAATAAGCATTTATTTTAATTAAAAAAAACCCTTTTATAAGTTTTTAGTATGTTTGTTTGTGCTTCTCAAAATAATCAGAAGTAGAAAATAATTAAGTTTCTGCTTATTTTGAGTGAGCTGCTTCTCAAAATGATCGACTGTAGTAGAAAAGAAAAGATTAAAAAAAGTGATTATTCTTATTTAAACAACTTATGGTTTTCATCTTAATCAATTAAAAAAAATCACTTCTCTACTTGTCATCAGAATCAATTATAACTTAATAAAAGGTATAAAAAGCACATAGAACACAAAACATAAAGTTACTTTATTTCTATTACTTAATACTTAATATAAGAAGGGATAAAGTTTTGTGTACACCACCAGTTGGTGTACACCATGTACATCAGATTTTTATGGTTAAATATAAAAAAAAATTAATATGTGCAATATTCTAGTAGTTAACAAATTAAATATGAAAAATAAAACACAACATTAATTATACATTAAATTTTTGTTTTTTCTAACAACTACTTTTTACCTTTAGTTTGTTAATCTGTGTAATATTACACAAGTTAAAAAAACTCATAAAAACAATATGTGATTAAATCAATATATAATTGGGTTAAATCATTACGTAGTAATTTAACCACATATTTTTTCACAGTTAACCACATAGAAATAGAAATATATGGTTAAAAATTAAGAATATGTGGTTAGATAATTATGTAATAATTAACTAAATCTTTTACTAATTTACCTAGATAATTGTTTATATATTTAATTGGGTATACATAGTGTACACAAAATGTTACTCATAAAAAAATAAGAAACACCAAAAAAATAACGTAACATTAATTTACTTAATAAAAGAAATAGAAAGCACATTGAAAAAATAACATAACATTAGTTTATTATTTAATAAAAGGAATAACAAGCACGTAGATAAAATTAGGGTTAAATATGTTTTTAGTCCCTAAACTTTCACTTGAATATGTTTTTAGTCCCTAAACTTTTAAAAGTACGTTTTTGGTCCCTAAACTATTCGACTTGTTTTGTTTCGGTCCTTCTGTTAATGTCCGTTAACTTTTATGTTGACGTGACAAACGACTTACACGTGTCAAATTTTTACTCGATCACGTGTCACATTTTTTAATAATTTAATTAATTAATTAAATTACTAAAATAAAAAAAGAAATTAAATTAAATTAAAAATAAAAAACCTAAAGATCTTTTCTCCCCTTCAACGCTCTTTTCTTTTTCTTTGTTAATCTCTTTCATTCATCTTCTTCATCATCTCATCTTCTTCTTCTTCTTTTGCTTTTCCTTCATCTACTCCTTTATCTTCTTCTTCATCATCATTTTCTTCTACATCATCTTCTTCTTCTTCCAATTAAATTTAAAAACTAAAAAAATAAAACCCTAAATACCTCTCTCAATCTCTTTATCGAATCTCTTCTCTTTCTGTCAAGTTGTTCTTCCATGTAGTATTACTTCCATTAAAACCCTTCTCGATCTTTTGCTTTTGAGTTGGTTTGGTATGATTTGCGAATTTTAGATTTTGATTTGGGGATTTAGGGTTCTTCTTCTTCTTATTCTTCTCTTCATCAATTTATGCTTCCATTAGTACTCTTCTCTTATATTTCTTGAGTTGGAGTTGTATGATTTATGCATTTGGATTTTTGATTTGAGGATTTGGATTTTCGATTTGGAATTTAGGTTTTTAATTTTCTCTTCTTCTACCTAGATTTTCGATTTGCTTTCTCCCATTTGAAATGAGTTTATGGATTTTATTGAATGGATTTATGAGTTTTGGGAATGGTTGTGGGATAGAGATGAGTTTTTGGGTTGGAGATGAAATTTTCTGAGTTGGGGGCAAGTTTTCTGGGTTTGGAGATGAAGATTTCTGGGGTGGAGGTGAGTTTTCTGGGTTTTGGAGATGAAATTTTTTGGGTTGGGGGTGAGTTTTCTGGGTTGGAGATGAAGTTTTCTGGGTTTGGGGATGAAGGTTTCTGGGTTGGAGGTGGGTTTTCTGGGTTGGGGGCGAGTTTTCTGGGATGGGGATGGAGTTTTCTAGGTTTGAGAATGAAGGTTTCTGGGTTGGAGATGAGTTCTCTGGGTTGGGGATGAAGTTTTCTGGGTTTGGGGATGAAGGTTTCTAGGATGGAGATGAATTTCTGGGTTGGGGATGAAGGTTTCTGGGTTGGGATGAAGATTTCTGATTTTTTTTATTTTTTATTTTTTTAAAATTTGAGAAATTTAAATAAAGAAAGTTAAAAAATTATATTGACGGAGTGAGTAAAAATTTAACGGAAGGACCAAAAACGAACTTTCGCTAAATTTTAGGGACTAAAAATATACTTTTTAAAGTTTGAGGACTAAAAACAGATTATCTCTAAAGTTCAGGGACCAAAAACATATTTAACCCAAAAAATTAACATAACATTAAGTTATTACTTAATAAAAAAATGAGTAGCATATAAAGAAAATAATGTTAGTTAAATTTATTACCTATTTTTTTCATATGCTAAAGTGTGTCTACACATGTTCAAACTGAGGACATCCCATCAGCCTTCCGACCAACCTATCAGATGCAAATTTATTACCTAATTACTTAATAAAAGGAATTTAAAGCACATAGAAAAAATAACAACATTAATTTATTACTTAATAAGAAGTACGCAGAAAAATAAATTAACGTTAATTATTAATTATTACTTAATAAAAGAAGGAATGAAGTTTTGTGTACACCACCGGTTTGCGTTCACCATGTACATAAGATTTTTATGGTTAAATATAAAAAAAATATGGTTAAATCTATATATAATTGAGTTAAATTATACTAGTACATAATAATTTAACCAAATAGATGATTGCGTAATAATTAACTAAATAATATACTAAATTAACTAGACAATTAAATTTATATATGATTCAGTTAAACCATTACGTAGTAATTTAACTAAATAAATAACTGCATAATAATTAACTAAATGATGTACATTAGTGTACACAAAATGCTACTCATAAAAGAAATAAAAAGCACTTAAAAAAAATAACATAACATTAATTTATTACTTAATAAAAGAAATAAGAAGCACCTAAAAGAAAATAAAGTTATTTTAATTTTTTTTTGGTACAAGTTTTTTTAAATTTATTACTTAATTACTTAGACTTTGTTTGACCCAGTTTTTTTTTTTAATGGTTTAAAAGCTACTTTTATGCCAAAACTGTAAATAAGAACTTTAAAAGAAGTTGAAAGTTGTTTGGCAATTTTAGGCGTGTTTGAATTAACTGTGAAAAATAATCGATTGTCTGAAACATTATAAGTTTTTGTTTGGGTATATTCATTATGAAAAACAATTTTTAAAATAATTTTTAGCTGCGAGAAGTGATCTTTTTAAAACAATGTCCAATTTTTAGTCGAAAGATCAAAAGTTTTTTTCTTTGTTAAAAAAAGAATAAAAAACTTTTATAAGTGCAAAATCAATCAATCCAAACATATGTTGCACTCAAAAATATCCAAACATGTCATTATGTTTTTTAACTTATAAGCTGCTTTTAAGGTAAAAGATATTTGTTTGATAAAGTGTTTTATGTAAAGTGTGAATGTAGAACAAAAAATAAGTTAGCCTTTTTTAAAAAAGAACTCTTAATTCTAGCTTTTGGCTTAAAAGCTATTTTAACCTTTTTTTTTCACAAAAAATAAGCAGCTTTGAATTTAAGAACTTATCTAAAAATTCTGTTTGGCCTAACTTTAGTTTTTAAGAGAAAAAGTTTTAAAAAAAAATTAAGCTAAATACTACCTTAATAAAAGGACTAAGAAGCACATAAAAAATAACATAACATTAATTTACTAAATAAAATGAATAATAAGCACATAGAAAAAATAACATAACGTTAATTTATTACTTAATTACTTAATAAACGAATAAATAAAGTTTTGTGTACACCACCGGTTGGTGTACATAATGTACATTAAATTTTTTTGGTTATATATAAAAAACATGTGGTTAAATTAATACATGATTGGGTTAAATCATTACGTAATAATTTAATCACATGTTATTTTACTGTTAACCACATATAATGTGATTAAAAGTATGTGGTTAGATAACTATGTAATAATTAATCAAATGATGTATTGATGTAACCGGATAACTGTTCATATTTAACCGGGTATACACCAACTAAGGATGACAAATCTTCCCGAACACAAGGATCCCAGCGGGAATTGCCCCAAATGGGGCCCCGATCTTGAGGAATTTTCCTTTTACGAGGATATGGACAAAATTTTCCCACAACACAAGAATGAGGATCGAAACGAGGATCACACTTCCTGCCTCCCCTTTACCTCGTGCATGCGGGGTTCAAGAATCCCCCGTGCACGTGGGGTTCAAGAATCATAATTAATAAAAGTATATTTGTAGTATTGAATGTTATACATTTTAATAACTAATTTTTATTTATGGATTGTTTATCGAAACTTTAGATATATATATATATATATATATATATATATATATATATATATATATATATATATATATATATATGGGTTCAAATGACACTGAGTTGTCAAAGTTAATAAATGACACCACACATAATTTTTTATAAAAAAAAAATTTCGCTGAACCAACCGATCAATTGGAAGCTTATATGAGGTAGATTAACTATGCAAAAATTTATCGGAATATTTTGCTTGAAAGTCTAATACATTATTTAAAATATAAGTAAATTTATTTCGTTAATTACATACCTACAAATTTTCAATTGTATGAATTTTAATATGGTTGATCTACCACATGTAAATTTTCAATTGATCAGTTGATCAGCAAAACTAATTTTTTATAAAAAGTTATTCACGATGTCATTTACTAACTTTCATATCTTGGTGTCATTTGAACCCAATATATATATATATATATAAGGGCTTTTAGGTATTTTTCTTTGTAGAAACCCTAAATCCCTAAATAAATAGAGACTAGAGAGGGTAAGGGTTTAGAGCGCCGTCTCACTCATTCACACTTTCACAGATTCACTCTTCCTTGCTCCATTCTTTGTTATTCTCTGCGCCTTTCTTCCGCTCTTCCAGTTCCACAGGACGTGAGGCTCCACCATCTCTCTCTTGGTCTCTCCCTCTCTCTCCCTATAATTTAATTTCTTGGATGTTTCTTTTTAAAATGTTTTCTTTGGATGAGATCCATGTTCTGAATGAAGATTCTATAATAATTTAGTATATTTTATGTAACTCAGTGTTTATAATTTTGACATGCTTGCTTAGTTTATGCAATTTTTAAACATTTATATTTTTTGCAATTTAAACATGCTTGCTTTAGTTACTTTGGTTCTATAAGTGTATTTGATTCTGCAATTTTTTATTTTTTAAAATTTTTAATGATAAATCGAGTATCCTACGAGGACCCACAGGGGAGCGGGGACAGAGAATAGGTGGGGGTGCGAGGATGGGGAGCGAGAGAGTACTCCCCATCCTGTGCAGGTGCCATCCCTAACACCAACCGCTGGTGAACACAATGCTACTCATAAAAAAAATAATAAGCACATAAAGAATATAACGTAACATTAATTTATTACTTAATTAAGAGTAACAATTTAATATTTATTAATTTTTTTTGGTAAAGTCAGTATTTATTACTTAATAAAAAGAATTTTCTTATAGAAACCCTAAATCCCTATATAAATAGAGACTAGAGAGGGTAAGAGTTTAGAGTGCCGTCTCACTCATTCATAGATTCACTTTTTCCTGCGCCACTCTTCTCAGTTTTCTTCTCGTTTGTTGTGGTTTTTTGTGCCTGGCTTCTGTTCTTTGTTATCCTCTGCGCCTTTCTTCCGTTTTCTAGCTCCATAAGATGTGAGGCTTCACCATCTCTCTTGGTCTCTCCCTCTCTCTATAATTTAATTTATTGGATTTTTTTCTTTTAAAATGTTTTTTTTGAAGGAGATCTAAATCCTCAATGAAGTTTCTATAGTGATTTAGTATATTTTCTGCAACTCAAAATGCATCTGATTTTGATATACTTGTTTAGTTTATGCAATTTAAACTTTGATATTTTCTGCAATTTAAGCATGTTTGCTTTAGTTACTTAGGTTCTGAAAGTTTATCTGATTGTACAATTTTTTATTGTATATTTTTAATTTTTAATGATAATTCAAGTATTTCACTAGAACTCATGTGGGAGTGGAGATGGGAAAAAACTCTTCCATAGCGGGGAGCATAGACAAAGACAAAGAGCACGTGGGATGTAGGGACGGGGAGTACTTCCCGCCCCATGCAAGTGCCATCCCTAACACCAACAGTTGGTGCACACACATAATTTAAATCATGTGTCCCCAAATTATATCCTCAATCGTGTCCTATAAATAGAATATCGTCATGTTATTAAAAAAATCTATTAGAAAATTAAAGATTAAAATTAAAGGAAATATTTTTAATGATGTGACGATATTATATTGGTGGGACATGATTGATGACATGATTTTGGGACATGTGATTTGAATCCCACACACAATGCTACTCATTAAAAAAATAAGAAACACAAAAGAAAAAATAAAGTAAGATTAATTTATTACTTAATTAAGAGTAATAACTTAATATTTACTATTTTTCTTGGTAAAATTAATATTTATTACTTAATAAGAAAAGAAGCACATAAAATGACATAAAATTAATTTATTAGTTAATTAAGAGTAATAATTTAATGCGAGCGCCATTCCTAACACCAACCGCTAGTGCACGCGCAATGCTACTCAATAAAGAAATAAGAAAAAAAAAAGTAAGATTAATTCATTACTTAATTAAGAGTAAAAACTTTAATACTTATTATTTTTTTTCTTGGTAAAATTAATATTTATTTATTTATTTATTACTTAATAAGAAAAATAAGCACATAAAAATGACATAACATTAATTTATTAGTTAATTAAGATTAAGAGTAATAATTTAATAATATAACTAGTAGATCCCTTCCCGTTCACCCTTTATTCCTACCAGCGGAAGCAACAACAGAGACATCATCGTCATCGTCATCACCACCGAAGAACTCAAAGAGTCAACATAGCTTCAGAATCAGACCCTTCCTGTTCCTCTTCGCAACCTGTCTTTCTCTCTTCTACTTTCTCTGTCTTCAGCCCTTCATCTTAAAGTTCCAAATTTTTTGTCTTCCCAGGTATGCCCCGACTCTGCTTTTAATAATCTTCATATCCGTTTCGCATTATTTCCGAAAAACCCCTCTTTTCGGAATTCTGAATCGGAAACCCTAGTTCCGAAGACCCCAAATTTCTCCTTCGCAAATAGCAATTGAAGCTAGGGGAAAAACATAAGGATTAGAAGTTCACGATTTCGCTCACCAAAACCCTAGTTTTGGATCTTGCTATGGAGTAAAAATTTTGTTGCTTTTTCTTGCATTAGGTTTGGTTTCTAGGTTTTTTCAATTACATGTTTTACCCCGTGCGAATAGCTTGGGTTTGACGTTAAGCTGATATTTGCAGACGATTAAGTTAGTGGGTTATATTCAAGTGTATCTCTTGCATTTGAGAAAGTTTCATTTGGTGCTCCAGTTAGTTCAGAGGGCAATATGAGCCACTAGGGTTTTTTGAGTTCGGAGGATAAACAGTTAAAATTAAAGGGTAGTTTATTTATTTATTTACCTCAATTGTGGACTATCTTATGGATCGGAAGTGATTTGATTAAATTTTGCTACTTCCAATTGTCAGTTGTAATTTATTGCTTTCGATATCGGTTGTAGTTATAATTCTGTCTACCACAAAATGATTGATCACAAGTTCATATTTTAGTTTGAAGAGCTTGGACTTCATATAGCTAGAACTTTCATTTTTTATTTCATTGGAATTCATCTCTGGAAAACTCTTGATGAAACTTTTGAACTTAAGAAGTTACAGTCCACCATAATATCTAGACATTGTATTAGAATATTTAGACATTGTATTTGCATTGTTTTAGAAGGAATTTCTAGACATATCTAATCCTTTTTCAATTATGCACCCTTTTTCTTTCCTTCATACTTTTTTTAATATGTTGTTTGTTTGCTTAATTGGCATTGGTTGGAAATGATTTTGGTGAATGGTGACACTTTTGATTGTGCAGTTTAGCTATTTCGGCTACTTGCAGTGGTTTGATGCTGATGGCAGTATGCTGGTTATAGTTGGGGGAAATGCAAAGGTATCATGCTGGCAGCTGCACTAGTGCAGTTAATAACAGTACAATAGGTGGGTCATCTGCCAGGGACACTGGGAGATCTGATTCATCTTCTTTGCCGGCTAACTTCCCTGTTAGTTCAAGGTAAGGGAACTTCTTCCTGATGCTGTCCCCATATACATATTGCCATTTTTTTCTTCTCAATGATTTCGACCATTGCATTCGAAATAATTATGGTTGCTTCATTTTCATTGTGTTCAGTTCTAATGTTATGAACTTCAAGAGTGTCCCTTGCCCCTGCTTACAACCAATCAAACATTGTTTTTCCTTTTATTATCTTTTCTACTAATCTATCTGCTTTTGATGTTCTACCTGGATGGTAAGATGGGCAAACAATATTAGGTTACATTCCATGCTCACAACTAGCTAAGGCTGAAAATTTTAGTTCTATGAGATTTGTTGACTACGGAGTTGAAAGGTTTTACTAGTTTGATTTTGTTTTTGTGTATAATGATTATGTTTGCATCTTATTTTTATTCTTCTAATTCTTCTAAAGTCGTTTTGTCTTTCTCATGAGTAATTGTTATACTAATATTGTTAGGAAAAAATTAATAACTATCCGTCTGAATGTGTTGACTTAGTAAATGAAGAAAATGTTGAAGTGATAATGCTAGTTTTTTCCTTATTAGTTTTTTAATTTAAAATCTGTATTTATTCTGAAAATTTAGCAAGTACTTATTTTGAATTGGTATTGTTAAAACTACTTTAATTTGAAAATTTAGCAAGTATTTATTCTGATAATGCTAGTGTCAAATTTGTTGGAATTGGTAAAACTACTTTTTTTGGAAGAGTGTATGCGGGAATCAACCTTCTATTTGTATGATTCTTCTGGAGAAAGGAAAAATGATATCTTGCTGCCATTTTTGAAATGATTAAAGACCCCCTGAAGTAATGTCCAAACCCAATTATTAAGGTGAAGCTAAAGGATCCTGGAACAAGTACATACCACTTTAAAATTGTCTCAATGATTATATTAGAAATTTAGAATAACAGTTCTTTTAGATAGAATAACAATAAATGAAATACCTTGAGCCTTTGTTTCTCTCAGAGTTATTGGAGAATTATCTAATTTGCGTTATGAGTTTGCGATCTTGGGGATTTGTTTTTCTTTTGAGAAAAGAAAATAAATACTTAAACTGTAGTCTAATTGATTGGATGAGTTTATTCATCTATTAATATGCACACACCCCCACAAATACTTGGTAATAGAAGGAATTCATTGAGACAGACAAAAAAACTAGAAATATGACAGAATCCTCCTCTAGAAGAGAACATAACTGAAAACAATCAAAAAAAAAGAAGAGAAAATCAATGAAATAGAGCTTCCTAATCCCTGGTTTGTTAGAGAAACCCCACTAAAAAGGCTAAGTACTGTATACCAAATAGATGACAAAGGCCTAATCTTCTTATTAAGTTATTAGTTATTCATAATCAAGTGATGAACCAAAGAAGCCTCGTTAGAATATGAGAATTCCGCTGCAACCAAATTCACTAAATTGTGGGATAGATTGCACACTGCCACAGAAATTTAGCCTTTTAATTACCTCTTGTAGACATGATAGTTAACTATTATTAGAGTCTCTCTTCAGTATTTTTTCTATTAAGTACAACAAATATTTGATCATAGAGGGAGCTTTGAATTTTCACAGGGATTTATCAAAAAGGAAACGAGATCTATTCAAACGGTTCTTTTATGTTTTGCAAGATACGGAAAACCATTGCTAGGTCCATTGAAACTGCATAAAAGAGTGTTTGAACTTCCAAATTAAGAACTATCATGATTCTCTCGTAAAATTAGAGAACAAGTGGGGCAAGTTCTGCAGAAGTTGGTTTAATCCTTCTCTTCTCTGAACCCCGCTTCTGTTTTGTTCTGTTAAGAATTTAAGATTTCTTTTTTTCTATTATTATAATATAATAATATAATGTTCTGTACTTTTTTTGAGTGATTCTACTATACAGTGCTTCTTTTTTCTTTTTTTTTTTTTAAGGGATGGATGCATTGCAGACATGCAGAGGATTTGTTTTAAAACTTTTAGGTGTTTTTTTTTTTTTTTTTAATAAATTCAATAAAAATTCAGTTACTTGACAGTGGCTTATATTGATATTGATATATATCTATATAAAGAACTACATTGGAGAGCACAGGTTGGGAGTTTTGTCTTGAACCATTTGGTTAACGATGGCATTTTAAATTCATATTTGATTGCCTTTTAAACATTGTATATTATCATTTGACCCTATGTTGGCAGAGTTTTTTGCTGTTTGATATTTGTTATTTAGTAATGAAGTGCATTTTTGTTATTATGCTAAGTCCAAAATTTTATGCTGTTAATCACTTTCAACACAATGTTTTTGTATTTGCAGGCGACAACCACAACCACAGTTAAACCCATACAAGTTGAAGTGTGACAAAGAACCCTTGAACTCTAGGTAGTTAGTCTTCATAATAAAATGTTTGATAACATGATTGCTTACTTTTAGTTCATAAATAACTATTAGGCTTTTTGAGGTTCAAAATTTTATGTATACTGTTTACGTTTAAGAAATTTGGATATATGATGTCTTACTCTTCGCCTCCTTGTTTATCAACTTCTGCTTTTTCTTGTTGTTACTTAGGTAGTTCAACTTTATAATAGAATGTTTGATGTTTGATAACATTATTCCTTACATAAATAACTATTAGGCTTTGTGAGGGTCAATGTTTCCAAATCCAATATACTGTTACATGTAAGAAATTTGGATGTATGATGTCCTACTCTTCTCCTTGTTTATCAACTGCTTTTGCTTGTTGTTGGGCCCAGAGAGTAGGGAACAAGAGTAGTTAAGTGGTTGGGGGCGGTTAAAGTTTTGAAGCGTAGGGAATTAGCGTTATAGTAGAAGAGGGGAATTTGTTAGTTTTGGAAACAGAGCAGTGGCTAAGCTGTAGAAAAGGAAATCCTTGGAAGGAGAATTTTCTGATATTTTCTGAGCTTCAACAAACTACCACAGATATTATCTTTTTCTCTCTAGTTTTCTAAGCTCTTTCTCTAGTAGGTTTGTAACATTACTGCTCTAAGCTACAAGGTGTTATTATCTTGTATATGTAATAATGTAAATATGAAATGCCATTTTTTATTCTCAGGCTTGGGGCACCAGACTTCCATCCCCAAACATCAAATTGCCCTGAGGAGACTCTGACCAGAGAGTATTTGCAATCTGGATATAAGGATACGGTTGAGGGACTTGAGGTATGTTTTTGTATTCTACTTTTATATTTATACCATTCAAGATATTGTAAAGTAGCTACTAAGTTAATGAACAATTGGGTTATGCCTCTCAGCTATCTTTTTGTTTATGATCTGAATATTTTATGTTGAACTTTAATTTGTTGTCGAAGCTATTATTGGTGGAATATTATACAAGTAAATATTCTTTATCTAGGAATGCAGTCTGTCGCAGACACATTACCTGACGTGACTATCATGATATTTTCATTACACAGAAAATGTGAATCAACTTGTGCTTTCTAATAGATTATTTTCAACATTCCAAACCAGCCCTTTTGTCTATTGAGTGTCTACTATTTCTTAACACTGCCTTCTTGTGTCTCTCAGGAAGCTAGAGAAATTTCACTTACCCAAGTTCCACATTTTAACAAGGCAACTGTTCTTAACTGCAAAGAGGTAATTGTCTTGTTTTAATTCTTTGTACCCTTTTTTATTTTATTTTGTTTTTACGGATATGTTCTGAATTTAATGCACATTTTTCATATTTATTTTGTATTTATTGGAAAGCTATGTGGATATTGGTTAACTTTGTAGTTTTTTTCTCTTCTTTGTAGGCCATTAAAAAACGTTTAAGGGCCATAAATGAATCTCGTGCTCAGAAGAGGAAGGTGATGATCTTTTCTTGTCTTTTTGTACAACTGTCCTTTTTGAACGTTATGCTTCTATAGTATATTCTTATCTGTGTGTTTTATTCTAGTTTATTCTTGATTTTCTGTGGACTACATACTCCCTCCGTTTTTTATTATAAGCAAGTTTTTTGAGAATCCTATGTTATTGATTATAAGCAAATTTAACTACTTTTGTTGCATTTAATAAGAAAATGTCTAAAATACCCCTAATAATTAATTTACTTGCTACTTGCAATAAACATGTTTCTCTCTAATAAATTTGATAGGGGTAATCTTGGAAAACAAGTTATTTTTTATCTGGAACTAAAAATATTAAATGAGGTTAACCAACATTTTTGATAAGTGTAAAATTAGTTATTTTTGCTTATAATCGAAAATGGAGGGATCTCATTTTGTTATGAAGGAATTTGATCTACATGGTAGTGTTCAATTTGACAGGCCGGTCAAGTATATGGCGTGGCTCTTTCAGGATCACAACTTGCTAGGTCTGGTGTTTTCCCTGAACTAAGGCCATGTGGTGAGGACTTCCGGAAAAAATGGATTGAGGTATACTCAGTGATAGCCATGCACCTTCTGTTTTCTTCTATGCGGATATAACAACTATGGTGCCTCATATTTGTTTCTGAGTAGTTGGTTGTAGTCTTGATTCGACTTGAGGTAGGACGTGAACGTGGAGGGTTGAATAGTCATGTTTGTATGTTGAATAGTTCTGTATAGGCTATAGCTCTTTATGAATGTACAAGAATCGTTACAAGTCACTATATCCAAATTTTTAGGCGTTGTATTGTTAAGGCTTATGTTTTCAATCCTTTTATATTCTTTAATATTTTCTTTTGATGATGCTGGTTGTTCTTGATGTCTTGGGATATCACTGATGCTAGCATGTCAGTAACTCGGTCATAATTTTTTATTGTAGGGATTATCTCAACCGCACAAGCGACTTCGCTCTTTGGTTGATCATGTTCCTCATGGTTATAAAAGGGCATCACTAATAGAGGTTCTTATCAGGAATAATGTTCCATTGCTGAGGGCCACCTGGTTTATAAAGGTTACTTACCTCAATCAGGTAAAGGATGCTTCATTTTTGTTATATTATCTGAGTTCCCATATTTTTTAATATTTGATGGTAGATTATGGTTGAACTTTTTGCAGGTTCGACCTGGTTCTGTTGGTATTTCTTCTGGGACTGCTGACAAAATTCAGCTGTCCCGTTCTGAGGTTTGGACCAAAGATGTTATCAATTACTTGCAAACTCTTGTGGATGATTTTTTCTTAAAAAATACTTCTCATGCTACTCTTCATAATCGAGAGAGACCCCCACAAATGCCTTATACTGGATCACTGCAGCAAAAAAGTGATCCATTATTATCTGCGTCTGATGGTGAAGAGCCATCCTTACATTTTAGATGGTGGTATGTTGTGCGGCTACTGCAATGGCATCATGCTGAAGGACTTCTTCTTCCTTCTCTTGTCATTGATTGGGTTCTGAATCAGCTACAGGTATTTACCTTTTACACCATTTCATTTATTAAATTTAATGTGCTTATGAAAATGCAAGTCTTTTGCTGATTCAAACCTTTTAAGGTTTTGATTCGTGATGCTTTTGTTCCTTTCAGGAAAAACAACTGTTTGAGGTGTGGCAGCTGTTATTGCCAATTATATATGGTTTTTTAGAAACTATTGTTCTATCTCAAACCTATGTACGCACTCTTGCTGGATTATCTCTCCGCGTCCTTCGTGATCCTGCTCCAGGTGGATCCGATCTCGTAGATAATTCAAGGAGGGCATATACAACTTACGCTCTAAGTGAGATGCTCCGATATTTAATACTTGCGGTTCCGGATACTTTTGTTGCTTTGGATTGCTTTCCTTTACCATCCTCTGTCATTTCACATATAATGAATGATGGGAATTTTGTACTGAAATCAACTGAAGCTGCAGGGAAGATAAAAAGTAGTTCAAATGATTTTGGTCACACTATTTTATGCATTCAGAAACATACAGAAGATCTTGCAAAGGCTGCTAATCCAGGCTATGTGGGTCACTGTTTGGCTAAAGTTGCAAATGCTTTGGATAAGTCTCTTGTGCTCGGTGATTTACGTGTGGCATATACACTTCTTTTTGAAAATCTTTGTGATAGAACTGTATGTGAAGGTTGGGTTGAGAAAGTCAGCCCTTGCTTGAGGTTATCATTGAAATGGTTTGGAATTGTAAATACCTCACTTATATACTCGGTGTTTTTCCTTTGTGAGTGGGCAACATGTGATTTCAGGGGTTTTCGTGCTGCCCCTCCAAGTGACATTAAGTTCACAGGTAGGAAAGATCATTCCCAAGTGCAGATAGCAGTTAGATTGTTGAAGATGAAGATGAGGAATGCAAAGGTTTTACGAAGACAAACAAATGAAAGCATTCACAAAGACAGTTATTTTGGAAAATATTCAAGTCAGTGTCATAATAACAATAATGTGGGTAATGCATCAAAATTGAGATCTAGTTCGAATTGTACAGACCGGGGTATCAGTTCACCAGCAATATTTGAAAGCCCTGGTCCTCTGCATGATATTATAGTCTGTTGGATTGATCAGCATGTGGTGCATAAAGGGGAAGGTTTCAAACGCGTACATCTATTTATAGTAGAACTTGTACGTGCAGGCATTTTTTACCCCTTGGCATATGTACGGCAGCTGATAGTTAGTGGGATCATGGATATGAATGTAAATGTGATTGACCATGAGCGACGGAAGAGACACTGTCGCATCCTAAAGCAGCTACGTGGTCACTTTATACGCGATGCTCTGGAAGAATTAGGTGTTGCTGAAGGGCCGCAGCTCATTGAAGCCTTGCAAATTTACTTGAATGAACGCCGCCTCATACTCAGAGGTCCTCTGAGTGAATTCGTTGATGCTGCCAGATGTACCGATACACCATGTGCTCTGAAGCAGAAACAATATCCAGCTTTGACAAAGGGTGGAGCTTCCACAATGTCAATTGATCAGCAGAGAACTGTTCCTGCTAACACGATATCTTCTAAAAACTCAAAGGATGATATTAACGTGGAAGAAGTGAAAGCAGCCATCTTAGTACTGTTACAGCTACCTAACAGTATGTCTAATTTGAGCACTACTGGATGTGATGGATCTGAAGGCAGTGTTAAAAAACGTATCTGGTCTCAGTTCAATAAGACTGATCCGGTGGAGGGCACACCTGGGTGTGAAGAATGCAGAAGAGCAAAGAAACAAAAGTTGAGTGATGAAAGAAGCTTATTTGTTCAAGGTTCTTCTCTAGTTCCTTCTGATGATGATGATACATGGTGGGTGAAGAAGGGGCTAAAATCCTCAGAGCCTCTAAAAGTAGATCAACCGCAAAAGTCAACCAAGCAGGCTACTAAGAGTCGGCAGAAGAATGTGCGCAAAACTCAAAGTCTTGCTCAACTAGCAGCTTCTAGAATTGAGGGTAGCCAAGGGGCATCAACCAGTCATGTGTGTGATAACAAGGTAAGCTGTCCTCACCATAGAACTGTTATGGATGGAGATGCTCTCAGATCTGTGGATAGCATCCAAACAAGTTGTTATGGAGATATTGTTTCCATTGGAAAAGCACTTAAGCAGCTTCGCGTTGTGGAGAGAAGGGTAATAGCAGGGTGGCTGTTGACCGTAGTTAAGCAGGTAGTTGAAGAAACAGAGAAGAATGTCGGTAAAGCTGGTCAGTTTGGCAGGTCTTATTCTACTGTGGATGATAGGAACTCAATACGGTGGAAACTCGGTGAAGATGAACTTTCTGCAATGCTTTACTTGATAGATATCTCTGATGATTTAGTATCAGCAGTCAAGTTCCTCCTTTGGTTGCTTCCAAAGGTTCTCAGTAGCTCTAATTCTACAATTCATACTGGGAGGAATCTTTTGATGCTGCCAAGGAATGTGGAAAACCAAGTTTGTGATGTGGGGGAGGCTTTTCTGTTATCGTCACTCAGAAGGTTTGCAGTTTCACTTTATTTTATTTATTTACTTTTTCTCATCACTGGGAATTTGATTTCATTTTGTTTCTTTTCATCATCATCATCATCTTAGCCTTTTCCCATTAGGTGGGTTGGCTATATGGATTATACAACACTATAATGATCTGTCCTGCATTAAGTCTAAAGTATAGGCCATTTACCTTTTATATTTTATTCCTTCTATCTGTTTATTTTCTCTTTCCCCCTTCTGACATTCCCTCCTAATTGACATGTTTGCTTCATTTTTTAAAAGCTTAGGGCCTGTTTACTTTGTTTTTTATTTTCTGTTTTTATTTATTATCTTTATGAGTAATTGTAATGCAAAACTATCACGTTGTTTTCATTTTATTTTTCGTTTTCAGAAATTTGTATAGAAAACTTTAAAAACAACCAAAACAAGTATAATATATTTTCAATGTTTTGTAAAATCTCTCCATCTTCTATTGCAAACTAAATACAAATACACTATTTTCTAGTACCTCTCCTCTCATTCTTTGAACTAAAGACACACACAAAATAGAAAATGAAAACACAAAATGAAAATACAAAGTAAACAGCCCCTTAGTACCTTTAAAATGTGCAATATAAATACTATGTATTTCAGCATTCTGTATTGAAGTGATTATTCTGAAGCTGTCTTCTGCATCGCATTTGATGCAGGTATGAGAACATTGTTGTTGCAGCAGACCTTATTCCTGAAGCTTTGTCATCTGCAATGGATCGTGCTGCCACTGTTCTTGCTTCTAGTGGAAGGATTTCAGGTTCAGGAGCCCTAGCTTTTACTCGGTATTTATTGAAAAAATACAGCAGTGTGGCCAGTGTCATTGAGTGGGAGGAAAATATTAAGTCAAAATATGATGCAAGACTTTCCTCCGAGCTCGAGTCTGGCAGGTCAGCAGATGGAGAGTTAGGGTTGCTTCTTGGAGTTCCTGCAGGGGTTGAGGATCCTGATGATTTTTTCCGTCAGAAAATAAGTGGTGGTCGGTTACCATCCAGAGTAGGTGCTGGCATGAGAGACATAGTGCAGCGTAATGTTGAAGATGCATTTCACTATCTTTTTGGAAAAGATAGAAAGGCGTTTGCTGCTGGTACACCAAAAGGCCCTGCTTTAGAAAAATGGGATAATGGATATCAAATTGCTCAACAAATAGTATTGGGTCTAATTGATTGCATAAGGCAAACTGGTGGTGCTGCTCAGGAAGGGGATCCCTCTTTGGTTGCTTCTGCCGTTTCTGCAATTGTTGGCAGTGTCGGTCCAACACTAGCTAAAATGCCTGATTTTTCGTCTAGTAATAATAATTCAAATGTATTGTCGGCAACAAGTTCATTGAACTATGCCAGATGCATTTTGCGCATGCATATAAACTGTCTGTGCCTGCTTAAGGAAGCCTTGGGAGATCGCCAAAGCCGTGTATTTGATATTGCTCTTGCAACTGAAGCTTCTACTGCTCTTGCTGCTGTCTTTGCTCCTAGTAAAGCATCCCGAGCTCAGTTTCAAATGTCTCCTGAAGCCCATGATACTAGTACCACTATTTCGAATGATATGGGAAGCAACGCTAATAAAATTGTGGTTCCAAAAACAACTAAAATTGCTGCTGCTGTTTCTGCACTTGTTGTTGGTGCAGTGATATCTGGTGTTACCAGCCTTGAAAGGATGGTAACCATTCTCAGGTTAAAGGATGGCCTTGACGTAGTACAATTTGTAAGAAGCGCGAGATCCAACTCAAATGGAAATGCTCGTTCAGCTGTGGCTTTTAAGGCGGACAATTCAATTGAAGTTCACGTCCATTGGTTTAGATTGCTAGTTGGAAACTGCAGATCCGTCTCTGAAGGATTAGTGGTAGAACTCTTGGGCGAACCATCTATTATGGCTCTTTCAAGGATGCAACGTATGCTGCCTCTACGTTTGGTCTTTCCACCTGCCTATTCAATATTTGCCTTTGTTAAGTGGTGGCCCTTCATTCTGAATGCTAATGTTGCAGTGCGTGAAGACATGAATCAACTTTATCAGTCTCTAACAGTGGCCATAACTGATGCAATAAAACATTTGCCTTTTCGAGATGTATGTTTTAGAGACTGTCAGGGTCTTTATGATCTTATGGTTGCAGATGCATGTGATACTGAATTTGCTACCTTGCTAGAGTTGAATGGCTCTGATATGCATTTGAAATCCATGGCATTTTTCCCTCTACGTTCTCGGCTTTTTCTGGATGCCATGATTGATTGTAAGATGCCTCAATCTATTTATACAAAGAATGATGGGAGCCGGATTTCTGGACATGGAGAGTCTAAAATTAAGCTTACCGATAGCGAGTCTAAGCTTCAGGATAAGCTTGTGAATATTTTGGACACCTTACAACCTGCAAAATTTCATTGGCAGTGGGTTTCACTCAGGTTGCTTTTAAATGAACAAGCCCTCATTGAAAAACTGGAGACACATGATGTATCTTTAGCTGATGCTATACGGCTGTCCTTCCCTGGTCCAGAGAAGGTTGCTGCTGCTGCTTCTGAGAATGAGAACAATTTTATTCAAATACTTCTCACAAGGTTACTGGTTAGACCTGATGCTGCACCCCTTTTTTCGGAGTTGGTTCATCTCTTTGGTAGGTCGCTGGAGGATTCGATGTTGCTGCAAGCAAAATGGTTTCTTGGAGGCCAGGATGTCCTCTTTGGTCGGAAGACCATTAGACAAAGGCTACATAACATTGCTGAGAGTAAAGGACTTTCTGTTAAGACCCAATTTTGGGAGCCATGGGGTTGGGTTAGTCCGTGTACTGATCCAGTGACCAGCAAAGCGGAGAAAAAGAAGTTTGAGACCACATCTATTGAAGAAGGAGAAGTAGTTGAAGAGGGAGTGGATGTGAAAAGGTCCCTCAAAGGGTCCTCTCAAGTTCTTGACTCTGAAGGCCCAAGCAGTGACCAGCAGCAAGTGACTGAGAGGGCTCTTGTTGAGTTGCTTCTTCCTTGCATTGATCGAAGCTCTGATGAATCTCGCAGTTCTTTTGCAAATGATTTGGTGAAACAGTTAAGTTATATTGAGCAACAAATAACTGCTGTGACAGGTGGAAATAAGCCAGTGGGAAGTACTCCTCCTGGAATTGAAGGTCAGACAAATAAAGTCAATAACCGCAAAAATTTGAGGGGTGGAAGCCCTGCATTAGCTAGACGACCAGCAGTTGCAACAGATTCTTCTCCACCATCTCCTGCTGCCCTGCGAAGTTCTATGTCATTACGTTTGCAATTACTCCTGAGGTTTCTTCCTATTATTTGCACTGACAGGTAATTGATACTTTGTGTAGATGGCTTTCTCATTCCAGGATATTTGCTGCACTAGAGTTATTTTTTCCCTCCGACTGGATGAATAACATGAGTTTCTTGTATTGGAGAGACTTTTTTTTAGCTTATTGCAATATTAAGGCCTATTTGGTTTGTATTTCCATATCCTGTTTTCATTATGTTTACTACTTTTTAAAATTTGTATAGAAAACTGAAAATGATAGGAAACAAGACAATTCTGTTATCAGTCATTTCCAGTTTTTCCTATACAAATTCTAGAAAACAGGAAATGGAAAAATGAAAACGCAAACCAGTCGGGCCCTTAGAATATTCACATTCTCAAAAATATAATTCTCTATCTGTGATGTTTGATCATGAGTTCAGATGCTGGCACTGTAGTGTTAGTTGGTTTCTTGCGTAAAAATGGATATGAGCATTAAATTTTGGGTGTTGGAATTTGGAGTTCAATTAAAACAACTAATTTATGGCTCTCTAAGAAGATAAACTGGAAATTTTTCATGGAGACACTTTTAGGTTTCTGTATGTGATGGAACTATTACATGCTACAATGTGAGACACAGTTTGTATTCCATATGTTGAATTTTGCAGGGAGCCATCTGTGAGGAACACGAGGAATTTTCTTGCCACTGTAATTCTTCGTCTCCTTGGTAGTCGGGTTGTCCATGAGGATGCAGATGTTGTGGTGAATGCTGTGTATTCTTTGCCGAGAAAAGAGTCGGATTCATCTGAAGCTGCTTCTGCTGCACACATGGATTCTTCTTGTGGGAGTTTGTTTGATCGTTTGTTGTTGGTTTTGCATGGGTTGTTGAGTAATCATCCTCCAATATGGCTTAGGCCGAAATCTATTTCGAAGACGACCAATGAACCTATGAGGGAATTTACTGGAATTGACAGAGAGTTATTGGAGACTTTACAGGTCTGATTTTTTAGCTTATTGATGTGTATATTTTTGGTCATTTAGCCTTGAATTATTAGAAGGGATTTTTGCTTTATTTGACGTTTGATTTAACCGTAATCTAAGTTGCCTTAAGAAACTGGTTGGAGCGGACAAAAGATCCAACAAAATATTTCTTTTGAAGTGATGGGGAGTTTCTTTAGCTGCACTGAAGTAAAATCTCTGGTATCTCTTCATAGGAGTCATAATTCAGTTAAAATATTTCTGTTAATTGGATAAGATGGCAATACCAGTAGTATCTCTTCTAGGCTGAAAAGCAATAACTTGGTGCTTTATAAAATCTTCTGGCTTCGCAACTGTTCGGAAGTATTGATACTTTGAAGTGTTTACCTTGCTGGTTTATTACTAAACCTTTTTGTCAGATGATGTTCTGAGTGCTCCGTCAACATCATCGAATTTTTATCTTTCATTGATACATGTGTGATAAATACTAAACTTCTATTCCTTTTATGATGCTTTTATATTTTGTCTGTGATGACATATTTGGTTATTGTATTATTATATATTATATATATGTTATGGTGCATCATGCCTAATCTTCAAGAAATTATGTATCCGTGTTGTACTGGTGTCACAACTGCTACTAAATCTTGGTAATTAGTCAATATTTAATTTTGTTACTAATTGGGAAATATGGAAAAATGATTTCATTCCTCCTAGTCTTGCTTATTTAATGGGTCTATTTTTTGATGCAGAATGAAATAGATCGTATGCAACTGCCAGACACTATCCGGTGGCGTATCCAAGCTGCGATGCCTATACTCCTTCCCTCTGTGCGGTGCTCTGTCTCATGCCAGCCTTCGTCTGTTTCAAACTCTGCTCTGGCTTGTCTTCAACCTATCAATACTAGTGCTGGGCTTACCTCAAGTAGCTCGAGCGCCCCTCAGAGGAGCCTGGTTCCATCAAGGGTTGCGGCCAATGTATCAGGAAAGTCTAAACAACAGGACAATGATTTGGAGATTGACCCTTGGACGCTTTTAGAAGATGGCGCTGGATCTTACCCTTCTGCCAGTAATACTGCTAGCATAGGAAGTAGCGACCTTGCTAATGTTCGAGCTGCCAGCTGGCTCAAGGGGGCTGTAAGGGTGAGAAGGACAGACCTTACTTATGTTGGTGCCGTGGATGATGACAGTTGAGTAACAGTATTTTTTATTGGTTTTGAATATGGCATGATTGGGCCGGTTCTGTTATGTACATTTTGATGCAAGAGTGGCATGTAAGATGTCATTCTATGCTTTCCCCTTTGCTGAAGGGAAGTTGGACTTTGTTGTGGGGGGGGGGGGGATTATTTTTGGGGGAAAACATGGATGAAGGGTTAGTTAGTTGGATTATGTCGTCTCAGAAGCTCATCTTCAATTTAAATTAACATGTTGATCACCCCAACCCTGAATTTTTGCACTTGCATGCATAATTCAGAGGTATGTTGTATATATAGGGATGATTGTTTCATTTTACCAATTGATCTGGGTAATATATCTCTCAAATGGTCTTGTAGCTGTTTCATGCTCATTTATGTGCACTGTCTATATTTCTTTTTTAGGAGCACACACAAGCGGAGTTTAACAATTTTCAAATTGATAAAATCCGGTGGACGAATTTTTCATCTCAAAGGAAAAAGGAAAGCCATTTTGATTGCATATTAGAAAAATTCTTATTCTTAATTCTCTTTGTTGCCTCAACTCTTTACATTAAGTTTTTATTTTGGACGAATTTTCCATCTCAAACGAAGTCCATTCTGATTGCCTATTAGAAAATCATTCCATTTTGGATCATTTTCTCTATTCAGGGAATGGAATTCTAAATTCTCATATGGTCAACCGAAATTTTCTTTTAAACCCTATTAAATAGTTTTTGTGGATTCTATCATTTCATCGATTTGAACTCATAGCGAACTAATGATTCTCCTTTTTGCCATTAAACTTTTTAATTAAAATCCTGGTAACACTTATAATTACCATTGTATTCCTAAAGCCCAATGCATCGGCCTTGATGAACCCTAATTTATTACCTCCTCTCCATGAACAATTTCTATTTCAACCCGTTGTAAAAAAGATTTTGTATCATAGGTTTTTGATATTCAACAACCCTTGTTAAAAAATAATTGCAGAAATAAAAACTTTTATCTATAGCAGCCACCCCCTCCCCTGTAGACAAAAAATGTGCTCATTCTAATATATGTCGCAGCTTTGAATAGATCATATATTAATTCTCTTTTGCTAAAAATACAGGAGAAAGACGTTTGTGCACCAATATCATCTCAGTCATAGTAGGTGACAATATAATTGGTTCTTTTAGCTACTTGAATATTTTCCAATTGTTTCGATCTGATTACAGTTATTGCTCCGGTTAACATAGTAGCTAAATAATCCCAACGTGTTACATAAGGCCGTATATCTTTTTTATTTCTGGCAATTTCTTACATCCCTTCGTGTAAGTAACCCTAAATTGGTTCAATTTTAATAACATCCTGACCATCTAAAGTAACAATAAATCAAAGATAGCCATGCATCACGGGTGATGAGAGGTGGATGGGATTAGCATCATCCCTATTGGGAGTGGCACCATTCTTTTTAGTATATAAATTTATGATTCTTACGTATAAAAATGATGGTGCCACTCCCAATAGAGATGGTGCTAATCCCATCCTCCGTGATGAGATCCATACAAATTATCAAGAGGCTTTTTCGTGTAGTTGTGACATTCATAGGTTTTTTCTCAATTCAATATTCCATGAATCGCTTAAAAGAAGTTCATAAAAATTAAGATCTAATGAGTCCAATAATAAAAAATAACTCGTGTCTATTCCTATCCTAAAAATAGCAATTTTAGAAAAAGAATTTTTTTATTTCTTATTCTTATTTTCTTATATTGAATTAATATGTGTTTCTATATAATGAAATATATGTCACTGTAGACAACTCTAGTTTTTTTATACTATTACAGGGGTGGATAGCATGGACGAAACCTGCTTCTTCTCCTTGGCAAAGAGAACTTTTATCATTCGACTATAGATGAAGTAGCAATTAATACAAAAGCAGCTAATTGAAAAATAATAAGTCACATTTCTAATCCTCCAATTTACTAACAACAGAACTAGACCAATAGTTTCATATCAAATATCTTTACCATAGATAAATAGATAATAAGGATATCAAGGTCATGTTCTATTAATTGGAATAAAAATAAAATAAAATTAATTTTTGGAGAGATGACTCTTGGTTGAGGATTGAGAGTGACACCATCTTTTTTAATATATAGATTCATGATTCTTATATATAAAAGGATGATAAGACTTCTAAAATTGAGTGGTCTCAATTCCTCCCACCCTTGATTGATAGCTCTGGTCTTAAAAATCAATATAGTTTGAAATAAACAATTATCAAGGATTCAAATATCCCTCTCTCTTTTTTTTTTGGAAAAAAAATATAAATGTGTCGATCTTTTTTGGGCTCGGCTATGACACCGACAAAAAAAAAAGATTAAATATAAATGTGTTGAAAAGAACCAAAAACGCCCCTTTTTTTAAAATAGAAAAATTCTGAAATAAATTATCTTTTTTTTAAGAAAGTATTCTTTTTTTTTTTTTTTCGAAATAGTTCAATTTATACACACAAGAAATATGCCAATTTTTCAACTTTTTTTTTTTTCAATTTCTCATGGAGTCAAATTCTCGTCAATACGAATTAAGGAAATGAACTCATGTCCTAACTCCTAACTCTTACTTTGATGTCCACGTGATGTCTTTTATGAAGGTCCTGAATGTGTGGTAATTTATGAAGACCTCCCTGTAGCTAATTCTATCAACTACTTTCATTTATGTTCGAACCAAACCTCTCTATCACCCACCTATCTTCATTGATTAACCTACCAAATCCCGATTAACACTCCTTAGTACCAAGTCCACCCTAATAACTCCTATTGGGCCACATGTTTCCTCTCCGGCCCAATTAACCCTCCTTAGTACCAAGTCCACCCTAACAATGCCTATTGGGCAACACGTTCCCTCTCCGGCCCAATGATGTATAGTGGAAGGGATTAGCACCATCTCTATTGGGAGTGGCATCATCATTTTTAATATATAGATTTATGATTCTTATATATAAAGGGATGATGAGATTTCTAAATTTGGGTGGTTTCAATCCCTCCCACCATGATGTATTATTATACTATCTCCAGTCCTTTTTTATAAGACCCCTAACTAATTCACAAGGATTAATAAAAAATAGTTAAGTTGGTTAGAGTTATTAATTTTGTTTATAGTTTATATTAGTTTTCTCATATTACTCTCTAATTAAGTTATTATAATCATTAATATCACATTTACCTTCTATCAAAAGTAGTTGTAGGATAAGAGTATTTTGATAAAAAAATTAATTAATTATACAAAAATTTAGGAGAGAATCTTATAGAAAGGACCAAGACAAATTTTTCAAAAGGTCCTATAAAAAGGATCGGAGGTAATATTTTTTAACAACAATCATGTCTTTTTTTTTGGTTCTTGTTAACCGTTATTATGCTACTTAGTAATATAAAATTACCAAACACTAACAAACAAACACCTAACCATCCCTCAGAAAAAGTGTTTCTCCTTCCTTCCCTTGACTCTTATTCTTCACACCACCCATAAAGTGTTATCGTCTTGTCCAATGGACAATATTACCAATATGGCGTATACGGGCTACTAACATATTTTGCTCGACCCATTAAACATAACCCACATCGTCTCAAATACCCAACTTGAACCATACAATTGCCCTCAGATTTTGCTTCTAGTGTTCTGCGATAACCCTAACTGCCACGATGCCAAGCACAACGCCGGCGATTCATTGCTGTGGATTTTGCCGGCGATTCATTGCTGTGGATTTTGCCGGCGATAATACCTACAATCAGTTCGATGCGTTATTACATTTTAACATCCAATCACGTTCCCTTGCTTGTTGGAAATATTGGACTATGTTTTCTGTTTTGGTTCGACAACAGAAACAAATGATAGACAGGACATCTATCAACAAATGCTCCCACTCCGGGCCATTGGACAAGTATCCGTTTTCCACTGGACAAAAAAGTATGCAAAATGATTTACTGCTAATTGCTAATTATATGTACTGTATGAACAGACCAAACTAAGCCTTTGCTTGCAATTCTTACAACTCAATAAGTCCACTTTACAGCAAAACATATTCACGTAAATACTAAGTAACAGGTAATTGATCTCTACCATTAATTAGAATATAATATATCTAACGGTAAAAATATTTTTCTGTACGCATACACCACCTATTCAATTGTGTACCGTATATTGGTCCCAAATTCATGGGTAAGTTTTATTAGAAAACTTAAAATCTCAAATATGCCCTATAAGTAACTAGTGGGCTAAATTATTGAAAATTTTCAAAAATAATGACATGTATATCGACTTATGCAACTAACAGAAGAAAATGCAAAACATTACCTGCCACATGACATTGACCTCACACAGGAAGTAAAGACAAAAAACTGAAGAGTAAGGAACTAGAATTATCAGCTTTACTTCCTTATTGGGTTGGGGAAAAAACTTCAAAGTACAATGAAGTTTATGGGGATCAAAAGAGCAATTTGCTCAACAATCATTGTTTTAACTTTTAAGTGAATAAAACAGCTCAGAATCTAATCATACAAAATATGACAGCTTTTAAAACACAAATAAGATGAATTGTTCTTCAAGAAGTTCCTAGTTCCCTGTTCAAGTAATCAATAAACATTCTTTTTGCACTATCTGCATCAGAAGGAGGTGGTGGGCCACTTAGACTTGTTTGCCCTGTCAATTTTATGAAGGTGCGTCGCATCCTACGAAGCTCTGGCAGCCCAACTGATCTGGAAATATCGATTGCAGGCAAGTCTTTCCCTATGGAAATCCCATTAAGCGGTCCGCCAAGAGCACGAGATTGTGCTTCCACTATAGCATTTGTTACCTCCTGCGTTGCTTTGTCCAATTCATAGAGAGAATTCGCATCCGAAAAACGTGAAGTTTGAGTTGCAATAGTTGGCTGTAATATTTTAACATCACGGGTTTTGGAGTCCACTTTTTTGGTTATGTAGGAGACTGCATCCGAAATAGCAGCAGAAGATTTCTCTATCGCATCTCTTTCTGGCCATAACTCAAACAAAGGAGAATCCCATCGGTTTCTTTTATCTGGTTCCTCAAACCTTCTAACCAAATCTTCAAATATAGTATCATCATAATTAGCTTCTCCTTTCTCCCTGCGTTCTTCATTCCATTTCCTACAAACAGCTTCTCCAACATTACAGTAAACCACACAGTATCTAATCCCTGATGCTCTTGCTAAACACCATAACTCGTATCGGTAACCCTTGATGTTATTCAAGGAATCTACTATGATGATGCTGTCTTTGGACAGAGACCTATCAACTTCAGACCTAAGCACCCCTCTTAAATTCTTCTCCGAAGGCATATTAGCGTAACTCTGGTTTTGATCGAGATGAAAGCAAGCTTCATCTATGACCCTCACTTGCTGTTTCAATTCTGATTCTTTGAGAACTTCAGCCAAACACAGTGCAGCTTTGGATTTCCCACTGCATGGCTGTCCACATATTACAACCAATGCCATTTCAAAGGAAAAACTGTTTTATTGTCTCACTTTATGGTCACTTCCTGCAACATATTAATATAAGACATAACTCATAAGATGTTAACAATATAAAGTCAGCACTGTAAAACCACCATGGACACTGGAATTCAATTAAAGAAGCATCAAGTTCAACCTTCCTTGTTTACCAAATTAACATTCCAATAATATCCATACACCATAATTCATCCATGAACAAAAAGGCACAATAAAACACATTAATATGAGTTTGGATAAACAGCTAAATTAAGGACTTCTGCAATAATCTGTGTATAAATGAGAGCTTCATTGAATATATGATTATGAAATTTACTAGAATACTTCGTCTTCTATCTTGTAAGCTTTTTCTTGTAAAGCTTACGCATATAAATATGATGGCACAGCAAAAATATAAATAAATAAAAAGCTATAAACCATTCCCCTAACCTTTTCAAACACCCCTGCACGTGTGTTCAAATCTACTAAATTATATAATGCTAGAGTGTTGATGTTTGCAATTCTTAGTTATGCAACTACTGTTCAGAACGTGAATTTACTTATTTAATAACCTTACCAGTTTATTTTTTTACTCACATTTTGTGGTTTGGTGTTCACAGGAGAAATTCCATTATCACCCTTACCTACTCACTCAAATTACTTTCTTCCCTATATTCTTTTTCTTCTCACCCCTCTGCTTAGGCTATTTTAAATTCTATTCATCAATCATCAACTTGAATTTCACTCTGTCCTGTCTAAGAGTCTAAGAGAATCTCAAAAACAAGAGAATCGAAATTGAGTGGGAATGAAGAGGAAAAGAAGAGGAGAGGAGAGGAGAGCAAAGCAGTACCAAAAACAATAAAATCTTCTTCGATGTCGACGATTCTGAGAGCGGCGGTGGAGGAGCGGCTACAGGGATGACGGTTGGATCAAGACGGTGGGGCTGTCATTCGTCGCAGATCTGTAGCTTCGAGTAGCAAAGAAGGAAGGAAGCATGAGAAGGGTTTGGGAGATGAGAAAGAGAGAAAACGAGCAAAGGGTTAAAGGCAAGGATTTTTTTAACATGATCCTGTCATTTTGAGGAGCATTGATGGTCCATTCAATATCAACCGTTGAATATAATCATTTCTTATTAAATGCATGTGATCAACTTTAGATAATGGCTGAATAGGTTAACACCCAAAATTGTCTATATTTGCAACTTAGGGTCTTAAATGTTACTGATTTGAGAACTGTTCCTAATCTTGATTTGCGTGCGTCAATGACTCTGCTGTGAATCGATGGCAGGCTTTTTGTTTTTTGATTTTTTTTTTAGAAAAAATAATTCTTTATTTTGGTTCGATAAAAAGGTATGTAGAAAAAATATAGTCACATCGATACCTTTATTTTTTTTATTTTTTTTTCAAACATTATTTTTAAACGAAAAAATATTTTCGTATTTTTTTAGAAAAATAATTGTCTATATTTCTGAGGAATAATAATTCTCTATTTTTTCTTTATAAAATGTGGCAGGAGTTTGGAGTACTATGTGTGAGTATATTTCATTCATGCATAATAATATAATTTTTAATAATAAGATTTACGATGAGATTTAAGTCTTTGATCTCATTAAAGTTCAATCATGAATTCGGTTGAAACATTCTAAATTCTTTTTCTTTCATTTTTTGAATTAGTGTGGTTGTCCTCTTGACTATTTGTTACCATGAGATTTTGATATAATTTTTTGGGTATTATTTGTACTATTTTTAATATATTTTCAGTTGTTTATAAAAATCAAAATAGGTTGAAAAGTGATTTAAAAAATAATCTTTCATGTTTGAAAAGTAAAATAATTTCTTTTTATAATATAAATTTAAGATGTAGAAGAAATAATTTTGTATATAGTTACAATAAAAAGTTCAAGAAGTTAAATACAGTTATCTAATTTTTCGCATACATGGTGTAAAAGCCTTCAATATGCTCAAACTTGATGAAGATAATTTTTAAATATGCTCTAAGCACTTAGAGTAAAATGTGTAGGGATTTTTTTCGGATCGGGTAACACGAAGGTCCATATCAAATCAATCTAAAAACTCCAAAATATCCTCACTCCCTCCCATTATTGAGTAAGTATCTTATCTCACTAAATGCTTATGGAGATCCAATCACTGCATATCCTGCAAACGATGACCAACCATGGCCAGAGAAGATCCAGTCGCTCCTTAACTAAATGCTCATGAAGATGCCGGAGATGGGCAAAGTTGTAGCGCCTTGAACCCCACAAACGATAGCAAGACGATGGCAAAAATAAGAACACCATTCAAACTAATTAAAGAAAACTCACTTATTGCTGAGTCCCATGAATTTTGCAGTTTTTTAATTTTAACGTATGCTGTGATTTTTCAGTTTTTCTTTTAAAGAAACGTATGCAGTGATCCAGCAAAACAAAATTTATGCATGGAGTAATCTGCAATTTTGATCCCTCCTAAACTATACGCATCATACTAGCTATTGAGGGTGAAAGTGTGAGGATCATCAATGGTCCCAAAGTTAGAAGGACATGTTAAAATGACCCTAAAGGCAAAGCGTGTGAAAGAGCCCCGCTCAACTAAATCCTTATTTAAAAAAAAAAAATTAGGTTTAAATATGTGTTTAGGTCCAGCAAAATAGATACTTTTGATTTTAGTCCTTAAAATTAATTTTTTTTCATATCAGTCCAAGAAAATGGTATGGTTTTGGTTCCTAAACCTAATTAATAGATTTTTACCCAAACACACATTATGAAAATAATTAATTAATAAGTTATTAATTAAAATTAAATAATAAAATAATTAAAAAAAATACTTCTCTTCTCCATCAACATTCTCACTTCATCCATCCACCACTACCAATTTCAACAATCCTACCACCACCTCTCCCATTTCAAAATCCCCACTGCCATCACCATCACCATTCACCGCCACACCCACCACAACTACTCCCTCTATTTCAAGAACACCCACCCATCAACATCATCTTCCTCTTCTCCCATTGGACTCCCACCATCACCACCACCACCCATCCATCAAAACCAATTTTCCAGTTTGAAAAACAGTCACCCACCACTATCTTAATCAAACAAATTTGAAGAAAATCCCAACCAAAATCTCTAAATCAAAGAAAATGGAAAGGGAAAAAAAGAACCAAATTTGAAGAAGAAGAAGCAGGTGGCGACGAGGAGGAAGAAGAAGGAGGTGGTGGCGATGAGGAAGAAGAAGAAGGAGGAAGAAGAAGGAGGTGGCGGCGAGGAGGAGGAAGCAGATCTAGGGTAAAGGAGGTGGCGGCAGCAGCGCAGCGGCGGAGGTGGAGGTGGCAACGAAGAAGAATCGGAGGAGAAAAAAGATGTAGGGCAAGGAGAGAGTGTGAGAGAAAGGTTAGAGAAAACCTTTTTGGATGAAAATTCATTAATTGACTTTAGGGACTAAAACCATACAATTTCTATAAAGTGTTGGACTGATGTAAAAAAAAACAAATTCAAGGACTGAAACCAGAAAACACCTATTTTAGAAGTACCAAAAACATATTTAAGCAAAAATATTAAGGCACATATACATTAATTAATGGTGAATTGGGCCTTTATCCTTTACGTTTTTAAAACAGTAACAAAAAAACCAATGTTATATTGTCTTTTTTTATTGGCCAAACACATACCTTAGCTCAAAGAGCTCCTCCTTATACCACTTGAGGAACAAACTCTTAAGTCAATGTTATATTGTTAAATATTCTTACAGCACACTAAAAAATAATATTTTATAATTAAAAATATAAAAAAAAGTAAAAATTAAAATATAATTTTAAACTTTTGATTGAAAATTTAGCTCTTATTTGTTAATTTTTAATTTTAATTAAAAAATAATTAAAATTATAATGTACCAATAAAATTTAAAGATAAAACGCGTCATCGTACAGGAAATTGGTGTGATAACCCGTGAGAGTGGAACCTAATCAACTATCATAACCATGTGATTACCATAGGTTCTTCACCCAACATTTGTAAATAATAATTCATCAATCATCACAAATAATCACATATATAAAATAATTTTTAAAAATTATAAATTAATTATCAAAAATAATTTTCAATTCATTAGATTAATTTTCAATAAAATTAAGTTGAAAATAAGTTATTTAATGTTGAATTTTGATATATTAACAATATAAAAATAATAAATAATACTTTATATTATAAGTATATTTTTATAATATTACAGTAATATTTTTTATCTTTTTTTATGCATAAATTTATATTTTAAATATATACACTATTTGATTGTTCAAGTAATAATTATATATTAATGCTTTAATTATATTAAGAATATCATAAATTTAAAAATAATTAAAATAGTGAAAGTAGACAAAAAAGAATCGCAATAATATCACTTTTTCTTCGTCTCACTTAATTAAAAAAAAATTAAGATTATGTTACGAAGGAGAATTATGTGTTCATACTATTCACACAAAGGATACTAACGTACAAATAAAAAATAGTTTTTCAACAAAAAAAAATGTACATTTTTTCCAACTTAAATTGAAGATTTTTTAATTCACGTAGATTCTTTACAGTATTATGACAAATTATTTTAAACTTCTATAAATCAAAGTATACAATCAATCCAACGAATTAGCTTTTGTTCTCAAGCCTATCTCTATATTGCAATAAAATAGTAATGTATTTACTTTATCATAAACGTATATCGTTCTATATCACGTTGGAACACACAATAAAATCAAAGCATGCCTTCCATGTATTCGCTCATTTTTTATGACTCAACAAACTTATTATACAATAAAAAATGCATGCAGATGATCCATAAAAACTTTGACCTTGTTGTTGATTCTTGAATTTAGTTGCATATCTATTTTTTTAAAATCTGTTATATTCTAAATATTATCTATAAATCTGATTTATATAACTATTTTTATTAGCTAAACATACACAAACTAAACCTCCTCCTAAATTTACACCAATCGGGATCGAACCCCACACCTCTTACCCTACTTCCTAGTGCCATTTGAGCTACAAATTCTTCGCAAAAGTTATGAATTATATAACTTATGCTCTCTAAGTTCAGTTCAAAAAATTTTAAGCTCTCAAATCAACTTTGAATAATTTATAATAAATTCTCTTATGTCGATAATCCATGCATATTAAACGTATATTTGGTGTAGCAAGATTATAGCTTTGGTAAGAGATTATAGCTTTTAAACATTTATAGAGTTATTTCATAATTATAAATTAAAACTTTTGACTACGAGATTATAGATTTTATAACTAAGAACTATCTGCGATAGCTTTTAGCTTTCAATGATTTGTTTGCTATAATTTCACAGTCATAATCTTACCCAATTCCTTTTGCCAAACAGTTATAACTAATAAATTAACTCCACATCTATAATCTCACGGTTATAATCTCACAACTTTAAATCAACCTATTACTAAAAGTTAAAAAATTTAAGAGCTTTGAACTTGTATCTCAACCTACTCTAAGTATTTTTTTATAAGCAAATTTATATTAAAATAGCACTAGAAGTGCACTAATGTTACGAGGATAATAAAAATCCTGAAAGCAAGACAGAGAAAAAAACAACAAGCAGATAAACAGTAAATCGACACCAATCCAACAATTTATGGAAATCAGATGCACATAACTCCAAGCAAACTGAAAAAAAAAAATAATCGAAAGATTTTGCTCTTAATTCAATACCTAACTAATATTAAATCAACCCTAGATTAAAGATCCCAACCCGCTCCATTCAAAATTATGTTGTTACAAGATAAACCATGGAAAACCAGAGGATAAACGCGATTTGAAAGAGCAAACGGCAAGTTGAGTGAAAGAAGAATGTCATTTGGAATAGCTGACGATAAATTTGCAGCAGCAAGAAATTTTGTTTTAAAATAGACTAACAACACAGCATTCGAAAAAAGGTGATTAACGGATTCACGGGCACAAGGCGCAAGTTACTGCATCAGAATATTTCTTTTTCTAATTCCATTATGTAGGGAATCCTGTTTTGAATAATTTTGTTCTAAAAAGATGCAAAGAACGAGTCTAAGTTCTACGATGAATGAACGAACAAGAAGAGTCCGCTAGCCAAAACCATGAATCATCTGCATTTTCCTGAAATAAAAAATTCTCCAATTCTCTAAGAAAACAGTCAAATAAAATTTTTCCCAATCAAAAAATGTCTTCTCCATCTTCAACACCAAACCCAAACACTATTAATCCAACACCTTATTCCTTTCTAACAAAGAAATATGAAAAACTCTACTGTAACTATCACTTAGCACTTTGCCGAGTAACTACCTATCTTTCCAAAAATTAGTATGAGCACCATTGCCAACCTTTCACACGAGATTATCAAATAATCAAGGACAAATATTAGAGTCGTTGTTGAACAATTTACATATCAAACCAAATATTTACCAAAAATTGCCACAGGAAAATTTAAAGTGTTTCCATATTTAGAATGCAAGATGGTCTTCCAAATATGATCACCTTCGGACCTAAGCCTCCAAACCCATTTACCCGTGACAAATCAAGGAGATACAAATCTTTTACACCCAAATAACCTCCCTTCTTTTATTTACAAATGACATTCCAACTAACCTAATCAGTTTTCCTTCTACCCTCCTCACTACCCCACAAGAAGTTTTTGAAAAGAAAAGAAAGGGAAGAGATAATACTTGTGCAAGCTTTAAATAAGGAAAGAAAATACACCAGCAGTGAGGAGAGGACAGATTTTACTAGCACAAGACGACCTATTCTTACATTTTCAAGATTCCAATTTATTCCTTACATTTAAAAAGACAGGATCCCACAATGATTTTCTTGATTGAATACCTCAATAGGCAAACCCAAATAATGAAAAGGAAAACAACTAGATTTGCAATCGAGGATATGAGCTACATCTTTCAAGAGGAGATGTTGCAAGTTATAATTTGACTTGTAAAAGTTCATCTTCAAGCCCGAAGCCAATTCAAGCAACAATAACAAAGATGTGAAAAATATGAAGAGTAGTCTCTATAAAGATGAGGGTATTATCAACAAATTGCAAGTGAGTGACAACCTCATATGAATTCCCGACTTTAATTCCCTTAAACTCGCATTTCTGAGATGCCTTTGACATTATTTTGCTAAAACCTTGCGTAGCCATGACAAACAAAAAAAGGGGACAATAGATCCCCTGTCCAAGGCCCTTAGCGGGAGAAAATTTGGCAGTTAGACTACCATTAACCAAAACAGGAATGCTAGCTGATTCAAGACAAGTCTGAATCCAGTTCCTCCAAGTTTCCGAAAATCCCATGAGATGCATTAGTTCTGAATGTAATCCCATCTAATAGAACCGAAAGCTTTTTCAAAATCTAGAAGCCCAATTTGCCATTACATTTGAGGTGATCGACTACTTCATTTGCTATTAAGATTCCATCCAGGATTTGTCTCCCTCTCATGAAAGTTGATTGCTCTTCTTAAATTCTTTTATTAATAACACCCCTCATCCTGTTGGCAAGAATTTTTGAAAGAACCTTATACATGCAACCAATTAAAGAAATTGGTCTGTAATCTCCAATTTGTTGAGGACACAAGCGTTTTGGAATAAGTGCGATGAATGAACTGTTGCATCCCTTAGACAGCCGCCCATTAGAATGAATGTCCATCACAAACTTATTAAAATCATCCTTTATAGTTTCCCAAAAATTTCCTAATGGATTGGAAATTAACCCCATCTGTCCCAGGACTTTTTTGAGTCCCGCAACCCCACACAACATCTTTGATTTCAAATATAGAGAAAGTTGCAGTCAACAAAAAGTTATCTTCCTAAGAAGTTCTCATAAATTCCAAATCTTCCATATTCACTGAAACGCTCCCAGAAACAGAAAGTAACTTGACAAAGTGGTTGTAAATGACAGATTTTACCTCTAAAACATCTTTCCACACCCCATCAACAATTGTGATTGTTTCGACATGTCTCTTTCTGGCTGAGCAGTGGTGAAAATAGCCAGTATTTGCGTCTCCCTCCTTGAGCCATTTTGAACGAAATTTTTGGTGCAAGAGTTGCTGCTTCATTTTAGAATAACATATAAAAATGGCAAAAGCTTCTTTTTTTAGAATCAATTCTTCTTGAGACAAACCAATAGAATCTTCAAGATGATCATAATGACGCAGCAAAGAGTCAGAGACTTCCATAATTTTAGAGTTCTTCTACATTTAGAGTTCACCTATATCAATAACCGAATTTGGTTAGGAAGAGTTCTTCTACATTTACATATAGAACACCAGTGGCTTGCAATAAAAATGTTTAGTTTTATCCTACTAAAAAACTTGTTTTATTTTACTTTAACCCAATCAACATACCTGATAAGACATGCTTCAATGATAAAGTAGTATATTGAAGGACAAAATGAATAATTTAGTCCACTAATTATAAAAACAATTCAAACCAAACCAAAACGCATAAATATGCATTTGATGATTAAAGTTGAATATCAATCAACAAAAAAAGAATAAGAAAATAACTTAAACTAGAGAAACAGAGATTAACGAAATGAAAAAAGTGAAATCAAGACCATATATGTTTACCCACTGTGCACAATGCGATTCAATATTCAAATCAAGATAAAATATGTGTGTTGTTTGGTTGGAATATTGGATATAGTGATTCCGACTTTGTCGGATGCCGTTTGGATAGAAAAAGCACCTCCGGTACTTATCACTGTCCAGAAGACTCTCTTGTCTCATGCACAAGCAAAAGGAAGCTTGTGTGACATTATCTACCACTGAAGCGAAATATATTGCGAGGAGAAGTTGTTTTGAACATTCTATGGATTAAACAACTATGGAGTTTGTTGTGGACCAAGTTTTGGTCCAAGTTTCAGGCCCAAGCCCAATTGAGAACAACACTCTGGCCTAATTTATATACTATAAATAAACATCATTACTGATCATTAAGACATGCATTTAATATTGTTTATTTCTCATATTGACCTCATACTGACTTAAGCATTGGAGTCTATGCAGGTCCCTCACCATCGCCGTCATCGGAGCACTTAGAGACCAGATTCTTCCCGTGGAATACACCTACGCCGTCTCCAAGCCAGGTATCATTTATTATGTGTCCTTTCCATTATTTTGGGACGCAACAGAGTTGATCTTGACAACACTAGTGCTATAAATTTGAGCAAGAATCCAGTTTTGTATTCGAGAACCAAGCATATTGAGATAAGACACCACTTTCTAAGGGACATGTCTCTAAAAGGGATTGTTCTTAGGAGTTTGTTATATATCTAAACAAATAGCTAATATTTTTACTAAACCATTAAACAAAGATCAATTCTATAAGCTTAGAAATGAACTTGAGATATTTCTCTGACGTTTTTAATATCATGTGCTAATTATGGTTGGGTGAGTAGGTGATTTTTTTGGTGTAGATGTGAAAAATGTCTAGTGATCTTCCTAAATTTAACTTGAAAACCTTTTTTTTTTTGTTAATGCCAAAAGGGGAGAGTTATTTAATTTCCTTGACAAGTTAATAATGTTTCTTTCTTGATCTTGAAAGTTGTGATTGGATATACTTGGAATATATACTTGGCATACTTTGAATTTGATAGGAGGAGATGCTTGTAGTTAAGGGGAATTACTTTTATTGGCATATTCTTTTTTGATCTTGACATAACTAGCAAAATGCAAGTTGTGCTCTATTTCCTATCTTCATGATTTGACTAGGAAATTTCAAGTAAACATGTATTGAAGTAGTAAAGAATTGTATTATTAAAGTGTTTGTCATCATAAAAAAGGGGAGAATGTTGACCTTGATAGGCTTACATATGGAGTTTTGATGAGCCAAAGTGTGATTCTAAGTTGAAGCCATGCAGCCAAGCCTGATTATATGAAGCCAAGAAGATTCAGCTCTTGGAAAATCATAAATAGGATAGAGTAGATGTTTTAAGGTTGTATATCCTTCATAAAGTTCTTTGCTTCAATTCCTATGATTATCCATGCTTTGAATTAGAATCTTAGAATGAACCATGATTAGAATTAGAACATGTTAGAATCATATGTTTTAGGATGCATTTGGTGTGTTTGATTCATATATTTTAAGTGGTTTTTTCTTGGACTAGTTTTGATCTGAGTTTTTTACCTTTTGGAAGTGTTTTTTAGCCTTGTGAATCGATTAGCAATTATTGGGAATCAAGTCACATAGGCAAAATTTCTCAGAAAGTTGAAAAATTAAGTTCGGGAGAAATTTACATTGTGTGAATCGATCAGAATCGATTCACGAAGACCAAAACTCTGCCATTTGTTCAAAACTATACAGGAGGTATTTTGCATTGTAGAATCGATTCACACAATATGTGCATAGATTCACACTACTAAAATTTCTTATGTATAGCAACTTTTATGCTCGGTTTCAAAAGAGAACATGGAGAACTTCATTTTTACAATTTTGAGAGATCAAAACCCTTATTTCCTTCTTCATTAGAGTTCATGAAACATGAGTTTGAGGGTTTTTGAGTTTTGTTAAATCAATGCATCAAATTGATTGATTTCTTGATAGTTTTTCATCTTCAATCATCAAAGAATTAGGAAGCGCATGCATCTAGTTTTGCGCTGATTCTAAAATTCTAACTACAGGTTTTTCTACTTATTGATCATGGATGCAAGTGCTGAAGCATGGAATCTTTATTAAGTTTAGGAGTATTCTATCCTTGTTCACTGTGATTGATGTTTTGATTGTTTGGTTTCGATTTCTCTGTTTTTGTTTGGGTTTTCATTTTGTTCTTGAGAGCTAGAAGAATCTTAAAAAGGTTTTCTTCTAGGAGGTCCATAGTATTGTTCTAAGGATACCTAGGGTAATAAACTTACTGATAGGGATGTTCTTGAGTGTGGGCACACACTCAAGGTGTTTGTGAAGGATCCTTAGAGAAAATGTTATTTTAGGTGTTTGTGATTGTTGGCATAAATCCTAAGAAGGCTTCTTAGGTGGCTGGTTGTGAAAATCCAAGAGAATGGTCCCTTGGTGGATTAGATTTCTAGCCGGGAAATCTTTATAATATCTTGTAAACAATTGTGAAGTTTGTGAGATAGTGAAACCTTCTAATGAAAGCTAGAAGAGGTAGATGTCGTTGTTGTTAAAACATCAAACCAGGAAATATCTTGTGTTTTGTCTCTTTTTTATACATTGTTTAAATTTTTTGATACTTGCTCATAACCATTTGAATGGTTGCTTTGTAATTGAACCTTAAAATCAATTTGAGATTGTGTAAAATCAACCTTAGCAATGTTCATCACACTCTAGAAAGTTTTACTTGAAATTAGTTTGTAAAATTCATTTGAACTTTAAATAAAACCAATCTAAGAAAACTTGTTATGTTTTTTAGTGCACTTTCTCATTGATATTTGATCTCTTAAATTGTGCTTTGAAATTCATATTGGTTCAAGACAAAAAACTTCATTTTTCGCTGCGTATCAAATAATTCTTTCATAAGCCATAAAAAAAGTTTAGGTTTTTGTTCTACCTAATTCACTTCCTCCCTCTTAGGTTGCCTACCAATCCACCCCTTTTTACATGTGAGCTACTTAATAATTTTAAAATTTTACAATCAAAATATAATAAAGCCTACCCTAACCCCATGATCATTGGGGTTCTCTGGGTGGATTTTTTGTAGCATTTTGTGGTGGATTTTTTTAGCATTTTTGTTGTGGATCATGCGTTTGGATTTGGAAAAGTGGCAGGGGTAACATCACGCTCAACAATTAGAGGATTGAAACATCTTTGTAAATAGTATGATCTTTCTGTTTTATTTCTCATGGAAAGAAAAAATCAAAAAGAGTTTTTTTATGTAATCTGAGGTCGACCTTGCGGTTTTCTAATTTTTGTGCAATTGACCCAGTAGGATTATCTGGAGGATTAGCTCTTGTTTGGAAGCAATCAGCTGAACTTAATGTGAGTCTTACTCCACCAATTACTCCCTTAGTTTCTATTTATAAGTCATTTTTAACTAATTCACACATCTTAAAAAAGTGATTAAAATTAGTTGATGATATTAAATTTAACAAAATTTATGTTGATTTTCTAACACTACCCTTATTTAATTTTTTGGTTTTACAAATCTCTCTCCTCATATTCGCTATCCATCTTAAATGAAGCTATACTATTGGTTGACATTATTATTTAAAATCGTAAACTCATTAAATACAAGGGCACATGAGAAAAAAATTATTTAATATTTTACATATTTTAAAAAGTGACTTATAAATAGGAACATCAAATATTTCTAGAATGTGACTTATAAATAGAAAAGGAGGGAGTATATTCATATTCCCCTTGTTCATATTTAACTGTGTCCGGAGAGAGAAAATCATATATATTAATGAGTGTAATAATTGTTATAGTTTTTCTTAAAATAAATTTTGAACTCTCCATAATACCATTTATTTCATTGTTTGATTGGTTGGATAATGGAACATTGATTGACATCCAATCAAACATAAAGTTAGAATTAAAAAAAAGTACAATTAATGTTACATTGATAATATACGTAGATAGATAAATAGGAATAATATTTTTTTCTTTCTCTGGACAAATAAAAATAAAAGGGATATGACTTTTCTCTATGGTCAACTAAACTTTAATGAAAGGAGATATTTTTGGAGTGAACTTCTTGTACTCCAGCCACAAAGAGCTAGAATGGAGTTTTATAGAGATTTCTTGAATTTGGCAATAATGATGGATATGGAACATAGTGGTTGTACATACACTTGGTTTATCAATCTGAGAAATGGTACCATTATTAAGGAAAAACTGGATAGAATTTTATCTAATTGGGATTGGAGAGCTCTTCATCAGGATGAAACATCAACTGCTACTCCATCGGTAAGTTCTGTCCACAGATGGAAAGAAAATGTATTGAACCAATGAGGTAAAGAGATTCTGGTCAAAGCAGTCATTCAAGCTATATCCATACATATGCCATATCTGTAATTAAATTTCCAAAGACCTTCTGCAAACAACTATGCTTTGAGTTAACGAAATTTTGGTGGGTCAATCCTAGAAAAGAAGTGCTTATTTTCACATACTTGAGAATTTGTGCAATTCAGTGATAATCTCGACACAGTTTGTACGAATTATATATTAAAATAGTCTCGACTTTATATTTTATAAGTCAGTTTAGTCCCTCGTGAAATCAGTCATTTTAGTCCCTGACTTTCATTATTATTGGTCATTTTAGTCCCTTCATTATTATTGGTCATTTTAGTCCCTGACTTTCACTGCATCAGTCATTTTAATCCCGGAAAGTTAGGGATTAAAATGAATGTTTATATAATTCAGGAACTAAAATGACCTGCAAAATGCAAATTCAGGGGCTAAAGTGAATTATTCTAATAAAGTTAGGGACAGAAATGATACATCAGTCCAATTTGTACATTTTACCTAAAAAATAAAGGTAAAAAAGAGGGAGATGGAAAAAGTTATCAGTGTTTTCTTATTTTTACTATGCCAGTAAAATGAATAAATTCTTTCAGGGCCTGTCAATGAGAAAAAAAAAAAAATCAAAAATCTTTCACTTTAACCGATATGAAGAAAAACAAGAAAGAAATATATGCCAAACCAATTCCTATGAGTGAATAAAACTATTTTCCAATAGATAATCAAAAAGGGGGAAAAAATCCTAAAACAATTATTATGAAACATTTATTAGTACTGACATTTGTTTTTAACGCTCTTCGACTAATATTTTTTCACTTCATTTTTTAAAATATCTTTTAAGTTTATTTCTTACAATGTTTTTTTTTAATAAATACTTGAGTGAAATACCACTCTTAATTCTTAAAATTATTTCTATTACAATAATGCTTTAACCATCAAGATTCAACAATAATATTCCAATTTGGTAACAAAGATTGATCGCTCCTCTCGATTTAATGCATAGTAAACTTAATATTCGAACTTGCAGACTGTCTTCTTATTAGTCCACAAATTAACGAAATCCATAATTATCCTCTAAACTTACAATTCATCAAGAAGATTCATCACTAATAACACCCAAAATTGGACAATTTATAGACCAATATACCTGAAAAATTATAAATTTAAGGTGTAAGGTGCAATATTATTTAGTAGCTAATCAAGTTTAAGTATTCAATTAGGTATCCACTCCAACAAGTTTGATGAGAAGGTTACCCACGAATGCACAAGTTTGATTTTGTGCAGGCTAAACGAACACCCAGACATCTTTGCTCCTATAGCTACAATTTAATAAGACATCAAAATTTAAAAATTTAAGTTGTTAAATCCTTTATAAACAACAATAATAACAACAATAGACCTTATCCCACAAGATAAAGTATACTATATAAATCACACACAATGTCATTGTGTTCGATCAAAAAACTAATTCAGTTAAATCCTTAATGAACTAATAGACAAAATAAACAAATTTCAGTAACTCTTGCTGGTATCCCAAGTTTGTTTTTTTTTTTGGCTGAAAGTTGACCAGTTACGACTAACTTCGATTTGACAGGGACTGGTAAAGGAGCCAGTAACAGAAGTAAATATGATTAAGCAAAGACTATTTTCGGAGAAGTGTGTATTAGGCTTCTTGGTCTAATAATGTAATACAGTTTCCCAATTAAAAGTAGCTGCCTGAGTAAAGGAACCAAGAACCATTTCCTTCTGACTTTGAATTTAGACTTCTGCATAGTTTACCACCTTTTGTATTCTTTCACATATCAGACACAGACCATAGATAAGCTTCTTTATCTCTTGCTTGCCTCTCATTCATTCTCTTGAAAAGTTGCTTCTCAAACCCTACAAGCAGCAAAAGAGCTCAAGTCAATCATTTAAAACAAGGTTCTCCAATATTTCTAACCAAATAGTTAAGAATACGGCAAATATGAACCAACCATTACTACGATCAACTCCATCCCAGTGCCGTCCTGGCTTTATCCCATACCGATTTGGATGAGCATCTAAATTTCTTTTCAACCAGCTGTGATTTGGAATATCCTGAGGAACAACGAAACCTGATTCCTTCATCTTCCCATCTTCCCCCAAGTTTGGAAGAACAGGCTCCAGATATTTTTTCTGCAATTGACGAATGACATGAGAAACATGTTAACACTGATCAAACTCCTCAATCTTTCATGTCAAGCAGTAAGAGTTGCATTTTCTTATTAGAAAAAAGATATATATTATTGAATAAAAGTGTAAGAGTTGTAATGCCTTGCCTTCACCAGATGAGCCATAGGATCACCCCATCTTAATCTCTCCTTCATCATTTTGTCAAGTTCAGGATCATCTCTGAAAGAAAACCCAGGTGAAATTGCAGCGAAAAGGATAGGAGAAAAAAGAAACCATGGTAAATGACATTCAGTCATCAACTCACATGATAAACATCAATATTGCACATCAATGATGACCCAAGACTTGTTCTTTAGGAAAATTCAGCAACATACAAATCATCTTATTTAGGAACTTCCATAGTAGCACAAAGCAAACTAGTCAATAAGGCATTTACTACCGCAAATCAAAACAAAAAGGGTGTAGTAACATTTGTTTCCGTGCGAAATGTGATAGACTCACACATACTACTGAACAGACATAAAACTTATGAAGAACATAAAATCAGATCACATCACCTTTCTTAAGTGACATCAGAGTGAATTAAGAAAACCCTACTCAGGAAGGCTACAAACATGGGAATCAAATAGCAATTTGATGGATCACTACTTACAATTACTAATTCGGAGTAAATACTGCAATTCATTCATGAATAAAATCCAAACCAATATACAGCTAGAGTTTAGGTAACAATTACCAAGTAAAAGCAAACTAATTGTGTACCCAAGGATTAATTGTTGTAGGCTGTTAGTTACATTTTTAAAGGACAATCAACCAGATAACTAAAAAGTCCACAGTATGTTCAAACAAGCCGAAAGAAACTAACCCTGATGATTAAATGCATGACAATCAACATGAAAGTGCAATGATAACAAATTTTGAACAACCAACAGCCCAAGTTTCTAGGTACTTTCTATTTACCTGGTTCGTGCAAAAGGTTTCTCCTTCTCAAGTTCTAGTTCCTTCAGCCTGGCCTCAGCTTCCCGCTTTTGAGCCAAGCCCTTGCCCCATTCTATTTCAATCTCCTGAAAATGACCAAGATAAGAATTCAACTCGCTAAATTTCATGGGGAAACATGAACAGAAGTATTGTTCTAAGATATATTTGAAGTAACATTCATACTTCAATGACATCATAGGAATGAAATAACAACAATAACATGATACGTTTGGTTTCCTGTCCTCTTGATGTAATATTAGCATATATATATCCATCTTTACAAGGCACTCACTGTTGACATCATATTTTAGCTCATTTATATTTAAATGGAATAAATAACTTACACTATATTTTATACACACTATAATGAGCAGTCTACTGTATCAAGTCAACAAACCCCACGATCTATACTTCATGGTTATTTTATGTAACCTTACCAAACCAATTAGCCAATTATGCTTGACAAAATTAACATGCAACCCTGCATGTTATCATGCCAATCTTCAAATCATCATTCAATTTGCAGACTTTCCTCCGGGGAAATCTCCACAAGTGAACAAAAACAGACTAAGCAAGTACTTTTAACCACCCATATTACGTACAAACAACAATTCTATCCTTAGAAAGAACCACATTTTCTTTTCTCTGCATCAATACAATATGTGGCCAATTACACATAAGCGTATACAGAGAGCTACGTAACGTAGAACACATAGAATCAAGCAGTGAACCAAGATACCTTAGGCTTTTCTTTTATTTTCTGTTTTGATTTCAAGTATTCCTCTTTCGAAATGCGTACTCCTGTGAATTTCAGCATAATTCAATAATTAATGTTATCACAAAGACATCATACAGATAGAACACAAACAACAACTAAATTTTAAGTTCAATTCCTGACCTTTTACTCTATCACGATACACAGGTTCAGCACCACGTCCAATGAGGGAAGGGTCCATCTGTTTAAATCTGCATAAGCCATAAAGGGGTACAGCTTTTGGTCAGAAGCTTTTCCTGGGCACTTATCTATAACTATTCCTGGGACTCTGCCTATTACCTAATAGCTTAAGGTTTTGGAAGAATTGGTCCTTGACATGCAACATCTTATTAGTTTGAATGTTTGGTTAATCTTGATTCGCAAATTTAATACTGATAGTTAAATGCAAAAAAATAAAAATAAAAATTAAGTAAATAATATATAATATTATATACCAAAATAAATCAATTATAAATTCCCAACAAGAGTGGAAATAGGCAACACACTCAAATCTTAGTTACCAATCCCGGAGAGCGGTACATTGCGGCCGACCCCCAAAATGCTATAGCAGAATAGCGGATAGCAGGATGACCTTACAGCCAAATTCAGGTTCACTAAAATGACTAAGGCAGTGATATTATACTCAAATAGTTGCATAAAAATTTTAAAATACCTAAAGTTAAACACACTTTCATTGTTCATAATGAGTAATTATAATTTCATAGTTTATAATCATTTCAAAGCATGCAAAAACAATAATCCAAATATTAAATAAGTCTAAAACAAAACAAAAATATTCCAAAAAGTGAATCCTAAATGCCTAAAGGTGACAGATGCAGAACAGAACTGAGGCAGGCAGACATAACAGAGCAGACAGAACAGAGAGATAGAACAGAACAAAAGGAAACAAAACTGCAGGTGTTGACGGAAAACAGAGCGAAATCTGCTGGAGAAGGAGTAAGAAGGTGCGCCGCGTACTAGCCCTGTTTCGTTTTCCTTGTTCACGAAGAACAGATACGTAGGTAACAGCAGGTGTTTTGTTTAACGACTTTGCGTATGGAGAAGGCATCGTGCGGCAGCCAAACACAAATAAAAAATAGGGTTTTTATGTTTTAAATAAGTGGCAGTGGGCCTTCACTAAGGAAAAGACCAAAACACCCCCACAGACACGTTTTGCAAATAAAAAAAAAACCCTAAAAACATTTTTCCTCGCATCTCTCAGCATAGCGCCACAACAGAGCGCTATCTGCCCGCAATTTCCACTGCTATTGCACCGTGACAGCTGCGACGTCAAAACCGCGATTGCGGCACCCCACCATGGCAGAGGGAGGCCGCAATGGCCGCTATTAATAACATAGACTCAAATTAAAATTTTGGAAAAGTAATTGCGTCAGTGACGGAAGAGGTTTTTTTTATCACCACCATTCTACCAATAACAGCACTTTTCTAAAAATAAAAGTGCTAATCAAAATATAGCTGTTGAAATTCTTGCACAAGGCTTCAATTTGGTGGGGTCTAGGGAGGACAGATGTACACAGCCCAACCTTGCAACTGGAGAGGCTGTTCTCAAGTCTTAACCATGACTGTTGCACCAAGACTTACTCTTCAACCTTACCATAACCCCGCCATCACACACAAAATAATAATTTTAAAAAACCTTTCAGCACCAAGCAAGAATATGGCATTAAGTATGGATAAAATAAATTAAATCATCTAGTACGTTTTCTTAGGAAGTATTATAAAATAACTGAACAATTACCTCAACAAATCATCCTTCTTCTTTCTGTCAATCTCGTCCCTGATATCCTTACCAGAAATCAAACCTGTTTTTCTATCATTTGCAGATGCGACTGATAGCTCCTTAGGATTTTTCCTTGGCGGAGATAGGTCAGGATCCAAAGATGGATCTGAAACAGCTTTTATTGAAGGACTACGTAAATGGCGACTGGAAAGATCAGACAAACCTGGTCTTGCAGCATTATTTTTCCTTTTTCCTGGGGGTGAAAGGTCTGATGCTACAGATCCATGTAAAGTATCTTGAGAAGGAGAATCATGACGACCTCGTCGAGGTGGAGAAAGATCATGCAAATCAGAAGCTTCATTATTCCTTTTTCCAGAGTCTTCATATATTTGACGATGAGGACGGCGAGGGGGAGATATGTCAAGACTCAGGTTAGCAGCATGAGCAGTTTCTGTGTCAGGCTCAACGGATGAATTACGGTGACCTTTGCGCCGCTGCCGTGGAGGTGATAGATCAGTATCTTCAAATTTCGATTCTGATAAAACTTTAACACTCTGAGCTTTGTGTTTACGAGGGGGGGATAAGTCAGAATTCAAACCCTTGAAATGTGTCGGTTCTGTGTCATGTTCAGGTGATGAGGTGTCATAGCGTTTCGACCGCTGATGAGAAGGTAATAAATCATCATCTTTTGTATTAGAAGTTGAAGGTTTTAATTCAGGTTCTGGTGAAGGAGTATCATTTCGAATCCTTTGTTTGCGGGGTGGAGACATGTCATTGTTTAAGTTAATAGAATCTGCAGATTTAGAAGAAAGTGAAACCCAACCACTTCCATCCTCAGATATAGCATTATAAGGACGTCTGGCCCTCAGCTGCTCAAGCCTCTTCAAACGCTTCACCTCAATATCTTCATCAATTAGCGGCTTCTCCTCATCTACGTAGAAAAATAAAATATTCTTATCTTGAAATAATATTATAATACAGAAACCAACCAGAGAAAATTGTGCCAAGAGCTTGTAGCTCAAGTGGCGTAAGGAGGAGCTCTTTGAGCTCAAGGAGAGGGGTTCGATCCCCGGTGGAGTAGAATTAAGAGTAGTGTAGTGTGGGGGTGTGTGTCCTTGAACGATAAAAAAAAAGAAGAAAAAAAAAAAGAAAAAATTGCCTACCATGAATTGTTTTTAAAATTAAATATCTGTGTCATTTACCTGATGGGTTCTCATCACTTTCTTCTTTAAGATCTATTGGTTTCTGCCATGCGGGATCTTCATCCACAACTAACAAGCCAGTTGCTTGTGGCTGAATTTTCTTCTTCTTCTTCTTCTTCTTTTCTACTTCAGTGTTACTTTCATACCGTTTTAGATAATCCTTCAATGAATTGGACCCCATCGTTTAAGTCAACAATGTCCACTCTTCAGCTTTCGTACTTACCTGCTTTAATGCTAAGTTCAATTAGATGATGCTTCAAAGATAGAACATTATACTTTATAGTAGTAAAATTGAAACAACCAATTTGTAACATACAAAGTCAAAAAAAAATAAAAAGATAAAAAAATTCAACGAATTCAACCTTAGATTTCAGTTCAATTTCTATACCACAAGAATAAACAGCAAATATAAGTAAACATCGCAAGGGAGTGCTAAAAGCTTAAAAAAGATAACAAACAAGGCAGAGAACTACAGGTCTCAAGATTCATTCAAAAATATGAAGTTGGACAGGAATTCAACAGGTTAAGGTTTACTTGAACAGTAAAAGGGTAGAAGTTGGTTAATTAGGGTGTGATGGTGAAATGTGGATAGGTAAAGGCAAGAAAGGTGGCAAACGATAGAAATTTAACAATCAAAAGTAAAAAAAAAATAATCACTATAATTAGGGTTGTAACTATCATCATCGTCAATAGGAACAAAGAATTCCCCATAATCAGAACCAATCATAATTCCAACCACTATAAAAAACAGGGAGAAGCACGAAACAGAGCAACTGAGAAACGCCAGTTCGCAAGGAAAGGACGCCGGACGTCGTACACCGGAGCTTGGTCAACGGAGGTAGAAGGATGGAGGAGGAGCTGCAGCTTGAGCAGAGAAAGGTGGCAACAAGTCAGTGCTGCGAAGAAAACAACGCCTCTCGCGATTTGAGAAGCAGGAATTAGGGGCCTCTCGCGATTTGAGAAGCAGGAATTAGGTGTATTTGGCGGTACCGAATCAGCTTCGATTAGTATTTTTAAGGGAAAAATGAATCGATGGAAGTTTTTGTTTAAATAAATTTTTAATTCTTAGATATTTTTTTAATTTTAGGGTGGCCACTATGCCAACCACTAAATTATTTTTTTATAAAAATACCCTTACTCAGAAACTAGTTTCTGTTCTTTATTAAACCAGAAACTAGTTTTATTTTTTAAAATGCATCACAAAGTGTCAGATTTTAGTTTATGTGCCACCTCATAATTTTAAAACCTTTCTCTCTCATCCTCTCAGATCTCAAATTCTAATTTCTTGTTTGGTTCAAATTTTAGTTTTTGTTCAAGTAATCAATAAACATTCTTTGTCCACTATTTGCATCAGAAGGAGGTGGTGGGCCACTTAGACTTGTTTGCCCTGTCAATTTTATGAAGGTGCGTCGCATTCTACGAAGCTCCGGCAGCCCAACTGATCTAGATATATTGACTGCAGGCAAGTCTTTCCCTATGGAAATGCCATTAAGTGGCCCGCCAAGAGCACGAGATTGTGCTTCCACTATAGCATTTGTTACCTCCTGTGTTGCTTTGTTCAATTCATAGAGAGAATTCGCATCCGAAAAACGTGAAGTTTGAGTTGCGATAGTTGGCTGTAACATCTTAACATCCTGGGTTTTGGAGTCCACTTTTTTGGTTATGTAGGAGACTGCATCAAAAATAGCAGCAGAAGATTTCTCTATCCCATCTCTTTCTGGCCATAACTCAAACAAAGGAGAATCCCAACGGTTTCTTTTATCTGGTTCCTCAAACCTTCTTACCAAATCTTCAAATATAGTATCATCATAATTAGCTTCTCCTTTCTCCCTGCGTTCTTCATTCCATTTCCTACAAACAGCTTCTCCAATATTACAGTAAACCACACAGTATCTAATCCCTGATGCTCTAGCTAAACACCATAACTCGTACCGGTAACCCTTGATGTTATTCAAGGAATCTACTATGATGATCCTGTCTTTGGACAGAGACCTATCAACTTCAGACCTAAGCACCCCTCTTAAATTCTTCTTCGAAGGCATATTAGCATAACTCTGGTTTCGATCGAGATGAAAGCAAGCTTCATCTATGACCCTCACTTGCTGTTTCAATTCTGATTCTTTGAGAGCTTCAGCCAAACACAGTGCAGCTTTGGATTTCCCACTGCATGGCTGTCCATATATTACAACCAATGCCAATTCAAAGGAAAAAATGTTTATTGTCTCACTTTATGGTCACTTCCTGCAACATATTAATATAAGACATAACTCATAAGATGTTAACAATATCAAGTCAGCACTGTAAAAACCACCATGGACACTGGAATTCAATTAAAGAAGCATCAAGTTCAACCTTCCTTGTTTACCAAATTAACATTCCAATAATATCTATACACCATAATTCATCCATGAACAAAAAGGCACAATAAAACACATTAATATGAGTTTGGATAAACAGCTAAATTAAGGACTTCTGCAATAATCTGTGTATAAATGAGAGCTTCATTGAATATATGATTATGAAATTTACTAGAATACTTGGCATTCTATCTTGTAAGCTTTTTCTTGTAAAGCTTACGCATATAAATATGATGGCACAGCAAAAATATAAATAAATAAAAAGCTATAAACCATTCCCCTAACCTTTTCAAACACCGCTGCACGAGTGTTCATGTTTGCAATTCTTAGTTATGCAACTACTGTTCAGAACGTGAATTTACTTATTTAATAACCTTACCAGTTTATTTTTTTACTCACATTTTGTGGTTTGGTGTTCACAGGAGAAATTCCATTATCACCCTTACCTACTCACTTAAATTACTTTCTTCCCTATATTCTTTTTCTTCTCACCCCTCTGCTTAGGCTATTTTAAATTCTATTCATCAATCATCAACTTGAATTTCACTCTGTCCTGTCTAAGAGTCTAAGAGAATCTCAAAAACAAGAGAATCGAAATTGAGTGGGAATGAAGAGGAAAAGAAGAGGAGAGGAGAGGAGAGCAAAGCAGTACCAAAAACAATAAAATCTTCTTCGACGTCGACGATTCTGAGAGCGGCGGTGGAGGAGCGGCTACAGGGATGACGGTTGGATCAAGACGGTGGGGCTGTCATTCGTTGCAGATCTGTAGCTTCGAGAAGCAAAGAAGGAAGGAAGCATGAGAAGGGTTTGGGAGATGAGAAAGAGAGAAAACGAGCGAAGGATTACAATACGTGATACATGTAACAATTATCAAAATATTTTAATTGCATATAATATTATTTATTTATTTCAATTATTTAATCAATAAAAAGTAAAAAATATCAAGTAGCCGGACAATAATGTAATACAATTATATAAGTTAAGCAAAAATAAAAAAAATAAAAATATACAATTAATTAAATATATAATATTGACAACTTAGAGAGCGTTAGTTTTGAGGAATAAAAAATATTTTTTAGGCATCTTATTTTTTGATAATATATATATTTCTAAAAATATGTATTTTTTAGCATTTTATAAGAGAATTTTAGGTATAAATTAATATACTTTAGAATATTTTTTGAATTTCAAATAAAATATTCAAAAAAGAAAAATAAAACAAATGGTGGTTGCAAGTTAAATACAAAATAACTACTTATATTCTCATGTGAAAATAATTTACCCACTTTTCATTGTGGAAATGGTGATTATAGAAAATACAAAGAAAAAACATTCTAGGAAATAAATTATGGCTGAGAAACTTTTTTTAAACATTGAAACAAAACATGAGAATCTCACATTTGCAAATACAAATTTTCGAAAATGTTTTTCGAAACCTTGAAACAAACGTGTCTCTATTTACGAAAGAGAATGACTATTGCCGCTCTAAAAATGTCTATTGTCACTCTTTTTGAATTTCTTAAAAATCTTAAATATATTTTTTTTCAATAAAATTAGAATTTCTCACACTCTCTCCACAAACTGTACATTCACAAACGCGCACTCTACTCTAAAGTCACCCTCACTCTCTGCATCCCCACTCACCCTCATTGTCTCTCCAAAACTGTTTCACACTTTCTCTCTTTATGTATCTATATATGAATTTCTCACATTTACCTTCTTCACCAGACTTTTTGGTTCTGCACCATCTTAATCATTACTTGTAATTTTAAATGCGGGTTTGAGGAGAATCCGAAGATTACGTTGCCTATTGCTTTCTCTGTCTCTTAATTTTATCCCTGATTAATTGCTTTTCCGTTTCAACTTCATTATGCATAATTAATTGAACGGGAATTTTGCTCATAGAACATGTTCATTTAGTTGCTCCATTAGCTCATTAACTAATCAAACATTCATTTTTCATGTTTGTGTATTGTATGGAAAGAAGATTCTTGCTATTGTGCATAAAACACTTTGATTTACAAATTGAACAAAGTCATATCGGTTACTCTTGAGGAGGAAGTGTAATCGTAATAGAGGGACTTGCAAGTGACAGAGTTGCTACAAACATGAACGAAAGTGAGGCTCTTGAATTTAGAAAATCATGTATTGCCAGAAAAAGAAAAATATATTTATATGTAAATTATATAAGAAAGTAATAAAATCTATATTAAATTTTATATTCATAATTCATAAGGATGTAGTGATAATGAGCATAATGTTAGTTGAAAATTTGTCACAATTACTATGCTTATTTATATATTTTTAAATTGAATAACTTTTAAAACCTTTTTTGTACCTGTGTGTTGCACGGATCACACATACAAGTATTAGTACTCGTATTATACAAACAAGACCTTGACACTAGGGACATGTGTCATTTTGTCATTTTTTCCAATTTTTTTTCTTTGTTTCCAACTTCTTTTCTTTTTTTTCTTTCTAACTTTTTCTTTCTATTTGTTTTCTCCCTTGTTTTGTTTCTCGGTTTTTCTTTTTCATTTTGAAATTTAAAAAGGAGAGAAAAAAACTAAAAATAAATAGAGAAATGTTAAAATGTTCTCCCACTTTTCATTCTATCTTCCTTCCTTCTATCTCATGTTGCCTCTCTTCGTTCTTCTTCATCCTCCTTTTTTTTCATTCTATTTTTTTTTTCTATAATTCAAGCCTCCACCTTCCTCCCTTTCCTCTCTTCACCTTCCTTTTTTTCTCTCTATCTCACACCATTTTGTCCCTTTCACTTTCAAAAATCATTTTATCTCCAAAAATTAAAATCTTAAACTATTATTAAAATCTAATACTCTTTCCTTTTAATTATTGTTCTTTATACTTTGTTTTTGTTTTGATTCGCATACGCAAACTGTGGCTATTAACAGAAGAGAAGAGGAAAACCAATGAACTCATAAACGATAAGTTTATCTCTTAATTCTCTTTTACTCTTATTCCTTAAAGTATCATACTCTATTTTTATTTTATTTCTCACACAAAATGTTTTAGGGATATTTGTTGTTAGAAATTATTGCTTCTTCTCACGATTTGCCTTTTTCTCCCCTATTAAAGGTGACATTTTTTCTTCTCAAAACATAAAATTCCTTCTTTTTTGTCTTTTCATGTGATTTTCTTTGGTTGATACTGTAGCTATTTGTTATAAAGTTTCTTTTTTTTTTATGTTTGATTTTTGAGAGACATCTCTTCATTTAGATATCTCTTCATTTTTACTTGTTACAAAGATTCATTAATATGATATAACGACGAAAAGAAACTTGATTCTCATAATAGTAAGTAATCATTAACCCATCATTTTGTAATTTTTGCTTATTTTTCTTTTGATACATTATCTGAAGCTTTTACTAAGAGTGTTACAAAATACAAAAAATACATATGAAACTGCTAAAGATCTTGATCCAATCAATGATCTCTAAATTTTTCCTCAATTTATTCCATCATCCTTCTATTTCAACCACCATGTAGAGCTAGCGAAATGGGCTTGGGAGGCTCATTTGAATATCAAATTTTTTCTAGCAAGGCCAAAAAAAAGATCTTATTTTTACATCGTAATAATTTTTTTATTTGACTTGGTAAATTTGTCAAAGAAAAAATCCTTTCACTTTTGTTTGGCTCACTGAATGAAACAACTTTCAAATTCTAGATTTCAAAAAAAAAAAAAACCTTTGAAATTACTGGTGTGATTTCATTCTTTTCTTCCTCTTGTCCTTATGATTTGAATATATTCAATGTGTAGATGATATATGTGAAGTGAGAAGTGAGAACATTTAAAAGATATTGTGAATAGAGTTGTCAAAACAGATTGGACCCGACAAACTGACCGCTCAAAATAGGGAGGGTGGATTAACCATCCTTAGTTCACCCTACCTAGCCCACCAACCCAATGGTTCAATTAGAGTTGTCAAACTGCGCTCTAGCCCTGGGCCAGTCCAGTCCCACTTTCAACCTACTATTATTTAACAAAACAAAAGGGTGGAAGGGATTAACACCATTTCTATTGGGAGTGGCACCGTCATTTTTAATGTATAGATTTATGATTCTTATATATAAAAGGATGGTAAGATTTCCAAAATTGGGTGGTCTCAATCCCTCACACAAACAAAAGTTGGCCTTGACAGATTCGGCCCTGAGTTAACTGGGCCAGTGTAGGTTAATCAAATGTTGGCCCGCTCCGTGTATTGTGTAAAATATGGGATTACGGGAGAAAAGTTCAAATAATGTTTTTAATTAATTACTATTGAATCCTGACCCTTTAGGTTAAGGCTTCGAACTCGACGTCAATTTTTTTAAAAAAAAGAAATACACGTAGCTAATGATTTCTCTTTAATAACAAACTAATTATTAACATAGTATATATTATTTTAAACATAAATTACCTTTCGAATATCAACTCTTTTAATATTATTTCTTTGGATATTAATTTGTCAGAATCTAAAACAAAAGCAACACTATTTTTTTATCTTCATTTTTTCTTTCTAAAATTTAAAATTGTGTATTCTAAATCCATACTTACTTTTTTTTGGACAACTGAGAATCCATTCATTGAAGTAACATAAGTACGTATAACTCTAGAACTCTAGTTCCCAATATACATTTCAGTACAACACAAAGCACAAAGAAGCATCTAAGAAAGGGAATATAGAAAAAGATCTTATCAGTGATTTTGCAAGATCAAAGATAACACAATAGAAGCTCAGATCTGCTCACTAACATCGACTAATACACCCAAAAAACAACTAAAACTTAACTTAATAAACCAAACACATCCTAGGTTGAACTATAATTGACGCCACAAAATCAACGCGACAGCCAGACACTCACCACAGATTGGAGGATTAGGTGAAGCAGTGTACACAGATTTGACATTGTGTGAGTTTAGATCTACATCTGATAGCCCAAAGAAGTCATGGTCAATCTCCGTCACACTAATCTGCCGCCTATTATGGGAAAATCAGACGTCATTCAACCTTCTACCAAGAGCCACCGCCGTTGTTGAAACCATGTGCTCCTTCGCCAGATAGCACCCACAGTGTCTCCAAGAGCCAGACCTGTGAATTAATCCGGTCACTATCGCTGAAAACACGACGGCCAGAACCAAAACAGTATATTTACATATTTAGAAGAGGAGAGGGAAGACCCTCTCCCCTTGAGGGAAGAGTGAGTGAGAAGAACTACAATACTAAGCTTTTGAAGGTGAAAAAAGAAAAAAAAAGTTGGGAAGAAGAAGGCTCTTGAGGAGCCTAGAAAACTCTCACAGTGAAGAAGGAAAACACTCTCACACAGGAGAGGGGAAAGATCACGAAGGAGCTGGAACCTAAAGTGCTCCTGACTTAATCCATACTTATTTTAAATGATAAGTTTTATTAGGTCACATGTATTGGATATGATAAAAAAAAATTTCTCGACTGATAAGACCAAATGGGCACGATAAAAAATATCCAGACTAATATGAGAGGAAAATATTTTTTAAGGACCAAACTAAAAGGAAAAAAATAACATAAATGTCCTTTTTTTAATCCCTATACAAACAAAAATGTTTCTTTTAATTCCTACCCATGTGTTTTTTTTTTTTTCAGATAGGTTTATGTATTTTGTTTGAAGATTAACGTCATTAGTCTCTTAAATTGATAGGCACATCATTCCACTTCGATTGGAATTAAAAGCTTGGAAGCTAGTTTGTTCGCAATGGTTTCTTCGACGACGGAAATATGACGACATGGATGAAAGTATAGGGACTAAAGGGACTTTTTATTTTTGTATAAGGACTAAAATAAAAAAGAGAAATACATATAGGGACTAAATAATTAATTAAACCTTATTATTATTATTGTTATTATCATTATTGGTTGAGAAAGTTGGAAGATAAAGAGAAAGATAGAGGAGTTACGTACCAATTGGTCAATTGCTTCATTTGATTCTTTTTGGTGAAAGGTCAATTGCTTTATGAATTAGTACATTTGTTGGTATTGATGATATCAAGCGTAAAAGGAACGAAGGAGTACGTTTTTTATAGCAACATATATTTTTTAAAACACTAAACTGGCCCTATGAGTTGGCTCTAAAACTATTAGCTCCGTGTGCTACTGGCCCTGTGAACTTTGGCCCTTTTATTCTTTTTTTGACCATGATACTTTTTTTGCCTTGGTCCAAGGTAGTTTAGTGCTGGGCTGGGCTAGTGGCCCAGTTTGACGGTGAGAGGAATTAAAACCACTCAATTTTAAAAGTCTCACTATCCCTTTATATATAAGAATCATAAATTTATATATTAAAAAGAATGGTATCACTCCTAATAAAGATGATATTAATCCCTTTCACCAGTTTGACAGCTCTAGGTTCAATACCAAACCCGCTGATTTTTAAAAAAAAAAAAAAATTACAAAACAATTCAACTAGTCTTTCTCTAAAATTATCATTTAGTCCTTTAAAAAGTCAATTAAATAGTAGACAGTTAAGTGCATGTTTGATAAAATGTTGGTGGTGTTGAAAATTGATTTTGAAGTATCGAAATTGATTTTAGATGATTAGTTTGTTGTTTAGTTATGAGTTTGGAAAACACCAAAATTGATTTTGAGTTGCCAAAATCAGCAAAAGCAAGGTGAGTTTTGCTTTCACGTTGGGTTGAAAATTTTACACTGTATTCTTACTCCAAACTTGTTTTTAACTAAAAATTTTCCAAACAGAAATTACATTACTTTAAAATTAATTTTACACAATCAATTCTTTAAAATCATGTTTATCTAAAATTAATTTTATCACTAAATCAAACACGCACTGCATTTCAGTATTTTGTACTTGTGTATTGATGCCATTTGTGATGAACTATTTAATATGCTTAAGATGAAGATACAAAATATTATATAAATTATACTTAATCCTTCAACATAATGTAAAACTCTCTTCTGTAGCTTTCATTGCAATGATCTTTTACCCTATCCTAATGCTATGGCTTACAAAAACAATTTTTCTAACTGCAATTATCTATACATTTTGGTTTTTCATTGATTTATCTGCATAAAAAACATCTTCAATCCAGGCAACAATGTTGAATGCTAAGCCTTCTAATACTCTTGAGTAGCTCTCTAGTATAGCTTTCCCTACATCCTGCATGCACAAGAAAATTTTCATTCTTAGATATCCATATCATGATGTTCCAATATAATCTTAAGAGCAAGAAGTTTATTTTCAATTAAGTCCTTATACAAAAAAAAAAAAACATTTTCTGTTTAGAACTTATAAGTAATACTCATTTTCAACTCCATCGTTATAGATAAAACATGTTTAGAATTAGGTCTTTACAATTATTTTCAATCTGGTTCCTATGATGTTAGACACGTTAATAATAAGAACAACGACATCACAACTAAATAAATTGTGAGGATCAAAGTGAAAACCTTTTATTTTATTTTTATAAAGACGCAACTGAAAAAAATTTTAGTTTAGAGATCAACTTGAAATTGAATGTCAAGTATAGAAACCAAAATTGAAGTTAAACCTTAAAGAAATAATCACTTTTGTTTTGCCAACTCCCTAAGATAACCTTTAAAAACCAAACAACTGTTTCTATAAAAACCTGTTTCCAATCATGGCTTTCTGCTACTATTCAATTTGAATTCTGGACATGATATAAAAATCAAACAACTGTTAAAGATAATCTTACCCGGTTGTATTGAATCTTGCATGTGTCCAAGGATGTTTGAGAAAGTTCAGGAAATTTCTGCTTCAAGCAGAACAAAAAAGTCTCAGCTCTCTCAGCTAAGATGTAGTTTTTGTCACTCTTGTCTGTTTCAGCCATGAGATCCTTAACTTTGCTCCATGATGTTTTTGAATGATTCAGACAAGCTTTGCGCCGCCACGTGTACATCGACGATTCGACCTTGTCTACCAGCTCAAGTGCTTCATGCTCAGAATTTATCTTGAGACAGTCAAGAAGGTAGTTTGGTGAGAATTTGTCTGCTGAATTCATGTAGCGGTATATTGTGTCCCCCAAACTTGCTCTTCCACTCTAAACATAATTCATGTTTGAAAAGAGAAAAAAGAATTCAGATAAAGTTTTAGGAGCAATGATTTGCGAATAAATTAGCATTTTGGTCCCTGATTTTGTAGTTATCCGTTATTTTAGACCCTAACTTTGTAGAAATTAAGTTTTAGTCCTTGACTTTTTAAAATCGATCATAATAGTCCTTGACTTTATATGAAAATCGATCACTTTAGTCCTTCACTAAACTAAATTGAATGACATTTTATAAAGTTAAGGACAAAAAATTAATTTTGATAAAGTCGGGACTAAAACACCCTATTCTAACAAAGTCTGGAACCAAAATATTAGTTAATTCAATAATATGCATTTATGATTTGTTTAGTTGTGTTTATAGACACTATTTACATTTATGACACTGTATTTATTTAATTTATGATTAGTTGTGTTTATAGACTGTGCATTTACGTTTATGATTTGTTTGGACATTAATTTAAACCACATTCACCAGAAGTATTTTCTTGTTTCTGGTGAAAGAACTTTCACGTTAAACCAACAGTAAAACAAAATCACACAATTAGGACTAACCTTGGGAAGATTTGCCATATATGTTTCTGGAATATCCATCTCTGCAAGAACACTGCTATTTATAGCCATGGCAGCTTTATGAATTTGATTAGCACAATCTCTTTTCTCTCTCAAGTGCTTCCTTGACTTATCAGAGAGACCTCCAGGGTTAACACAAGGAACTGGCAGCCACCATTTCTCATCTTTCCTCTGAACAATCTTCCGAAACGAGCCTGCGCGCGACTGAGTCGAATTTCCTGATATGCTCCCTTGCTCAGCATACCAGAATTCAGCATCCTGGAAACTGTCCAATATTTCCTGTAAAAGAAAATTTCAAGTTTGTAAGGCACAATTCAAAGTCTAAGGATGAAAAGTTAAATAGTTTCCAAATAAATAAATGAAATTGAAAGTTTGGCTTACAATGAGCATTGTGTCAAGTTTCTGCAATGCTGGGAGGTTGATATAAATATCTGATCTTGGTCTGCTTGTCATCATCTGAAAAAAATTAACCAAAGATTCATTGGACACTTCATGAAATGCACAAAAATCTCAATTAAATTTGTTTGTGAATAAGGGATTTTAAGAATGAAATGTGACCTTTTGCAAGGATTTAAAATACATTATTACGGTGTATCCTGTTTGGATAAGTGAAGCATGAATTTTAATTACTAAATTTGTTATTCAAAATGAAGAATTTTGTGAATAAAAGGGAAATTCAGTTGAATCAATTGAATTTCTTAAGACTTGTTTGTTAACTATTTTACAAAGCAGTTTTTTGTTTTTAAAAATAGAAAATTAAAAAATTTGTTTGATACACTAGTTCTTAACATAAATTGGGAACATGATGCTTTTTTTAGTTTCTTCAATGAATTTGTATATTAATTTGCATTAAAACATTTATATTTTTTTAAAAGCTGCTTGTGAAAACTATTTTATAATATAGTTATAAAAACCTAAAAAAACAAAACTAAATCGAACAAATCTTTAAAATTTTGAATCTCAAATTTTGAATTCTCTGAAATTCAGAATTACGCCGTCCAAACACACACTTATAGTTAAGGTTCAGTAGTATTTTACCTCCACAATTGTTCCATCTTCTAAATATTGTGCTGTTGGAGCAAATTCCACTATGTAATCACACACAGATAGAAGACAATTCATTTCTCTTTTCCACATTGCTTTCTTCTCTGCATTCAAAGGCTCCAACTTTAGATTTTGTCCAAATACAGTTGCTGCAAATTCCAAAACCAAATAGTTTAACTTCAATTAATTAATCAAACAAACAAAGAAATTAACAATAATTATATTACAACACTAGGGTTAAAAAATTTAATTACCATAGAGATTTGTAATGGAATTTGATACTGTGACAGCAGTACAGACACCTTTTCCACCACCAGACATGTCTTCCCCTAATAGAAGCTTTGCAAATCTTTCCTTCATCATTTCAAGCTCTGCAAATAACCAGAAAATTTGGCTGAGGTTGTTGCTTTTCCCCCACCCCAAAAATTTTGAAAATATTTTTAATTCCAAAACTGTCCTGTTTCTGAAAATTAATTTTCAGAAAATGTAAATCGTATTCCATAAACTGATGTCCAGAATGATTAGGGTACGTTTGATATCCATTTATATTTCACATTTTTGTTTTAATTTTTCATATATAATTATAAAACTGTGTTGCCTGTTTCTTGTACAAATTTTTGGAAGAAGAAAATAAAATAAAAATAAGGTGACTTTTTTTTAACTATTTATTAAAACAGGAAGTAAAAATGGATACCAAACAGGTAGGAAATGAAAAAAAAAAAAAAGGAAAAAAGAAAAGAAATTCAAGATAACAAACCTGACTCCAAAAGATCTTGGTCATCAGATTTATCATCCAATGAAAGTATATGCTGTTTCATCCCTAACCTAGAGAGAGAAGCTTGGGAAGCTCCATTTTGTTTCACAGATATCCACTTAGAAGGTGAAGTTTCACTTGCATAGCTATGATTTTCATCAATAATTGGCTCAGAAAAATTTGAAACCTCTGAGTTTGTTCTGCAATATGCAGAGAAATTTCCACTGAATGGAGAGTATTCTGCAGTTTCTGTGATTGAATTATCATTTTGATCCACAGAAGAATGTGAAGGTTGATACCCCAATTCAGAACTTTCATCAAAATTGGATGAATTGTCCATTTTAACCCTATAATCTTTGATCAATTTCTTCAACACCTGCACATAGTAATCATAGAAATTGAATCACAAATTAGTTTTTCTTTTTCTTTTTTGGGCTCTAAGTGTTAGTACTATAATACTCAGATGAAAATTTGCAATTTATATATTGTAATTAAAGTCACAGAAAAGAAAAATTGGAAAAGGGAATAAAAAAAAAAAAGAGAAGAAGGATCAAAAGAAAAAGCTGAAAACTTGAATAAGCAAAAAAGCAAAAGCTTCCATGGAATGTTGCTGCTATTGAGACCCAAAATAATTCACTGAAAAGGGTTGATAAAGAAAAAAAAGCATTCTTTGATAACTTTCTGAGAGTGACAAAAATAAAATAAAATTTTCAAAACTTCAAAGACAACGGTCCCCAGCAAAGTTCTTTTAAATGTTACCTTTTTTATTTTTGGCTTATTTGAATTTGAACTGTTGCTAATTAAACATCACTTGAAACAGTTCCCTCCTAAGCTTTTGTGCCTTCTTCTTCTTCTTCCCTGAAGACTATGCATGCCATAATGAAAGAAAGAGAAGAAAGATTTCTTTGGAGAAAATCAGAGAGGGAAAGTTTAGAAGGAAAATTGGAAAAACACAGTTGTAGAAAATGGCTGAATTTTTGTGTTGAAGCAGAATAGAATGTAGAATATGATATGAAAAGTGTGTGTACTTGAAATGTTCTATTGTGCATAATAATGGTTGCTTTTATATAAATTTATACAAAAGGGTAGATTTTTAAAAAATAATATAAATTAATTCTAGAGGGTGGTCCATAGCGCAACGGTAACAATTGCTCATTTTTGACCCGTTGGTCATTAATTCCATAGGATGGACCTTAGCGCAACGGTCACAATTGCTCCTTTATATCCGGTTGGTCATTAATTCTATAGGGTGGATCTTAACGCAACGGTAACAATTGCTCATTTATAACTAGTTGGTCATTAACTCCATATGGTGGACCTTAGCACAACGGTCACAATTGCTCCTTCATATCCGGTTGGTTATTAATTTCATAGAATGGACTTTAGCGCAACGGTCATAATCTCTCCTTCATGACCAGTTGATCATTAATTCCATATAGTGAACCTCAGCACAACGGTCACAATCGCTCCTTCGTGACCCATTGGTCATTAGTTCCATATAGTGGGCCTCAGTGTAACAGTCACAATTGCTTCTTCATGACTGATTGGTCATTAGTTTGAAGTAGCGAAGTCTCTTTGCACAACGGCTACGTTGCATACAATAACTTGTCCCAAAGTGTGTTATAATATAAATAATTCGACCAATAAGTATATTAAGGTATTGGTTGAGACATACTACGATTTTAGAAAGCAATTATAATTCGCCAAAAAAAAACACAGTTTTTGACCCTAATAATAAGACAATAGGGTAATTAAAATAAAAATAAAAAAAATTAATTCAACTAGTGTGTATTTTATTTTATAAAAAGTTTTGTGAAAAGATTGTTTTTTAATGTTAAATAATATGCATGCACTTGATCATGAAATCACTCACCTAGAGTACAAAACCAGGACCCACCGCTAGTAAATTTAGTTCGAACATCATTTTACAAGTTTCTCTTATTAATCCTCCTTTATATTATGTAAGGAATTAATCAAATGCATTTTATATTTTTGAGATACAAAATATATTTTTGGTCCAAAAAAAAATACAAAATATATTTACTTTTTTAATTAAAATTTACTTTATAAAATAGTAGAAGAATCTATGAAAAGATTTGTAGAAAAATATAGTATTATTAACAAAAATTACTAAGTGATTAATTATTTAGTCTTGTTTTTAATTAATAGTATTAGATATAGCATGAGTCTAACTCTACCTCGAAAGTTAGTTCATGAAGAGAGAGTTGTCTAAGGTCTTATAAAGGCTATCATAGTTCTTATCCTAAGCAATATGAGATTTTTTTTCCCAACAATTCCCCTTAAGTTCAACTGGTTTTTTCTCTCTCTTTTTATCTTAGTTGTGACTTATATGTTTTTTTAATGGGACTTTTTTGTTTTTTATGGGCATCTGTCTCAAGTCTCTTTTTTTTACCTGGACTTTGTGCTTCTTTTTTTTTTTTTGAATTTTTATTTTGTCCTATATTTTTTTTCAAATAGGCTCTCATACGGTCATATCATATTAGATATAACATGAGCCTAACTGTACCTCAAAAGCTAACTCGTGCGGAGAGAATTACCTAAAACCTTATAAAGACTATTATAACTCTTATCTTAAACAATATGAGATTTTTTCTCTCAACAAATAAGTAATTTTTTCTTGAATTTACCATCCAAGATTCATTTCACTTCCCCAGCTAGCTAGTTATGAAATTTAAAAGAAGCTGAGATATTTGATATATACGAATTGTAAAATGATGTTTGAACTAAAAATTTATGGTTCACAAAACTGGTTGATAATTTATGGTTAAGATAGATATGGTTGTACTTGCATGTGAACCGTATGAATAAGAATTAAGATACTGAATTTACACATGAATCAATTATGCTTTAATATTTTAATAATTTTAATATTTGTTTCTTCCCTAGTAGTTATAATAAATTAAATAATGGGGTCAACTTTAAAGGACATGAAGACAACACCTTCATCATAATCAGTAGCTTCCCTGAAAATATAAAATACCATATCCATCTAGACTTAATATCCCTTTTAGCAAATATCTAACCCTTATATTTAAGGGAAATTAGACATGTTTAAACTTCAAATAAAGATTAATTAAAAAATGCCAACAAAGGTTATGGCACAATGATAGAGATATACTTTAATCATTGAAAAATTATTATTTTTATAAGTAAATACACACTTATTCTAAATTAAATCTCTTAAATTTTTACTGTCAAAGTTTAAACATTGACCTTCAATCTCCCTAACCTTAACACCAAGTAACCTAAAGCCGATGATGATCTTCATTAAAAAAATTATGATTTAATCTCTTGAAAAACATTAGTTAAGAGGATAAATTTAAATATGTTGGAGATGTTAATCTTCTATTATAATAATAACTAATATGTTGAGAATATCCGAAAAAAATAGAAATAGTGTATCATGTAGGTGTGGGTATGGGGTTTGATCCCCAGTTATATTATTTTCCAATGAAAAAAAAAGAAATTTTTTTAAAAAAAATTTCTTGATTGGAAATTTAATGCAACTGATGAATACTGAGTAGCTGGCCTATTTGAATCAAGTTAGTTAGAAAGGCATGCATGTGAGCAATAAATTAATTTTGTTAACTTTTATTTTTTAATTTTTAAGATAGGAGACTTGTGATTTCTGAAGATGCTCAAAGACGTGCAACCAATTTTCTCAATATATTCTCTGTGATGCTCTTCATTTGGCTCATGTCTACTTCAACAAAGATCAAAAGGAATAAATACTGTCCTTTTTTTTTTCCTTCCTCAAGATTAATTAGAAGTCAAAATAATTTAAAATATTATGCTTGCAAGGTGTTGAATTGGAGTATATATTACCTGTTCTAAAACAAGTCTATTCGTACTCATATTATTTAATATTTTTGTTTTTATAAACTTTGAGTTTAATGATCTAATGATTAAATGGAATATTCTAACTAAATAAATTTAATTTATAGAACTTTATATATAAGTGAAACTCAATGCTTTACCTAACAACTTTATTTAAGAGTTTGTTTGTTATTATTTAAAATAATTGATTTTAGAAGTGGATAAAAAATTGATTATTTTTTCAATTAATTATGATAAAATTTTGTAACTAACATGGACTTTGGGCTTTTAGCAAAGGCAAAAAAGAAAAGCCATCCCTAAACTATGAGGCCAATGCTATAGAAGGTGGAGCAAAGCTTGAGACAGCCATGAAGCAAGGCACTAATTTTGCATTGGCGAAACTGATGCAAAATGCACAGTTAACAATGTCAAGGTGATGCAAGCGTTTTCCATTATTTAGTGGTTCTTATAATTTGGTTTGGGTCTAATTCAATTTTAAAAACTAGTTTATAAGATAAGGATTATCACACTCTTATAAAATCAACAATGGTCATATGACTAGCCGATGTGGGATTTCTAACACGCCCCTCACGCCTAGAATTACACAGCTGGAACGTGGACAAATACAGGTGGACAAACAAATGGGAAGTCCAACAATACGAGACTAACAAACACCCAACAACAAACATGGGCCCAACAAACGAATCTAAGATAGACTCTAATACCATCTTACAATTTGGATTTGGGTCTAACTCAATCCCGAAAGCTAGCTTGTAGGATGATGATTGTCACACCCTTATAAACTCAACAATGATCATATCACTAGCCGATGTAAGACTTCTAACCGTGGTGGTTATAACCAAAGATATTGTGACCATTTTTACATAAGCCTAGCCTACACAATTTCTTCCTTTTTTTTTTTTTTGTCCCACTTTTTAAAATAAAACCCAAACAACATATATTATAATTTCATTTAAGTTTTTTTTTCAAATAACACAATAATTAATTAAATATTATAAATCAATCCATAAAAATAAGGCAAAATTTCACTTTAAATCCTCTATCTTTTGGGTTTAGTTCAATTTTGTCCTCTAACTATTTTTTGGTTTATTTTGGTATTTTATCTTCTAATTTTGATTCATGTTTATCATTGGCATTAGAAATTTGTTACAAGCTAACAGTAGAAGAATAATGGCGTTAAATAGGTATACATATCAACTTTTGAGTGGTTCCATTAAATAATAATAATAATTGTTGAATAAGATGGAAAGCGAGAGACATAGGATGAATTCCGTGTGTATTACTGAGACACTACATATGTTATTTTATAAGAGAGATGAGAATCATTATAATAATTGCAAAGAATAAAATGTAATAATGACTATGATCTTATAATTACATCTATGATTCTAACTGCCTAATGTATATAATTACACAATCAGCACATGATTCTAATTACATAAATTAAGAGATTCTAACACTCCCCCTCAAGCTAGAGCATATAAGTCATATGCACCAAGGTTTTTACATATATAACTGATTTGAGGACCTCTCAATGCCTTAGTGAAAACATCTGCTAGCTGATCATTAGAATTGAAGAAACGTGTAGCAATGTCTCCAGATAAGATCTTTTCTCTAATGTAGTGGCAATTTGATTATCACATACGAGTGTCATCTGTGTAAACTTTCCGAACTTTAGCTCTTTAAGAAGATAATTAAGCCACATTAATTCACCTGTAGCAACTACCATAGCTCAATAATTTGCCTCTGCACTTGATCAAGCAACAACACCTTATTTCTTGCTTCTCCAGGAAATCAAATTGCCACCAATGAAGATGCAATACCCAGAAGTAGAGCTCCGATCATCAAAAGAGTCAGCCCAATCAGCATTTGAGTACCTAACAACATGAGTATGACCCTTGTCTTCATACAATAGTCCATTTCCTGGAGCTGATTTGATATACTTTAGGATACGAATAACTGCATCCAATGTCCTTCAGATGGAGAGTTGAGAAATTGACTGATCCATACGAGTTTCCACCGGTTTGATCCCCATTAAACCGGTTTCTTCTAAGATATCTATTGCATACTTCCTCTGAGAGATTACAATACCATTCTTAAATTGAGAAACTTCTATCCCCAAGAAATATTGAAGCCTACCAAGATCTTTTGTATGGAAATGACGATGCAAGTGTTGCTTTAATTGGGTGATGCCACGGTGATCGCTACTAGCAATAACGATATCATCAACATAGATAACTAAGTAGATGCACCCTAAAGTTGATTGACGAAAAAATACAGAATGGTATGCTCGACTTCTAGTCATGCCAAATTGTTGTACCACAGTGCTAAATCCGTCAAACCATGCCTTAGGAGATTGTTTAAGGACATACAATTTCGAAGGTGACATACAAGTCCGAAAAACTCCCCCTGAGTGACAAAGCCAGGCGGTTGCTCCATGTACACCTCTGCAGTGAGATGGCCATGAAGAAAATCATTCTTGATATCCAGCTAATAAAGGGGCCAGTGCCGAATAGCAGCCATTGACAAAAATAAATGAACTGGAATCATTTTAGCCACTGAGAGAAAGTATCACAATAGTCCAAGCCAAATATTTGAGTGTAGCCTTTGGCTACCAACCATGCTTTAAGGCGATCAATTATGCCATCAGAAGCAACCTTAATGTGGAATATCCAGCGACACCCAACAACACGCTTTCTCGAAGGGAGAGGAACAAGATTCCAAGTACCATTATTATGTAGTTCACTCATTTCTTTAATCATTGCTTGTCGCCAACCAAGATGAGACAAGGCCTCACTCGCAGTCTTAGGAATAGAAACAGAGGACAAAGAAGACAGGAAAGTGTAATGGGAGGGTGACAAGTGGTGATAAGTCAAACTAACATAATGAGGAGAGGGATTCCAAGTGGAACGTATACCTTTTTGGAGGGCAACGGGAAGATCTGTCTCAATAGGTGATGTCGGAGCAGGAGGCAGAGTAGTTAGTTCTGGAGGCAAGTCATGAGGTTACTAGTCACATTGGAGATAGACCTGTACCAGAGATGGCCGTGCAGGAGGTGCGTCAAATATAAGGGGAAACGGAACGTCCGGAATATCAGGCATTGCAAGAGGAGGCAAACCCTACATAAGAGTAACAGACGAAGAACTAGACTCGGACGTAGAAGAAGGGGAAGATCCAAAGAAAGGAGTGGACTCTAAGTTACATCAATAGAGATAGCATAACAATGCATAGTCGGTGAATAACATTTATGACCCTTAGCGAGTGTAGCCTAGAATAACAATGCATATTTGTCCCTTTTTTGCCCTTGCTCCTTAGTTCCTTGAGATCCTTTGTTCTCGTGGGAATTCAGCTATAGAAAGGGCAATCAACACATGCATGAATCACTTGAAGGATGAAGGGTGATGGTTTTACAATGGACATGGAGGTTTGAAGAAGCAAGAATGGAAAGTTGAGCGAGAGTGGATTGTGGTTGCATGATGAATTATACTTGAATAACAGATAGCTATGGAGGTAGTATGGAAAAAATGAGGCACATGCAAGGGAAAGTGGAAGGGAGAAGAGGGAGTGACCTTTCTTTCTTCTCTTGAGAGAGAATGAGAGCTTTCAACTTTCTTGACAAAATGAAGATGATAGTGAATGGGGAGAGGGCGTGGATTAATAGTGAGAAGAGACAGAAAATGTGAATGATGAGGGGGAGCGAGTGTTTGAATGAGGGTGAGTGTAAAATAGTTGGTGTGAGCACAAGACAATTTATTAAAAATTGCACATAACTCCTTGACTATATAGAATTTAATATAAGGGTCTAAATAAACTAGCAAGGACTAGATTGCAATTAAATGTTGAGAGGCTAATAGAGACTTCACACTCTACATAAAAATTGAATTTTGGGAGATGTTACAATGATCTCTTCTCATAGTTTTATGGTGAGTCTTATGTTAAGTCAATTGTAATTTTGGCCTTTTTGCAAGGTTTGGAAATGTTTTGCTCCTTTGAAGACTATGGTGGTTTCTTGGTCGTGTCTCTTGAATGCACTCTATTCTAAGATTAACTTATAAACTAGAGGTGTGGTCCTTGACTCGATCGATTGTTGTTTGTGTATGTATGCATTTGAGAATACAGAGCACATGTTTCTTTTGTGTCTTTGCACAATGGGTGTATGGTACTTGGTTTTTTGGCTGATTAGGGATTTAGTTTGCTTCACCGCGTTTTTGGCATATTTAGTGTTGGCTTTTGATGGCATTGGAGTTGGTAGGAAGAGTTGGAAGGCTTGCATAGTTATGTAGATTGCCGTTATGTGGTCTATTTGGTTGCATCAAAATAGAATCATCTTCAATAATAGAGTTATGGATGTAATGGAAATATTGGATTCAATTAAGTTCCACTCCCAGTACTAGGTGTCCTTGCAATTTTGAAATGGGGTGGTGCCATACCATGATTGGGTGGTTAGTCTTTTATTTAGTATTGTTAGCTTTACTTAGCCTTTTCTCATTGTTGTAATTTTGTATATGAGTTGAAATATCCTTTATACTCACATTAATATTTTTTTTTTGTTTATAAAAAAAATATAAAAAGACGGTGTTATAACAAAAGCAAATAATAGGGACCAAATTCAAAACTCTTATTAAAAAAAATCTATATGTAAAAAAAAAGTATAGAGACCAAATTAAAAATGACTGTCACATATAATACTCAAAATTAGACTGTTCATTTAAAAAATAATCGTAACCATATACAATAGAAATTAGAATTTCAAAGAGAATTATATATCAAAATAGTCACTGACTTTTCATTTTATAAGTCATTTTAGTCCTTCACGAAATCAGTCATTTTAGTTTCTGACTTTTATCGATCATTTTAGTTCCTAACTTTCACAATCATAAGTCATTTTAATCTCTGAAAGTCACGGACTCAAATGAATGTTCGTATAATTTATGGACTAAAGTGACCTGCAAAATACAAAATCACTAAAGTGACTTATCTACACAAAATCAGGTACTAAATAACTTATCTTCACAAAATTATAAACCAAAATAATACATCACTCATTTATCTAAGCCGAAGTGGTGATAAAATCATAAAGAAGTCAACCATGTTATGTGAATTATAATTAAGTCTAAGACATGTCTTTAATTCACGAATGATCTAGAAACATAGTAACAAAAAAAAATAGAACTTGTAGTTTTTATTTTCCTTTTTAATTAATTATCTATCAAAATGCTAATCCTAACTATGCTTTTGTTTATCTTTGCAATTCTTTTTATTGAAGAGAATCCACCATGATATTTTACAAATGGATCCACAAATTGAACGCCTTGGTTCTTTCTCTTCTGCAATAAATTTTTGCTTCCCCATTGTATACTTCTCTTTCTGCACCAAATTCTAATAATTGTTGATTAGCATTTAAATAATAAATTTCTAACAAAAAAAGTAATTAAAATAAAATAATTAAGCTTACATTTGGAAGGAACTTAAATCCAATTTTTATCTGCCCTTTATAAGTATCATCTTCAAGAACAACATTATATGCAGCTGGTTTTAATTCTATAAATCCCTGGTTAATTCCTTCAGTAATTATTCCACCTATGTAAACCCTGCTTTTGTGAGGAGAAAAAATTAAACAAAATAAATAAATCTAACCCTTAAAGAAAAAAATTCTTGAAAAATCACAATATATAGTACAAGTTCTAGTGGCTGATTTTGCAGGGTCTTTTGCTCATTTTAGTTTCTCTAAAATAACATATTTAAGAACTAAAAAAATAGTCTTCAAATTAGGAAAACTAAATCAACATATTTTTAAATAATTCAAGGACTGAATTAATTAACGTTTGTTTATTTTAGTGACTAATTTTTATTAGACAAATTGAGGGACTAAATTAATTAATTATTATAATTTCAGGGAATAAGTTTCTTGGGATGAGATCCTATCAGGGCAAAGTATAGTATATTAATGGAGGGGCTTGCTACTCTCGTCCCCTAATTTTTTTATTTGTATGAATATTTTATATATGATATATATTTTGCCCCCCTCCCCCCGTCACCCAAATTTTTTGTATTTGGCCTCACCTAAAATTTTTCATAGTTAATAACGACAAAAAGTCTTAAAATAAGGTTGACCACATAAATCACACGACGTTATTGTGTTTAATCATAAACTATTTTTTTATAATCATATTTTTAAAAAATATAAATATTTCACTTACTAAGACAGTAGAGTATTTTTAGTTTGGTGATTTGTTTTAGAAAGATTTAATTCATATTTATAGTTAATACATCATATGTTTTATATACCTCATCATCAAAATAACTTTAGACATAAATTATTTTGAAACTAGAAAAGAAGTCAGTAGAAATTAAAAAATATTTAATTAATATATTATTTGTTTTGTCCTAAAGCATTCAGTCCTAAAACTTACAATTGTAGTGAATATTTTTTTGTAACAAAAAATCAAAGACTAGACTTGTTTGAAACAAAATTGAAGATGAATTCTTAGATGTTATTATAGCTCAAAGTAATGCATTGATGCATTTGACTTTAACATACTATTGAGTTTAACTTTTCTAAATAATTATTAGAGGAAGAAAATGCTTGAAATTTTTGTTTCTAGAAGTTGATCTTTTATTCTATTTTTTTTCAAATTTTTTTCAATCAAACAAAATAAATTATATTGTGTTTTGTTTTCGGTTATTTTCTTTTCTCTCATCCAAACAATAGCTAAACAATGACGGTAGTAAGTTTTTATTTTAGTTACTTTAATTTATATATTGTGTCATAATATATAATTATTTTAAATTATGATAATTTATTAAGTTTAATATTTAATTTTTTTCTTGTATTAGGCCCATAAAATTCGAGCCAGTTCCGCCCCTGATGTCTCATGTTTTATGCAGAACATCACGCCATGTTGATATTTGTGTTGATATATATCTCTAGTTGTTACACTCTATAAATTTCAACAAGATTTCACTTATTCAATATTCATGAAAGAAAAAACAGCATAAATTTTTTTTGACAGAATTAGGTAAAATACTACATAATAAAAAAGAATTACTTGGCTTCACCAACGAATCTACCATTTCTGAAGTGTTCTGTCTCCATGATTTTACAATTAAGATGAGTTGAGTTGTTGCAATCAAATGATGAGAATTCAAATATGAATTTTTCATTCCACCAAGGTTTCTCATGTTTTCCTGCATCACATATGAATAATTCAGTTAATATGTGAAACCAATGTAAGAATATATATATCTAAGCAGAGAATTTGTTAACTCAAGAGAATCTTTGTAGAATCAACCTGATGAAATTTTGCTTCTTTGAGATTGATTCCCACACTCAATAACCACATAGTAGGAAGGTGTTCCTGCAATATTAAGAGCACATAAGTCCTTTTAATTAAGTATTTTTTAATCTGTACAATATTGTTCAGGTTAAAAAATTATAAGTAAGAATAAAATATAATATTAATTGTATGTCAAACTATATCACATTAAGTTTTTGTTTTTCCTAACAACATTTTTCTACTTATAGTTATTTAACCTATGCTATATTGCTATAGTTATTTAACCTATGCAATATTGCACAGGTTAAAAGAATCTTTCAATTAATTATGAGTAATGGTAATTAATGAAAAAAAATAGATTTATCTTCTTTAAAATAGATATGTGTATAAAGTGAGAAAGTCACTACTAATCTGAATTATTTAAGACTCACTTTAATTCGATATAATGATAAATAAAGCATTAGTTTCTCGAGTTACACTTACCCATTATTTAGAAGAGAGTAAAAAAAATAAAAACCAAATAACTATACATTTTTTGTTTGTTTAAAGAAAAAATAACAAGAAAAATTAATTTATAGAAAAATAAATTCGAACTTTTCCTTCTTTTCTCTCTTCTTACTTTTTCCCTTTGTTCATTTTCTTTCGTCACATTTTTTCTCTTCCAAACAAAGAATTAACCCAATTTTTCTTAATGAGAAATTAAAAGGAAAGAAAGTAATAAGTTTTGGATCCATGAATGATGGAAACAATAAATCGAAATGAGTTTAATTATATTTAGTTTTGTAAGATGATATGATGATATGAGTTTTTGAGTTTCGTGTTTAATTTTTAAGAAACTTCATTTTACTTCCTGATTTTTTGTAAACAATATTATAACAAGGGGACCAATATAAAAATTAAAAAATAAAATAAAACTGATTTAAAACTGAAACGAAATTAAAGAATCAATACAATCTCAGACACTAAAATTACAGTCAGAATTTAAAGGGAAAATAAAAGATACCAACAAGGTTTGTACGTCTAATGCCTTTTGCATTAACAACCAGAACTTCAAGAATTCCTTTCTCCATGTGATTGAACCTTGAAAAAATTTCATATAATATATTATGCTGGTTAATTAATAGGGATTGAAGGTTGTAGTTTCAAAAGTTCACTTAACGTATAATTGGGATTATTAATTATTGTATATGGCAGATTCAGTTTAATTATTAATCCTTCAATCTGTTTCTACACCAAGTATAGATGTTATATACATTGATTATAAATTAATCGTTTCCGTTATATATATTGTAACTAACACATACATTCATAATTTATATTACAAATAAATTTTTAAACAAAATATAAACCCACTCGTTGCATGATTTTATCTGTGTATTATAATTTTTTTTAATAATTTAATTAATAAATAATAGAGAGATAATTCTGTTGACATTATATATATAAATTATTTTCTATATATTCTTAAATATACACATATGTATAATGTTCTATCTTAATTTTAAATTTAAAAATTAATATAAGGCTAAGGATAAAATAAGTCAAAAAATAATTAATTTTTTTTTCATTTTTTAGATTAATTGTAAATTAAATATATTATATTGTTAAAAAATTTGTAGGAAATAAATGTTATGTAAAAGTAGTTGAGTAAATAATTATCGAGTGAATGTAAAATGTTACTATTTCATCAGAGAAGTGAAATACTGACATGTTTAAATAGGAAAATAACCTAATTTTGTGTGAGATGAGAGAAGAACGAAGAAAGGGCCGAGAAACTTGTTATCATTTCCGCTGTCCTTGTAGTATAGATCTACAACAACATCAATATTATAGTTTACTATAACATATTTTGTGAGATAAATTTTTTATATTAAATATAAAAATTTTTATTTTTACCATTAAATAAATGCATTATCTTTTTATAATATTATAAAAATAATATTTATATTCTTACTAATTGAATTCAAAAAATAATAATTAAATATATTTCAAAATGCACGTTATTGTTGTTTTTAATATATATTAAAATTTAGTTATAATATTATTATTTGTATTTGTCTTATTTAAAAATATTATAATATTATTATTATTTTTTATGATAATAATTTAAAGAGATTAATTGTGGGGAGAGAGAAGAGAAGAGTAAATTAGTGGTGAATATTTTGTTAGTATTGAGTTATGCCACTAGTAAAATGCTTATGTGGCTAAATACTATGAATGGATTTGTCTCATGTGTTAATTGTATGTCTTTGGCTTCACTTTTAATAGATATATAGATATATAGATAGATAATAGATAATAGATTAGTCCCTAAAATCACAAGTGTCATGTAAATTAGTCTGTGAGATTTTAAAAGTTTTAAAATAGTTTCTGACTTTATAAAATGACATGCATTTTAGTTCTTTTACCTATAAAACGATATTAAAAAACTAAGTAGAAAATGATAAAATGAATGATTTTTTACAAAGTCAAAAATTGATTTGAGATTTTTATAATCTCATTAACTAATTTGCATTACGCCTATAATCTCAATGATCAATTTGGAGATTTACTCTTGTATATTACATATTCAATAAGGGTTTGTTTAGTTCAACGGAAAGAAGGAAAAAAAAAACAGTATATTTGTGTTTAGTTGGAAGGAATAAAAAAAATTTGACGAGGAAAAACTCACTCCCCTCCCCTACCAATAAATCCACCATATTGTGGGAAGAAATGGGTGCTTACAGCAATTGAGAACTATACCAAATGAGTGGAAGCAGCAGCTTTTAAGGATGCCAAAGTAGAAACAGTCATCAAGGAAAATATTATTTGTTGTATTGGGCTCCCAGTTAGAATCTCATCTAATAATGGGTCCTGATCAACATGTGCTAGTTCTCTGATTCCTTTTACTTTTCAACTTTTGCTTACTTGTAATATCATGCCTAGTACTTTGTCTTTGCTTTTTTGAAGATTTGATTTGATATCTTATAGGATTGGTGTTACTTATTGTTACTATTACACTTAATATATTTTGCAGACATGAAATTCCATTAGTTGAATTATCCAATGTAGATGAAAATAGTATGGGGATCTTGCATGGTTAGCATAATCTTGTTCTACAGCATGCTATATATGTAGTTTCAGTTGTTCTTCCTTTCCTCACTTGTCATTTTTCTTTCCTTTATTCAATACCTGTTCCTATCAGTATAAGTAATTTTTCTGCCATTCTGTTATTGATGTGTGAGAATTTAAAATCATTGCCAGAAAGCATGCATGTCCTCCTTTCATCTCTTGATAAGCTTGAAATAGAGGTGGAGCCTTGCCATCAAGCCTAAAAGACATGTATCTTTCCAAATGCTCCAAACTTATCGCCGTGTTAAAAGGGGCTTTCGGTCCCAATAGCTCTTTGGAGCTGTTGGAAATTGAACAAGTTGACATGGAGTCTTTTCCTGATGAAGGCATGCTGCCACTCTCTCTTGAACGTTTGAGGATCCGTAACTGTCCAAATCTTCAAAAACTGGACGGCAAGGGTCTCTGTCACCTCTCCTCTCTTTGGTGGTCGACTCTCGATGACTGCCCCAGACTCGAATACTTACCGGAGGAGGGTCTCCCCAAATCCATTTCAAAGCTATCAATAAGGGGCAATTGTTCGCGGCTCCTCAAACAGCGTTGCCAGAAAACAAATGGTCAAGATTGGCCCAAGATTGCTCACATCAAACAAGTATACATCCAAGGAAATTTCCCAATTCTGAACCAGGACTGCCTCAATTCTCATGTTTTCTAAGTCTAACTATTCATCAGGTACCTTCTCCCTCTCTTTATGTGTATGTCTGTGAAATTCAAATTCAATATGCATTTAATGCATCTTACAGCAATCAAACTTCACAAACTGAAATTTTCAATATGCTTATGATAACATCATATCTCTAGCATTGACAGGAAAAAAAATTACAATAGCATTTACTTTTGCTTGTATCTGCATATACTTTCTCTCAGCATTGGCATATTTTCTGTTTATTCCATTTTACATGCAACAATTTCTGATATTATGATGATTGATGCCTTACCTTGTAGTTGAATTCCAAGAAAATATGTTGCTTACATCTAGTGTTAATGTTTGGTTATGATTATGACACCAGGAAAAACGGTGAAGCTCAAATCCTCCGGCCATAGAGAGGATTGAGATCCCTGGTTGTCATTGAGGGAAAATCTTCGAACAGCCGTGGTCGATGAAATGCAGAGTAGATGATAGCCTTGAAGAATGTTGATCCGGTTTATTTCAGACAAGCTGATGCGTGTAAAATGTAAACACATTTAGGAATTTCCAATGTACTGATGAATTTCCAATCAGATTTTGTAATGAAGTGAGTTTGAACAAGAAGAGAATCCATCAAATTCAGAGGTTATGTGACTACACTTTTCAAATTTCAAAATTTCTTCTAAACTTGATAACCAAAAAAACTTACAATTAGGAAACTCTCTTTAGGTGTATGGTGTTCTGGATGAACATTTGTTTTCTTGAGTATAACCATCAAACTTTGATACCATACCTCGCACTTAAACAAACTTTTCAAGAAAGGTTCAAGCTCTTTCAATTTGGAAAGTGTGAGTGAAAAAGTCTTACAACGGATAGGAGAACCACGCAAAGTGGAAGGACCAATGAACTCAATTCGTGCTTCGGAATTCTACAAATGACGCGGGCCGACAATTGGTATCAGAGTTGAGTGAAGGTTACGATTAAAGTTGGCTTGGCTATCATAGTTGCATCCTAAAATGCAGAAAGACACAAGAGGTGATCTTTCAAAATCAAGCAGCATTCATATTATGTTAACAAGTATGAATAATGTAGGAATAAAGGTCATAATCAAGATAATTTCCCCTTAAGAATTCAAAGTTGAAGAAATTACATCAAAATGAATTGCTAGTAAATTATTTTTTTGTCAAAATGAATTGCTATTTGTGCATCAAAATTGAATGAGATTCCTTCTCAGACTATTTACATATGGGACTAATACCATTTATCCCTTTTGGATGAGATAGTTAACAGAATACTTTATCCATTTCTTTACAATAACAAGTCAAATTCAAATGAAATTTTAATTTCTTATTTTATATACCCATCCGCTAAAGCAATTAACATCGAACATTTCTATTCCGTGAATCATTTAATCATTAGACATAATTACTACTAAATTCTAGGTTGTTTCGAAATTGTTGTCTTTTATCTGTAACATATTTATATCAGTAGAAATGCTCCAAGGAAGATTGAAAGAAAAGTTGATCGGGAAGAGATTTCTCTGTAACATACTTCCCGCCAAAGCTAGAAATCAGCTAACTAACATAACCGTTTAATCAGCTTTAATGAACAACGGTTATAACCGAATTTCTGAGTCACTAATCTTCACAACTCCTTTTATCCTCCTCGCTGCCAAGTCCCATCCATCATCCTCCGCCGTTCGTCTGCCGATAACGTCTCACCTTTAAAGAAGGGATCGAAGGTGATGCTGGTGGTGGAAGAACCTTGGTGGTGGCGGTAATGGATGGATTAGGGATACAGAACTAATTTAGGGTTTTAAATAGGCGTATGATTTGGAACTTGTAATTTTAACAGTATCATTTTGCTAATACTATTCTTCTGCCTCTTATTAAAATATTATTATTTTTATATAGGATCTAAATGGACCTTAAAATTAAGGGATCATCTTAGATAACACATAAAATGAGTTTCTCCCTATGTTTCTTATTACTGCCACCCTCGCTATATCAATAATTCTCTAAATATATATGTTAGACGAGTTGATTTATCAATGTTTCTCTAGGTATGAAGCTGATGCTATTATGAATATCCCTCTGCGTAGGCAGTTACGTGATGATAATCTATTATGACGATATACCTCTGATGGAGTTTATATAATGAAATCGGGGTATACGCAAATGTTGGAGAAAAAATTCGCTATTGAAGGTTCCTCTTCAGGTACGTTGCATACCACATTTCCATGGAGGAATTTTTGGAAGGCCATTGCAGTCCTAAGATGTGTGGAAACAGGATGGCAGACATGTAGGAATGTCTTGCCCGTTAATAAGAGACTCTCCAGTAGAGGTATTGATCTAGATACCTGTTGCCCACAGTGTGGAGAGTATGTTGAGTCACTTTCTCATGCACTTCTACTTTGTTTGGAGGTTAAGATAATTTGGTTTGCGTCTGCTTTATCGCTTAGAATTGATGAATCACGAGACATAGATTTTAGAGTATGGATTACACCTTATATCCAACTCGGAGATCCAGAGGTGTTGGACAAAATTTTCAGCATTATTACTACTATATGGGACAATAGGAATTAGTGGCTGTTTTATAAGAGGCGACTGACGATCCCAAAAATTCTTGCACATGTTTATTCTATGTCAATCCAGGTAGAGACAAGGCCACATGGTAGTCTCCATAGCATCCAATCTTCCAGCGATAATATTCGCAATGACGAAGCATTGGTGCATGTCTTCGTTGACACTGGCCTCAAGTCGGGTGAAGGTTCGGTGCGAGGCTATGTCATGATCTCTCCATAAGGCCTCTTTCTCTGAGCTTAGTCACGAAAACTCCCAGAGATGATGGAAGCAAGAATAGTTGAAGTGCAAGCCATTGAGTGGACTGTTGAGCCTGTGAAGCGGCTTGGTTTCCATCCACAGCCCTATACACAGATTTTCTTAGCGTGGTTCAGTCTTGGTAGCGACAACATCGCGGTACATTGTACTTTGAAGAACTAATCCACGATTATATCGTTTCTGCGTGTGCTTTAGATGATGGCTTTCATATTAACTTTATTAGTAGGGAGTTGAATAAAGGTGCTGATTGTAATGCCAAATTTGCATATGCTAATGGGGATAGCTTGTGGGAATCTATCGTCCCGCAACATCTTTTACCGTTTTTCCTTTTGGATGAAAGATTTGATGTATCTTTCTTTGGTGGTTAATATATATTGCTCTTCCTTAAAAAAATGACTTCTAGATATTGTAGCAAAAATTCATAGCTTGCTGTCATTGAATTGGAAAGTGACTTTTTTATGTGAACCCTCATGATGTAAGGGTTATTGTAGGACCTTTCTAGGGCTAGATTATATAGTTTGAGGTTTGACGATGATGGAATTGGTGGCGTAGCAAATTGTAGGAAGTATCACAGGTTGGGCTAGAAATTGATATGCTATGAAAGGTAAGGCAATAGATGCATGGAATAGGGTTAGAATGGGGATGTCTACGATCTATTAAGGCTAGAAATTGTCTATATTAGAAGATGGTATGATGAGTGGGATGTGGGGTTGGTGATGGGTTCTTAGGGCAAGTTATTTAATTAATTTCAAGGTAGGGTTTTGCTTAATGGAAGTGGTAAGTTTGGTTAGTGTTTGTAGCCGAGTTTACTTTATTTTTGTGATGTTAGAAGGGATAAGAAGAAGGGTAGGGATGTAGGATAAGGGTGGAAGAATCACTCTTCCAAAGGTAGGTATCACACAAAGATGATGGCACCTTTGATAAAAATTTGTGTTCAAGAATCACTCAAGAGCTTAAGAGAATCACACTCTCATACTTAGTCAAGTTTTTACACATGAAACTTTTGCCTTATTCATTCAAAATGACGCCACTTATAAGGAGAACTTAGGTTTGTGGCTTTGATTACATTCAAGGAATTGATGACACAAAACCTAGGATTTATCTAATTCATACCTAGGTATTATCTAGCAAATAAAACATATGGGAATTAACTTGAAATGGGCAGCCAATGGATGATGATGGGGTGGCTAAATGGGCTGATCAAAACATGTGGAAAAAGACTAGCACCACCTTATCCTTGCAACGTGGTTATTTTATAAAGACGAGGAGGTACCAAGGAGGAAAGACCGAGAAAGTAAACCATATTTATATTGCTGCTTCCCTCAAAGCTTTGGTAACAAATTGCATTGCTTAGTTCTTTCTTTTGATTTTTTTTTCATAATATCTTGTATTATATCTCTTATGAAAATTTTATTGCCTTATCATATTGTATTATATTTTAAATTTGATTTAATATTTTTTTAAAAATTAAAAATGAATAGTAAATAATCCGAATTTAATAAATAATATTTTAAGAATTTAATTTGATAAATAACTTTAAAATAAACATTATTTGACAAATTTATGAAAACATAATCAAATTTTAAAACAATAGAGACCAAAATTACTACTTTAAAATTTTAGGAACTAAAATCATTCTAAATATAAATAAAGAGAATCAAAACTACGATTAAATGAATATAATAATTAAGATGACAAAGACGTAGTGGTGATAATGGGCAGTTATTATTGGCCATAAGAAAGTTTGGTGAGTGAGTAGCATGTGAGTACCACCAACCAGTCTACGCTCAGTACGTAGCACTAAAGCAACGAAAATGAACAAACGACAAAATGCCACCGAATACCGCCACTAATTCCTAGACAAACTTCGGTCGCTTCTTTCCGTTTTTCATATCCTTTCGTTCAAAACAAAAAAATATGAAATGTACATCATGTTGAAATAAATATAATATACTCTCTCTCTGTCTTAAAACGTAGACTGCTAAACCAATATTATGGAAATTAAAAAAAGTAGTTAATTAGTTAAATGCATTAAATTTGTCTAATAAAAAATATTAGTTTCTAAATTTACTTTTTTAATCTTTTTCTATCACCTTATTCACTCTCTTTTAATTAATGTTGTTCATTTATTTACTTTATTTATTGTGTTTTGAATTTATCAAAATTGGTTGAGTAGCAAGGATATAATAGTAAAAAGAATATATTAAATATGCACAAAAATTCTCAAAGGGTCCTATAACAAAGGACAAGCAAAAACTATCTAGAGAATCTTACATTTTGAGACGGAGGGAATATAATATAATAAATGGATAATTACACCAACCTCCCCTGAGATTTGTGTTTATTACACTTACCTCCTCTAGTTTTTAAAATTACACTTACCCCCCTGCATACAGGGGTTAGTGTAATGAATTTCAAACCTTAGGAGGCTAAGTGTAATGTTTCAAAGGGGTAAGTGTAATAAAATTTCAAACCTTAGGAGGTAAGTGTAATTTTAAAAACTAGAAGGGGTAAGTGTAATAAGCGCAAATCTCAGAGAGGTTAGTGTAATTATCCCTATAATAAATAATAAAGTAAACATCACGTAGATCTTTTAAGTTTGGTAGAGTAGTTTATACAGGTCCTTGAGTTTACGAGAGAAGTTTATATAGATCTTTAAGTTGCCAAAATTTCACTCAGATCATTGAGTTTACAAGAGTAGTTTACTTATGTCCCTAAGATTATCAAACGTTGTTCACTTAAGTCCTTAAGTTTGTAATAATAGTTCACTTTGGTTATGAGATTATTAAACTTTAGCGACTAAGTGAATAAATATTTGTCAATTTTAGAGACTTAAATGAACCTCCGTGTAACTCAAAGACTTTTATGAACTACTTTTCAAACTCAAGACATATGTGAACTTCAGGATAATTCAGGGATCTATGTGAACTACCCTTAAAAACTCAATGACTAAAATAATAATTATTTTCTTTTAGAATTATGTAACTCAATTAATGAGCACATAAAAATATGTATACATAAGTGTCTCAATTTAATATTCGATTATTGTGTTTTTTATGAATAAAAAAAAATGTACAAATCACTCTTAAAATTTTTAGGTATTACACTTCACCACATATATTAGACGGTAGTTAACTTAAGGTGAAAATATTCTAATGAAATATTTTTTTTATACTATAGTTAATATTTTTTTTAACCTATTCATTTATTTTTTTCTTTTCTTCTTTATAACTATCTTTGATTACTTAAATAAAAATTATTTAAAATCATATTAAAATAAATTTTGGAAACATAAATAATTTCTCCGTAATATATTTGATTATTTATATCTAAAAATAATATTACAATAGTACTTTTCTATTTTTATGCAAAAAAAAAATATTCACAATAAATAATTCAATTGACTTCTTAAACTTTATTTTATTTAGTTGTTAATATATTTGGTATTTTTATTTATCATTTTATATTTATTAACTATTTTGATAACTAATTTTAAGAAATACCTTTTACTCATTTGACAAGCTTTTTAGCATTAACTTAAATATCATAATTTAGTTTTTTCTTAAACTTTTTTTTTTTACGTTATATAAACCGTCTCTATATCAGCATCGTGGCTATTCATGGCTTTTTAACTCTTTTTTTTTTTTGTTACTTTGGTTATTTTTATTCTAATACGGTGAATTTTAGGATACACCATTTTTAAAGTGGTGTACCATACACCAATTATTTTTTTGATCGGCTACCATACACCAATTAGGAAATAGGAACTAAATGTGGTTTTAAATTAAATGCACCATTTCATACCTTTTGTTTATTCATATTTGTTATTTTTTAAGTTTTTTTAACTTGTTATAAGTAGATTTTAACATTCACTAATTTTAAAGTGATGTATCATACACAAGTCATGAGATTATTTAATTGATTATAATCCATTTAAAATAAAAAAATTCAAAGAAGTATGCATACATACAAAATACATAATTTATTATTATATTAAATGTTTTCGGTTGAGTTATGTATATATTTTTTTATGTGGTGTACCATACATCTTCTAATACTTCCTTTTCTTATTATAATACCCTTATTTTTTAAAATTGTTTAAATAATGTGTTAAATTTGTAACAAAAAATATAGATCAAGAGACACAAGATCAATCTTACTTAACTTTATGTTATCTCTTGTTTGAGTTTTGAATATACATTTGCATTAAATATTTGAAGGGAAGACTAAACGAGATTTTAGAAAAATAAATGGCTACAATAATGCAGCATCCCCATAGTAAAACTTTTTATAAAAGTTTGCTAACATATGGATGAAGTGTAATTTTTTCTCAAATAATTTCTATATTTTATCCTAAATTATTTTATGTATATATTTTAGTTTGTTTAGAAATCAAAATATAAATAATTCAAATACTTTGTATAGAATTTATTTATTTTTTATAAAATTATTTCAATATAAATTAAAATAGTTATCTTTTAAATAATCATTGTTATTTATAAATGAATAAAATTAAGAAAATAGATAAGGTAAGAAAAAAGTTAACAATTATATAAAATAAAAAATATTACATTAGAATATTCTCATCATAGCTAGTTAACTACCATCCAATACATGGGGTAGAGAGCAATTTTTGTCCAAATTTGGGTTGAGAAGGAATACTTAGACACCTCAAAGGTGGTTAAACAAAAAAAAAAAACATCGAAAAAACTACATGACAATGCACATAGATAAAGACTGACATGTGAACTTAGCGATTTAATTAATAAGTATTCACAATTTACAATAAAGGTGCATTTCAGGTAAGGAAATGTCAAAGTGAGGTACTATATACAAGTAAATTATTAGATTTAATAATTTAATATTAAAGAATTGTGATTTTTCAAGAAAACTGGTATTAATGGTCATCTTCTCTAATATGCTGTTTAATATTGGGGAAGAAGTTTGAATGATAACCTAAAATAAAAATAGTACTTTAAAATTTAAATAAGTCAATTTAATATGACAAAAGAAATAAAATAGTGACTAGTAAAATTGATAACATAAAATAAAAATAGTACTTCAAAAGCCTTATTGTTTGTTTCTTTGAATCATGTCGCATTCGACCTAACCCAAATCTAAAATTTTACTTGTCTTTTCTAAATTGTGCGTATTATTTTGTATCGTGATTCACGCGATACAGAAGATACAGATATAATATAGTGCCAAAAGGATACAACCCCGCGATAGTATCGCATGTATCGGAGATACTAACTACCATGATTTTGTATTATGATATTTAAGTTAATAATCATGTAATGAATTATGTATGTACAGCATTATATATAATGTTTGATATGTTTCATCGTGAATAAACGAATAAATGCATGATACATTTGAAAATCAAGCAATGAGATTGTTAAAATGTATTTTGCTGTTAAGTCCCTGAATGGATTTTCTTCTACGGACAATTGAACAACGACGTGATGTTTGCTGATAGATTCATTATTGAATAAAGATGTGCCACACAAAGGGTGATGGTTTTTCTTTGACAATGATATCATTTATTATGAGTTATGAGCAAAACGACAATTTAGTGAAACAATTTTATTTCTTTATTTTTGGAAGTATTTAATTAGTTAAATAACTTAAAATTGCAAATGGTGATTCTAAGAAATATATATCATTACCAATAATTAGGAATGTACTTTAGAGAATGTAGGTGCATATGTTCAAACTAGGATCGTCGTCTGCAGTTGAATTTTCAACTGTAGATGATCCAGCATTCAAAGATATTATTTCTTACTAGTCACTTTCCAAAATTATTCATGTGCTGATTTTAGTTTTTAAGTTTTTATTGAGTTTGATACCATAAAAAAAAAGACTGAAATATGTTTTATATCCATATTTAAATATGTTTTTTCAATTAACGTACACTACAAGACTGCTTTTAAATAGTTGCGGAAAAAATCGTGATAAAAAGGTAAAAACTGTTGCTAAAGTAGCCTTTGCGACGGTACAACAACCATCGAATTATCGCTAAAAGTGACGTTGCTAATATTTGTGACGGAAATAATTGTCGCTAATGGGTTTTTTTTACGCAACTACTTTTTTTGCGTCATTTCTAATCTGTAAAAAAAATTTTGCAATGAAAATTATTGTCGTAAATTTACGACAGAAATTGCCGTGGCAACTTTGCCACGATTATTTCCGTGGCTAACTTTTTTTCGCCAGTATTTTTTTTGGCACCATTGTTGGCTGTCTCTAATTTTTTTGAGATGGAATATACTGTCGTAAATTTAAGACGGTAGATATCGTGACAACTTTGTTACTGATATTTCTATGGCTAATTTTTTTAGCAAATCTTTTTTTAGTATTATTAATTTAAACATACTAATTCAATTGCAATATTTATTATACTATTACTTTTAAATGGCATTGTTAATACTACTAATTCAATTAATTCAATTCATAATTTTGATCGACTATTTTACATACACATAATCATATTCCACACATAACTAATTCACAAATTAAATTTCACAATTATAAATTCACAAATTCACATTACAAAATCTCCGTTCACAACTTCACATACATATTACACAATATTCTTTTCACATACACATTCCACAATCTCCATTTACAAATTCACATACATATTACAAAATTTTCATTCACATGCACATTTTACAATCTCATTCACAAATTCCATAATCACAAATTCAAAATTTCACAATAGAGCTTCATTAATTACTCACCAAATTAGAATGTGTTTGTGGTGTACAGAGGAAGAGAGAACATTTAAGATTTGGGGCCACAAGTAGAGAGAGAAACCAAAATGTGCTTCGGCGGTGGATAGCGGCGTGTGAGAGTGGGAGTGGCGGAGGCGCAACCGGCGGTGGAGGCGAACCATAGGGCGATGTGTGCGAACCGAAAAGTGAGGTGTAGAGAGAATTGGAGGGCAGTGTGTGCGGCGAACCGGAGGGCGGTGAAGGCGTGGGTATCGGCGGCGGTGGCGTTTGGAGTGTGAAGGAGATAGAGAAATAGAAATGGGTTTTGAAGAAAAGAGAAAGGGAAATTGGGTATTAAAACCCAATCCATTTGCCCTTTGCGACGGTAAAGTTCGTCGTCTGCTTACCATCCCGTAAAAAAAATAAAAAATAAAAAAGTTATTTCTTTGCAATGGCCATGTTCGTCGCAAACTTAGTGACGACTTGAATTGTTGGCCCCACCCAACCCAATAAAAAAAATCATGAACGGATTCATTTTGCGACGACCAGGTCCGTCGCAAACGTAGTGACAGCTCAAATCGTCGCTCCAACCCAACCAAATAAAAAATATGAATGATACATTTTGCGACGGCTCAGACAGTCGCCCCCATCCAACCAAATAAAAAATATGAATGGACGCATTTTGCAATGGCAGGGTCCGTTACAAACTTAGCGACAGACTAGATAGTCACCCCCATCCAACCAAATGGAAAAAATAAAAAAATCATGAACGGATGCCTTTTGCGACGGTCGTGTCCGTCGCAAACCAAGCGATGGCCCGAATCTTCTCCCCCACCCAACAATATTAAAAAAATCATTAACGGATACATATAGCGACGGCCCGGACCGTCGCCCCACCCAATTCCAATTAAAAATATTTTAAAAAAATATTACCAGTAGCCTTTGCGACGGACGGCTCCATCGCAAACTTAGCGACAGGTCAGACCGTCGCTCCCACCCTACCCAATAGAAAAAATAGAAAAAAAAGCCATATGAACAGATGCATTTTGCGACGGCTGGGTCCGTTGCAAACTTAGCAACAGCCCGAACCGCCGCCCCCACCCAACCCTATAAAAAAATCATTAAGAATACGTATAGCGACGGCCGGCCAGACCATTGCCCCACCAAATTCCAATAAAAAAAATTTTAAAAATTTTACCAATAACCTTTTGCGATGGTTGTGTCTGTCGCAAACTTAGCGATGGCCCAGACCGTCGCCCCCACCCAACCCAATAAAAAAAAAGTGTCAGCAATTCCCTATAGTGACGATAATGACAATCGCAAGTTTAGCGACGGTTATTTCTATCACAAATTGTAAGCTTTATGTCGCTAATTAGCAACGGTATCGGGCTGTTGCTAACATTTTGTCGCTAATAAAACGCATTCTTGTAGTTGTAGCAAATAGGGACTTAATGTGTCTCATTGACATTTCGTCAGTGTCACTGGTTCAACCGATGAGTCAGTGAATCACTTGCTGAACCGACCGAATACTTATATATAAAAATCTTATATATATATAAACAAAAAAAAATTCAAAAAAATATAAGAAATTGGCATGTCTACCATTTCAACTTAGAAAAAAGAAACATCACAAAAAACATCACACACATCCAAAAGTACCAATTTAAGTTTACACCATAAAAGTAAAGCCATAAGTGATACAAAAATAATCAATAATTAGAATACCATAATCAGTGATAGAGACTAGAGAGAATACCATAATCAATAATTCACAAATAATACTAGGAAGCAAAAATAATTAGTAAGAACAATAAGTAATGAAAAACAGTGAACAAACCAAATATACTCAAGGTTCCAAGCAATGGTAACTTTGCCTTAAAAGATACTAATACTAATTTGGAAAAAAATATTAAAAAACTACAAATACATCACAGCGCTACAGAAGAAAAACAAAGCCCGTTCAATTCCTCTAATTAATCATCTTGTGAATATTGAAGTTTTCATTTTCAGCTATAGGTTCACATTGCAAACAGAACCCATTATAAGCGAATGAGGAACAGAAGGAGAATGTGAAGAGAAGCAAACTGGAACGGTGGGGTGCGGTGGCGGTAGCAGTGAGGCGCGGTGGCGGTGGTGGTGGCAAGGACCGAGGAGGCGCGATGGGAGTTGAGCGTAGAATGGTAGAAGTCTAGAAGAGAAACAAGAAATGAAGAAATTGCTTCTTCAGAATTGGGGATCAAGGAATCAAGAACTGAGATAGGGTTTCGGCTCGCGAAAACCCGCGTGTCATCGGTTTTGATGCTAAACCATCGAGTCAGACCGGTTTTCACCGGTTCCTTTGCAGGGACGATCCATTAGGTGGCTCAGACCGATTAGGCCACCGGTTCATCGGTCGAACCGATCGGTTCGAGCTGAGTTTCATAAATATGATTAAAACACCTTATGACCACAAAATCAGAAACCAAAACAGTTATAATTAATTACTCTAAAATAAAATATTTTCACATAATAATAATAGGAGAAATTATAATTTAGTACTCCGTCTGTTTTCTTTTATTATTCATTTAATGTAATGCACAAGATTAAGAAAATGATTAGGTGTTATAGTTTCTATGAGCATTTATTGCATAATTTCCTATTATTCCCCTCATTTATAGTTGACATAAATGTTGAGTGGAAACATGTACTCCCTTCGGAATGATTTATAAGCAAAAAAAAAAAAAACTAACTTACACATATCAACAAAATTAGTTAAACAAATTTAATTTTTTTTTGTTTTCAAGCAAATGCTTAACTCTATTTAAGAAATTAACATATCATATTTATTACCTGTCTACTTAAAAAGTCAAATGACCGATCAAATAATGATACTTAAGGAATAAAGACATTAAATAAAGTAAAAGTAGTTGGAATTTACGTATATTTTGAGACAATAAACTTGATTTTTTTTGCTTATAAATCATTCCGGAAGGAGTATTGATTATAAAGGCTAAAATGGAAAAAATAGAATTAAATGTTTATTGGTTTCTAAAAGTGACTATTAAAAATAAACATGACAAAAAAACTAAAAAGACTAATATAAAAAAATAGAGAGAGTATCATGTTCTTTGCCTTATTTGTAGTTTAGTAAAAAAAAAAAACTTCTAAAATCTATATTTTGGTTTTTTTTTGTATAACCATCGCTGTGGATCGTCCTTCCTATAAACTTAACGGTGCCTTACACCGCTAAACCAACCCTTAGGATTAGTCTATATTTTGGTTTACCATACTTTTTCAATGTATATTTTATTACAAAATTTACATTCACTAATAGTTTTTTTTTATCTAAATTACCAACAGTTAAAACAATTGTTAAATGTGATTTTGTATTAAAATATTCATTCAAAAAGTACAAAGATCCAAAACACACACTTTAAAGTTTTTTTATTTAATTTCACATCAAACAAAGTTTCAGAGGACCAAATTATATTTAATCCTAAATGGTAATAACATATAAAATTATATTATAGTATTATTATTACTACTAATATTATTATCATTATTTGAATCCATAGACTGGCATATTAAATTTAAAATATTTTCAAAGAGCTTAAAGTTTAACTTCTTTAATTAATTAATTTTTTAAAAAGTCTTTGTCTAGACTTTCTTTAGGGTAGACTTAGACTCCTATCGAATAACCTAGCCTAATCTTACTCCCAATTATTAAATCTACTAGTATGACATTATTAATTATCTTTGCAAAATGTGATAAATTTTGTGCTCTAAAATCTTTTCATTTTTTTTTTTTTAATTTTAACCAAAAAACAAAACCCGTTTGTTTAAGTTCTATATTATTAATATCTAAATTTGTAAAACAATATCATTTTTGTGGGTTAAAAACTTGCATATACCTTGCATTCTCTTGGTTTTCATTCTACCAAAAGTGATTGTTCTTTAATTTGTTCACTCTTTTCACCAAAACCTTTGTCATTTACATCCTAGTTTATGTAGATTACATCCTCATAACTAGCAATTCTTCCCAAGCCATCCAGAATCTTATTACTAGACTTCATTCCCATTTTCCTTTGAAAGACCTCACTTTTTGGGAATTGAAGCACATCATAATGTTATGGAATCCTTTTTTTTTATTTATTTGGGTGAACCAAGGGTATCTCCCGGCCGATAACTGAAGACTAATCCCTTCGAGGCATAGAGATCACCGAAGTGGGCATTGTCTCTCCCAACAAAGCCTTCTCTATACGCACCGCCAGGATTCGAACCCTTGTCAGGATGCTTAAAGGACCCAGCTATCTGCCAAGTATGCCGGACTTTGTTGATTACTAATAGAATCCTATTGACACAATCAAAATACCTCTCTAACTTGCTCAACAAATTCAACATGAAATCTACTATTAAGATACCTTAAAGGTAATATTGACTATGGCCTTCAGTTCAGAAAGTCAAACAATCTGCATATCATAGGCTATTGGCCCTCATGCAATATAATCTTACACCCTTAATTTTGTCTTTTCACTTCCCTTTCAAGATATTTACGTATTTTTACGTAACAGTCCATCACAATCCTTTTTCTCTTATCAATCTATTTTAGTCATTTACAATATTTTTCAGTTTATAACTATCTTCAACGGTTCATAACATTGAATAACAATTTTTAACAACAAAGAACAATCATATCATGACTTATAGAGAGGTTCCATACTTATGGAATCCAACTACAATATCTTAAAATACTCAAGAAAATCAAGAATCATTCAAACAACACAACACATACACATGAACCAGCACGAAAATATCACGCATTACATGCTATTTGATGATCATGCAAGAATGACTTTTTAGTATAACCACATGTTTCTTCACCCTTAGGATGAGACTAATCCCGTTGGTGTTGTGTGACTGGCGTTGACCCTCGAAAATTTGGCATAGGTGAGATTCGAACACGGGACCTCCCACTGTAAAAATTCTATTTATAATTGAAATTACCTTATATTTAAATTCAGATTTTATTGTTTATTTAAATATTAATTTATCTAATTTAAATTTAAATGCTTAATGTTTCTAACATTAAGTCATATATATTTACTGCTCATCATTCCTATCCTAAACTTATAAATTTTAATTTTAATTATTTTAAAATTGTCTTAACCACCTCTACCCACTCAATCATATATGTTAAATACATATTTTTATTTTATATTAAAATATCATAACTATTCATTTGAATCTCCATGACAATATATTTATGTTAATATTTATCTTAATTAAAGAAATTAAAGAATATAATATCCTAAACCACTTTACTCTCTCTCATATTCTAATTATTTAGTAATCATTTATCATTTATTTCTTAATTACTATCTTCATCAAATTAATATTATTATTAATTATATCAATTTTCAAATTCAGGGTGTTATATATAGTGAGTGTATTTTAAAAATTTTAGGTATAACTTGTTGATTTCCTCATTCTAAAAAACAAGCAGAAGTAATTATGTGTATAAAGGGAATTTCTTAATGAAAAAAGAATCATTTAATAACTATTTAGCTAGTTATATGCATCCAATAGATTGGAGCTTAAAGGTGAGGAGTTTGATTTTCGGTTGGTAAATTTAGAAATGGGAGTAGTGTAGTGTGTGTTAGGCCGATAAAAAAATTTAGGAGTAAAATTTTGAGTAATAACTCTTCCGTTCAAACTCATGTGAACGCACTTTAACTTATAAAAAAAATTTAATTAGACATATATAAGGGGAATTTTTCGTAGCATTAAAATGAAAAATCATTCTTTAGTAAAAAAAAAAGAAAGAAAGAAAAATTATTCAATATTTATAGAATATACTGAGTACTCATAACAAATAATTATCTTATATATTTATGCCCTTTAATAATAAGTATGTCTTATTTTTAATATTGTAAAAAAATATATGTGTAAATTATCTTCACTATACACATTTTTTGTATGTTTACCTACATGATTTAAATCAGATGTCCCTAAATCATGTCCACAATCATATCTTATCAATAGAATATCGTCACGTCATTAAAAATATTTCCTTTAATTTTAATCTTTAATTTTTTAATAAATTTTTTTAATGATATGATGATATTTTATTAATAAGACATAATTAAAAATATGATTTAGAAACATCTAATTTAAATTCTTGTGTGCAACCTGTGGACAACAGAAGTGCTAGTGATAAACAAATGGACTCATTGATGATTATTACTTTTTTGTGCTTTGGTTCAGAAGTACACTGGGATTCTCCAGTTATGGTCAAAAGTAGAAGAAAATGACATTTATCGTCAGAAAAAGAAAAAAAAAAAAGAACATGTAAACAGAAAATGTCTATGGGACTTTTTGGTAAATGCACGGTTCAAAAGTAGTTTTATTTATATTAACTTAGTATTTCAACATGAATTTGATAGAAGTAACAAATTTTTACTTTTCTAACAATATTTTTTTTTCTTGTAGTCAAAATATAAAATGGAACTTTTGTTTTAAATTTTGTTTTATTCAAAATTATTTTTGACTAAAGTTAAAAATAGTTATTTCTATTAGATAATATCAATTTTTATGTATTAATAATTTAAACAATCAATTAAATCTGAGTTTATATATTTTTTTACTTTTCGTTTGACTGAAATCTAAATTAAACACATGTTTTAGTATGTCTTTCCTTCATTCCCTTGGTTTTTTAACAAAGAAAAGCAAACTAAGTTACATTTTCAATACTGCATCCGTTTTTATATGTAGGTCCCTAAACCAAAAAAATACACATATTAAAAAATTTGTTCATATAAAAAAAATGTATTGATTTTTTTTTTTCAAAAAAAGGTGTTTCTCACAAGCCCTCTCATAATAGAAGATTTATATGTCCTTTTTAATTTGATCAATCAAAATACGACATGTAAGATTAATGAATTGTAAATTAGTAAACTAGTATTAATTTTTACAAAATTGTAAGTTAGTCTTATTTCTTATTTATAAAAACTATAAAATAATTCTATTCTTTAATATCTTTTTTTTAATATATCTTTTAACTTGTCATTTGAAGGTAAATTTATCAACAAAAACATTTTTAAAAATATTTATCAAATTGGTCTTAAAAACGTAATTACTAAATTGGATCTATTCACTTTTCATATCCGATTTTTTTAAATAAAAAGAAACAAAAATTTAGATGCCACCACGTGAAAAAACCTAGATTTTTGTTTAATATAAAAGATTGCAAAACAATATTCACTTCAGTTTGTTTAATTCTTTAATAGAATTTTTTAATAATGTAATAATATTATATTTGTAAAACATAAATAACAACATAATTTAGAGATACTAAATTTAAATCCATTTCTATGATGTGGGCATCTAAACTATCATTGTAACTGTCATTTTCACTATCTTTTTAAACTGTTATGGCTCCATTATTTAAATTTTTCTTATGCAATTTTTTTTTTCCATCTTCACGTCTTCAATGCAAGCTACTTGCCTACTTGTATCTGGTAATATCGATGCAAAATAAAATAATATTAAAACTTTGATTAATTAAACTAATCGTGATATTCATGTAAAGTTTTATTAAGTTGTCAATAATGTTATGTATAGAGCCGGTCCTAGCCTTTTATAGGTTCTAGGGCGAAGTGAATAAAATGGATCTTTTTAAGTAAATTTTTTTTATTAAACTATAATAAAGTTTTGATATTATATACGGCCTATTAATACAACACGATTTCTTATGGCATAACTTAACAATAACAACACCAACAACATCCACACTTACGACATAAGCAATACCAACAACAAAATAGAAGCAACAGCACCAACATAAAAGCAGCAACACACCAACGCCAACAAAGAGAATGAGTGGAACGCACCGAGAACCGAATAGAAGCACGAGAAGTGGTAGCACAACCAGCACAACATATTGTCCAACCCCTGACCATCACATCCGAAATAAAAATACATGAAAATATGAATGGTCATGAAAATAATTCCTACGAGCATTTCTAGATGCAAAATAATTAAGAGTTTCTCAACATGAATATTTTTCAATATGTCTGTCTCAATAGATAATATGGTTAAATCATTCAATCGCTCTTGTGACATTGATGACCTTAAGTAGGATTTTAATAATTTTAACTTTCCTACCGAGTGCTTTTTCGAAAATGTTTTTTTTTATTACAAATAACAACCATATATATATTATGGACCCCTTTAAACATTGGACCCTGGGCGGGTGAGCACTCGCCCATACTCCAGGGTCGGCCCTGGTTACGTATTTCTTTTTTTTTTTCATCTCATTGTATTATATTAATATTGTTATTGCGTTACTTATTATCTTTTACTTTTCTATATTAATAACTAATTAATGAAAAAAAATAATTTTTTTATAAGCAAAACTACTTTATTATGCTTACGGAAAAAATAAGTGGTACTCTAACTTGTTACAAAATAGAGAGTTGTCAAACAGAAGAAATTAAAGCAAAGAAATAACTAAGGAATACAAAAAGAGGGATTGTTACACCAATCTAACAAACTAAAAAAACACCCAGCAACTGAATTAGAGATCTATACGAATGCAGCTGGATAACATCTAAAATAATAGTTTGATAATTATTACGTGTAACATGTATCTTAAATCAAATAGATTTTAGATATTCTCATACATTTTTAAAATATTCCAAGAAATAAAAACTAAATAATAAATTTTTGAAATAATACTTGAGAACAAACATTATTTAGAATGAATTCCTAAAAATAAAATATCCAATAATATATTTTTAAACCTTGAAACAAACGCTATTTCAATATTTTTATATAAGGAGAAATTTGTTTACTTTAGGATAGACTAAGTGTTAAATAGTTACTTCACTTAATAATTCCATAGAGCATCGAATTTTGTCAAGTGCCACTTAAGATACACAAACTCACATTTTCCTAGACAACTTCAAAGATTACTCAAAATGTATAACGTGACAATTGAAGCGATATTTATTATTTTTTTATATTAAATCAAAAGCTCTTAAGCTATTTGTGTTTTCATACACAAGTTTTCACTTGTATACAATAAATAGAACCATTTTGTCAATCTAAAAGTTAAATCATAGATATATATATAAATAAAAGATATTATTATGATCATCATATATAAATCAAATTTCATAAAACAAAAAAAATAAAAATCAAACATCAATCACTAAATATGTCATCTAGCTAGTGACATGCATTTAAACATGTTTCAAAAATTCTTTTTTTATTAAATTAAAATTATTTGATAAATATTAACAAGTTTTCAAATTATATAAAATAAAATTTTATGTAGTTTATTTATATATCATAAATTTTTAATTTAGCGATTGGATTAGTGACTTTTCGATGTTCATATAGAGTTACAAAATAAAATAAGTCGTTCAACGGTTACACTCAGAGCAAATGAATCCCCGCTCTTTTTAAATTTAAAATATAGTTCCTAACTAATAAAATTACAATATTAGTATATACCTATTATCATTAAAGTAATAAAATAAAAGTGATCATAAATATTTTTGGAGTGACAATAATTTAACTCTCTTTATATTTTTAACTCATGTAAAACTTAGTACTTCTGATTTTGATCTTCATAAAACATTTTCTTTAGGAACAAAACTAAGCGTTTTTATAGGAACAATAGTCACAAAGTTTGACTTTTTAGCGACTAAAAGCAAGCAAACTTTTTCATAGAAACTAAAATTAAAATGTATGAATGAATTTATAGAGACTAAAAATATATTTACGGCTTAATAATTTGTTTGATTATCAATAAAGAAGATGTTGCCGATAAAAAATAAAGGAGATGTTAAGAATCTTTTGTTTTCAAGTATTTTTATTGAATAATTTTTATTAAATATTACAAAAAAGAAAATACAGAGGATATCTAGCAACTAAGATTTCTCTCCAATGTTAATGAAATAATTTGTTTATCATTAATTTTAAGATGAATACATGTTTAGGTGGACCATTAGGAGAGATAGCGTGTTAAAAGTTTGATATTGATTAGAGAAATATATAAGTGGTGAGATAATCTTGCTTTTATGAATTAATTTTTAAGAATCAGTTATGTTTTAATCTCAATTTAAAAGTAGAGAATTTATATTATTCTATATTTATTTATTAACATATTATTAAATGATCAAATAAATAAGCCCATTATGAATCTTTGGATTCTTTACATATCTCAATTTTATTTATTTATTTATTTTTTTACTTTTTTCGGTGGACATTATATCCTTATCTGATTTTTTTTTAAAAAAAAGTTAATATTTTTTTATTAACTACTCTTTCGTTTACTTTTACCTTTTTTTATTCTTAGCTTCTGTCTTTTAAATATTTTTAAATAACATTAATCAGTATCCTTTAATTTGAATTATATCTTTAATTATCCTTCACCTTCTTTTTTATATGTTTGAAAAAAAAAATTCATCAGTAAAAAAATATAAGAAAGCATATTTAAACATTTAAAAAACAGCATATTTTTAACAATATATTAACAGAAATTTTTACATTGGTATAGAGAAATGAATGAACAGAGAGATAAAAAGAAAAACAAAAGATAGAGAATATAATAAATGTTATAAATGGTCTTATCTTTTTTTTTCTTTGAGTATTTTTATGTTCTTTAATGTATTTTGATTTATAAAAATAAGAAATGTTACATATGATGTGAATTGAAAATTAAAAGACAAAATAAAAAGTTATAGATGTAATGTTTTGAGAAAATATGTCAAGAAAATAAATGGATCAAAAGATTGAGAGAGAATATGAAGAAACAATAAAAGACAGAACGACGTCGCATTATCATAAAATTAAAGACACGTGTAAATATGTAACAAAATTAAAAAATCGCATGAGACACATAAAATAAGTGCTAATAAAATTTTTAACCTTTTGACTTTAGTGTCCCATCAATTAAAAAAAAAAAAACCTAATTTTTTTGGGTGCAACACTACACTCCCCACCTTAAAGTACAATGATTGAAAATGGAGTAATAGTCATTATTGACTAGCATAGCATTACAAAACTTGTTTCATTCACCTAAACAAAAACAAAAGTAAAATTGCGGTGTGTCAAAAAGACATTAACTGTATTTTTTTTTATTTAATCGAAAATATTTATATTATAATAAATTTAATTTTCATTACAGAATTTTTTACCTATAAAGAGCTTGATCTCGAGATTTTTGAATAAGTACAAATATGTACTATTTGCATTAAGGACTGAAATCTAGGTCCGTGGCAATCCGCTGAAATGTAAAAGTTTTAGAAATGAGTTAATTATCAATTTGGTTCTCTAGAAATTATCTGGTCATTAATTTAGTCTCCAAAGAAGTTTGACACCAAATTAGTCCTCTAAAGGTCACTTTTGTCACAAATTTGGTCCACAAAGTACTTTGTCACAGTCCTCTAAAGATTATTTAGGTATACCAAATTAATCCTTCAAAGATTTAAATATATCAAATTAGTCCATGATGGCAGACTAATTTGATAGACTTTTAAATCTTTGGAGGACTAATTTGGTGACAAAGTTCTTTGAGATCAAATTGATGACAAGGTAATCTTTGGAGGATTAATTTGGTGACAAAATTCTTTTGAGAACCAAATTTGTGATATGATAATCTTTGAATGACCAAATTGATAGTTAATTCTTTTGGAAATCATCAAAATCGCATCTAATCACAATGCGACCACAATCGCAATTTAAAATCTTCACTTGCACCAATCATTCATAAATATATATGTTGGAGATTAACACCTCTAAATAGAGGTTTCTTCTTTATTTCTTTTATTATTATTATTATTATTTTTTCTTTTATTATTATTATTATTTAGAGAAAATGTATCTTATCGTGAAAGTGACAGTACTAAAGTTTGTTGATGGCATTATTCTAGAAATGTTACTAGCTAGCAAGCAAGCAGGTGAAGAGAGATCAAATCATAAGAACAAGAAGAAGAAAAAAGAAGAAGAAAATGCAGATGCAGAATAAGCATCTAATTAGAACACAACTAGCTGTTGCTGTGAGAAGCATTCAATGGAGCTATGGGATTTTCTGGGCCTCTTCAACAACCACTCAACAAAGGTTTTGTTTCTTTCTTTCACTAAATTATTATTATTAATTGTAATATATATCTTATCTCTTTTTCCTCCTCATCACTTTCACTTCTTCTTGGGTTCTGTGAACTGTTTATCTCATTCTCTTCTAGATGAACCAACAAAATCCTTCTCTGTTTTTTTTTTTTTTTCAAATCTAACACACTGTTAACTAATCTCTCGGACGTAGACAGACTTGTTCTCTTAACTACTGTGACTAATTTTTCTGTGGTTCTTTCACTTGGATTGTAACATGTCTCTACAACTATGCCTACATCTTTAGTCGGTTATCTTTCCTTCTGTTTTTAGTTTAGTTCCATGGAGAAGCTTTTTTTCTTTTTCTTTTTTATTTTTTTATTTTTTAGTCACAAAAATAGAATGATGTGATGTGATCTGCAAAAACTGCATATCTTACCAGATAAGTTGTTATCAAGAATTCAGTACATCTTCTGCAAAGCCTAAATTTAGTGAAATAACTGTTTTTCATTTTAGTCAATTTTTTTTTTCTAAAATAAAATTATTTTTCAAAATTGAACTGGAAGAAATAGTACTCATAAAAGCTCCCAATAAGGAGTTTGGTGGCATTAGGTTTATATATTTAATAAAAGCAAGGCAAAGAATGTAAATTATTGCAAACCTGTTCTCCCATTTATAGACATTACCTGAAAAAAATTAAATGTGAAAGGAAAAGAAAAAGAAAAAGAAAAAAGTTTTTATGTAATTATTATTATTATGTAAATGTAATTATTGTGTGATGAACACAGGGTTCTGGAATGGAGTGAAGGGTATTATAATGGAGACATAAAGACAAGAAAGACAATACAAAGCATGGAAATTAAAGCATCTGAGAAAATAGGGATTCAGAGAAGTGAACAATTGAGAGAATTATACAAATTTCTTCTTGAAGGTGAATCTGACCCTCAAAATCAAACTAAAAGACCTTCTGCTTCTTTATCTCCAGAAGATCTCTCAGATTCTGAGTGGTATTACCTTGTTTGCATGTCTTTTGTCTTCAATCACAACCAAAGGTACCTTTTTTCTCATTTTTACTCATAAAATTCCTCTATGGGAACTGTTAACTTGAACTTTCTCTCAAGGTTTCAAATTCCGGTCACGTTGCGATTATAATTTACAATGCATTAAATACAGTTAAATGTGATTGAATCATAGTCACATAATTCGTGGGTATGTGTACCTGGTACACTGTATATTAGTACTCAATTTGTTGCTTTTTACCTTATTTTTACCATACTAGAATTGGTACACGGTACGGTAAATTTGGTAACCGATACACAAAGTTATTGGAGAATTATATGACTATGGGTCGGATTTTTTCATTGTAGACTGCAATAACGGACCGACGTGGTTTCGGTAACTAAAAAAATCTTGACATTGCGGCTGATTTGAGGACCCTAATTTAAAACCTTGATTTTTCTATTTCTTAATTAAGCATTTTCTGTTCACATTCTTATAGTCCTCTGTTTTGTTTTTTTCTTTTAATTGTAATATTATTTTTTAATATATATGTTTGACCATGGAAGAATTTTCTTTGATTGTTGTACAGTTTGCCAGGAAGAGCACTAGAGACTGGTGAAACGGTTTGGTTATGCCATGCTCAAAATGCAGATAGTAAAGTTTTCTCTCGTTCTTTGCTAGCAAAGGTTTAATTTCACCCATAGATTTTTTTGCAATTTTTGTTTTTTTGTCTCTTAGCACATTGGACTTAATTATATGAATATAAATCTTTCATGACCTTTCACGAGTTAGAGGAAAAATATAAAAGAAAAAAAAAATTGACTTTGTTTATCTTTGGCATCATTTTCATTTGGACATTGGGTGTCTCACTTGCTTCACTCAGAGTGCTTCAATTCAGGTATGATATTCTCTTTAGTCATTAAAAAAATAGAATCTTTTTCTATTTTAAAGTTATATGCTTAATGGAATTCCGCGATCAAGAGTCTGTTTGGATGAAATTTTCAAGGAGTGCTTATTTATCGCATATATCTAATATCTGAAGTTGTTTCTACGTAAATTTCAATAGTCATCTTCATAAATAAGTTTCCCTACCTCAACTTATTTAATAATTATTTCAAATAGCTTTTAAAAAAATCTTGAGAAGGAAGCTTATTCGAAAAGCTAAACTTAGAAATTTACGTAGAAACAACTCATAACAGTAATGTTTATACGCCGAATTCTACTCCTATAAGTACATTTTGACAAAGCAATGGATAACAAATTTCAAACCACATCAAAATGTTTCTTTCATAGAACCCTATATTCTGATCTTTTACCTTATGACAGAAACAACATAGATTATTTATTGACATTCTGTTCTGCATCAAAACCTGTTTTTGCAGACTGTGGCATGTTTTCCCTATCTAGGAGGTGTTATTGAGATTGGCACAACAGAATTGGTAATTTCTGTGTTCATCCAAAAATTACTTTCTTTACATTCTCGATACTAAGTATGTGTTTTTGTTTCTCGTTATAATAAGGTACATGTGGATTTATTTTAACAAATCCATGTTTGACCTGTCTTAACGTGAAATCAAACACACAGTATTAAGTAACTTGTGATAATATCATAGTAACGAACTCTCTCATCACTTTGTTTCATAGGTTTCGGAGGATTCGAATCTCATTCAACATGTCAAGCAATGCTTCTTGGAAATCTCAAAACCTATCTGTTCTGACACTGATAAATCTTCCTCTGCCCTTAACAAGCCACAAGATGACAAGTACATGATAGAAACAGTGACTTTAGAGAATTCAAGTTCAATGGCAGAAGAAATCAAGTATGATCATGATCCTGCAATGGAATTACAAGATGATAATAACAACAATGAAGATTTTGAGATGGATTCTCCTGATGAATGTTCTAATGGTTGTGAGCATATTGAGCCCTCTCAAGTTCATTTTGTCAATAATGATGCCTTACCCGTTGGCCCGCCAGATTCCTTGAGTTCTTGTGATTGTATGTCTGAGGCTTCTGAGAATCAAGGCAAGACTTGCAAGAATGTTGTAATAAGACAAGTTCAACAAAGGGATAGGGAAGTTCAAGATTGCGATCGCGATTGCTCGAAACCAAGTTTGGTGGATGTTGCAGCTGAGGAGGACTTGTACTACACGAGGACACTTTGTGCGATTTTGGGAAACTCGGAAACATTGAAGTGTAATCGGTATGGTGGTGACGCGAATTGCAAGTCGAGTTTCGTGAAGTGGAAGAAAGGAAGAGGTTGTGAGAGGAAGCGGCCGCGGCCGCGGTTGCAACAATGCATGTTGAAGAAGACTTTGTTTGATGTCCCTTTGATGCATAAAAGTTTCTCTTCTCACAAGTCACAGAAAGGAAATGACAGAATGGAATGGAATGGTAAATTGGAAAATACTGACAGTTTCATGAGAAATGGATTTTCTGATAAAAGAAGGGAAAATGAAAATTTTCAGGTTCTCAAATCTTTGGTTCCTTCTACTATAAGTGAGGTACTTATTTACTTGATTTCTATGTTAGTTTTCCCTTTATAATTGGATAAAGCATAAGTGCACAAATACCTTGTTCTGAAATTTTATTTGGTTTTTAGGATTAGAATATCAAATTCCAACCTCTAAACTATTTGGTGTTACGTTGCTCTCCTATCAAAATTGAAGTTTTACCTCGATAACATGAGCTAACTGTTAGTAATCCACATAGTAAACATGGATAATAAAAGTTAGCACACGTTATTGAGACGAAACTCCAACTCAAATTGTAGAACAGCACCAACCACGCCTAAACATCTGCATCCAACTGAAATGATTTCATGAACTCACTTTGAAAATCTTGTGATGTACCATGAATGATGTACAGACAGAGAAGATTTCAATTCTTGGTCACACAATAAAGTACTTGAAAGAGCTTGAAGCAAGAGTGGAAGAGCTAGAATCATACATGGACATAGAAGATTCAGAAACAAGAAGAACCAGGAGAAGAAAATGCCCAGATATTGTAGAACAGATATCAGATAACTATGGAACCAGAAAGATTCACATGGGAATGAAACCATGGATGAACAAAAGGAAGGTCAGTGAAATTGATGAGATTGAAACAGAACTTGACAGAATGGTTTCTGAAGAATCAAATAAGGGTTTGGAATTGAAAGTGAACATGAAGGAACAAGAGGTTGTGATTGAGATGAAATGTCCTTATAGGGAATATATATTGTATGATATCATTGATGCCATAAATAATCTGCATTTGGATGCTCATAGTGTTGAATCTTCAACAAGTGATGGTTTTCTCACATTGACCCTTAAATCTAAGGTTTGTTTCTTTTTCTAACTTTTTTTTTTCAAGGCTTAATTTAATTTAATCATTAAATTTGAACTCTTCTTTTTATGTTTTTCAGTTTAGAGGAACAGCAACTGCACCAATGGGGATGATCAAAGAAGCACTCAGGAAAATATCTGGAAATATTAATATTTGACATTTCATGGCAGTAGTAGTAAAAACTTTCTCAGTTAATTTTTTTTAGCTTCAACTTTGTAATTCTAGAACTTGGATTTGCTGATTAAACAAGTGTTCTAATTGTTGGAACCTTGATTTTGACTGTTCTTAACTTCTGACATTTTGGAGTTTTATATAGGAGCTCCATTCTTCAATTCAATGTCCCAATCTCATTATGTGTTTGTTGTCGAGAGCCCGTAACTCAAGTGGTATAAGGAGGAGTTCTTTGACCTTAAGAAGAGGAGTTCGATCCTTGGTAGGGTATAATTAGGAGTAGATTTAGGAATAGTATAGCGTGGAGTGCGTGTGTTTCGCCGATAAAAAAAAAAAGTCTGTGTTTATTTTTGCTAGTGACTTAATATAAAATGAATTTTATTATATATAAGAAATTATTGCTTTTATTGATAGTGATTATGATTTTTGTCTAATAAATTATAAAAAAATATATATTATTAAAACGCGTATTAGACATATTGTTAGTTTTTATTAAATAAGTTACTGTTAGTATAGACTTTATCTAGTGCAATTAATATTATTAACAAATAAATATATTAGTATAAGTAATTTGTATATACTATCAATTTATAGATCGTTAGTAAAATTTTTTAATAATTATACTAATGGATAAATCTGTTAGGCAAAATCTATAACATACTAAGATGAGATGAATATATGTGTGTGGAGAGACATGTGAAACATAAACAAAATTATTGTTTATTTTGATGCATTTGGTGTGGATTTGCTCTGTTATTGTGAATTATTACTATGCAATTTTTTATTCTTGAGGTGCATTCTGTGATTGCTAGTTATCCAAAATATTAACTAGTGTGTAAGTTAAGATTACATAATAATTCTTTGAAATTGACTAATAATCTTTGAAGATTAAAACCTTACTCAACTAACTTGCGTGCCATATCTATTCTGAATTCTATAATTTATTATTTAAAAGATATACATATCTGAATCATTGATAATTTACTCATATTTAATTTGTTCTATTTTTTTTTTTACATAATTTATAGATATAAATTTAAATCCTCTGGTTATAGTTATGATCTTATTCTATTTTCTCAACCATAAAAAAATCTAGGAAACGACGGCATATATCTCAACCAGAGCAACTAATTTTTTGTGTTAACTTCTTAATTAGAACCTTAATTTGGGGAGCAGATTGATTAATCAATTGTTCACAACTATCATTTTTTCTACATTAAGAATTTATTCCTTAAGTTATACTCTCTGATTAATTTAGTTAAATGCATTAAATTTGTCTAACAAAAAGTATTAGTTTTTAAATTTATCATTTCAATCTCTTCCTATTACCTCACTTTCTCTCTCTTTTACTCCCTCCATTCTAAAATATTAATCATCTTAGGGGATTTCATATGGATTAAGAAAAATAATTAATTTCTATAGAATCTAAAAAAAAGTGCATAGATAAACTAATAAATTAATTATTGAATTTGAGGTTTACTTAATAGCTATTGACTATAAAAATAATAAAAGTGAAAATAGTTAATAAATATAACATTGGTAATGTAAATGTGACAAATATTTTAGAATGATTTTTTTTTGACTAAAGCGGCTAATATTTCAGAACGGATGGAGTAATTAATATTGTTCATTGATTTACTTTATTTATTGTGTTTTGGATTCATCAAAATTGATTGAGTAGTAAGGATATAATGGTAAAAAAAATTAAATGTGCACAAAAATTCTCAAAAGATCCTATAAAATGGGACAATGAAAAACTCTCTAAAAAGTCTTACATTTTGAGACGGAAAGAGTATATTTCATTATTTTTTTTTCAGTTCCTACACTAAAAAATATTTTATTTTGGTCTCTATACGTATTAGTATTTATATGTTAGTCTTTATTATTTTCTTCTAACAACAATTTTTATTTTAATTGGTTAAATTAACTTTTAGGTTCCTATATACTTTCATCTTATTTTTATTTTAATTTCTATAAAAAAAAGTTCATTTTAATCTTTATATGTATTTTTCATTTTCCTTTTAGTCTTTACCATCACTTTTTGTTGGTCATTGCCGTTAAATCCGGCAGCACCATCACCATGGCCATCATAGCTCCGCCACCATCGTGCCCCTATTTTGTCTTCAGGTTGTTTTATAAGTTGGTTTCCCGGACCACCATCGCCTACATCGACTTCTCTCACCAAGACCGACCTATACCAAAAGTTTGCCAACCATCAAACTAGAGACGCGCCACTTCTTCACGGCACATCTGACGCAAGTGAGCATGTGATAGAAGTTCTCTAGTAGCTATTAGCGTCGTTGATCTCATTTTAGTGTCCTCTATTTGACTTTGTGCATGGTGATAAACGTGACGGTTGCGGTGGTGGAATTGCAAGATTTAACGGTAAAGACCAACAGAAAATGACGACATAGAGTAAAATAAAAACAAAAAACCTATATACAAACTAAAAAGATTATTTTTTATAGGGATTAAAATAAAAATAAGATACCAATATTGAAATCAAAATATTAATTTAACCAACTATTAATTATTAAAGATATACTATAAAAAACATATATTATATATACACGGTTGACCATGGGTGAATAAACTATATTTTTTTCTCCTCAAAATTTGAAAAAAGTTTATTTTGATTAGTGTGATATGGGCAACCGCCAAAAATAAATAATTCATCTATCATTATGATTACACTTCCAAGAAATACTAAAACTAATGGAGAAAATACAAAAACAAATGTTGAATAAGGCAAATAAAATATGCTAGGTTCAATCATGTTGTTCTAGGTTGGGAATGGGATAATAATTTATAACTTTTATTTATAAAATTTTTTTTAAAGTATCTATTATCGGAAGAAGCAGTGACTAATTCTTTTATAAAAATTGAACTCGTATAAAATAATTATTGGGTAACTACAAAATATCATTTTATTTTCACTAATAAAAAATTAAAACTCCTACAAATATAATTAAATGACGAAATAAACAATCACTACATCATTTCTTGTGATTATAACGTTTAATTAAATTAATGAGCGTGCTGAAACATGTGAATTGTGATATGACTAACGATCATACGAATCAAAATGCAAATCTTGTTCTTAGAAAGCCTCGAATCAATTGATTGGTTCAATATGCTAATCAGTTGTTTAACTAACGTAACCTTGTCAATTATTTTAACATAAAAGTTTCTAAAAGAAATGGGAATCTTACTATGAACACTGCAATATATTATATCAAAAGGTAAATTATTATATACCTTGTTATTATCTGACTTTGTAAGTCATTATTTTATTATGGTAGTTACTATTCTTAAAAAATAAAAATTCCTTTTTTATTTTTTTTGTCTCTACCTCTCTTTTCTTTATCTTTTACGCTATTTTGTTGGACAAATTTAACTGATTTTGTATGAAATCAAAAAAATATAAACAATTTTTTTTATATGATTATTAAGGAATAATATAGATGATTTTAAAAGTTTCTTTTTTATGAAGAAAAGGGACTAAAGCCCAAAAGACAAAGTAATAACAAAATTAAGCATGATCCCCGTAAAGATGGAGGAAGCCCTATTATACATGAAATGAATTGTAGAAAGAGGCAAAACATCAAAACTCTAACACCAATAGCTAAAACATGACCCAACTTTGCAAGTGCATTCGTCGTAGAATTTTGCGATGAATACGAGACCATATAACACACTCTATAAAGGAAGCTAGTTGCTGAATAGATCTTATCAAAGCTGCATAAGGATGAAGAGAATGACGTCGGCGACCTAGAAGGTAGATAGTAGTAGTAGAGTCAGCTTCAACCCAAATACAGTTTAAGCATCTAGTCTGAGCAATGAACATACCCACCCCAAATTAGCTGCCTAAGAAAAGATATGAGCACCCCATTAATCACTGAGAATCTCACCACAAGAAACTTGGTTATCACCATCAAGAACCGAGCCATCAGTATTAAGCTACACCCAACCTTCTAGCAGTTAAGCCAACCGACAACTGTAGGACCTCTCCTACTCGGACTAGAGCTAATATGAGCATATAGCTGAAATGCAACTTGACATTCGTGAACTTGATGCCAAACCTGCTTTATTGTGCCTAGGAAGTTAAGCAATAGGCCTTCAAAGATGTTGTTTCGACGCTCCCACAACATATGTGAAGTAATGTAAAAAATACTAGATCGTTGAGGACTAGAATAACGACCCTTACTCGCTCCGATGTTGGAATGCAACCAATCAATAACACCAAACTGAAAAAAATCCCCAAAAGATCCGTGAGGAATTAACTCCTTCTAAACAATTTGCAATGAATATAATTACAAAGCGTATGCATAAGAGATTCTTCAGCATTATTACATAGAGGGCATGTAGCAACATCTGTGAACCCATGACGTTTGCGAAGCTCACCTGTCAACAAAAATTGTTGCACTACCTTCCAAAGAAAGAGCCGAATTCTTTGGGCCCTTGCTAGTGCTAGACTGAGAAGAAAAGCAGAACAGTAGTAAAATTAGATCCCAATAGAGAATCATAACTAGATTGCAAAGAGAAACACCTGTCAGAACTATAACCCCAAGCCAGAGCATTTGCACTAGCTTGGTTAAGAGGAACCATAGCAAATAATAGATGACAAATTTCAATAGGAATACAAGCTAACAACTTTTGACGATACCATTGGTCATGGCTATCAATGAAACCCCTCACCATGGTCGGAGAGTCATCAATAAGCAACAACGAGTGGCTATCAAGAGGCCGCAATGGTCAACCCAATTATGATCCCAAAAGTTAATCAAGAGACCATCCCCAAGTCGCCAAACCAGCTTGTCCTCCAAGAGATTCCAATTTGTAGCAACCCCACGCCAAAGATTTGATTCAACCCCTTCTGTTTAACACGAGGAATAATGTCAACCCCACTCCCATACTTAGAGTGAAAATGCGAGCTCAAAGAGAATCTTTATCAACAATAAGATCCCATCCTACATTCATCATGAAAGCTTTGTTAATTAATGCACATTGTCGAAGGCCAAAGCCGCCTCTTAGTTGGTTGACAAATTTTCTTCCACTCAAAAAGATGACCTTGCGAACTTGATCCGTATGTCCCCAGAGAAAATCTCAACACTTCTTATCAACCTCTTTACAAATAGACATAGGCAACATCACCAATTGCATGATGTATGAAAGCATAGCCGTTAACATCGATTTGGTTAGAGTCAAACAACTGACCAACGAAAGAGTTCGAGTCTTCCAAGATGATAAGCACTGGTTAATTCTATTCATGATAGGCCCAAAGGTTGCATGACTAACACAATGATGAAAAAGAGGAACATCCAATTATTTCCCTAGATCATTTGTGCAGTGGAAACCAAGTGCAGAGCTTACTTGTTCATGAACCTGCTAACAAACATTATTAGAGAAAGAGACTCGGGTGTTATCATTGTTCACCTTTTGGCCAGAGCTCTCAGAAAAAAGATCAAGACAGGAAGAGACAATATATGCTTGTTGTAAAGAAGCTTCTCTAAGCAAAATCAAATCATCTGCAAAGGCTAGAAAGCTGCACTGGTTTTCACATATTTTGGCAAAGAGCAACTTTAATAATTTGCAATAAGTGCTCCATGCACAGAACAAACAAATAAAGCGAGAGAGGATTGCCTTGGCGCACACCGTCAGGGGCGGTTTTGGGCCCGTGCAAGGTGCCCAACCGCACAAGGCCCATAAAAATATGGGCCCCAAATACTAAATGATATAATTGATAGGTCTTAAATATTAAATGATGCATTTTACAATCAGTGTTATAAGGTAGAATAAATGGTAATATGGGTTCAATTCCTAGAATTGACATTTTGGAGTTTTATTTTCAGAAGAGATGATAATTAGGGATAACCCATTTTTTTTTTCTAATTCTCGGTCGATTTCCAATCGAAAGAGGTGGGAGGAATTGAGACCACCCAATTTTGGAAATCCCACCATCTCTTTACATGTAAGAATCATAAATTTATATACTAAAAAGGATAGTGTCACTCCCAATATGGATGATGCTAATCTCATCTTCCATCGAAAGATGATAATTAGGTAATTGTACTAAAAATTTTGTTTGTTTGTTTTTTTTTTTGGATATTTTCTTCGGCTCAAACTTTTCTAGTATGATCTTCAATTTTTGAAACAGAAAAGAATTCGATTCATTAACTTAGCCTACAAGCACAACTCATGATTTAACCCTTCCCATGTGTTTCAGAAGCTTCCATCAATTTTGGCACAAGGTGCGCTCATATATATTTTTATTTTGGTTTTTCAATTTATATAATCAATTATTTATACTTGATGCGATGCCTGGACAAAGAAAATTTAGAATAATAGTGAGTTAAAAACACTGTTACTTAAAAAATGAAAGAAAAGTATAACATGCAAGAAATAAATGAGTGAAATAATAAAATGTGACAAATTCTGGTTAGAAAACCTATTTGAATTATTATTTAAAATTTCAGTGGTTAATATGAACTAAAGTTAATGATATTAATTATATACTAACATTAACGACTAAATGAATAATTGGCTTTAATCTCAAAGACTAATGTAAACCTCTGTTAAAGTCAAGAACTAATGTGAACTACGTTCAGTAATTAAATTAGTATATTTTTTTCTAGTATTATTGTCTCCTCAATAAATATTATGCGTATTCAACAAAAGGAAAAACAGAACACATTATCAAAGCAGAGAGGTATATAAATAATTAGAGTAAAATAGAACAATGGAAAATATCAAGGGTTAATCGGTTTGCATTTTTATTTTCTGTTTACTATTTTATGAAATTTTATAAAAGAAAAACTGAAAGTACTAAAAATAAAAAATAAAAACAAAAAATGAAAATACAAACCAAACAGCTCATTAATTTTCAGTTTCTCTAAAAAACAATGAAAAATATTAAAGTATGCACATTTTATTTTTCCTGTACAAGAACACACATATTTAGACTATTATAATTATTATTATTACAATTGAGATTTGATGCCAGCAAATTCCCTAACTGTATAACCAACTTTTTCAAATCTCCCCTTTTGATTATTCTCTCTAAACTTCAAATATTCCAAGCACACAAAAGGATCATAGACCCTCTTATTCCCTTTTCCAACAACTTCATCTGGTGCCAAAATCACTTTCTCATCTTCAAAACACCAAAAGAAAGCAAGTGAAAATCTATTCACAGGTTTATTAAGAACAACTCTGTGTTCAGAAGATCTCAAAACATCATTGCTCCAAGCTTGCATCATATCTCCAATGTTCACCACTAGGGTACCCTCAGAAGGGTTTATTTCTATCCATTTTCCTTCTTTTGATCTCACTTGAAGCCCTCCAATTTCATCTTGGTATAAGATTGTGATGCAGCTCATGTCAGTGTGCATTCCAAGCCCTTCAACTTGAGGATTTTGTAATGAAGTTTGTGGTGTAGAGTAGTTGTTTATTCTTAAGTAGCCTTTGCAGTTTTTGAATTCTGAGTCATAGAATAGTTTCTCAAAGCCTTCTCCTAAACTCATTAAGAGAAGTTTTAGGATTTTTTCTGATAAATCTGCCATCTTGGTACAATACTCATGCAGTGTCTCACTGTTCAAAACATAGAAGAAAAAAAGAAGTGAAGTTGTGTTTTGAGTGAATAAAAGGAGAAAGAGATGTTTGGAAAAGAAAAGACAAAAAATAAAGGTGCTCCCACTTTGTAGGGTCAAAGAAGGGTAGATGCCTATATTGAGTGTTATCCCTTGCAAAGAGGTTGCAAAGAGATGTTTGAAAATTTTATTTTGTCTAACAGAACTTTAAAATATCTGTTTTTAATCTCTCAACTTTTAAAAAGTTTATTTTTTGTCTTTTTGTAAATTTTTTGGTGACGTGACAAACTGAGGTTCTTCATCAAGTTCACGTGTTAGCAGATCAGTTTGTCACATCACCAAAAATTATATAAATAGACTAAAAGTTAACTCTTCCAAATTTTATGGACTAAAAACTGATGTTTTATATTTCAAAAAATAAAAATAGATTCTTGCAAAAGCTCAAAAATCAAAAATATATTTAAACAAAAAAACCAATAAGGGTACAACAATCTTTCATTGATTCAAAAGAAAATATTAACTTCTAAAAATAAAAAATTTAAACTTTTCCTTCATTTCATTTTTTCTTTCATTTCATTTTCTTTTTTTAAATTAAGCATAAACAATGTACCAAAAAAAAATTAAGTATAGGCTAAATGCAGTTAAATAAACTTATTATAGTCTGTTATCACTATGTAATGCAGTTTTGATAACTATTAAAACCATGACGTTGCAGCGTGATGTTAGGAAGCAAACAACAATTTAAAACATTGGAAACGACTTCACCATCGCGCCAAGGCTCACCCTCCCAAAGAGATGTTAGGCATAAAATGGAAAAAAACAGTAATAACCAAAAAGCATAGAGGGATAACAATATGCATTACCTGAATTTGGAATTCTGTTTCTGAAACAGTATATCTTCAGAAAACTTTGCAGAACCATAGAAATTTGGTCCATCAATCCTTAAGCTCTCAAAGAATGGAGAAGCAATGAAATGAGGAGTATAAGATTTTATAGAAGAGAAAGGACCAAGTTTAAGTTTTGTATCAGAAGGAAGAGTAAAGATATATGAGGATAATGAATGCAATTGATTATAAAGATCTTTGGAGATTCCATGATTGATTATGTGGAAAAATCCCCATTCTTTGCAAGCTCTAGAGAGAGAAGCTAAAGAAGATGAATCTAATGGCTCAGAAATGTCTAAAATAGGAAGCTCAACACAAGGTTTGGTCTTAGACATTATGGCAAAAAATGTATGTCAAGAAGAGAGAAATGGAATTTTGCCAGCAAAGTTTTGGGATATTTAATAAATATATATAGAAGTTTTGTTGTCAGAACTCAGAAACTTGGAGTTGAAGGTTAACTAAGACAGAGTGTAGAGAAGACAAGGCTACTACTATTATTATTATTTATTATTTATTTTTTATTTTTTATTTTTTGTTGTCAATTAATTGGAGAAGTGCCAACAAAGATATATTGCATAAAGCTAAAGCAAAACAAAATTGTTGGTGCTTTGCTTAGAATGATTATGATTGTGAGGGAATTAATGATTGGCCTAAAAATTGAATCATAGTCTATGACCATGACTCATTGAAAAAGCTATAAAATGGACACTTTTTTTTTTCTAACCGTTTCTTGAAAGAGTTAATTACTTCAAGGGTAACACAAATACTAAGCTTGGTATTTTGCAAGGTGTCAAGTTTTAAATTAAGGTTTGCTCTGCGATCTCATACTAAAATGTTGCGACTCATAATAACAGCATTTAGCTGTATTTAATACAATACTATAATGCTATCGCAACTATAATTTAGAGCTTTCATTGAAAGGGAGAAAGTGATTAAGGGATAAGGGAAATTTGATTAGAAGAGAGATTGATGCAAGATAAAGTTTTTGATGTGGATTTTTTTTACTTTTTTTTTTGTGTTAATGTTTCTTTACACATTGTGTGATATTTATATGAATTAAGAGTCAGAAGAGACAGGCTGGTAAGCAAGCATCCCAACCATGATGAATTTGTATATTCCGTTATTCTTGGAACTCACTCTCTTCTATCAAAAGTTTTGAGTTTGACTAAATACTTGGTCAACATATATGCACCCCTAGATGCAAGAGTTTAAGTAAACTATTAGACCCTTTTTAAAAACTCTAAATTTATCAATTGGGATAAGTACATTGAAATTTGTATATATTATATTTATTTTCTTTCAATTTTTGAAAGTATACTTATAATATTAAGGTTTGTACCCCATTGCTATTATCCCTTGTGCTAACTTTTTGATTAATAGCATTACTAGTCACGGGATTCATTTTAATTCTAAGATAACCACGGTTATTTTAATCTCAAAAAGAAAAGTGTAATAACCCTAAGAAATTTAATAAATAAGAGTAAAATGGTATAATCACGTGGATAATAACATTGTTAAATAAAATGTTAAGATCGGAGAATAATTCTAAAAGGTACAAATCTCAGTGTATTTTTAAAAATTGGAATGTGGTAAGTGTAATACACACAAATCTTAGGAGAATTTAGTATAATTACCCCTTAGTGTGCAATTTCACTTTTTTTTAAAAAAAATTACGAATAAATGACCAAAATAGTCCATGACTTTGTGATTATCGTTCAAAATGGTCTCTGACTTATAAGACTAAGCAAAATGGTCCCTGACTTTGTCTTCCATCATTCAAAATAGTCTCTTGTCTCTGTCATTCAAAATGATCTATGACTTATAAGACCAAGCAAAATCGTCCTTGACTTTGTCTTCTGTCATTCAAAATGGTCACTGATCTTGTCCTCCTTCATTAAAAATTATCCCTGACTTTGTCCTCGTTCATTCAAAAAAGGCTCTGACTTAATAAGCCACCTCATCTATGATTTCTGCAATCTTTTGCTTAGATCTGCCATCAAGCTACTGCGAGACTTTTGAATCCGTCACCGATGGACCAAAACGCATTATTTTTGTTCACTTACTGAAATGGAAATGATCATTCTGAATGACGAAGGGCAAAGTCAAAAACCATTTTGAATTATGGAAGGCAAAGTTAGAGACTATTTTGCTTATTCTAAGTCCTAAACCGTTTTGAATGACGAAAAATAAAGCCCCAGACCATTTTGATTAATAGAGAACAAATTCAACGACCATTCTTTTTTATCTTATAAGCTCGGGACCATTTTAATAGTGACAACAAAATCAAGGACCACTTTTGTTATTTATTCAAAGTTTACAAAAAATACATGTATCTTTTACGAAAATTAAACAACCATGTTGAAGTTAAGTAGAACTATTATGTATTTAAATCATATATTTCACGATAGTCTTCTTTTATCCCTTCCATTGAAAGGTGACATCTCATTAAAAAGTAATATTATCTCTCGTTAATTATTTAATTAAATGACATGTTAATTTTTTATTTATGAGAATAAAAAATGAGACCCACCGCATTGTAAGACAAATGATGATTTGAGTCTGGCGACAAAGTTCTCTCCCTAAATATTTAGTAATACAACTATATACTTTATGTTGAACACAAAATCACTAATTAAATTGAAATAACCTTGTGCCACTTTATTCATGCATAAATGGTTGTGAAATTTGCATTACAATTGTGTTCACAAGAACAGCATATGGCATATGCACATGCCATGGCCTGTGGGACAATTAAAAATTATTTGGGAATTATCATGCAAAATGAAAAAAAAAAAAAAAAAAAAAGTCTCATAACACCTCTGGAAGTGCATAGGGAATCTATTAAAACTGAAAAGTATAACAAGGTTTGATGCATTGGTTCCAAACCCTTTGACTATGAAAAGTCAATAGGACTCTGGTCAACCCTTCCCGAATTCTTTATATACACTTGTCCATTGGAAGCATACACTCTGCTAACAAAAAGATGTGCAATATTTACAAAGTTACATAATAAAATTTTAAGTTTTTATACATTTTTCAAAGCATCATGTTATTCCTTTTGAAATTGTTGTTTGTTTTTATAGGAAAACGAGAGAAAGAAATAGAGTGGATGGAGATTTGAGAGAAATGGATGAGTTAAGAAGAAGAAAGAATTGAGTGTGGACTCCACAATTATCCTCTTTTTTTTTTGTTATTTGATTCAACAAATGCCACTAAGATTTAGATTTTAATTTGGATCTAACTTACTCTCTAAAGGATTATTATATCATTTATATACTCTATGGTGATCATATTTCTATCCGATATGAGACTTCTTAACATCTTGAGACTATATGAGATCGATTACATGGATCACACGATGTCATTGTGCTCGATTAAAAATTGAACTTTTAGAAATATTATTAACTAAGAGATTAATCTGGTTTAATAAGTTGTCATGAGGTCCTTTTAAATCTCCCTTTACCCCTTTTTATAAAACTAGAGACCATGCTATCAAATGTCTTCGCGATTTATAGGGTTTTAATTCTTGACTTAAGAGAATAAACAATTTAGTCCTTAACTTTATCTTTTGTATGACGTTTTAGTCCCTAACGTTATCTAACCATTACAGTTTGACCGCGTGATATATTAAGTATCATCTGAGACCCCAATTGATTAAAACTTTTAGATATACAAGTTTCAACTCTGACATTAATCAAATAATGCATTTTGTTGTATCACTCTAATCCCAACCATGCTTTTGGTTACCCAAGCTTGGAGCACAATAAGACATTCTTTGAGTGCTAAAACTAACAAGATGAGGCAAAATGATGGCCTAGCTAAGAACAAATTAAAGACAGAATTTTAGTGAAATATTATTGTATTCAAAGAAGTTAAGACACTTTAGACCAAAACAAGAGTTAAGACATAGAATCTGGACACTAGATTTCATTATCCATAACCATAAGGTGCTTAAAGATTTGCTCTTACCACTGACGTATTTATTTTTTATTAATCACTTTTGCCTCCAATCAAATACTTGAGACGTGGCTAAACCAAATCCATTTTGGGATTAAAAACTGAAAAACATTCAGAGTTTTTTCTCAATTATTAGAGAAAAGTGGCAAATAAATCTTCCCGGTGGGAAAAGGTACATACTAACGACCAAACTATCAATAAGATATAACCAATTGTTAGTAAATGGAAATAATTATGTAATACTTAGTGGATATAAAACATTTTGAGTTGACAACAATAAATCAAATTTAAATTTTTTATTTTACTTTGTACAACTTTATTAGGAATTTCATTGTTCCAAATCAAACAACTAAAAACATGTTATTTATTTTTATTTTTTTTATCTTCATGCTGTTCATTCCAACAAGAAAAGTGTTCGAGATACACTTTTTTTTTAATAAATGACTAAAGTAACTATTGATTTTGTTATTATTGTTTAAAATTGTGCGTGACTTATAAGAATGAGCGATTTCTGCCTTTGTCTTTCGTCATTTTAAATAGTGCCTACTGTTGACACATATTAATGGATCATAACAGTGGAAGTCGAAAATGGCGTTTTATTAGGGGCTGTTTAGTTTGGCCATTTTCTGTTTTTATTTTCAGTGAAAACAGAAAAATGGAGTAAAAACGCGTTTGGTTCTGTTTTGAAAAACGTTTAGTGAAAATATTTTCTAAAAATGAGTAAAAACAGGAAATGACAAATACTCATTTTCACTGTTTTCAATTGAAAAAGCTGAAAACGAGAATCCTTATTTTCAAAACGTGGTGGCAAACTTGTAAATATTAACAAAAATATGCCATTGAGACTTCACAAAGACGTTCTTCCTCACTTGTAACACTCTTCTTTTTCAGTGAAAATAGAGCTCAACAACGCTTCTCCTCTACAACTCCTCCCTTGCTTTGGTGTTTTGAAAGTAAGATTTCCAATTTTGAAATTGATGCCAAGTTATCCTATTAGAAGACAAAGATTAATTCCCAATGCTTGTTGCACTATACATAATTTTATAAGAATGCAAAGTGGTGCGGATACACTCTTTGACCAATATGCTCAAGAAGTCGTGGATATAGATGAGCAAGGGTTAAGAGTAGAGCAACAAGGTGTTGATGTTAATACTAATCAAGCAGCTGAAATGGCACAAGTTCGACAAACCATAACAAATGAAATGTGGGAAAATTACCGTAGATCTTAAAAGAATTTATATTTGGTATTAAGCTTTTGTTAACATTGAGACTTAAGAATTTTTATTTATATTTAATGGCATGTATTATCTTACTTATAATTTAAATTTAAATTGCAAGATAATTTTATTGAGTTAAATTGGAAGTTCATTTTATTGATTTTTCACTTGTTAATTTTTTCTTTTTTCTATTAATATAAACCAGTAATGAAAACAGTTCAAACCAAAAGCATTTTCACTGTTTTTATTTTCTGAAAACAGAAAACAGGAAGTCAAACCAAACATATTTTCAGAATTCCAATCTTTTGAAAATGAAAACAATTTTCAAAAAATAAAAACAGGAAATGAAAACAGAAAATGAAAATACAAACCAAACAACCCCTTAATGAGCGAGCAAAAATCAAGCATTTTGATCCCTTGAGAAATTGAAAAGGGTTCATTTTTGTTCCTACTCACTTCTTTACTATTTTTTCTGACAAGCAACTCACTCCTCCTCCCCCTTAAAAAGGTAGCTTTCGAATATTCCATTAATTTTTTTAAAAATTCTGAAAGAAGAGCACCCAAAAACTTTAATTAGGAGGTGGTGTGCTCAGGGGTAAACTGTCATTTCCCATTCTAAAAAAATAAGGGGACGGTGATAGTAGAGATGAATATATAGACTTCGGTTCGTGGGCTGACCCGCAAATATGCGGATTTGGATCACAAAATTTGAAGTCCATATATGTTATGGGCTTTGCGGATTTACCTGTTTGTCCGTGGAGGGAATTAGTCACTATTTTCGGTGGTGAATATCCCAAGAAGAGGGAAAAAAATAACATGAGTATTTCCCAAAATTATTCAAATGAAGCCATGACCACATGGCTATTGGCTACTTCTATAGAAGACTGAAAAATATCTATCAGTTGTCCATCCTTTGTGAACAGAATTACAGGATACATTCTAATTTTCTATACTAAACCAACTTTTTTCTTTTTTTGATCAAAGATACTAAACCAACTTCCAGTTTCAAAATGTGTATACATTCTTTTAAAAAAAATATATAAGCCAAATCAACCTGATTTGAATTTTGAGGCTCTGTCAATAGCCGTTGGAATTAAGGGGATTCGGGTATCCAAAGAGATGAAAGAGAATAAAATATTGTATTGTATTCATATTATACTAATAATTTTAACTAAAACAGAAACATATCAAGTACTAAAGGGAAATATGGAAACTAATCCCATAATAGTCCAAAGTTATTATGATGTGATAAAAAATTTATTTGATGCTTTCTAATATTCTAACATAATCCTAATTATGGTATGATTATGATGTAGTAACAAAATTATTTGATACTCTAAAGAGATCTTACTTTTGGTCAAAAAAATGAACAATAAAAAGAAGAGTGCAAGAAAGAAACAAACTTGATAATATATAAAGAAATTCTTTACAGGTCTGTCTTCTTGAACACCATGTGACCCGAGTCATCGACATCAAACAGGCGGCCGACAAACTCATTCCAACTTTCTGTTCTTTTTTTGGACAACGAGGAGCCTTGGCCACTTGATTTTCCCGTGTCTTCCCCAGCATCGGTTTCATGAAATGTTCCGTATGACGAAGGCGAATAGGCTTGAGGAATATCCAAAGCAACTGCTCTCTGAAGAGCTGCGTGGTACTCTTCGCTGTGTCCTCGAACCAGAGATTCGTGCCTCTCCATTCTCTGCTCTGCTGGAATCTCCATTTGCTGATCTTTCTCTAGCATTAACTGATACAATTGAATGCAATGATAGTAGTAATATTAATAACAGAAGTTTCTGTGTACAAATAATTTAACTTACAAGAACAATCTAAAAAATACATTATCTAAGAAAGAGCTAGATATGATAAAAAATAGGCTAAAATTGAACAATTTTGATCCTTTATCTTTTAGCGAATTTCTACTTTGGTCCTTTATCTTTACACAGCTATGATGAACTCACTGAATACAAGTTAGGGTTTCAAAAAGCATCAAAGCAAAAGTTGTTGATAAATGTATACTTTCTATATAATGTTATGGTAGATAGCTCTGCTAATACTTAAAGAAGCTAATCACTTACATCGAGAGCCAACCGGGATTCTCTCTCTATCCAAATGATGGCGTGGTCCGAAGTTGCGTTGCAAGAAAGAACTATGTGCTCGAACCTCCCATCAACAGGTACCGCTGTCCTAACAACCGGAGGAAATCTACCTATCCTGCAACCAGAAGAGGCTAGGCTCCAAATTACTGCTGCATAAAAGATAATATTTTACTCGTTGAACTTGAGAACTCGATAAATTTAAGTACAGATGCAACCAGAAGAGGCTAGGCTATGCGTTGCGTGGTATGTTTAATGAATGCCTCATAAACAGAATTTAAGGATTTAAATCAATTCCATTTGACCACATTCACCACTGTTCTCCACAAATGCGCGATTTTGTATTACATGGTGAATACAAGAAAGGCTATGAGAAGGGTCATCTTTTAATCAGTGGAAGTTAGATAAGATGTCAAACGCTATGAAATAAACGAATATTTGATGAAATTTGAGCGAGCATCATACTTTACCTGAAGGGCTTTCGCTCCACAATGTGATAGAGACGACCAGGTGCGTATAGACGCCTTGGATCTCTAAGCTTCTTCTCTTCCAGAGTGCAGGTATCCTTTAAGCACATTAGACACAATAAACAGGGCCAGCTGCAAAGAAAGGACCAATAACCATTGTCGCTCATTTAAATTGAAAAAAATAAAATGTGGATTCTACTAATCCAATGCATAAGCATGAAATATAACAACCTTTGTAGCCCATCCTAATGGCAAAAGGTGAATTGCAGTAGTCCATTGCATACGCATAAAAAAGTGAAAAACTTGTTTCATGTGGTTAGTATTTTAAATTTATTATAGCCATAGAATTCTGAAAAATACAGAAGCCGGGGTATTCGGGTAGAAAATAAATACCAGAAGTGGTTGGAATGAGATCCATATTTGCTAATGAAAAAACAGATTTTTCTGAAAAGAAAGTGTTGGCTGATGAATGATGATAGATGACTAACAATATCAACAAATAAAAGTGCTAAAAATGCAGATAGTCATATCATCATCTATCGAAAATTGAAATAATTAGATTCCAAAGGTTTACAAGAAATCACGCGTCTAATTCTTCGATTTAAATGAATAGTTTGATTTAACTTTCAATTATTCAATGAGAATGCATGCACACTTAAATCTCTTCACACAGTTAGCTCTATTGGGTAAGAAAAATTAGCCTTTGATCTCTTAAAATAGGGACAATATAAATATTGCGAGCGTGTAGACTGTAGAGAAAACATGAAAATATTTTACCATAAAAGTGACTTGAAGACATCTTCTAAAGCAGTGGCTGTTGTCCGGGGTAAAAAATCGTCCTGGTTTGTCAGAGTAACAAGTGAAGAATATTAGCACACAGTACTAGTAATAAATTGAAAGAAAAGAAATCTGCACATATTCATCTTATTTTGAAATTCTGTGTTTGTTTCATCACATTCTTGTATTTTTCCTAAGGCATGTCATTTTCTTTTCTTTATTCCCAAAAAGTTCTGCATAACATTACCAGTCTTCATTCTTGAACCTCTCAATTGTGTAAGTTTGATCATTTAGAATCAAGCATATCACATCCACAGTAAATTCATCCAAACAGTTGATACAACTCATACAAATCTAAAATGAACATCAACACCTATGAAGAACAAACACTATATAAGTTTGACCAACAGTTAATACCAACAATCCAAGTAGATCTTCAAATTCTTACATCAGCAAGAGAAGCATTTTCATCTAAGCCACTAGTACAGTTGTCAAATGCGCTTTTTGTTTTCTAGTGAATTCTCCATATTATGTCTAACATATTATGTACAGAAATAAACATTCAAAGGTTTCAGAACCTAAATGAAAGCACAGATCAATTGATAATTTTTGGCATATATTGATAAACTTTGACAGACAATCTTTCCCTTTCAAAATATAATTACGCCAAATAAATAAGTCAAGGTAGAGTATTAAGGATGTAACTGGTTTGAGAAAACGTGTTCTGTTTCTATTTCAAGATTTCATAAATCATAAATGAATATAAAACTGCTACCATATTTTCATTTTGTTTTGGTTTTCTGAAATTTGTATAGAAAACACCAGAGCGAATGTGAAAGTTTTATAATTATTCACAAAAACTGGAAACAGAAATGTTTTCTCAAACCAAACAGGCCCTAAGTTTATAACAAGAGGCGACTATCCAACCTGGAGTACGACAGAATTGATCACATCTGCATATCTTACAGCTAAATTTAGAGACATGCATCGAGCAGGAGCTATAGCAAAACATCTTATCTTGTTTCTCTGTATCCCCAACTTGTCTATATTATGAATCACTAGCAACGTCAACAATGCGACCACACCAGCCCCTAGAGAGTGCCCAGCAAATATCAGCATATAAGTTGGATTTTCTGCTACCAGCACCCTAAGAACCTCATACTCTGCATCAAAAATCCACTCCGCTGCCTTCAACAACCCATTATGAACATAACCGCCATGGAACTCCGCCCGTCCCAGTTTGTTATCAAACAAAACCGCATAGTCACTTTCTTTTGCCAAATTGAGTCCACTAACAGCCAGTATAATTTCAGCATGATCATGATCAAGGTATATCAAGTATGGAGTAACACGCCCTCGGTTATCGGCATAGTCCTTTCGCAAGATAACCCAGTCGGGATCAACACCGTAACCTCCTTGGGGAGCCCATTGGGGGTTTCGAATGTCTTCTTCGTAGACGGATAAGATTAGCCGACAGATTCTAGGCACGGGTTCGAATTCTTCTGCGCTAGCCAAGCTCCAATTTTCACTCTCATAGCCTGCAGTGTACAGACACTTTTTCCAAACCCAACGAGTACAGGCCAGACAATAAACACACTCAAGTATAGGAAGCCCACAGATAAATGACATCAATGCCCAAGGTTTCAATTTTCAAATTGAGGTCACCGTTGCGCTGCGGTTATAATTGCGATGCACTAAATAAAGTCAGATGGCGTCATTGTAGACTGCAATCCCGGTCCAACGTGGTTTCGGTAACTGCCAAAAACCTTGACGTTGTGGCACAATGCCGCAGAACCTAGATTTGAAACCTTATCAATGCCTATGCTTTATACTTGCGATGCACTAAATAAAGTCAGATGCCATCATTGTAGACTGCAATCCCGGTCCAATGCGGTTTCGGTAACTGCCAAAAACCTTGACATGGTGGCATAATGCCGCTGAACCTAGATTTGAAACCTTATCAATGCCTATGCTTCAACTAAGTTCACCAATCTTACATAGCAGAATAATAGTTCATACAAATAACATCAAAACCTAAGGGATTTCAGTCTTTCAGAGGTATTTTATGCCACTAGGGTTTGATCAAATAGCAATGAATAGAATTCCTACAGTATTTTAGTCGGAAATATTAGAACAGAGCAAAATCTCTGTATATCATGCTTAAGAGTTAAGATTACACTGAAAGCTTAAAAGGAAGAATTACGATACCTCCATGGATGAACAAAGATGGAACTAATATACAAAACTAACGAGGTAAACACAGATACTGAAACTCAAAGTTGCAAACTTTGAATTGAATTAGAACCACTAAACGATTTTGAAAGATACCCAGTTCGTGATTCCGAAAACGCAAATTGGAACTTGTTTCGAAAAGGAAGATAGAGAATTTGATGGGTCGAGTTGTTCTGGGAATTGAAATTCTCAGTAGAGGAATGGAGAAAGGAAGAAAAAAAAAACAGAGGGGAAACAAAAAATGAAGAGGGAGAGAGAATTGAGGGTAGACTAACAACATACCTGCCAGTCAAGAAAATTTCTTAATGCTGAAGCATTGGTTTTAGGAATCTACTCATTGCGTTCCCTTAGGTTAGGAAATTTAAGATAGAAATAAAGCATATTATTAATTGTATGTTAAATCAAATTATACTATTAATTTTGTATATTTTCAATAATAACTTTTTATTTTAAGTTTATTAATCTGGGCAATATTACACAAGATACACAAATCCATATATCAATATTATACATCCATAAGCACTTATTCTGGTTAAACTTACATACTTATATATCGTTGCAGTCAGTGAATATATAAAAGGGTTTTTTTAATTAAAAAATATAAATAATAAATATATGTTAAATATAAAATAACATTATTTTTTGTCTTTTTTATGAAAAAATTTCCTTTAAGATGGTTAACCTATTATACATGTTAGAAAAATCATATATAAAATATGTGTCTGAATATTAAATACAAATTCTAGTTATTTACTTTACTATAAATTAGAAGAAAAAAAAAACTTGCACCATATCATAAACATATTCTTTATACATTTATGGTATCAATTATAATTTGCCTCTTATTTTATTTTACTAGTATTGTAACTTGTGCATTGGGGAAGATTATCATCAATTGGTATGATTATGTGTTTTTTTTTGTTTTTTTTTATGTTAGTCTTTTTAATATTTTTTATTTGTTTATTCTTTATAGTCACTTTAGAATATTAATGAGTAAATTAATTATATGTTCTTACTTACATTCTTATAATAACTGCATGTGGAGTACTAAATATTTATGATTTATTATCTATAAATAAAGGTATAAAAAATTATGTAAAAAATATCGATAGAACTTTTAGTACCTAATGATTTTCTTGACTCGTGTGTATAACCTTAAAAGACTAAAAAAACGGAGGGAGTAATGTTAAGATTAGATAATAATCATTAAATGGAGTTTTGAGAATACTATTTGTTTACCTGTAAATAGATTATATAATGAGTAAACCCTCAAATTTGTCCTTGAGATTATAGGCTTCATGCAGATTAGTCTATGAGATTATGAAAATCTCAAATTAGTCTCTGACTTTGCAAAGAAAATCATTCATTTTAGTCCTTTTCTAATTAGTATTTTAATGTCGTTTAATAGGTAAAAATACTCGAATGCATGTCATTTTGCAAAATTAGGGACCAATTTAACGTTTTAATAATCTCAAGACTAATCTGCATTATGCCTATAATCTCAAAAACAAATTTAAGAGTTTAGTCATTATATTATATATCATTAACGCTAGGCGGTAACTATGATATATTATAACATCAAAACAAATAATTAAGCTATAAATTTCGATTAAATACAAATTCCATAGACCTAAAAGGATAGATTTTATGAACAAAAATCCAACAAAAAAATTAGTTATTTTTTTAAAAAAATCCGTAACATCGATAAAAATGATTATCAAATGTTATTTATTATGCTCCTGTCAAGACTACTAATAAGGTTGCTGAATATCCCAACAAAATGACTTGTGCAAATACAGCTACAAAAATAATATATGTAACATGTCATCGCACTATTCAACACAATAATTGTTTTAATTCAGAAAGGAAAATAAAAAAGTGATATAGTACTTGAGAAGTACTACTCGAACGATGTTATCTTCAAGATTATGGTAAGTTATGGAAGACTTCTTTATATACAACATTTATAGCTACATTTGTCTATTGTCCATCCTCAACTTGAATTAACAGACCTTCTTTAGTTATTATTAACAATGCTACATATAACTGTCCATGACTAAACCTTGGAAGGAAAACACCCACATTTTTTAGAGATTGGTCTTGGGTTTTGTTGATTGCCATTGCAAACGAAACCGCCATTCCAATATTTCTTCCATTTTAAATTTAAAAAAAAAAGACAAAGGAGAAAAGATTTTACCTATTTTGATTGATGATTAACTTCAAAATAAGCAAAGTGAAAATGCTTACCACTACAATAGTCTTTGAAAAGTTTTATAGGGCATAATCTATAACATTAAATGCATATCAACACATACAAGATTTTAAAACATCCCAGGGCAAAAAAAACATACAAATTATTATTCAAAGTAGTCCAAAATTACCACAACTTTTAAAATTGAGCAACAAATGGAGCAAATTTGCACCCCTGAACCACCCTTTTACTTCACACAAAACATAGCCGCATCCTAAAGCTGCGATCACCAAAGCAAAGATGCATCCACACTGTTGCAAAATCACTTTACTAACACTGCGATTGGGGGGTGCACTAAATCCGCCCAAGGGTCACACTGCACTGTCTAATCCTAAAACCGCTACTGCTATAGGCTTTTCTCACCGCCATTAGTATGCGTCATTCTTTCTAGTCCTTGAACTTGAAAGAAAAAGGGAAGGTAAGAAGACAGAGATTTTTTATTTGAACCTCTGTTTTTGTTCCTGTGTAGTTTAATTTTATGAATGAAAATGAAATTTCACCCAAAAGAAAAAGAATGGAAATGAAATGTTTTATGGAGATGAAGAATGACTCACTCAGGCAATGAAAGGTCTCATCCAATAGAGAAACGAAAAAAAGTTTAATGTCTTTACCTTGCGAAGGTTGAAAAATTAATGACTTAACTTCACTATGATAGAAACACATTGAGCGCAAGGCTATATTAATGCGCTTTGCATGGGAACTTGTATTCATTTATATTCATGCGCATGGTATACATGTGTGGTATAATAATAATGATCATATTACATTCACATTCATATGGATGTAAAAAAGTGGACGTCATTTGCATGGCAAGCTTGATTTACTACAATTTTGGAGGTAAATTTTCTGCCCTGTTCCACTTTTTTTCCCCATTTGGTCACTTTTATATTATTAAGATAAAATTAAGATAAGATAAAAAAAGATTATGATTAAGATAAGATTAAGATAACATAAGATTAAGAAAAGATTAAGATGTATGTTTAGAGATGGCAAAATAGGTCTTGCCGGTCATTTATAGACGGGGCAAATTGCATAATTTTAGCACAATAGACTACATCACCTGGCATGCATAACCGGCCAACCCAACGGGCCAAAGTGGGTCAGGGTGGATTCGACCCACAGGTTATAAAATTATTATGTTTTCTAAATTTTGGTAGTCAAGAGTGATAATAAAAATTCCTTATGTTGTTGAAAAAGTAATATAAACATTTTATATCACAACTAATAATATTTTTTTTATTTAGTTGTGAAATTAATGTGATTTGTTTAACTTGTTTGTGAATTATTATTTTAGTAGAAATATTTTGTGAATTGGTTAATTAATGAGATTATGAAATTTTAGAAAATTTTTTAATTTTATTGGCGGGTTGGCCCACAACCCACATAACACTTTATAATGTGGGCTGAGTGGGAGATTTTGGCCCGTTTTTCTTTGTGGGCTAGCTCGTGTCTATCCTGTTTTTCTTTTGTTATTACTCTATGAATCCAACTTGGTTTAATTTTTTAAGTAATTGTACAATGACAATGTCATTTTCTTTATGAATTAGAATTCAACCAATGACATTAACTCATTTTATGAAAGATGGAACTATTAACGTATTTTTTAAAATGAGTTAATCATCTTCATAGAAACAGAAATGTCCTCATGTGCAATGTAAACGTCAAATCATACATTTCCATTATCTCGTCCTCATAGTTATTATATATTGAATTTTCTTGTAGTGTAGTTCCATGTTATAAAGATAGCCTAACAGTCCAAAAAACTAATTAAGTTCTATAAGTTCTATTATAACTCCTCTCTGAAGGTTATATAGTATGCCCTAACCCTAAACAGGGTAAATCTATTCCTTAACTAAACTTTAAAAAAAAAAAAAGGATTGAAAAGTCCTAAACATGCCATAGAATGAAGATACTATTCCCTACACCTCTACACTAGGTGTAGGATTATTATTATTTTCCTTGAATATCTACTAATATAAATGAAGTTTGTGTGGATTAAATATCAATAATATGCCAAGTTTATTCTTTTCCACTTTTGCACATGAGTTGTGTTACTCTCATAAAGACCTCTTAGATATCCATCTACTGTACATTTCAAAGCATTCTTCAGGCTTGAACTCAGGAGCAGTGTGGCCTCCACCCTAAAGTAGATGAATTTATTTATTAGTAGTAGAATAAATTAAACAAACTAGTAAATGAACATGTTTTTTTTTAAAAAAGTGTTTGGTGTATCGCTACTATTTAGTGATATATTTTACATTTTTTTTATGTTTCTTTCACAACTGGGTTTACCAAGACAAATCGAAAAAAAAGGTTTATTTTTTGTACTAATAAGACCAAAAAAAATTTGAAGCATAGATCATTTAGTTCACCTAACTTTAACAAAATCATCAAGTGAAATTAATGTATACCCCACAATTAAGAATCACAAAAAATGTCCATTTAGCAAACAATAAAATTAATTGTTAAACTTATTTTTTTGATGACTAAATATTTTAGGAACTAAATTAGTAATTAGAATGGTCTGCAGCTCAATATTTTTCGACCAACAACATTATTAATTTGATCGCTAATTCAATCTCTTTATTATTATTATTTTTTTTTTGTAGTGAAGTGCAACAATGAGTAAAGGAGACTTGCCTTAATGGTTGCAAATGTCATCTTATTGGAATAAGTCCTTGTGTATCTACATGAAGAAAAAGATGTATTAGGCTACATAATTACATAATTTGACTAGGGTTTTGAAAAGAAAACAATCTTAATTAGTTATAATAATATAAATATAAATATAAATATAGATAACAAAATATCGTGCAACTTGGCCATTTGAATACCACGGTCTCCAATCATCTACAATAGAATAGTTTAAAGATCTTATTCATGCTTGCGTCGCCATAAAAGGCACCTTCATATCATGATCGCCACTGTTAATAAAATATAAATTTTATTTCCATAAGAATAATAATCTCAAAAACATTCATCAATAATATATATCTTAGCAATATTTAATTTCATCAATATAAATAAAGAAAATTAACCTGTATATTAGTGAACGATGGCCTTTCCTACTAAGATTTAAATGATACTCAATGGTGCTAGAGATTTCAATCTTGTGAGGTATAGTGAGGTTACACACATGCCATTCCCCTATACTTTCCTTCAGTAATTATAGCCAAGCTTTAGGTTGGAGTTGCTATGAGAATCACTTTTAGAAAAAAAAAAAAAAAATCCGTTTAATGACCAACGAAATTGGTCATTAAACTTATTTTTTTATCATTAAATATTGTGTAAAATATATTTTTATTCCTTATAAAATAGGGTATTTTTGTTTTCAATGCCTATAAAATTTTCTTTTGCATTTTGGTCCTATAAAATGAAAAATTATTATTTTTAGTCCTTATAAAATTATTTTTTGCATTTTAATCCGTATAAAATAAAAAAATGTTACTTTAAGTCCCTATCATTAAGAAATTTATGTTAAGTGCTGACTAAGATAATGAAGTACCACGTGTCAACGAGAACCGGGTGAATCAAGCGAGGTTGCACAACAAGAAGGCACTAGATGTCGTTCGTGCTAAGAGCTTTGATAAGAAGACAATACTCAAATTGGTCTTCTTATTATTATTCTTTTTTATTAATATTTAATAATTAATTAATATTAATATTAAATAAAAATATTATTTGGATCTTATATAGCGTTAACATGTAGCATTCCGTCATTTTAGTCCGCACTTAAAGGAAATTTCTTAACAGTAGAGACTAAAAGCAATAAATTTTTATTTTAAAGGGACTAAAATGCAAAAAATAATATTATAGGGACTAAAAGCAACAATTTTTCATTTTATAAGGACCAAACTGCAAAAAAATTATTTTTATAAGGACTAAAAGCAAAAATACTCATTTTATAGGAGACTAAAAAGATATTTTATCCTTAATATTTTAATGATCGAATTAATGACTGAAATGACTAATAACACTATATTTAACTACCAACGATCTTATTAATTCAATCACTAAATTAATATTTTTTTTCAAGTAAAATTAAACTTAGGTGTATCAAATTTACCTTACGAACGTGTAGTGCATTGCGAACATTATCATCATTGGCCCAATAATCGCAAAGGAAGTATGCATAACTCTTAAAAATGAAAAGGAAATAAACATTAAGTTAGCACAAATATTTAAAGATTTGGCTACAAATACAACTTGGAGAATGTTGAAAAATAACTAAAGAATTATTTAAAACAGTTTTGATTTTTAGTTTTTTAAAATTATATTACAAGACAATTTTCAGAAATTACCCGACAACTTAACGGTGGCAATTTGGGATGATGAGTATCTAGGACCATCTTCAAAACCTTTTTACTTAGAAATTTCCTTTGTGATGAAACTTTAGGGTACTCACATAATGGGCTCAAAATATGAAATATATCAATTCCTGATGTAGCCTACAAATATGGAAGAATAGAAACTCTATTTAATTTTTGAAAATTCGATAAGAAGGATAAAATGGACAAATAAATTAAAAAAATAATGAATATATACCTCATTGAATGACTTGATATCTCTTGAACATAATTCTTTTTTGGAGTCTACATTTATATACTCTTCTTCACAATTTCTTTTCAACGACTGTTCATTAAAATGATAGAGATTCGGTAGCATTTTACTTATTTGAATAAATTTTTTAATGATCACTTGAATTATATCATAATTTAATAATAATTAAATTACCTCATATAGTTCACTAGAAATAAGTCCCATTCCATGAGCATAGGAAATTTGATAGTTTGATTCCCTTCTAGTTGTCATCGCATTCCCCATCAAGTATCCCTACACAAAATTATTATGTTCAATACTCAACATAGAAGAAGCTTTTATATAAGGGTCTTCGTATACAATGTTATAAGAGCATTAGTTAAAATTATTGAAAGTAGAAAAATAATCATAACAGTACATTGTTCTGTCTTTCAAAAATACAAAAACTATACATTTTAATACATTTTTATTATATTTAGGTTCTTAAATAATGCACTTACAACACTAAATATCTTTTGCCTTTATATAATATCATATGACACCTATTCTTTCTTTTTTTTTTCTTTTTCATTTTTTTTTGTTGGGGTCCATATGAGAATAGTTCAAACTATAGTGAATATATCACTATTAAAAAAACTACCAAACAAAAAAATTCGCTATTAAAAAAAGTTTACTTAATGACGTAGAAAATTAGTTGCTAAATAGTTAATCCTTATTACACAATTGATTTTTAGCCACATTTAAAAAAAAGTTGCTAAATTACTAAAAAAAATATTATCAAATCATTAAAAATATTGTCTTTGTGCATTTGCAACATTTTTGACAAATCATTATGTAAAAAAGTTTTAGCAATATTTCAAAAATGTTGTTTTTATAGTATTTGCAACATTTTTTTGCAAATTTTGTATAAAGGTCATTGCTAAATCAACTATGTTGTATGAATGATAGAATTAGCCACCGAATGAGCGATCAAAATGTAGCAATTTTGGTTATTCGGTTGCTAAATCAAACTTTTCTAATAGTGTTTGTTTATGTGTTTTGGTTGAAAATCAGGGTCTTAAGTTTAGCTAAAAGCTAGTTCATAGAAGAAAACATCACTTATATAGGGATGACAATGAGTAAGGTATGGGTAGGATACTATAGTACCCATCCCATAGAAGGAAACACCACTTAATATTAGTGTTGATGCAATAAATGTCAACGTGACACTGATAAAATGCCAATGTGACATGTTGAGCGTCTGTGATATGCTAATTGACACTTAGAAGTCCACAAGATCCACGAAATTTACGACAAAATAATATCGTTTTGCTTAATCTCAAAATAGATAACTCAATCTTCTACAAAAAAAAAAAATAGGTAACTCATTTAGTCCATTAAATCACTTACAACATAACTCAATTTTAGGCCTCAAAGTGTTGCGTAAGCAAAATGATATTTTTTTATCGTTTAAGTGGACTCATATGTCCTTTAAAAAAATAGTTTGACTCATATGTGGCAAATAACATGTCATATAGGCATTTAACATATCATATAGACATTTCGTCAATGTCACTTAACGCTAAGGACTAAAATAACTTACAAAGTGCAAAGTTAGAGACTAATTCATACATTTTAAAATGTCGAAAACATCCTATAACTACAAAGTGAGAAAACAAAACAATCAATCTCTCGTATAATATCTCCTTGTTATCAATACTATTGAAATGAACAAATAGTAGCACTACACCATAATTGATTATTAGTAATATTTTTAAAAAAATTACCAAAAAAATATTGCAAAATCATTAAAAATATTGTCTTTACACATTTTTAACATTTTTACCAAATGTTATATAAAAACTACATTACTAAAAATTTTTAGTGATATTTAAAAAATATTTTAAAATTATTAAAAAATATTATCTTTTAACATTTGTAATATTTTTTATCAATATTATATGAAGTTAATTTTGTTAAATATTAATAATGTAGTAACGTAGTAGTAGAAAGTGAGTAGTTTACACAGAAGTGACAACTTCATATTTTTGTGGCATCATTGTTAAAAAAAAAAAAAACAAATTAATAGTTTTATTTTAATCTTGGACTTTCCTTTCCACATTATTGCAATATCTGACTTATAATTCCTAACCTAAATCTGCATTAAATAAATTATTAATATTGCACAAATAAGAAAATCATATTCCAAAAGGAACTAACCTGTAGATTTACCCGTGGTTGGTCAACTTTTTCATTTCCTACAATAAAGGTATTTTGTGAATATATAATTAAATTTTCAACACACTTAGCATGATATATACTAACTTAATGATGCTACAACCAAATAAATTATAGGAAAAGCCTCTATTAATAGCAACTGAAATTAGGAATTGTGACGAAATTGGTAGCTATAAGTGAGCAAGTTAGTGGCTGACGACAAGTTTTTTTTTTAAAAAAAATGAAATATAGTGTAATGTTGCGCATCCATTAGGTTTGTTTGGTGGCTATAAAAGTAAAACTTTAAGAGTGTGTTTGGAACTGTTTTTTGTCTAACGTAGTTGGATAGTTATATTTGCACTTACAAAAACTTTTGATTCTTTTTTTAATAAAGAAAAAACTTTTGATCCTTCAGCTAAAATTTAGACATTATTTTGAAAAGTTTCAAAATTGCTTCTCATCACAACAAATACATCAAAACTAAAATTAATTATATTTTAGACAATTAATTCTTTTTCACAGTTAATCACAAATAATCTAAACACTATATAAATATCAGCTCCTCAACTAAAACCTATCTAGGTGCAGTTTTGTTTGGTTTATGAAAAAATGTTGTAATGTTGCAACTACCTTAAATTAGCAATTGACTTATTACGAGGAATGAAAACATTATTAATTTTGACTATTAGATATTGTTTAAATTATCAAGATTCAAGTAATAAATGCATATGATTTATTTTTTTCTAATGAGCATGTGAATGCATTTATTTCTTAAATTTTGACCATTTAAACAAGATTCAATTGTTAATATTAAAATGAAAAGGTGATTTTTGATGCATTTAGAAAGAGTAGTTCTTAATCTTTCTACTCCATCTTCCTACTCCATGTTAAGATTCAAGTAGTTCTTACAAATTTTTCTACTTACTCATTAAGAATGTTTTCAATGATTTTTATGGTTTCAAAATTGAAAGTCCACTTAATTTCATACTTTATATAGTTATAAGAAGATAAGTAAAAGAATTTTTAGGAGAATATAGCATTAATGTATATGCACAACTTATAAAAATAACTTATAGGTTTTTTAATAAGTTATGTTTAATTTATTTTCATAAGCTTCTTAATATAACTTATCAAAATAAATTTGATAATTTTATTTACAAATAAATTCTTTTTTATTAAGAACTTATTATGTGAATGCTTAATTACTGCATTGTCAAATACACCATTTATATGAAAGCGAAAGGAATGAATCTGGACTACTTGTATCCTTTTGTGAATGATCTGGATTAAATATCTCAAAAACCATTTAAAATTATGTGACTTTAAAATAACTTACGATTTTTTATAAAATTATGGTGTTTTAATCTCACTCATTCGTGATAGTATTCAAGGACCTAATTTCACTCCTCGTACTCATATATATATATATATATATATATATATATATATATATATATATATATATATATATATATACCGGACCCATATATATGTATATCATGTGAGATTTAAATCAGGTGTTCTCAAATCATGTCCTCAATCATGTCCCACTAATAAAATATTGCCATGTCATTAAAATATTTTCTTTAATTTTAATCTTTAATTTTCTAATAAATTTTTTTAATGACGTGACGATATTCTGTTAATAAGACATGATTGGGGATTTAAATCCAATCATGTGTTGAGATTTTTACCTTTCAAAACTTCATGAGCAATTACAGGAACAGAAATTCCAGAGTATGAATCACCTCCAATATAAACTTCATTTGTCATAAATTGTGGATGATCCATCAACCACTACAGAGTCATACATTTGGTTAAAATAATTTAATTGCAGCTAGATTAACATAACTGCAAAATAAAGAAATTAAAAGAAATAGTGGTAAAGTAAAAAAAAAAAACATTAATTTTTTAGTAAATACCTTTCTAAGAAATTGATGACCTTGGTGAACTAGTTTCCAGTCACTTCGTTGAGCAGCAGAATCTGTTTTGGCATAAGTGAAGCCCGTATAAACAGGCAAATCTACAAATATAATATTACTCACCTATAAAAAAATTATGATAAATATCAAAAACAAAATAATATGATAAATATAAGTAAAATATATGGATAACAAAATTTATACAGCAACAACAATAAAAAAAAAAATAATTATTTCTTGTGTGGGCAGATATTCATCTCAATATTTTATCTCTATTACTCTCATCTTTTTTTTTTCACATTGTCCCTTTAAAGCCCAATATTCACTTCCATATAAGTATAATTGACTATATAACAATAAAATAAAAAATTTAGTTGATTAAGCTTATTATATCAAGGTATGTACTTTTTTTTGGTGGAATCAAGGTATGTACTTTACCAGTGACAAATAACTCACAATACTTCTTATTTTATTTTTTTCATTTTAACTATTGTCCGATATATAAATGTGACATATATATTCATTAATTTCTTCATTGCTTTGCACTAACATTATTACATAATTGATATCCAGCATTATTGTTTTTATACAATATTTATGAAAAATATTATAAATACCAAAAGAGAATATTTTCTAATAATTTGGCAACATTTTAAAATGTTGCTAAAACGTTTTGCAACGTAGTCTGTATATAACATTTGATAAAAATATTGCAAATACACAAAAAAAAAATTTTTAATGATTTAATAATATATTTTTAGTAATTTAGTAATATTTTTTCAAATATTACTAAAAGTAAATTATGTGTAGTAGTGTAACATACTAGATATTTAAAATTAGAAATGTGTTATGACAACTTTTTCTATTTCTATACCTAAATCATTTTCAACTTAGTTGTTGCTAAATTTTCCATGTGAATATAACAAATTTTTTATACCACTAAAACAAATGAGTAAGAATTGGATGAAATAAATACAATAACTTATTTCTAGTAATCTTCTTAATATTATGTTATTTGCTTATAAAAAAAAAACAGAATAAATTAAATACCAAATAAAAAAGTGTATGTGCACTCACTTTTGTCCATGAGTGTGGCCTCAAAGCAAAATTAGGCAAGCTGCCATTGTATTCCTCTATTTTAAATTTAAGTGGACCTGCAATAATTATTATATATATAAGCATTCAAATTTAAGACTTAATTAAAACTTTCAGATATATGCATGCTTGCTAAACATACTATACTATACATTACATAAAAGTATGATACATAATTGAATTACTGAGATAAAAAGTTGTTTCTCGTAAAGTTTAAGTTTAAGTTGTGTATTTAGAATTAATTTCGCTTTAAAGTTAAGCAATTTTAATGTAAGGCAAGCTATGATTTTGGTTGTAGAGCATAGCGAAACTAAAATAAACATGCAGTAAGTCCCCTTTGATGATCAACTCTCTATAAAGAGATTAATTAATGTCTTAGGGATAGTTGAGTTGTTGCTTCGACAAAAATATTTAATTGATAGTTTTAAGTTTGTCCAGTTTAAGGGTGTGATTCTTTGTTATTATAGTTAAATACTCACTCACACACATATATAATAAACTAAATCTTCTAAATTTTCACCGTCAAAGTTCAAATCTCAGACTTTCAATCTCTCAAACCTTAAGATTTGATACATGACCAAGTGAGTGTGTGGTTCTTGATAACCCTTTTGAGCCACCTGGACTTACTGACTGGATCTCAGTCCAAATACTAGCACCCTACGTGCCAGGTGATTAAGAGATGTCTCTCCTCTCCAACAATTTTTTAAATAAATAAAAAAAGTTACAATTATTTTAATTTATTACCTATTTCAAATGCAAAGGCACCCAATCCTGAGCAACCAGGGCCACCAGACAGCCAAAGCAAGAGAGGATCCTCCTTTGGATTATTTTCTGACTCAAAGAAATAGTAAAATACTTACAAATCTTCTGTTTCACCCACTCCCACATACCTGATCATATATATATATATACATCAACATCAACAAGTGTTGTCACATTCACATATGTGTGTGGATAAACTTATTTTCAAACATATCATTTCATATTTATAAAGCCTTTAGTCCTTTAAATAATATTAGTATTTCGCCTAGGAACAGAAGAGTATCATTGAAGGAAGAAAATGATGTTTATGTCTCTCAGATTAATTGAATGGCATAAATTAAATTCATATCCTAATAATAATTAGGAAACCCTAAGAGTATAATTAAGGATCTATAAATACAAATATTTTATTAAAAATATAAAATGTATTGTTTTAAAAATTGTTAGGAGTAAAATTATTAAATTCATATTTTTTTAAATCAAAGATGTAATTAAATTTTTCCATTAAGGATAATTTCAGTCGACAGTCAAAGACTAATTCGTTTTTAGACGGAATTTAGATCACCGAAATAAGTAAAACTTCTTCCAACAAAATTTTTTCTATATGCATACAGTCAGGAATCGAACTCCTGACTTTATTACATAGTAGTCGCAGTTAAGTTATTGATTTATTATGGATTAATAAAAAGAGAAATATGTAAAAGTAAAAATACACTACAAAAATTGATATACCGTGTCTTTAGGGCACTAATTAATGTTACTAGAAGTAGAAAAATAATTATAAGAGCGTCTTTCGGAAATACAAAAATTACACATTCCAATATTTTTTTTGTTATATTTAGTTCTTAAATAGTGCCCTTATGACACTAAATATCATTTGCCTTTAATTTTTTTTTTTACCTTAAAGTAGTTTTAAATTGAATAGATAACTTAAGTAGTTCTTGAGTTATAGGGATGATAATGGGTAGGGTTTAAATAGAAATTTTTTTATATCCGTATATAAAAAAGGAATTTGTACTCAATCCCATTTTCGCGTAAATAGTGATTTTAATGCTCGTTTGCATACCTTTTAAATACTTAAATACATGTACTCAAACTTAATCCTTGCAGTTTAACTAAATAAAATGTAACTTTTTATTTTTTTTATAAACTACTAAAGCAAGTGTTCTGTTTAATATTTAAATTTAATATTAAAATTCAAAAATTTAAAAAACAAAAAAAAATTAAAAATATATAAATTAACCAACAAGTTATATATCAAAATTTTAGTGATCAGTTATCTAATTTTAAATTCAATACATAAACACATTAGGTAATTAAATATAAAAAATGATATAGTTTAGAATCCAACTTTAAGAAGTAAATAGTTATGAAACATACTATAATTTAAAATCTAACACAATTTTGGAGCTCTTTGAAACATTTTAAAAAATAGTATATTAGTATAATTTTGTTTTAAGTTATGGAGTTGCAATTTCAAATAATATTGCGCCGAATGAAAGAATGAGGAAGAAGATGGTTAGATAGGGTTTATGAGCGACTTAGTCACTTTAATAAGATGACAATAAAGAGAAAAGATGATAAGATTTTTTTTATCGCCCAAACACACGCATCCTATCACTATACTACTCCTAAATCTACTCTTAAATCTACTCCACTAGGGATTGAACCCCTCTCCTTAAGTTCCAAGAGTTCCTCCTTATGCCACTTGAGTTAGAAGTTCTCGGCAGGATGATAGGATTGTGAAGGCATCTAGGAACAATATGAGTAAGGTTTAAAGAAAGAAGTGAACGAACACAATAGTCATTATGATATTTTAATTGTTTAGTTAGTGTCATAAATACTAATAACTTTTATATAATACTTAAGTATGCGGGTATGGGGCGGGGCAAGTACTACGGTATCCGTACCTGCATCCATCCCCACTAAAAAATATGCAAGTTACCCATACTCAGACCCTTCTCTATTTTACGGGGTAAATAATACCCTCCTCGCGATGGGTAATTTATGTTGGTCTCGATGGGTTTGGGTCGAGTCTGGTTCCGATTGTCATTGCCTTCTCAAAGGATATTTTAGTCCCCGACTTAACAGAATAGAAAATATACTTTAGTTTCTAACTATTACTTCTACAGAGCGTTTTAGTCTCCAATGCTATCTGACTATTACTAATGAATACTGTGACACACTAAATGCCATATGAGACCCCCTTAATTTATTAATTAGGACTAATTAGTCGATTAAAGCTTCTACATCTATGAATTTCAGCCTCAAAATAGAATAATTTGATTAATGCCATCATGAAGATAACATATGCATGGGACGCTGATCCAATAGGGCTTCTTCGTGGACATGACACTCCCCCTCATGGGTAGGACGCAAGTCCTCCAACTCCTCACATAGTCACAAAGACTTATCCGAGTCATGGGACGCCGATCCAATAGGACTTCCGCGTGACTCCTTGGAAATGTAAAAGGAAGACTCGTTCCTTCCATGTGATGAGAAAATGTGAAGACATATACCTAAGACACACTAAGGACGTTTGTTTCATGGATTACAACAACATTTCTGGGAATGTTGGGTTGGGAATGAACATTCCCACGTTTGATTGCAAATAATAAAAAAACATTCTCAGGTAAATTTTGTTTCAAAGAATTTATATTCCTATGATTTTATGGATTTTCAGTCCCACCTAGAAAGGTGGGTATCTACATTCTCATGACTTAGGTAACAATTTTTTTTTATTAAGTCTCAAAATTACCTTCACAATTACTCGCCTAAAATTTTTATGATCCCTCCAATTTGTTCTACTCTCTCAATTACCTGCCAAAAATTTTCATGTTCCCTCTAATTTGCTCTGTTATTAATATGTTAATTGCTTAATTTACATTAGCTCTTCAAATTATTAGTATGAGGTTGGACATGCATTTTATGACTTTATGGGTTAAGAAATATTTTATATCTTTTTACTGTTTTAAATAAATTATCATATATATTTTGTAAAACTATGATTTATTTTCTCATTTTAATTAAAATTGTTTAGTAACATATAAAAAATTTAAGTGATAAAAGTCATTTTGATTTAATATGAAAAAGTCAAACTAAAATTTTTAATTATTTTTTTAAACTAATTATGTTATTAGAAATATTTTTTACAAGACACGAGACAATAAGGGTATTTTGATAATTACAAATTATATTATCAGTAATATATGTTATACACCAAACATACATTTTAAACATTACCAATAATTTCATAAAATATTATCAGGAATAATAATTATCAACCAAGTAAGTTATGTTAAATACTTGGGAATGATATTTTCAAGAATATATTCCTTAGAATAAAATACTCGAAAATATATTTTCAAACCTCAAAACAAATGCCTCGTATAGTTATTATTATTGGGATATGGATTTGTTAATATGGCCAACTGAGGTTTAAAGGTAGTTGAAATTTAGTAAAATATTAAAAGAAATTAATTGTTTTATTCATGAAATTAAAACTCATCTGGTAAGGCAGCTAAAATCGGATGAATGTAGTGAACAACTGAACATCAATTTGAAATTTGGTTACAACGGTGCAGCAATTACGTTGACTACCGGTTGTACAGATGGGTTGGAGTTGGGTTTAGGGTGGGAGTGGAACGGTGAGTTCTGGGCTGTCATGTTGGGTCTACTCAATTAAATAAAAATTAATTTTTTTTAAAAAAACATATATTAAATTTATAGTAATATAATATTAATTTTACTTATGTTTAGTGATTTTATTTGCTAAAATAAAACATAATGTTAACAATATAGTCATAACATTAATAAAGTAATCAATTAATCATAATATAAAAAACAAAATCAAAGAGGCTATTAGTCCACATTTGAGTTTTAAGAGTAACAAAATAAGGATATAAAGAAGTCTAGTTTTACTATTAAGTCATCAACCAAAGTCTTTCAAAATAAAAAATACTTTAGTAATTTGGTTGTGTTTGTTTTGGAAAATAAAGTAAGGAGAAGTCGAGGATTGAACTAGACGGAGTATAAGTGTATAACGACATTAACAATTTAGTAATTTGGTTTTAGTCGTTTGAATTGGGTTCACTAGGTTTCTAAAAATTAAACCCAATATTCAACTCAAACTCGTTTGGGTTGACTAAAAAATACACAAATCAACCCAATCACCCAACGCGACTCGAAAAAGCAGTTTGATTTGGGTTTGGTTGCTCGGGTTCATGGGTTGCCCATCTCATTACCCACTCAGGTCATTGAATAAATGACTAAGATAGCGTTTGGTAGCTGAACAGAATAGAACATAGTGGAACATAATAGAATAGGATGAATCATAATAGGATGTGTATTGTGTATGTTAACCATGGAACAAAATAGGGTCATGTCATATTTTGTGTTCAACGCTCATTAAATATAGAAAATATTGTATATAATACATATTTTACTTTATTTTACTTGATACGTCATATAAAATCAAATAAAAAATAAAATGCTACATTTTCTAATATTAGTATTTTGTGAAAATATTTTTAAATTATTAAATACACAATTTTTACGAGAAATATCATTATTAAAAATAATTATTAAATATAAATTATGTTGAATATAGTTTTATTATATAAATTTAAAAAAAACATTTTTCAAAATTTTTTTCGGTCAAATACAAAATAATGTAAGGTTTAAGGAATTTAAACATATATTATTTTCTCAATAGAAAATAACTAATTAAAAATAAGGCTTAAATAAATTTTTGGTCCTTGTAAAATAGGGCCAATTTGGTTTTGATCACCGTAAAAAATTTTTTTGCCATTGGTCCTAACATTTGGAGAAATTGATTGGAGTTAGTCCTACATTCAATTAATGAACTTTAGCCCAAACATGCCTTATGAAACTACCGTTTTTAGCTTATCAAGCTATCACATCAATATTATAAATAGCTTTTAATGATAGAGGTCAGTCTAGAACTTGCAAATGTGACAGATTGGCATGACAGAAACGTCAATTGTATAGTAGTTAACCGACATTTTTATTCCGACAGATTGCTACATCAATATTAAAAGTGGTTTTTAAAGATAATGGAGGGACGAACTGGCGAATGCGACATACTGGCGTGACAGAAACGTTAGTTATGTGAGTAGTTAACTGACTAAACTGACACCAGAAACTAATTAAACTAAGGCTTGTTTGGCTTAAAATTAGTCAATGTGTTTTAAGGACTAAAACCAATAATTTTAAACAAATGTTAGGATCAATAGAAAAAGAAATTGCAAGGACCAAAACCAAATTGACCTTATTTTATGAGGACCAAAAACATATTTAAACCTAAAAATAATGATGATTTTTTTGGTATGTTTTGTTCTGTTCTCGTCGTTCCACCTTTTTAGTGGAACCTATAAGTGTTCCGTTCATGTTCCTTTAGGTAGTGTTTGTTAGCTAAACAGAGTGGAACAGAATGAAATGTGATGGAACGGAATGGAATGTGATGGAACAAACCATAATGTATATTGTGTTTATTAACTATGAACCATAACAGGACTAATTATATGTCTTATTTTGCATTTAGTGTCGATTAAAATATAGAAAATAATTTGTGGGACACATATATAACTTTACTTTAATTTACTTGATACAATATATAAATTAAACCAAAAAATGAAATGATATATTTTTAAATTTTTAAAAAAATTTATGAGCATAATTAAATAATAACTTTAAAATTTATTAATTTTTATATTAATATTTAATGACAATGTTTTTAAATTATTATACAAAGTTATTACAAGAAATATAATTATTAAATATATTTTTAAAAATGTTTATTAAATATAGTTTATGTTGAATATATTTTTATTATATAAATTTTCAAAAACACCATACATATTTAATTTTATTCTGTTCTATCTCATTTCATTGTGTTTCACTCTGTTATGTTCTATGGTCAATAAACACCATATATATTTTGTTATGTTTCACTCTGTTCTATTAATCTACCAAACACTATATTCTATGCTCTAAATTTGTAACAATCATGCATATAACATTGAAAACTAAAGCACACTACAGAAAATAAATAAAAGACTAAATCGTATATTGACCTAAGTTCTGACTAAAACATACTATGAGTACAAAGTTTTCGCTATATCACTTTATTTATACTGTACTAATAATCAATACGAGTACTATTGATATAATAATACTATAAACAGTGTACGAATACGACCCAACTATTGTTCGAATACTAGATTGAGCACCTATATTTATGAATTTTAACAATAAAAGGTTAATTCCATAATTGTTATATAAAGTTTGAATCTAAAATTTTGTATTGATTGTAGGATTTGTTGTGTCTATTGATCTCTTAAAAAAATAATATAATATATTATTATGCATTAAAAATATTTATTGTATCTATCTTTTTCATAACATAAAGAATATGATAAAAAAAAAATATAAAATGATGCAAATTACTATCTAAATCAACTTCATTATTAAAAAAAAAAAATCAACTTCATTATGTTAAAAAAAACCGTAAAATATGTTTTTAAGTCTTATAAAATAGGATATTTTTGCTTTTAGTTCTCATAAAATTATTTTTTCATTTTGGCCCCTATAAAATGAAAAATTATTGCTATTAGTCCTTACTATTAAGAATTTTTTGTTAAATGCTCACTAAGATGATCGAGTGTCATACATCAATGCCACATTAGATCTAAATAATTTTTGCTTAATATTAATATAAATTAATTATTTTATTAATAATAAAAAGTATAATAACAAACAAAAAACTATCTTCTTCTCCACACTTTTCCCTTTTTTGTGACTATTCACTAAAGTACTGGCAGATCTAGGTTCAATTTAGGGCGTGCAGTTGCACCCCTAAATTTGGGAAATTTACGAGTAATATTATGAATTTTTAAATTTTGCACCTCTCAATTTATATTTTTGAACTCCTAAACTTAAATTTTCATATTTAATTAATTTTATAGTTTTTTGTTTACTATATCATATTAAATATTGAGTAAAATTCATCCAAAACTCTTTTAAAAGTACTAGTTTTTAAAATTTTTCTATTCTCTTAACTCTTTTTTATAAAAAAATATTTTTATTTAAGTATTGCACCCCCTAATTATGGGTCCTAGGTTTGCCACTGCACTAAAGCACACACATAATCTAGCTCCACTTCACTCTTACCGAGCTAGCTCCCTTCTTTCTTTATTCCATATCAGTGCAATCACTCACCTCTCACTTCCTCTTTTGGATCCATTCTCATTTTTAAGCAAAAGCCAAATTAACGTGCAAAAGAATGGGATAATAGTTTTTCTTTTCTTTTCAAAATCAACGAGTACTAGGTGAATCGAGTGAGGTTGCACAAGAAGAAGGCAGGGCTTGGTTCTCTCTGAGAGATTGTGTGTAGAAATTTCCTCCAAATGTCGTTCACCGATAAGAGTTTATTCGATAAGAAAGTAATACCCTATCTTCTTATTATTCTTTTTTTATTGTAAATAAAATAATTATTAGTATTAATATTAAATAAAAAATTATTTAGATCTCATATCGCGTTGATACGTGACACTTCGTCATCCTAGTAAGCACTTAACGAAAATTTCTTAACAATAGAGATTAAAAGCAACAGATTTTTTTTATAGGGACCAATATACAAAAAATAATTTTATAGAGACTAAAATTAAAAATATCTTATTTTATTGAGACTAAATACATATTTTAACAAAAAAAATTACCACCTTCATTATTTGACCGACCTAATGAGTTCCACTAAAAGAGCTTCCTCCTATATTGACGAGACTTGGAGAGAGATGGGAACAAAAATTTTCGGTGCCGATTTTTGGCCAACAAAATTTGATCAATTATTGACCAACTTAATATAATAATAATTTATTTCTCTCTTCTGCATTTTATTTTTTAATCATAAAAGCTAAATACTAATATTTTAACCAAATTGACCAAAGTTGACTAATTTTTGTCGGTAAAAAATCTTTTCCCAAAATTTTTTGATCGCCAAATTACTCTTCCCCTGAGGCGGCCCTAGCTAACCAATTATTCAATAATACATTATTATATACAATAAATTATAATTTTTTATCCCCTTATTTTTTTATAGTTCATAGAAAAGTGTATCATTAAAGATTGACGTACTCACACACATGTTCTCATACAATTTGTAACTTCTTATAAGTAGTGTGCATGCAATTTTTAACCAAACGATTTTAATTCTTAAGAATCCGTTTGATTTGCTAATTTTTATGGTAGAGCACAGGACAAAAAAATCTTTGTTCGCTGTTTGATTCAAAAAGTTGTCAAGAGACTGCACAAAATTTGAGTGACTTATAGTAAAAAATGTGAAAGAATTATTGAAAGCTATTTTTCATAAGCTATAAGCTACTTGAAGTAGCTTTTCATAAGCTAGCTTTTTCATAAACTATAAGCTTGTTATCACCAAACACTTCAACTCACCCATAAGCTATAAGCTCCTAAATAAGCTATAAGCTCCTAAATAAGTTATTCCTTCCTGTCCTATTTATAAGACGTTTTCAACCGAATTACACTGATAAAAAAAGTAGTTGAGTTTAGTTAACTTTATTGATTTTCTCAAAAAGTGTATGAAATACTATTTTTATCCTTCATTAAATAATGTGTTAGCTAATTATAATTAAGGAATTAAAATAGTTAATGCATTTAATGAGAGTAAAAAAGAAAAAAACAATAAATGCATCATGGAAACTATAAAATGTCTTATAAAAAGAACCATGAAAATCTTCTAGATGATGTCTTATAAATAGGATCAGAGAAGTATAAGCTAGTTAGGCCAAACACACATAAATAGTCTTTGACTTATAATTCATAAGGCGTTTTAGTCACTGACTTAAAAGAATAGCTAGGTAATTTAATATTTGACTTTGTCTTTTATGAGTTGTTTTAGTCCTCAATGTTGTCTAGCCATTACAAATTGATAACGTGACACAATAAAAGTCATGTGAGATCTCTAATCGATTAATAAAGACCAATTAAACGACTAAAGCTTCTAAATTCACATGTTTTTAACCCCAAAATGACATTAATTAAATTTGTGATTATGTGGCTTAAACTCGTGGATTTAGAATTTTTAATTGATTAATTGATCTTAATTAGTCGATTAAGGGGATCCCACATGACATTTAACGTGTCACGCTGTTAATCCGTAACGGCTATGTAACATCGGAACTAAAACGTCATATAGAAGACAAAATCAAGAACTAAATTGCCTATTAATCTAAGTGAAAGACTAAAATACTCTATAAATTATATATTAGAGACCATTTTACTATGTTGCTAGACCTAGGTTCTAGATGAAGTAGAAACTTCGTATCATCTTGGTTAGAGATAATAAACATATCCATGTTCGTAATATTCACCGATGAATTCTATCGCAAGTATAGTTACTTGCACTCTAAAATTTTATATATATATTTATGAAAACTAGAACTTTTTTTGTTATGGTTTATTTTGAAAATAATATTTTTTAGAAAAAAGTATTAGTGAATATTTTTAAGAAGTTTGTATGTGTTTTTAAAACTAATCAAAAGTAGAAAATAATTAGATTTTTGCTTTTTTTAGAAGTTACTTTGAACTATATATATCTTAAAATAATCAACTGTAGTAAAAAAAAAAATTAAATAATTGTTTTTTGTCATTATAATCAAACATAAATAGATTTTAATTTTTATTATAATCAATTAAAAAATAATCAATTTTTTACCCACCTTTAAAATTAATTATTTTTAAACAATAACATACGAGTCCTAAAATTCTTATTCTCTATCAACATATTAATCAAGATAATAACAAGTATGTATGTCAATACTTGTTTTTTGGTAAATATGTCAGTGCTCATTAATTTGCTACTGAAAATTAAAAAAATAACTTTATATAAAATTTAAATTTAATTATTCTTGTTTTAATTAATAATTTGGGTAAATAACACCAAAACCTCTTTTTAAGTTTCTTGAAATTGCACTCCATAGCCTTTTTTTTAATACATTAATTAGTTCTTTCATTCTGAAATATTAATCACTTTTGCTAAAAATATGAGAGCTGATATTGTTACTCCTAAAATTCTATTGTCACTCCCTTTGAAATATATTTTTAATTTAAACTATATTTTTAACCAATCAAATCAAAGTATTAATAACTAAATATTATTAAAATATTAAAAAAAGAAGTGGCAATAGAATTTTTGGAGTGACAATATCAATTTCCCAAAAATATTTGTTATAAAATATTTGTCACTTTACAATACCAAAATAATATTTATTCCTTTTCTTCCAAATGTATCCCTCTTTAACTTATTTGTAGTCATTAATAAGAAATAATATTATTAATAGTTTCAATTTTCAAAAGAGAGATAATAACGTCTTAACCACATTAACTTTTTTAAATTTTAGAATAATTAATGTTTTTCTTAATATTTGTACTTTGGTCTAAGATGATTAATTTTCGGAACGGAGGGAGTAACTCTAGGTTAATATTTCTACATTAACTCTAGTTTCTTACCGTGATTCGAAATGTAACTTAGGTAGTTAATTTTGAAACCATAACTGAAGCTTCCTCACCTCACCCACATGCAACTACTCATGCAACATGTCTCTTTCTCTCTCCCTCACTATCATCATAGTATCACACCATCATCTTCTCCCTTCCTTTAATCTCTCATGTGTAAAACATAAATACCAATCAAAACGAACCTTTATTACAAGAAATTTGTTCTTTAAGATAAAAAAAATCACTGCAAAAGTGAATTTTGCTTCGGTTAATTGCGCTGGCTTTCTAGTCAACGATATATTAGCGACAACTAGGTTACTGCAAAACAAGATGCAAAAAGCGCACCCCTGCGTTAATAAAACCCCCGCTAAATAGCGGCGGTAGTTAGACACAATTTTTTTTTTTTATTGTTAACTTTCGCTCAGAATTTATGTTCTATTTTTTTGGTAAAATATATGTTTTTCATTGCGTATTGATACAGAACACATCATCTGTTTTTTTACTCGTTCGGACAATATGTTCAGTTTCAAAAAAAGAAAACAAATGATATGTTCTGTGTAAGATTTCGCTCAGATGATATATTCGATATGAAAACTTATCTAAACCACTATTGTGGAATATAAGTTTCGTTTTTTCACTTATATAACTTTTTCACTCTTAACTTTAAATATTTTTGATAAAAATTCATTTTTTGTATTATAAATCTCAAAAAAAAAAAATTAACAATTAGATATATACTATACATTTATTATAAAAAAAAGGAAATTAAATTTCATATTTCTTAATAAAAAGTCAATTAAAAATGTAAACTAGTCCCCATACGAAACTCCTGGCAAAATAAATAGGATTTCAGATAAGTTCTATGCGAAATTAAATACAAAATATGTCATGTTTTTTCTGAAAAAGTTCCAAAAGGAACATACTCCATCGTCCATCCGTTCTTTTTAATCTGTTCATAGAGAGAAAATCTTCTTGTTTCTATTTATCTATGCGTTTGTATTTTCAATGTAACATTAATTGTATTTTTATCCATTTTAACTTTATGTTTAATTAGATGTTAATCAATGTTTCACTATCTAACCAATCAATCAATGAGAGATAAATAATATTATGGAGAGTTCAAAATTTATTTTGAAAAAAATCATAACAATTATTGTACTCTTTAATGTGTGCGATTTTTTCTCTCTAGACAGTTAAATAAAAACGAAGAGAGTATTTACTAAACAAAATTCAATATAGAACATATAATTTATTTTTCTGTTCTGAAGCGGAACATATGATCTGAGAGAGTAAAAAAAAGATGATATAATGTGTGTTTGGTTTAGCGTTGGTAGAATTGATTTTGGATCTACGTGATTTTATAAAATTGATTTCGTGTAAAATTGATTTTAAAGTAAAGTGATTTATATTTGGAGATTTTTTTTTTCTCAAAATCAAGTTTAGAGTAAAGTTTTCAACCCACAAAATCAATTTTGACAACCCAAAATCAATTTTAACTTTTTCTTAACGCAAAAATAACCAACTGATTTATCAATCAAAATCAATTTTGACTCTTCAAAATCAATCATACTCCAAACCCAACAGTTTTTCAAACACGCACAATCTGTTTCAATATGCTAAAATAACAGATATTTTTACTAAAAAAAATAGAACTTAAATTTCGAGCGAGCAAAGGTTAAAAAAAAAAAAGTGCTTGGTGCGGAAGGGTATCTGCGTGGTGCTCAAATTGACTCCCCTGGATTGGGATTTTGAGGCAAGACGCATAAATGTTTTGAGGACTTATCTAGTGTGGGCCACAGTCGTAAAGCCAAGCAACTACCGACCAGCGACCATATTAATCACGTGGCCTGGAACATTGTACACTCTTCTGGCTACTATCCCTGCATCACTATTGGTCGAGCCTCTACGAGTCCATAATTTAACACTACACTTCTGCACACTAGATCCCACGCCCCTTCCTCGGCACTACATATATATACTAAGCGTGCGAATTACGATTAAACCGAAGAAAAGAATTGATTTGAATTCTCTCCCTGAAAATGGACAAGGACGAAGGTGAGTTCCGTAATTCCTTTAAGAAATGCTGAGAGAATGAAATAACTAACACAGGTGAAGAAGATCAACTTCGAAATGCTGTGTTCCGTTTTCTCATTGTCTCAGCGACCAAACACTAGGATGAGAATTCAGGAACTAAGAATTTTTCTGTTTTGTGTTTTCAGTCTTTTTTTTTTTCTTCAATTTTCCAGTTTAACGTGCTTGAATTTGTGCCAGATTTCTTCCTTTCTTTGTTTGTTTACTGTAGTGCAGTTTTGTTTGTTTTGTTTTTGCAGTGTTTGAGTTTCTCGGATGCGTTCCGCTTCTGCAGAGGCTTCCTAGCTCGTCCGTGAGGAAGATATCTCAGCTTGTGGTTGCTAAACACTATGGTAAGTGTTCCATTTTCTCGAATTGAGTTAGTATTTTAAAATTTCAATTAATGCTGCAGTTGCATTGCGAATTTCTTTAAAGAAATTGCATGCTAATTACATGAAAATGCAGTAATGTCTGTGTAGTAGTTGCGAAGTGGTTGCGAGACCTGTAAAATTGCATTACTGTACGGTTGTAGTTGAAGATTGCAATTTAAAATCATGAAATTAAATGAATTATCAATGCAGTTGCGAAGCCGAAGCAAGACCTGGAAAACTGCATTACTGTACTGTTGTAGTTGCAGGTTACAATTTAAAATCATGAAATTAAAATGAATTAACTGAAAATATGCAAGTTAAATTGTTTTTATTATTTTTCAAGAAGTTGTTATCCCATTCATCCTATTCTAGTCCATTTATTCTTTAATTTTTAACTTTATATAGTAAAGCTTTTAATATTTAGAACTGCAACAATCAGTTGGAGAAGGATAAATGCAATAATATTTCAATTGTCTATTGATGGAATTTGTTCTTAATTTTTCCATCAAGATATTACTCCATTCATCCCATGCCAGTATCTCATTTTATATTTAGAATTGCAACGATCAAATGGAAGATACAAGCAATAATGTTTTCAATTGTGAATTGATTGGTTCTTGTGTAGAGCCAGCAGAGTATGTTGTTCGTGAGGGTGAACCTGGGGATGGCGTTTACTTCATATGGAGTGGAGAGGTATGCATGGTAATATTTTCATGTCACAAACCTTAGTGGCAAGCAAAGACCAACCAATCTTGTGCTGGAATTTAACTTTTCTTAGAAGAATGAAAGCAATAAGAATTGAACTCTAGACCACTTGGTCATAGAGGCTCTGATACAATGTTGGGAACTAACTGCCCTAAAAGCTAAACCTTATGACTGAAAGCACATGAATGGTTTAATATCTAACAGTAGGCATTTCATTTGGCCATTTCGAGCTGAAAGTCCAGTTTTTTTTTATTGTAGGCTGAGGTTGTTGGATCAGTTAGTGCCAATGATCAAAATCGTCCAGAGTTCCAATTGAAACGACATGACTACTTTGGTTATGGTAGCAAACATCATTCTTATATCTCAAACTGCTCTTTATTGTTTAAGATTTAATATTTTCCTTGCATTCCATGGTCCATATGCTTGTGTGGTAGTTTGTGTCATAATTGTTTGGTATTCTTAAGTATTTTCTTCTGTTGTTCTGTAATTATTGAAAAAAGAGGATTAGGTTAGAAAAAAGAAAGAATCTGACATTTTATTGATCAGGAAGAAACAATCAATCCCGAAGAGCATTGAGCTCTGCACAGAGACTAAGTCTCCTACTACAATGGACAAACAAAGGAACTAACACTCTAGAATCTGTTAGGCATACTGTTTATACATCCTTCACCCTAACAGCTATACAAAGGTATTACTAATAGCCTAACTAACTATCACTTAACGAATCCTTTTCCCTTTCTTCTAGAATAGACGTGCAATATCTTTGGCTTAAGTCCCACATCTATAATTTGCTCTTTTCCGTCGATCCAAACAATCTTTGACTGCTCGAGAAATTACAGGTCTTTCTAACCTTTCATTCCATGGTCCATATGCTTGTGTGGTAGTTTGTCATACTTTTTTGGTGTTCCTAATTATGTTCTTCTGTTGCTCTGTAATTATATTGATTAATACAATTTTTCTAACTACACATACGATCTTTGACTGCTCTAGAAATCATAGCCTCATAGATCTTCTAGGGTCTGGTTGCTTCAAGATAGCAGCAAAAAGTTTCACTAGTTTTTGGTTGCAATAATTTCTCTAATGCTTCATTCTCTGTCCGTTATGTCTTGCTACCTCAAATAAGTACGACTTTGCCACTTTGATTGCTATGTTACTTCTCTTTTAACCTCATTCTTTGGATTGAATTGTCTTTAATTTGTTGATTACACCTATGGTCGTGTTCAAAATTTAGTGTACAGGCTTTTGTTTTTGTCCTGAGTTATGTTCTGCCATTAGAGATTCCTTAAATATCATAAATCAATCACATTTTGAATACTGTGAACTTGTAAGTTGCAGGGTTGTCAAATACAGTTTATGCGGCAGATGTTGTTGCTTTGTCTAAGGTGCACTTTTAGTTTCTTATCATGCTGATTTCTGTCAAAACCTCAGGTTGAGTGTGCAATTATGAAACACCTGAGATACACCTAAATTAAATGAATTATTTACTCCCATGGTGACTTTTACTGTTTGGTGGGAAGCTCACATGCTTAGTGCTGCCCCATGAGCACTCAGCACTGTTGCACCCAAAGTCTATATGGAGCGCAGAAAAATGTCCTGAGACAAGCTCAACTGTGGAGAATATATTGCATTTGGAACCCATCGAGGTGATCTTAGTATATGTCATTAATTTGAATTCTTGATTTCTTGTTGTTGAAGTATTTGCATGATAAAGCTTATACGAACTGATTATTTGTGGAAGGAGCATAGAACTTATGTTTCTATATGAGAAACTGTGTGACCGCTTACATCACCATGCTCATTTTAAGCATCCCCATGTTGGTCTAGTGGCTAGGGAGTGAAGCTTTGAGTAGTAGCTTCCCGGTTCAAACTCATATGGATGCATTTTGGCCTAACCAAAAAAAAAAAAACCATGCTCATTTTAAGTTTTAACCTTGGATCTTTCGCAACTCATGCATGCCTCTTGGATTGGAAAAGACATGCTCCTGGCATATGATGAAAGCTAAGAAATAACAAGAAAACAGGGAAAACGAAAGATGATATAGTACTTTAAATATTTTGTATATGGACAGAGACATGATTTCTATTAGAAAATCATAAAAAGAACTAGCTTGATGTGGTCATCATGGTTTTATCTTCGATAGTAAGTAGTAAGTACCACCATGGTATATATATCTTTGATGGCATGCAGTAACATGCTCAATACCCAATTCAAGTTTATAACTTTTTGTGGTTCTATTTAACAGGTAGATATCTTCAAAGGAATTACCCTTTCAGATGCTCCAAGATTTGGAAAGGTTTTTGGAGGACAGATGATTGGACAGGTAGATAAAACTGCTTCATCTTCTTAATAGTAAAGCATGCTAGTTATGCTCTTGTCAGTGGAAGCTCCTGTATGTAGATTACTTACAACATAATATGTGACAGGCACTGGCTGCAGCATCAAAATCTGTCGACTGTCTTAAGGTTGTTCATAGTTTTCATGCCTATTTTGTTCTTGCGGGGGATTTAAACAGTAAGCATGTTTAATCACTTGACTTTGCTTATAATGCTCTGGATGTGACTACCCTTTCTATTTCTTTTTACTCCTTTTCCTAAGCTGAGATCATATCCTGTTATACCCGCTTAAAGTAGGAAACATGTGAGGTTCTTTATTTTATTTTTTTAAACCACCCATTAAATTTTTTTGTATAATTTTAAATATGATTTGCAGTGGCTTATAGACTCAAAACTTATTTTATTTAGTTGGTAGTTTAAGAAGCTGTACTAGTTTGCATATTTGTTTCAGTATTGATATTCTCAGCTACTTTTTGTTCGCTTAATTTTGTGCACTGCAAACTACGCGAAATAGTAGATAATACTAAAGAACCTGAACTTGAGAAAAGTTCTGAATAAAATTGGTAATTTTTTAGTAAAGCATAATCTATCTAACCTTCTTGAATAGCAGTAAGCATTTCTAAGCGCCGAGAGCTTGTAGCTCAAGTGGCATAAGGAGGAGCTCTTGGAGCTCAATGAGAGGGGTTCGATTTCCGGTGGGGTAGATTTAGGATTAGTGTAGTATGGGGGTGTGTGAGTTTTGCCGATAAAAAAAAAAAGTAAGCATTTCCAAGCTCTTTATGGGTTGTTAACTAAACTCCATGCTTTCTTGTAAGCTGTATGTCTATATCTTGTCATCTAAAATTATAGATCCTAGGGTTCTGTTGAAGAATCTTTTTTAGGTCAGTTTTTCTGCCTGAGAATAGATCCTCAAGTTTGTATCTTTAAACATTTGACTTTTGAGTAAATCATGTCATAAATTCTTTTTAATATGATAAAATATCATCTGGGAATGTCGTTATGTTTGTACTGCATTATTTGGATGAAAAGTTTTCTTTAGCTAGTAATTATTAACAAATTATAATCAGTTATATTTCTTTTCCAGTACCAATTATATATCAAGTTCACCGTGTCCGTGATGGAAAGAGCTTTGCTACACGGAAAGTGGACGCGATTCAGAAGGGAAATATCATATTCACTTTGCTGGCTTCATTTCATGTAATCTATGCTCTTCTTGATTTGATAGAATCAAAATGTGTACTAATTATTTCACTTTATTGATTTGCAAATCTATCCATAATTTTTGTCTCTCTTTTATATGCATTTCTTTATCTTGTCAATGGAGTATAGTCTATAATACCAAATTGTAGGAGTAAATAATTGTCTTCTAGCTTAGGATTTTAGACTTCTACCACTAGGCATTAAAATATGTTGAGACCATTTTGAAGAACAATTGAGATACTGCAGAGGCGCCTATAGAACACCTCTATCTTATGGTAATGCCAATCTGTTAATTGATGATAAAACTCAGGGCAGCAGAAGAGGGCTCCCCTCTAGAGTTCTGGAATCAAAAGGTTTTTTTTACTTAGTCTATGGCATGATAAATTTTTGGTTTATTCAGCATGGTGAAACTGGTTGTTGTATGAGATGAATATTTTGTTGATGCATTCGTATTACCTGTATAAAAGCCAAACACTTTCGTGTCTGGTAGTGTTTGCTTGTTTGGTATCTATTTTATAGTACTGAACTGTGTAGTGAAAAAAATAACAAATTTTGGATATCTCCTGACCACAGACTAGGCAGGACAGTTGGAAATTTATAGGTTTACTTTGACAATTATTGACAAACTGATACGTTTGCGTGCTTTTTTATTTGATTGTTTTTGGTGTAGCCAAAACATAAAATCTGTTTTTTGGTCATTTATGGCTGGCTGGTTTTGAGCGAGGTCAAGATCATCTGGCCTAAAATAAGAAAGTGAAAATAAGGAATGGAGTGATACTGAAACTTATTGACTATATGACTGTATAAACCGTAAGAAGCAACTGCACTAAATTCTCTGCTTTTAAAGTTGCGGATTTAAGGTTTCTGCATATATTTATGACTAGAAGGTTAAGGGACTGTTTGTTTAGTATTTTGATTTGGTCAAAAGCGCTTTTGACCAAAGTTAAAATTATTTATTTCTGTTGATCGTCTCAGTTTTTGTGCATCAATAATCTTAACCATTAATTTTTATCTTGATTTATGTGTTTTTCACTTCTCATTATACTAAAATCTTAAATTAAACCGGCCCTAAATTCATATGATGAGCAAATGGCTGGACTCAGAAACAGGTTGCAGCCTTGCAGTTGAGATCCCATATCGACTAGGAATATGACCAAAATTGAGTCTATAAGTGTGGGCAATCCTCTCCCATAAGTTAGTTTTTGTGGTTGAGCAAGACCTTAGCCATACAAGACCTTAGCCATATCTAATATGGTATCTAAACCTATTTAATCTTATCTTGGATCTCATCTGGTAGATATCTAGTCCTACAAACTCCATGCTCCAATCCAAAGGTCTAGTCCTCTCCAATACTCCCCCACGAGCTAGATTTTAGGGTTGAGTTAAGTGGGCCCAAACCCATTTCTTATAGAAAGAAACTACAAAATTCAGAACTGTTCTTGAGTCCCAATTAAGAACTTTGGCAAGGTTTCCAAATTGTGCTGGTTAAAAAGAAGGGCCCTTTTAGGTTAACAAGGGGAAAACATTAGTTCAATTATGTTAAATTTATATATTTTCTTCTTCCGTGGTGACTTTCTGTCTTTTTTTAGTTTTTATTTTTTTTACTGTAAAACATAATATGACTGATGCAACTTTATGTTAGGATGTTGTCAGAGTGACTAAGGCTTATTCTTCTAACATATATGCTCTTGCTCTAGCTAAGGATTTTCATTACATATTCAGAACGTATTTATCATTGTTATTTCCTTAATCTATAGAAAGAAGAACCAGGGTTTGACCACCAGGAATTAGCTATGCCATCTGTCCCAGCTCCAGATACGGCAAGATACTAGCTTATATTCGTTACAAATTCTTTTTTGCTGTGGATGTTAGTTTATTGATTTTTTTTTAATCTGTTCCTTACAGCTTCTGCCGATAGAAGAGCTACGGGAGAGACGTCTTACTGACCCTCGTTTGCCAATGTAAGATTTATTGTAAAGAATATTTTTTGTTGACGTATTATTGTTCTGCACGACCATATTCATTTGTTTACAACATTAATCATTGGTGGTGCCGTAAGTATGACATAAAAAAAACTTTTGACCTATGTAAAGCTAACTTTCTATGTATTACATGTCTCGAGTATTTTTCTAGCATCCTTAGTTGTGTACAAATAAACCTCCAACTTGTTATATAAAGTTCCATTACGAATGGCTGATAAAGCTATACATCATATTGGAATTTGGAAACTAAACACACCACCTATGTACTTGTGGACTGAATCATAAGTATATCGAGAACTTGACATATTTGTTCCTTGGTAAATGATATCAGTGGATTTGTATGACGTCATATTATACTGTTCATATTGAAAAGGCTAATCTTCTAATGGCATCAAGAGTTCTGGCTCTTGATTGACTTACTGTTACTACTCATCCTCAGGATGCCCTGACAATATTGTCTTAGATGTAAGAATTCTCAGAGGATATTTTTCGTGAATCCATTGAATACTTTTGCACTATTAGTACTGAACAATACTTTACAGTGGTTCTATTTGGGGATCTTCCATTTGTAAAGACTTGTATTTTGTTCAAAGGAGCTATGAACTAATCAACTAAACTAAGTTGATAAGCCTGCATGATGATTTTCTGTTCTATAATGTCAAAATTTGTTGCTTCAGAACGTACCGGAACATAGTGGCTACAACTCAATTCATCCCTTGGCCTATAGAGATACGATTCTGTGAATCTAAAATTGCAACAAATATGACAAAATCTCCTCCCAGGTTAGCCTGATGGTCTCTCTGCAATTTTTTGCTTTTATTCTGAGCATTAACTCAATGTTTAGTTGAGAAAGATTTGGAAGGGAACAGAAGATTGCATCAATCCTTAGCCAACTTTTCTCACTAAACCGCTTTTACCAAACATAACCTCAATGCTGCTGTTTTTAATGCTAGATATTATCTGAACTTCTTTAAATACTGTATGCAGTTTGAGATACTGGTTTAGAGCGAAGGGAAAACTTTCAGATGATCAGGCCTTACATAGGTACATGTCTTCTATATACTTTAGATAGTTTGGCTCTGTTTGTGTTTTGGCAAAATCGGTAATTTTAACAAGTCGAGAACTTTCACTGATTTTCTGCCCAAAGCCGGTGCTTGCACTTGCACTCCTTGGAGCTATTTAAACAGTTTTGAATGGTATTAAAATCTGTCTGGTCCCAGGAAAACATTTCTCCAGGACTAGTTGAAAAGTTAAATGAGATTGCTAAAAGCTATGCATCTACCTTTATTTTGTCTAATCACTAGAATTGTCCACATGACACAATTCAGTTTGAACTGAAAACATTCACATCATGGTGGGGTAATTCTTTCAGTGAGTTATTATCTCAAAGATTAGAGAAATATATGTTATCTTGCATTTCATCAGATTTTGATCTTTATATTGTAGGTGTGTGGTGGCATATGCTTCAGATCTAGTATTTCTTCAAGTCAGTTTGAATCCCCATCGTGAGCAGGGTGTCAAGGCACGTACTGTTAGTCTGGACCACTCGTAAGTATTTGAATTCTAACCCATCATGATAAGTATTTTTTTTTTGGGTTTTCCTAACCTGTGCAATATTGCACAGGTTAAGAAATTATAAGTAGAAAAATAAAATAGCATTAATTGCATGTTAAACTCAATCATATTAAATTTTTGTTTTTTCCAACAACTTTTTTCTACTTATAATTTATTAACCTTTGCACAGTTAGAAAACCCCTTTTTTATAAACATTATAACATGTGACGCATGCGAAATAAGTTCCATAGGTATGAATTTTGGTTTCTTGAATGTTGTTAAATACATTCTGAAATTTTATTTCAGCATGTGGTTTCACCGACCCTTGAGAGCTGATGACTGGGTGCTATTTGCGGTGAGTTTCATAATAGTGTCAGTGTTGTTTCTCATGTTTGATTTTGGGAAATTACAGCAAAGGACCTTTGAATAAAAATGTTTCCAGTTTATGATTAATTAACCAATTAAATAAATTAATCTCATTGTTACTTATGATTCAGTTGAATAGTCCACTACTCTTAAATGAGATATGCTTTTCCTAAAGTTTTGTATTTTTATTCTAAAATTATCAGTTATGTAGATTGTAAATTCAATTTATTGTGCAGATCTTTACTCCAGTAGCCTTAAATGCACGCACCTTTGTTACAGGCCAAATGTTCAATCAGAAGGGAGAGGTAACAAATTACCAAATTATAACAATTCCTCTTTACTCTTAAGGGAGATGGATCCTCTCATGTTGAGATCATATGAAAAAATTGTGTATTACTCATATTCATCAAGAGAGAGATAGACACAATTTTTTCTCGTGAGCTTGTAATGTGATATTTTAACTTGAGAGCATCTAAATCCTTTTTTTTTTTTTTTCCAGTTTAACTTTGCCTTACTTTGTGTTAATCTGTTATACTCAGCTTCTTGTATCATTGGTTCAAGAAGGTCTAGCCAGGAAAATCAATCCCAAAATTTCAGCCATCAAATCTAAGATGTGAGCTATTGAAAAATGCACAGGATTCGTGGCCTCTGCTTTTCTTTCTGTGTCTTATTTGGGTTGGGGTTATGGTTTAATGATTTTCCTGTGTAGTGTAAAACTTGTATAGGTTTGATTAGAATGTAACATTCATTCTAACTATATACTCGAAAACGGTGAAACCCAGATAGTTTTAATTGCCTCAAAGCAACCTGACCTGAGGACATGTTACTGATTGACCTAAAGTGTGCTTAGAAACTGATTTTAAAAAAATAGAAGTTAGTTTTCAATACAAATTAGTATGCAAATTCAAAAAATTAAAAATTAAAAATTAAAAATTGAAACAAGTTTTTAGATGTTTTCAAATGTTAATTTTTACAAACTAAAAAATACATGCGATTTTCGAACAATGCTTTTAAAAACTGATCTTTCAAACAGATTTTTTAATTTTCTATTTTTTATAAAAAAGATATTTTCAGAAACCCTTATCAAACAAGGGGAAATCTGATCATTTTAATGCATTGTTACTCCTCTTTTGGTATTAGTGTTTCAATCCATTTTAACGGCTAGAATATCGATCCACCATTGGGATAAAAAGTCGTTTCCTACTCGAACTCCCTCAGGCACCAATCCAGCATGATCATCCATCGACCAAACATGCGTTCGTTTGTTCTCTCTCCAATGGTATCTCCTCGTCATTACTAGTGTCATCTTCATCTCCATGCATAGGTTGATTAGCTAGAAAATTACAATTTTAATGGAGTTTCAGTTTAGTCCATGAAATTTTACTTTATTCTCTAGTTACATCTTCTTTAGTCCATAGGTTGTAAGTGGGTTTACCAAATCAAATACAAGCTATGGTTGATGGCATTGTGGAGCCGTGGAGCGGTATAAAGCGTTTAGTAGTGAAAGGTTTTACTCAGACTAAAGGTTTTGACTTCTCTGAAACCTTTTTCCAGTAATCAAGCTTACTATTCTGCGTTTTTTTCTTTCCCTTGCTGCTGCCCATAACTAGTATCTTGATCAGTTAGATGTTGATAATGCTTTCCTGCACGAAGAGCTTTATGAAAAAGTTTATATTAAAGTCTCTCATTGGTTTGAAACTTTCTTATCCCAAATTAGTGTGCAAGCTCAATCATTCCCTTTATGGACTTAAACAGATGAGTAGGCAGTGGAATCATAAACTTACCATTGCTCTTGAATCTCTTGGCTACATTTCGAGTCTTCCATATCACTCCATGTTTGTTAAAAAATCTTATTCTTCCTTTAAAACCCTCCTTGTTTATGTTCACGATATTGTTTTGACTACGAATGATTTGAATGAAATCACTACTCTTAAGTTGCATCTTCATACTAAATTCCACATAAAAGACCTTGACCTCTTAATTTTTTTCTTGGCATTGAGGTTGCACGTTCTTCAAAAGGTATTATTCTCAATCAACACAAATATTGTCTTGAGCTTCTCACTAGACATAGTTTAGTGGATTGTCAACCTGCTTCTACTCCTATTGATGCTTCTATTAAGCTTCGTATTGATGATGGTCTTCCCTGAGAGGACGCCACTGCTTATAGGCTCTTAATTGGACGTCTGATCTACTTAACCAATACTCGAACATATATTAGTTTCGTTGTTCAATTATTAAGTCATTTTGTTGAATCTCCACGAATTCCTCATTTTCAAGCTGCTCTTCGTATTCTAAAGTACATGAAATCTTCCCCTACACTTGGTCTTTTCTACTTTTCTCAAACTGAACATTACATTCAAGCCTTTGTTAATTCTGATTGGGCCACTTGCCCAAGTACTAGACGTTCTATTACCGGATATTTTATTTTTTTATGGTAATTCCTTGATTTCTTGGCACTCCAAAAAGCAATCCTCGGTCTCTTGATCTTTATCTAAAGCAGAGTGAGTTACAATGGATGAGATAATACATTCATATTCAGCTTTCCCTCTCTGTTTTTTGTGATAACAAGTCAACTATTCATATAGCCAAAAATCCTACGTACCTTTCGTAAACATATGATGCACATTGAAATTAACTACCACTTTACACGATTGAAACTTCAAAAAGGTCTTATTCGACTATTTCATGTTTCTTCTTCTTAATTAGTAGATGTTTTTACAAAGGCTTTATTCCCAAGACTCTTTATAGAAGCTATCTCTAAATTATGCCTTGTTGACATCTACAGCCCAATTTGAGAGGGGTATTAAAAAATTAGATTGATCATTATTTTTAATCTATTTTTTTTTTACAGTTTTATCTTATAGTAGTTTGTTACAAGCTGTTAAGCTCAGTTATTAAGTTAGTTACTCAGTCGTTGTAATATAAATACTGTTACTGTACACTTTATTCATTGGAGTTGAATAGAATCAGAAATATTTTCCCCAAAGAGTATTCTCTTTGTTTCTGGAATTGCTTGCTGCAACTATTAGGTAAAGAATACTTCGGAAGCCAAATCAGACATAAAAGTAAAATGAAAATTAAAACCAATTATAATTCAAAACTTAAACATATAGTATGATATTTAAGATAAAGAAATCATCTAGTACATATAAAAAAATTGGTAAATCATATAAAATTTTGTAATTTAATTGAAATATACGAAAAAATTAACAAAAATTTTACATATTTTTTTATTCTAAAAATATTTACATATTTAAACAGAGACATATGGACACTTAAAAAATATAACTTTTTTTTTATCAGCACTTAAAAAGTATAACTTAAAACATTAAAAATAGAAGATAGATGCCAGCAAATTAAAGTCAATTGATCTCTATCTCACATAAGAGATTTGTCTTCGAATATTACCTAGAATATACACCTGATCACAAAAATAAATCAACAACAAAAAAACATTTGAAGAGAATGACTAAGAAAAGTAAGCAAAATGCACTCGAATTAGAAGAGAAAAACAAAACAAAATCTCACTATACTAATGCAGATGAAGAACAAATCAGGAAGTGTGCCGCGTGATGGTAGCTCACTTCATTCCGTGTGAGGGTTTAATTTTTTACCGGTCTTTACCAAACAAAAAGATTTTTTACTGATAGAAATGAAGTGACATTTCGTGACCATCCGACAATCGCTCCGACGGTGGATACCCCAGAAAGAGAAAAAAATTAAGATGAAGATTACAATTAATAAATACATCAAAATATTTCCATTTATTTTATCAGCCAAAATATATTCCAGTGACTATTTTCATATTTAAATAGTTACTTTCTTATAATATAACAAGTATGGAATAATAAACTTTGTTTTCATTGTAACCCAAAAAACATGTATGAAATGATAAACTGGATAAACTCTCATATTAATTATATAAATATATCAATTCACCAAAAAACAATTATATAAATATATCAAAATATATTCCATTGACAATGCTTACATTTAAATAGTTTTTTTTATTATGTTATAACAAGTATAAAATGATAAACTGGAAAAAAAGAATCTGACTAAATTAAGTATAAGATCATATGTTATACTTCTCATATTTAAATAGCTATTTTCTTATATTATAACAAGTATGAAACGATAAAATGGAAAAAATCTCATGTATTAATTATATAAATATATTAATATATATTCCATTGAAAATTCTTATATTTAAATAGTTTTTTCTGGTGTTATAACAAGTGTTAACCGATAATGGAAAAAAAATATTACTAAATTAAGTATAAGATATATATAATATCTTATACTTCTCGTATTTAAATGGTTATGAAAAGATAAAATGGAAAATGTCAAATATACTAATTATATAAATATATCAAAACATATTTCATTGTGTTTTCCAATGTATAAAAAGAAAGTTTGCATTGACAATTCTTATATTTTATTAAAATGATATTTGTTTAAGATTATTTAAGGAAGATTAAAGAATAAAATAAATAAGTTAGATTATGTTTCTATTTTTTTATATTGTAAAAAAGTTTTAGTTTTGTCTCTTATGTTATTTTGATTTACCTTTTAGTTCTTATGCTTTTGGATTAATTTGGTCATTTATGTTTATTTTGATTCTCTTTGTTACTTTATGTTGCATTTTTTTATCACTTTGATCTTTCATGTTGTCTTTTTTCTTATCCATTTAGTCTCTTATGTTATATTTTCTGAATAAATATGAAAAACAAAATGAAATCGCTTTGGCTTATCTGATAACTTAGTTAGACAAAGTCAACGGAAACAACTAAGTTGATCCAAAACACTACAATAAAATTGACTTTTCAGATACAACATTTGTAAAAAATGTTGCAAATACTAAAAGACAACACTTTTTAACAATTTGACAACATTTTTTAAATGTAACTCAAACCTTTTTGCAACATCGCCATATACAACATTTGTTAAAAATGTCACAAATGAACAAAGGTAACATTTTTAGTGATTTAGCAACACTTTTTAACAATTTAGCAATATTTTTTTAAATGTTGCTAAAAATCAATTATGTAGTAGTGAAAATTACAATATAAGGGACCAAAGTGAATCAAAATAAGGGATTAAATTGAAACTCTATTACAACATAAGGGGCCAAAAATATAATTTACTCTTATCATAATGAGTAAAACAACTTTACTAAAATATCTCTAATAATAATTAAAAAATTAATTATCTAATATTATTTCTAGTTGAGCATCAATTATTTTATAATAGTAAAATATAGATAACACTAGTTAATAATGCATTTAAAATATAAAATTACTATCATTTTAAAACAAAATTACTCCCCCCGTTCTTTTTTACGTGTGTCTAGAGAGAAAAAAAAATTTCTTGTTCCTACCAATGCCCTCATTTAATGTAGGTGACAATGATAAACAACAATCATTGAAATGATTCTCTTACAATTTGGGTTTGGGCCTAACTCAATCTCAATGTTACCTTGTAGAATGAGGATTGTCACACCTTTATAAACTCAACAATGGTCATATCACTAGCCGATGTGAGATTTCTAACACGCCCCCCATGAGCAGAACTGCACAGTTGGAGCGTGGACAAACACGTATGGACAAACAAACGAGTGGTCCAACAATAGGGACTAACAAACACCCAACAACACACTCAACAACAAACATAGGAGCCCAACAAACGGACAATTTAGGTTATGACCTAACTAAATCCCAAAAGCTAGCTTGTAGGATAAGGATTGTCACACCCTTATAAACTCATCAATGACCATATCACTAGCCGATGTGGAACTTCTAACACGCCCAGAACTACACAACTGGAGTGTGGACAAACAAATGGGTGACCCAACAATACGGGACTAACAAACATCAACAACACACTCAACAACAAATTAAACATGGGGCCCAACAAACGAATCTAGGATAGACTCGGATACATCTTACAATTTGGGTTTGGCCTAACTCAATCCCAAAAAGCTAGCTTGTAGGATGAAGATTGTTACTCCCTTATAAACTCAACAATGACTATATCATTAATTAGCCGATGTGGACTTCTAATAGGTTCAAAAACTAAAGTGAGGGTATTTGAGTCAAATAATACATTATAAAAAACTGCCTAATTATTATTTTTTAATGTGCTTAAAAACTTTAAACAATAAAATTAAATGACTGGAGAAAATATATTATAACACTTATTAAATGATAAATCAGGTGATGTCAGTTTCTTTTGTCTAAATGTGAAAAGTTTTTATTAAAAAAAACATTTATTACACAAAACATAAATCTTATTTTTTTGTATTATTTTTAATAAAAATTCCTTCTTTTTTATGTTGTTGCTAAAATTGTGGAGGAAAATTTCATAGTTATGGAGGTTTGATGACAAAGGTAAATCTCTTCACTAAAGAAATAATTTTTGCAAGAATCAAGTCAATGACCTTCTTGTAGAGTGTGCCTGCACACTCTCTCATTAGACTAAACCCATTCGGGTTAAACAAAATTTATTTTAAGCAACTCTGTTAAGAATCCAGCATCTTTAGAGGAACATGAATTCTTATCAATGTTGTTTAAGTAAACACTCGGATCTAAACTAAAATATAAAAATAGTACTGTGGTCAACCAAATAAAATAAGGGAGATTCTATGGAACCCTCTTCATGGAGAGGGTAAGTTTAGACTTCCAATCAAAAGTTTTCATATCACTTAAGTAGTAAAATAAGATTTATATAATATATTTTAATTTTTGCTACTTAATCCTTATTATAATTTTATATTTTTATATTTTTTTCTCCCTCTTTAACCTCACTTCTAATCAACTTAATTTACTCTAGTTAAGTTAATTTTCTTACTTTCTTTTTCATGTTTTGTTCTTCTATTCTCACGCAAACCGCAAACCTAATCATCGCTCTCCTCCCTCTTGCTGCTGCCGTCATCTTCTCTTCATTTCGGTGGCCATTTCATTTTTTCCAGCAGTCGGGACTGTCGGAAAAAAAAAACAAAATTGTCACTGGATTGAAGAAAAGATGACGGCGGTGGCAAGAGGGAGGAGAGCGATGATTAGGTTTGTTGTTTGCGTAAAAACAGAAGAACAGAACATGAAAAAGAAAGTAAGAAAATTAACTTAACTATAGTAAATTAAGTTGGTTAGAAGTGAGGTTAAAAAGAAAGAAAAAAATCAAAAATAAAAAATTATAATAAGGATTAATTAGCAAAAATTAAAACATATCATATAAACCTTATTTTACTACTTAAGTGACATGAAAACTTTTGATTAAAAGGGTAAACTTACCATCTCTATGAAGAGAGTTTACTAGAATCTCCCTTAAAATAAATATGAAATAGTTGATTTGTGGGATCCATGCAAGAGTTTTTATTGAGTTCCTAGCATTGAAGTATACTACTAGTTGCTTAAGTTGAAAATTAAAGATAAATTTAATTGCATTTTTAATCTTCATAATTTGTTAATTGTGCAATTTTTGTCCGTTAGTTTCAACTGAGCAAATTTTGTCTTTATAAAATTAAAAAAAATGTGAAAATTAGGCTCTAAGGTCTAATTTTCGTCAAATTTAAACGATTTGCCAATGTCCGTTAGTGACATTATTAGTCACAAATAAAAAATGAGTAATTTTTAATCCTCTTAATCCACATTCCTAAAAATCTTCCTACTTATTCATTAAAGAATGTTTTCAATACTTTTTATGGTTTTAAAGTTGAAAGTACATTTAATTTCATACCTTATATGATAATAGGAGAATAAGTAAGAGAATTTTTAAGAGGATTTAGCATTACTCATAAAAAATTGATCACAACTCTTACTGTAACATTCAGTAATATTAGTAATGATCAGACGAAAATTGTTTAATTTGAACAGAATTCGAAGCGCATAACTCAATTTTTACATTTTAAATTCTATAAAGACTCAAATTACTCAATTAAAACTATAAAAACTAAAATTACACAATTAACAAATTCTAGAAACTAAAAATACAATTAAGCCTTAAAAAAAATTATGTTTACATATGAGACTTACCATAAAAGCTCTTTAAATATTTCTCACATTAGAAATGGTCTTTAAACATTTACTAATTAGTTTTTGAACTTTTGCTTTACTAAAATACTTATACATGACTTTCAAGAATAGTCAAACCTTTTATAAAATAATACAGAATAATTCTAAATCCTCCTAATTCATATTCTTAAAAATCTTTTTAATTACTTATTAAAGAATGTTTTCAATGCTTTTTATATTTTTAAGATTGAAAGTGCATTTAATTCTATACTTTATATAGTATTAAGAAGATAATTAAAAAAAATATTTGGAGGATATAACATTGCTCAATAATATGAGACTTACCATAAAAGCTCTTTAAATATTTCTCACATTAGAAATGGTCTTAAAACATTTACTAATTAGTTTTTCAACTTTTGCTTTACTAAAATACTTATACATAACTTTCGATAGCCAAACCTTTTATAAAATAATTGTTTATTTTTAACAATTTCCAGAGACAATTTTTAGAAAACAAGTGATTATTTCTCATAAATTTATATTTTTCAAACAATTAATATTTGTATTAGCTTTTGTTTTTCAACCTATAATTCATTTATAAATTAATGTGTAGTTGGTTATATATTAAGTAACACATATTTAACTTTCCTTATAAGTAAGAGGTCTTGGTTTTGGATTAGAACAAGATTGTCTTCTATGGAAAATAGTTATAACTAGACCAAAAAAAGAAACTATAATTTTGTTTAATTTCCATTTTCATAAGTGCTCACTATTCTTATAATATAGCTGACTTAAAAAATTATTATAATAATAATCATAAATAATTTTACATATTAGACTCATTTTTTTCTCTATAAAAAGAGCTGATGAACAAGCATTAATCCACCAAAGAAAAAATTCTCCTGAGATATTCAGAGAAAAGGAATAAAGCCCAAGTAGACACCACAAAAATGTGTGCAAAATATTTGTTCCTCTTAAGCTTACTAGTTTGGATTGCAGAAGCACAACAATCCACCAAGGTTTTCAATGTCAAGGACTATGGAGCAATTGCAGATGAAAAGACTGATAATAGTGTGGTAATCTCAATCATTTCCTTTCCATTGCCTACTACAATTTTTTTTTAGCGAATTTTCGAATAGTGAAAGAGTTTCTAGGTTAATTCAAAGACTGTTTACAAAAAAATTTACATTAATCTCATCTAAAAATAATAAGTGATGGCTCAAACCTCTGACAGGTCACCTGACCAACCCATTGTGACCTTTTTTCAATGCAATTTGATGTGGACATGTATATATATATTTAAATGTAATTTATTGTTGTGATTTGTGAATGAAGGCATTTTTGAAAGCATGGAATGAGGCATGTGCATGGAATGGAAAAGCAACAATTTTGATCCCAAAGGAAAGCTATATGCTCCATACAGTGTTATTTAAGGGTCCATGTAAGGGTTGGACAAATTTTCAAATCCAAGGGATTTTGAAAGCTCCAACAAATCTTGCTTTTCTCACCACAGAAAATTGGATTAACTTTAGATATGTCAACCAATTAATTGTCAATGGAGGAGGAAAATTGGATGGACAAGGTTTTTCTGCTTGGGCTTGTAGAAAGAATCCACAGTGTCATCAAAATCTTCCTACGGTATATTATTATTATTATTAAATTCCTTGTTTTTCTTAAATGATTTTTTTATTTTTTCTTTCAATAATGACTAAAAATAATTGTCATTTAGTAACATTTGTTTGTTTGTTAGCTTCTGTTAGAATAATTACTGTGGTATAAATTTTGTCTAACAAAATTAATCTGTTAGTATAGACATATAATATTTATACTAATGAATATTATCAGATAAATATGTCCGTATAAGTAATTGATATATACTATCGATTTATAAAGTGCTAGTAAAATTCTTTAAGGGTTATACATTTTTCAAGTTATTATTTTTTTTTTTTTACATTAAAATGTGATTGGTACATAATAGGGTCTCGTTCCCTTGTTTACTAGTTATACTTCTTACTAGGCCAAACCTTTTTTTTTTGGAGTCTTTATATTAGATTTTAATTGAATTAATTTTAATTTAATAGTAATTAAGAAATAATAAATTTAATGCAGATTTCATTTCTTTGGACATTTAATCTTAATTAAGAAATAAATCAGGGATCATTAATGTTATTTAAAAAATTTAAATAATTTTTTATATGCAGAGATACGAATAGCTTCATTTATTTATTAGTCCAATAACATTTTATTTAGTTTTAATTGTTATATTTGAACAAAAAAATTATGTTCTTATCCCTTTATTATCAACCACAAGAAATGATCTTTATAATATTTTTTTGGTAACAAAATAATTTTTATAATTTAAAAACTAAAAGACAATAAAATAAAAATGAAAATTAATTTCCCCTTTTTTTCTTGTTAAGATCCTTGGCTTCATGTTTCACTAACACTTTGTTATTTATTTTTTTTTAGACAATGAGATTTGACTTCATCACCAATTCTTATGTATCCAACTTGCAATCCATGAACAGCAAAAGTGGTCATTTTGTGATATTTGGAAGTGAGAACATAACTTTTACAAATATGCAAATTACAGCGCCAGGTAACAGTCCCAATACAGATGGAATTAAAATTGGGGCCTCAGTAGGTGTAAACATCACAAGTGTTAAAATTGGAACTGGTGATGATTGTGTTGCTATGATTTCGGGCACGAGAAGGGTTCGAATTTCGAATGTTTTTTGCGGCCCTGGTCATGGAATTAGTGTGGGAAGCCTCGGAAAAAATGACGTAGAAAAAGATGTACGAGATGTTTTTGTGAAGAATTGCACTTTTAATGGCACTAGTGATGGGATTAGAATCAAAACATGGGCTGCTCCTATGAATATTACTTTAAATGCTACTAATTTTGTTTACGAAGACATTAGGATCAATCAAGTGCAACATCCTATCAATATTGATCAAGAATATTGTCCTCAACCTCCTTGTTTGCCTAAGGTTTGTGCTTCTAACTCACATTTTAATATTATAATTTTTTTTTTCATAAGAAAGTACATTAATCAAGAATTAAACTCGGATACTCACACACACATATTTTGATGTGCTTCACAACTGAATTACATGACTGCGACTTTAACATTGTACTTTGAATAAGCCTTTTTTTACTACATTTTAAAAAAAATTTCCACGTGTAAATTCACTATTTTGAGTTTTTCTTCCGAGCATTTTTTAAATCTATTTTAAAATATTAGTCAATTTTTAAAATTTTGAAGGATTATACTAAGGCATAACTTTTAATTTATTGTTACATTTTTAAATTGCATATTAGTTAAATTTGAGATATAAAAAGTGTATTTTTTTTATTTTTTATTTTTGGTTTTGTTAGTTGCAAATTATTTAATTCAAAATTTGTTTTAGTAAAAGCAAAATAGGAAGAACCTAGATGATTTTTGTCTCCATTACCTTATTATCAACTTTTATTATTGAATTTATTATTTACCTACCTATTTGCAATAATGTGCTTTTATATTATAATAGTTTTTTGTACGAAAAGTATTCATATTAAGTAACAACGCTATTATTGGCCACAAAATAAGAATAAAATATTTTAATAATGATGAAATTTCATTTCAAATTCTCCCATTAGTGAAAGAGATTTACATATCAAAACATATCGATAATTAATACAATTCAGATCACTTTTTATCTTCTTTTATTTATTTATTTTTTGTAGGTACCTTCAAACGTGCAAATCAGCAATGTGATATTCAGAAATATTCAAGGAAGTGGAACTGGTGATATAGCAATAAACTTGAAGTGCAGTGAACATAAGCCATGCCAAAATATAACGTTGGATAATATTATTTTATCACGTTATGGTGGAAATAAAAATGAAACATTCAAAAATTTTTGTTACAATGTCAAAGGTGTCACTCTTGGCAAACAAATTCCCCCATCTTGCATTTAATTAATTAATCAATTAGTGCACCTATTGATTAATTTTATGTTTGTACCTTGTGTGCACTTTTTGTAACTATATTTTTCAAATAATAATAATAATGTTATATGGAGTATAACATAATTAATAACATGCTCATTTGAGTACCATCTCTTTTTGTTTTATTTATTTTTATCTTAATTATTGGAGTGTTAGATAGAGAAAATATAGAGAAGAATAAAATAAAATTTTGATATTAAATTTTGATTAGATATTATATTATATAACTATTAAAATAAAACTAAAACAAAAAATTAAATGAAAGTTATGTGTTGTTACCAAATTTTCAAACTAAATGAAAAAAAGACTATTTATATTACGACATTTTTTATAGGCAAATACGCACTCACGTACACACATACATAATAAACTAAATTTCCCATGCCAAAGTTTGAATCTTGAACCACCAATTTTCCTAGCTTTAAAGATTTGGTACATGACCTGGACAAAGTCATTAAGACATTTAACATTCAATAAAATTCTTATGCACATACTTAAAATATTATATAATTTTTTCTATTTAAATAGCGGGTAATAGAATGTCACATCATGCACAAGGCAATTTTTTCAATCCTAATTTTTATTTAGGTTTTGATTTTTTTTAAATCTTTTAATATAGCTGCCTTGTGCACGATATGACGTTCTATTACGCGCTAACGTCTTATTCTACAATGAATCGTCGACTTATTTTATTTAAACTCTTCTGTAAATATTAAACTCACTGAATTTACTGTATTAGTATAAGAATATATATATATATATATATGTTATTGTACTACTTTCTTTATTTTTGTAAAGAAGTGCTTCATGCACCATTATATATTCGGCACTTTTTTTTTTCAACCATCAAATTATTAGTTACTTTTAATTTTCCTAAACTTTTTTTCCATCAAATCTCAATTTAATAAAATGATTTCCAAATGAATCTCATTTTTTTTAACAAAATGAATCTAATTTAAAATGGCATAATAGTATGGACAATCATACCTTTTGGGATTTGAATCATCTCCATTTCTTATTCTCTCAATTTCTGATCCTTCGATCACCGATATCATTAGATTATTTTAGTGATAAAGATCAAATTTTTAAAAGTAATATACACATCAAATAAATATACTAAATTATTCTACCAAATTATCTCACATTCTAATTTTATTTTTTCTCATTTTCAAAAGTTTTTGAATGCAACATATTTCTTTGTTTTGTGATACTTTTAAAATACATGTAAATTAACAAAAAAAATTTTAAAAGAAGTAAATATAATTTTTATTTTAAAAAGTACTATACACATTAAATATAAATAAATGTACTAGATATTCCAAATTAGAATACATGATAATTTGGTGAAATAATCTAGTACATTTATTTAACATATATATTACTTTTAAAATAAATATGATATTTACTTCTTTTAAAGTTTTTATGTTAATTTACATATATTTTAAAAATATCAACAAAATATAATAAGATAACCAAACTTCAACGGAAAAAAAGAAAAAATTATAGAATGCGGGATAATTTGGTGAAATAATCTAATAAATTTATTTAACGTGTATATTACTTTTTAAAATAAATATTATATTTACTTCTTTTAAATGTTTTATGTTAATTTACAAATAGTTTTAAAATATTGACAAAATATAAGAAATAAGTTGCAATTAACAAAATTTGGAAAAAGAGAAAAAGTAAAATTAGAATGTGAGATAATTTGGTGGAATAATCTAGTACACTTATTTAATGTGTACATTAATTTTAAGATATGATCTTTACCATTAAAATAATCTAACGGTAGATATTGATAATGGTGAGATAGAGAGATGAAGAGAATAAAAGATGGAGAGTATCCAAATCCTACATTTTGACTATGGAAAACATAATATCCTAATTTATAACAATTTCTCTAACATAAACATGGCAACGAAATAATATAATCATCCTGATTTTCTAAACCTTTTAAATTAATAGCATTAAATCCATTTCATTCCTTGACCTATTATTATTAATATATTAATTAATGCATACATACTATATATAAAAGCTATACAATTCTCAAAGAAAAGTAACAAAAGTCTAAAAAGAATAAACGAATTAGAACCAAAAGATGTGTACAAAATACTTTCTCTTGTTGTGCATGCTAGTTTGGATTGTAGAAGCACTACCAAATATCAAGGTTTTCAATGTAACAGACTTTGGTGCAATTGCAAATGGCAAAAAGGATAATAGTGAAGTAAGTATATTAACCATGTTCAATTCATTATTTCTTCCAACCAATTCAACAAGCTTTTTTCTTCTTTTAGGGTTAAAAATAGATTATTATTATGTAAGTCTCAACTCTTATATGTTATGTAAGATTTAATATTGATACTTTAAAAACATGTAACATAATCGCGTATGGTGTATTTTTTTTATAATTTTATCAAAATTATTATAAATTAGACTAAACATTGTATTTCACGCGCTATTTCATAACAGGAGTATGCATTACATTTAAGATTTGTACTAACCTGAATCACACGAAAAGTACAAAGGACTTTTATTTTTAGGGTCTTGATATATAGTGCCCTTAAGACACTGGTTAAGATTACTAGAAGTAGAAAAATAATTACAAGAACACATTGTTTGTCTCTCGGGAATACAAAAAAGTACACATTCCAATATTTTTTATTACATTTGAATTCTTAAATAGTGCCCTAAGGACACTAAATATCATTTACCTTATTTTTAAACCTAATTAAGTTATTAGTATCGAATCACATATCGCGTATAGTTTCAGGAGGTAATACATTTTTAACCACTTTTTTTTGGTTTTTTTTTTTTTGTTGAATTTGAGCTTAATGAGATGACTTATATGTTACCCTTTTGCAAAATGAAGGCATTTTTGAAAGCATGGAATGAGGCATGTGAATGGAATGGAAAGGGAATGGTGTTTATCCCACAAGGAACCTATTTGGTCAACAATGTCATATTTAGTGGTCCTTGCAAGGATTGGACTTCCTTTGAAATTTTAGGAGTTTTGAAGGCTCCAATTGGTCCATCTTTAGGATCCGATGGTGACACTTGTTGGATAAATTTTAGATATGTCAATCAATTGATTGTGAGTGGTAATGGTGTTTTGGATGGTCAAGGTCCTTCTGCTTGGCCTTACAATGATTGCAAAAAGAATCCAAATTGTCACACTCTTCCTTCTGTAAGTGATGGATTTAGATTCTCTTTATTTCTTAAAAAAAAATTTCACAAGTTCATTTTTAATCTCATAATGCATTCATTTACCATATCATTTCTTTTAAAATATCAATCAAACCCACTTTTTAAATTTAATTGCTAAGATTCTTTCCATTCTTTAATAGAAATGGAGATAGAGATAATTCTGTTCGTTTTTCTTACAAATTGAGTTTATCTTTGTTAATATCTTTTAATTCCAATTTTAATTTTAAAAATTTAATTTGTATGAAAAACGGAATAGAATCATCTCCATCTCCATCTTCAGTTTTTAAATTTAATTTTTAAGATTCTTTCCACAAAATGGAGATGGAGATGATTCTATTCCGTTTTTTCATACAAATTTAGTTTTTTTTTTTTCTTTTAAGAATCTTCCAAGAAGTATTTATATATAGGAAATATTGATTTTACTCGATTTTATAGTTAACCATTTATATACAATTATATAATCAAAATTTATTATTGTTCTTAATATATATGAAAAGATTTTCACTTGATATGCTTTATACGTATAATAAAATAGTATGTGTTAATTAAACAAATTTCTGCCTTTTAATTAAACAACTTTATTAATTTTTTAAAAAAGATCTCATATTTTTTTATTGAGACTATTATTTTTTAATTGAAGGATCAGCAAATGAGACCAAGGATTTCAATCCATAGATTTTACTCTGTTCACCCTGTTTGTTATCATTGTATTATGATTATGATGCATAAGAAATTATCATACATTTCTTTAAAAAAAAATTCAATAAAATGTTTCTATTCTTGGATCTTAGTTTATGCATGTTAACATGTTATCTACAAAACAACAATGACAACATGTGTATTATAGTAACCCTTTTTGGTTTTTTTAGTTTAAAATTCTTACTTCTTAACTTCAAATGTTATAATAACATTTTATTTTTATAAATATATCTTACCAGACAATCAACTTTGACTTCGTCACCAACAGTTACATCAAAAATTTTAACTCAATCAACAGCAAGAACAGTCACATTGTATTATTTGGGTGTGAGAACATAAGTCTCATACACCTTACAATAACGGCTCCTTTTGATAGCCCTAACACAGATGGAATCAAAATTGGATCGTCAACCAATATAAACATCACAGGTGTCAAAATTCGAACCGGTGATGATTGTGTTGCAATGCTTTCTGGGAGCCACAAGATTCGAATTTTAGATGTTTCTTGTGGTCCTGGTCATGGAATTAGTGTTGGAAGCCTCGGAAAATACGAAGGAGAAAAAGACGTGGATGATATTGTTGTGAGAAATTGCACATTTGATGGTAGTAATCATGGTGTTAGAATCAAATCTTGGGCACAACCTTTGAGGAAGACTTTGAAGGCTTTTAATTTTGTGTTTGAAGATATTATTATGAATAATGTGGATTATCCCATTATTATTGATCAAGAATATTGTCCTCAATCTCCTTGCAACTCTAAGGTATGTATTTCTAATTCACACTTGAAATTTATCTGTTTGTTTAACCTTTTTAAAAATTTGATTTTTAATAGTGTAAAAAATAATTTTTTAAAGAATTTGATTTTATTTTCTCTACTATAAAAAGTTATTCTAGAGATTTGTTTCTAACAAAGAAAATGATTTTTCAGTTTCTAGTTTTCTTAAAATCTTATTAAAACAACTAAACACAATAAGAAAGTGTTTTTCCAAATACAATTTTATAAAATAATCTTAAACAACCAAGTTCTATAACTATAGACCCAACTCTTATTTTCTTGAAATTAGTGAAAGAAAATTTACATACGAATTTACCCTAAACATGGAAATGTACATGTCAAAACAATAGAACTAATGTAATGATAATTGCCATAAGTTTATTTTGCACAAAACTATGATATCATAAGCAATTATTTATATAGCTCAAGCTTAAAACAGGGCATTTGGGAAACAAAAGTTGATTGTTAACCTATAATTTTGTTGTACTTGTAGGGTTCTTCAAATGTACAAATCAGCAATGTGACTTACAAAAACATTCAAGGATCTAGCAAAACTGATTTTGCTGTTAGTTTCAATTGCAGTGAACAACAGCCATGTCAGAACATAACTGTGGATAACATTATTTTGTGGTCTAATAGTAGCAATCATGGAAGACTCAGAAACGTGTGTTCCAATATCAAAGGTGCTTCTTATGGAAAACAGACTCCACCATCTTGTTTATAGTGCACTTCTTTAATCTTTTTCTTTTCTTTTTTAAAAGAATAAGTAAAACTACACTCACATAGGTTCAAGGTTCGAGTTAAGAAGCTGCTATTTAAAGTTTCGCTCTTATAACCACTTAGGTTTGAGTTAAGAAACTGCTATTTAAAGTTTCACTCTTGTGGCCACCTAAGTTTGAGTAAAAAAGCTGTTATTTAAAGTTTTACTCTCTAGTCACCTAAGTTTAGTTAAAAAGCTGGTATTTGAAGCTTCACTCTACCGTAATTTCTTCATCTATGTAAGCATTGTTTTGATTTATTATTTTGAATCATGATCATGCTTTAATAAAAATATTTTAGTATTCAGAGTTGTTGAATGGTATATAGATTTATTGTTTCCTAATGCTTATTAGACTAAGTTTTATGAATGAATTTTAGATTGGTAACAATTTTTTCTTTAACCCATAATTATGTCTCATAATGACTTCAACATATCTCAAGTATATCTATAAATATCTCGGATATTTTTAAAATATCCTAATACATAAATTGGAAGAATAAGACATGATTACATTTTTATAGAATGTCTTCTTGTACTAATTATAATATATGTATGAACCTCTGCAGTCAAAATGTCTACATAAAAAAGAGGCAAATTAATAATTACATATTGTAAATATCCGCGATTGAATGAGATTCTCCCACAATTATCAAGACTCCAAAAAGGGAAAAAAAAGTTGACTTAGTGCATGTTTGAAAATGCATTTTTCAGGAGAAATAATCACTTATTTTTCAAAAGCTCTCTCACGGAACTTACAAAAATAAGAGCTTTTAAAAAATAGACTATTATTTCTTCAAAATAAACTAATCAAGTTAGCATTTTGGAAAATTTCACGTGTGTAATTAGAGAGTATCAAGCAAAGGTTGAAGTGAATCAATCACAAAAGAATCCTGAAATTGAAAAGCCAAATACCCAATTAGGTTAGAGCAGTGCACATCACATGACCTTGAAGAACATAAATTTTAGGGATAACTTAGATGCATATATAAGTACAGAACTTTTGTAGCAGAGTTCATAAAAAAATATCAAGATTTATATTTTGGGAAACAATGTGATAAGAAATACAAAGGAGTTTAATACAATTACATACACTCAAAAGTATGCAACGATAAACCACTAGAATTGTGCTAGTGGTACGAGATTTGAGTAATTTACATGAAGTCATGATTTCAAATCGTAGGATCATTGAAGCCAAAAAAAGCAAGAATTATGCAACATTAATACACAACACAAATTATACACGCTTCAGATTCCCAAGCATTTACAACTAATTACATTGCAATCAGAAATTAATTTAGGTATAGAAGAACCCATCATGACCTGTCCAAGATTCCCCAAATCACCAACATCAACAACCACAGTGCTAAGCCCTTTCCCAACAACAAAAATGCTTTTACCAACGGAAACAAGCTGGCAGGGTGGCCTTGTGAGCAACGGTGACAGCTTTCCAATGGGTATCCACTCGTGTCTCTCTTTATGCCATGTCATCAACCGAGTTCCTGAACTCTGATCCAAAATGAAAAGGGTCCCGTCCACAACGACTGCGGGACCTCGCCATCCTGAAACCATGTCTGAATCTGCATGCTGCCATGTGCCGTTTGATGGGTCATATACAACGGCATAAACGTGAGGAGTTACAGGAGATTTTCCGCAGCGGATGTATATCTTGCCGTCCATAACAAATGAATCTTCAATTTCGGGAATAATATTGGGGTCTTTGTGAGATGTCCATCCATTTGTACAAGGATCAAATGTATCCCAAGAATGAGGGTCACTTGAATTTGAACCTATTCCACCAATGGCATATAGCTTTTCAGCCAAAACTTCACATGCAAAGTAGCACCTGCAAGTAAAGAAAACAGTGATTTCTACATTTCAGTAGGAGCTAGAATTAACAGTTCCAATTTATAATAGAAAACTATATAGAGAGACAAAATTGAGAAACAAAACATCTAGTAGATCATTCTTTGACCATAAATACGTTTATGACAGCACAGTGCAAAATTAGTTCTTTATTAAATGGCTAAACACAAGTAAAGGAACTCCAATCATCTTCTCAGGCTTTGATAAAAAGGTCAGGTAGAAAGTAGGGGGAACACAAAACAAAGGAAAAAGACTACCACATGTTATTTTTTTAGTCAACAATCTATTTTGACTTTTACTAAATTTAATTTTGGCTAAAATATGTTTATGGTCCCACTAAATATCACGGTTTTTCCGTTTAGTCCCTCTAAAATAAAAAGTACAATTTGGTCCTCATGAAAAATTGGTGTGTTCCCGTTCAATCCCTCTGTTAGTGTTCCTTTACCTTCTCTGTTAAGTGATGACATGGACTATTAATTAGAAATAACATAATCAAATAATCGTATGTGGCTTATCTTAAGATGCACTTAATTTATAATTTTAAGCAAAAATATTGTAAATAAATTGCGAGAAAAGGGGGTTCTATTTAGAACAATCTAAAACCCTAACTCATCTATCAATTTCCGTAGTGTATCTCTCTAGCTGTCGCTCCCTTCATTTCTTCTGATCTTCAAGTACACGCTTGCGCCTTGCATCATTCGTGTATCTCTTGTTCTCTTCATTTCTCCTGTTCTTCTAATACCAGCCTCTTGTAGATCTTCACATACCGAAAGTTGAGGATTTAACCCAAAATAATCAAATAATTGCTTAGAAGGGAAATCATGATCTGCATGAGAAACTAAGTTGTCCCACAAATACTTGTAACACATTAGTTGAATTCTTCCATTTCTTTTTTGTGATTCTAATGGAACTGTGTCACAGGTTACCATTAAAAAATTGCCACGTGAGAAAGACGAGTTCTCTTTTTTGGTGAACGATGTTCTTCTCTATAACTGGGGATTAGGGATTATGGGTATTAAGTGCAATTCATAATATCGGAAAGGACAAAAAGGTCACTAACTAATCTAAAGCAGGCCATGTAGGATCACTTATACTTATATGCCATGCCAACTATGCATTCAAATCATCACTTAACAGAGAAGGTTAACAGAACACTAACAGAGGGACCAAACGGGGAACAAACGAATTTTTCGTGCGGACCAAAAAGTGTAATTTTTTATTTAAGAGGGACTAAATGGAACAATCGTAATATTTAGAGGGACCATAAACATATTTTAGCCTTCAATTTTTAGTTCTCAAACTTATTGTTCATGTCATCATTTTCCTTTCTCCATATATTCACGCTTCCCATTTTCATTCACAATAAAAACACCACAAGATAGAGAAAAGTCACTAGTCATGGCAATGAATGTTCCTGGTTTTCTGGTGTTCACAATCCTAAAAAATTCCTGTAACAGTAAGAACTAGACCTAAAATCAATCCCAAAGATCCTAGCAATCCAAACAGATTCATAATATCAGTTTTAAACTTTTAATTCAATTATCTGATCTAAAAATGACTCGTAGCATTCCAGAGGGATAGGCATGAGGATATTTATTATTTACCTAGCAGTTGACAAGGAAGCAGCTTCAACCCAAGAATTCATGGAAGCGTCGTATGAATAGACCTCATCGGTAGCATCTTCAGACCAGCCACAGCCACCCAATAAGAACAGCTTATTTCCCAAAGCTTCAAAACCCATCCCTTTTCTTCTCATGATGTGAGGTGGAAGCCCATGAATACGCTTCCAACATCTTCTTGACGAGGTTGGATCCAAAACATAACAGCACATCTGATCTAATTTGTCCCTGCACAAAGCATAGATCCAAGTCTCATCAAGTTTATGCTTCAGGCGATAACAACGCCACTCTTCACTGCAAACTAAGTCCCTCCATCTCTTTGAGACACACTTCAGGACTGAATGATACTTTCTAGGAACTTTGGCCAGGCACAAAAGAGAAATATCATCTGGAAGGCCATAAAGAAGGGGAGAATTAGTGGCTTCTACTTCTTCGGCATTATTCGATAAACCTTTTCCCTCATAAACATGATCCATAGGAATTAATGCAGAGTACCTGAAAAAAATGGGAAATGTCAGTGAAGCCCTCATCAGATAAAAATTTTACCGGCCATTTCAACTCATTCTGTATACATTATTATTAAACAAAAATCTAGCCATTGGGACAGACTCAGACTGAACCCTTAATGCATGAGTTGCAGATCCCCTCAAGTCACATTTGCACTAGATGGAACATTAACCATTCAAAATTTTATTATTTATAAAATAAAATTAATTACATAATTTGTTAAAACAATCCATGACTTTGGATTGAAACTTGGCCTTGTGCAGTGTTTTTCTCCACTGCTGAGGATCCACATCCCAACAGGTGAATGTCAATGCACTAACAAGATAATGTTTTGTGTGACCAGGTCTGTACAATTTTAAGTCTCGACATTGAAGATAAGACAATGTGAAACCATATGATTTAGCCATTTATATTCTGTTATATCAACTCAACATATGCCTCACTAGTTCCTTCATGTGCAAGCAGACCATACTTTAATTAACATTTTGAAAAAAAGAACAACATATCATCCGGCAAATGTTTTTTTTAAAACCTCTTGTTCTCATAGGACCTACATATATCATAATTTTTTCATTACATCCTGCAGAATGTGAACATGTGAGGCTTAAGCGTGATGTGAAAGCTTATCACATTCTTTACACAATACAATTTACAAAGGATAGGTCAATTGCATTTTGCAGGCATCAGAAATTGAAACACACAACCAGATGATCCAAACATGAGAAACAATCCTTTTTTATCAAATTATATCAAAATTCAATCAAAATACTCTTTCACATCAAGCATAGTATTTTCATTCTAAAAGACTTCTAGGAACAAGCTCTCTACAACACCCTCTTCATTATTGAGTGAATTGCATTTCGGTCCTGAAACATTACCAAGTCCCACTATTTAATGAGACCTTAATGCAACTCAATCAATAATGAAGATTCTGTGAAAGAGAACTTTCAAAAGAATGTCCACCTAACATTTTTCTTTGAGTAAGCCTCCTAAAAATCCTCCTACTTATCCTCCTATTACCATATAAGGTATGAAATTAAATGTACTTTCAATCTTGAAACCATAAAAAGCACTGAAAACATTCTTGAGTAAGTAGGAGGATTTTTAGGAATATGGATTAGGAGGATTAAGAATTACTCTTTTTCTTTCATCCTACTGAAGTGGGAAGAGGAGAATAATGCTCAAACTACATCTAAATCCCATGTGAAAAACAAGCAAGGTTCCAACAGTTCCAAAAATCAACCAAATGATGATAAAACATCAAACTACAATCACATGCGAATCATACTCAGTACTACAGTTCAAAACGAACCAAAATATGCACACAGCAAAAAGAAAAAAAAACAGTACATTTAATTTTCTCAAACATAACCAAATATATCCCCCTCCCCTCCCCCTAAGAAGAAAAAAAGAAAAAGAAATAGCTAAACAAACACAAAACCTAAAGCAACCTATTCAAGAAGAAGTGAGAAAAATCACGCCATTATACACCTTCCATCAATTTCACAATAATCAAATACAGAATAATTGAAATAATTATCGTAATTCTGGATCCAAAACCAAAAGGGACACCTCAAGTAAATGCAGAACAATCTGGGAGATCTCAATCGAAGAAAGAATAAGGGAAACGGAAAGGTTTTTTTTTTTTTTCTTTCTTGAAATGTAAAGGAAGAAGATGAAGAGAAGCTCACCTGTACAAAACTAGGGATTCCCGAGAGAAATGCACGAAAGAAGAAAATTATCTGCACTTTGAGTCAACAGGTATTTATAGTTTCTTCCCCAATTTCCTAACGTTGTTAGTTTTTTTTTACAACAAGGTACTAAAAATTCAATTTGGCCATTTGCCTTTAACAGATAGAAAGGTTTGCATAAGAAAAAACAAAAGAATGATAATTAAATGAAGGTTTAAATATTTTTGTTGTTAATTTAGTTTTGGTTTTGTATTTAAAAATTTATTTATAAATACTAATAATTTTAAAACATTAGATATAGTACTTGATTCTTATAATTATTCTAAAGATGGATCACAATTATAATTAAGTAAAATATTTTCTTAAAATGATCCTCCACTAGTCGACCCTATAGAAATTACCTTAACTCTTTTCAGGAATTTGGGATAAATTATATATAAAATCACTTGATACTTTATGAGATTTTATCAATTTAAAGATGTTTGGAATGAGTATAACTATTTTTTTAAGATCATTCACCACCTATTTTTAAATTAGTTTTAAATTATTCATTGTTGAAAATAATTATGAATATTGAGATAATTAAAAAAATCATGAATATTGTCCTATGTTATTTTTAGTGCAAAATAAATATTATTTATGGTACAAATAACGTTACAGTAAAATTTTCATTATGTTACAAATTAGGGTGTTATACCCCATATAATGGCACTTCGTTCAATTTTCACGAAATCTAATTCTTAGAAATAAGCATTATTTTTTTTATTTTTCTTGTTTGATTTTTGATTAATCCACACCATTTTTTGCGTCTACACTCTACATTGACCCATTGCTCCTTTGAATTTATTTTGGAGATTGTAATGTAATTAACAAATTCACTTTAGTAAAATCAAATATCTTAATACCTATACTGTATTATTTTAATAATATGAAATTTAAAATATTTTCTTATAGTCTATGTATTCTTAAAAAAAAAAGAATTTAACATTGGTTTAATCATTAAAATTATATGAATTCTTTAACTTTGTCCTTAACTTATAAATAGTTTTATTTTAGTCATTAACTTCAATTTTTGTTATTTATTTTGGTCAATGGTATCATAACGCCATTTTAGTCTTTGATATTTTTAAAAATAATTTATATAGGTCATATAATTTATTTTAAAGATTCAATTTGGTTCCTTAATTTATTTAAAAAATTCAATTTAATTTTTGAATTTCGTTTAAAAAATGAATAAAACTTATTTCTATGAATTAGTTTTTGTGAAAATTGAAGGAAGTGACATTATATAACATCTTTACCATGTACACTATATGGGGTCCAACGATGATTATGCATTTGTATAAAATGCTTTGTAGTTTTAACATTTTGAAAATTCATAAATAATTGCTTTGTGATAAGCAATAACTTATTGATTTCTCATATTTTCATGCTGGCAATTTTTAGGGGTAATTTCAGAAACAAATAATAAACTTAACAAGGTTGCAATAAATTAAGGCTATGTAGAATTATTAATGCAAAATTAAGTAGGTAGGAGGAAGTATAGGAGAAATTTATAGGAGAGTATAGTATTTTTCTTATCAAGTAGTACTTATTGGCATGTTTTACGAATATAAACCCATTTCTGGTCTGAATCTAGCATCAAGCGTCTGGGTGGTGTAGTTGGTTATCACGCTAGTCTCACACACTAGAGGTCCCCGGTTCGAACCCGGGCTCAGACAATTTCTTCCCTTTTCCTCTTTTTCTTTATGCAAACAAAACAATAAGTAAAATCAGAGGAATGAAAAATTTATAATGAGTTAAAAAAAAAAAAAAAAACACCGTAAGCTACGAGCCCATAAAGGAGTAAGGCCCAAGAGCTCTGAATCAATTCTAAAAGCTAATGTATACATTATTATTTTATCGGCCAAACATACTCCTATACTATATTAAGAGCTCTGAATCAATTCTAAAATCTAATGTACACATTATTATTTTATCGGCCAAACATACTCCTATACTATATTACTCCTAAATTTACTTTTAATTTTAATTTTATGTTACAGGGATCGAACCCCTCTGTGATAAGCTCAATACCCAAGAGGATCACCAAAATTCTTCTTCAATCTTAACTAACACTATTGGGATACAAATAGCATTACTGTTCGCATTGAATAATGCTTATTCACACGAAAAAGTAGCACACGAATCCTAGGAAAACTACCAAAAATGTTAAACCCGCGATTTTTTGTTCAATTAAATAAAAACACTGATCCATGATGTTCAATAAACACCAATTATATACCTCCATCTAAGCTTGAAAATTCATGTGATAGCATTTGTACCAAATAGCATAAGATTTACAACTTTATCGTCTATATATATTTTTTAAAATTTAATCGCATAATAACAAGTAGTTCACCTTACTCTAATAAATTTTTTATCATATACTCTAAGAAAAGAAACCTCTTCTTGGACTCCAAATTACATTTTATGTCATATATCATTTTCACATACATCCAATTTTCCTCCAATTTTTTTTGTTTATTATTATTTTATTGTTGTCCCCTCTATTTTTTTTCTTTTTTTTTGCCCCAAGTTATTTTACTTGACACATGTCATTATAAGAATAATTCAATTTCCTTCTCAATTTTTGCTTACTTTGAGATGAAAAAAAAAGAAAATTTAAAATTTTAATAATTAAATTATATTATATTATTAAACTCTTTTTCTCTAACTTCTTTTTTTTTCTCTCCACTTCCCTTCATTTCACGTTTCATTCATTATCCATTTTATTTCTTTTTCTCTATTTTTTATTCGTTCATTTCTCTATTTTTACTATGCATCTTTCTTTTCTATTTTTTTTTTACTTTAATTTTTGTTATTTGTTAAATTATATTTTTTTTTATAACCACGAGTTTTTTTATCCTTAGAATGAGACTAATTATGTTCGCGCTGCGTGGCTGACGCTGACCCTCGAGAATTTGACATAGTTGAGATTCAAACACGTGACCTCTCGCTATGAATCGTCCCTCCTATGAACTTAGCGGGGTCTTACACTGCTAAGCCAACCCTTGGGATTAATTTGTTAAATTATTTATGAATAAGATAATATATACTTTTTAATAGATTAACAGGTTTTGTTAAGAATGAATTTATCATTTGTCTATTTTATAATTTTTAAAGCATGTTATATGTGATTCACAAATATAGGATCAAACTTCAATTAAATCTGTGTACTTAATATCACAAATTTTTTTCTTATATGTTAATTATGTTAGTTTACATAAAGTTAGTAGATAAGTCAGTATATAAATTTGCTACTTGCATTTATTTTACTTTTTGCAAGTGTGTTATCATAATTTAATAATATTGAAAGTCTAATTTATTCTGCAACAGGAGTCTCATAATAAACTCTGGAGGTCTTTTTCATATTTAATGGTTTTGTGCAATAGTTGAGGTGTAAAGAATATTTCACTGAAGAGATTGTGTCGATAAAAAGTAATTCTTCACGGGAAAGATTGTGTCGATAAAAAGTTATAAATTAAGGTATAACTAAGGTGAATGTTATAAATGTAATATTTTTTAAGCTCAATTATATCTTTTATTTTAATTTGTAAAATAATTTATTAAATATTTTAATAATTTTAATTGTGCTATTATATATTTATTATAAGACATTAACACACTCACAAACGTGTAAACAGAGACCCGTGCGAACGCATGGGTCACATGCTAGTTGCTCAATAAAACACTCATCTGAATAGACTAAATCTATATATTTATATAGAAAACGTATCAAATAAGAGTGTATGTTATTGTGAAAGATGAGAGAAGTGAATCTCAACCATTAAATTTTATCATGAGTGGTTGATATTGAATATTAAAAAATCACGTGACTTTTTAAAAAATTTACATAATTTTTTCAAAAATTCTTATGTTTTAATCTTAACTATTTATAAAATGATCCAATTGTCGAAATTCACTTCTCTCATCTCTCGTGATATGTCTCATGTATGTATATTCGAATGCCTCAACTCATTCATAACATCTAACGTTAGACATTTTGCAGGTTACATCCAATCATTAAGCGTAAATATTTTGAAGTACCTCCAATGATGATTGACTCTCTGTAAGTGCCCTCTAAAAGTTTCCAGATCTAAAATATTTTTATTTATCAGTAGGTCTACTTTCACATATTACAAATTATAAAGGGTTAAGTTGCAATTCGAAAAAACTATTTAAAACCTATTGTAACAGGTTATTTACTTTATATACTCCTATTTCATAAGCCCGCCGTAAATTCTGGATTTACAAACACTCTCAGAAAGTCAACCCAAACCACAAAATCCCCAACTCTCCTAAAAAGCCCTCAGCGTCGCGCCATATTGAAGAACCAAAAACGCCGTCACCGGGGAGAACCCTTCACCGACGCCGTCGCGCCTTCTCCGGTGCTCTTCACGCCAACTGTGAAGGTTAGTTCGCATTTCGCTCTCTTTACTTTCTCGATTACCCAGCGCCTCTACCCACTGTGCTTTTGGTTCTGTTAACTCTACTTGCACAAAACCTAGGAACAGTTATTCGATAGACTTACAATGTAAGCAATCCTTGCATATATCACTGTCTGATATGTCATATTACTATTATATACTGCCTACTAGGAACTCTAATCTCTAGTTGTTTAATTTGGTTTTACTATCATAAATGAATGTTCATATTTTGAGATGTGTCTGTACTGACCAACTAAAGACAAACGAAGAGGCATTTCACATATGATTTGCTGATAATGACTTCACTCTTGTGAGAGAATGAAAAGGAGGGAAGCCCCCCTATTTGGTTTGCATTTTAATTCCCCGTTTCCATTTCTCATTTTCATTTTGTTCCTGTTTTTTGAAATTTGTATAGGAAAAACTGCATTTCCAATTTTTGCTTTACAGATTCTGAAAAACAGGAAACACAATGAAACCGGGAAATAAAAATGCAAACCAAAGAGGTTTAATCACCAATTATGCATTAGCTTCCAATGATTGGTATTTATGTTGTCATCTGTAACACATAACTGCTGCTTGGAGTGAATGAGCATCAACCAGATGTTTGATGACTGAACCTTGAATAAGGTTGATTGGTAGTTATGTACTCCATGCTACTTTTAGGATATTATAGAGTGTTAGGAATGATGGACTACTTAATGAACCAAATGCAGCATATAATGTTACTAATGGACACAGTTTGCTATATTTTGGTCTGTCCCAGCCTCTCCTTAGGGACAACAATGACAGAACCTACATCTGTCACTTACTCCACTCTTCTCCTTTCAAGTTACTGAACCGAAGTATTATATTTTGTAACGTCTCCAACAACCCTTTTTTAAATTCCTAATACACTATATGCAGTTACATAACGAAAGACATAAACAGTAAAGTTCTGCATTGATGAATATCATTATCTTCCGCAAACAAGTCTTCAAACTTTGGTAAATCTTCCATGTAAAAATCAGTTATCTAATTCTCTTCCTAAACAAGTACCTGACCTTCTAAACTAACATCTGATTGCCAACAACATGATATATCCAAGCATCTGGTTTCATGGAAATTTAAGAACCCAAAACAAAATTGTTGTGAACTAATAAGTTTCATATTTATTTATTTAATCATTCATAAGATATTTCAGCATGTTCAATTAAAGTAGCTCACCAAGTTAACATCGGAGTTTGACATCTTTCCTGCCTTTCCTTCATATCTAACCTGATAAATATTGAAATAGTAATCTAACATTTATCATGCATGCATTTAACTGGATGACCAACAGATTGAAAAGTTCTATTTTTTTCCATTTATTCTTTTGGTTAGATGGATCATTTGGTCCTTATACTTGCCACTCATTTTCGTTTTAGTCCCCATACCTAAAAAACATTCATTTTAGTCCTTATACATGTCAATTTTTTTCTGATTGAACCCTGTCATCGATTTAGATGCTAACAGCATTAATCCCATCTTATGTGGCTAACGGATGTAAGCCAATCAATGGTGCACACATGGACTCCTGACGTTTTAATCCTTATATTTGTATTAAGTATTAACTATATGTTTTAGTCCCTATGCATACATTTGCTTTTCGTTATTGTCCCTATACATGGCTGGTTTTTCATTTTAGTCCATATGCTTTTCCTTTTACCCTTGTCACATCAGTACTTGTTTAATTAAAAAGTTATTTCTAAAATGAAAAGGTGTAAAGACTAATGGAAGAATGGATGGAGACACTAATTTGGCTAATAGAGACATGTATAAGGAATAAAAGGAACAATTTTTAATTATAGGGACTAAAACGAAAATGAGTGACAAGTGTAGGGACCAAATGATATATTTAACATATTCTTTTTTTTGGGGTCTTTTCTCAACTAGAAGGTCAAATGAACTTTATTCAGAAAGAAACCTGTAATAGCCAGTAATTTTGGGTCTCCAACCAAAACGCACCGCACTGGTGTTTTTTTTTTTTTTTTTTTTTCTCAATTTAATCCAACATTTCTGTTTGTTCTTTTCTCCTTACAGTCACAACAATATGCAAGCACTAGTCTTTTCACACCCAGATTGCACTCTTCCTGTGCCCAGATTATCAATCAATGACGCTCCTTCCAAGTTTGCATCTTTTGCGTCAACCCCGAGGCCTCCCAGACTTGGAATCAGATTGCGTTTGACTTGTGGGTCATACAAAGCACTGATTTGGATGCAGAAAACACGCGGCTGTGGTGGTTCTCTGAGGGTCCAGTGTGCCTCCAATGGAGAAAATAATGATGGGTTTTACATAAGAAGATGTGTAGAGCTTGCAAGAAAGGCTATTGGGTTTACCAGCCCTAATCCAATGGTGGGATGTGTTATTGTAAAGGATGGGAAAGTTGTTGGTGAAGGGTTCCACCCTAAAGCAGGACAACCTCATGCTGAGGTAATTCATCTTTTTGTTTTCTCAGCAAAATTTCTATTATTATGTAAAAACTCAAAAAAAAAAAAAAGATTTGTTCATGATCTTTTGTTGTCTTCCCTTTAGAATGCTATTAAATTCAAATGATGATTTTTGGTAGCATTTGAAAATATAGTTGATATTCTGACGAACATGTTTTGATTATAAGTTATTACTCTTTCTTAGAATTCAGATAGAGAATCTGTTTTTGTTGCTGAATATTTTGAGTCAGGAGATGAGATTGTCAGGTGTTTGCTCTGAGAGATGCTGGTGATTTGGCGGAGAGCGCGACTGCTTATGTGAGCTTGGAACCTTGTAACCATTTTGGGAGGACTCCACCTTGTACTGAAGCTCTAATTAAAGCCAAAGTGAAAAAGGTGGTTGTTGGGATGGTGGATCCAAATCCCATTGTGGCTTCCAAAGGGGTTCAAAGATTGAGAGATGCAGGGATCGAGGTTGTTGCGGGTGTAGAGGAAGAACTGTGCAAGAGCCTCAATGAGGCCTATATTCATCGCATGTTAACTGGAAAGCCTTTCCTTGCTTTGAGGTAACTCAATCTTACCTCAGTCCTTTTGTATTCACACTACCTTTTCATTAACAATTCATTTATGGCTTCTTTTTGGGTGTATTGGAGTTTGGTTTTGGATTTATTGATCAGCATGTGTCCTAAATTCTTGGAGAAACATACATTTCATAGCTTAGCATGTTACTACATCGCAGATATTCTCTTTCTGTTAATGGGAGCTTTTTGGATTCCCTTGGGAATGGAGTTACAGAATCTGGTGGGTACTATTCAAAGCTATTACAAGAATATCATGCAGTGATATTTTCTTCATCCTTATTTGGTGAAAATATGACAGTACCTGCATCTCAAGAACCTGGAGCTAATCAACCAATTCGAATTATAATACATAAAGATCCTAGTTCTTCAAACCATATTCGTCGAGTCATCAATAAAGATACTGATAAAGTGATAATCTTCACGGATAAAGAAACAGCACCAGCTCTAGAAGTGGCTCAACTAGGAATTGAAACTATAGCTCTGGATCAAATAACTCTGGACGCGATCTTGGATTATTGTAATCGCCAAGGATTGTGCAGTGTTCTGTTAGATATAAGGGGTAGTTTGAGTGAGTTTGAAGAGCTTGCTATGGAGGGTATTAAGAAAAAATGTTTTAATAAATTTGTGGCAGAAATTTTGCCAGTTTGGGATGGATGTGCTGAGATAGATCCTTTACTGCCGCTGAAGAGCTTAGAGCAAGGAATGGAAGTGGTAAATTTTCAACCCAAGGCCTCAGATCAAGTGGTTGTAATTGAGGGATGTTTGAAATACTAAGTGATTGAGCTCAATGGTACCCACTAACTCAAATTATTGTCTCTGCACCATGCTCTAGACAATTTTTGCTGTAGACTAAAATTTAAATACTGTTCCTGTGTTTTACTGGACAGAATAATGAATGTATCATAGTGATCTTTATTTTCATTTTGCTTTTATGAAATACTTTATATTGAAATTTAGAACAGATTTTACTCGTCTGATGTCACCTTGAAGATGGACAGATGGAGCATATGCGTTTCATATGAAATATAAACTTTACTAACATCCAAAGTAGTGTACATGATTTAAGCGTGTTTGTCTATAGACTGTAAAACAGCCCATTATGAAAATTAAATAAACTTTGAAGAGTTATTATAATGGAGGCATAGGGAATAATCAATAGTCTTCTGGAGTGCCATGTGTTTTTTATTTTGGGGAGGGGTGGGTGGGATGTAGTAACAATTACATTATACTGTAACACTGATAAATGATCATTTCTCAAAAGATTATATTCCCATTCTCATTTACTAATAAAAGATTGGCTCATTGTTATTTCTTCATTTATGATTGAATTGTTGTATTTATAATGGTTGTGCATGGGTAACTAGTATGAATCATTGCATGGATATTGTGATTACTCCTTTTGAGATGGTCGTTGGCTGCAAGGTCTTCTAATTTTTCTTCTGAAGTGCTTGTTTGCTTGAGGAACTAAGTCTTCAAAAGGTTAATATAGAAAAAGGATCAAGTTAAGCTACCAAAATGTAGCATGAGAGTTTCGTATATAAGCTCTCATCTTCATTATCTTGTTTTTTTATAAGTGAAATACATTTAGATATATAAGCTCTCATTTTCGTTAATCTTGTTTTTTTATAAGTCAAATACATCCACATAAGTTTAAACTGAGAATTGATGCTTATAGTATCACTTCCCTAACCACCATACTAATTTCTTCGGTGCTCTTTGTTAATCTTGTTAATTCTCATACTCAATCTATGCATTAATAAAGGTGCCATTGGCATCTCAGAACAATGTCACTGCTTATTCATAAGTTGAATAAATATTTTCTTAAAAAAGAATATCAACTTAGTGCATGTTTAAATTGAGTTATTCTTTTCTTTTTGGACCAAAAATTAAATTATTCGAGAGAATACTTTTTTCAACTTTTAAAAACAGCTTTTGAAAAGTAAAATGATCATTTAGAGAGGCACCAAACGTGCTGTGGCATATTTAGCTTCCCTTGAATCGTTGGAGATATGCACATAAATTTTAGCTGATTGTAAAACAGATCACAATTGACAACAATAAGCTGTTAAATGACTTACCAATAAGCTAAGTTCACTGCATGTTAAATCCGCTGTTAAATCGCGTTAAGATGAGATAAACCTAAATCCAGTTCACCACAATTAAAAATAACTTCTAAATTATGGATCTCGTTTGGCCTATCCCAACATCAAACTAGACACACTCAACATTTTCCTCTTACGCTTCCCACTAATTACAATTTCATCTTCAATCTTTATGATATGTGAACCTGCTGAATTCGTAATGCAGAGCTGCTTTACTTACAAAAAATTATATATAGTCAGCCTGCAGCAAAATTGAAGACAGAACTGCAGAGTTTACAAATCAAAGCACAACCATAGGAAAAAAGATCATCTCGCACAGAAAGTTATAAGATTTATAGTTTCTTATGTACAAGCCTACAGAAAGCAAATGCATGCCTATTAGAATCTCTGGTATGTACTAAAATTACATAGATAATCCATAAAAACTAAACTCAGAATTACTGACTATATTTACATGATTACGAAATCATGATATATACAGACTCACTTCATAAGCAGAATACCAATCTGGTCGATTTGAGGTAATAATTGTCGAAATGGTGCAAGTGTAGAGCGATTAGGATGATTGATTACATAATACGATTCTTAACCATAATCGATTTGGCTAGACAAGTACCCCATGCAGAGCCACTTCTTAAGCAGAAGTCGAAGACATGTGCGGTGAATTTTCATTTTCATTTAGGAGTTAGGCCAGCCATTTGGTGAATGCTCTTTATCTTTAGAGTGGCTGTTTCGCTTTGCGACAAGGTGGGTGTGAATTAAATTTTCAGTTGTGATTGCTTCTTGAATGTCTTGGCAGGCCTTTTGGCAGAGAGCATCAAGCGCTAGCATTGGAAATGGCTCCTCTATAAGAACTCCAACCTACAATAATAATTTTTCACACTTTTGGATTAGTTTGCTTCTAACCAGAAAATCTGGAGTTGCATTTCAAGAATCCATTCTTTGGTATGGATTGAATTCAGTTTCGGAGAAGCCCTAAGGGTGGTCAAAATTCTACAGTGCAAAATGAAAAGCAAGTCTCTAGCTTTTGAGCTTAAAATCCATTATACCGCGGTGCAGTCAATTGGTTTTCTAAAAATATACCAAATGTTATATATGCACACACAGAGACTCATAATTTCTTTCTTCAACAATTTTTACACAATCAATTCTCCAAAACCTAACAGCTGGAATGAAAAGCATTGTCCTAATTTTTTCTTGCCTATATCTCAACATTTGTCTTTCAACTTAATTTTGTACACCATGTGCGAGAAAACAATGAACGTGCAAATAGTCTAAAGGTCTTGATTCTGTTAACCCTAATATACAACAAATCACAGAACATCATCATTTGATAACTAAAATAGTGAAGGACTAGAAGTTAAGGAGAGGAACATACTTCTTCGATGCAAAACAAAGAGGCAGCACTAATAAAGGTGGCAGGAACCACTATCCAATGACAGTCATCCCAAAGTATGATAGGGAGCGTAAGATGCCACAGGACGAGAAACCTTGAAGTCAAGCGTGTATATGATAGTGGAATTGGAATGCCCATAAGTTGTTCACATATTCCTATTCCTTCATGAAAACAAGAGATCTTTGATTCCTGTACCACAATGAACATACAAACAAGGAATTACTAAAGAGTACAGACTACAGAGTGAAATGTAAACAGATCCATAGCTACAACTTCGCTACCAAATCACCAATAGGTTGGGAATTTAGACAATTGAAGTGTTATTTTCACTAATAATATCAACCTAAATTAAGTACTAAAATGCTGATAATACTTACCAGGACATTTCTTCTAGAATCCTCCAATTTGAGCAGACGAATGCTCTGTGATATAAACTCAATGACACAGCGAGGTCGATGCTGTGAGCTCATGATAACCGCCAGATCATCCATTTCTAGTATGTGTTTAAGATCTCTCCTAACATCCGAACCATACAAGACATGACACTACATTCAAATTATTAAAACAGGTGAGTTCCACAATCAACCTAAAAATCCAACACTAATCTAAAAACACACCCTTCACAGTTCACACTATCATCGAAAAACACAGCATTGACAGAAACCCAACAAACCTAAAACTATTCTAAGTTTTTCGTTTTTTGTCGGCAAAGAAAATACATATACAAAGATCATAAAGAACAGATACAAAGTTAGCACAAGTAGAAAATTATTCTAAGTTTTGACTTTTAGCAACAAAAAGCCCGACCCTACATAACCTGAATAGAGCATTGCAAACACCCTTTACATTATCATTGAAAAAACCCAAAAATTGATTGGAACCCAGTTTTTTTTTTTTTTTAAATTATTATTTTGCTCAGCAAAACAAGAAATATCATAGAAAAACTGCACCAGTGGTGCAATAGAGAAGTTACAGACACTCAAAACATTACAATATTAATCACCATCATCACCCAACATAGCAATAACCCTTGCACTTATCATCGCTGAAATCTGTCAAAATTAATCCCCAGGATATAGTTCGTCATCTAAAAAAACATACATCACAGAAAAAGTACGAACAAAGCCTTACAAACACCCTCCATAAGTCCACATTATCAATCAATGAGGAAACAAAATTTGAGGTAAACTCAATAACCACAGAACTATTCTGAGTTTTGACCTTTCCTGCACAACCAGAACAAAACCTTAACACGTTCCAAAGTCCATATTATCAATGAAAAAAAAATATTGAGTGAAACCCAATAACCACGTAACTACTCTTATTTCTGACATTTCCTACACAACCTGAACCTGAACAAAACCTAACAACCCTTTACATTATCATTGAAAAAAAAAAACTAAAAAATTGAGGGAAACCCAGCAATCATTGAACTATTCTGAGTTCGGACCTTTCTTACACAGTCTGAACAAAAGCATACAAACACCCTTCACATTATCATTGATATAACACAAACAAACAAACAACAAAATGGGGAAACCCAACAAACAAAACACTATTCTGAGTTTAGACCTTTTCTACACAACTTGAAGAACAAACCTTACAAACGAAACCCTTCACATTATCAATGAAACAATCAAATAACCACGAAACGAAACTATCCGGAGTTATCACATTTCCTACACAACTTGAATAAACCTTACAAACAGAAACAATACCCTTCACATTAACATCGAAAATAAAAAACATTAAACTAAGTGAAACCCAGGAAAGAAAGCTTTATAAACAAATACCGTACCCTTTACAGTATCATCGGAAAAACCCAAAATTGATGGATACCCAACAAACAGAGAGCAGAAGTACAGTAAATTCTGACCTTAAGCACAAGAGGGAAAGCCATAATATACTGCAAAAGCGCATTTTTGACGGGGAAATCAACAGGGTCAACAACTGCCATGACGTGTCTGGCGAGATCATGAGCAGCGGCAATTACATTAGTCCAAGCCTTCTTCCCTTCAACGAATCTCGAATACGAAGCCTCGGTGCGGAAAACGAGGAGAAGAGCAAGAGCAGGAGCTGTGAGCTGATACGGAAGGGAAGAAGCCCTAAGGAGGGGGAAGAAGGCGGGGAGGAAGTGGAGATCGACGGCGGAGTTGTAGGCGGCGATGGCGGCAGAGAAGGAGGTGAAGGCGAGTACGGGAGGGACGAGGGAGAGGATGACACGTGAGGAGAGGCTGGAGAGGAAGTGGCGCACGTGACGGAGGGAGCTTCGGTGTTGGAGCCAGTCGATGTGGGTGTAGAGTGGACGTTTCTTCTGCATGCCTCGCTCCTTCACGGCGTCTGCCCAATCGGGGATGGAGGGAAGGTGGAAAGTGGAGATTTTGAGGGTGAAGTTGAGGGGTTTGTGACGGTGACGATGACGGTGGCATTTTGGGGTGAGGTGACGGGAATTGAGGGTGGTGGTTCTAGGTACCAAGTACATTGGTTTTGGATACAGAGGAAGAAGAAGAAGAAGAGGTGGAAGAAGAAGAGAGTATTAAGTATTAACATGTTATACTTCAGCTTCTTGTTTAAGAGTGGAAAAAGGGTAGGTGCAGAGCAGAGCAGAGCAGATGAAATGAAATGATGAAATTACTGACCAAGCTTGTGAAGCATGTTTTTACACGTTTCACATACGATTATGAGCATGTTTGCACAAGAAAATCCTACTTTTAAGAATCGTAATTACAAATTACAAATTTTAAGAGCTCTTAGCAGAGTTTCGATCACGTATTTAAAGATATCTTATTTCTTAACAATTGCACTCATATTTTTTTTATAATTCAAGCATTTATAAGGATTCGAATCGAAAAATTGCAATTCAAAGTTTCACTCCAACACCACTAGATCAATCTGTTGGATATAATCACACCTAAATTTAATATATGCCCTGCAAAAATCAGTAGTGATTAGTATACACCACTATAACATACAACTCATCTTTTATGATTAAACTACAAAAAAAAATAATTAAATTAGTATATAAATAAATTAATGGTTAACTAATAATTTAATTACGTAAAGATAGTTGAAAATTAATTGCTAATGTGAGTTTTTTTTTTTCTTTCTCTCAAATATGTTTTTTACACACAACAACAATTAAATGGGTGGGACTATTACCTCTCTCACAAGTTTATTACTGCCCTTTTTGAAATATTTTAATAATTTTTATGCAACAATACTTTAATATCATTAGTTTAAAAATAATTTAAATAGAGTAGCAATAGACTTAATGAAAGGATAATAGCTGCACACAAATTAAATCTTATCAATATATTTGAGGATCCTTCGAGTAGAGGCTTTGTTGGTAACTACCAATTCAGGCTAGTCATGTCCATTCAAGTTGGGGACTTCAGGCATTGCATGTTAGTAATTTTTAGCTTGGACTAGACAAAACTAATTTACTTCTAGGTTGAAATTTGCTAACCTAATTTAGTTTGTGTTTGTTCGTAACAAGCTCACCGCTTATTTGAATTGACAATAATTTTCATAGACCAACATGATACTTTTCAGTGTGATTTGTTCTCACTCACACACTTTTTAAGAATTACTTTTCAAGAGGCCACTCATCCTAGAATTACTCTAAGTCAAGCACGCTTAACTTTGAAGTTCTTAAGTAATTAGCTATCAAAAAGTAAATGCATTTTTTTGTTGGTATAGGTAGTACGAATCAATTCTTTTAAGCTATTTTTAACTGTATAGTCTCATACTTATATAGTCTTCGAATTCCTCTCATTTCGATGCATATTTGATGCATGTCATTGGAGGTTTAGGGTTTACAACAATTGACTTACATGAATCTCTCTAATTTACCTTAGGCATTGATTTTCTTGATTATGGTTTTAGGAAATTTTGGATTGTATGGATTATATGCTTTCTGAACTGGTTTGCAAGTTTTTATGTTGAGACGCAAAACATATTATTTTATTAACCTATGTGGCATGCCACTTTGGCATTTAAATTGCCAAATCATCACGTTCGTTGACAAAGATAACAAATTGTCCTTATATGCATGACGAGATACAATATCAATGAATAATGGAGGGGTTTCTTAATTCGAGGGACTTATATGTACGACTAGGGATGAAAAAACAGGATGAGTATGCCAAGCTGGCCCACAAAAAATAGACGGGTTGGGCTAGAAATTTTGGCCCATCAACTCATGTGGCATGCTTTGCCTAACCCGCTAGTCCGTCAGGCTATAAAATTGACGGGCTGGGCTGGCCCGCCAGGCTAGTTTTTCTAATTGCAGGTAAATAGTTAGAGTTGGAGTTCTTTAAAAAAATTGAAAAAAAAAGTCCAAAAAAATAAAAATTCATAAAAAAACTTAGGTCCATAATTAAAAATAATAAAAAATTAAGTTTTTTAAATATAAAAAAACAAAATGCATAAATGCATAAATATTTTTGTTATAAAATTGATATCTTTTGTATTTTCTTGAAAAAAAAAACCCGATATCATTTGCATGGTACAAAAAGCAAAACTAAAAAAAAATGTACTGAATTTTTTATTATTTTTTAATTAGTATAGCAGGCTAATACGCCCCCTGTAGGCCACATAATTTTTAAAGCAGAGGGCGAGCTAGCAAAGTGAGCCCACGAAACCTCGACTGCCTAACTTGTCCTGTTTTGGCGGGCTAAATAGGCTGACCTACTTTGCCACCTAGCATGACCTCTACAATCTTAGGAACTAATTTGCTAGTTTACTAAAAAAAAATTAAATACATTTTTTGTTGCTATACTTTACACTCATTTAGGATTTAGTCCTTGTACTTTAAAAATTGTGGTTTTTCTCCTTATATTTTTATGGGGTTATGATCCTCTCAAGTCTAATTAATGTTAAGTGTGAGAAAAATAGACACAACAATTTTGTGAGTCTTGCTTATTAGATTAAATTCATAAAATTGTTGTGTTTATCTCTCTCATCCTTAACATCAAGTGAATTCTAGAAGATTTGAACCCTATTTTACTAAAATTGTTGTGTTTATCTCTCTAAAATTGTTGCTCCTCTAGGCAAATGATCAACTAATCCAAAAACATCAAATTGATGGCCAAGGAAATGATTAACCTAAGTTTGTTCAATCTCAATTGGGTCTTCATCTTCTCAATCAAAATTTGTTGTCTTTCTAATATTTGAGTTGTACGTTTAAACAAAGTTGAATCCACCCATTTGAATCGCCGGCAAGATCAAGGCTCCTATAAACATCAATGACAAACATAGTTAACTATATAGAACTTAGCGGCAACTAAACCATATTTTACGCCGCTTACTCTGCAATTTGGGCATCTTCAAAATCTTCTTTTAGTGTTTCACTTTCTGTTTGTTGTTGCGTAACATCTTAATACTCCTCCACACTCTGAGAATCTCTAGTTACTCAATTTGCTTTAACTAGCGATGGAGCTCATTTGCAACATTGAAGAACTTCAAAAGATTGTACAATTTAGGGTTTTAAAATGTAAGAAATTGAGAAAAAAATTGGTAAATTGGGGTTCTTAGTATTAGGGTTTGTGAACGTCTGCATAGGCAACTGTCACATAGTTAATGTTAGTCTAGTTGTGAACCACGTTATCACTAACGGAGTTATAAATTGAAGTAACGTTATGGACTAAAATCTTAACGGTATAAAAACATATGGAGTAATATCACGATTTTTAAATTGTAAAGATTAAAACTTAAATGAGAGTGTAATTACCGAAAAAGGTATTTTTTTTAAAAAAAAAAACCAAAATAGTGTTCCACAACCTTAACCTCGTACGCCCCCTCATACAGTATCTATCCATCGGAGTTCAGAAATTCTGAGAACCGCGCTTGAAACAAAGATCAAATTCCTAGTCAGTATTATCAGTGTTGGATCACGAATCATCAATCATGAGTTTAATGAATTCAAAAACAGATAAGCTGGTGAAAAGATTAACCATTGCGGCCACTGTTACTGCTTCCTATTTTCTCTTAACCGCTGATTATGGCCCTAAACCCAATGCTCTTGACCCTGTAAGTCTTCTTTTTCTTACCTCAAAGCAACTTTTTTTAATCTCACCTGATTAGGGTTTTGGTTCTACATCTCTTTTTCTGCGTTTTTATCTAAATTTTTGAATTTCTAAGAGGGTTTCTTGTTTTGGTTGCACAGTTTTCAAGTTCATTCGATTTATGATAACTATTAGTTGCAATTTATATGGCTGCAATTTAGAATCATCGTCCTTTTTGGATATTTGATTGAAATTCTGGTTAGGTTCACTCTCTCGATTGTTATAGTATAGACTGTAGCCTGTTCGTTTTCATTCTATTTGCAAAGTTTGATTAAGGATAGATTCTAATGTTGAATGGTTTAGGAAGTAGCATCATAAGAGGGTATTTCAATCACAATGTTAAGATCTCTGGCCTTACTGACTCTGTGTATGTTTGGCTACCGGTTGAACAAACACGAGAAGCGTTTTGATAATATATGAATGGTCGTGATTGGTTAGAACACGAATCTGAACCATGTACTTCAACAGAAGTAATAATTTCTTGCGTTTAGCGAAAGTACTCTAACTGAGCTAACAACAAAATAAACAACACTTAGATGTATGCCTTTTGGCTGAGACATTCAAAGCTATTGACACTACTAACCAATAGTTTCATATTTGCAAGCACACGCCGTTAAGCGGTCATCAGGTGTTTGTTAAATTGTTCAGATGGAAAATGAATGGAGGATTTCTTCTCTCTCTGTGTCACAGAAAGAAGGTCAAGCCTGAACTGGATTTGACCCTGGCAAGTGGGAAAAAAGTTACTGATCCTTAGTATCTAGGAACAGTGGAAAGAAAGTGCAAACCTAATGCCATTCATTATGTTGTTTTCTAACAGGACTTGAACCACAAGCACATTAACTTTGCTGAAAAGTTAAAATAATGATAATAATAATAATAATAATTGAAAGCTTTTGAAAAGCTAAGATATGGATCTTTTGGAAAAAACCTGACTGCTGGAGCTGATCGGATGCTATCTGAAGTACGAAACTGTGTTTGCTAAGATGGACGGTAGCGAATGGTATTAAATACTAATTTCTTTATTCATGTCATCTGTCTCAGGTAATAATAGATAGGTAGACAAATGACAGTAGTCAGAGAACAATTTCCTAATGGTATATATATCTCTGGAGTTATTTGTAATTTCTGTTTATTTTCCTTAGTAGGATTCAGTTGTTGCAGTTGATGAGGGTTTCATGCCTTTAGGCACTGACTTTTTATTTTTATTCTCATTTAGAAAGTTAATGAAACAAAAGATCTATATGGCTTTTCTCATTGTGTTGTGACTGCATTTACATTAATTTGTCTCTAGTAAATTTGAATATTCTATCTAGAGTAATTGGACTAAGCAGACTTCCTGGAGTTGCATTCTGTTTAAAACTTTGGAAGCATGTTTATCAAAGAACGTTTTATTCACTGATTCTCCTTAGAGAAAAGAAAGAATGATGATACAAGCTGAAGGGTTTCGATTTTCGAGAGCCCATTCTCTCCTAACAAGTCGTGAAGTATCCCAAAAACTTATTCCATTTACATCTTACAATCTCTTTCTATTTATTTCCTGTAACAGGCATATAACTAACTTCCAACAGTTTAGTCGCACTTTCATATTCTTTCAACTGTAGCATTTAGTAATTGGAGGTCTAACCCATTCCTTCGTGGCAAACTTGTCCGGTGTTAGATATGCCCAAATAGGAGTTTCATTGGTGGATATTAGAACTTGTGGCCATGTAATTGCAGACAAGTATGTACCCTTCACTGTTAGAAGTGTTCTAAATAGAACCTCCTCGCTGCTAGTATTCAAGATGTTAATTCCCTCGGTTGAGCAACCTTCCGAGGTAACATTGAATGAACCATAACTTTGTTGGATTGCTTAGAGGTTTCAAACTTTGCGGCTTGAGCTTTATTCGCAACAGTATCTGAATGATTGACCAAAGGTATCCAAGCAGAGATCAATTCTCCTTCGCTTATGGCATTGCTGCTGTCCAGAGTTAATCATATAGCAGTCTTTGTCTGTGGCTTCTATCAAAATTGATTTCCACTATCCCTGTGATTGATACTCTATTCTCATTGTAAATGGGTAATGTTGTATGGTTTATCAAGATATTGACTCTGAAATTTGTTACAACTTACCTGGTTCTTTCGGAAACATTTTGAATTTCGATTGCCACTTTCAAAATTTTTATTTGGTAAAAGATTTGGGGCAGGACCCAATATTGCATTCTGACTTCTGAACATGACAAGAAGAATGCAGAAACTAAGTTAAAATTATAAGTAGTGTAAATAGTGGGCTTTTGCCGTTTTCATACTGTTTCTTAGCCATTTGAGAATTCATTTATGGTTGACATTAGTTTCTAATGTTGATTTTATACTTCTGATTCATACGATTTTAGATTAATATCTTTTTGTTCAAGTGAAAGATGATTTGATATAATTGGTTTGGAATTTTCATTTCTGGCTGCTGATGGTATAATTTTGTAATAGCAGATTAAGAGGCGAATACTTTCTGCACAAAGCACCATGAAAGAGTATATTTTGGGATCAAAAAAAGAATCTCAAGAAAACCACTTAGAGAAATTGGACAGCAACAAGGATCACCCATGAATTATTTATAGTCATCTTGTATAGGAACATCATGCTGAGTCAAGGTTGTCATTGAGCTGTTTGAACTGTAGTCTAATGGAACGGTTAATGTATAAAACTGTGTGAATGACTTGTCAATGGCATCAATAATGTTTTCAGCTACCTCCCTCTTCCCTCATCCATCTATATCTCATATTATGTATGCATCTCTATTCTTTCTCTCTTCATTTCCCCCCTTCTTTTAGATGTGAGTTACAAAATTGGAATTGAGAAGGGTTTTTTGTTACATAAAATAAATGTGTTTGTTGGTCAACATGAAAATTCTTTCTTCTAAGACAAGAAATTGATGCTTTCACTAAATGTGATCGAGACTTTTGTTCAAACAAATTATAGATGTTCATATATATTGGAATGCAAGCCACATTGGTTACAGTGGAAAATAAACTTGCAGGAAGCATTTGCATCCTCATATCAAGCTTCTGTAAACATATTTATATTTTAAAATAATTTCACTTTATCATCCAAATAAAATAAAAATGTCTAAACTCAACTTTTGAAACATAATTTAAATCATCAATTTTTAATCTCACTTCTTCCAAAATCTTTTTTTTTTTCAACATTAAATATTTTAAAAATAATTTCTATCAAAATATAAAATAGTCAAATTAATAAAAGATCATTAGCAAAACCCAAACTTATAAATTGACATAATTTATTTATATTAGCATTGGCTAATCTAGAAACTGTTAACTGAAGTGTGTAAATTATTCTTATCATTCTTGGTCTTGAATAAGGATTGATGTTGATTAATAATCTTTGCTACACTTGTAGTATGTAAGCATTAAACTCATTAATAACATGTTTTAAAAGTGGATTCCAGCCATATTTCAACTTCTAAATCATGCTGCAGTTACACTAGTAATAAAAAATCACAGGTTACAACTTGCATGTGAAAACTGAAAATATTTTCTATTTGGACAAGGTCAAACATATGACTCTGCACTTGTTAACTGAAGAAGAAACACAAGATTACAATTGTCGTAGTTTACAACATTTATGGTCACAAGATGCAAATGAACACAACATCAAGTGTCCTAAACCCAATAATCTGCACCTAAGAAAGCAAATCTCTCTTAATATTCCAACACAAGGCTGTGAACAACAGAGCTTTTCACTCTTCACATTTGTTTAACCTTTAAATAAACAAGAAAAAACAGAAAATTTTGTTTAAGTTTGGAATATTCATTTTCAATCAATCAAATCATCATAATTTAACAAAATGAACATCCTAACCGACCCAACAAAAAAGGGGAGGGGGTGTTATCAACACTCATCCAATCATTGTTTTCTTGCACAAGTCTTCAAACACATCATGCAACTTTTTTTTTCCAAGGGGAAGGATCTTTAGGTATCCAAGATGAAGTTTTTATAATCAATGTTGTGAGGGTAGTAGTCATCAAGCAGAACAGAAATTGTCTCTGTACACAAAGTCTTCACTTTTGTTTGGAAGTCGCGTTCCGCTTGGATTCGAGTGTCGTGCCCTCTTTAAGGGCAACTTGGGATTCATTCTCCATTCCGAGTCCTGCAAGGGCGACGGATTGAAGATAAGATGCAATGTGCCACACAGGGGAGATCACTTGTGCTTGCATTGCATCATTCAACGCCTCCTGAGGCATGTCACTAATGAGGTAACACAAACTGCGTCGAGCATAGACTGTTGGAGAGACCATTGTTCCGGCATCAATGAACTGCATATAAAACAATGTAATGTCATTAACTAACCTAACATTAGAAGCCAAATTGAATGTCAAACATCTCATCACCGCAAACAGATTTTTGAAATGGAAGCTAAGAGAATCTGCTTCCATGAAATGTGTTTGGAATGCATGCAGCAACAAAATCACAACCATTAATTTTGTTTCGTAATGTGAGCTGCGTTAAATGAAAAATTATACAAACCGGACACTAAGTAGGATGGATCCACAGGAGATGTGCATCTATTTTAGAAATCTCAATCATTATTCGTGTTTATGAAAACCTCACATCAATTATGTCTGAAGGATATAGCCACTAGTAGCAATTTCATTTTTTTTTTTTTTTGCAAATTTAGGAGTCCAACTTTTTTTTGTTCTGCTATACTCCAACTTTTATTAATGCAAGAAATCTACCTGTGTGTAACACTCAATTGCTTGCCTAAAATCTTTCTGCCGGAAAGCAGCATCCCCCTTTTTCTTGCAATTTAATGTTTCCTGCATCTGATCAGTCCACATCTGGAATGATAACTGCAATATCAGAAAAGACAAGTTAGCATGTTTTCAAGAAAAAAAGTTAAATGATTTCATGGTTTGTGGAAAAAGAAAACCACAAAAGGATACATAATAATTTAATAAATAATCAAAGATTTTATGGAAAACATTAAAAGGCATATAGCAATTCATCAAATTATAATTTAGATAAGGAACCTCATTTGCCACTCCTTCATCATCTTTATAGCCAATGTTTTCCAGAACTTCATGAATGGCAGTCAAGTCCTTTCTTGAGCATGCTTCACCAAGAGGAGATAATGAAGCAAAAGTAGCACTATGTGGGATACCCATTAACACATGTGAAGGAACCTAGAAAGAAATGAGGATCAATGAATTTTGTTAATTGTTAAAACAAAATACTCATGAATTGAACTTCCAAAATTGATTATTGACGACACCATTGTTATCGTCAATATCGTGTGTGAGTATGAAAATACAAAAGCGTGAATATAGGAAATATGCAAATACACCTAATAGTAGAAAGACTAAGATCCAAAGTCCCAGTTCTTGTCTCGCTAATACAAAAAGATAATAAATCAACCTCTGTTTCCTTCTGAAGAGGAGCCAAAGCAGCCACCAATGATTTCGGATTAGGCCGTTCCCGAGGTTCATACTGTAGACATCGAGAAGCCAAGCGCACCAACTCAGTTCCATCATCATCAGAAAATTGTCCTTCCAAACAAGAATCTGTCAGCATCTGGAGATTTCTGTCGCGAATCAAATCAAGTGCCTGCATCACATTTTCTAATAGTTAGATATGTGGATTTACATATAATAGAGTAACATATAATTACATAAATAAAACCAATTGGCTACTAAGGCTATGCTTTAGATGGATGATTTGAGAGGAGAAATGAGAGGAAGGTTTTATGTGAACCTTGCTATTATTTGAGATTTTTCATATAAGGGAAGAAGATTGAGGATAATCATGTAATTCCCAAAACACTTCCTCATATACTTGTGAACATTTAAAAACTTCCCAATTTGGATTAATTTTGAGGATTTTAGCATCGAAACAGGAAAGAAACTTTAGGAATTTCCCAAGCTCTTTTCTTCCCCTTCATTTCTTTTGATTTTTTCCCTGCTTTCCCTCTATTAACGACTTGAACTTTTGCGAGTCGGGCATTGACAAATTTGTTTCATCAAGCAAAAAAAGAAGTCGTTTTCCAGACAGGTTGAAAAATTGGAATCCACCAACCAAGAAAAAAAAGAATGACTTACATGACTTGGAGGGATATGCTTCCCACTAAGAAGGTCAAGCAAAAGAGTGCCAAAGCTATATATTACACTTTCTGGTGTTACTCTCCCTACAAAATGAACAATTTGATATTATAAGAAATCATGTATTTCTCAACTCTTATAAAATTTAAAAGATTGAAAATTTCAAAATGCAAGATAGATTTTCAATTGAACATTACAGAGTAATACATATATGCAAGAAGGACAAACTAACTACGACTGCCATTATATGGCATACCAGTTCTGAGATACTCTGGAGGAGTAAATGCCAAATTTGTACTATAACTTTTCCCGTCCCGGCTATTTTTCATGAGGCCGAAGCTAGAAAGCCTAGGATTACCATCCTGCAAAATAATAACACATTTTATATCAATCTAATCTAATCATTTGGATGTGTATAAAAAAGGGACATGTAAAAATTTACCTCATCGAAAAGAACTCTATATGCATTAAGGTCATGATAGAGAGTACGCCCTTTACTTGTGCAGTACTCTAGAGCTTGTGCAAGGTGTAGAACAACTCTTAGTCTCATTGCCCATTTCATCGGTTGAGTTTCCCCTGATTTAGACATATGACTACATTATTTCACTCACATCATATAAACTCAAGGGTTTAGCATTTAGGGCATCACTTTTTTTTTGGTACATCAGAAAGAAATATAGGGCATCTCTTTAACAACACAAACATGACAATTCAGTAAATAAAACATGACACCGGAAGAGACCGAGTAAAAACATTGCCAAATCTTAAAACTATGATACCAAGATCAGGAATAAAATATGTTGCTTCTGCCTTCCAAAATTAGTTTTCAGAATAAGACTATAACCTAATTCATTCTATTCTGTTTTTTTTTTTTTCTTTTTTTTTTTATCAATATTCTATTCTGTTTATTCTGACTCCTAGAGAGAAAAGAATACTTGCACACCAATTAAAAGTATACAACTGATCTATAAAAACAATGTCTAGAAAAAAGAGGGGTAATTTTACATGAACTAACTACCTTCTTAATGCCATTTGACATTTTCCAAGTGCAGACAGTAACAGACAAACAAATACGGAAAAATGGCCAATGTCATGAAATTTTCAAAAGGAGAAGATTAGAAATTTGGCGATTTCAATATTAATCATTGTCTTAAACCAACAAAGCATAGTATTGACGCCATAACAAAGAAAATAGCAACAAAATGATAAACTATAAATTTTGGACATATGATTAGATGTTCAATAATAAAAGGATAAAAACATATGCATGAAAGGAACTCTTACAATGGAAAAGGTGCTTTGCAAGTGTTTCATTGGGCATATATTCTGCCACGAGCAACCTCTCTTCTCCTTCACAACAACAACCAAGCAGATTTGCCAATCTTTGATTACGAAGCTGACCAACTGATCTTGCTTCCTCCTGCAGTTATGAATGAAAATTGTTTTGATCAACCGAAAGTGAAAACGTGTGATACCAGCTCAACTGGATACAAGTTACTTCACAAAAACAATGAAACTAAACTTATTTAGATACAATGTTAAGCACATTTGCATGATGGGAAGAATACACATGTGAGTCAATTGTAATCTTGAAAAATGATTACAGTGGAAAAGGACTCGAAAAAAACATGAAATGATTTATTTATCACGTATGATCCATTTGCACTACTCAAGATGCATCATGAATACCATTACCATGTGTTTGAGGGCAATGCAAAGTACAAAAATGATGTATTTGTGCAATGCAAGGACAAAAGCAAGAGAACTGAGAGTTCGGAGTGTGGTTAAGGAAAGCATCGGGAGAGTCGGGCAGAACATTTACCAAAAACTGCCGAGCATCAGGCCAAGCATTTCTATTGAACCGCTTAACGGCAATCCTCATTTGATTCTCCAGCTTCCCTTTATAAACAACATTTGGAGCCTTCTCTCCATGTTCAGATACAATATTCTCGACAGCGAAGCCAGAGGTTGCATTCTTAAGTTGCTCGAGTGTAAATTCACGGAATGCAGGCCAGTTACTCGCCTCGTTTCTATCCTCATTCTCTGGAACAAACATCAAAGTAAACATCTATCAGAACTCATTATCATTACACGGAAAAACACGAGGCACTAGAGTATGACTTCACCCACCAGCATCTGGAGTTTCGACAACAGATGCCTTAACTTGTGAATCCACACAACATGGGACGAGACTGGAGCACTGAATTCCCATTTTAGTAATATAAAATCAAACTTGAAGTGACGAAACGAAAAACCCCTCCACTTTCAATGATGCGCCTTATCTGAAAATGACAACCAGTCTACTCAGCTTCACCTGGAATTTATCAATCCTATGCACGGCTACAAGAAATCTTCACGTTCGACTTTAATGACTGGTTACTAAAGCTCATAAATCTGTAATATGACCCAACCAGAATGATCACTGAATCACTTCAAAACCTTTATGTTTTGACCAGGTCAAAGGGTAAACCAACAATAAAAATCTTGATCTCAATACAAACTATGCATCAACATGGTTTTTAATTGTTATCAACTACTAAGCAATTAAAACAGAATAATCTGCAGATTCTGCACTTAATTTTCAGATGCCACGGATCACAAGCATCAGGGACCTTTTCTGAGGAATAAGTATCTGAGAAAAATCAACCATCAATAAAATCAAATCTAAATGAATCTAAAAGTACTTCATTTAAGTAGAAAGGATAATATCAAAACCTTTTTCGTTGGTGATTTCAAGTTCTCACAACCACAACTAATGACATTAACAACAACAACAACCTAAATTAAGATTGCTCTTTAATTTTGATATCATAACTACTATTAGCATCTTAGCATTTAATGCTAAAGTAAATCAAACATGAAGATGTAACTACATTCCTACAACTGCTGTAAAAATTAAAGCACATACACACATATTGTGAAGATTTAACTTCATATGATAGTCTACCTACTAGTAACTTAGCATCTATAATTTTTTTTTTTTCTGTTTCCAGAGTCAACTCAAGTCTTAAAAAAGAAACTAAAATGCTGAGTAAAGCAGAAACTTTTCCAACCTACTCAAAAAGCTACTTCACCTTTAATCTTCTTCTACCCTTCTCCAATGGCAGAGGAAAAAGTGGAACCACCTGAAGCTGAAAAAATGTATCTCTTCCTCTCCTCTTCTTTTTTTTTTCTTCTTTCTTCCTCGATCAAATCAACAGCTTTTTTACAAGATCCACATTTTCGCCCTAAGAACCTGGTTTGCAATCTGCAAAGTTCGAGTCTTTTCCTCGATCCAATCAAAACCCACAATTCTTTTTCTCCTCAGAAAATCTGGATTTTCCAAAATAACCCCCTCACTCAGTTCCAACAGATCAAGTAAAATATTGAAACCCCAGAATAAAATAAATTAGATTTTTATCAACAAAATCAAAATCAATTGAGAAGAAGATAAGAAAGGTGTTGGTTGAGAAACTCAAAGCTGAACTGAAGATCTGTGTGAGAACTGAGAAGCAGAAGAATAAGAAAATGGTGATGAATGATTATGATGGAGCTAAGCATTTGGTTCAATAACATTTTCTTTTGGACTTTTCATTTTTAATAAATAGATATAAATAAATCAATTATTACCGACATGACATGAGTGCATGTCATGAGTGTTATATGTTAACCAATATAATCAAAGATCTGGAATCTGTATGTTATTTAAACAAATTTTTTATTCAAAATTTGTTGGCATAACAGCATAACATATTGGCTTATGAGTTTTTTTTTTGTTCCATTTTTTTCCATTTTCTATATTTCAATTTCAGATATTATTTTTAAATTTTTTATAATTAATTATATGTATAATTGATTTTATTATAATTAATTATGATATAATCAGTTTTATTTAAATATGTTTACTGAAAAGTGATTTTATATATAAATTGTTTGTTTTTGTTTTATGAAAAAAGGGTTTTTTCATAATTGATGTTTGAATTATACAAGGGTTAAGTAAAAAAAAAAAACAGCTTTTCTAAAATGATTCTATGAAATTTGTTTAAACTAAAAAAAAAAAATCTTTATAATGAAACAAATTTACCACATATTGTTAAAAAAAATAAAACAAATTTACCACATATGATATAAATTGATTAAAAAGCTTTTTGTTTTTAATGTAAGATTTTGAAAAAACTTATTTAAACGTCCACTTAATATGATGCATAATTTCAGAATTTTTCTCATAATAAAAAATATTTATTGAAAATAAAATATTAAATAATTATAAATAAAGAAGTTCAATTTTTATTCTTTATTATAGACATAAATATCATTAAGTATATTTATGTCTAATAGATTAAATTTTTACTTTTGTAATTAATAATAGGGTTGCTGAATATTTAAAGAAATATAACATTATTAAATTTTTTATCTTTATAACAAATAAAAATTTTAATGATTCTATAACGTCAATACATTCGACAGAATATGTGTATATATATATATATGATATATGATTTAATATCTGGTGTTATAATTTTCTTTTAAACTTAAAAAAAAAAAAATTCTAATCTAAGTTCCTTGACCTCTTCTAAATTAGACCTTAAAAAAAACTATTAATAAATTAACAAATAGAAAAATGTTATTTATCCACCGCCAAATGTATTGGAGGATCCAAAGAGAAGGTATCAGGTATGGCTACGCTTATAAAGTCAAATATGCTACTAAGTAGCAACCAATCAATATTTTGTCCATGCTCTATGATTAGAGAAGAAATCTAACATTTTACCAAATTGTTAAAAGTAAATTGTTAAAGTAAATCATCCTTGATTTTCTGATGTATCAGACAAAAAAAGTAAATCAACCTTCTTTGATCTTTATTCTTTTTTTTTTTTCTAACGGTAGTCAAACTCTTTTTTTGTTTATATAAAGTAAATCAACTTTTTTTTTTTTGGTAAAAAAAGTAAATCAACTTTGGTAGGAAAGAACTTTAAACTAGGAATGACGTGTAATATCTATTTTTCATTTTCGTTGAATATAAAAGACATATTTATGTTAATAATCATTTTAATATTTATATTCATATTTTTTTGGTAAAAATATTTATATTTATATTCATATTGAGTAAATATTTATATACTTTTAACGCAATCTATTATCCTAATTTCTTAATAAAAATAATAATTCCCTCCGCAAAAAATTATTAGTTGTTGTTTTAACTTAAAATGAGATTAAAAGAGAGCAAAATATAATTTTTTTGTTATGGATCTAACCGGCAAAAGAGGCACGTGCTATGCCCATGTGGGTGGCTCACGCCGTCGGTACCATGTCATGTTCACCACAACATAGGTACTCGACTTAAGGCCTAGGAAGCTCCACCCCACGTGGGGTCAGTTACAAATCCGTACTTATCGCCACAATTCACGGGACATGACAGTGACAGGTTTGACTTTAGTAGCCTAATGAGCTCTATAAATACATGTAACATATCTTCATTTGGTACGCTTTTACTACTTGATATCTGAATTTCCTACACTGTGAGAACTTACTGACTTGATCGTCGGAGTACTTGCAAGTACCACTCACCGTCAGGTGAGTGGCCGGAGGACTCAAACCACCGCACCAGAAGCCAGATTGGAGGTCATGGCTGCCATGCTCAAAGCATGACGGATCAATTTTAAAAAGAGTTAATTATAACTTCATCCTTTTAACTTTGTTTCATGTGCACAATAACTTTAACCCTTTGTTTGGTTTGAAGAGAGAAAATGTAAAGAAAGAAAGTGTAAAGAAAGAAAGTAGAGAGAGGAGAAAAGTGAGAGAAAGATAAAAAAAAATGAGTGTGTTTGGTTTGAGAGAAAATGAAGAGAAAGATGAGAGAAAATAGATGTGAGACTCATGAATAGTAGACATTCACTCTCACAACATCAACTTTGTCTCTATTTTGGAGAGAAAAGTTTTCTGGTAGGACTCAGGCTTGATTTGACATTTCTCCCCTATTTTCTCTCACAAACCAAACGAGAGAAAATTGTGTTTTTTACCCACTTTCTCTCCTCTCGTTTTCTTTCCTTTCATTTTCACTCCAAACAAGCAGAGGGTAAAAGTATGCATTTTTAGCCCTTATATTTTTAGAATGTGCATTTAATACAAAGTCATGTTTAGCGATAATTTTAGTTACGCTAATTTGAAAACCCATCGCTAATTTGGATAAAGTGTACATTCGAAAAGTATTGTAGACCAAAGCACTTTTAAAGTTTTGTTCTAAACTACGCAGAGTCGTCAATATGAGTTATAACTCTTGAGCCTACCTAGTTCACCGTGAGTTAGAGTTGAGTTAAGTTGAGAAAATTCAGGCTCGTTTAAAATCATAACCTATTTAGCCCAATGCATATAACCCATGGATCACACAAGTTTGAGCCGGGGTGAGACAGGTTAGCTCGCGAGTTAGCTTGTGGGTAAGTCCACTTGTTAAGGTTATTCTTTTTAGTTTTTCCATATTAAAAAAAGTAAAGAAATATAAAAACAAAAAATATTTTAAGTCTCAACAAAGTTATTATATTTTTGGTTAAATTAACATTTTGATCTTTATACTTGCACATTAGTCCCTATATAAAAAAATCAATTTAGTCCCTACACGTATTCTCCGTTTTCGCTTTAGCCCACGCCGTTATATTTTCATTGGTCTCATTCGTTAACCTCTCTGAATCTCGTCGCTCCACCACCATCACAACCGTCATTGCAAGCTCACCGACTTTCTACCTTTTGCCCCCGTCACCCCAACTAGCCTTTGCCAGCCGATTTTTGTCCTTCATCATACCTCTACAAATACCTGGCAGCTTGACTCCTCCTCCGCTTGTAAGCCCCTCATCACCACTACTACCGCCACCATTAAAGCCATATTTCACCCTTCCTCCTTCTCATCTTTATGGTAGCTACATTACACCCACCCACGCACGCACACACACGACCCACGCGCACACGCACGCCCATTCACCCGCACACGCATTTATATATATATATATATATATATATATCAGTTTTTTTAACTTGTGCAACATTGTATAGGTTAAGCATCTTAAAGAAGAAGTTATTCACAGGGAAAGACAAAAATTAATTGAATTTTATATTTAACATGTATTTATAACTTGCAATTTTTTTCTATTTTGGGATTCTTAACCTGTGCAATAAGTATATCTTAGTAGGTTATGATTCAGATCAAAGAATAAAGCAATAATGAATAGAATATGAAATTTCAATCTTATATATAGATGAAAAAAAGATCATTACACATCATAGATTGAAATATATGAAGCTTCTTAATAGCATGGACAACATAGCGAATTTAATGGGTCAAGGGTACTGGTGGATTGTGGTGATACCTAGAGAAACTAACTCAAATTTCTTTAACTACTATTTCTTACTCCTAAGATTTTTAACTACATGCATATAAAGTTAATGGGTGAAGGGTTTTGATGGATTATGATGATATCTAGAGAAACTAACTCAAAGTTCCTTAACTCCTATTGTTTACTCCTAAGACTTTTCACTAATCTTTACTCCCCCCCTCCTTTTCCATTAATCAAGAAAGGCAAAGGCCATTCTAAAGGTGACATCAGTCAATTCTGGCTATGAGGGTGATTAGGAGAAGAGTTAGAGCTGGAAGGCTTGGGAGTGTACGTGAAATCAAGGCTTTGGTAGGAAGGGATGGAGGAACTATAACTGAAATATCTAAGAGGCTCTTGAGATGATTTCCTCAAAGGAAAGTTATCTCTTTTCAGATTCCTTGTGTAATTGAATCAAAAGGTTCAGGGTTTTAATAATGCTCTCATGCCTTTGGACTATCTTCTTATGTCCCTCTTTGAGGGCACTCAATATTTTCTCCACCTCTTTAGATATAACTTCACTTCTTTTCACAACATCTCTTCATGTAGCTATTTCCTTCTTGAGTTCCTTTGTATAGGTATCTATGGATGATAGATGCCTTAGAGACTCAAGAGTCATACATGATCTTCATCCTATTACTGCCACCAATATTCAAAATCCTTCTTCTAATGATAACACTCAACAAGATCTCTAATATCTGATAAAATCCCTTTTTTAGCCCAATCTTCAACTACCAATGGTGTTGCAACACACTCAACAATACAACCTACTAATACTCATCCCATGATTATTCAGAGAAAGCATGGCATCCATAAGCCAAAAGTTTTCTCTACTAAGACTGTTCTTGTTCAAAGAGCCAAAATCAATGAAGCCTTAAGCATTTTCCATTGGAAGCATGCTATGAACACTAAGTTTGAAGCGTTGCTGAGCAATAATACATGGACATTAAATCCTCTTCCACCTAGCCGCAACTTGATAGGATGCAGATGGGTTTTTAAGATGAAGACAAATGTTTATTGCACTCTTGACAAGCATAAGGCTCATCTAATTGGTAAGTTGTTTCATAAAAGGGATGGTTTTGATTTCTCTTAGACCTTCAGTCCCATGGTGAAACCAACTACCATTCTGGTTGTTCTTACAATTGCCTTGACAAAAGGATGCAATCTTAGACAACTTGAATGGTGATTTACATGAGGACATCTTCATGCAACAACCTCCTGGCTATGTTCAAGGTGATGGTTCCCTTGTGTGAAAATTTTAGAAAATCCTTATATAGTCTCAAACAGGCCCCTCTTGCCTAGTTTGAAAGACTTCATAAGACTCTTGCCTCAATTGGTTTTCAACCTACAAAGTGAGATTATTCTCTCTTTACACACTCCCACTCTCATCATGCAACTGTTATACTGGTATATGTTGATGATCTTGTTACCTATCATTCTTCTTCAATAGCTATCACCAAACTTGTTCAACACCTATCCTCTAACTTCCTGATTCGTGACCTTGGCTTTTGTCATTGTTTCCTTGGCATCCAAGTCCATAAAACACCAACAACACCTTATCTCTTACACAAACCAAATACATCACTAATTTGCTCAAAAAGACAAACGTGTTTATTGCCAAACACGTTAAAACTCCCATGGTTGCCAACTTAAAACTTCCATGGTTGCTAACTTAAAACTCACATCCTCTTGTGGCTAAGACTTTGACAACCTAACTCTATATCACTCTGTGGTAGGAAGCCTTCAAACTATCATCTGTCCAGAGATAGCTTTTGCTATTAACAAGGTCTACCACTTTATGCCGAACCTAAAAATTGATCATGGGCAAGCTGTGAAACTAATCTTATAGTTTCTTTGTGGCACAACTACCTCTGGTGTTCAACTTACCAAATCCACAAAATTGAAACTTACTGATGCAGATTAGGGTGAAAACATTGAAGACTACAAATCTACAACGGGATACTAGGTTCTAATCCTATCTGTGGGCCTCTAAGATGAAAATCACGGTATCACACTCTAGTGCTTAAGCAGAGTACAACAGTCTTGGTGTCACTGTTGAAATCACATGGCTTAAGACTCTATTCTCTCAATGACACATTCTCCTTTTGTCCACACCATTGATTTACTGTGATAATCTCGATTTTGTGTTATTAGCTGCCAATCCGATCCTACACTCGAAGATAAAGTATTTTGAATTGGATTTATTCTTTGTACATGATAAAGTTCAAAAACACCAACTTAGTGCCCATCATATTCTTGCTATTGAGGAAGCTGCTAGTATCCTTACCAAACCTCTAACATATTCTATTTTTGACTCTTGTACTCACTCATCCATGCGTTTGAAGGGGTCCATAAGTACTTAGAATTAAGTTTTTATCTTTCCCCTTACTATTATATTAGTTAAAGTTTTATCGTTATCCCTCTTTTCTAGGCTCTATCCATTTTTGTAAGTGAGTTTTGCTTCCATATATATAATGTAATCCTCGTAGGTTAAATGTGATTCAATTAATGAATAATAATATAGTTTCCTCTGGTCCACTTTACTCTTTCTCTTATCTTGTCCTTATCTCTCTCCAACATTATGTTCTAAACATATTCAGAAATAAAAGAAACACAATGATCATAGAAAAAAACCACACCCTATATTCTGTTTTTTCTTGTTTTTTTTCATTAATTTACATTTAATATATGCTTTTTTTTCTCAATTGTTTTGATGCCTATCGTGTAGTTTAAATTTCTTTTTTCATTAATTTACACTCAATGTATATGCGGTTGTACTTCTCTATTTTATTGATTTAGAATTTTATATTTTGATTTATATTCTCCACGTGTAGTTTAAATTTCTTCTTATTTTTAAGTAAAAATGAAAAATAAATACATATTTATTAAAAAGGGAAATGAAAAATCTACGGTACATTCTTTTTCTCCATCTTGCATTTCAAGCCAAACGATTGAGAAGCTTTGGGTTTTACAGATTTGAACTGTGAATCATGCTCAATGTGATTGTGATTTTTGAAGTCACGATTGTAGATTAAAAAGAGGAGAGGGAGAGTCATGACAGTCTATGGTGATGGGGTGGCAGTGGTGGCCAGACCGTAGACAGAAAAATAATACAAAATTCTACCGAAAATGATTATGGTGTCAACATGTACATGATCGAAAAACGTAACATAAAGCACCAAATTAACCTACACAAAACTTAAAAGACTAAAATAAAAATTTAACAAAACATAAAAGACCAAATTTATATTTTAGCTTGTCTAACTAAAAAAATAGTGTTAAATAATATTTTATAATCCACGGTTACATAACTACAATTATATTTGGTAAGAGGATAAAATTTCAAGTTCCCACATTTCACATATTATCAAAACTAACTCAATAAACCAAAATAACCATGAAAATAATTGAATCAAAGGCATTCAGTGAATTTTTGTACATAGCATATGATAGACAACATATGTGATATTTGATTCGTAGATACCCTTAAAATATAACATATTTATAGCAAAAATAATTTGAATATGCAACTAATTTCAAGAGTCACAACTTGAATGATTGGGTCACGAACTCAAAGCTTTTATGGATCACGGACATGCAGCTTTTATTGTATAATAAGTTTGTTGGGTCATAAAAAATGAGTGAAGCCAATTCATCATTATTTGGTGCAAAGATAAATTTTGATACAAAAGTCAAATTGTTGACTCAATTATAAACTCACGATTCTGTAAGAGTTTAAAATAGTTCGTCATAATTTACAATAGTCTACCAGAAAAAGAGTTCAAGAGCAATTTAACTCTTTTCATCTATCTAGGCTCGCAAACTTGTAAGATATTTATAGTTGGCTGGAGACTTTGACAACCATGGTTGAAAGTGAATATGTTATGTCTTATGGGGATTAACAATTCATGCTCTCACATTCAGGGTCAAATTCTTTTATCTAAACGTCTTTCTAACATTACCAAAGCATTTCCTTTAATTGTTCAAAAGGAGTCACAAAAGCGAATTGGTAATAAAATCCATTGTTCTTCTGCATCTGATCTTATGGCCTTTGTTGTAAAAGCCACATCAAGGAAGATTCCAAAGATTAACAAGTGAAAGATTTACAAAAAAGATGGACCCACCTACTCAAATTGTGTGATACAAGGACACACCATGGTTAATGTTTTTTAATCCATGATTATCCACCCATCTAGCCATTCAAAAAATACTCCAAACTCGGTAAATCAAGTCACAAAAGTGACTGAAGGTGCTACCACTCTGCTACACCTATCCTCATTGTTGCTCAGTATCAACTGCTGATCTCCTACCTATCCAATCAAATGAACTTTAACTATACCACACGGAGATACTTAAAATGCTTTAGTTTTTGGGCTTATATCTTTTTTTTCCTCTGTAAGCTTGAGATTTTATATTGTTCTAGCCCAATGTCCTTTGTATTTTCCATATATCTAGGTTTAGTTTTCATTTTGCAATAAGATAGATCAATAATATTTTACTTTGTTCCTTTTGTCTTCTGAAGTCCTTTATGGTATCACGCCTTTAGGGTTTTCCTTCCTAGGGTTTTCTCCTCATGGCCGACAAAAAATTGATCCCACTGTTGTTGCCCCTGCCCAAGATCTGGCAAGCCCATACTATCTCCACCCTGGTGATAACACCACCAGCGTGGTTGCTTCACCGATCCTTGAAGGGACACATAACTACCAGATTTGGTCAAGGAACATGTCCAGTGCCTTGATCTGTAAAGAAAAGCTAGGGTTCGTTGATGGCACCCTCCCATAACCCAAACCTACCGCTCCTCTTTGTCAAGCATGGGTTTGATACAATAAAATGGTGATCTGCTCGATAACCAAATGGTTTCCTCGCAGATCGCCCAAAGTATTGCTTACTTTGGCATGGAATTTGAAGTTTGGCAAGACTTGCGCATACAATTCTCCGATGGCGATTATTTTCGCCTAAGTGACCTTCTACAAGAAATCCACTCCATAAAACAAGGTGATCTCAATCTTTCTTCTTATTTTACGAATTTGAGGATCTAGTGGCAGGAATTGGACGCTCTTTGTCCAGTTCTTGTCTATTCGTGTGACATTCCTTGTTGTTGCCCTCTTTCATTTAGTTTTTAGCAATATTATGATAACGAGTACATTATTTTCTACCTCAAGAGCCTTAATGATACCTATGACACCGTCTAGCAGCAAATCCTTTGCATGGATCCCCTCCCTCTGATTACTACGGTTTTTGCCCTAACACAACAATAAGAATGTAAGATAAACCCTAATGGTAAGGTTTCCTCAACTCAATCTTCCTTCACCATTTTTGTTGTGTCTTGGAAACAAGGTTCTTAGAATCTTCAATATCATCGTAAAGGTAAAGGGAAGCAATCGTTTAACCGTGGTTCTTCCTCTAGTAATGGCAAGATTTTCACCTTTTATGAGAAGGAAAACCATAATGTGGAAACTTGCTATTTCAAAAACAGTTTGCCTTCAAATTTTAAATTCAAGAATAAACAAAATTCTTCTGTTAACAATGTTGCTTCTAGTTCCTCTGCTATACCTACACAAAATGCTTGCACACACTCTAATACACCTCTAGATCTTAGTCAAGATGATTATAATATGCTTCTTGATATGATTCAATGCCTTAGGGTTTCACCTTTTGATAATTCTTTGAATCAAGTTAGTTCACACACACCTCACAATGAGAAGCCCTCGGGTAATTCTTTTACTAATAGTTTTTGGATCGTAGATAGCGATGATACTAATTATATTTGCAACAATATGCATTTTTTTTGTTTCTTTTAGGTCCATTAATCCTATACCTATCAACTTACCTAATGGCGTCGTTTTTGTTGCTAAACTTGTCGGCAAAATACGTTTCCTTGATAATTTTTTCTTAATGATGTTTATACATTCCTGATTTTAAGTTGGATATTCTTGTTGTCAATCGCATTGCCTTTTTAAACCTAACTATTAGTTTTAATATGTCTTCATGTTTTATACCGGATACGGAATCCAAAAGGACGATTGGACTGGCTACTCCAGGCTTTATGTTGTTCAAAATCTTGCTTCCCTTATTGCTATTGACTCTATTAATTCTTATATTATTAATCATACCTCTTCAGACTTATTTGATTTGTGGCATTACCGATTGGGTCATGCTTCTAATAATGTCCTTGATGTTGTGTATAAATTTTTTCCTTATGCGAAATTTCAACATAACATTGCATGTGATCATTTTCATTTTGGAAAACAGACTCGGTTACCATTTCCTAATCATAATCATAGAAGTAATACATTGTTTTCTTTAATACACACTGATATTTGGGGGCGTTTAAAAACCAACTGTGTGCATGATTTTAAATATTTTCTAACTACGGTTGAAGATCATTCGCATTTTACTTGGGTGTTCTTTATGAAGTCAAAATCTAAGACTAGACAACTTCTTCAAAATTTTATACCCTATGTTTGGCATGCTTATTAAAACCGTAAGAGTGATAATAGGTTAGAATTCTATATGACCGATTATTATGCTTTTAACGGTATTACAAAGCAGACATCTTGTGTGGAATCCCTTGAACAGAATTCAGTTGTAGAACGAAAGCATAGACACATCAAGAATGATGCTATAATTTTTGTGTTCCATTCTTCTATTCCCCGCTGTTATTGGTCTTATATTATAAATCATGTTGTTTATTTGATTAATTGCTTGCCTAGTCTTGTTCTGCAGCAGCATTCTCTTAATAAAGTCTTAAATGGTATGCCTCTTACTCTCATGGACTTTAAAGTATTTGGGTGCTTGTGCTACGCTATCACAATCACCCAAAAAAGAACCAAGGTTGACCCTTGTACTCAAAAATGTGTTTTATGGGTTTTGAAATGGGGACAAAAGGGTACATTGTTTTCAATCTTCAAACAAATGCTATTAGTATTTTCAGGAATGTGGTCTTTTATGAAAATGTTTTTCCATAAAGGTCGGTGCAACCAAGTAATGTTCTTTAGATCTTTCTATTTCTGCTCATGATTTTTCTGAAACATTTTTAACTGACCCAGCCCTTATGGAACACTCTGTTCCTAAAGTAATCCAGCCTGGTGTACCTGTGTCTAAAACATCTTAACTTTCTATTCCCCCTCCCCTACGTATTGTTCTTACTACTCCATTTGATAACAATAATATTATTTTTGAAACTGTCATGTATAAGCTTGAAAATGAATCACAATTCACTTGAAAATACTTGACACCTCTTTCTCGCCTCTTTGCTATCTGTTTTTATATAGGAAAAAATACACCTACATGGGTTCGATTTAGGGGGTTGCTACTTAAAACTACATTCCCTAGCCACCAAACCTATCTACTTTACAGATCTGGTCACTCTCCTCTTCTCTCTTCTCCAATGCATTTCTCTTCTTCCCACAAACTCATCTCTCCCTCTCCCCCTCTCTATTCACCTTGGTCCACCATCCCTCCTTTCCTTTTGCTTTTTCTTTCTCATTACCTTCTCTTAATTAATAATAATAATAACATTAATCTTCACAATGAAGAGATGGATATGATCACAAAATTTTAATTGTACTTTTTCTCTTTTTGTTTTGCTATATTATTTCATATAAACCATAAGCAATAAGATTTTGTGAAGTGAAAGAGGTTTAAGTATTTGGGAAATAGGATGAAAATAGATGGAAGATCGGCTAACTCATTATGATTGACAAAGATAATTAAAGAGGGTTTGAATTCTACAAAGAATAAAAAAGTGTTCTAGTATTTTTAGTTTTGCCTTTATACACGGTAAATACTTTTGTTTTAGTCTTTATACATGATACATGACAAAAAAAATTTGTTTTATACTACTTGCACATTGGATGAACATGAGAACACACATCAACTATATTTTTTGGGTGGGTAGGATTAGCACCATCTTTATTGGGAGTGACACTATCCTTTTTAGTATATAAATTTATGATTCTTATATATAAAAAGAATTGTGCCACTTCCAATAGAGATGGTGCTAATCTCATCCTCCTATTTTTTGCCATGTAGGATGGCTTTTTGCTACATGGGACATGAACCTATTGTTTTTTAACAAAAATAAATGTAAAAAGTAATTGTTAACATGTATAGGGACTAAAACTAAATATTTTTAGTGTAGTAACCTAAAGGAAAATGAGTATCATATTTAAGAACCAAATTGTCAATTTAAGCATTTTCTATATGTCTCATTCTTTTGGGCAACTTTTGCTTAAGGCTCAAGTATGTCTCTTATTTTTGGACTACCATTTCTATAAAGCTCTAGTATGATTACTTAGGTTATCTTCTTCTAAGCCCATTGTTTGCTTCACAATGACAAAAGTAACTTATACTTAGGGCTAGGGATGACAACAAAGTAAGAGTGAGTACTAGCCAATTTTATTAAAATAATAGTTAAAATTTACATTTTTTAAATAAAATTTTGATTAAAGATTATATAACTATCAACATATATAAAACTAAAATGCAGTTATATTATTTAAATAAAATTTTGATTAAAGTTATATAACTATAAACATAACAGTAAAATATAATTGTATTATTTAAATGAGATTTATTCGTATCAGATTTATAAAAAATTTTCATGACGGGTTTTACCTTTTGTGATGTTTCATGATTTTTCACTTGAATTGTAGAGTAATATGATCTTATTTTTTATGACTAAATTTGTATTTTAATCCCACTATTTTACCTCAACTTTTAATTTGATCATTAAAACTTTTTTTTTCTTCGTATCCAAAAAAAAGTGTAAGTATCCAAAAAATATCTCCGCATTAGTTAACAAAAAAGCCCAAAAATATTTTGTTTAAGGCTTGTCTTTTTCTTTCTCACCTCCAAGCAACTATTTTAATTTGGACTTTTTTCTTAACCATCTAATGAAAAATAAATAAAAGACCAAATTAAAATTTAATATAAAATTTAAGAACTGTTACCAAAAAAATATAAAATTTAAGGACCAAAAATATCACCTAGTCTTTTTTTTTTTCCTTCTTTACTTATCTTTTCAAGCAAAACTTAAAGAAATACTTTGCCATGTGCATCATGATTTGTATCCCATGTAAGGAGTCAAAGCCTCAAAAGGTATCCTTTGCACACAATGATGGACGCAGAGATTCACACCACTTTATTTGAGAAATGTATAATTCATTTTTGGATAGCAGCGTCCGGAAAAATAAAAATAAGGGTGATTTACTTTTCATTTTCACTATTTTATAAATTTCAGACGCTACTATCCAAAAAAAAGAGATATCGTTTTTAAATAAGGTGGTGCTAATCTCAATGACCCACAATGATGTTTACCAGAGAAATTGTTATATAGCTGTCTTGCTTTAGGGAAAACACAAAATGAAAATGATTGTGCGTTTAACAATTCCAACAGAATTTCTCATGTTCAATTGTTTCCAACGGTGGGATTCTCATTGTGCTCTTAACAATTCCAACTATGCTATTACAATTGTTGTGCTTTTGCATACTGTATTACAACCACACAATACAAGGATGCCAAGTTTTATTTTTTAATTGTACAAAAACACTTAACAACTAATATTTGAAAAAAAAAAAAGTAACAATGACAACCACCTGCATACTTGATTTTTATTTTAATAATAATTTTTGTTTCATTTCTTTTTTTTTTCTTATATTATTATTTTATCTCTAAAGTTTTTATTTCATCTTTCACTTTTATTTCTTTCTTTATACCAAACTAAAAGTCTCAGTCCTTGCTACTAGAGCAAATAATTCTGTATTTGAAATTATTTCTTTTTACTTTTTTGGAAAAAACTGAAATTGGACATCTGGTTCGTCTTTTTTGAAGAACAATTGCAGTTTTCTTGGCATTTGAAATCTCTTAACCATTCTTTTGAAATGTCTTTCAAGATCTTTAATCTTTAAATTAAAGAATAACATTTTATTTCAAAGAATTCTTGTCTTGTATGCCTGTCAATTAGATGAGAATCGCCAATGAACTCTTGGTTTATAACACTCAAGACAACAATTGTATTGCCAAGGCTATGAAGTTGATCTTGTTTAACAATGCCAACATTTTGATACCATTCTTTTTTAGGGTATTAGTAAGTCTGCAGCAAAATTCTTTAATAATCTTGTAAGGGTCTAAATTCTAATTGAAATTGGTGTCTAGCCAAGCTGCAAAATCAAGTAGTCTTTTTCTCCATTTTTTTTTGGAGGAATGTCATCTCTTGTGAATTAGGAATCACAATTGATTTTAGATTTTCCTGCATTCTTTGGAGATGGAGGACCTTCATCAACAGGCAACTCATAAAATGATTCAACATAGAACTAGCAGTGTTTATCATCAACGTTTTGTGATGTTGGTAAACTCATTTTCAAAGTCTTCTATACAACTTTCAACTTCTTTAAATCTTGTCTCATGTGGTAGCTCCCATGGGACAAATACATGATGAATATCTTGAAATCATGTCACTTAACCAAAAAAAATTCATATCAAAATTCAAAGCATAAACATAAACATGTGAGTTAGATGTAAAAAGATGAAAAATAAAACAAGCTTAAAAATACTTTAAAAAAATATAACTCTTAGAAAATGACTTTTTTTTCTTTGGAATCTTGACTTAAATTCTCATTGGATATCTGTAGTAACTAGATCGCGTCGAGCTACTCCAAATTAATACTTTCTTCGGTTCTAAATATAAGCAAAAATAACTAAAACACACCTATTAAAAAAAATGGTTAACATCATTTAATTTTTTTAGTTTTATAGAAAGTTAATTCTCTTAACTAATAACATTATGTTTTGAACCACTAACAACTAATAGCATTATCTCTTATCACTTAAAAGAGTAAAAGTGATTGTGCTTTGCTTGTATTTAGAACCAAGTAATTTTTGCTTATATTTAAAACCTGAGGCAGTAATTTATAAGCTCAAATCTCGTGAGTATAACCAAAGTTATAACAATTTATATTTTTTTTTTAAAAAAAAAGTGATTACACTTTAAAGTTCAATATCAACTTACACATTTTTTAATATTATTTAAAATAATAATATTTTTTATAATACTAATATTTCTTAATAATATTTTCAATTAATAAAATACTTTTATCATCAAATAATTTTAAAAATATCTTAAATAATAATTTGTTTTAAACAAAAAATCCAAGTGTTGTCACATGATAGCATGTTATGACCTAGGTAGAAGAGTAACATGACTCAAAAACCACATTAAACTTTCAATTTTATTCAATGCAAAACTTCTAACACAATATCTGTATTTTTCTTCTTTTATTTTGAAAAAAAAAGTGTTGCCACGTAACAACACCCAATGTTTTTATATATTAAAAAAAATACACCTGATGTTTTTATTTTTAAATTTAAATAGTATTTGAACACAATTTAACAAATAAGTTTTAAGAACTCCAATGATAAATAGTTTTAGACAAAATTACACTTTTCATCTTTTATTTTTAGGGGTTGATTTATTTCAGTTCTCTATTTTTTTTTATTCAAATTAGTTCTCTAACTTGCTAACGCGACCTAAATTCATCTTTCTGTTAGTTTTCCGTTAAAAAACTAATGAAAAATGTTAACACCGTTAATATAGGCCATGTGTCACAATCTAATTGGTTCATTGATAAATAATTATAATACTATAAATTTATTATATTTAAAAAATAAAAAATAGATTTTTTTTTAAAAAAAATAAAAAACCTGATTCTTTCTTCTTCCTCCCCAACTCTTCCACCTCCATCCTTAACCCCTTTCACTCTATCGCCACCCACCAATCTATCGCCAGCAGCCCCAATCTCACAAAGACTTCGTGGGTGTGTGAATTTTGCTTGCGCCTAACCACTGTGAGATGAGAGAGAGGGATCTGATGGAGGATTGAGAGGTTACTTTGTCTTGTTGTAAAAGGAGAGATAGTGTGTGTGTGAGGTAGATAGAGAAAGAGAGCATTTGTTGTTGGGTATGAGTGTTGGTTTGAGTAAATTGAAATGTAGAATATATTAATTTTGGAATTTGAAATGAGAAAGAAAAAGAGGAGAAGGCCAAAATTATTTACATGACTTGGGCAAAGGATGGGGAAACAGCTTTGCTACCAAGTCAGATAAGGAAAGGTGCATGTTGTACCATACAAACATCAGTTGAGTATTTTTTTTAATTAATTTCTATTTGATTGGAGCTGCCGGCGATGGGTGGGTGAGTTGCGGAGGTCGCCGGCGATGGGTGGGTGGGTGGCAGAGGTCGCCGGCGATGGATGGGTGGGTGGCAGAGGACGCCGGCAAAGGGTTGAAGATGAAGATGGAGGATTTGGGGAAGAAGAAGGAATATGGAGTTTTTTTTTTTTTAAATAAAAATCTTTTTTAAAATTTTTAAATATAATTAAATTTATAGTATTATAATTACTTATTAATGGAGTAATCAGAACTGCGACAAGTGGCATATATAAAGGCGTTAACATTTTTACGTTAGTAAGTTAGAGGACTTATTTGAATAAAAAAAAGATAAAGGATCGAAATAAATTAATCCTTAAAGATAGAAGACGAAAAGTGTAATTTTACCATAATTTTAATATAAACATTCTTTTTTAAAAAAAATTGTCCAATAATATACAGAACAAACGCTAATAAGGGAAAGCATTATAAAGACAATAAAATACGAGGACTAGGTGTAAATAATTGAGATTTCTAGGGTTAGGGTTCAGTGAAATTCGTTCACCTATACCTACATCTAATTCCCCAAAGTCCCTGTGTGTGAATTGTGATTGAGCATCCGAGGAAAAATGTCGAAGAAGAACAACCTCGCTAAGAGAAAGAAGCAGCACGAATTCGATCTCCGAAGTACTCTCATTTTCTATTTCGCGCTCATTTAAACTCGCGCTTCAATATTCATGTTCTGTTTTCATTCATGGTTGTGGTGATTTCTTTCAGGAGAGAAGCAAGACAAGGAAAAGCAACAAAAGAAGCTACAGGCGAAGAAAAACAAGATGAAAGTGAGGCTTCGCTTCTTATTTTCTGAATTTGATGCTTTACTGAGATTATTGTTTATTCACTTTTAAAAAAGATAGAAATATGTGATTTTAGGTTTCTTATGTCTGTTTTGGATTTAATTTTTTCGAGTAAAAAGTTGTTAACTCGTTTATATGAATTTTTTGTTTGCTGAGATAGTGTGTCCAAACCAACACTCGAATTCAGACTTTTTTCCCTTAACATTCATCATAATTATTGAAAGCTGAAGTTAGTTAAGCAGATATTGTTAAGTATATGTTGTGTGCAATATAAAATGAAATCTGAATTTTAGATTTGAACCTTGGAATGGAAATAAAACAAAAGTATCAAGGTTGAATTGTTCCTTTTTGTGTGTGTTTGATTGTTATAAAGATTAATGGTTTAATGGTTTTGTTTCTGTTGTGCAAATGTGCTAATGTATTTAGGTTGATGGTAATGACAAGAAAAAGAAAGGTGGATTTCAGGTGGGGAAGAGAAAAGTGAAGACCAAGTTGACAGCACTTGCTAAAGCTAAAGCTGCTCAGGCAATGGAGCTTGACAACTGAGGTTTGTACGACTTCGTGTAGTTTTAGGCAATACATTCGGATTTATAGATGACAGAGTTGTATTGAAGTTCAATATCCTTTTTCTGTTCAGCTATATCACTATGAGGGTGTGAGCTGTAATTTAGGTTACCAAGAGGAGTTGTCTTTCAATTTTGTCTCTAATCAACTGTCTGCCTTTACTTTTACACCTTGTAATTGATTTATATAATTTAATACTTCTGTCTTCAATTTTCATGCTTGATGCATTTACATTTGTCTATCATGAGTTATTTGTGTGTGAAAAGAGTTTAGCAATCTGTGATCATAACGAGGTACATAATTTCTGTGAGCATTGAATGTGTGGTTCATTGTTAGAAGAAATTGTAAGGTGTAATCGATGTTATGCAAGTCTGAACCCTGAGCATTGTTCATGCAGTAACATTTGGGTATTTGCCTTGATTTGTATTTGTTAAGAATGGTAATGTGATTATTTTCAACATAAAGCTGCTTTAATTCTTAGCTTTTAAGGGATAAGAATCGAGAGTTGTGAGCACTACAGTGCTTGAATATATGTCTTAAAGTTTAACATTCATAAGGGTAAAGTTACTGTCGAGTCAACATACAACTATCAAATTTGTTTATGCTGGATTCAGCTGGGTTTGATTATGATCTTTACACGTGAAAGACAGAGTTATCCATATAAGTGAAATTTACTGGTAAAAGGATAACCTATTCTTGCAATGAAATTAGTCCTTTCTTGGGATGTCTATTTTGACGATTGACTCTATGTGTGCCAAAGCAATTGGCTTAGATATGGATGTTTGATGGAATAGGTGGTTTATGCATGTAGTCATATAGACATCATCAGAAAGCATTCATGTTCTGAGTTGCTCAGTTGAGCAATTCCTTTTTGGGTTTTGGAGAAAAATAATATCCATATCTAGTAATCAGAACATCAGTAGGTTTTAAATTTTCACATATAAGTCTTCAGATGGTTATTTGGTAAACAGATTCGTGTATTATTAGGCAAAATTCGTGCGCGAATGTTCGTAGAACTTAGTAATAGTTAAGTTTGTTTTTGTCAAAGCAGATACCGGTAAAACTAGATGCATATACAAATCAGAACTCATGGAGTGAGAGTCTTCACTCTTCACAAGTACTATTAACAATTTGGCCACCACGTGAATTATGTTGCCTCTTTATGCCATTAAGGCTTTGGTAAGCATAGATATTTTTTTCTGTCTGGTTGATGAACTGCAAATTGCATAATTTTCTTGTTTCAGAAATGCTCAATGAAGCTGTAGATTGCATAATAAGAAAAGAATGGAATCCTAATCCCCTTTGTGTCTTTGTTTGTCGTTGTACCTTTATTATTAAACTAATTTTGATATTAGTTTTTTTGTCTAGTGATATTAGCTTCAACAGTTAACAATATAATTGTGGGAGGTCTTGCAGAAATCTCGATACTTTTTTCTTAAAGTTTTATTTTTTGGGTCAACTAGAAGTTGAACAACATTAGCTTGGTGCTTTTTGTCTTGTACTGTGCCTAGTAATTTCATCATACATGTGACGTAGAACGGTAGTCACTATTTGCAACACGGAGGATGCGATTAGCATCATCTTTATTGGGAGTGACACCATCCTTTTTATACGTAAGAATCATAAATTTATATACTAAAAAGGATGGTGCCACTCCCAATAGGGATGATGCTAATCCCATCCACCTTGCAACCCCCATCTTTGCTGATTACACCACCGTTGTTTTGGTAATATCTTAGAATTAAATTCCGAAATAAATGGGTTAGTTAAAATTTGGCACATGTACTCTGTCTTGTCTCGTGTGATTTAGTTTTAAAAAAATTTAATTGTGTTTTGCTTCCTGTACTTTAATGTGTACTTTATTATAAAGTTACATTTTGGGCGGTTTTAATTTGGATAAAAAATTATCGCTTATTTGAATAAATAAAAAATGTTGTTAAATAGGATTTTTGCAATAAAGTGCATATTCGAAAAGTTTAAGGGGTCAAAATGCTTATTTAAAAGCTTTTTTTTAATCAAATTGCATTAGACGAAATAATGGGGGCAAATTATAATTAACCCTTTATTTTATTTTATTGACAGGAGTTATCTTGAAATAAATTACTTTATAAAATCACCTCCCAATTTGTTTTTTCAAGATACAAATCATTTATTTTCGGCGAATGTTGGTGCTTTGGATCCTTACTTGTCAGGTTTGGAGTTTAATGTTTCACTATGTTAAATTTATTCCTTATTAGAGGATTGTGCATTAGAAAAAGGTGGGGCAAATAGCAATTACCATGCACAAATGATTGAGGGTAGATAGATTAGCACCATCTTTATTGGGAGTAGTATCATTCTTTTTAATATAAAGATTTATGATACTTATATATAAAAGGATAGTGGGATTTCTAAAATTGGGTGGTCTCAATCCCTTCCACCATGATTGAGCCGAAAGCCGTGGAAGCATCATTGATGAACGGTCGCCACCCTAGCCTCCCCATTCATTTTTTTATCAGAAAAATACTATAATATATCTTTCTCTTAAAGATAATTCTCAAAAATTATTTTTCGAAATTATTTGGATAATGTAATCCAAAATCTTTCAGAAGGTGTGATTTAAAATATTTTAGATAACTTTATCCGAATTTGTATGAGACGCAAAAAAAAAAAAAACAAAAATAAAACAAAAAAGAAAGAGAGAATCTCACCAAAGATTGACTATAGAATTGGAATCAACTATCTAGAATGAGTTTTGGTGCAATAATAGATAAATATAGAGTAGACAAAAACAATATAAGGAGTGGTGTATGATTCAAACTTTAAAAATGTTTTTTTAGTATGAAAATTGGTTATGTTGTAGAGAAAAGTATTGAGTTGTAAATGATGGGTGAAGTTAATTTAAGTATGAAAATTGGTTAGGTTGTTAAGAAATATAGTTAAATTGATGAAGATTGTCAATTTGTAGAGAAATAATGAGAAAGTGGGAGAAATAATGAGAAAGTGTGATAAATGATGAAAAGAGTGACATTTGGCTCATTTTAATGAAGATCTTGTTTATCCTGGATAATGCATTCCGGATTTGTTTCGAACACTATGTTCTGAATTGTTTCTTGACAATGTGCTTCGAAATTGTTACAAGCCTCATTTTTTGAGAAGGTAAAAAAAATGTCATTTTTAAACTATAAAAAAAATATGGATGTGGCGCCACTCCAAATAGTCATAAAAAAAAATTGGAAATCTCATCTTCCCTTTATATATAAAAATCATAAATCTATATATTAAAAAGAATGGTGTCACTTCCAATAAGGATGGTGTTAATCTCATTCACCTCCAAATAGGTGTGGCACAAATAACACTCACCTTGATGAACTGACCTATGAAGTCCTAATAGAAAACCCAACTCAAAAAAAAAAAAAAAGAAAAAAACAAGCTATTCTTTAACTTTATAAAACAACATTAATTTTAGTTCTTTTAAGTTTTAACTATTAAATATAGCATTGAAATTTCTTTTAAAAAAAGTGATAATGGGTATTAACCGTGTTATCGAGTTGACCACCAATTCTAAGTGAATATAGGCACCAAATGCACTTATTTACGATGGACGGAGGAAAAATAATAAATGAGTGAAATTCATTGATAACCATATAGTTTCTTTTATTTTCTTTAAAAGAAAATGAAAAGTAAATTTATTTTAAAAAAAATCAATCTTTTCCCTCTTTTTATTTTCCTTTCTCTCATTTTATTTATTATTTATTTTCTTTTCATCCCATTTTTTCTATTCCAAACACTAGCTTAGTAAAAGTTTTGTCCTTACACATATCTATATTGGAATTGAAGTGTTTTTGTAGTGTTGAATGAGATTCAAAATTCAAATTGCAGACAAAGTCTCTAGACAAACTCATATGTTTTGTCAAACGCATGGTGATTGTGACATGGATAAGTGTTGTTGACATGTTACTCCCTCCTACATTGTATTCACCTGCCTCTCATTATAAATACGACAATAAAGTACTTATATGGGGTCACCAGTCCCTTAAAAATTGAAAATAAAAATCAACCTTGCTTTTTGGGTTTCTTATATAAATTTTAAGAAATGAAATAATAACAATGATAATTTTATAATTGTTTATGAAAATAAGATGAAAATACAAACTAAATAGATTGATCATCTTTCATTCTAATATTTAGTACTGGTTAAATAATGGAAAAAAATTTTAAAAAAATATTTTATTTTGGTAAGTAGAAAATAATAAACTTACAATTCTTCTATTTCCAGTTTTCTAATCAGATTATTGCCTTTCCATTTGATTTCATTTAAATTTTTAATAGAAAATGATAAATTCCTTTGCGAATTTTTAATAGGAAATGATAAATTCCTTTGCGAATTTTTTTTTTCAACGATTACACGTGGACCTATTCCTGAACCCTAAACACACACCTATCTTAAACTAAATCATCTCCGTCAAAGTTTGATCTTGGACCTCCAACTCCTCAGCTTTAAAGAATTGGTAGTTAATACATGACTATATGAGCTAGTGCTATATCTTCCTAAAACATCCTCCTAAATATCCTCCTAATTATTAAGTGGGGAATGTATTTTATAGTTTCAAGATAAAGGCATTTAATTTTCTCCTTCAATACATACTTTAAAAAGAATTAGAAAGATATTTAGGAGGATAAATCATTATTCATGAGCTAGTACCTCCATACTCATATATAAGAAAAAATTAAATAATTTACACGTATTAATAAAATTAGTTTGTTGCATTAAATTTTCTTAGTTTCAGTTTTATGTGAAAGATAAACTCCAATTATTAAAATGACCTCTATCATATTTATTGTAAGGTAGGAGTAATAATATTAAATGAAGAATAGATTAAGAATAATAGCATTAAATATGAAAAAAATAATTAAAACTTATTTATATTTTTGACCAAAAAATAAAATATTTTTTTTTGTTTATATTTGAGTCCAAAGATAATATTGTTTTTCTATCTTTTAATTTTGGTTCAACTGTTCCTCTATTTTTATTTTTATTTTCATTTTTATCCTTGATCTCCTTGCTTTAATTCATGTTTACCCTGTCTACCAATAAGCTATTACAAACTAATGGAACTATCTTACATGACACTTTAACTGAAACTATGTGTTAAAATATAAGTAGTCCATTAATAAAATAATAATATAAATAAAATATATCTTTAATAAAAATTTTTTTTTTTATTTTAAAAAACAAAAAACCTTTATTTTCTTCTTCCCCAATACCTACTCCCTAACCTCACCTCACCACCACCCACTCCTGTTTCACAAAAAAAATTAAACCATAGCCTAAACTGATTAATCAAATTAACTTTAACAATTCCTAAATTCATCGTTCAATAGTTTTTTGTTACATTTGAGGGGTTTATTAGATATTTGAAGCCTTCATTCATCAAGAATTAGAAACTTGAGGCTCATCCAGTTTCAGGGATTGTGAAGGGTTAGTGAGGAAGAAGATTTTTTTTAATAGCAACTCTAGTTGGTGGTTTAAATGGTTTTAATATTGAAAGTGTAGAAAAAAGACATATAAATTGTAGAAAGGAGTGAAAATGCTTTAAAAAATTAAGAAATGAATAATAAAAGAAGAAGAAAAGGCAAAAACATATTAGATAATAAATAATTTAAAACTTTTTGATAAAAAATATTATTTCACAAAATCATAGGTACATTTTATAAGAGACAATTTTATTTAAGTCGAGTAGAAAACGGCATAGGTGACATGAGTATTTAAGAAAGTTGCTTACCAAAAAATCAAACCTATAATCAGTGTGTAAGTTAGAACAATTCTATACTAATTAATTGACGTGCTAGATAAATTACACAAATTATTTTATTTGGACTTAATTATATAAAATGTTAACCAAATATCTTTTAAATAATTTAGGTTAACAATAATACTAAATAAAAAAAGTTACTTAACAATTTAATCTCTATACATGTCACTCTTTTTTTATTTTTGTCTCTACACATAGCATGATACCAATATTATTGTCTAAGTTTCTACTATTTGATCTTAGTTCTATACTTGACAATATCTTTCATTTTAGTCCCTTAGAAACAATGAATATTTAGTTACATGTCTTTATATATTTTGCAACATTTAGAGACAAAAATGAAAAATATGGTCAAATTTAAGTATCAAAATAAAAAATATTGTTAAATATAGGGTCCAAAATTAAATAATCGAAACTAAAACTTAAATATTGATACATGTAGAAAACAATACAAAAAACTTTTAAAGTGTAAGAACCATAACAAAAATAATGACGAGTAATGAGCCCTTATAAAATGCATATGTCTCAAGCAATTGTCTATTTGGCTTAAAGTATACATTAAGGGATGCTACTTTTGCTTCCACAAGATGTTTCTTTCGATGTTATATGTTTTTATAGATTCTTAAAATTCGATCAAATATTTTTAATGAATTTTAAGAATCCTTAGTTAAAAAGTGTGATACTCTCAAAAATATATGTGGTGGTAAAATTAACAGTTTCCATGAAGTTAATTGGGGCTGAATTGGGCTGATGAGCTTCCATTTCAGTGGACCCAAAATCAATTTTTCATGTTGACTTGAATTTGACCAAAAATTGACAAAATAAATTGACCAAAAAACCTCATTGATTTTGTTATGAAATAAAAAATCCATTAGCTGAACTATTCTCTCTTCCTAGTTGTTTTTCCCTCCATCATTTCTCTTTTGATGTCTTTAATTATGGAAAGTGCAATGGAAATTATATCGTCATATATCATAATAGGTGAATTGAAATGAAACATTCTTCATATATATAAAAAAAATGAATTTCTTAATATAGTTACTTCATAATTTTATCCTAATTATTAGTGTAATGATAGCATATACTAAAGCTAGCTAGGATTATAATTGTATTGTCATAAATGGAGTGGTTGCTCATCCTTTAAAAGATTGGAGGATTGTTTAAGTTACTGATTAAGTTCCTAATTAATAACAAACAACAATTAGCATTTCTTTGTCAACAAAATACTCATATTTTTTTAGAACTTTTTTTATTTCTTTATTGTGCATCAAAAGATACCACTTATTCTTCTCAACAGAAAGAGGTTGAAGGTTGCTTCATCAACCAACATAATATTTGATCTTTCAATTTCTACCTCTTCCTTTTCTTTCTCTATATATTCTTTCCCCCCTATTCAAATTCGATAAATTCTAAAAGGGATATGTTAAAAAAAAAAACATTATTAGTTTCTTTTGTTCAACAAAAATATTATTAGGTTATATGATTGTATAATTGGGGTTATTACACTACAATAAGGGTGTTCATATATTAGGTTGGTTTGAGTTTGAGGTAAAAGAAATCCAAACTACTCTCTCCGGTCTTATTTATAAGACGTTTTCAATCGAATTACACAGACCAAGACCAAGAAAAGTAGTTGTGTTTAGTTAATTTTATTGATTTTCTTAAAAAGTGTATAAAATACCATTTTTATCCTTCATTGAATAATGTGTTAGCCAATTAAAATTAAGGAGTTAAAATAGTCAATGCATTTAATAGGGGTAAAAAAGAAAAGAAGCAATAAATGCAACATAGAAACTATAAAATGTCTTATAAAAAGGACCATGACAATCTTCTAGATGGTGTCTTATAAATAGGACCAAAGGGAGTAATTAAAAAGAATTGGTTTGGTTTGAGTTTGTATAATTTTTCTTCAAACTTGAATGTTTGGTTCAAGTAATCGGATAACATAGTAAACAAATTTAGAACTTTTCTTATTCATTTAAGGGGTGTAAATGGTTATGGGTTTAGGATTAAGGGTTCGTTTGGATTATTGGGTCGGTTTAGATTTAGGGGCTTTAAAAATAAAGGTGTATATGTTTTGAACAAGACAGATCTAAAATGAATTTTTGCAAAAGTTCAAGATCAAAATCATATTTGACCCTTATATTTTTAGTAATATTAGTGATTGAGTGTCAATGATATAACTAATCTCTATGGTAGTATTTGAAAAACATAGAACAAGACAAAATAAAACATTAGACTCTTGCTCCATATTTGGTGCTCCTAAGCAAGAAAATTTAATCTGACATTGAATATAATCTAATGAACATGAAACTTTGGTTTTATAGAAAAGGATAAAACTAAAGACAGAGAACATAACATTTTGTCTATTGACAAAATTATCATATGTGTGTGGATAGCTTTCCTCTACTGTGGACACTAATGAATAATCCCAAATATGTGAAACAAAGCTTCCGAACCATACAAGCAAGAAAGGTAGATGCAGCTGCCATAAATCTCTCTTCCATATTCATCTCGCTGGGACATCTCTTCGCAAAGTTTACTTTTAACCACGAAACCATCTCAAAGCTACATAGAATAGTCTTCCATGCCTAAAGGTTCTTCTTCATAGCATCTACCACGAGAATTATCAAGACAATGTCAAATGGGGTAAGGGTGTGTTGTACTGTTGGATTCTAACGCCATTTACACCTATGTATATGTAATTTTATTTTAGGTTATTGAATGTTATGATGTTTATGATGTACATATATTTGTGTCTTGATTACATAATGGAATGTCAAAGATAAGTCATGAAACAATGCTAATAATCAATGATACTCATGTTAAAGAAATTGGAGAGCCATAAGGCGATCCTACATGTCATGTTCTCCCATCATTGGCCCAAGAGGCTTAAGTCATGTGGTCCATTGAGTAAGTGGGTTGACCAAAGAGAAAGAAAAAAGTAGGTAGATCAGAGACCAATATGGTAGAACGTAACTGCATGGTCGGGTGAGCTCGTCACTCAGAGTGTGTTACTGCCACATCCAAAAATCAAAATCAGAATGGCCAATCTGAATAAATAAGATTAGAATCATAAAAGCTTGAACATTTTTATGTTTAGTCATATGGTCGATCAATGCCTTCATTTTAGAAGATGGATATCAATCTTACGATGGTTCCCTAAGTGTTAACCATAAAGTCTAATCAATGTCTTCCTTGTCGAAAAGATAGTCATCTAGTTTATGGCACTTGGGGGAACAATTTCAGAATTAGATGATGATATGCTTAATGTTTTTAGTTTGTCATATTATGATGTATGTATGATTTCATAATTGTTAGGATTAAGGTTGAATGGGGGATTTTCCAATTCGTATTAGCTGGAATACTGTTAAAATATTTTCAAACCGGGAGTATACTGAGTTATATGTTGTGCATATAACTCAACAGTTACAGTATTTCAAATATTTATATATTCAAAGAGTCAGCACTGTGAATGAAGAAACCTCAAGATTTCTTAGGTACAACTATAGTTAGAATCTTAATTAGATTCTAATGTATAGTGCACCTAAGTTTATTGTTCAGTTAGGTAGTAATTCATATTAATTTGTAATTAATTATGTAGATAAGTAGAATTTTTGTACTCTAATTTTTTAAAAACAAAAGTGTACATGTTTTAAAAATAGAGGGTGTTACAATTGATACATAACCTAGACTGCACACATGAATAAAAATACTAACTATTGGCATCACCTTCCTGTCCCATGTCACCCGAATTTTGAGCAATCAAGGATTCCTTCTAACTCAAAAAAGTTACCGTAATGCAATGTCAAATTCTCTCCTTTCATGCGGTTCTATATCACTTGGATTATGGGATTTCAATCTGATTTCAATTATTGCCTGTTTACATCTTAAAACATCAATATCATTGCCTATAGGCTTGAAGGCCTCAATGTTCCATTTGTTGAAAACTCCATTCAATCATTTGATTTTTAGTTATGTTTCCTTTCCAAAAATCCCCCACCACTTTGAGAAGATCATGGTGACCTATCCAATAGTTTCGAAACCTAAAGGTCCTCGACCCCAAATTATGTATCTCTGTATAAGCAAAATTTAGTAGTGGTTTGAAACGGCTCGCTCTAAAACCCATTTGGTGCACGAAGACCAGTGATGTAACCTCTTCATTAACAAGGAACATATCAAGGCTAGAGGTTGAGGTTCCATCCAGTATAAACCATGTAAATTTTCAAACAATAGTCGAATGTCAACAAATTCACCTTATGAATGAATTGAGAGGAGTCATTCAAAGAACTGAAAGAGTGCTCCAAATTAGATCCCTTCTTTTTTGATGCCTTCCAAATAGTATTAAAGTCTCCAAACAAACACCAGCATCCTAGGCCATGGTGATTGCATTACTTTCAAGTTTCCCTATAACTTCCTTCGCCCCGCGTACCAAAGTGGAAGCATAAACATTCACAACAAAACCTTTTGATTATTATCCTTACAAGATAGGAGCACATAAAAAAAGGATCTGTTAGAGACATTATGAACCATTTTCATCTTGTCCCCATTCCACAATGAAAACCTCTGCTTCTGTCCCAGAGAAAGAACAAATGTGAAGGAAACCTTGTTTGCACCACCCCATAAACCATTATACAATACCACATCACCTTTTCCATCTTAATATCTTGAATACCAACAAAATTCATATCCATTCTATTAGAGAGGGACCAAATCTTCTTCCTCTTCAATGGACCCCCTAACATTTGAATAACACGTCTTCATGGGGTTGGGCCCCTATAAACAAACCCATTTCCATGTTTCTAGCCTCCATCAACCTTATTCTACGTAGAATTTCCTCTTTATTGTCATCATCTCGTTAAATTTAGCATAAATTCTTCCCTTGGTAGCTCATATTCCCATACCTTGAAGTAACGAAATCAATCCTAGAGGAAGAGATATACGAATTTCTTGTCGATGAGGAAACACTATAAGAGGGATCATCCACCTTCCTCGGCTGCATCACATTTAGTCTTCCACAAGCGATATTCAAGTGGGCAAGGCCTACCCGTTGGGTGCCATAGAAGAGCTCCAGAAGATGTTCTAAAACGAAACCCTTGCTAATCCTCCAAATTTCCAAAGCACCATTCGGGTGATGTGTAAGAGCGCCTATTAGGGCAGTGATCAAGGGAGCATGATTTGTGCCTCCCAATAAATGACATTTTTAATTATTTGTAAATCATCCATGCTACCTTTCTTCCCTTCTACCGTGTCTTCATTTTGAGTCTGGCCAATAAAATAATATCAATATGATATACTTTATATAATTTATTTATTTGACCAAAAAAATCATTTCTATGAAATTTTTGTATAAAAATATCAAATTATATTTAAATTCAATTTTAGTTAATAATTATACTTTTGATATTAAAAATTGTATTTAATTATTTGAAAAATTAATATACACTAATATACTAAAAAATATATAGGTAAAAAGGTTTTCCCTTCAGTTTTTGTTCAACTTTCTTATGTTAAAAAAATATTAAAGATAAAATTATATGTGTAATTAAGTATCATATTCATTTAACTAACACCAAACATAACACATGTTTTATATTTCACTCCGATATAATGTTCTATTCAGCTACCTATATGTGTAGCTTGTCCCAAGATCCTTGTCCAAATATATATGCCCCAAAATCCTACAGCATGTGAGTATTGAGAATCAATCATCATAAACATGCACAATGACTATTTGCTATTACCATTTTTCTAATATGCTTAGTACTAAGGACAACATACATTGAATTATATAGCATGTGGACTAAAATGCAATATAAAAACCTTAAAGTTGATTTTCAAGGTTAGGATATTATATTATAATCTCAGTTCAAGTACTTCTATCCCTGGAACAGAGGAATCTAATTCATGATCCCATGTGGGCCAAATCAAGAATTTTCTTTCAATTATATATTCACTTTGGACACAGAAAACAGAATGAACTGATGGTGCAACTATATTTTCATTATTTATTTTAATAGCTTTTAGGTATAATTAAAAGGAAATAAACTAGACATGCTTTATTAGAAGATGGTATATATTTGTTTAAGTGCAACAAGACAAACGTGAAATAAAGTATTTTCATAAAAAAAAAAAAAAAAGTTATTTTTAATGCAATTTAAATCTATGTGATTAATTATTTATATGCAAATAAAAGATGTTGCTCTCAATCATGTAGCTCAATTCGTGACATACAGGGACATGCGTGTGTAAGTATGAGCGGTATGCACGGGTTCATTCTCCGGTTAGTGTACTTTTCTATGAACCAAACAAATAAAAAGATAATTATTTATACCCAATATGTTGTTCTAATAGTTAAGAAATAAATTTTTTAACAATAATAAATGTGATAGAAAATTCCTTAATTTTTTCTTATTATGTTCTTTGAATTTTTTTTTGGCCCTTTGAATAAATGTGATAAAAAATAAAAAAAATTAACATTAGGGATTAAAAACAAAAAAAAATTAAGTTGGATCAAAATAAAAAAGAATAATTATAAGGACAAAAACAAAAAATTGTTAATTTTGCATGGATGAAAAGGAAATTTTAATTAAATTAGACTAATATAAAAAAAATTTTTATAGAAGACTTAAATAAAAAAGTATTAATTTTGTAGGAACTAAATTATTATTTAATCCTTCAAAATATTATCGAAACATACATACACTTGATAATTCAATTTTTAAGATAATTTTGTTGGAATTAACCTATTCCTATAATTATGGGCTGAATATTAATTAAGGATTCTATCAAGCTATTCAAATTTATTAGACTTATTCACCCGTCATCAGTATAGTCGGTTAAGATGTTTATCATAGGTCTGCCTTAGATTGTACTATCATCCAATAACGTGAGCTTAATATGAGTTGAAACTTTGGGCCTAGCATGCTATGGACATCCAATAACGTGGTTTTATAAATAGATCTGCATGAAGGTGATGGTCCCCAATACATCAAATCGTCTCACAGCTGAATTCTCCTCCCCATTTGAAATTCTGGCATTCCCATTACGTTCAAGTTTTGCTACATAACATTATTGATCTTGTGGATACTGGTAACTCTTTTTAAAAGGTTTGTGTCATTGTGTGAAGGTAGGAAGGAGGTGGGGTTTGGAATTGAGTCATGTTTTTGTACTCATAATTTTTTGTATTCAATGTACTTATTGGTTACGTACGTTGAAAAAGTGAAAAAGTGGTTACATTAGTTGTTATTTTTTTTGTTACAGTGTTTTTTCGGATTTAGTAGTTACACATGTAGAAATATGTGGTTACAACGAAAAATAAAAATTCAACAAAACTTCTACGTGTGTAACCAGATATTTTAACGTATGTAGTATAAAATGAGTACAAAAAATATAAGTATAAACTTTTTTTTTCTTTTTGGAATTTGGACCTTTGGTCTTCATAATGTTCTAATATACATAAAAATTTTCAAAGCTCGACATTGAGACCTGACTATGGTTTTTATATGACTAATAGTAATATTAATATTTATTATTACTAAAAATTATGTGCCTACTATTCAATCAAAAAAGTATTTTTTATTAAAAGAATATAATTGTGAATGGTATTAATTTATAATAATAGTTGTATAAAAAATAATAGTAAGGCCTGTTATGTTTGAATCTAAATTTTCTCAATCCCACATACTTCACCTCCAGTACTTTTTAGTAATATCTCGAGCATCCATTTATGTTGATACCAAATTTGAGATGGTGATAAAATAAATCTAACGGTCAGAATTTCTTCAAGAAAGCTGCTACATACACTTCTTCAACATCGCAGAGGATCCGTATGCCTTATGCTTTAGGAACATTTTGAGAGATATTTTGTTGGTTGGGTGGTGGGGAAGAGCCAATACCAAATTGCCAATGACATAATAATAATACCGATTTTTGATAAATGATATTTAGTGTGTTAAGGGTATTATTTAAAAACTCAAATATAGTAAAAATATATTAAAATGTATAATTTTTTGTATTTTCGAAAAATATAATAATGTGTTTTTGTGATTATTTTTTTATTACTAGTAACGTTAATTAATGTTCTTAGGACATTGAATATCAAGACCTATTTTTTTATAGTGTAAGTTTGTACTAGTTAAGAATTTTAAAATAAAAAGTTTGTATTAAAAAAATAAAAATTTAATATAATCTATATTAATCATATATTTAATATTTTAAATTTTAATAAATAATTTTTAATTCAAATATTCTTTATGCTGTATAAAATTATATCCAATAAAAAAATCCTAATAATAATAATAAAGAAAAGAGAGAAAAATGGATTACATACAATCAAATAAAAAGTATGTTTGATTTAGATTTTAAAAAATACATAAATTATAAAAAAATTAATAATTAAAATTATCGACGTACAAAAATCATTAAAAATAATTTTGAGTGAATTAAAATCCAAAACAAACGTACACAAAGTCAGCCATGAGCCATCTTTATTTTAGAGAGAGAAAGAGAGTGATGAGAGAGAGAGTGCGAAACTCAAACTCGTTTTTTCAGTCAGCTCCCTCTGCCACTGTCACAAGTCACAACTTGTTTCTTCATCGCCCTTCCTCTCTTTCCTCACGCGCTCCAATCCACGCCTCATTCATCTCTTATTTTTACACCTTATAATAATAATTATTATTATTAGGGATAAAAGTAATTCTTGTTTTTTTTTAAAAAAAGTAACTCTTGTCATAATTAGTTAAATATATTAGTTAATTAGTTAGATTTATCTTATTTTTTATAATATTTTATTTATAAATAGGCTATACAATATACTTTATTGAATAAGTAATAATAATAATTTTTTTATCCAGAATTCATTCTCTATTATTCTTATACTATCTTTCATAATAATAATAATAATAATAGTAAAAATATAATTATACTTTTTATCAAAAAAGAATATAATTATACTTATAATTAAATATTCTGTTGATTTCATAAAAAGCAATATTAAAAAAAACTCAATGTATATCTAAGGATGGCAACGAGATGGGAGCATGTAGGAGTCCCGTGCTATCTCTTCCTTTCGGTTTATGGATATTTTTAAATATTTTATTCAATTAAAAAAGTATATACAAAATATTTAAGAAATAAAAAATATAAAAAATAAATATTTAAATAATATAATTATTACTTAATATTTATATTTTTTTTATATTAAAAGTTAAATAAAAAGATATTATATTTTTTAAAGATATTTATATTGAATAAAATTATAATATATTTTTATATTAAATATTTAATATCACTTTTAAAAATTAAAATAATATACTTTAAATATTATAAATTTAATTTTTAATTATTTTTAATAAATATTTACGTATATTAATGACCGGTATTAACGGGTGCCATTTTTTTTTTCCATATACCTACTATTCATTGCTTATACCTACTACACTCATTTTGTGCGGAAAAAAATTGGTCTTGGTTGTGAAAAGATTGTAAGTGGTAAAGTGAACCGTAGATTCTTCTTATAGGTTAGTAGGCCACCAGTTTTAAAAAATTAAGAAAATATTTATTAGTTTTTCTTATTTTATTCTTACTTTTTTATTATTTTCATATTTATGATTATGAGATAAATAATAAACATTGAGTCTATTATAACTCCAATAAACTTAGTAGTAGTGGTAGTGTAAGAATATTCGTCAAACTGCACGTGGACAACCAACCTAACTTGACAAATTAAAAAAAATTAGGGACCAATTTGGTCAATTTGAGTTAAATAATAATATTTAAGTTTTAAATTTAAAAAAAAGTGGGTGAGGATTAATTTTTTTTTTATTGAGTTAGCCGCAATGTTAGCAAAAAAAAAATCATTTTCTTATCTTATTCAACTCAAATCTATTAATTCATTCATCCTTTGATTTTTCTTTTATCCATTTTATTCTGTTTTTTATTCTTAAATTAGCATTTTAATAGAAAAAATATTTTTATAAAGTTTTAGTATGTTTGTTGCTTTTCAAAATAACAAAAAGTACACAATAATTAGATTTCTGTTTATTTTTAAAAGCAACTTTGAACTGTTTCTCAAAATAATTAACTATCGTAAAAGAATAATGAATTCTCTACCTGTATTTATAATCAATTATTTTTAAGTTTAAACAAACTAACTCTTAATTGATTGAAAAAGAAATAAAAGAAAATATTATGTTGTCATTTAGTAGGGTTCATAGAAAATAAAATGAAAAAAAATATATAGATAACAAATGTATATTTTTATTTTCATAGAAAATAAGAATATTAAAAAACACTTTTAATATTTAAAAAATCAAACTTTCTTCTTCTTATTTTCATTTTTCATTTCATCTCATTTTTCCCCTTTTTCCATTCAATCAAATAATGGTAAATTTTTCAGTGCTATCCAATGGAATCCGAAAGAAAGAAAAGAAGTGCTTTATTTTTTTTTTTTCTGATCAATTTTTGTTTGTTAGTGAAATGCAGTGAGTACAGCATAGTAGCATAGCATCATTCATGATTCACTCACTCACCACTACAACTAGGACAGAGAGAGATTTCTCATTTCTGAGACCCTCTGACCCTAGAAAAAATTGTGCAATAGGAATAGGATAAGGACTTGAGACAAATAGAGAGAAAAAAAAAAAGGTATAGTTATAATTTAGTTTCCATAATTTTATTTTGTGTAATTTAGTATAAAAATTTTAAAGTAAGTATTTTTGACTTCAATACTTTTAAAATTTGTATTTTAATATAAAGTTAAATTTTACGACAGTTAAAATTATCGTTAATTTAAAAAACATTGTTGCAGATGAAAATCATCGCTAAATAAGACTTTAAATGCATATTCAAAAAGTACAAAAAAATTAAAATGTATATTTTTAAAATTCCAAAAAAAGTTGCATATGGATTCATGCCAAGTTTACCAAAAACATGCTAATTTTGAAACTATTTATCCTATTGAAGCTCCTAAAAAACTATTCATTAAATTGGGATTTAATATTGTTCATTGATCTTATTTTGTTAAAATGATAGTTGAGGTTAGAATAGGAACAATTGAAAAATGTAACGTATTTTATGTTTTAGCTGAGGTTAGATTTAAAATCATGAGAAGTTTTTAATGTTTTAGCTGCGATAATAGTTAAAATCGATGATAAATTGGAATTTAGTGGTGATTTTAATCATCAAAAATCACCATTCTATTGTCCAAACCGCGGCTAAAACATTCACTTCATAGGATTTAGCCGTGGTTATAGTAATAACCACTAATAATTCCTAAAAACTCATGGGTAATCACAAAAAACTGCTTATAATTTGTTTTTTAAAAGAAAATAAAATTAAATGAACAGTATTTAATTCCAATTTAATAATAGTTTTAAATTAATTTTTTTTTATAAATTTACCCTGATTCATGTTAATACTGTTGAAATTAAACATATCAAACATATTCTAATAAAAATATGAGTAATTTTTACATGTTGAATTTACAGTTGGCTATTTTAATGTAAAATCAAATATACACCATTTTATTTTTGAGAATTGCGTTTACCTACACAGTCAATAAAAGCTTCAAATATTAAAATAATAATAAAATTTATTTTGAAAAATATATTAATATATTATTTTAAGGGTGGTTTTTTATTGATAACCTAACTAATAATTTATTGAAAATTTTAGTTCCTGACTTAGGAGAATATGACAAATTTACTTATTCTCCTACGAAACGGACTAAAGTGCCATATGAATTACAAGTCTGGGATCATTTTACTATATCAATTATTTTTCATAGGTTAAAATATAATTTTAGTTCTTATATATGATACATTTTTTTTTAATTTGATCTCTATACATAAAGTCTTTTCAATTTAGTCCCTACACGAACAAACATTTTCAAACAAGTCCCTGCCGTCACCCTTCGTTATGACACCGTTAATGACGTGCTGATGAGGCCAAACAGAGGTCCTACGTGGGAATTAAATTGAAAAAAATGTCAAGTATAGGGACCAAATTGAAAATTCATCCACCAAGCATAAGAATCCCTTCTTCTTCCCCACCGCCACTCCCACTGTTACCACCACCCCTTTTCCTGTAATGCCCAACCTCATCGGAAATTTCTCAAAAAGAGGCTCTTATTGCAAAACTAATAATGCACTAAATCAACCACATGAAATCCTTCATGGTTGAGCCACGAAGCTCTGAATCGAACCTCTCAAGTGTCTTCGTTGTGGCCACCATGCATCAACCACCAATCCAACAAGCCTCTGAGCTACCATGGCACATCACCGACCTATAAAAAAACTCCAAATTCATTTGCCAAAACGATAAATAATATTGGTGATTTTAGACTCTGTTACTCTGTTTCTTATTGTTAACTTGCAGCGAGGAAATAAGGTTAGAGGAAGAAGGATGAGAGGAAGAGGGAGAAGGAGGAAAAGGTGAGGGAAGGGGATGGATGATAGTGATAGAGGCTAGAGAGAGGGGAGGGGGAAGGAGGGAGGGAGTTTAAATTTAATTTGGTTCCTATTTGTGATATATATTTTTAATTTAGTCTTTACGTAGAGCCTCTGTCTCTTCATGTTAGCATGTCACTAATAGTATTTTTTTATTGGCCAAACACACACTCCACACTACACTATTTTTAAATCTACCTCAATGGAGATCAAACTCCTCTCCTTGAGCTCCTTCTTATACCACTTGAGCTACAAGTTCTCAGTATCATTAATAGTGTTATTAACGGAGAGCGACGACAATGACCTATTTAAAAATGTTTGTTTGTATAGGAAATAAATTAAAAAAAATTACGCATAAGGACCAAATTAAAAAAAAATGTATAAAGACTAAAATTGTATTTACACTTTTTTATTATATAAGTATTGCACAAATAGGTTAGAGGTTCAACCCAATGATTTGCTACTTAAAGTAGTACTCTTCAATCATCCGACCAACCTATTGAATGCATAACATATTAATTAAGAATTGATAGGTCCTAAGTTTGAATTTCTATTTATCTCTTTGAAATTTAGTAAATGTAATTATTTAAAAATAAAAATTTGTATAATAAGTTTTGATTAAAAATATATGCATAACATATTATATTAAAAACACAAATCTCATTTAATGATAACTATTAATATTTTTTCAATTTTTAATTTGTACATGTAATACATAAGATAATAAATTGAGATTTTTAAAATATGTCTAAAAATGAGTTATTATATATTTTTTTTGTTACATCAGAAAATAAATGAGTTATTATATTTGATCAAATCCGGTGATCTCTATGCCTCGAGGAAATTAGTCTTCGGCTATCGACCGGAAATACCCTTGGTTCACCCAAAAAAATGTAGAAATCACAAGAGAAAGAAAACTGTTAGAAAATTGGTCACAATATACTCATGGTCCTTATTAGTGACATTCAATTTTAATTTGGTCTATATACTTTTTTTTTCAATTATATCCTTACACTAATTATATTTTTTTTTCATTCTAGTGGTCACAATATGCTACTGGTATAATACCATCTAAGTTTGATAAATATATTTAATTTCATAGAAATTAAATTGAAAACAAATATTAAATATATAAATCAAATTAAAAATAAGTGCTGCATGTAAGATCAAATTAAAAAAAAAATGTAACATAAGAAAAAATTTAAAAGCGATGTTACAACATAATTAAATGACAAAGATGAACAAGTGGTAAGATATAAATTCGAAATTCATAAAGCACACTTGTTAAGAGGAGAGAGTAATTATAATGCTTTATCTTTTAGAATTACGAGAGTAATGTCTCCAACAATTTTAATTTAGAAAAAAAATGACAAAGATATATTTTTTTTTGAAATGAGCAAGAAAAAATGAGAAAAAGAATAAAAATATTTTGTTGTTGAAAAATAATTTATGTGTAGGAACTAAAATTGAGAAAGGAATATTTATATTTAAAAAACTAAAATTTAGAAAGTAATATTTATATTTAAAAAAAGAGTTAAGTTTAGTTCTTGCAGGTATTCTTATTTTTTGTTTTATTGTCTATAAAAAAAATAATTGATTTAGTTCCTACGCATATTTGTTTTCTATATAAGTCTCTAAACTTAATTAACCTACTAACACTGCTTGTTTCTATAACGGACTCCTATTACACCTAATAATTTGGTTTGTATAAGTGTCCTTGTTTTTTTTGTTTTAGCTCCTATACAATATTTTTTTTTTGAATTCCTGCATGTGTATTTTATAAGGATAGTCTTCGTATTGTATTTAACATTTAACGCTATTAGTCCCTCCAAACGTAATTTGATTATGACTAATAATAAATTGACACATATAACACAGTTTAATTGGATTGTTTTCCCTACGAGTTCAGTGTTCTCTTCTCGACGGTAGAATCAATGGTAGATTTGACTGAAATAAAGAGTGGCGACAAGGAGAAATAATTGTCTGGTCGCCTCAGTCCACGTTGATTGAAATTTGAAGCTGGTCTAATAGCAATGATTTCTCTGGCGGCAAAAATATAACGATAGGGACAAAAACGCAAATGTAAACTCGTATAGTGACTAAAACAAAAAAGAGAAAAACAAATTGAGACTAATAGTTAATTCAAATGGAACAAAGACTAAAGAAAATATAACCACACAGAAGTAAAACAAAATATGGTGACACGTGCCGGGACTAAAAAGAAAGTTTTTACCTATATATATATAGAGTAAAACAGAAACAGAGACACATAAAAATCGAATAGCTAATTTTAAAAAAGGAAAATTACACTTTTTTTTTAAATTTTAGTCAAATTACATTAGTTTCGGCCTATTTCATAAATTACACAAATTTTTCTTAAACTTTATCACCTCATTGCACATACTTCTTTTGTTGTTAAAAGTTCATTAGTAAAGTTAATTAAAAATACTTTATATGTGACTTTATCACCTCAAAAATATTAGTGTAGTGTCAATTTTACTCTGTTATTAATTTTATATGCAAATTTAGGATTAAAACTTACAATGAAAAAATAACATGAGTAAATTCATGAGATATAATATAAAAATTTGCATGTAAAATAGATAACAGACGTAAAATTAACAATTCATTAATTTATTTGATTTAGATATTACGTGCAGATCATTCTTAACTAAATTTATTAACAAACTTTTTTAACCAAAAGGGTTTGTATAATTAGATGATAAATAAAAATTTATATAATTTATGAAATACGTAAAAATTTATATAATTTAAGGGAGTTGAATGTAATTTTTAAAAAATTTTACATAGAGAAAGACAGCACTATTCAACAGCCGTGTTTTGTTTTTTTCCTTTTTTTCTCATTCTGAGTTAATGTCGTTGTTCTCCTTTCTGTCTTTCTTTGCTCTCTCACACTCACTTCTCACTTTCACATTCTCTCTCTCTTTCTCACTCTCTCTCTCTCTCTCTCTCTCTCTCTCCTCTGTCTCTGTGCACTTCTGTCACCCACCGCTCTTTAATTTCTTTCTCCATGAAACCGTTGAACGTTTTTCAACTCTCACTGCCTTCCAGTTCATCATCATCATCATAGGGGAAGAGCCTCTGCTTCCACCACCACCACACATACTCTCACTTACCCTTTTCAATTTTGATTCTCTCTCCTCTCATGTTAGTACTACTTTTCTCCTTTTCCTTCCTCTCTCTCTCTACATTCTTTGAAATGAAATTCATGATGCATTATCACTTGTGAAATTCTGTTCTGTTCTTCACTCAATTTGCCAAAGGTTGTAGCTTTCTCTCTGATTTTCTGTTGAAGCATGACATTTTGTGCTCTGTACTTGAACTCGAAAGTGGGTTTGAAATGTTTTATAATTCTGTGATGCTGACTTGAAGTAATTGGTTCTTCTTAGTACTCATAATTATATATAAAAAAAAAAAAATCTTTTGGGAATTTTATTTTCTGGGTGTTGAACTTCATTTATATGGGGTGTTCTGTGTAAATTGCTTAGTGTTTAAGGTTTTATTATGGGTTGGTGAGAGTGGACCTGTTACTTACACTTAACCTAGATTTTATCTTCAATGTGAAGCTTTTTTCTTGTTTCTATATAAGTTTGGTTATAAGCTCTAATCTAGCTTCTTTGTTTTTTTTTTTTTGTTCTTCTCTTTAATTGTTCTTCTTGTAATTGACTCTCTTTCCCTTTGTGTGGATTTCTTATTTTCCTTCTAGCTAGACTTTCCATTCTTTTCAATTTTTCACTGATCTGGTCCTTTTCATTTCCTTTATGTGGGAAAATTTTCATTTCTGATTTACTTGATTTAATTTAATTTTTAGAAATTGTTGATACCCTTGGCAGTGATTGCACATTGGATTTTATGGTTTTCTGATATGTAAAAAATTTCCCCCTTTTTCTCTAAAATTTGTCATTGATTATACATGAGAACAGAACTAGGTGGTAAACTTAATTTGGCAAATTGAGTATTGTGGGGTCAAATTTTGCAAAGGAAATTGAAGTAAATGCACGGAAATGGATCACGGGGACCAAATGGCGTCTTACTATATGCAGAGAGGAATTCCTGGTTCTGGAAACCAAACCGAATTGCACAATTCGCCAAATATCCGTCCAATGTCGAATCCGAATCCTAATTTACCATTTCAATCGAACATTGGGGGTAGCGGTACTATTGGATCCACATTACCAATAGAGTCTTCGGTGATTTCGTCTCAATGTGTCAATGTGAATGCTCCTTCTGGGGCTCTGAGTGGAGAAACTGTGAAACGGAAGAGAGGAAGGCCGAGAAAATACGGGCCTGATGGAACTGTGTCGTTGGCACTGACTCCAACTCCAACTCCCGCTCCGGCTAGTCATCCCGGAGCCTTACCTCAAGGCCAGAAACGCGGCCGAGGGCGCCCGCCGGGGTCCGGGAAGAAACAGCAATTGGCTTCTCTTGGTAAATCTCTATCTCATGTTTTTGTTTGTTGTTTGTTCGATAAAATTAAAGTAATTATAATTTTAAGTGCTGTTTTTGCAAATCCTTATACTAGTGATATTTGTTAGTATGTTTTATGTTTTTTTGAGTTAAGGTTTGATTATTTTTTCATGCTGCATTCTAATGTCAAAATGGACTGAGTTAGCAATGAATTTCATATTCCAATATAATTTGGTAAAATTTAGTCATTTCTTTGCGCCGATAATTTTGTTGTTTTCCAGACGGATGTCTTGTGTGCAGAAGTGTTGTGTTTGAGCATTCAGAAGCTTTTGGTTTATCAAGATTATTGTGTCAATACAATTTTTTTATGAATTTTGCTATGAAACTATGGATTGTTGAAACCATCAATTGTTTTGGTTGTTGCCTTACTTTTTTTTTTGTTGACTAACATAAATTTTGTAATTTAAATATTATAGCTGACGCATTGAAACGCTTGAGTGTTTACTAGAATTCATTGTCATTTATTATTCTGTCGGTAGAGTTGACGATTCATGCATGTACATTAATCTCAATAAATAAAAAGTTTTGAGTGACGCCAAGATAGCGAAACGCGTTTTTGTTGGGGTCTATGCATGATCAATTGTTTTAGTTTATTGAGAATAGTGTATAGACACAAATTATGTTGAGGAGGGATCTGTTTACACCACCTCAACTTACACCATTCTTTACACCGGTCAATAACTTTTTGTCGAATTTATTTTCACGAAATCCACTGTCAAATAGAAATTACTTAACATATAGATCATATCTACAAAATTTCTCAATCCAAAATCATTTAACTATTCCATTAATACATCTGAATATTGATGTAATACATAATTCTAAAGTAGGTTAAAATAACAATTATGTGATTTATGTATTGTTGTTGTTCAAATTTTCCGAAATTTTGTATGAATAATCAACATAATATATACTAATGATTCACTGTTTGATCTTTAAATTTCATAACATACATGGAGATATCATCAGTGTAAGAAATGGTATAAACGGATCTCTCCTCAATTTTGTTATATGAGATTCATGTTTTTTATTGTATCACTACAAATGACTTAAGGATTTTGCAATGAAACTTTCTAGCATTAGAGAGCTCAATTGTTTCAGCCATCACATCACTATTTTTTAAAGATTGCAATACATTTATGATGTTTACATTATAGATATATTATAGATGACCTGTTGAAACACTTGAGTGTTTCCTAGAATTTCTCATTATTTGTTATTTGTGTATGAGATAGTACTTAGCAATTTATGTATGTGTTAGATTCAGCTTACTTTGAAAAAATAATAGCTTATTTTCTGTTATCTCCTTCAGATAACTTTTGAAAAATAAGCAATCATTTTTCCAATAATACATTCCCAAACATATACCATAAATGTACATTGATCTTAGCTTATCAACATTTGTTACTGCAGCCAAGACCTAGACACATTTTTATTGGTATGTTTGCATGATCAAGAGTTCTGATTTTTTAAGTTAGTGTATCAATAGTTAGATATAAATTAGTTATAAATTATTTTAATTAGTTAAATTGGCAGAGTTCCTTATCTTGAGTCTTTAAATTAGTTAAATATGTGTAACAATGAAAAGTTGGTTCTGTTTACAAAGACTGATTTATTGATTTATATTAGTTTGTTTTTAGTATATATATCTATCTTTTTTGATTAATGTTTTGACTTGTTATTGCAAGGTGAATTCTTGTCTGGTTCAGCTGGGATGGGTTTCACTCCTCATATCATCACCATTGCAGTCGGAGAAGTACGCCACCATATTTTCGTAGTTTATATTAGTCATTCTGTTTCTTAGCATATGTTTAACAATTAAACTTCTGAAAATTTAAGGTGTTTGGTTTATTTTTTGTTTTCATTTTGTTTCTTGTTTTCATATGATATGTTTTACAGATAATAATAAAAATGCCACCTTGTTTTTCTCCATTTCCTTCATAAAAATTTGAAAAAGGTAAACAAGGTGGCATTTTTCTTATTATATGTGAAAACATATCATATGAAATGAATACGGAAAACAAACCACAAACTGCGAATTTCTGTTCTACTCTAAATTTAGATAATCAGTTTGAAAAGGCAATATGTTGAGTTGATCTGTTTGACTCAATGATATACTATTTCCTCTGTAAAAGAAAAAGTTGACTTAGTGAGAAAAAACCTAAAATTATAACAATATTGATGTCTATGGTAGTAAACAAAGTAATAATGTGGGAATGCATAAAATTGTAAATTTAATCTTTTGTCTGTTATGTATTATTATTATTTTTTTTGTTGAAGTACTGCTTTATTTTTATTGGAACCATTCAAGCAGTTGATATCATACTTTCCCTGAAATTGATTTCATTTAAGACATACATATAATTGTAATCCAATAACTCTCTGGTTTTTTATAATGATTTTAAGTGGTGATCCACTTAAATTTGTTCCATACACACTGCAATTTGTAAATATTTTTTAAAAAACCACTGTTTTGAAAATTTTGAAACTTTTCTTATCTGTAGGACATTGCAACAAAAATCATGGCATTTTCTCAGCAGGGGCCTAGAGCTATATGTATTTTGTCAGCAAATGGTGCTGTTTCTACCGTGACTCTTCGTCAGCCTTCAACTTCCGGTGGCAGCGTCACATACGAGGTTTGGAACTTTCTTATTGTTATTTACAATCTACATTTGGATCCACCTACAAAGTTATTTTAAGAATTATGATTGTTAAATTATGTATATCCATTATTTTCTTGCATAACACATGCACTTAATCAATTAACGATCCTTTATGGAGTTACTATGTTTGATCAATTACAAAGTTTCTTTTGGTATTTTGGGAAATTGGGCTTACCTTAAGAATTCTTTTCATGCGCGGAAGTAAAAATCAACGTTTAGCATGTTTGGGAAAAATTAAATCTGGAAAAATAATCGCTTATTTTTTAAGAGTTCTCTCACAAAGCTTGTAAAAATAGGATTATTTCTTCAAAACAAGCTAATCCAATCACGTACATTATTTCTCTTAAGTTTCCTTGTAATAGTCATAGTTATAGATGCTGGATTGTTTGAAGTTATTTACTCAGTCTTTCTATTTTGAGTGCCATCCTAAGTAGTTTAGAATCAGTTTGTTTTGTTTTTGTTTCATTTTCCTATCCTTCATAACTCTCTTTATTGTGTTAAGGTTATCTATATATAATTTATAATAATTATGTATAATAATTGATGGACTTTGGCCTTGATAGGGGCGTTTTGAGATACTGTCCCTGTCAGGCTCTTACTTGGTTGCTGAAAATGGTGGCTCTGGCTCTCGCAACCGAACTGGAGGATTAAGTGTTTCGCTTGCCAGCCCTGATGGCCGTGTCATTGGCGGAGGAGTTGGAGGAGTGCTTATTGCTGCTAGTCTGGTTCAGGTAACTAACTGCATTTTTTCTGCTGCCAGGATATCATTAGCATGTTCAGCAATATTAAATTCTTTTTTCCAAAATCCCTCTTAGGCTGAAAAAAAATTAAAAAAACACATTATGTTTTAAAAATAACCTGCAACATACTAAATTTGAGAACTTTATGGTTATACTTCCACATGTTTCTTTAGTATTATGTGTTAGAAATAGATCACCCCTAATCTATACGTGGTGTGCGGTTTAATGCTCATACTTTAAAAACTTGCAAAACGGTCTTGATACTTTACTTTTGTACATATTACTACAAACCGTTAAAATTGACGGAAAATGGCTTGTGAAATGCACATGCTTGTTATAAAGTGAAGCTTGAAATGTACTGTTCCGTCCAATTTTTAACTGTTTTCACAGAATTGTAATAAAGTACACAACTCGCGAAGTACCAGGACCTTTTTTCACATTTTTTCTAGTATCAGCAGCATCAAACCCTAGTGACTTATAATTGAGGGGGATAATCTATCTTTAACCCTTAGTATTTTATTCAGGATGATAAGTTTTGAATTTGATCATTCATTTTATGAATTCAGGTGATAGTTGGGAGCTTTGTGTGGGGTGGATCAAAGACAAAGATGAAGAAAAATGAAGAATCAGAAAGTGCAGAAGTTGCTGTTGAGTCAGATCATCAGGCAGTTCATACTCCAGTTGCTATCAATAGCATTCCCCCTAATCAAAACCTTACTCCAAACTCATCTCTAAGTCCTTGGCCCGCATCGCGTCCGTTGGACATGCGCAACTCCCATATCGACATTGATTTAATGCGCGGTTGACAATTTTATTTAGCAGCTTACATTAATCAGTACTGGGTATATATTTCAGATTCATGGAATTGGTCACTCATAATCTAATTGTTCTGTAGAACTAGTAGTAGGGACATAATGGGAAGTGCCAAGAACAGAGTAGATGCTAGTTGACTATATATGTAATTTGATAATTTAGAGTTGTACTGATATTTTTGTAGCTTTAAGGAACTTTAATTTCTAGATTTCTTGTTCTTGATTATGTGTTGTTGCTTATATCTATTTGAAAGATAATGTGGTTTAAGGGGGAAGATTATGTGATATAATCTTATGTGGTTTTTGTCATTGTTTTTTCTTGGAATGCAATGACAAAGGGTGGATGGAGATTTACCCCTTGGAATGCATAATTGGAAGTGGTCTGTATGTGCATGAAGATTTTGTGCATGTTTGGTTTTAAGTTCTCGTTCTTATTTCGATACGAAATTCCGACTATGTTTAAATGAAGTAGTGAAAATACTTTCTTGTTGAGAACGCTGATTTGGGGGTTTTGTTTTCGACTAGGTGTGGCTTGATGTCTGTGGTCATGTGGGGAAAATGCGTGGCGTTAATATGGGTAGGTGTGATATGGACTATTTGATTGCATAGGAATGCTATTATTTTTGCGCATGGTGTGCTAGATTGCTTGGAACTGCTTGACAAAGTTAAACTAAAGACCTTAAATGCTTGTCATGGTGTTAAAGGTCACTAATTGTAATTGTTATATTCAGGTTGGTACTCCAACCCTAAATATGCTTGGAATTTAAATGTGATTTTGGGTTCTATTTATTGTTTTGTAATTTTTGCCACTGTCTTTTTTTTTAACCGATTTGGAGTGCTCCTTGTGGCGGACCTAAGATCTAGAGCTCAGGGATCTAACTTATTTAGAAAATAAAAATAAATAAAAATTTAAAAAATATAAAGGTTAGGATAAATTTTAGTCTATATTTAATGGTACAATAGATTTGAAATTCAAAAATTAAAAAACTAAATTTAAAAAATTATGTCCATGGGTTGCAAAAATACAAGAATAGTGGGTTAAAATACAGAAAATTTATAATATTACTAGTAAATTTTTAAGTTGAGGAGCACCTCCTCAACATAACATAGTTCTACTTAGGCTTTTTGTATTTTCTTTAATTTAATTTATTTGCATATAAAAAAATGGGGAAAAATATACACTCATTAGTGAGAATAAATAATAGGAAGTGTTATGTATCTGGAAGGTGTGATCCATATAGTTTGGCTGTTGATTATCTTTTGTCAATTTTTAGTTTAGCAGCTTGTTTTTGCCTAATAGTGAGTTATTCTAAGGGGGTGTTTGATATAAGAGTCAATTTTAGCTACTTTTTTGAATAAGTGTTTTTCGAGTAAATGATATTTATCTTTTAAGGTGAAAAGATCACTTAAACCTTCTATTAAACATGAGTAACTTATGATTTTAAGTGAGTTTCTCAGAAATAAAATAACATTCCTAATACCAAACGCCCCCTAATACTCTTTCAATGCACATTCTCTTTATGAACCACCTTTGACACTAAACATATTTTAGATCTCTCACCATCTTTTGAAAATTTGGTTATAAATTGTATTGACCTGCTTTGATCCTTTAAGGAAATTTAGGATTTAATTAAATTCTCAATATCTTTTACAATCAATACTAATTATCATCAAAGGAAATTGAGAAAAAAGTTACACACAATTTTTAGGAGTGTATTAGTGGATAACACCTTGACAAGTTATTGGTTTTTTCACATATTTATTCAAAATTATTAATCTTTATTGTTGAACAAATTTTGAAAACTTGCAGGTTCCAAGGAAAGACCATAACAAGTTGAATCAAACAAGGATATGTATGTGGAGTGACTAATCAAGAAGATGATTAAACAGAAAGGTTCACTAAATATTTTGAGCAAGAGAGAGGGGCATTTGATTTGCCCAAATTTGAAGCACTGAACAGCACAAAACTAATTGTGCTGTGTTAGATTTGATTTAAATATTTATCAATAATTACGCGTAACAATTCAAGAATAGGGACACAGTGTAATGGAGTGTTTGTCCATGAATCATTTCCATTCAAGAAATACTATTAGCTTTTAAGTGTAATTTCACTTCCTAAACTTTTTCTCGACACTTTTAGTTCATATTTTTTTTTGAAGGGTTTTTCTAATCTGTGTAACCATTGCATAGGATAAGAATCTCAAAATTAAAAAAATATAAGTAATAAATATATGTTGAATATAAAACTCAATTAATTTTTGTCTTTCTTTATAAAATGCTTCTCTTTTGAGATGCTTAACCTGTACAATACTATTGCACAAGTTAAAAAAATCGTTTTTTGAAAAGTCCATTTTTCTGTGTTTTTTCCTTAATTTTAGCGAAACATATTGGCAAAAAATGTTTTGTCAACAATATTACAGCTAAAAAATTATTAAAAATAAAAAAGGATTCCCCTTCCTCATAATCTATAAGAATTTCAGAAAAATTTTAAAGAAATTACTTAACATGAAAAAGTAAGAGTTCAAAAAGATTGGAGAATGAAATTTGCATAATTTGATAACATGGGAACAAAAATACATTTTTTTTTAGGTCGAAATAAAAAAATACAATTCTTATTAATCTAATTGAGCTGGTGTGGCCTAACATCTAGGGTAAGAAGGAAAAAATGCATGCCCTTAATATGGGTAGCTATAGTATGGATTATTTGATGGAATTTTCTAAAAAGTTTTTCAAATGAGAAGTTTTTTATGGGTAAACACAAAAATTAATTGAGTTATATTTAAACATGTATTTATTACCTACTATTTTTTCTATTTTGGGATTCTTATCCTGTGCAATATTACATAAGTTAGAAAAACCCTTATTTGATTGCATAAAAATGTCTTTATTTTTGGTGTATTGGATTGCTAGAAAATGATTGAAAAGAAATCAAACCAAAGACCAAAAAAAGCTAAAAATATTTATTTTTATTCTATTATTTTGATTTTGTGCATTAATAATTTTAATGATTGATTTTTTTCTTGGATTGTGTATGTTTTACTTCTTATTCTACTAAAATTTAAGCCAAACAAACTTCAAATAGATAATAAAAAATTGAAAAAATTACTAAATCCTCATTAAATCTTCCTACACTCTTAATTGAACACTTAATTGAGAGTCTTATTTATAAAGATAGATGAGACCACAAACAATTATCTCAAATCTAAAACAATAAACATGAAAATATATATATATATATATATAAATAAATTGGCGTAATTGAGAGTCATATTTATAAGGATAGCAAAGCAAAAATAATTTTATCGAGAGCTAAAAGTTAAAATTTAAAATAATAAACATAAAAACTATGAATTTAGCTTCCATTGACATACGAAATGTAAATTTCACTATAAATCTTTGCTGAAGTTGGTGATATGCCCTAACTTTAGATGAGGTAGGCCTGCCTCTTAACTAAACTTTTTTTATTATAAAAAAAATATATAAAAACTTATCTCAATATAAATATAGACATATTAGATAAGCATCATAACAGTTTAATCCCCTAAATGTGTCTCTCTTTTTTGACAAGAAACCACAATAAGAAACCCCCTTGACAAGAAAGTTAACATAACCCAAATCCTACCTAGCCCATCTTAATGTTGCTACTCTTCAATTTATAAATAGTAAATAAATAAATACACTATCTCACCGAACAACCCAACACCAACAATGCTTCCATCCAAACAAGCCCTTATTCTCTTCTTTCTCCTCGCGGCACCCATCGCCGTTCTAGCCGGAAACTCCCACGTCATCAATTTCCGATCACCGAATCTATATCCCGAAGGCCTAGCGTGGGACCCAACAGGGCAGCACTTCCTCGTCGGGTCCCTCCGCGACCGCACCATCTCATCAGTCTCAGATGCTGGCGTCGTCCAAACGCTAATCTCTGACACTTCCCTCCCCGAAAACGTCACCGTTTTAGGTCTCGCCGTCGATTCCCGCAACAACCGCGTCCTCGCCGCAATCCACGCCTTGAAACCACTCCCCACGTTCAATGCCCTCGCCGCCTACGACCTCCGCACCGGCCGCCGCCTCTTCCTCTCGCTCCTCCCCTCCGCCGACGACTCCCAGCGCCCAATCGCAAACGACGTCGCGGTGGACTTCAAAGGCAACGCATACGTCACGAACTCCGCCGGCAACTACATCTGGAAAGTCAACGATAAAGGAGAAGCATCGATCTTCTCGAAATCGCCGAGGTTCACGGAGCATCCCGTGGACCGCGATTTACCGTATAGTTTCTGCGGACTCAACGGAATCGCTTACGTCAGCAACGGTTACCTCCTGGTGGGGCAATCCAATACGGGGAAGATCTTCAAGGTTGATGCGGAAGACGGCACGGCGAGGAACGTGCTCCTCAACGAGGATCTCTTGTGCGCAGACGGCGTCGCTTTGAGGAGCGACGGCGTCGTTTTGGTGGTGTCCCCCGAGACAAACAAGTTGTGGTTTCTCAAGAGCAATGACGGTTGGAGCCAAGGTGTGGTGTTTGACGAAATTGACCTTGATTTGGAAGGGTACCCTACTTCTGTTGTCGTGGGGGAGAGGAACAGGGTTTATGTGTTGTATGGGCGTGTGAATGAGGGTATTTTGGGGAATTCAGAGAGGGAGAGTTTTAAAATTGAGGAGGTCAAGTCCCCTAAGGAGAATGAAGATGAGAATGTTTGGTTGTATGTGATGATTGGAGTTGGTTTGGCTTATTTTTTGTATTGGAGGTTTCAAATGGGGCAGCTTGTTAAGAACATGGATAAGAAGATCAATTGATCTTCTATTAAATGCCACTAGGGTTAAATTAGTATGGAGGGGTTTAATGAATTTCTGAGATTATAGAATTAATTTTTGTTATTCCTGATGTTGTACTAATAAAGTTGTTTACTCTTAGAAAGTTTGAGTTTGATTTTGGAATCCAACAAGTTATAGTAATTTTTTTTTTTATTGTATTGTTATTGTTATCAAGAGAAAAATTAGAGGTTAAAATACATATTTGTTCTTTATGTTTTACTGAAATTTTATTTTGGTTATTTATATATTTTTTTCGTTAATTTAATCCTTTAAGTTTGTTGCGATTAATGTTGGAATGTACGGGGTTCTGTCACACTAACTTAATGGAACAGTTTATGTGGCATCCACATAAAATAATGCAGTTTAAAGGGTTGAATTCTATTCAAGTGGAAGGAAATTTCAAAGATTAGGTACTTATGTTGTAATGAGCAATGTTGTGTTGAATGTGAGGGGTTTAGAACTATTAGGGGTACCTTCTATTGTGGTCCAAAATGCATGTAAATCTTTTGTATTATGTTATTTTTTCTTATCGTTTATGGATTAGGGTTTTGAAGTGATTCTTTTTGTTTCAGTTGTCATTGTTGTTTTAGGCATGAAAAAGTTAACTTTTAAACTCCAGCATGTGGAAGGTGTTGATAGCTGATTGAATGATGATGGTGGACTGAATATGGAAGAGCCAATGGGTGAACATGATATTGCATGGCTAATGACAGTGACAGTGTAGATAGCGGTTTTGGTGATAGTGGTGAGGAACATGAAGATTTATGATTGTTTGATCAATTGAATCAAGAGATGCATCAAGGTATAGAAGATGAAAATGTGATGCTTTCATCTTTTAGAAAGAGTAGTAGGCTGAAGGGTAAGCATAAGGTAGCAATTCAAGTGGGAGATTGGAACATTATTTTCTACCAAGGAAGAATTTAAATCTGTCATTCAATAGTACAGATTTAGCATGCTAAGTTCAAAATATTTGAGGAAGTTGTGAGCGAGAGTCCAAGGATCAAGTCGACAGACATTCAAGCTAAGGTGCAAAATTGATAGAATGCTAGAGTGACAAAGTCATTGGCTTTAAGGGTTAGGAAGATGGCAACGGACAAGGTAGAAGGGGGTCGTATAAGGAGCAATATACCCGATTGCATGACTGCTATTATGAGTTATTAAGGTCAAATCTAGGATCTACAGTGTAACTTGATGTGAAATCCCCACACGGAGATGAGTGTTTTAGAAAATCCTGACAGCATCATGTTACCAACATTCCACAGGCTTTATATTTGCTTTACAGCTTGCAAGAGGTCTTTTATGATATGTAGACCTATAATACCATTGGATGGGTGCTTCTTAAAAGGCCCTTATAGAGGTCAAATCCTAGTCCCAACGATGTTGTATATTGCACTTGATGTGGTTGAAGGAGAGAACAGGGACCCATGGACATTGCCTTCATTTTTATATTTTTTGTATTTATATTTTAATTTTTAACAAACAGTTAGTATCCGTTGACACCAATTAGTTTTACATCAATTCTTATACCAATTAAAAATGATATGTCAAAGTTTTTTTTTCACGAAACCCACTGTTGGATTGAAACTAATTATCATATAGATCATGTCTACAATATGATAAGCTATGATACCCTGATTTGCTCCAACCGAACTTTATTCAGATTGGATTGGATCAGATTGAATTTGACAATGAAAATTTACTTAACTCGATCTAATCCAACTTGAGCATAATTGATCAGATGAGATAAGAATTTTGCCAAAATCTAATCCAATCTCTTATCACCTCTATGAAATGTATAGATGGAATAGATAGATGAAATAGATTATACTAATATAAATTATTATAGATTATTGATATAGATAGATGATACCGTGTATGTTTGGAAAAATGTTAGGTTGAAACAAAATTGATTTTGAAGAGCCAAAATCGATTTGGGTTAATAAACCAGCTATTTGGTTGTACGTTAAGAAAAAGTTAAAATTGATTTTGGCAATCAATTTTGACTAAAGCAAGGTAGGACTTATTTTCAAGTTGGATTGAAAATTTTACATTATATTTTTCAATCTAAACTTGTTTTTAAGAAAAAAATTTCCAAATAAAACACATTAGTTTAAAATTAATTTTACACAAAACAAATTATATAATTTACTGGATTTCTTCACGGGCCTCATCTCTCACTTGGTCTCACTTTCACACTTGCTTATTTTATACATTTGATTTTTTATAATGATTGATGAAACATTATTTACTAACATTGGACGAAAAATTTATGTTAATCAAATGGTTACCACACACAATTTTTCTAATGATGACACATTTTTAACTTAAATTTTATTTTTACATTATACTTTTAATTATAAAATAATTAAAAATAAAAAAATTAACAAATAAGGGCTATATTTTAATCAAAATTTTAAAATTAATACTCTAAATTTTATTTCAAAATTATAATTGAGTTTTATTTTTATATTATAATTTTAATCATAAAATAATTTTTAAATTATAAAATAATATTTTTTATATACTATGAAAAACTTTTCGATTGATAAGAAAAAAAAAAGACACCCAAAACACTCATTTAATATAACCTTTGTTTTTTTGACTGTTTTAAAACATTATGGGCTAAAGGCCCAATTCACCATTAATTTTTTTCTTTGAAGAACGATGCTTAAACCCCATGCTTTCCTCCACCAAAAAATTAGATCCTATGCTTTCTGTCCTTCCTTCCTTCTTTCCTTCGCCCCTCATACCAAAACGACGTCGAAGCTACAGATCTGCCCCCACCGTCTTGAGCCAACTGACATCCCTCTAACCGGATCCCGCCCCCGAAGCAAGCTCCTCCCACCACCGCTTACAGAATCGTCTACCTCGAACGAGATTTTATTGTTTTTGGTACTGCTTTCTCCTCTTCTTTCCCTCTTCATTCCCACTCAAATTTGGTTCTCTTTTTTTTTTTGTTTTTGAGTTTCTCTTGGACTCATAGGATAGGACAGAGTGAGATTGAAGTTGATAATTGATGAATAGAAATTAAAATAGCCTAAGCAGAGAGGTGAGAAGAAAAAGAAGATAGGAAAGTAATTTGACTGAGTGGGTGAGGGTGAGGGTGAAAATGGAATTTCACGTGTGAACACCAAGCCTCAAAATGTGAGTAAAATGGTAAACTGATAAGGTTAAATAAGTAAATTCACGGTTTGAACAGTAGTTGCATAACTAAGAATTGCAAACACGAACACTCTAGCATTATATAATTTAATAGATTAAGTTTGAATTTAATTTTTTTGAAAAAAAGGCCACTTATTTTGGCATAATCTGTATTCTGTAGCCCCCAATCGATTGACCTTAGGAAATGGGGAAGCTGTTTGTATCCATCTATATAGTATTACTAACAAGGAAAGAGAAAAACTGAGACGTAATGCTAAGCTAATTGCTAACTGCTAGTTGGTAATGAGAGAAAGATTTGGATACTCAATCACAGATGATATTTTATTTTATTTTTTGGTAAACCACAGATGATAGTGAACATAGACAGACTTAGACATATCTAAAATGGTTAAATTCATACATCTAGGACACCTGACTGGCAAGCAGTGTAGGGTGTAGGTTGACCATAATAACCTTCAATAGTTATAGTGTCAAATAAACATAATATTTTTCTAATTTCTAATCACTAGTAGTGTTATTCTGGACAACATGATAACTATATTTCAGATAACAAGAAGCAGGGATAAGGCTAGTTCTATTTTGATTCCACTTGCTTTTAATTTATAATAGACAAATAAATAATTGTTTGATTGATTAGTTGTTAATACAACAACAACAGCATTGCAACAACAAGCCTTATCCCACTAGGTGGGTGATTAGTTGATAATAATTTCATAAACTAGTAAACTAAGTAATATTTGATATTAATATTACAGTAATATTATATTTCATGTCGTCTTTAGTTATTTAAACAGCTGGCTACATAGCTATAGGATTCTTGAAGTTGTTTACTGTTGGTGGAGAAATGCAGATACCGGCCATTTTGGACATGTAGATGCTTTTTGTTCTGTATTCCCCTCAGTCTGCATATATGTTGTCTTGATTTTGCAGCAGGGGCCAATGCCATTAATTTGTGTAAGGGGTATATGGGGTTCATGCTCTGCTATTTGTTCAGGGGTTGATGTCCATATTGTATGGAGTATGGAGAGTTTTAATTTTGATCACACTTTGGTCGCTCTTCTGTATAAATTTTGGATATTGCTGGTACTCATTAAATCTATAAAATCTTTGTCCTATTAAGGTAGTGTTTGGCCTAGTTTTTTTGGACTTCTCTCTTTCCTTATGAGTAAAATTTAGACCAAATAGAAATTCTCAAAAGCTCTTATTTTTAGTGAAGAAAAAAAATAACAATAAGAGCTACTTGAGAAGCTAGAATCTGGTGCTTCCACTCTACATCTCTTAATGCTTCTCTTAAAGCCACTTAAGTGTGGTAGTGGAGAACTGGAGATGATGGAATCCAAACATAAACTATAAGAGGTTTTGAAAAAATCTGTTTGGCCTGGCTTTTACTTCTAAGGAGAAGAGAGAAGCCCAAAAAAAGCAACACTAACTCTGCATAAAAAAAGTTACATAGCTATAAGCTATAAGTTTTCAGTTTATTTTCCAAACATACCCTTGTGCTAGATTTAATCAATTGTTTGTTACCATACCAGTGCACGAGCACGGCACTGAACAAGGAGAAAGCAAAGCAAACAAAAGTAGTTGTTGGCTTTGTTTCATTTTGAAATCATGAGTTGTTAAAAGGTTTCTAAATTAGTTATATAATTTTATCAGAAAATGTGCTGATATGTGATGTCATATGTTTGCAGAATACATTAGGGTTAGTTTCAAGGGAGAGTAGAGAAATGTTTGGGACGGCGATTAGATGTGCAGCAAAGAAATCGAAGCCGAAGATGGGACCTGTAGTGCTGAATACGCCACCGGAGCAGAGGCAAACAATTACGAGGGTCCTCTTTGATATCATCAAGGAACATGGTCCCATCACCGTTCCTAACGTTTGGGAACATGTCAAGGTACATTATTCCCGGTCAGTAACTATTGCGTAGCTTTTCTCATCTTTCCTACAAATATTCCACGCTTGTTTTGCTTAAGGATTGGACTTCGAAGGAAGGATATGTTGTTTCATAGTTTATTGAATCTTTGAATCACAAGTTTCCATAGCATGTCATACGTAAGTAATATATATATCATGCTATGGAAACTTGTGGTTCAATGATATCTGATATGGTTGCACATGCTGTTTCTTCATCTCCAACTTTTCAATTCCATTGTTATAGGGTTTTCACCACACCACCTTCAGGCCTCACCACATGCCGGTATTTTTTTTTTTTCCAAATATACCTTCCGCTCAGAAACTAGTTTCTGAGCGAGATTTTGAAACAAATACCACACCCATAATGGAAACTAGTTTAAGAGCGAGATGGAAACTAGTTTCCATGCAAATAAACCACATAAAACAGGTCAAACCACATGTAATATTACTGCATGTTTCTGTTTTGGTTTTGCAGAACATAGAATGTTTTTTTCGCTGAGACTTGTTTCCGTTTTGAGTGTGATGTGGTGTTTGTTTAAAAATCTCACTCGGAAACTAGTTTCCAAGCGAGGGGTATTTTTAGAAAAAAAATAACAGTGTGTGGTGAGGCCAGGAGGTGGTGTGAATAATGCCATCCTTGTTTTAGTCATTGTCAGCTTCATGTTATAGTGGTAAATAAGGTCTGTCTCATCCCATTAATCTGATTTATTTTTAAAACTGGGTAAAGTAAACGAGTAAGTATCCTGCGTAAACCCATAGGAATACTGCATACACTTCCACAGTCAGTATGAGTAACCTTGTGTTTTGCTAAAGCATTTAAATGGTGAATGTAATTTTTATGGGTATTTTAAATTCTTCATAGTAATATGTCACAAAATGTGGAGTTGGTATTTTTAATTTATAATCATAGAATGAGGAATTTGAAATCCCTCATGAATTTTCTAACTTATGAGTTCTCTTAAATTTTAAAATACACCATCCAAAACATACACTAAGGAACCCATTTTTTTGAATTGTCCATATAACACCTAAGGAGGACACTCATCCTCTGTTTTCCCTTATTACATATTTGTGCATACACTACTACAAAATTGACCTTTAGCAACATATAAATTCTTAAAAAGTGTGGTCAAATTGTTAAAAATGTTACCTTTGTGCATTTGTAACATTTTTACAAATGTTATATAAAGACCCTGTTACTAACCAGTTTTAGCAACAATTAAAAAATGTTACTAAATTGTTAAAAAATGTTGCCATTTTGTATTTGTAACATTTTTTTAAAAGTTGTATGAAAATCATGTTGCTAAAAGTCAATCATGTTGTAGTGATATCTTGGATTTAGGTTAAGGTTTACTTATTGAGTGATCATGAATTCCAGGAAGTTGGATTGAAAGATTTGTCAGGAAAAAATCATATGAAAGTAGTATTGAGATGGATGAGAGAGAGACAGAAGATTCGTCTCGTTTGCAACCATGTTGGACCTCATAAACAGTTCCTCTATACCACTTGGTTTACCAAGCCCTCTATCACTCAGCCAACAGTACCAACCCTTCCTTCAAAGGCAAAGCAGAAGCCCTCTTGAAAATGTTTATGGTTTATGGTCAACAGCCAGGAGGACGCACCAGCCGTTTTGCACAATGGTATGAAATTATGAATAATGTTGACTAATATAATTTTTAACCACTAATGGAGAATCTATACGGATTCTGTATACTCTGTATTATTTTTTTCTGTTTCTATTTTTTTGTTTTTCTGAACAATTACAAAACAAAACTACCATCTTGATTTCATTTTCTTGTTTCGTGAAATTTTTACAGGAAACACTAGAAACATTGAAAATGGGAAATGAGAATGCAAAGTAAATGAACCCTAAATATCGGGCAATATTTCCTAGTTGTTCACTCATGTCAATTGATATAAGGTTTCGAAATTTGGATCTCAAATATTTTTAGTATGTATCAGGTGTTTCAAAAGTTGGAGATTGAAACTGTTTGATGAGTAAAGCTGGTTTATGCTGGTACAAAGTCGGTTGAGTATACTGTATACTATTAGATTAATAAAATGTTTGGATGAGCTTGTAGAAGTGTTTGTAGAAGTGTTTGTAAGAGTAGAATTTATAATATAAACACTCTTCTGAAATAAGTTTCCCTTCCTTAATTTCTGTAAGTTTATGCTTTGATGCCAAGTGGGACTGTACACATAAAAAAGTTAGGGTAATAAACTCGTATATTAATAATGTGTTATTTTAAGTCATTTAACACATTAATAAGTTAGTTATAAATTATTATTATTATAATGGCTTGGAATAGATATAAGCTGGGTAGTTAAAATAAAGAAAGGTATCTGGAGTTCTTCGGGATTGTAAATTACCTAAGAAGTTTTAGGGAAAATTTTATCGCAATGCTATACAATCAGCTATACTTTGAGATAGTGAGTGTTAAGCATTAAAGGGGCAATCAGCGAAAAAAATGGGTGTGGCATAGATGAGGATGTTGAGATGGATGTGTAGTTTGATAAACTACCGAATGAGTATATACGGAATGATATTAGTGTGGCATCCATTTAGGCAAAGATGACAGAAAATCGGCTAAAGTGATTTGGACATGTGAAAAGAAGACAGTTAACAGTATTAGTGAGGAGAGTTGATATTATGGTCTTTAACTCGGTAAAACACGGTAGGAAAATACTTAAAAGGACTCTAGGAAAACTCATTAAACAGGATCTTCCGCTTAATAATGTTTTTGAAATTTTGATTTTTGATTTCGGTACAATGATATAGTTTGATCTATCAAGTCAACCTTACTTAGCGGGATAAAAGCTTATTTTAAATTGCTTGGAATACCATTATATTAATTTATGCATACTGTGTTATTTGGATAATAATATCATCTTAGAACACTGTTAAACAAATAATCATATTGATTTCTTGGTATCAACAACGTATTAATTTGTTCAACTTAGAGCCGCAAGTCAAATTGGTGGTCATGGGTGAGTGAAATCCTCGGCCATGGTGACTCATTTATTAAAAAATAACCTAAACTAAAGTCCTAAACAGCTTAGAGAAAAAGAGTTAAATTACCAAAAATACTCAGGAGCGAAGTTTTTGTCTCCATTAGATTAGAAGATCAACATAACAAATCACAATTGGCTTGTGTATGTGGGATTCTCTGCCACATAGATTCTTGCTGCCGTATCAGTAATTCAGTATCTCTTCTGCGTCTTTGTAATCACCAAATTGTCAATTTCTAAGCTCTATGCTAATACTAGTAACTATTAACTTGGAAGGAATCGTTAAGATTGTGTTTGGATTTGAATTGGGTTAGAAAAAAGTATTTTTAGTTACATAAAATCATATGTTATTTTGTTTGTTTTTCAGTTGTGTCTAGTTAACGAAACTGAGTTTAGTAACAAAAGTAAGTTTAATTCACTCTTGACTAACAAAGCTAAGGAGGTTCTTTTCAATTTTGTGAAAGTTGGTTTAAAGTTATTTTAGTTTGTAAACTTACTTTTAACCTTCTATCCAAACAATATTCAATTTGTCAAATTTATTTTTAACTGAGAATATCCAAACAAATTTTTAAATTAAACTAACTTTTAACTTTACTTAGTTTTACTAAATTTTCAATTAAACTAAGTTTTACAAATGGAAAACCAAATACACATTTAAAAACAAATAAGTTGTAGAAAGGTAAATTGAATCAAGCCTTTTTTTGCTTTTTGGTGTCAGGCTTGCTTTGTTCCAATAAAAAAAAATAAACACACAAAGATAAAGAGGTAGAGTGAGGCATTCAGTTCCACATTTGTTTACTATGAAGTTAACATAAATTTCTTATATTATTGTGAAAACAATACATTCAAAATTTTTTGGATCTTTTGAATAATTAATATTATTATTTTTATATAGTGTTGGAATTAATATGCTTTTTTTAAAAGTTTTTTTAGAATCTTTTTATGTTTTTTTTAAGAGATAATCAGATTTATGAATTTTTAATATGTTTAGATTTTTTTTAAATTAATTGGCGGGCTATGCGGGTTAGCCCACAACCCGTATAACCCTTAATAAAGCGGGCTGGGCTGAAGAAATGGGCCAGTTTTCCTCCGCGGGGCAGGCTGGCCCGCATTGCCACCCCTAATTACATCTGTCATAGGAAATTTAGAAGATCATTGATACAATGCACCTTTTAGTAATATGTAAATTGATACTTTCGTGATACTTTAGTTATTAATTGATATTTACAATCGCACGATTTTCATTTTTTAAGATTAGATAAAGATTATAAGTGTTAGATGACTAAAATCAAGGGTTTCTAATAAAAGGACTTGATCAAAGAGAGAAAAACATAAGAGCAACCGGTAGTAGTTACATTTTCATTTTTTGATCAAGGTTTTTCACAAAAAAAAATATTTAATCTCAATTATTTTTTTATAAGCCAAACAATTTATCAGAATGATTTGAGGACAAGAAGTTCTCAAACACTACAAGTTCTTAATCTCGATCATTTAAATGTATACTCTTCATGTTATCTTTTAAAATAAAGGTAGTGTAATCGTTAATGTCGATTAATCAATAAAACATTATAAAAAGTGTAACCATATACCTTATTAAAAAAATGCACCATAATAATGGTCAATTTAAAATCCTAATAATATGTTTAAGAGCCTTTGCTTCCTCAATCCTCCCAAATGGCTGTCTCACTATAATAAAACTTCAATTTCTAGATAAACAATGAGTGATACAATTTACTATGGGCTATTGAAATACTAAACCACTTAGGGCTTTTTGTTTTTATTTTCTGTTTTTAGTTTATTTTTTGTTTTCAGCATTTTCAGTTTTTCCTTTGTAAAATTTTAAAAAACAAAAAAAAAATAAAAAATAAAAATACAAACCAAACAACCCGTTAAATAGCCAGTATCACGAGCAAACCTATTGAACCTATAGGCTAGTATGGATCGGACTTGCCCATGTATCCTAGAGGTTCTTTGTTTTGGTTACTTCTACCAATTGGGCAACATATATAATGTAATAAGAAACAAAATAAAAATAAGATGAACATTTTATTTTTTCATTATTCATGAAATTGTTAAAAATTAAAAATAAGAAATAAAAATGTAAAATAAAAAAATCTTCCGAATGCTTGATGCAAGAGTGAAATCTCATTTTAGACACAAACTTAACGAAACCACCTATGTTAGTTCCTTTCTTTTTTTCCTCTCTTTTTTAGTTTTTGGGATATACTCATTTTATTATAAGTTAGAAAACTAATTTCTTAGTGTAGACAGTCTTCTGATATTCTTTTTGGCTTGAACAATATGATTCTCTCTTGGTATTGTAGTGTATTACTATCATATATACTTTGCATGCTATATAGTTTCTAACATTCAAAACATACATCCTTCTATACTTTTGGAAAGATAAGTGTAATGAAATTTTAAATTTTAGAGAGATTTATGTAATTTTAAAAATTAGGAGGAAGTAAATATAATAAGCTCAAGTTTTAAGAAAAGTTGGTGTAATTATTCTCTTTTTTTCTTTAAATACACTATTAATTTTAAAAATATTAGTTTTTAATGTAAGGACCAATATCTTATAAGGCTCACATTTTATATAATTTTATCTCTATCTCTTTTTCCTATCCTTTCATTTTCTCTTTCAACGGTGAAATATAGTAAATAATCGCACTCTTGTTTTTATTTTTATTAGTTGAAACTAAAGCGATTGAAGCCTCACTCTCTTATTTTTCTCAATTCTCAAACTCTCTATTCTCTATTTAAAACTACAAAACAAATTATATTTCTCACTTTATAATTTGAGATTTGGGTATACCCTACGACTCTTACCACGTTGACGTTGCTCCAAACTTAGGAGTGATTACTTTAACTTTGTGCAGATTTAATTTTTAACATTTTATAAAGCAATTTAACATTTCTATTGATAGTATTTAAACAATTTTTAGAGTATGAAAATATGATTGGTTTTTTATTTGACTCAAATAAATTTAAAATATTAGTGGACTCAAAATTTAATTCTAAACTAATTGTCACTTTAGGATTTCAAGATGAAATAAATTGCATATTTTAATACTTATCTCTCACACTTTCTTTATTTATCAATCATCATTTTTTTTAATTATTTTGTCAACTACTTTAGTTTCTAATTAGACACCTTAATCCACTCATATTAAAAATTTACAAATATCAATTATTTCTTAATATGTGTGAAAAAACCTAAAATAACTATAGTTTTGGAATTAAGGAAGTACTAAGCTGATCAAGTATGTAGTTACGGTTGGGAAACGACCGGCAAAAGCATACACCCACAAAATAAGCACACACAATACACAATATTAAACATCCTTTGGTCCCTGGTCCTTTTTATAAGGACCTAAAAAGACAATTACACTTAATGAGAAAAGATGTAAAAAGAGTAATTAATGCAAAAATTTACACAATTTTCCAAAGCTACCCTCTTTTCTTTCTTTATTGCATTAATTGTATTCTATTATCACTTTAATTACTCTTAAAAATTTGTAGAGTCTTATATTAAAGTTTAGTAATATATTAAGAGCCACCACTAATATTCGAAAATAATCTTATAATAAGGACCGAAGGAAATCTTAATTAACTGCAATTTTTGAATAGAGAACATTGCAAATCCTCTCTTACATTTCAACTTATAATTTTTTAACAGAAAAATTGCAAACCCTCTCAAATGACAATTTTCATACAAAAAAAATTATAAAACCTCTCGTGACTCACAACTACCGAAATCCCGATTACACCAAAGAAACAAGTATTATTGTGGTAAAAATACTCAAACCTACTCTACAAATTTATATTAATATTCTACCACACCCTTCTTCAAATTACCTAACGTGCGATTTTGGATTAATATTCTTAATTCTTAAGTTACTTCTACGCAACTTTGTCCATCCAAACAGTAAAAATTGGTGAATTTTATGCTGCCGTCTTCACTTCAAAATGCCAATTACAGAATTCCAAACCCAAAGTCAGTTCCTATCAATCTTTATTCAATTTTGTTGTTGAAATAACACCTAAAATTTTAACTATGCATCAATGGCTGTTATTAACGTTAGAGAACCAAAATTCCTATTCCAAGATACTAATTCTAGTATGAACACAATAATATATATCTAATTATAGAGATCAACATATCATGACTATTATGGTATGTAAAACATTCTAATTATCATGCATCATATTAAGACAATTTGGTCAGCATTTTGTGAAGAAGAACAACTTTTTCAGGGTTCAAATTCTAACTGTGCACATATAAAAGTTTTATTAAGAGAGATTGTACTTATTTTAGTGACTTTTCCGTCTTAAAAGGATTAATCTTCGATTAGGTTAACTTTTATATATTATAATTGCTTGGAATTAAGAGAGCTAGTAATCTGTCATGACATTTGTTCATTGGTTTTAAATTATCAATACCTACATTGTTCTGTTTTTTTTATAAAAATTTTAGAGTAAGGGTTGAATATGCATCAAATCTTCGAAAAACATGTATAAAACTAAACGGCAATTAATTTAAGTGGTACATGATGTTCGATTTCCTTAAATAAGGGTTTAAGTTCGAGTCATGTGAATAAAAAAAACACAACTAAACTCATTTTAGAAGAGTTAGACCAATTATGATATGATTGTTCGGGAATTTTGCAAATTTTTTCCACCAAAAAATACATGTTGCTAGAAAGAAAAAAAATGAAACGCCATACTTGATACTTGTATGTACTTCTTTAACAGAAAACAAGTTGAGTGCTCAAACTTGTGTCTTGTCACTTATAACACCTAATTCTTATTTCTCCCCAAATAAATGTTTTTTTTGTAACGATAATCTAATAAAAAAGGAACTTCTTAATTTATGTGGCATCAATTCTAGCCACCTAACTCTTGGCCCATTTTGAATTTTCTCCAAGCAACATATTTATTATGTATTTTTTTTTATAGACAAAAGTGTGCAGTTCGAATCGAAAAGCTCAAAATAAAAAGTTACTATTCAAAGTAACATAGATTTAGATTCTTCGTAGTTGCTGGATGGTCCAGCAGCTATGTTAAGAGAACTAAACAATTCATTACTTTCTCTTTCTTATTTAATGTATGTATACAAAAAAAAAAAAACAAACCAATAATCAAGATGATTTTTAGGGGTACTAAAGGATGATCGGAACTGCAGAAAATCCAAATTAAACTCAAATAACACTGTCCAGTTACTAAACCAACCATGTAATATTATGATGCATATGCTAGCTCAATGGAATATGGAAAGCTTACTTCATGACATGGATTAAAAATACAAAATTACATAGATTTTTCACCAACTATAATAACCTTTACTTGTAAATCCCTTTCCCTATAACAAATGATTCCAAAATTAAAATAATCAATCAGCTGGAGGTAACAACAAGATTTTATATATATAACATATGCTTAGTGAAATATTATTTTATTTCATTGGTGACACAACCAGCATTCCTATATTGCATACGTGGTTACATTTTAACTTTAATTTATTTTATCCAAATTGATTCCTTTAATTACTAGCTAACAAACCAATAAACCTCAATGTTCTACCAAACTATTGGACTGTAAAAAAAAAAAAAAAACTATTGGAATTTAAATGATAAAAAAAATGTTAAAATTTGTTGTTAATGCTTTAAAACATCAGGAAATTTTCGTTTAGTCTTTTAGTGTCTCAATTTTTTTAAAAAAAAAACTTGATTTTTTTCTGGTGAAAGCTTAAACATTTTCTTTTAGCCTTTTAGTTTGTATTCGGTTAAAATTCTTATTGAGTGTTAGCATGTCATATTATATGTCACACTATCTGATATATCATATCAATTATCACATCATTATTTAACCATAAAAGATAGCAAAAATAACATATAAAAAAACTAAACCGAAATATTTAAACTTTCATGGGGATTAAAATTTCCTCATTTTTTTTTTTAAAAAAGAGAATAAATGAAAAATTCTTATTGTTTTGAAAAAATAAATAGAAACTTGATAGAATGTCTTGTTAGACAAAATGATGATGTCATTGGATCTTGTTATATCTATAAATACCCTGCTGATTACACACTCTAACACATCAAATTAATAAGAAACACAACAAGAAGAAACAGAATATGAAGATCAAAACTACATCAATCTCCTTCCAATCCATCCTCTTTATTCTAATTCTTTCAACAACACTTTGGCTTTCCATTGAAGGATCTTCTTCTTCTTCTTTTTCTTCTTCTACTTGCAGACCAAGTGGAAGAATCAGGGGTAAAAAAGCACCTCATGGAAGATGCAATCAAGAGAATTTCTCTGATTGTTGCAAACAGAACAAACTTTACACAACATTCAAATGTTCTCCAAAAGTTTCTCACCACACAAAAGCAATCCTAACAATTAACAGCTTTGAGAAAGGAGGAGATGGAGGAGGACCCTCTGCATGTGACAACAAATTTCATTCTGATAATACTCCTGTTGTTGCATTATCCACTGGATGGTTCAATAACAGGAAAAGGTGTCATCAAAATATTACTATTTTTGGAAATGGAAGAAGGGTTAATGCCATTGTTGTTGATGAGTGTGATTCCACTAAAGGGTGTGATGAAGAACATGATTTTCAACCTCCATGCCCAAATAATGTTGTTGATGCATCTAAAGCTGTTTGGAAGGCTCTTGGTGTGAATACTAACAAGGGTGAAATTGAAATTCATTGGACTGATGCTTGATTGATGCAAAAAAAAAGTAAATTAAAAGTCTGTTTATTTTGTATTTTCATTTTCATTTCATGTTTCTGTTTTCTATTTTGATAAATAATTGTAAAACTATCACTTTGTTTTCTGTTTCTTGAAAACTATGTAGAGAACATTGAAGACATGATTTTCATGTTCCCAGTTGTTTCTAGTGTTTACTATATAAATTTCAGGAAATAGAAACGAAATGAAAATAACGTGATAATTTTACACTACTACATAATTGATTTTTAGTAACATTTGAAAAAATATTACTAAATTGTTAAAAAGTGTTGCTAAATCATTAAAATATTGCCTCTGTGTATTTGTGACAATTTTAACAAATGTTGTATCCAATGATATTGCAAAAAGGTTTGAATTACATTTAAAAGATATTGTCAAATTGTTAAAAAGTGTTATCTTTTAGTATTTGCAACATTTTTTACAAATATCTGACAATGTTGCTAAAAGTCAATTTTGTAGTAGTGTTATAATTATTTATAAAAATGAAAATGAAAACACTTGTTTTAGCTTAATAAGGATGTGATCATACTTCATGGTCAAGTTTGAGAACATCACTTGTAAAAGGAAGCATTCAAACTCTTACACTTGGAAAGTATTGAATCTCTTTTGGATTCAATCAATAGGTTGAGTTTGCTCAGCGTTTTAGTAGTGTTGCTCATGTTTCAAGTTTAAATAAATTAATGGGTCTTGTGTGTATGTTTTGTATCTTCTTCATCTCTAATAGTCATTTTCAATGAAATGCTCTAATCTATTCTCTGCTCATAAGTTAAATCATACATGTAAGGTTGGACATGAGTTGAAAATATCACTTAAGTGATTGATTTTTTATTGGCAACACATCCTTACACATATTTACGTGACTTAATTTTGTAGTATACGTAGCACATTATTATTTGCACATAGAAATTAATGTAAATGATCAAACGGCATTTTAGAGTCAAAACAAAGCATCTTGAGAGTCAAAATTAGATTTTGTTGTAAGCTCAAATCACTGACAACAAAATTCAAGTTTGGATATTTGTATTTTCGCTGCAAAAGTCGTTTGGTCACTTACTTAGATTTTTATGTGTCAAATACCGTACCACATAAGCACTTAACGTGTCATAGGCATTCCGTCAGTATCATTTAATGTTAGGGACTAAATGACCTACAATATAAAGTCAATAACTCAAGCGTGCCTCATCTTTTTATATATACTTCATTCATTCCAAAATATTACTCATATTAAGGAAAAAAAACACAAAGATTAAGAAGAGTAATTAATTCATCTTGAATCTAATAAATAAATGATCAATAGATTAAATTAATTTTGACATAAAAAATTACTTAATGCTCAAAGGATAGAATAATAACAAAAATAAAAAAATAATAAATACACAATTAATATTATAAAAGTAACAAACAATTTGGAATTATTTTTTTTTGTTAAAATAACTATTATTATTTTGTACCAAAAAAAGTAACTATTATTTTAGATTGAAGGGAATAGTACTACTTAAAATTGGTACATGTTCATGAATAAAAAATTAAGTCAAATACAGAAACCTTGTCCTAAAAGCATGGCATGTCTTATGCATCATATACATAGATTTTTTTTATCAGTCAAATTTATTTTTTCTTCTATTTAAATAGTGAGTTCTAATGCACGTTTTAATTTGCATCTTGCATGCAAGCATAAACACACAATAAAACGCTGAAGAAACAAAAGCTTATAAATTACCTAATGTAGCCAAACAAGACTTAATAAAACTACATGTCCAACTAACTCAAATTAATTTCCACAAGTTCACAAAAAGATTACAACTTATAAAAGATCACAGACAAGTTCAAACTTAAAGAGACTAATAAATTACTCACATCAACTGTTACAGTTTCATCTGCTGAAATATTTCAATCATCTTCATCATCAATATCACTATTGATATTGAATCCATCCTAGTCACTGAAATTATCATCAAGATTGTCATCAAGATTGTCAGACAACCAATCCAAATACGAAAACCAATACAAATCGCGATCGGTTTTAGTATCAAAATGGTTGTCGTTAGTGAAATCAAATGGATACCGAAAATCCTTAACCTGTTCAGCACATCGTCTCCCCAAATTCCCTCCAAAAGTAACATGGAAGCAACACAACAAGTTAAGAGATTCAAGACGTGGACATCCGTCAAGAATGGCAACCAAGCCGTCATCCGTGAGCTTGTTTCCAATAAGCTCAAGATGGCATAACTCGGGCATGGTTTTCGCAATAGCAAACGCGTCCTCATGTCAAGTTCTTCTAACAAAGGAAGCTTTTTTGCAGCTTCACCTAAACCTTTAGCTGATATGGCATGGCAACACAGAAGTTGTAGGCGTTGTAAATGACATCCACTGTAAATAAAAAATATTTTCAGTTGTGATGAAAATTTGCACATATATATAAAGTCTACATGACTATTGCAATTTCTAAATAGATGTATTAAATTAAATGGAAAAGATTCTTAATTTTTGAGAGGTGTGGTTTAATGAACGAGAAAAGTGTATGGAGTTAATTCAAGAACTTTAGTGAAGAAATGAGATCATTTCAAGGGTTTTGAAAATGTGAGAAAGAAATAATTTATCATGGAAGAAGTCATCATTGAAACCACAGTTTTGTAAAAGAGAAGAAATTACTGGTTGTGAAAAAAGTTTACAAAACATAAAAGAGTTGTGTAATTTTATTTAGGATTAAAAATTGACTTGTTTGAAATCAAATTAATTTGAAGTTTATAAACCTAACTCTTAAATTGAAGTGATATCATTGTTAAACAAAAAACTTAAAATGAGGTAACTCTTCTTGAATAGACACGTACAAGGTGTCTATAAATAGGTTAGCAGAGCAATTGATGCACAAGTTCATATATTCACACTCAGGTTGGTAAATGAACTAAATAGAAGAGATAGAAATAGAAAAGAAGAAAATAGAAGAGAAGAGAAATAGAGTTAAAATAAGGAAGAAATAAAGTATTGTTTGGTAGAAGAGAAATAGAAAAGAAAGAAGATTAGTAAGTTCTTTTCTCTTGTTTGGTTCAATATATATAAATATAAAAGAGAGAAATATGAGAAGATATAAAAAGACTTAACTACTCATATTACAAAAATGTTAAGAAACATATAGAATGTTCGAGAACTCAATTTCTTCTCTGATTTTTCTCAAAACACCCTTAAATTCAATTGTCTATATCTGTGGTGCATATGAGATATATGTAAAAAGTAAAATATCACTTTGTAAAAATTATTGTTGTCACAGCTTTAGAGATATGATAACATAAAGGAATCTTCGTTGTATTCTATAGAAAAATCGCTAAGCAACTCATTTTGCACTCAAAAATTAAAATTAGTAAAAAAAAATTAAACCTAAAAGAAAGTGCTAAAAACACGCCTCGAAGACATGTGCACATCTTCTACATTCTAATCTTTGGATATCCAATACAACTAAGGATATATATTTTTCAACACTACTAGCTCATAGAGATAAAAGAGGTCACATGGATAGAAGATGTACCGCCTCTTGTTGAAGAGGAGGATCATACGACAAATGAATGACAAGAGATGTTAGAAGGTCTCTTGTGTATGAGAGTGTTATCTTTTTTTGTAATTTTGGAGCGGAAGATTCAAATTTATTAGGTGATATACTATTTGGGAAAGATTTCACATGTTTGTCAAAAAAAACTTATAATTATTATTGAGATAATGAAAACCTTGTTAAAATAGTTTTGTTGACATGAACAAAAAATGCAACAAGCTAAATTTAAGGTGCTTTTTCTCTTTAGTCCATGGCATTTGTGTGTGAGAGAAATTCCTCTAAGAGATAAATCAAAGTATCATAGCCACCATAAACTCAACCTATCTAAATTTCTTACAAGTATGGAAAAGGTATAAATAAAATTGAAAATTCAGCTTCTAATAACAAGATTATATACATGAACTTCATCATTCTTTTCTCTCTTTCAAAGATCACGTAAAGGGATAAAAACTGTAAAAAAGAAAAACAAAAAACCTTCAAAAGATCACTCCTTTAATTTATCCATTATGGCTTAGCAAAACTAAGTTTCCAAATAAGTTAGGTCTAATTACCAGTCATAAAATCTGAGCAACAAATAATCTGTAGAATGAAATCATGTTTAAGGCGGTTGACATTCGCAATGTAAATCTTAATAAACACAAACACAAGTTTGAAAAACAGAATGCGAAATGGCAACAACAATAACAACCACGACTAAGTGCATGTTTAGTTTTCAGTTAGTCGTACACAAATCTCAACCACCTCCTTCAACTGACAAGACAATTTCTATCTTCAAGTGTAAAGTCTTTCGTTTTCTATCAACTGAAAACTACACACACTAAAAAAATGGGAAATAAGAAAGCTAAGAAACTAGAAACAGGGTGTAAAACTTACGAATCGGCAATGTATAGGAGAAGATCATTGGTGGCGAAACGCTCGAGAGTGATATGGAGCAAGTGGCCACAGCTGCGGTCGACTGCCAGGGGACAAATGATATCAAAATGACTTAGAAGACCTGGAAAGCGCATGTCAACGGAGCGCCACATGAGAGGGTCCTTGCAGATATTCCACCACTGAGTGCAAACCCACTGAGCTCTCTAGAGGATTTCTATTGCTCCAACCTTGGAGAGAATCGCCAACGTAACTTCACGTGGAAGATCCAACCAATTCCTGGTTTCGGATTCATGAGATTCTGGTTGCGGATTTGAGGATGAAGCCATTGATGAACCTTGTTGGCATGTAAGTGGAAGTGAAGAGTGATGAGTACTGTGAAACCATGGACGACATGGATGGACAAGCTTGTCGAGGAAAGAAAAAGAAAGTGTATTCATTATAAGGATTAAATCTAGAATTTTAAATTCATAAATAATATAATACGATAAAAACTAACACATATATAATTTATAAAAATATGTTAAATTAATAAATAATATAATAAAATATTAATAGATAAATAACATTTATAAATAAAATAATATATAATTAATAAATGCATTTTATGAAAAATATAAAAAAATAGAGTTTTACATAAATAATATTTTGAACTCTTACATAACCTTAACATGTAAGGACAGGTCCATAAACACTTGGTGTAGGGGGAGGCGAGGGGGCGAAACTTAAAATGATATAATAAAAAATATTAAACATGTAAAAAATTTATAAATAAAGAGAAGAAAAAATTATCAAATTTTTTAAAAAAAACAACACAGCACATCAAATTTTGAAAGAATATCTATTTTAATGTGCATTAGAGTTTATATTTTCAAATTTTTAATTCTTATCAGAACACAAATTTAATATTTTATTCTTAAATACAATTAAATAATAAATTTTTAACAATATTAAAATAATAATAAAAGTTATTATAAAAATTACTAAAACTCAACAATAATAGTTTATTGTGAAAATTAAATATTAATTTATTGTAATAAAATATTTAAATATTACTATTTATTAACATATAAAATAATATACATAAATAATCTTTATATGTGTAAAAAAAATTTAAATATCAAAAGAAAAAATATTTTTAGTAGAATAAAGGAAAGAATGATAATGCTAAAAAAATTTAAAAAGGTGAAAGAAAAAGCATAAGAGAAATAAGGGAAAGATAAAAGAAAAAAAAAAAGGTGATACAAGAACTAATATACAAATTGTAATATGTAAAACCTCAATTAAAAGGAAAAACTAACAAATATATTATTTACGAAGAACTCTATTTTTTTCATATTTTTCATAAAATGTATTTATTAATTTGATATATATTATTTTATTTATAAATTCTATCTATTAATATTTTTTATATCATTTATTAATTTATTTTATTATTAATCTGTTGTCATTATTTATCATATTTTTATAAATTATATATTTGTTAGTTTTTATTGTATTATATTATTTTTATATTTTAAATTCTAGCTTTTTAATTCTTTTAAAATTCTAGATTTAATTCTTTTATGATATTTTTTTGGTTGAGGATTTAAAATTATAATTACTTTAGGTTAATTCAACTGCATTAAATAAATTTAACCATAGTTAAAATTAGAGTTAGTTTATAAAATTAAAAGATCAATAGATAAAATTAAAAATATCCAAAATTATACTTAATTAACTCCTTAATTGTCACGTGTCAAATTTTAACAAAAGAGAACAAGATGTCATCTCTATAAAAATAACACCACAGAAGCCACCTTTTACAAAACAATCATAATTTAAAATCTTATCATTATTCTTAAACAACTTAATTATCTACTAAATATATTATTAAATACATTCAAATGATTGAATCTCGTGTATTAAGAATATAATCTTCCATCATGGTTATCTTTGACAAAGCGAATTACAGTAGTTGCTTTTATTCATTGGAATGTAGGGGTGTCTATAGGATTTAGTAAACCGACGAACCCTACACACTAAATTAAACCAATTTGTGAGAATGTCTAATCCAAGTACAATGTAAAAAAATTCGAACCAAACTAAATAAACTCAAAGATATTCGGGTGTCGGATTTAGTAATTCAAACCCAACGACCCAGTGGTATACCCAATGACCCGATCAAAATATTTTATTTTTTAAAACATACTAATCATGTCCTAATAATTAGTAAGATGTAAATAGACTTTAAAGTCATATAACATGAAATTAAAATTTTTTTTTATTTAGTTACTAACTCATGTGATTATTATCTTGTTGTATGTTGGTAAAGAATGAGAAATTAAAAATTAAGATCACTAGTTGTGGTCTTGAAATATATATTGTTAATTTTATGTTTTAAAGTTGTATCGTGTCGTAAAATTGATAATATATTATGTTTTTAAATTTGCAGTGTTTGAATTTTGACTTTATTTTTATTGAATCTAGTATTTTAAATGTTTAATTACTATAATATTAATATATTGTTAGATGTACGGCGTACTTAATTTTTTTAAGCGGACAACCCGGTAATCCAATTCAAACCAACCCATCACGTTTCGGATTGCATTAGTTCGGATTTTAAAATTATTTTGCAAAAATTTGAACCAAACAAATCCAAACTAAACATCGGTTTGAGTATAGAATTTTCTCAAAATGGAACCATCCCAACCCGTGGACACCGCTATTGGAATTTGGCATAATAATAATAATAATAATAATAAAATCAGTTTTTTTCTCTCGAGGAGCAAATTTAACAATGTCTTCTGATATTCGATGTTTCGTTCCACAATATCTATCATTTAAAGTTTTGACATAATATGAGTTATTCAAATGTTAGCGGAATTGCAGCTTCATCATGTTACTCTCTTCACCGATTGTATGGAGCTTTATCATGCATGGAATTGAACAAGGAGAGGACATTCGTGTTTAGTTGAAATTGTTTATGAGGCATCCATTTTAGCAGCTAATTATAATGTTAATATAATGCATATTTCACGCAATTTGAATATAATTGTTGATATTATAGCGAGATTAGCCTTTACTGTTGGTGAAATATCTTGAGAGTTCGATATACCCTCACATCTTTCACAATTCTTTAATGTATCTTTCACATGCGTATATTTTTTTTTTCAGAGTTCGATGTACCCTCACATATTACAAAATTTGCCTCACCCTCGCATCATTACTTCCTAAAAAATAAATTGACATAATAACTAATAAAAGTATTTAACCTTTACAATAACTAAAACATTGACTTATAAAATTATAGTCAATCTCCTAAGAGTATCAATAAATAATTTTTTAACTTTCGAAAATAATAAATTTTATTAATATCTTTATAACCTTAATAAAAGATATTGTTTAACATTTCTCATAAATGAATAAACTTACTGGGATAAGAGAGTTGTGAAGGGTGTATGAGTAAAATTCGAATCCCGTACATTATAACTAATAACCAATATTACCATCAATAATTGAATTACTTTACTCGGTCATTTTGGACTTGTTTGATTTCTGTTTTGAAAATACTTTTTTGTTTTTAAAAATAGAAAACTCAAAATCTGTTTGACAGACGAGTTTTCAATATTTAAAAACCAAAATATAAAAACATCTAAAGGTTCAGTTTTCAATTTTTTGAATTTACACACAAATATATATTGAAAACTTCTCTCAATTTTTTTAAAAACTATTTCGAAAAACTGTTTTATAACACAGTTTTTAAATACTAAAAACGAAAACTATTTTAAACAAGTCCAAATTGTTTTTGGTTTTTTCTTTAAAAAGAAAGATTATATATCACACGTTACAATTCTGCCATCATCGGTAACTTCGATTTCTCACATTACTGTCAAAAGGATTTTAGAATAACAATTAGGATGAAAATTAAGTTTTACACTAGGGAAATTAAAGAACGATTAATTGGCCTGCATATATATTTTATAAAAATAAAATTCGCTTATTATAGACAAATTAGGGCACATACAGGACAATATAATCGATTAATTGTCACTTAGCATTGTTACATATACTGATACTGATGATATAGATTCGGTAATGCTATAAAATATAGAATCAACCCTTCAATTGCTATTGGTTGGCGTGATTTACTATCATGTTGTTGTTTCCACTATGTTCAACTAAATTACTTACTCCTTTTGATAAAAAAACAAAAAACCAAAAACACTAAATTACTAATTACTAAGCATACATTTAGCATCAGTTACTTCTAGAGATTAATAACTGTTTAAAAAAACAAAGTTAAGTCATTGAAATTGAGTTAGTGTTGGAGAGATTTTTTTTTATAAGCGAAATGCATCATGGAGATTCTAATTTATAAGTTGTTATTCAAAGTTTCATTTCTCAATCACTAAATCAACTTGTTGAATACAAGATTCTAGGTTTATATTTTAGTGTTTTCATCGATATCCAAATAGAGTTAAACAAAAGTGATAGTGGAATAGAATTAATACAATGATGAAGGAGAATAAGGATAAATTTTAAAAATTTTATATATTTTTTAAAATTAATACATTAATTAACTATATTGTATGTTGGCTTTATATATTAATTACGGTAAAAAATTTCATATACTTGAAAATGTTAGGATAGTTCGAGTTAGTATAGACCTTTCCTAACATAATTAATCAGATCTGTCAATATAAACATTCTGACTTTTACTAACGGAATTATTTGTAAGTAATTATATATTTATTTGTTAGTATAGAAATTGATGTACACTAACGATTATCATACTATTAGTATAGATTATAAAATTGTTACTGTAGACTCAAAATATATATACTAATTAATTACGTTACAAGGAATCTATATCTATATCAACGTTAGTAATGCTAACACTCTATAATTTTTTTGTGAGTATATAGAAACTTTTTTAATATCTTAAGAGGATCTTATAATATTAAAACCTTGTGTGATCAAAGCATTATGTCCTCTAGCTGTGCATATCTTCTATAAATACCTGCTAGCATACACCAATTGGAACCACAATTCAAATCTACACACAGAAGAAAGAAAAGATGAAGAACATGCATCTGTGTTCAAAATCTTTCATCCTTTTGTTTCTTCTTGTAACATGGTGTGTAAGTGTCCAAGCTAAGGCTAGTGGAAAACAAAGGCTAAAAAACATTTCTCACCACCACACAAAGGCAATTCTAACACTTAACAGCTTTGAGAAAGGAGGAGATGGAGGAGGACCATCAGAATGTGACAACAAGTTTCATTCTGATAATACTCCTATTGTTGCTTTGTCCTCTAGATGGTTCAACCATGGGAAAAGGTGTCATAGAAAAATCACCATCTTTGGAAATGGAAGAAGGGTTGATGCCATTGTTGTTGATGAGTGTGATTCCTCAAAAGGGTGTGGTGATAATGTTGTTGATGGCTCTAAGGCTGTTTGGAGAGCTCTTGGTTTGAACTCTAACAAGGGTGTTGTTGACATTTTCTGGTCTGATGCTTGATGGTATGATATTGTCTTAATAACACAAAGGTAAGCGTTCTTGCTGCCGGACAAGATCAGTTGACACCAGGTGTAAGTCTTGACGAATGTACTCCTTTTAATATCTTTAAACAAACTATCTGATCGTGTTTTTGTTTAGATATAAATAAGTCTGTTTGGTTATATGTTGGAAAAGTATAAAGTACTTTTACTTATAGTAATTTCGAATCTCAATGTAGATCTGACAAAATTAAGAAATTCTTACTTCATCTAAAAGTACTTGATGAAGTTGATAAAATTTATGTTTTATCATAAGTTGTTAAAAATGTAACTTACGTTAAAACTTATACTTGATGTCAATTGATCTTCACCCTCTTGCTGCACATGGAAATTTTGTTGTTATTCTACACCATTATATTCTAATTCTTTCTAAATTATTTTCTTGTGCAGGGGACCAGTTTGTCTAAGGTTATATTATATGCAGGAAAATAAAGTAATAAGAAAGTAATGTGAAGAAGTGATATATCAACACTGTCCCACTAAAGTCTAAATAAAGTTGGAATTTTTCCTTGGATTAGTGTTTGAAGTGTGATATATATATACACACTGTAATCTGTATTACTCTCTATTCATACATATGAATTTGGTGTTTGTGGATATGTTATAAATAAAATATATGTTTGCTTCTTGATTCAATTGCTCTTATTGTGGTTATATTTCCAAGGGGTGCAATGAGGTGCTAAGTTGTTTTGCTAAATGCATGTTGTTATTTTAGAATTTGGGAAGAGAATTGTCATAATTTTGAGAGACTGACATCTGCAAATTATTTCCACCTCAATTTAAATCGACTATATACTTATTCAGAGGGGTAAAGCTCTCTTTTTTTGTTCTTCTCACGATTAAACATAAAGCTTTTCTTGATGGAAAATATTTGTAATTTGTAAAGTTATTCTATTACAGAACAATCGCAAAAATGATATAGAATAACGGAGAAAAGGTTTGGATTCTCTAAATGATAATGAAATGAAATATAATAAAAATCTAAATTTCTATTAATATATTTGTCAAATGCCAGTTTTTTTTATCCTTTTTTTACATATGAAATTCACATTGTCATAACAAACCGTCAGGGAAAAATATAAATAAATAATAAAATCACCACTCTTACCATTTCATCCACAGCTCAAAGAATGAAACAGAAATTTCATTCAGCTCCATCATAAATTATCTTGACAGCAAAATGATAAAATGATTCTGTTTTATTTCATTCTACCTCATTTCATTTCCTTATAAAGACCACAAGTTTCATATTAAATACTTAGCGGGCAAAACAGTCAATAACCAAAGACATAAAATATGATAGCTACGAGGATTTACAAGCACTGCCAAACAGTTAATATCAGATTCAAAACAATGGCAGCAGATAAATCTTTTTAGCAGAAAAAAAAAGCAGAATCCTTTTACAGCATGCTATCTGTGAGAGCAGGCAACCTGCGGAAGAAATTAACCGGCGCCGACGGTACCTTACTCCGAAACATCGGATGCCTCATAAAGTAAAATCCGGCTAGAAGAATAGGCAGCTCAAAGGGCGTCACATACAAAACCAAAGCAGCCACGGCACAGAACACCATGAACATGGCAGTGGCACGAGGATCGCGCCAGTTCACAAGTGCTTGAACCCTTTCTCCTTGAGTAGCCAAGTCTCCAACAACACTCTGAATCCTTCCAGCCACACTTCTCAACCGATCATACCTCCAACGAACTACATCAGGGCTATTGGAGGTGGGAAACGTGTCGAATTCCTCGTCAAGCTCATCTGGGGTCACTGCATCTGCATAAGAGAGTCTAGTGTTCATGTGAGGAGGGTACCTCGGGCGTAACCTCCAATTCCACATCCCGAGTACGAACAAGTAAAGAAACATGGTTGGGAAAATAAGTTCAGGGAAACAGACAAGCATCAGGAAAAGAACATGCACTAGCACTGTTGTGATAGGATGTTTCCATGTGGTAACTTCCCCCAACCATCTTCCAACCGAAAGAAAACCCGAAAATACTCGCATCATACGGTGGAAGTTTGCCTTGCTACGCCTCATGCTCCAAAGATGAGAATCTGCATCAGACATGTATTCAACTACCTCCTTTCTAAGTGGAGGTTCTGCCCTACTAAGACGAGCAGCAACGACATTAACGGCCTGGTGTCGAAGCTTTTCCTGTTCCATTAGATTAAGTGGCCTTTTGTAGTGCATTTTTGGCAAGTGAGGCTTGAAGTACAACTGCATCAGGTCAAGCATTGAGCTACAGGAGAATCTAATGGCCAAGTGCAGTTCACCCATTTTCTTCACACCTGAAGGATGAAGCATCAGTAGCGGATAAGCGTTGGTGTAAACACGGCCACTTTCCAGGGTTGAGATCCTGATCCGAACTTTACCAATTTTCAGATCACTTTCACCAGTTGAACCATTAAGCTGCACATTATCAAATACTCCTACAGTAAGAACTGTGGCAGGATCAAAAACTTCCCAAGTGTATTGCTCATTGTACTTTGGGTTTAAATTGTCACTAATAGTCCGAGTACGAACCCATTTATGCCCATATTTCGCCACACAGTATGTATCTAAGGTTCCTCTTCCGTCCCTTGTTTTCATGGGATGAAGTCCATCAACACTTAGAATGCCAAGTTCTAAGACACCAATAGACTTCTTCCAGAGTTGCTTTGAAGTTGGTCTAAGATCACTACTATAATAAGTTGACTCATCAAAAACATGGTACCCTCCATCAAGACAGATACTCAGATGAAGTCTACTAAAAAACTTGTCACTGTCCTTAGTTTTCTCTTGTTCCCCATCCATTGCAGATGACACAGATTTTTCAAGGTTGTACCACCTTGTACGGATAGCTCTATCATCGGCGCGCTTGTCAACTTTGGTCAGAGGAATAACAACACTCCCAATAGTCTCATCCTTGTTGGGACCAACATGATTTTCAACTGAAAGGATCAGAGGTTCTTCGAAGGGTTCAGCAGCAACAAACATCAGCTCCTGATCCCAAAGCATGCTCACAGTCTGTGACTGAACTGGTTTTGTCCTCAAAATCTGGTTACCAAGCTGCGCCTTAACATAGGCATCTTGGATTCGAGAATTCTCTGATACAAGTAAGTCTTGTGCCTCAATCACTCTAACCCGTACGTACCATAGTCTTGGCGAATGGTAAACTTTTGATCGAATCTGAGCATAGGCAGAAGAATAGTTTTCGCCGGGTGACAGAGAGTCGGAATGCCAAGCATCAGGAAAAGCTTCATCAGCTTGTGTGCCAAACCATACTGCAAGCATCAACTCCCCTTTTTTCTTGTCGCTACTTTTTTCGATGCGATACCATTCAGGAGCCAAAGGACTATCAGGTGGAACACGTGTAGGAATATCATGAAGGTTAAACTTCACAGTACCAATAACTTCATCTAGTAACATATTCTTGTCTTTGACCATAACTTCAAGCTTAGTTGACTGAAGATTATCCTTTGCAAAAGCAAACACCTGATTCCATTCAGGATCTTGAGTTTTCTCCAAGTGCTTGGTAGTTCCTTTGAAGTTTCCAACCTTTACCACCACATATGGATCAACGTTCTTCGACGAAAGGTCACGAGCTCTTACGACTCGTACAAAAAGGTATCCCATCGGTTCAACAAGGTCATAACTGCTGGCCATTCTGTTTCCACGAATAACTCTCCCCCCAACTACTTGACCCCCTCCGAGATAAGGGCTAGTCTCTTTCAAAGCATAGTCAATTTGAGATGACAAACCTGAATATCCATGAAGAACTTTTGGAGGAGGCAATGCAGGTTTCGCTTCATGCATCCCATAATTTGTGGATGTCTTCACGGCTTCTGGAGAAGATTGATGTTTCTTTTCTTCTTCTTTTGGAAGGGTATGAAACGTTTGCCTCGGCTCATTTTTCTTACGAGAAAAGAAATTCAAAACTGAATTTGTGAATGAAACTGATGGATCATGTGTTGTGTGTTGATCTGTATCATTACCAACAGAGGGCTCCTCGTCAAGAAGAGGGTTTGTCGGTCTTACTGAAGGGTCATCTGTAACATATACCTTCAAACCGAGCTCTCCTTTTACATGCGAAAAAAGGCCTCTCTTTTCCAGAGGATAGTGGAAAACAACAGAATCAGAATACGGGACAAATGAAGTGCTGGTGAGGCGGATTTTTCCCAGGAAGACTTTGGAACCACTGCTTTTGTTTTTGTTCGAGTGGTAGATACAGGCATCAAGAGTGAGGTCCAGTAATTTGTTTGGATCAGTAATGTTGAAGTAAAATTTCTCGTTCCAAACAGGATTCAGATCTTTTTCTTTAACAGTTGTCCGGAATTTCTGATCATCGAACTGAAGTTCCACAAAAGCACTAGAGGATCCCTGCCCATCTTTGGGCATAAGGTCATGAGCACCCACAACTTCCACACCTAACTTCATATTGCTCATAGTTTGACAGAGAGGCCTTATACCTGAAAATAAAGAAATGAATGCAGATCAAGATTATTGTAGTATAGCATATAAACTTCAATGGCATTATATAATATGTGCATCTTCCTTGCTATGCCCTCTATCAAATTATGAGTTTAATTTAATCCTTTGACAGTCTAAAGTGTAAAACTTTCCATATTATCATTATTAACAAACAAAAAAAGATAACATTTTGGTAAGTAAAGATTTTAAAGCATATGGCACTGTATGGTTAAATAGCATTTAAAATACATGGTACTATATGGTTTCCTTATATTTATATAGTACAAGTTTTACTTCACATTTCTATCTCTAATCCAGCAATTTAATTTATGTTTTTTCATCAATTTTCAAATATGCATTCTAGCAGTGATACATCCAAGTTTCAGAATATTTTTCTTCTGGAAGACAAATTCTCTTCAACAAAGAAAAGATAACACGCCAAATGGAGAAGTGACTGACTATAACATCACTAGTTCACTGCATTGACCAAGCACAACTTCACTTGAAAAACATTTCCGTTCCTATTATAATATCAAAGTAAACAATTTGGATGTTCCCAGCAAAAAATACATATGCTATTCACTTAATCAAGGATACTCTCATTGACTGATTTATTAAACAAAGCCCTGAAATGTTAAAAGTAAACTATTTTATTTTACAATAGTAAAAATTGACCGAGGAAGTCAATATAAATGAAACACTGCTAAGTGCACAAAATTCAGTTGTCTGTGTGTGCGTGTGCAAAGGAAAACAACAGGAGTTATTTATTATTATTGTTATTATTCATTTGGTTGCTGTCTCAAATAAGACATGGTATGGCATGATTCACCAAGCTAAAGTGAAAAGAGAAAAGGGGGGAAGAAAGAAATGGATATTATTATGGAAATCAAGTAATTCTTAAAGATTAAGCAAGGAAGAGGAATATTCCAAAAGTTTCAACTTCAAACCTACCACTACCACAATTGTCTTCTTCGTGATCAAAAAGAATGCAACAATCAAAAGGAGCCTTAAATAGTTCCCATTCTACATACAGAAAATACAAGTAATTTCAAGAGATTTACAATTTATATATATACATATATAATAGAAAAGGGATAGAAGGCATGGGCTTCTTGTTCCAGAGGTATATAAGATCGTGTGACAAAAATATTCAATTATTGTGAAGAAAAGAAAATTATTCCCAAAAAAAGAGATAATAAAAAAATAAAAACCCGAGAATCATGAACCCCCTGCCGGGTGAATATATCTGAGTGTGTATTCTCATCCAAGTGCCTCTTATTAAAATATATTCAGCTAAACAACAGAAATGTGAGCTAATCAATTATTCAATACTTCTCAAAATGAAGAGAGATAAAAATAATAATAAAACTTCCTGAAGACCCTTCCCCTTAATTTTCAATTAAAATTTCTCAAAAAAGAAAGGAAAAGAAAAAACAAACAAACACACACACATACACACACACAAAGTTACGGATATTCTGCTAAGGTATTATAGAAATCCCAATCCCAATATCAGATTCGAACAAAAAAATTTAATCCCCACTTGAAAGACTATAACAGCAATCAACCTTCAAATTAAAAAATCCCAAAAAAAAAATTACAAAATCCCTAGGATCTTGCACAAAATCCAACTGCAAATCATCAAAGCAATCCACAGAAATCCAGAAAAAACACAACAAAATTAGGCCAAAAGGAAGAAGAAGAGGAAGAGGAAGAAACAAACCTAAGATTCTGAGCTTTGACGATTGAGACTTTCACTTGAAAATCTGAACACCAAAAAAGCAACAATGAGAAACAGAGATTGAACAGAGTACCAGAAAGCAAGAGGAAGAAAATGAGAAGAAGAGAGAGAAAGAGAGAGAGGTAGAGAGAGAAAGCAGTCAAATAGGCACTTGGTACATACATTGACGAAGAAAGAGAGTGTGAGAATGTCTGTTTCGGAATTCGGATTGATGAGTAGCATTTGCAGTTTCTTATGTGTTGAAATGTGTGGTGAGATTATATATATATATTAGAACTCAGGCTCAGCACACAGAACACGGTATTGCAATGTTGGGTGCCTTTGGTGGCCCCACTCGCTATAATCTCTCCAGTTTGAGTGTCCATCTTTCATTTGTATATATATATAAAATATAAATATAGTATTAAATATTAAATACGTATATAAAATGTTAATTAATTTTAATGTTAACCAGTTATCGCATGGCTTAATAGTTAAAACACATAGTTCACTCTTTTAATTATAATATATATATTGAGTAGTAGAAAATTTAGGAAAAGGATCCTCATCAACCCTTTAATCTTCCATCTCTATCCATCACGAATATTTACCGTTAGATCTTTTATATGGTTCTGATTAAAATTTCATCATTTTTGCGCAATACCTCTTAGAAGTACCAGATTATCCCCAAAAAAAAAAAAACTAGAAATTGCCTGTCTCTACTCTCTAGTGACGAATCTTGACGATGTTTTTAGGAGGCAAGATATAAAAATTAAATTAAAATTATATATTAAAAATTAATATATTATTTTGGCTTAAGGAATTTAAGTTCAGCGGTATTTTTTTTTAAAATTAAATTTACGATAGTTTACTCGTCTTAGAGAACTCGTCATTTATTTAGGTAAATATAAACAAATCGTCTATGTTGTTAAATATTTTTTAAGAAATTTATTATTTTTTTTTATTTTATTCATAATTAAAAGAAATAAGACATATACAAAAATTATTTTTTAGTAAATTTTAAAATAATTTTATAATAATATATATAGGATATGGTTAACTATTACTCTTAGGGCAATGTATAACCAAACCATAATTAAAAATTAACAATAAAAAGTATAATTAATTAGAATATATTGCTACAATTTTTAATAATCAATATCTATTAAGGTTAATGCACTTTTTCTTTTTGGGTGGTGGTGAGGGGGGGCAAAAAAATTTCTTGAATTTTGTGGGATATTATTTGTTTGGACAAAGAGGCTGGGGGTTTGAGTGTAAAGATATTTCTCGCTTCAATCTTACTCTTTTGGGGTAATGGGGATACAGAATAAAATTTGAGAGGGAGGCGCTTTGGGTGCAGGTTTTGATTTCAAAATATGGGGAAAATGTGTTCTCGTTGAGTGTAACAAAAGAGCTAGTTCTGTGTGGTAGCAAGACCTTTGTAGGCTTTCTGGATAACGATATGATCTGTCCTTGGTTCCGTGATAGCTTATCCCTTAAGATTGGAAACGGGCACAAATCAATTTTTTGGCATGATTTTTGGGTGAACGAGGGTGTGAGACTAAGTGATAAATATGATTTTCTTTATGATTTAGCATGTCTATGAGAGTGGAATGTGAGTGGGCAATCGTTGGTTTTGGAACTGGACGTGGCGGAGGGAGCTTTTCACTTGGGAACAAGTTCTGTTTACTAACCTTTTGCAGGATCTTGAAACGATCTCTTTATAGCAGTATATCGATGATATTTAGAGATTGCGTCATTCGGAGTCCGGATCTTATTCTATCATATCAGCATATCGGATTGCTTTTCAAGCTCCCATGGATAAAGTTTTGCTCTCACTATGGCAAACAAAAGTTCCTTTAAAGGTTTCTACATTCTCTTGTCGGTACCTTAGTGATCGGATCCATTGCAGGGCAAACTTGGCCAGAAGAGGCGTTTCGTTCGATGCCCTAAACTGTAGCCTATATAATATCGTGCATGAGACTTCCTCACATTTATTCCTTGTATGTGATAGAGTTGTTAACTTATGGTATCTGGTTTTAAAATCAAACATCATCTTCCTCGATCTATTCGCAAAGTCCACAATCTCATAAACAACAACCACTCCATCCCTAATGAACCTCCCCAGAATGGAAGTTGGTTGAGTTTTAGATATTATATAATCCATCACCTTATGTAACCCTGCCATCACCTTTTGTAACCTTACCATCAATTCCTTAGAGACAAGCTTGTACAAACTAGAAACTATAGACATTGGCTTATACTTAGTCAACCTTTGAGGGGAATCCACCTCCACAACAAGTACAAGAAAATAGGAAGTAACCGCTTTGGGGAGAAATGAACAAAAGAAAAAAAATCATCAAACAAAGATTTACATCTCCCTCATTTGCACTTGATACTTCATCAGGCCCAATCACGATCTCAGTTGGCCCCACCAAGGGATTCTCATTTGACTTCTCAAAGGAATCAACCATCAAATCAAGAATATAACTCCCTTTTTAATTTAAAATAATACAATCCTTCTCATTATTATTGGCAATCAAAACCTCCACATTCTCAAAACCGTCTAGATTTGTACCCGATACATGGTCCACATACTTCGCTCATGTTTCCCTCAAATCTCTCTTTTTTGTTTCCGTCTCTTCCTCATGATTGTCTCCTTAGTTTTCTAACGCTGACAAATCCTCTTAAGAGTAACCAAAACTTTCAATACTATCTGAATATGGAGGACAAGGTCTTTTATTTTTTATGCCATGTGAGAGATTGTTATCACCAAATACCTTCTTAACAATACAATATGTGATGCAAGACTTATAACTAGTACCCAAACAAATTCTTGTCATGTCAAGCCTCTTTCTTTGAGTATTAACCAAATCAGTAGTGTAGAAAATTCCATACTTAATTGTGAAACGTCGGAAAAATGTGTTATTTCAAGTATGGGTCGAGATACAAAAAAAAAAAAAAAAACCAGGCAAATCTCTTAGAATCCACACATCGTGAATTCCATGGTCCAATGTCATCAAACCAACTTTCTAACCAGCTATCCTCTCGATTCACCAAAGTGTCAAGAACGTCATCCCATCGTCCTCCATGAGTACAAGGTTAAGCTCCATAGGCTTAAGCTTAACACTCAAGCAACCCTATGAGTAAAACATAGTTTTCACCACAGAGAAATCACCTGAGGTATGAATTTTACCCACAAACGCCTTCTTTAAATTCTCAACAACCTCTAATTCTAAAACATAATGAATCTGATCCCGCTCTTCCTCCGGTAACACCTCTCCTTTTAGGACACCAACATAAGAAGTTTTAAAATGATGTTGGATCATCAACCTTGAACTCCTTTCACCATCAGTTTAAGTTTCTCATTTTCCACCTTAGTTTCAAACCTAGGAGATCGAGTTAACATGCAACTTCATGTTTTCAATAAGAATAGTTCCAATATTCTCTCAAGATTGTCTGAATCTCTCACGTTTTTAAACTGAACAAAGCTAAATCGGTGTCACCAATGATCACACTTCCTTGGGATGAAAACATCAGCTACCCTCTCGTATCTTTAAAATAAGTCAAAGTCCTTCGAGAAGTCATATGTGACATTACTTTTGAAATCATTTCCTTCATATCAAATAACATTTGTGTTTTCATCTCTAAATATCAAAGCATCACTACTACACATGTGACATTTGATAACATTTGTTTAGTGATGATCCATTTTAGTTAAATAATATATTGAATGTAAAATGTTATTAACTCCAAAATGTAACTTAAAAGATGGTTTAATTCGTCCCTACAAAATATTCTCTTTTGTTATGAATAATTATAACGTGGATGTCCACACTCAAGGTATCCTATGTCCTAAGGCATTCTATGCACAAAGTGTAACTCTCTTTGGTATCCTATATACATTTGTTACTCTTACTATTACTATATTGTTGTATGACTTACGTCTATAAATATGTCAAATTTGTAATAGAGAAACACACAATGAAATGAAACTCTCATATTCTCTCTACTCTTATATGCTCTCTACTCTATATTTTGTTCTTATGTTTTTACTCATTTCATAACATCTTTTTTGTTTTTTGTTCTGTAAAAAAGAAATTTAAAGTCCAAAGTAATTCAATTTTTTTTTTTGTTTTTAGTTACTACAATTTTGTTGGATGACTAACTTTAATGTCGGAGTCATATCAACTACTGACATGACAGTAGACATGACTCGCTAATAAATGGCGTATGTTTTTTTTTGCTATTCTTTATTTTTTACTTTAAAATTGTGGGAGACATTGCTCTCGCAATTCCGAGAGATGGAGCATTATGGGTACTCCCCCTCCCAACAAGTGTTTTTCTCGGGATTCGAACTTGTGTCCTCATCCTTACGAGGAACCAAGTTGCTTACCACTTGTCCAACATCTTGTTGGTAAATTGCGTATGTTTTTAGTCCTTATAAAATTTGTTTTTCTTTTTTATTTTAGTCCTTCTTATCTCTACGACCTTCTCTTCCTTCAAACCCTAAATCCACCACCTTCCTCCTTTACCATCACCTTTCCCTCATTGTTTTCTTCTTCTACACCTTTCACCATTCTCCCCTCTCTCCTTCAATCCTTGATTTCAACCATAATTTCATCATATGAACGGCAATTTGAAAAGCCTAATCCCCTTTCTCTCAATTGGACAAGATGGAGCTGGTAAGGACAAAGAAAGAAATTCAAAGGAGAGAAATTCAAAGGAGAGAAATTTAAAAATTACAAAGAGAAATTCAAAGATGAAGAAGAAAAATATGGAGAGGAATTCGAACAATAATTTGATTTGTTTTGGTGGCTATTAATTTTGTTTCTAGGTTTTGGTTTAGTGTTAATTTGTGCTTTTAGTTTTGAGTTTGATTTAATTCTATTTTTGAGATTAGTGAGGGGATTTTAAATTATGTTTTAGTTTACGAGGATAGATGGAAAAAGAAAAAAAAAGTTGGTGGTGGAGGAGAGGGAGGTTTTAATATATAAAATTTATTAGTATGACATGCTTACAGTCGTGTGTGCTAGTTGATGTGGCACAAAATTTACCAGATAACCTGTTAACACTCCAACTTAATAGTAGGAAATAAAAAAAAATTATTTTACTTGGCAAAAAAACTTGATTAAGCATAAATAAATATATAAAATATTTTAAAAAATGATATTATTAAACAACGCCATAAGAGTACTAGATAAAATATAATAAATATACCTTATTTTTTTGGTACATCAGAAATGAAAATTTCTATAAAAAATATTAAATTTTTAATTTTTAAAATAATAAATATTATTCATTAATGATATTATTTCTCCATCTCCAGATTGATAAAACAATGTTTCTCACTATTTTGTCATCCAAAACAATAAACATTATTCACTTAAATAAATGTATTTTTTTTTTCTGGGGCGGCCTCTAGCTTTGTTTGTTTTAAATTTTGTTTTGGTCAAAAGTAATAGAAGTAAATATTGTTAGTTTTAGTCAAATTTGATCATAACTAAAAATATTTACTTTCATTGAATCGTCTCGATTTTATGTATTAGTAATTTTAATCATTAATTTTTGGGATAATTACACCAACCTCTTCTGAGATTTGCGCTTATTACATTTATTCTCTTAAATTTTTAAAATTACATTTACCCCTTAAAGTTTGAAATTTCATTACACTTATCCCTTGAGGTTTTAAAAACTAGAGAGGCAAGTGTAACAAGCGCAAACCTTATGAGAGATTAGTGTAGAGTTTGTTTGAAAGGGTTTTTGTTTTTAGTTTTTTAAAATTATATTATAAAACAATTTTCAGAAATAGTGAGAGAAGTTTTCAATGCAAATTTGTATGTAAATTTAGAAAATTGAAAATTGAAAAGAGCAATGCTACATACTCCTAAAATATCCTCCTAATTATTAAGTAGAGAATGTATTTTATAGTTTCAAGATAAAGACATTTAATTTTCTTCTTCAATACATACTTTAAAAGAAATTTAAAAAATATTTAAAAAAATATTTAAAAAGATATTTAAGAAGATAAATTATTATTCTTATCCTTAATTTTCTTCACTTCTCAACCTATTAAAAATCTAAAGGAAATGAACCCTTACAAATCCAGTCGAAATCTCTCGGTTCACGTGCATTCAAAAAATTTCTTCACAAGTCATAGAATCTAGTTCCATTTCTTCTCCATTCTCCTGAATCTCCTCTTTTGCCCAATTCTCAACAAAGCAAAACCACATTTGCCGTCCGGCAGCACTCGTAAAGAATCTCTCAAAAGCGTGACGCTTGTGTCGTGCGGTTCTGCCGTCGAGGATAGCCTTGCGAGGCCTTCTTGTTCGACACCATTGATGTCTTAGAGGTATTTGTTCTTGTGATTTGGGACTAGGTTTTAATTTGTTTGCATCTTGCGTTATCATTGTCTTCTACTCGAACAACTAATTACAATTCTTACTAGTTTAGGCTTCTTCTTCTTTTTTTTATTTGTTTGATTCCCACAATGCACTTGGAGTTCAATTTCTTCTATTGAAGTGTTTATTTAGTCACTTCTCTATTCAAAATTTGTGTTAATGTTGATTTTAGATTTTACTCAGAGTTCAAAACTGGATGATTTGTGACTTTATTCCTTGTGAACTCGTTGTGCACGCAGTTACACTGAGTGCAAAACTGAATAATTTAGGACTTTATCCCTTGTGAACACATTGTGCAGGGGCAATTACCAAATATGCTAAGTGTTCAATATATCTTTCCTCTTAGTAAAAAATTCAAAATGAACATAACCAGTTTTTTACCTTTTGATTGGCTTGCTATTGTATTGGTATGGTTGGATCCTTTTGAACATGGAAATTGCATGGTGAAGTCATTAAATAATATCAATGTGCATTATTATACATGTTTGGGAATTGGAAACTAATGCATTCTTTATCCTTCACTGAGTAGTCATATAGCTAGCAGTAAATATGGAAAATGTTAACTGTTAAGCATTCCATTATTAAATGGTTGATTTCAAGGGAGGCAGAGCATTGCATGTCAATCAGAATCAAAGACCAAAAAATTATTTGTACGAGATAGAGCTTATGTACAAAAGTGAAAATAAAAATAAACATTAGGAGTTGTGTTGTGTTGTGTTGCTTTTGAATTGTGTGCATGCGTGTGAAAAAGACAGTTTCATCACAGCTTTCACATGAATCTCTAAACTTTAGTTAGTTAAGCCTACCATTTATGCTTTCGTGTAGTTTTTGTCTTTTTACATCAAACTAGTTTAAAATGTAAGCCGTGATAGCAAGCTACTATCATTCTTGGTAATTGGACTTCTGTATCTTTGTTTGTGTATATACTTTATGCTACCTGGGTTTAAAATTAGTTAGTAATTCACTAATTGATGTTTTACGTTAGATAACTATATTAGACTGATAAAGTGTGCTAACTTTGTTGATTACAAAATTTCTTCATATGACATCATGTTTGCATCATACATTTCCTACTGATATTTGTAGTATTAACCCTTTATTAAGGATAAAGTATTCTAAACAACAAATTGGTGCTTAACTGACTCTAAATTTTGCTTTATTATTAACCGATCATCTTAAGTCAATGTACAAACATTTATCGTTCCTATTTCAGATAGCTGATTTTATATGCCATATTCAAGATATTGCTGATAATAATAGGTTTTTGTTGGTACATTGATAATCGTAGGTTTGCTTCATTGAAGGGTGGAAATATAACGGCTACGTACAGATAGTATAGCACATGAAATCCATATAATATTATTGTAAAGGGAAAAAAGTGTTTGATCCATTACCTAATCATTAATTGGTTTAGATGAGACTAACCTCGACTTGATGGGTTTGAGGTCCATTAATGTTACATTTGGATCTAATAGTTTAAATGATTCATGAATATATCAAAATAAATTAGTGTTTTTGGCAAAATTTAAAAGGTGGAGCCTTAACATCAATTTGTTTGTTTTTTCTTAACATAATTATGTAGTTAAGGAAAAACAACATAATTATGAAATTTTGACAAATTGTGTATGACAACATCATTCTTTATTCACCTAACAATCCAAACCTATAAGATGAAACCAAACAATTGCTCTTCGAATCAACAATTTTCATTCCCTTTTTTAAGTACAATACTACAATGATGACAATGACATTTGAACCTACAACTTATACTAACTATTAGAATTCCTCATCATTAGCTGAATCCTTGTGGTAGGATTTTCAATTGCATTTTGATACACTTATACTAACTATTAGACTAATCAGTAGAAGAGTATTAAAGACCATCTTGCTTGAGAAAAACTGTGTATGAACAGCATCTACGTATAAAGTACATAATCACAAACATTCATTGTTTTTTACTTATTGCTCTTGTCTTCACTTGCTGCATTAGGTTTTCCTTTTCATTCAGAAACTCTTTGAGAGTTTCAGTTGTATAAGGAGGAGGCATTGCACATGGAGGTGTATCACTTGGTGAGGTCACCATCGCCTCGACCATAAAATGTTTCCTTGCACCACGCAGGGAACACGCCATGCTTTCAGAACAAATCTCAACAGCTCCAGCAGGTATGGTTGGTTTGAATCTCAACAGGCTTGCATAGCTATTCAATAGATGAAACATATAATCATACACAAACTTCATCCTTAAATTCTCTATGATGTAGTTTGTTCCTCCTTTCCCTATTGCTTGTGCCTGCAATTAAAATTGAGAATTTTCTGATTAGACTGATTTTTTGGGGGGATTAGCAGAAGAATCAAAATGTAATGGGAAAAAAAGTGTAGAAGAGATGTAGCTAAGAGAGAAACTGAAAGATATAATAAGTTGTGTGATCAGAAAGGAAGAAAAAGAATGCATAAAGAGAAATAGGATGAGAGTATTTCAGCACCCTAAACTTTTGGCCGTTTGTAAATAGACATCTTAAACTATATTTTCTTTCCAATTAGACCTTAAACTCTTCTCCTTTTCAATCAAACCCCTTATAGTTGCATTTCTTACCAATCAAACCTTAAACTTTCACTCATTTGTACACAAACACCTTATACATTTCATTTCTTCCTAATTAAACCTTAAACATCTCATATTGGTGCAATTAGCCTTTATGACAGACTTGTAAATATGAGAAAATTAAGGTTTAATTGGGGAGAAATAAAAGTATGTGGCGTCTGATTGCAAACAAGTGAAAGTTTAAGGTCTAATCAGAAAGGAAAAATACTTGATAGTGTCTACTTGCAGAAGTTTATGGAAAAGAGGTGAACAAACATAAGAGCGAGAGAGAGATAGTTGTTAAATGAATTAACAAATAACTGAAAATTTTAGTTATTTTGTTTTCCATTTAATTTGTTAATATTTATATGAAGAATCCATTTTTCATGGATATATTGACTTGCCTCAAGAAAATGCTATTTTCAATGTGAAGAATGCTAGAAATAATTTATAGCATGATAGAGCGAGGAGAATAGGATGATTACATTGTCAATGTGAGCATTGCCCCAATCCACTGCAAACTTAATCTCTTCGCACATATTTTTTACACTGATTGGCCAGTAATGCTTCAAAGGTAGCATGTTTCTAGTAAAAAAGTCATAATACCTTGGCTCTATGAACATAGTCATAGAGTCACATGCTATTATGTACTTTTCACTCACAGACCATGTGGCACCTTCTGCATATATCTTGTATCTTAACCAAAAAAAGAAAAGTTAGAGACAAAACTTAATAAGCAAAATCTCAAATATCAAATACAACATATTATAAAAAACAAAATAACCCCTGCTATGCAAAGTGCTTGTAAACACTTATTTACCTATAGGTACATTGGTTTTCTAGTTTTGTGTTTTCAAAATTGCTTGCTTTCTCCTGTTGCCATTGCTGAAAAGAATAAAAATTAAAATATTAATTTCATATTGTAACAATTAGTATGCAATTACTTGAAACAAAAGCCAGGCTTAAAATTATATATATTTACTATGCCATATATTCGAGCATTCCAATCTTGTTCGTCTGTGGCATTGCACTTGCCAAGTTCTTTCCTAATAATAGACACTGCAGGGTTACCCTTCCAATAGGCATAGGGTGTCCTATCCTTCCATTCAATCTTCCTATTGCCTTCTTGTATCTTTTGTAATGTTGTTTCCCATGGTCTTATGTGGAGCTCAGCCCTGTTAAGAAAAAAAATATAAATTAAATTAATATTTTTTCTAATCTCCTTTGGTACAGTAATATCACAGGAAGGATGCCTAAATAAAACATCATGCCTTCTTCGACACTGACTTCTCTAAATTGAGTTAGTTTGTAAAATGAAAAAGTAAGATTGTATCTACCCTTGATTTAAAAGAAGTTAAGAGGTATAATGCACTTCAATTTAAATCAATGGTGGATGCAGCTTTACATGTACATTTACCTGAGAGAAACTTGATCCAAATCATCGTATTATTTGGAAAAGTATTGTTTTTAAGAAAAAGAAATTAAAAAAGCTAATAAAAGTAGACAATTACTTCTGGAAAATAAATTGAACCAAATTGGCACTCACTAAAAGAAATGAAATATACTAGAAGATTAAATGAAGTTATTGCACTTTAAGATGTGCATGGTAGAAGAAATAGCAGGGGAATAGAAGTGAGTATTGAAAAACATGAATGCAGTATCAAAGAAAGAACACATGGTCAATTTTCACTTTCCTTAGTATGTTCCTCCTATAATTGCTTCTATCACGCACATCCAATACTTTAGCTTCTCTAATGCAAGTGGATGTGTAAAGTGAGAGAATAAAGGTGCATCCACCCTTGTTTCGAATTAAAGTATTTTGTAACTCTGATTCACTTTAAATCAAAGGTGGATGTTTACCGTTACTCTCTCACTTTACTTATTGTTTAAGATTTTGCAACAATGTTGCACACAAACTGAGTTGCTGGAAGAAGTTATAATTTGTCTCTTCTTCCAAAAGTGCTTCAGTTTGTGTGTTTTTTTCACTTCACAATCCACTAAAATCTAAAATAAATACACACGTTATAACTCTCAGTGTTGCTAATGGGACAAAGGAACTTTACCAACCCCAGAAGGTCCAATCAGGGAAGACAATATCATAAGAATTTTCCTCTCCACAATAATGAAAAACAGGGGGAGGTGATAAAGCGTTTGGTCCTTGAAAGTTCCTCTTGTTCACCACAGTTTTGTCACCACACTGAAACATTAACTCCAAATCTGGTATCTTTCCAGGATAAAGCCTTAGAAGCTGCAAAATTCCCCATATTGTGAACACATCCCTTGTTTGAAATGACTTGGCATATTTTTCCACATAAGCTTTTCCATTTACAATCACTAGCTTAAAATGTGAAATGTTTTTGCCCCTTTCCACCATGTCCCTTGTGATTCCTGTGCTTTCCCATGGTTTTAAATCTTCATGGATCCATCTAAAGTACTCTGGACATGATGGTGGTGGTGAATCACTTTCAGGCTCAAATTTTGATGGGTAGTATGCTGAGCAAATTGGTTCTGATTTTCCATTGGTGCAGTTCAGTGTGTATTGGGGATGTTCCTTGTTGAAGATTATGATTGTCTTGAGAAGAGTAGTGCTTGTTATTTTGGACTGAAAAACAAAAAAAAAATGTAACAATAGGTTACGAGTTATAGATAGGGGTGCAAAAAAAAAAAAAAAAATTTATAATACTACTTGTGAATTTTCTGAGTCGAGTGGGTGCAGTTGTACCCCTTAACTTACATATGTTCACCTATTTTAATAGCATTCTTTTTTATTTTATATAATATAGGTTGATAACTTTAAAAGTAAAGAGGTTTCTATTGAAAAATACTTTTATTTATCAAAATATAAAATATTTTATTTAATAGGTTACGTAGCTACTCGTTATAAAAATAAATAAATAAATAAATAAACACGTAGCTACACTCTGTTGTAACATAATTCATAAAATAATGCTATGCAAACGTTTGCATACCTATACCTATATGTGGGGTGTGTGCGTTTGGCCGATAAAAAAAAAATTGTAAAATATTGTAAATTGTAAAACAAATGAACTGAATGAAGGGGGCCACGTATATTACACAACTTTGAAAGAAATGATATATACCCAAAAGGAATACTATAACGATGAAGATATGATGATAATGACATTTTTGTTTTAACGTATAATTCCCTACATCATAATGAATAATATATTATTGACATTATATAAATATCATGCTGAATTTATATTCTGGAATAATAAGACGAAAGTTTTGTCATACATTCAATGTAATTATTAAAAAAAAAAGAGTAAAGTTTTCATTTCATTCCATATATACCTAGAAAATGCTAATTTCTATTCGGATGAACTTGTCTACAGAAGTAGAAATTTCCATGTGATAAAAGCCAACTTTACATAAAGTTCAAAAGTCAATTTTTTGCATGAACTTTTACCCTTTAATTTTTTAGATTTTTTTTTTCAGGTTTAACTAACTTACTATCAACAAGGATGTTGGTGTAATGTAGAGATACACTATGATTTCACTGAAAGAAACATGGTTAACAAGTGTGATTGCGTTCAAAGGATCAAGTTTCTGTCTTGATAATAGCGTAAGAGGATATTAACTCGAAAAAGTCTTAATATTGTAACATTGGTTGATTATTTTATGAGTTAATTGCTTGCAGAATTTCAACCAGATGAACTCTTATAATATACTGCAACTAAGAATATAGAATAACAACAATTCTAATTCAACCTTCAACAATTCTAATTTATCAATTTATATAGGTGATCAATTTTTCATTTTTAAAAACAACCAAGAGAGGAAGATGGGAAAGACATGAATATGGTGAGAAACAAATCAAAAATCATTCAAGGTTTAAAACATGCAAAATTATCTTGGACAAATCAATACAAAAATAAATTAAACAGAGAAGAAACATATGAATTTGTTAATTAGAGACTTACGAGGTCAAATTCGAGGATGAAAGTGCTGGCAACAAAAACAAAGAGGATGATGATGGAGAAGAAAATCCATCTCGTCATTATGAAATTAAAGAAATCATAGCAACCATGAATTAATGGATTAATGCGAGAGGTTAGCCTCAAAATTCTACAACCTTTTTGTTGTTGACCATTGCCAATTAAATATTCATGTGCCAATTGCACGATGCAAGTACTACTCCTCTGTTTTGTTTTTTTGACTTTTGATTCTGAGGCTCAAAGCTAATTTTATATAGGAACTAAAGATAGAAGGAAAAAAATTATCACAATTTTAAGAAAGAATTGGACAATTAGAGAAATGATAAATTGATCACCTATATAAATTGATAAATAAACTATCAAACCATTCATTTTAATTAATTTATTACTTATTAATCATTAATTTATCGATTGCTTTTGATAACATTTTATTTGACACATAAATGTTTGATTTATTTACTAATAACTTTGACATCTAAATAATTAATTATATCTAATACTATTTGGAATCATCATATCATGTGATCAACTTATTATTTATTTCCTTTGTAAGAAAAAAATATATCAATTTATTAATTCTAAATAAGTATTTATCTTTTTTTAGTTACATGATTTTTTTTATTACATATCTTTTTTTAGTTGTTCATTAAAATTTTATTTAATTTTTCGAACACAAATCATGTTCTTAGCTTTATTTTTGTCCCTTTTATATTTATATTTTTATTATAGTGAAACCACACGAGAATTTGAAATGTATTTCAATAAGAAAGAAAAATAATTGTAGGATATATTGATTCCAATTTTAAATTTTAAATGATTTTTTAACTCATTAATTATAATTCATTTTATAGGTTTTTTCATAAAGTGCTATTGTCACTTTTAAAATTTCATTGTCACTTCTTTTAAAATATTTTTTAATCAATCAAATTAAAACATCAATAACTAAATATTATTAAAATATTAAAATATATTTTTTAATCAATCAAATTAAAACACCAATAACTAAATACTATTAAAATATTAAAATAGGAATAAAAATAAAATTTTTAGAGTGGCAATAACAATTTTCTCTTTTTCTTTTCTCTCAGGTGTCCCCCAATGTATATTAGAGTATGAGACTAATTAATCTCTTGGTCGTAAAAAATAGACTCGCCACCTCAACCAATGTAGTCTTCGTGTCTTGAACTCATGTTATTTTTTTTGCTATTCATGAACCCATATTCTTTCATTATTATTATAGTGCGTCTTTATAATTACGCTAATATTTTTATTGATTAATGAGAAGAGAACGAATAAATTTTATCCAAAGGTTTTTGTTTAATGCTCTCTCATCTTTCACAATAAGAAAATGCCCTAAAATATTATAAAATTTTTGTTATACTGGAATTAATTTATTTTGTATTCAACTAATATCTATAAAAAAAATATTATGTTGAAAATTCATATTTAACATGTAAAAAATATCGAAATAAATTTTGAAACTTATTTTATCAAAATTTTAAATAAAATTTATAGAAATATAATTGAAAACATATAAAATAGTCATACTTTTTAATAAAATTTGTATAAATTTAATGTAAGTTATTTCTGTCATTCCTTGGAACTAATAATTAAAAATGTTGTATGCTTTTCAACATTTTTAAGTTGAATTTTTAAAAATTTATTTTTCATAGTGTCATCTTTATAAAGACGATATATGTCCTCTTATCTTAAATTTGACACGTGACAATCAAATAGTCAATTGAACTTATTTTTGCTATGTTTTATTTTAACCATTGAACTTTTTAATTTTATAAGTTAACCAATACTTTAATTATGATTAGATTTTTTTAAAAAATTCAATTGAATAAATTTGAGGTAATTTATCATCCTCAACCAAAATTACCAATACTTTTTTCAATTTTTTTAGTCTATCTAGGTCCATAGATTTGGTTGAGGATGGCAAATTACCCTAAATTAATTTGATTGAATTTAAAAAATAAGTGAAAAACAAATAAGTCTCATAAAATTTATTACATGTGCACTTAAGTACAATTACTTTTAAATTATACATTTTGGTTCTATGTAGTACATATTAGAGTGTGCATTCAAATTTAAAATCACATTTAGCAATAGTTACTAATTCTGATAAAATCGTCATTAAATATGACTTTTTACTTAAATAAACATTATAAAAAGTACTAAGAACCAGAATACATACTTTAAAAATAATTACACTTAAGTACATATACAACGTTGAAACGTTCAAGAGACTTATTTAATAAAATTGTCAATTATATTAATGAATAATAGTTGTAAGTATATCATTAATCCTCGAATAATATATAGGACCACCGAAAGAATTGGGAATAATATATAGGTGTTGCTGGGGTTAGGGTAATTTATTTATTTATTTTTTTGGGCTTCCACTAGTTTCCTTTAATTTTTTTTTTATTCTTTTTATACTCTGGGTGCTTTTTATAAATATTTTTTGCTTAGTAAAAAAATCGTATTTTTCTGCTGCATTAATTGACATATGCATGTAGTCATAGAAATCAAGACCAATTGACCACACTTTGTGTTTTTTAATATTTGTAGGTTTTCATTGTATTGAAAATTGTGTATATTAATGAAAATAGTATATATTGTTAATTTGATCTTCTAAAAATTTGTGTTACTAATTTAATTTCTGAAATATTACTAAAAATTTAATTTCTGAAATATTTTGTGATTAATTTAGTCCATAAATTAATATGCCCCAAGCTAATCATGTGTTACTAATTCATATAGAGTTTTTTAATCGTTTTTTCTCTTAATTTTTTTTAATATACTTGCTTTATATGGAAGAGATGACAAAGGACTAATACAATTAGGACGTTTTATCAAGATTAAATAAGTGGTCACAAATATATTTTTAAAGGATCAAATTTACATTTATCTCATAAAATTACTATGGTTCTTATGAACCCAATTCAGTTCGTATGCCAAAAAAAAAAAAAGTTAGTAATCAACTCTAAATAAGGATTCAAACATTCAAATTAACAACTATAAGAAATTAAGAAACAGATAAAACAAGGAAACAAAAAATAGAACAGAACATAATCAAAAGCTAAAACAGGGGACAATTAACTTGAACACAATTAATAAGTGAATAATTTAATCAAATGAGTTTTACCCTAGTGTTTCACACGAGATTTCTGATTAGAGATGATTAAGCACTTAAACAAAAATTAATTAAGAGGAGAAGATTAATTAGAGAGATAATGATGATGACTTACAAGGTCAATCCATCCTTTGATAACATTGGTTGCAGAAAACAGAAAGAGGAAGACAAAGAAGAATAAGGCAAAGGCAGAGGCAGAAACCCATCTTTTCCCTTTGCTATATGCTGCCATTGATATGGGAGTTTAAGCTTAATGTGATGATTATTATTATTATTGTTGTTAACACTAAATATATGTATAATTTATATTCTCATCCCAATTAGCTACCTCGATTTTTGGATCATAATCACATTTTTATTCCATCAAGGTTCATAGCTTGCTTAATTACGTTTTGTTACCATATTATTTGAATATAATTGATATTTTTCATATAATTATAATATGAGTAAGGATATACTTACAAAGTGTTGTTAGATTTTTATTCTGTTCAATACCTTCTTATGTATATTGATTTTCGTCAATGTAACTGTTGAACTGAAAGTTCTTACGCGCATTAAGAATAAAATATAATTTTATATTCCTCTTATCTTTTTATATTACCTCTTAGAGACATTTTGTGTATCTCTAGTGTAAAATCCTCACAAAATTTTATGAGTATTTAAAATTTTGTCATTATAGTTTCTTTACTTTTAATTGTACTATTTTAATCTTTTAATTTTGTTAATTATGTAATTTTAATCCGCTAACTTTGAATTGCGCAATTTTTATTCCGGAAAATTTTTAATTGCATGATTTTGATTCTTTTGACATCTTTTCTTAAAAAACTAATGTTCAACGTGATTAAATCATAATGAGTTTTTATATGTGTAGAGCTGTCAAAACAAGCCAACCCAACTCACCTAAGTTGGCTCACCACGGATTAGCAAAAAAAAATAGCCAACTCAACTCGACTTAACTTAAAAAAATAGGTTGGTGAATAAATAAGTTGACTCACTTACATAATAAAAAAATAGTTAATAACAAAAAAAAATTTTAAAATAATTTAAAAAAATAATTGCATCAATTAAATAATTAAAAACAAAATGTCATTCACTACTAGTATAAAACATAATTCTCTTAATTAAGCAAATATTATAAACTTATTATCTAAAAGTCATGTTTCTACCGCTAGAAGCTTTCATATCCCCCACCCCCTTTTTTTTTCTTTTTTTAAGTGATGGGTTAAACGGTCTAACCTGACTCAACCTGCATTTGAGTTAAGTGAATCGAGCTAAATTTACTCGCATCATTTAATGAGCCTTTTTTTTCAACCTAACCCCCCAATGAGCAAAATCACACCATTTGAATAAGTTGAGAGGACCAAAATTATACGGTAAACAAAGTTAGGAGACTAAAATCACACAATTAAAAGTTGGGATTAAAATCGCACAATTAAAAAAGTTAAAAAACTAAAACCACCCAATTAAAAATTAAGAAACTAAAATTACACAATTAATAAAATTAGAAAACAAAAAATACAATTAATCCTTATTATTTTTATATATATCTATTCTTCACAATTAATATAAGAGTTTTAAAGGGGTATAGTGATATAATTAGTATAGTTATAAAATGGGTTGCTCAAGTGGGGCATGATAAGTCTATTGAACTCATAGTGAATTATATGATTTAATAAAAGAGATATCTTAATAACAAAGTTACATTACTAATTTCCTTATTATGGTGCGTTTATTATCTCTTCAGTATATATTGTTACTCTTATTTAATTATTTTAATAATATTTATATATTAATATTTTAATTTATTAATTAAAGCTTATATTTTAAATCAAAAATATTTAAAAATAAATAACAAAATACATCTTGAAGTAACAAAATCATCATCTCTATCAACTATGGTTGACATAGTTGGTGTGAGACTATAACACTTAAATAAGTGGTTGGGAGTTCGATCCCTAACTCATGAATAAAAAAAATTTTAGTTGGAAAGGTCATTAACGAAAGAGATGAATTATATCCGAAATGATTAGTCACCGTGCTCGCATCGGTAAATGCCTCGGAAAACAAAAAAAAAATATCACCCACTATTATTAAAAAAAAGTATAAACAAATTGGTGAATGTTCAAAGTCATATCAACTCTAAATTATATCAATCACAACTTAGCCGGAGAGAATTCCCTCCATTTGTTCGAAAAAATAAATTAATTATAACTTCTCATTCCAATACTTGGTTGGTGTATAATGATATTATAAAATCTTAAACAAATATATAAATATACGCAAAGTTGATTCTGATATGCTTGTTCTTTTTTCAGCTTTCATGTGGTTTGGTCAATTAAATTGTGTTCTACATATTGTAATTAGCATTCCTTAAAAAGTTGCTAAAGATATCTTTTTTTCAATATATTTTCAAAATATATTTTTTTCATCAACAAAAGAAATGTATTCCAAATGATGCATCCCACTGAGGCATTGTCAACGTTCTTACATGACATGTGCTTAAAATTTTGTTTTCCTCTCAAGCAATGACATTTGATAATTATTTCATCCTAATTTGACGAAATTAATTAGATATTTGATTAGTCAACCCATAATTATTTTATAAAAAAACTACTCTGTTTTCATTGCACTAAGACGGATCTGGCACAGTTTCTTAGGTAATTATAAGAAAGCAAAATAAACTATAGAACAAGTGTAATCATCAAATTTCATGTACTATATTTATGTATATATTAGTTATTATAAACGTAAATAAGAGGAAAATTAACTATCAATTTTTATTCACTAGCTAATCAATAGCAATATAGTTATAGATTAGTTAGGAACTAGAACATGCTCCATTCTGTTATCAATTTTTTGTAGGGTTGGACCAAAAATTTTAGTAGTGACACTCCCAATAGAGATGGTTTCAATTCCTCTCTCCCCAAAGAACAGTGCCTATGATCCCTTTTACAAGATTGAGATACATGTTTTAAAAAAATCAATGGCCCACGACTAAAGTAGATATAAGTTAATTTTAATAAAATATTAGAGGAATGTTAATTGTAATTTGCTCTGCTTTGCATAAAATTGAAATTATTCAATGCAAAGCTTAATATGATTGTGCTGACCTAGGTTTTATACTACTTTGATATTTTTGATTCAATTTGCAATCAAATGGTGATTGGGCTAGTGGGTTTTCTACTCTGTGTAGTTTAGTAATGCATGTTACAAAAAACAATGTAAATAGAAATTTGACGTGTATATGTCAATAGCTAATTTTTATGGACAATTTCAATCATTTTTAATTTGTTCAAACCAGTAATGTTTCAATATTTAATTTGTTAATGCTCTAACCAATCATAAAAGAGCAACAAGCATATAATCTATTTCAAACCTAATAGAAATACAGATCGACAGAGCTATTTGAGTTCGAAGACCGGTTTTACTTAGCGCATGAAACAAAAAGAATATAGTAACAAAGGATAGATATTGGGTTTTACTTTAAAGTCTGTCCAAATCTTTTCATTTAAATTGATGATATTTGTTATCATTCAATTTCAAATTATATATATATATATATATATATATATATATATATATATATATATATATAATGATTGATGAGGTGTGTGAAAACTAGCAATTGTCAGCTATGAAGCAAATGCAATCACAGCATTGCAGGAAAAACGGAAACAGCTAACAGAGAGAAAGAAGAGAAAAGAAAAACCCTGAGGGTGCAGATTTTTATTGATAACCAAAAAAAGTTACATTAGATTAGCTTAGCCTTTAGCCTTTATCTATTTAAAGGAAAAGAAATACATGAGGGAGAGCGAGAGAGAAGAAACAGAAAAACAGAAAACTAACTATCCTAAACAGAAAAAGGACTAATAAGCAACAAAAAAAGAAAACTTAAGTGGCCAAAAGGTAACTAAAGAAAGTAAACAAATTACATATGAGGACAAAGGAACAAAACGAGATGTTATTTGTTGACATCCCCCATAAGCTTGGGTTGTAAATATCCTTCAAGTCAAGCTTATCTTTTAGTTTGTAAAAAGCAGCAGCACCAAGAGGTTTGGTAAGAAGATCAGCAATTTGCTCTTTGTATTGGATTGGCATAAGGTGGATAAGACCTTCTTCAACCTTATCGCGAACAATATGACAATCCATATCAATATGTTTAGTTCTCTCATGGAAAATAGGATTATTTGCAATATGTATAGCCGAATCATTATCACAAAAAAGCACAGCAGGAAACTTGTGAGGTATGCAAAAGGCTTTCAGCAAGTTCATCAACCATTGTGCTTCGCATGTGGCATTAGCTAACGCACGATATTCTGCTTCACAAGAACTCCTTGACACAGATTTTTGTTTTTTGCTTTTCTATGAGACCAAGCTAGTTCCTAGGTAGAAGCAATGAGCAGAAATGGATCTCCGTGTGTCTTTACAAGTCCCCCAATTAGAATCTGAATATCCTGATAGTTTGAGAGAGGAACTCACAGGGAAGAATAATCCCTCTCCTGGGCTATTCTTTAGATATTTTAGAACCCAGTATGCTGCAGCTAGATGAGAAGAAGTTGGAGCAGCGAGGAATTAAGTGAGTCTTCCAACAGCATAGCTTATATCAGGTCTTGTATTGGTGAGATAGATTAATCTGCTAATGAGCCTGCGGTAGCTGGTAATGTCTGGGAGGATAGAGTTGCTCTCATGAACAAGATTTTGTCCCACTTCCATAGGTGTCTCTTTAGGTTGAGCAGCAAGCATTCCAGTTTCCTGCAAAAGGTCTAAACAATATTTGCGTTGATTGACAGTGATACCTGTGCTGTTTCTGGCAATTTCCAGGCCAAGGAAATATTTGAGTTCACCAAGATCTTTGATGCTGAAGTGTTGATTTAGCAAGTTTTTAATCTCTTCTATCTGGCGTAGATGACACCTGCAACAATAAGATCATCAACATATACCAGTATGGCAATGAAAGAAGTGTTACCTTGCCTAGTGAAAATACTATAGTCTACTTTTGATCTCTTGAAACCTAAGCTGAGAAGAGTCTGAGTTAGTTTCTCGTTCCATTGTCTACTTGATTGCTTTATACCATATAGAGATTTGTGTAGCTTGCACACCATCCCCGGTTTAGGTAGAACTTGGCCTTGAGGAGCTTGCATATACACTTCTTCATGAAGAGTTCCATGAAGAAAGGCAGTGTTCACATCAAGCTTATGGATGTGCCAACCTTTGATAGAAGCAATGGCAAGGAGCATTCTCACGGTTGTCATTTTTACTACAGGGCTGAAGGTCTCCATGTAGTCTAAGCCATGAGTTTGAGTATAACCCTTTGCAACAAGACGAGCCTTGTATTTGTCAAGATCTCCATTGGCTTTGAGTTTTGTTTTGAATATCCATCTGCAACCTACTGCTTTCTTCCCTTTAGGTAAGTGACAAACAGACCAAGTCTTGTTAGATAGCAACGCATTTAGTTCATCATTTATAGCCTACTGCCAATGAGCGCTTGTGATAGCTTCTTTAAAGCTTCTTGGGTCAAATTGTTTGTTAATAGTCATGACAAAATGTTTATATGTAGCAGATAAATTACAATAAGAAACATGATCAGAGATAGGATATTTAGTACCAGTAGACCTGCTGTTACTGTCCTGAGATATCAGGGAGCAATAGTTGTCTTGCAGATGTGCAGGTTGACGGGTAGGTCTGGTGGATCTTCTCAAAGGCACACTCTGATCAGTACCTTGGTTGAGTTGAGAAGGGGAAAAAGGAAAACATAGCGAGCGGAAACCACCTCTCCAAGAGAGGCTCTTGATACCATGTGAAAACTAGCAATTGTCAACCATGAAGCAAATGCAATCACAGCATTGCAGGAAAAACGGAAACAGCTAACAGAGAAAAAGAAGAGAAAAGAAAAACCTTGAGGGTGCAGATTTTTATTAATAACCAAAAAAAGTTACATTAGATTAACTTACCCTTTAGCCTCTATCTATTTAAAAGAAAAGAAATACATGAGGGAGAGCAAGAGAGACGAAACAGAAAAACAGAAAACTAACTATCCTAAACAGAAAAGGGACTAATAAGAAAAATAAAAAGGAAACTTAAGTGGCCAAAAGATAACTAAAGAAAGTAAACAAATTACATATGAGGACAAAGGAACAAAACGAGATATTATTTGTTGACAAGGTGACACTTTATTATTCGTGGTCTACCCATTTTAGAATAGGTTGATGAATTATTGTATTTAAACTCTTGTGAAATTGCTTTTTACCCAAGTCATGAAAAGAAGCTATTTTCACTTAAAGATTTGTTGGGAAAAATGACGAGAGTTGTGAGCACATAATTTCTAGCTGTGAATAGAGATGGGAATGAGCCGAGTCCCTATTATACAAACTTAAAGTTTGAGTCTGAGCCTATGACCTGACGTAGGCTAATTTTCTAAGCCTAGCCTTTTTAGAAGTCTGATCTAAGCCAATAGCCTATTTAACACTAACACATCTTCCACCAAAAAAATTATGGCCTCTAAATAGATAAGCTACTCTCCATTGACTGGTCAATAGGCTAGCAGGTCAATCTCAAACACCATAAAGCTAACAAAGGAATAAAAGATCTCAATTTGAAAATGAAATAATATGGTTAATGAATAATAATGTTTAGGAGAAGGAAACATTTTTTTAAAGCAGAAGGAAAAGAAAACTTAAGTGTTATTAGCTACTAATGTATTATAATATTAAACTTAATTTTATATTTTAGTATTAGAACATTTAGCACTATTATTATATTTTTTATCATCAATGACATTTTTATATTATTATTATTATTATTATTATTATTATTATTATTATTATTATTATTATTATTATATAATTAAGCAGGCTCAACAAGTTTTAAAAGTTTTTTTAAAAGCTTAGATTTAGCTTATTTATTTAAAAAAGCTTTTTTAAAAGCCTAAGTCTAGCCTTTTTAATAAGCAAACTGGGCCTAACTAGGCCCTAAATAAGCCAAGTCATAGGCCTCGACGAACAGCCTAGTCTATTCCCTTCCTTAGCCGTGAGGGTAGCCATGATTGTCAAACTCTCGAGCTTATGTGTTTAGGTAGGCGAAACAAGTTAATTCACTCTAAAATCTATTATAGTTTGATAGAATCATGAGTCTATAATCTAATCAATGAGTTTTACTGTTGTATTCAAACCTATCTCTATGTCAATTGAGAACACACAACACAAAAAAAAAATCAAATCCTCTCATGTCTTCATGATGTTCACTCATTTTTCATGACCCAACTAACTCATTATATAATCAAATATGCATGCTCATGATCCATATAAGCTTTGAGCTTTTGACTTAGTCATTGAAGTTGTGATTCTAGAACTTAATTGCATATTCAAATTATTTTCGATAAGTTTGCTATGTTTTAAGCGGTATAACAAATCGACTTATTCTCTATTATATGCTACTTTAAAAATTTCATTGAATGTCTTCGATCTATTATTTTTTAGTATTTTGGTTAGTTTTCATATTTATATGCAATATTGAATTATTGACATTTATTTGTGACTTAATATAAGTTGAGTTATATAACTATGAATTATAAAATGTTATTTAAAATTATTAAATATTATTTTCATGTTAGGTAAATTCTTAAGATTCTAGTTTACAAGTGATGCTTTACGAGTTGTTTAACAAAATACCAAAAGAGAAGCTTCCGAAAACCAAAAAATTATATTCTAATTTCAGCGACTAAAGATGCTTTTGAAAAAACTTAGCGATTCTCATCCATTTTCAAATAAGAAACACGAGCGCAAACATGATATTGAGAAAATAAGTTAATTTTTAGAGGATTTAAAGAACGGTTGCTTTTGTTGTAATTTAACGTCATAAAACCATATCTTAGGGCAACGTTTTCGTAGATGGTAACAATTGAGGCCAAAGTCGTGGTAAAACCATAGATCCAAATCAATAGAAACTCAACAATAAAAAATCAATGCAGAAAATCCCTCTCAAATGGAATGGTCGTAGAGCTGACCGATGGTATGAAACTTGACGTTCAACAATGGCACACCAAAAAATCTTTTGGTACTGGAGATGGATAAAATGAACTTGAAACGTGAGTTGATGTCATTTATAAAAAAAAGCAAAACAAATAAAAATGGTTAAAAAATCTTTTACGGTTAAAAATTGTATCAGATGAGACGGGGAGTAGAGTGTAATATATTATAATCATGCCTCTAATAATAATTTGAATAGCATCGCTAATTTTTATTATTTATTGATAGGTTAATCAAGTTGTCGCGAGATTATATCTGGAATTCATTTTTATTCCCTCCATATAACTAAACTTTAGAGATTAAAAACTTATCGAGTTCAGGTATTTATTCGATAGGTGATTTAGATTAAAAGAAATTTTTTTATTATTGGTTATTCCTTCCGTTTCCTTTTATCTGTCTACGGGAAAAAAAATTATTCCTATTTATCTATTCATTTATATATTCCATGAAACATTAATTGTTCTTTTATCAACTATACCCTTATCTTTAATTAGAGAGTAATCAAAACTTTATAATCTAACTGATAAAACTAAGATGGATAAAGAGTATTATAAGAAATTATTACAATTTTTAATACATAATATATTTTAAGTAGACAAATAAATAGAAACGAGAGTGTGGTAAAATACAAGCCCTTGATTTGGAATGCACGGTGTAATTCTAGATGCAACTGTAAGTGATCCAAAATCCTAATAACAAGTTCAGAACTTCAGCGATCGAAAATCACTCGAAGCACTTACTTCGACACGGACACCAAACACGATACTCATACAGACAAAATAGGGACATCACACAAATATATATAGAGTTTTTCTAATCTGTGCAATATTGAACAGCATAAGAATCTCAAAAGCATAGTAGCTAATAAATGTAACATAACTCAATTAATTTTTGTATTTTCCCATAAAAAATTTCTCATTTCAGAAGCTTAACTTGTGCAATATTACACAGGTTAAAAAACTCCATATATACGAAAGATCACAAAAAAATATACGAGTAGAGAAACAAGATTTGTGTTCATCTTCTCGAAATAACTAGTTAACTTTTACAATTTTACTTGATAAATGTGCCTTGTAATAAAATACAGAGAGATATCATCAATAACGTAAGCATTTTGTCTTTTTACCATTTAACCTTCACGTTTTTTAATTTGAACCTTTAAATGTGCCACACACAAGAAAATACAAAGAGACATAGTTACAATATAAGCTTCATATTTTTTTCTATATATATATTTTTGGGTTAAATATGTTTTTTGGTAACTAAATTATCTCGAAAATCTGTTTTTAGTCCCTAAACTAAGAAAAGTACGTTTTTGTCCCTAAGCTATTCGATTTGTCTACTTTTAATCCATCCATCTAATTTCTGTTAAGTTTTTGATAATGTGGCTAACAAAGGGACTAAAAGTAAGCAAATCAAATAGTTTATGGACCAAAAACGTACTTTTTTTAGGGTTGAACTAAAAGCACATTTTTAGGATAGTTTAGGGACCAAAAACATACTTAATGACATATGTATTTGGTTCCTAAACTATCTCAAAAACCTGCTTTTAGTCCCTAAACTAAAAAAAATTACATTTTTGGTTCCCAAACGATTTGTCTACTTTTAGTCCCTCCGTCTAACTTCTGTTAAGCTGATGACGTGGCTAATGGAGGGACTAAAAGCAAACAAATTGAATAGTTTAGCACCAAAAACGTACTTTTTTTTAGTTTAAGGACTAAAAGCGGATTTTTGGGATAGTTTAGGGACCAAAAACATATTTAACCCTATATTTTTTAATTTTGTTTGAAATAGGATATTTTTTAAAAAATTGAAAAAAAAGTAATAAAAAGTGTCTCGGGAGTGTCGAATCACACATGTATTGACTCAGAAGTGTCGAGTCATAAGCAAGTGTCGGATCGAAGTGTCAAACCGGTAAAAAAAAATATTTTTTATTAATACCGATAAAGAGATGTAAAAAATGCATCATATGATATGGCATTTGAGAGAAGTGTCCATGCTTACTCACTCCTTCCCTTTGCACTTCCATGGCTATAGACTCCACCTCTCGTTCGGAAAGGTACTTATGGCATTTATTTCCTTAGATTCTCTTCTTATTTTCTTTTGGCATGTGAACCCTATCAAGTTTAATATAAAAAATATTTGACGACAATAATAATAATAATAATAATAATAATAATAATAATTTTTTAGAAAAATAAATAATTTATTATAAAAAAAAAGATAAATACTTTTTTTCTTATACCAAACAAATAGAAAGAAAGGTGATTTGTGGGATTTATATAGAGTAATATATACAATACCCATACTTATGAGCTGGTTTGTTTACTCTTTTACTATTTTTGGAGGATGTAATAATTTTTTTTTTTGTCAAATATGTGTTAAAAACTGAAATGACTTAAAATAGAAATATTTTTGCACGGTTTAAAAGTTTAATCAAACATGTCTTATATCCGTATTTTTTCTTATAAAAAAGAAAACTTGTATATCCAGACTTTGATTTCTTTTTTTTAAAAAAATAATAAAAATTGACAATGTAAGGAGTTCCTTAAGTAGATTTGTTGATGGAGACACAAAAAGCATCCCACAACTAGTAATTTAGGGTCTCTTTTGTTTATATTTTTATTTTCTATTTTTTAGTATTTTCAATTTTTCATTTGCAAAATTTTAAAAATCTTAAAACAAGAAATAAAAATCGAGAAATAGAAATGCAAATCAAACCGACCCTTAGCTTCCCTAATAGATTTTCATTTTGCTACAACCATTGTGGCACATATATTCAACAACAATGGTCTTGCTTGTTTATATTTTTACTACAAATAAAAGTATTTTTGAAAGAAGAGAAAATTTTTTACTTTCGTTAAATCTATGCTAAAATCCGAAATTACTACCAATAAATATATTTTTTGGAGTGTTTTTGATGGTACCCAAATTAAACCGGCACAATGGCACTGGTTTACCTTTTCCTTTTGGTGCTGGAATTGAACCGAACTAATTCAATTCTTATTAATCAGTTTAATAAGTTTGGTTCATAAACAAAATGAACTAAATATAACCTAAGAATTAAATTTGTTAATTTTTTTTGGATAAGCCAAAATGCATTAATAAAAATACACCAAACACAATTTGACTTGTTTAATTCATGAAGTAACTCAATAAGTAAATAAATACATAAGTCCATATATAATTATAAAACAACACTTCAACCCATAAATATTGATTGCTTTAACTTTACTTTACAAAATTTATACTTTAGTTTTAACTTATAAAAATAGTTAATTTGAATCAATTTTTTTTATTATTTTAGTTTTACTTTTATTTTACAACATAAAAAAATAAATCACAATTTTAGAAAGTTAAAAACTTTAGCTCGTGAGATGAAACAAATAGTGTGTGAACTTCAAATGAGGCAAAATTAAGCTAAAAAAATTAGTTCATAAAATACTCAACTCAAATTTGATTCGAGTAAATTTTAAATAAATTTCATCTAAGTCAACTCATTTCCAACCCTAAAGTTTCCGTGATATGCACATGTACCTTCGAAACAAAAATTCACTAATTACATCAACTCAAAGTCCAATCCAATAATCCAATAATAACAAAAAAAGGAAAAACAAATGAAACTATTGAATTGTGATGGTTGGAATTTTAGTAGTGAAAATAGTGCTTTGTTTGGATGGAGAAGGAATCTGTGAGGAAAGAATTACGAAGGAAAGAAAAGAGAGAAGAGGGAAATATAAGAAAAAATGGAGAGAAAATTGATATGTATGATTTGATGAAAATTTGAAAAGAAAATAGGAAAGAAAAAAATGACTATAATTGAATTGACAAATTTGCCCTTATCTAAAAAAATGTGCCTCTAACTAAAAGAAAGGACATTGTGGAAAATTAAAAAGCTTTTCCTCCAAAAGTTCAACTTTCTTACCATTTTTTAAGTTGTAAGATCCATTTATTTTTCTTTCCTTTCCTTTTCCATTGCCTAACCAAACAATGGAATTCCTATAATTCCTTCAAAGTTTTTTCTCTTCTTCCTAGTTCCATAAAACCAAACAGGGGTAAGTTCCTAACCCTATATGGACTTTAGTTTGAAAAATAAAAAAATATTTTAATGTGGTTTTTAACAATTTATTTAGTAATCCTGTTATTTTAATACTAAAACAAGTGTAGAAAAACTAATCAAAGTTCGGCATCTCTCTAACTCTAGGGGACCAGTATTTAGTTGTCAGCTTAGGTATTCTTGATAAAAAAAAAACTAATAAAAAAATATTTAATTATAGTTTTGGTCCTAATAATTATATAAGCTTTTTATCGGTTATAAACCTCCTAAATTTACTCTACCGGAGATCGAACCCCTCTCTTTCAATTCAAATAGTTCCTCTTTATCACACTTGAGCTATAAACTCTTGACCTTTATTATTTCAGGTTAATTACACTAACATATCCTAAAATTAGCATTAAGTATATATAAATTTTCGTTGTTTCATAGATTACATATATTTTCTTTGAGCTCTTTTTCTTTATTATTTTAATTGTATTATATTGCATGTATATCCATACATAAAACAAAGAAAATAGTCTAAATAATTTTTTTATAACAATAATTAAAATGTTATAAACTAAGAGAGGATGTAATCATAATGTTTTGAAATTAAGATACTAGATTGTGTTAAAATGTTTCAAAATCATTGGTTATATACATTTTAGTTTCTTAATTTCTTTTTTTGTACTTTAATACTAAAATTTTAAAAATAAGTATGTTTGTCCTCTTTATTTGTTTAAATATACACTTTACTATAAAAAATAATATTTAACAATAGAGTTTATTTAAATTAGAGACGATTTTTTTAATTTAGCAATTTTTAAAATTGTCCACCACGTTTTTGTTAGAATCCAACTGTCACCGTATGTAACTTTGTATTAAAATGCACATTCTAAAAGTACATGATCAAACTTTCAAAAAAAATAATACACGATTAAAATATATATTTTAAAAATTTTTGTGCTAAAATGTACACAGAACAAAATTACAAAATACAAAGAAATTAAAATATTTTTAATCTGAAAATTAATAGAAGAGAAATCTCGTTTAATTTATGTATTATTCTTATAAGTGAATTTTTATAGACATGTATAATTTTTAAAACAATAAAAAAAAGGAAGGTAGACATGTTTAAATAGGGACTGACGTTCATAATATATATATAAACATACTCATTTAAAGTGCAAATAATATATTTTTGTTAAGTTTGAATAAGTTTTTAATTTTTATAAAATTGATATTTTTTGTTTTAATTCTTATAAAGAACTTTTGGTTTAATTTAGTTTTAAAATTTCAATTTTTCAATTCCTGTAATTTATAAATTTTTATTTTAATTCCTATTATTTTAAAAAATATTTTTAATTTAGGTTCTTATAATTTATAAATATTTTTATTTTGGTCACCGTAATTTTTATTTTCATTTTTGTCCGTTGAAAAATGTGATTAAAAAAAAAACATAATGTTGAGGACTAAAAAACAAAAATTTTAAATTAAATTAAATTAAAATATAAAATAATTATAAGAACTTAAATTAAAAATTAACCATTTTTTGTGACTAAAATTTTATTTAAATGATTAATTTTCACGGTTCTCTTTATTTTTTATTTCCTTTGTTACAAAAAAAATAAAATCCAACGAGTTCTAGACTTCTCGTAGCACCAAGTTAAAATAAATAAATAAAATTGGGGCATGAAAAATAGAACTCAAGGGTACAAGATGAAAAAGACGTATAGTTGTGGGGTTTGGATGAGAATTATGAGATTTCCAAATAAATAATTTCATTAACTGGGTGCCCTTGAAATTCAAAGTAGTTGCAGTTGCAGGTATTGGTGTATCAGAGGATGAAGATGGCTAGCGGAGGGTTGAAGTTGAAGAATCTGATAGGTGCAGCTATAAGCCAAGGAGTTACAGAGGCACGAGCGAGAATCTTCGGCCATCAATTGAACCCTACTGGTAAAAAATCTGCACATAAGGTTCTTCGCATGAAGCTCTTTGGTGAAAAAGTGGCTCAATGGTACCCCTATGACATCAAGAAAGATGACCCTCTTGTCATGGCCAGTGAAGAACAAGAGTACGCACTCTCTCTCTATATCTCACTTTCTCTCTCTCCTTTATCCATTGTTATGACGTGAACTTGCCTGCGAAACTAATGCCTGCTACCTGTTTGTGGTTTTGTCTCTGTGAAAGCATTCTTTTGTTTTTGGGTTTTTCTGTGTTTTAATGCCCGCTACCTGTTTGTGTTTTTGTTTATGTGACAGCATTCTTTTGTTTTTGGGGTTTCCTGTGTGTTTAGCCTGTGTAAATTAATGGGTTTTTGTTGTTTTGGTGAGTGAATGGATTTGCATCATAAAGTTTTGCTTTTTATGGGGTTCTGAGATGGGGTTTCATACTTCGTTTAATCCATAAAATCTGTGTTTGTGTTAACCTGAAAGGCTGAAACGCCATTTGCACAGTTCAGTCAGTGAGTTCTGTGAATTTTGAAGTTGAGTGTCGTGGTATGGTGTGGACTGTGGACACCAATATAGCAATGTTGGTTATTCAGCATTTGATGTGTATGCTGGCCAAAAAAGCATTTGATGTGAATAATGTGTTCATACTGTGAATATATGGATATCGTTAGTCTATTGATGAATTGGTGGAGTTATTTCAATCCGAGTGTAGAGTTTTTCTTTTGAATGTTTGTGCCATTTTGTATGTATTTTCTATTTGCCTTTGAGCTTAGTCTATTTTTTCAAAATAAAAAAGGTAGAAAGAACAGGTTCAGTGCAAAGTGTTCTGTTTAACCTTCCTTTACAAGCCAGAATTGAGAAATAATGTTCTACCATAGATGGTGGCTGATGACTACATAATTCTGTTAACTTCCATTTACAAATGCACTACTTCTTAGTTCTTACTTGGTTCTAGAACTTGTTCAATATATAAATCAGGGCGACTATGTTTTCTATTTAGCTGTGAATTTGGCAATGTTGTCTTTCACCAAGTGCATTCTAGCAATGCTTATTTATGTCAGTGTACATATTAAGCAGCCAAAATTTGTGAAGTATGTCCTTTGATCTTTATGTTACAATCAGTTACTTTCGTAGCTTTCTCCATCTGTATTGCATTGTTTTGATTTTCACTCTTTCAAGACTTTTGATACATTTATGATCTTGTTCTTTTTAGACGTTTATCGAAGCTTGAAATGTTGAAGCGACGAGGAAAAGGACCACCCAAGAAGGGCCAAGGAAAGCGTGCTGCCAAACGCAACAAATAAATCACACTTTCAGCTGTCTCTTGAATCATATTATGTTCATTGTTTGCTGCTGTCTAGAGTTTAAGACAAGAAGTTATTTCTGTAAAAAAAACACTTTGAATTTGAGTTCCGTGATCAGAATCATAAAAATCCATCTTGCCTTTTTTCCTGGGAGTAGAATTTATGCACTTGAGATTTGAAATTACCTAATTTGATTGGATGTTGTTGGCTCCATCTGAGATTAAATTTTAGGAATGGATTCATTCTACCTTGGAAGACGGAATGCAATCACAAGGTTATAAACTAGCCTTTTTCTTGTTAATTTTGTTATTGTTTTCAGGTATATGGTGAGCTGAAATCTATCTGAGGCAACAATAAATGCTATAAGGCTTTAAAGTTTTTTTTTATCCCTATAAATATAAGTGAGTTTTGATTTTAGTCCCTAAGTTATTTTTTTGGTTAGTCCATTATTTCATAAAAAATATTTCTTTTAATACCTACAGCTAGAGCTAGAGTTGTTTGGTTTAACTATGATTAATTGTGAAAATAAGCTGTAAAAAAAAATCAATTGTCTGGGGTGGAATATATTTGCTGTCATAAGCGATTTTTAAGATTCGGGGAAATGTAACGGTCGAGGGAGAACCTAACAATAGAGATTGACACATGTACAGTAGTGAAAGAAGGTGGTTGAGTGAGAGGAGAAGATTGAGGTCGACAATGCGAAGCCGAAGGAATAATAGGACACCGGTGTCCGACGGTGAAGGGTGAGAGAAGAGGGGTGAAGGGTGAGAGAAGAGGAAGAAGAGGGTAGAATGAGTGAATAAGATATCATATTTTTAAAAAATTTATTTTAAAATAATTATCTTATTAATATATATATATATATGGGTTGGGTTTAAATAACACCGCATATAACTTTTTATTAACAACAAATTTCACCAATCCAATCTTTCAATTGAAAGTTTATAGGATGCAGATTGACCAGGTAAAAATTCATACAATTTGAAAATTTGTAAATATGTAATTTCATGAAAGAAATTTATTTATGTTTTAAATAATGTATTAGACGTTCAAGCAAAACATTTCGATAACGTATTAAATAATTTTCAAATTATATAAATTTTTTCGTGGTTGATCTACATTATATAATCTTTTAATTGAATGATATGATCGATGAAATTCGTTTTATATAAAAAGATATGCGCTATGTTATTTATTAATTTTGACACCTCAGTGTCATTTGAACCTAACCCTCTCTGTATATTTAAGTTCGTTAAAGATGTGTTTGGTTGAAAATGGGTTAATTATATTTGTGACTTAAAAAATCTATTTTTATTAAATGAGACTAATAACAAGAATCGTGACAGGGGTTCGAATCCTGGCGGTGCGTATATAGAATGCTTTGTTGGGAGAGGCAATGTCCATTTCGGTGATCTCTACGTCTCGAGGGGATTAGTCTTCGGCTATCGGCCGGGAGATACCCTTGGTTCACCCAAAAAAAAAAGAATAATAACAAGAAACAAGGACTAAAATCAAAATTCATTATATTTAGAGACAAAAAATATATTTAAGTCGTGTTTTAATTTTAAACAATATTTCAATCTATAATATTTTATTAAATACGTGAAAAAAATGTTGAAATTTTCTTAAATCATATAGAAAAACTTAATAATCATAAGAGACAGTTGCGTTAGATTTATAGAGTAAGTTATGATAGAGTTGTTTGAATCTATCTATATGATGAACAAATTATAAGCACCGAAAGAATATGTTGTTCTTGAACTCTCTTTGAAATGGAACGGATTTAGAGAGGTGCAAAGGACCATGGCCCCTCCTAAGAATTAATATTATATATAACATATATGTAAAGATAACACATAAAGCACTTCTTAGCTCCGCGGCTACGGCGTGGGTCTACTTTGGTCAACTTGAGGTTTTGAATCTCGTCAAAGTAGCTTTTTACTTTAATTGTTTTATTTTCTCCTTTTCATTTTCTTCCTTTCCTTGTTTCTTATTTATGTTTTCTTTTCTTTTCTAAATTCTTTTTTAGTATTCATTTTCTCTTTTATTCTACCACATATATTTTTATTTTGGTATTTAAAAAATCTATACACATATAAAAAAAATATAAATTTATATTATTTTATATGTTAGTGAATAATAATATTTAAATATTTTATTTCAAAAAATTAATATTTAATTTCCTCGATAAAATATTATTTAAGAGAGTTGCGACACATTAGCCACAAACCATATTGGTCATCGGCATCGGGTTGGCCGCTCCAAATCTCTACCACCGTGATCGTAAAAGTCATTGTTCTAACATAATCCTTAAAATATAAATGGATAGCATTAGACTGACCCAATAAATGAGCCTATAACCAAATAAATAATGAATTCATAAAATAAAATTGAAAAAAAAAAAATACTACACAAGACAAAAAAGTATGAATGACCCAAACAAGGGGTTATTACAAATGACCCCAAACCCTAAACCTAAAATATCACTGTTAACATTCTTTTATTTTCATAGTGATGTAAATATATAGAGTTCAAAACTGAATTCGAAATATAAAGTCAAATCATGAAAACAACCTAAGCCTTCTTTTATTATAACTAAATAAAAACTTAATAAAATTATATAAAAACTTAAATCATTAAAACAACTGAAGCCTTTTTTTTTTAACATAACTATAACTTTTGTAAATATTAATTTAGATTTACAGTATGTCTTTAATATTCAATTAAGACCCTCTCGGTTACTATTGATGAGCAAAACTAATAGGCCAGGCCTCTAAAAAATAGTGTCATTATTTTTTAGGTAGAAGAGATTATCACCATTTTTATTGGGAGTGACACTATTCTTTTTAATATGTAGATTTATGATTCTTATATTTATAGGATGATGAGATTTCTAAAATTGGGTAATTTCAATCCATCCCACCTATTTTTTATTAACTATTATGGCCACAATTAAGGTTCGTTATCAGTGTAATTTATTTTTACCCAATCAACAGATTTTCTTTTCATTAATATACTATTTTGGGCCTTAACCTATCAAAATGTTTGACTCATTTGAACCAAAAATTTCATTCCTTCTGTATTTGAGATCAATTAGGGTTTTTTTTGTCGAAAAAAAAAGTAGGATATTTTGTCACAACAACGACTGCAAGTCTGCAACACGCCGACGGACTAGAAAACGGGGGCAACAACAACTCTTCAAAACACTAAAATTTCGAAAAAATGCTGCCCAAATTCAGCGATTCCTACCATCATTCAACCTAATATCAAAATTCTTAAACTCGATAACGCGTAGCTTCACTCCGTCATTGTCAACAGCTTCTATGTCATATAATCACTTGTTTGTCTTCGCTGATATAACCATCTTAAACACATCCCACCCAAATTTGATCCCATTCATGCCTTCTCAAACTTCAGTCTTCATAACTTTAATCATGCCTTTAATCCATTACTAAATCATTTTTTTACATATTTTATTTATTTTAATACTATATTATATTTTTTATTTAAATCACCACTTCTTGATTTGAAATTTTTGTCATTATATAAGGACTTCATTGCAAATCCACAAAGTTTGTTGTTGTCACTACCCAAACAAGTTGCATTAATCAATCTAAACTGTCATATAACCAGCCTAACAATCCAACGGGCCACAATTAACAGACTTTGGTGGTCCATTTATTTATTCCAACCGATGTGGATGCACTTTGACCTGTAAAAAAATATTATTCATTTTATAATAATTTAAACATAAAATTATTTTACTTAATATATATTTTTTCTACTTTTTTATTTATTAGTATTCAATAATTTTCAGCTTTTTATTTTAGCATTGAATTTTATTTTGTCAATTTGTCATTATATTATTTTATAAATTTATAAAATACATTGAAAAGTAAAGTAATTATTTATTATTTTATAAATGAGAAAAATATTCCATAAATGAAAAAATAAGCAAAAGTGTTAAAAGTTATACAAGGAAAATTTTGTATGAGAAAATGACAGATGGTAACTCAATGGCCTTTCTTAAAATGGGATGAAAATGATTCAACATTCAATTTTATCTAGTAAGTTTTTATTATATTAGTTTATAAAAATATAAAAGAGAGTCAAATGTAAAGTAATTTTTTTATTTTATTGCATTAAAAAAAGTAATTATTTAATTATTTTATAAATGAAAAAAAAGTAAAAGTTTTAAAGTTATACAAGGAAAATTTTGTACGAGGAAGTGACACATGGTAACTCAAAGGCTTTCTTAAAATGGGATGAAAATGATTCAACATTCCATTTTATCTAGTAAGTTTTTATTATATTAGTTTATAAAATTATAAAAGAGAGTCAAATGTAAAGTAATTGTTTTATTTTATTGCATTAAAAATAAGTAATTATTTAATTATTTTATAAATGAGAAAAAAAGTAAAAGTGTTTAAAGTTTTAGAAGAAAAACTTTATATGAGAAAGTGATACATGACAACTCAAAAGCTCTTTTTTGTTTGGAATATTAAGATTAAGACGGTTTATTTTATTATAATTTAAACTTAAACTGTTTTACTTAAAACATTTTTTTTCAATTTTATTATTTATTAATATTCAATAATTTTCTGCTTTTTATCTCAGCATTCAATTTTATTTTGTCAATTTATCTTTATATTATTTTATAAATTTATAAAAGTGATTGAAAAGTAAATTAATTATTTATTATTTTATAAATGAGAAAAAAATTCTATAATGCATTGTACAAGTTTTACACCTAACATTGTCGGTGTTACAAAAGTGCTTAAAATGTGATTCCGTGCACTCTATCATCTCAGATAAACCCTAGTTGTAGTGATGAAGAGCTTCGAATGAATCTTGTATCGATAAAATGTTAATTTTATATCTTGGCTCTACTCAAATATTATGATGAACATTCGAATAAAAGGAAATATCATTTCAAAAACTAGTACAATTTATGTTGTAAAACTTAATTGTACTTGAACTTGAAAATCTAGATTTGAATTTATGTTTCTTGATTACCATTAGCTAAAAGATAAATACTAGTAATATTTTACAGTGAGAATTTCTTTAGATGATAGTCCATTAATAATATTTTTAAGAATGAAATATTATTAAAGTGAGTATAACTTTTTTCACATATATTTTTTTCTATACAAAATCAAACATCAAATTCTAAATTAACATGATTAAGTGAGATTGATTATCTATCTGTATTAATAAACTGTATTAATTATTATATTATATTATAGGGAAATTATACTAACCTCTCTTTTAAAGTTTGTCTATATTACACTTATTTTTTCTAGTTTTTAAAATTACACTTATCTACTGAAATTTCTATTTTGATTACAAAATGGTAAATCAAAGAAAAGTAATAAATGGTAAAATAAAATAAAAAATTAATAAATGAAAAATGTACACAATAACACCATTAAAGTAATTAACATTAGAGAGGTCTGTGTAACGAAAGTAAAAATTTTAGGAGAATAAGTATAATTTTAAAAACTGAAGGGGTAAGTGTAATATAGATAAACCTCAGTGGAGGTTGTGTAATTATTCCTATATTATATTTTATTTCCTTCGGTCTTAAATATAAGTCACTTTTTAGAAAAAAAATTTTGGTCTTAAATATAGGTCACCAACTACTTAATATGATAGTTTTTACTTTTACTCCTTTAATAATTTTTAAAGATTCAATTAATAATGAGGAGAAAAAGATAATGAAATAAGAGAAAAAGAGTTATTAATTGAATTGAAACATTTATTAACACCTTTATTTCTATGGGTATAATTAAAGAAATCTTATTTTTTAAACAAATTTAATATGTAACTTCAATTCTTTAATTCTAATAATTTAATTAGAAGTGGCTTTTATATTTTAAGACTAGAGAGAGTATTTTAGACAAGTGAGAAAATGGACCAAAAGTAAAAAAAGACAGGACAAGTGTCAGAAAAAAAAATGAGGCTGTTTACACAATAAAAGAAAAAGTGGGGCCAAAAAACAATTATGAGAAAATGGTGTGTACGCCCTAGTAGAAGAACAAGGAAGAGAAGAGGGAAATGAGATTAGGAACAGCCAATACTTTGAGAGGTTTCTGCATTTTTTCTGTAACTCGAATTCATACAAAGAGCAGAAGAAAACAACAATCAAACGCCATCAAAACCAAACGGTTCAACCAATTTCTCGCACATCTAGAACCCTCTCTTCTGTCTTCTCACTCTTTTTACATCTGCTCTAGATCTGTGTTTGTGTACAAATACCCTCACAATTTCCCCTCTAATTCCCATTTGGAAGAAGCAAAGGAAACCCTAGCCATTTCTTCTCCTTCTCTCTCGAACTCCTTGTAGCTACTGTCCCTGTCTGTATCATTCCCAAAACCCTCATTTTTCTCCGCACAGTTTTTGTTTCGTAGGATTCTTTCGGTACATTTGGGTTAGTATTTTTATTTCTGTTAGTGAAGTTTTTAAGGTTTTCAATCGGTGAGATGAACAACAATCGAGCGAGGTACCCACCGGGGATCAGTATCGGAAGAGGTTTCGGTCCAAACCCGAACATGAACTCTCCGTTTCAGCCTCGGCCCCCTTATCAACAACAGCAGCAGCAGTTTGGGCAGAGGAATTTGGGGTCACAACAACAGCAACAGTGGCTGAGAAGGCCGCAATTGGGTGCCGCAGAATCCAACGTTGTTGATGAGGTCGAGAAGACCGTACAATCTGAAGCTGTTGACCCGAGGTGAGTTGAAGTTTTGTGAAATTGCTTCTCTTTTGCATGGTAGACTTTTCATTTGCTTAATTTACTTATTAGGGTTAGGGTGATGTTATCTCTGTGTTTATTTATCGTTTGGTGATTGTTTTTGGAATTTTTGTAATGTAATTGGCTGGTTGGATTGGTGATTTATTTAGCTTAAGATTCTGTTAGTGTAAAGTAATGGCAAAAAGGCAGAAGCAATCTTTGCAAACCGTGGTGGTGTTGTTACTTACTGCTAATGGCATTCGCCATTGGCTGCTATTGCTCACTGCTAGTGGCACTGGTGATTGGCCAATGGCTGCTATCGAGCTGCCTGTGAGTGAACCTTTTTGCTCCAAATGCTCGGGTGATAGCTATTCCATACCACCATAGCATCATTTTGGGGCATCTTTTTGTCTGTCCAACCAGATGGAAGTTACATTGTCGTCTTCTTAGCCACCGCACTATGTGTTGCTTCCTGTGCCCTTTGAGAATTGAATGCGCGGTTTTCCTACCACATTTTGAATTTTTGCGCAACTCCTTGTCTGGTTGGATGGCCCTCTGAAATTTGCTACACCTGTACATCTTCCCAGGTAGACTACTCATTAAAAAAGGAAATGATATCACTGGCCTCATTTTGGTAATTTAATCAGTCTTTTTGTTGTCGGTAATTGACACCGACATCCATTTTTCGGCGGGTAATAAGTGTACGGTTTATTTAATTACGCTTGTTTGATGTGCAGTGGCTAGCCCTAGATAACACTATAGCAGGATAGCTACTGCAAGTACAACAAAATTATATGAATGGGATAAAAAAAATTATATTATACATATAAAAATGCTCAAAATCTTAAAATTAACCAAAAATAAAGACATTATATTGCATAGTTATTACTGAAAATTCAGAAGTTCTTAGACTAGGAATGGGTGGTTGTGGTCTGTCCAAAACAATGTGTGGATGGTTTGCATTGGCATTGCTGCCAGAAAATTCTGGAAATGCTGCCAGAATATGTAAGACTTTGAGAGAGTGGGTGGGTGTTCAGAATAGAATGATTAGAATCTAGACCAAAATTGTGGCAATGGATCAGTGGGAATCATGGGTTTTCTTTAGTTCTGAAGAGGGAGACAAATCTCAAAAATTGCTCCCAAGTTGGAAATTTCCCTTTTTATAGGGGTAAAAATGGTTTTCCATCATTCAACACAGTTGTGCTGCTGTAGATTTGGGTAAAAATGCAGCCGCGATGGCTGTTATTAAAAAACTACTGTTTTGCGTATCCTATAGTGGCCTAAGGCCACTATAGCATAGTAAATTAGACAGTATTGACTACTACGTTAAAAAAAATTAAGATTATTGATTATGTTTGCATACATTTTTTGTGTGTGTTCTATTCATTGCGACAGATAACCATTATAATGGGCTATGGGTATGGTCCACTATCTTAACTTTTGCCTCCTGCTCCTAGTTCTAACTTCCAAATGATTTATTTTATGGAATGAATAGGTGAAATTATGGGGTTGTGAAAGGTTGGAAGTTGTCTAGATTTATTTTTTACTGCTAGATGAATTTAGCTTAGGAAAGAATGTTTTCTGATTATCCTCAATTGTTTTTGGTTTTCCTTTATTAGTTCACAAGATTGGAAAGCAAGACTAAAGATTCCAGCACCTGATACACGCTACAAGACGGAGGTATGGTTATGAATTCTGTCATCTTATGCTTCAAGTGATTGGTTATTTGCATTTTATTCGAATCATATATTCTGTTTGCAATCTTTGGCGTAGTAAACTGTGTTTTTCATGTTTCTTATTCCTTTTTCATTTTTGCATATCCTTATTAGTATCAAGCCGTTATTTATTATGTTAACATATTATAAATGTTTAATGAAGATCATTCTTTTCATACAATCTAACTGGCATTTGGTTGATAATTCATGTATTTCTTAGTGTCCTACGCTCTATTAGGAAACTGATATATTCTGTTAGTTATTTAGCAGCGTTGTTAAATCGTGATAGCGGATGATCGCAGAAGATAAAAAATCCGCTACAAAAAATAGCGGATAGCGTTGCGGCAAATAGCGGAAATTAATATCGCGGATAAAATAACCTATATACTAATATAAATATAAAATATTAAATTATATTTTTTTTCCGATGTACCAAAAAAAATATTAAATTATATTTAAATAATATAATAATTAAAAAGGGTAATATAGCGCTTCGCGGCCGCTATAGCCGCTATTTGATAACACTGTTATTTAGGTAGCAGTGGCAAATTATCCACATATCCATAATCCAACCAAGCCATCTATACGTAGTCCTATCCAGTCCACTCAGTTATTCATTTATAGAAAATAATGAATGAATTGAATTGGTTGGGTTCTTTCAGTGTTATCAAATAGTGGCTATAGCAGCCGTGAAGTGCTGTAGCGTAGCGGATTTGGGAGGTTCCCATAGCAGCCAAATAGCGGCTATAGCGGCCACGAAGTGCTATAATTACCATTTTATAATTATTATATAATATATATAATTTAATATTGCAAATTTATATTAGTGTATAGGTTATACAGGTTATTTTATCCGCGATACTAACTTTGGCTATTTGCCCGCGATGCTATCCGCTATTTTTTTAACAGATTTTTGACTTTCCGCGATCATCCGCTATTGCGATTTAACAACACTGGGTTCTTTTGAATGATGGATAATTAATGACCAACAACAACAGCAGCAATAGGAGTCTAATCCCACTAGGTGAGGTCGGCTACCTGGATCATACTACGCCATTGTGCCTTATCAAAGACCGTATTATCAGAATGCAGAACCCACCATCACCATTGTTCACACCAAACTACGAAGCAAGATCTCTAACCCTCACAGTATCTCCAACTCTCCATTCCATGACTCACTGTCCCTTCACTCCCTTCAAGCCACTATAGCCAACACACACCCAAGCTGCATCCACTTGACCCGCCTATCTGTTCCCCTTTCACTTTCATCATCTGCGGACCACTGGGCGAAACTGCATTAGACCTCCTTTGTCTCCCTCTCATGTCTATGCTAGAATTGTTCCTGCCGAAACCTATTTTTAGTTTTTGTTTTGTTTGGGCTTCCATGATGGCAAGCTCAATTTACATAGAGAAATTGTAGAGATAAAAAGTTGGGAGATGATTTTGCCCGTAGCTATGAATACCGGTGAATTACGGTGCTATTGTCACGTCACAACCTTGTGGCGCTCCAGTGTCTCTCTTTAGCAATTGTGTTATAGAATCATTTTTATTGTTTTTGCGGCTGTACCTGCTGCAATGGATTCTGAATATTTGGGTTTAGAGTTAACCAGACACCCCCTCCCACAACAACAAAAAAACACACAAAACTGTCTATTTTGGTAATTTCTAGCATGGGCTTGCATTTTCCGGTGTCCTCCTTCAATCTCCGCACATCTTCTCTGATGTCGGCCTGTATGTTCTGGTCCAGCAGCTTGTTCTGTTTTGCCATTTTACTTTTATAGGTGAAAAAGGTACAAATAAATTTTAAAATATAACTTATAATTATATATTATATACGGTTTTTCTAACATGTGCAACTTTGCACATGTTAAGAAACTAAAAGTGGAAACATTTCATGGGAAAAAAAAATTTAATGGGTTTTGGTCCTCTACTATAATAAATACTGTACTTCCCTATGAAATGGTTCTACTTTTAGTTTCTTAACATGTGCAATGTTGCACATGTTAGAAAAACTGTATTATATAATATAATATACTTTTAAATGGATGGGTTGGGTGGTTTGTATTAAGTAAGACATGGATGTACTGGATTTGTTATTTTATTTTATTTTTCATACTTTTTTAACATATCTAAAACGGATTAATGGTTTGTTTTTGATCCATCCATGATACTTCATGTCAAAATTGATTCAAACCATTTGTGTTACATCTATTTTATTCCCTGTGATCAGTACAGTCAATCGCATTTACTCTTAATTGTTGTGTGACTGTGATTATAATTCGCATATCTACATGATACTTTTAATGTCTTATTGAAAGACTTAATAAATGATACCATGCATGGAATTGTCATTTGAGCTGCAATGATTATGGGGTTCTGTTATTAACTTCTATTTTATAATAGTTACGTTAGTCTTTATATGCCTTGTTTTTGTTCCGCAGGATGTGACAGCGACTAAAGGAAATGAATTTGAGGATTACTTTTTGAAGCGTGAGCTGCTCATGGGAATATATGAGAAGGGTTTTGAAAGACCTTCTCCTATCCAAGAAGAAAGCATTCCCATCGCTCTTACTGGTAGTGATATTCTTGCTAGGGCAAAAAACGGAACTGGCAAAACAGCTGCGTTTTGCATTCCTGCGTTGGAAAAAATTGATCAGGACAACAATGTTATTCAAGGTTCGACCTCCTCCTCTTGCCCTAAGCTTTTTGCAAGATTTCAAAAAAAATCTAGCTGAAAAAAGTGTATGACTGTATGTAACGATGTCTCAATCCATAATCGTTTCTTGTAGCCTGATACTGATTCTGTATAGAACAAAAGAATAAAAAATGGCTTTATAAAAAAAAAAGAATAAAACATGGAATGTTATAGAATTAGGGCTTGTTTACTTTGCATTTGCATTTTCTATTTCCATTCTCTATTTTACGTATGTGATTAGTTCAAAAGAAAGGAGGGGATTGATTAAGAAATAGCGTTTTTGTGATTGGTTAGGAAGGGGAGAAACTAAAAATAAATTTTAGATGTTTTTCGTTATTTTCAATGTTTGCTATACGAATACCGATAAATGGAAAATAAAATGAAAACCAGATTATAGTCTTGCATTGTAATTCTTTAAAAAAAAAATAGAAAATAGAAACAGAAAATGCAGAGTAAACAGGCCCTTAAGGTTCAGATAATATAGCAATATTGTTTCCTGACTAGTTCTTCGATTGGCATCATATTGTTTCCATATATGATTTAGCTTTTTGTCCTGAAAGATACCGAAGCTGTTTTGAATGGATTGTATTTAGTTTTCTTAGGTAGATTATGTTGCTGAAGTTAGTTTAAAGTAATATAATTTTTTGGTGGCACTGTTGATACATAATTCAGTTCTGCATTATCTTCAGTTATGACATGGTTGTTGAGTTTTAGTAAGCATGATAATGTGCTCTTCCCATGATTTAACTGTTCTGTGTTTTTCTACCATGCAGTTGTTATACTGGTCCCAACACGAGAGTTGGCTTTGCAAACATCTCAAGTGTGTAAAGAGCTTGGAAAAAATTTGAAAATTCAAGTTATGGTTACAACGGGTGGAACTAGCCTGAAAGACGATATAATGCGCTTATATCAACCAGTTCATCTACTAGTTGGAACTCCAGGAAGAATATTGGATCTTGCTAAGAAGGGTGTTTGTATTCTGAAAGATTGCTCTATGCTTGTTATGGATGAGGTAAATATATTTACCTTACATCGTCTCATTTATAGAATCTGGCTCAGAAGTATCAAACCTGATTATTTTGCAAAAAGGTTGTAATTGTGTATGTGAAGAGGTTTAGGAGGGGGGTGGGGAATAATTCTTTTTAGACAACTACGATTTGAATGTGCAACTATGTTTCTATGATTTTGTCTCGTCTGCTAGGATTGGTAATCTGAATCCTAAATGCTGTCAATATGGCAGTGGAAGCAGACACCTTTGTTTATTGATTTCTCATATATATTTCAATATTGAGCATGATGTTTTCTTTTATATCCTTTTTGGACGATGCTCATTCTGGGTAATTTTGTGATCATTATCTTATCAATCTGTACCTTTACATGATTTTCTGTGTTTCTCAGGCTGATAAGCTCCTTTCACCAGAGTTCCAACCTTCTGTACAGCAGCTGATTGATTTTCTTCCTTCAAACCGACAAATCCTGATGTTTTCAGCTACATTTCCTGTTACTGTAAAGGAATTCAACGAGAGGTATCTTCAAAAACCATATGTCATTAACCTTATGGATGAGCTCACTCTGAAGGGTATTACACAATATTATGCTTTCGTGGAAGAGAGACAGAAGGTCCACTGCCTAAATACTCTATTTTCTAAGGTTTGGTTTTTATTTTGTCAGCTTGATATTCTTATATGCCAACTGTATATAAATAACAATAATAATTATAAATATAATAATAATGACAATAAATTGCTTCCATTGCAGCTGCAAATAAACCAGTCTATCATCTTCTGCAATTCAGTGAATCGGGTTGAACTACTTGCCAAGAAAATCACAGAACTTGGGTATTCATGTTTCTATATTCATGCAAAGATGTTGCAAGACCATCGTAATAGAGTATTTCATGACTTCCGCAATGGTGCATGCCGAAATCTTGTTTGTACTGGTATGTTGCTGATACATAAGCATCCTCCCATAAATGGGCTTGATGAGGTTTCCTTCAGTTGTTTGTGCATGAATACTTATCCTACCTTATATGGCTGTCCTCATTTTTTTTGGGTCCTCATCACCCTCATTTTGCTCTATTATCTTTGTTCACTTTTTAAATATCTTTTTTATTAGAGAATTACATTTATTTAATGTTGCTTTTAATGTTCTGATTCTGAGGATATATTATTATTAGGTAGCCCTAAGTTAAGGAATCTTTTGTATAGTATGTCAGTATAATTAAACTCATTTAGATTTTTTTTTTTTTTTTTGTATATCGTCCAAATAATTTAAAAATTTCATTTTCCTTTTTCTTTTGTATGAAACATTTACAGATCTTTTTACTCGGGGAATAGACATCCAAGCAGTTAATGTTGTTATTAATTTTGATTTCCCGAAGAGCTCTGAAACTTATTTGCACAGGGTATGTATGGTTTCTGCTCACTCCCTACCTAATCTGTTTTCTTCCATATTGATTATGTCTTTATGTTTTGATGGATGTTGTGCTGATAACAGGTTGGTCGTTCAGGGAGGTTCGGGCATCTTGGTTTAGCAGTGAACTTGATCACTTATGAGGACCGCTTTAATTTGTATGTGTTTTACAGTTGAATGAATTTCTAAGATATTTGCTGGAGGTTTCTGATATATCCCATCTTTGTACAGATATAGGATTGAACAAGAACTTGGTACTGAGATAAAGCAAATCCCGCCACACATTGATCAGGCAATTTACTGCCGGTGACTGGCTGTAAATATTAGGGCTATGTTTAAAAATGTGGCGAATAGCAATGGTGAGTGACAGGAAACTCTTTCTTTTTCATATTTTTTATGACATCCTGCATCCTGTTAAGATTAATGATTTCTAAAAATGGAGATGAATTTGTATATTTTTCAAATGTAAAATTTCTGCCATTTGGTTACATTGGATTGAATTGATCTTTTTTTTATGGAATACTTTGGCGTTGTAATTAATTTTTCATCGGAGGATAAAATGATGTGCTGTGACCAGCCAAGAGTATATAATTTAATCTGGTGTCTTTCAATGAATAATGATATCCTATTTTTGTATTTCTGTTGATTTGTTTTGGATAAATTTATTTGACAAAGATTTTTGGTTCCTGGGGTTTATTAATGATGATGCCATTTAAGTAACAAAAGCTGGCTAGGCATGTTTGGATTTGTATATTCAAAATCCGTACAGTAGTTCTATGCAGTGGTTTATGCCCAATTGTTTAGTTTGTGGTTCCACTATGATTCAGTTGTTTAGTCAAATTTGCTGTTACTGACGTATGTGCATATCCCTCTCAGGTTGAGCAGGTGCATATCCCTGGCATTGGAGGACTGGATGTGGAAATTGGGGTTTTGTTGGACACTCTGTTGAGTGTTTTTTTCGTTTGACTTCTGGTTTGGGAGCCCTAAAAGATTATAGGACCTTTAGAAATTTTATTTTGGCTTTTTAACTGTCAGATAGTTGCTGGGTACAGTTTGGGTCTCTGTTTATTACATTTGCGGATTTGTTTATGGTTTTAGTACTGTAGTTTTAATCGGATGATTTAGGGATGTACTGTAGTTCTGCTATGATGGGTTCTCTTATAGATTGTAGACTCTTTTACTTGTAGAATTTATAACACCTGCTCATGCTCTGTTACATGTTTCATGGTGATGCTGTTTTTTGTTTTCACTTGGATTTTGTTGATTATTGCTCTTGAGCGTCTCGCCAGATATCATTTTGGTGTGCATGATTAGTAGTTTGTAAATCATATCTGGTCTAGGTGTACAGTAGTTTTTTTCACCTTCATTTGAATAGTAGTATTGGTAATGATATAGTATGTGAAATTGTGATATATAGTAGGAAAAAATTGCTTGCCATTTGCATTGTGGTCAATGTGGTGAATGAAACTGTGTTCCACTCGTGTACGCACTAGTTCCAATCACGTTGATGGAATTAATAATAAATGTTCTAATCATAAAATATATATATATATATATATATATATATATTTTTTTTTTTTTTTCAGACAGTGAGTTCTTGAAGACCTTAATTTATCAAATATTGATGTTCTGCCACCATTTCTTTAATCACTAATCCACAATTTGTAATGTAAGTGCATGTTTGGGATAGCTGGAGTATCTGTATTTTCAGCTGTTTTGAAGGTAAAATGTTGCTTTCTCGGTTAAGCTTGTATGTTTGTTAAACTAGATGAAAATCTAAAAGCCATCTTAATCCTAAAAAAAGCTGTTTTCCTTCCATATTCAACTTTGAGCATTATTATTGATATTAATGATTTGTGATTGATGTTTTAGCTGGACTATCTCTACAATTACTTTTTCCTCCAGTTTTTCCCTCACCTGTGTTATATTTCATCTTTCAAATCCAACTTCATATCCGTCTTTGTAATTTATTGCTTTGTTTAAGTGAGTTTTTGTTTTACACAATCCAAGTTGCTTTTCAGCGAACGCCCCAAACATAGATTCTATTAGAATTTATATTAATAATCGTATTAGAATTTACTTGGTCTCTTTAGAATCTATCACTATACTCATAGTTTCAATTTCATCATATTCATATTAAATGGTAAGATAAACAATTCACTAGATTGAGGTAGAGATGTGAAGCTGATTTCTTGTAAGCTTTGGAATTTGTCATCAGTTAGCGTTGCATTTATTATCTCCGAATGTAAGCATTGCAAGATGACGATCCTCTGAAGTTTATCTGAACACTTGATGAATCAGGATCATCAGATTCATTCAGTTTATTTACTGTATGATAAATTTGATTTTTAAAGTTCGTTTTATTGTATGATATATCTGTTGACTGCTAGAATATAACTCAGCTAGGAACTAGTATTTTGGACGTTGGTTTTGGGGGTAAAAGCTTCTTCGATTTGAAATTTTTTTAGTTTGAGTTATATATTTTGGATTTGATTGAGTACTTTTTCTTTTTCTTTTTTTTTGCCAAACTTTCTTTTTCAATCATGTGTGATGCGTGACTTCTCTACTGGATTTTACTGTTTTTGGATTGAATGGCTCAAGGGCATGTTTGGGGATTTTTTGGTGTAACATATGTTGGATTCTTTGATTTTGCACTTATAAAAATTTTTTATTCTTCTTTTAACAAAGAAAAAAGCTTGGTTCTTCAGCTAAAAATTGAACATTGTTTCAAAAAGCTTAAAAAACGCTTCTAACAGCTAAAAATTATTTTAAAAAATTGCTTCTGACAGTTAAAGATTATCTTGAAAAATTGCTTCTCACATCAAATATACCAAAATAAAAATTGATTATGTTTCAGACAATCAATTTTTTTCACAGTCAATTTTACGGTTAATCAAATCACGTCCTAATTATTTGCTATTTAAATCAAATGACCGCTTTGACCGTTAAATAATTAAGGGTAACATTTACAACTTTTGGTAATATTGGGAATCAAATTTGCAAAATTGAAACTTTGGGGACTAAATTCGCGAAAATTGAAAATATGGGAGACTAAAAGAGCAATTAAGCCAATTATATTTGCAAGCAAGGTGTGGCGAACGCGAGAACATGGAATGCGTACTGAAAACCCGAACCCGAATTGTAGTCCCGAGATGTATGTGGTCACAATTGAAATTATATTTGAGCATTCTATACCAAGTTTTATGCACAACGAGCTCATGTATTGCACTTACTCTTATGTGCAATGTACTCATGTGCATCCTATTTATGTCTAGGTGATTTTGATTTATACTAGCTTGTGTGCAGTGTACTTGTGTCCAAGTGTTATGTACTTTTTCATGTGCGCTATGAGCTTGTGCCTGAATGTCTTGTACCAATTTGGTGTATTTAGTTAAAAGTGGTCAAACAAAACAATTCACAACCTAGGAGGGAGTAAAATTGAAATAGCTTATAGATATCAAAGAAAAAGTTATACCTAAAAGAAGCTATAGTAAACAAATATAAACATAAATAGTCATGAGAGATGAAAGTAGCATTGTAAAGTTGAAAGGGGAAAAGTCACTTTCTTGATTGGCTTTTCTTGCACGCTACCAGAAGCTAGTTGTGATTTCTATGTTTGCTCCGGTTGAATTTCGGTGAACAACACAATGGTGAATCATAGCAGTGTGAAATTTGAGTGCAAACAATCCCTTTGCTCAAAGCCGAGTTATAGCTTTTGATGCATACCCACATCATGGAAACATCTCCTACGCTTTTGGAATCTTTGAATCACTCTTTGTATCTTCAACATGATCATCAAAACTTTTATCTTGAATTGAAAATTTACAAGAACCCTTCAAGTTCTCACTATGATGCTTCATAATGGTTTGACCCAAAGGAATTGTTAAACTCATTATTATAAACAATCTATATTCTGTGTATAGAAAAAAAGACCAAATGGAATGGGACTTATATATACAAAGGCCCAAAAGAACATAATAAAAAAAATACCATGGCTAAGGTAAAAATACAAAAAAGTAGTCAAAAGAGTAACAATAAAGCTACATTAGGAATTATCTAATTTATCACTTAATATCCCCCGCAAACTAGAGATTAAATGTCATAACTCCCGGGTTGGAAAGTATTTTTTTTGAAAGGCTTGAGGTTTTAATGGCTGAATGTGTCAGCAAGCTAGTCTGCAGAATTGATAAACAGTAGGTTGAATAGGCTTTGTTGTAGCTTATCACGAACAACATGGCAGTCTAACTCGATCTGTTTTGCGCAGTCGTGCAAAACGAAGTTCTGTTTTGCGCAGTCGTGCAAAACGAAGTTGTGCACAATATGTCTAGCACAAGCATGGTCACATAACAAGAGCACTGGGAACAAAGTTATGCTGAGATCTTCTAATAAGTGTGTTAACAACTACATTTCACACGTGGTTGTTGCAAAGGCATGATACTCTGCCTCCGATGGTGAAAGTGATGGGGTCCCTTGTTTTTTGCACTTCCAAGAGGCTATAGAGTCGTCAATGAAAATGAAAAAACAAATAACGGAACGACATGTTGTTAGACATTTTGCCTAGTCAAAGTCACTAAAGGCGTGTAGGCGGATGTTTGACGTGAAGTTAGCTTTTCTATTCTTAGGATGCATACTTAGGTAGGATGTAATTTCATTGCATTGCATTTGACATTATCTTCATTCATAATCTGTCTTTCCATTGTATTGTGTAGCCAAAATTTTTCTGTTTGAAAGGCAAAAAGTTGAAAAACAAAAGAAAGAAATATCAAAAAAGAAGAAGGGATATCATCAAAAGCAAGTAAAAGGTAAAAGAGAGAGAGAGAAATAAGGAAAAAAAGGAAAAAAGAAATGCAACAAAAAGAAAAGAGAAAAGAAAATGGAATAAAATGGTTGATACTTCTCCATCATGTATTTGGTTGTTGTTTTTCATTGTTATTGCATATTCATCATTACACTTCATCATATTTGTATTCAATTGCATATAGTTTAGGATTCCTTGTCATTCATCCATGTTTGTGTTCTGCTGTTCTCATGGTTCTTAGATTTTAGCTAGTTTCCTTTTCTTTTATCCTACCTTCACCAAACCCTATTACAACCTTGGCAAAGGCCTTTTGATTCATTGAAATCTTGCATGTTAGGCGATAGAGACTTTGAGGATGCATGCAAAGCATTTCATTGTTGATGGTATGAGTGATACACTAACCCTCAAACACTTTGAGTGATGAGAATATTTACTTATCTTTGTGAGAAAGTGTAGGCTTTATGTGCTTGATACTTTGATGATTGCCATGCTTATTGATTGATTGTTGATGTGGTCAATTGGCTTCATGCGTACCTTGGTCTTGTATTGAGATCATGTGGATTTTTTATGGATAGTGTCTAGCTTGTCCCATTGCATTTGAGTATCATGGTTGAATTTCTTTGGTGATGCAAATAGACACTTATCTTTGTCTTGTTCCTTGGTTTTTGAGATTTATTTGCTTGAGGACAAGCAAAAGTTTTAAGTTTGGGTTGTGGTAAATGTCTATTTATTAGTGTTTCCCCTAGCATTTCTTAGTAGTTTTTAGTATTTTTTTTATTGTTTTAGTTTCAATTTAATGGTTAATTAGTAAGAAATAAAAGAAAATATTTTATTGTTTAGTCTAATTAATTGTTAGCAATTTGTAATTTTTGTGGTTAATTAGTAATTTTTAGCATCTCTGTTTCCTTTGTTGCTGTCTGCCAGCGTTTCCCAATGGGCTAAACTGTAGTCCATGACATTTTGAGTGCGTTTAAGGTGATTTGAAGCTTGGGGAACTTATCTTTGCATTCAAGAGACCTATAAATAAATGTTAGTGAGTTAGTATAAAAAACCTTTGGCTCATTTTTTAGATTTTATACTTTGTTCTTCTTCAATTTTTCTCTACTTTAATTTGGGGATTGTTGAACAACCGACATTTTGGAAGCAATTTGGGAATTTCATGCTCTTTAAACTTGTAACTTTTCTTCTCCTCTCTTCTCCTCTTCTTCTTCTATCATGTTAGGCTAGATTTTTCTTAGGTTAGGAAATAGAGAAATTAGGCGAAACTCTGTCATCTTTTGTTTAATTCAATGTGATGTTATTTATTGAAATTGTGTGATTGTTCCTTTGCTTAATGATTTTCTTGATTTTATTAATTCAATTGGCTGAATTGCTTCTGTTGTTGAAGACTTCACCTTAATATAATAACATTGAGATTTCATTTTGGGTTCATGTATACAATTAAGAAATTGGTATGTGAAAGAAAAATAGAACAATTCACCATAATTCTAAATAATTCTAGGAGTAGGAGATGTGAATTGTGAGATGCTGATGAATTTTGTTTTTATGCCTGTTCTAACTACATTCACCTAAGGAAATAGGGAATTATCACCAATGCTCATTCTTGCTTGCAGTAGAGGCATAACTTTTGGGTTCAGTATGAGTACTAATGGATAAAGTATAGAAACTAAAAGAACTATATAATATTTCATAGGATAGAGTTGAAGAAAGGGGATACCTGATGCTAAGTTGATATAGGATCAATATATTCCATAGGATGTTTTTCATAAAAATAGTTATCTAAGGGATTCATTAGTGGGAATGGGTGGTAAATCAACAGCAACATTACTTGGTTGTGCTAATTTAAAAGGGAATTTGGTTTCATAAAAAAACAACATTTGGGGAAATGAAAACATCTCTTACAAAATATCTAAAACAAGAAATCTCTTAGTACCATATTTAAAACTAAGATAGACACCCATACGAGTGGATCTGATTTGCTTCTATTTTGGGTGAGGGTACTTGGGTAGATTAAGCACCCAAAAACTTTCATGTCATGGGAAGTTGGGGATTTGTTGTAAAGTAGGGTGAATTTTAGGATACACCACTTTTAAAGTGGGTATCATACACCAATAAAAAAGTATGAACTATATGCGGTTTGAAATTAAATGTATCATTTTGTACACCTTTTGTTTATTCATATTTGTTATTTATTAAGTTTTTTTAACCCGTTATAGATGGATTTTAACATTTACCAATTTTAAAGTGGTGTATCATACACAAGTCATGAAATTATATTTAATTGATTATAACCTGTTTAAAAGAAAAAAATCAAAGAGGTATGCATACACACAAAGTACATAATTTATAATTATATTAAACATTTTCAGTTGAATTCTGTATACATTTTTTATGTGGTGTATGGTAGAAGGAACCGTAAAATAATTGCTAGGGGCTAACCTGTTAATCAAGGAAACAACATGCGAAGCAGCAAAACACCATTATGCATGTGGGATGCTAAAGTGAAACAGAATGTAGCGAGTAACATTCAAGATATGATGATGTTTAAGTTCCACCATAGCATTTTGCTCAGTTGTTTCAACACAAGTAGTTTAATGTAATATATCATTAGCAACATAGTAATCAGGCATGCAAAATTCAGGACCATTATCCGAACGAATAGATTTAAGATAAGTATTAAATTGTTTCTTAACATAGCCAAAGAAGTTTTTAATCAAAGAACGAGGGTAAGCTTTGGACTTCATTAAATGTATCCATGTGTGGTGTAAAAAATATCAACTATAGTTAAGAAATACTTGTGACCATGAATACAAGAACAACTAATGGGATCCAATATATTTATGTGAATCAAGAAAAAAATAGAACTTGATCTATTATTTTCATTTGGAAAAGGTAGTTTAGTATGTTTTCTAAAATGACATGAATCACATGAAAAATCAAAAGTATATTTCACATAAGGGAACGATTGTTTTATAGTATGTATAACATATGCATGTCCTAAATGATAGTGTCAAATATCATAACAAATAATTGAATTATTAAAAAAATTATAAAATAATTTCCCCTTTTAAACATAAAAAAGGAAAAATTAATTTTATCTATCATAAATTTAATTCATAGGGGAAGGGAACAAAATCAATTTTCTTCACCTTGATTAAAATTTGATAAAAAACATCAATTTGATAGTTTAAAAATCCGTTTGTCACTAATATAGTCTTTTAACTATTTTTATCACTAAATTAATTTTTAAAAAAATTATTATATTTATTTTAAGAAACTAAATTTGATAGTATTTTAAAATTTTAAAATAAATAATATTTTAAATCTTTAAGTATTAAGTGAATAATATTTTAAATCTAAGAGGTGGAGGACAAAAATTTTTAAAAGATGAAATTAATGAACAATGTTGATTTGTTAAAATTTGGACCTTCCCTCAAGACTGAAATAGAATAGAAATATTGTTTATTGATTTGTGGTAAGAAAAACAAGTGGACATTTGATGGCGTGTCCGTACTCTGCTGTCTGTTCTGTTCTGCATGCCATTAATTTCTCCTTCTATTCCTCTCAGTACATTTCTTTCCTATGGATGATGATGATGTATGTCTCTCTTGTGAATAATGCTAAATTTTTTTAAGGATTTTGATATATAGTGTCCTAAAGGTATAAGATAAAGTTATTAGAATTAAAAAAATAATTATAAGAGCAAATTATTCTGTTTTTTAGGAATACATATAAAACTACACATTTCAATATCTTTTTACTATATTTGAGTTATTAAATAGTGCCTTTAAGACACCAAATATCATTTGTCTTTTTTTAATAATTCTTTTGTTTATTTTCTTATTATTATATATAAAGTATGAAATTAAATGTACTTTCAATCTTGAAATTATAAAAATATTAAAAATATTTTTAATAAGTAAGTAGAAGGATTTGTTGAAATATGAAGACAGATAATTAGAAGAAATTATCTACTCTCTCTCGTTGTCAAACACAGACACCATGTTGATAACCACATTTTCACATAATTACTAATATTCAAAATAAAATATGTATATTCATCTTCTTAAAATAATTTATTACTATTTTTTTTAATTTTACTTAATGCATGAAATTTAAAACTATACATATATAACAACTAGCATGAGGTATACACAAAAACGTGAATATTTTGTATTTTCTACTATATTAACTTCACTTTTTTTCTTAATTTTTTTTAATCATAGACGTGCCACATAAAAAGAGTTGTTTAGCTTATTATTTATTTTCACTTAATTTTATGGTTAAATACAAAAAAACATATGGCTAAATTAGTACATGTATTGGTTAATTGTTACGTACATAATTTAATTATATTTTATATATGATTAAAAATTAAAAAAATATAATTAAATTACTAAATAACAATTAACTAATTCATATATTAATTTAACTATATATTTCTTTATATTTAACTGTAAAATTGAGTGTAAATGAATAATAACTATAGTGTGATTATACGAATTGCTAATGCAAAAAATATGTTAAGAGCCATAATATTGAGTTGATAAAGAAAAAAAAAAAAATTCTCCACTAACAATTTTCTTCACCCTGCTATTAATGCAGCCACTGTTGCATTCACCAAATCAATTTCTCTTTGCCAAGCAAATCAGTCCTTTCTTTTAGGAAAAAAATAAAATTATCACTCTAAATTTAATATTATCATTCTCATTTATAAATTCTATTTTATTGTTCTGGCCTTTGTATTGAAATAAAAAATTATAAATAGGATTAAAAATATCAAAATTTGAAGTGATAATATTCATTCTCTTTTTTTTAATATAATATAAGCATTTAATTATATTTTATGCCATTTAAAAAAAATAATTAAAATATTATATATATATATATATATATATATATATATATATATATATATATAGCCAATTTTAATATGAGGGACTTGAGGGAGTACTATCAGTCTCGATTTTAAGCTAATCTATATTGGCTAACTTAAATAAAATAATAGTATTTAAATTTTTTAATTAAAAAAAAGTAAGTGAGGGATAAAAATTAATTTTTTATTGAGTTAAAAATGTTTGGTCAAAAATTATTTTTAGAGTACTATAGACATACATTGTCTATCCTGTTACTATCTTTTATTGCTTTTAGCTACTTATCCATCCTCTAAATAAAAATTTGTGATGGTTTTATGGTGCTAGAATTAATTTTAACCAAAATGAATTTTGTATAATTGATGTTAAGTCAAATTGATTACGAAGTAAAATAATTTTTTTTTTGAAAAATTAATAACAAAAAAGCAATTTTAGGAGGTAATATAATTTATTTTTAATCAGAGTTAATTTTGTTTGAATAATTTTTATAATCTGATGATCATTTAAGCTATTCTCTCCGCTTTTCGATTATAAGAAAAATAAATAATTTATACTTACGAAGAATGTTGGTTAATCTTTGTTATAGTTCTAGATAAAAAAATAACTAGTTTTTCTAGATTATATCTTATCAAATTTATTAGAGAGAAAAACATGTTTATTACACGTAGCAAGTGAATTAATTATTAAAGATATTTTAATATTTTCTCATTAAATGTTATAAAAGTAGTTAAATTTGCTTATAATCGTTTCAGTCATGTAGCTCAGTTAGTAAGCACATGAGAACATATGTGTGTGGGTATCCAGGTTCAATTCCCAGTTAATGTATTTTCCTATAAAATAAATATGCTTATAATCAATAATGTAAGATTCTCCAAAATATTGCTTATAATTAAAAACTGAGAAAATATTGAAAAGTGAAGTACTCTTAGGAAGAAAGTCAATTAACTCATAAGAAATAGGTTTTTGAAATGAGTAATCTTATATCCACTTACTAAATTTTTCTTTCCACTTAATTTTAACTAGTATTTATAGAAAATATTTGTTAAAATTAAGTGGAAAAGAGAAATTAACATTTTTCTTTTAAAATACATGTAACAAAAACATCACTTTTATCTTGTAAGGCAAAAGCAAGTTTGACTCACTTCTAGTTTTGTCATCAAAAGTTCAAACGCATTATAATTGGTTTTTGTTACTAAAGAAAGTCAGTTTAACTATTAATAAAATTAGTTATTGCTAAATATGTTAATGATAGAATTAGCAATTAAAATGATTAATGACGATTTCATGTTTAGCGATCATCGATTTTTTTTTTCTTTTTCTGCTAAATCGTATTTTAGTAGCTAGTTCCAACTAGATGAAATGGTACTTTCACACAACATCAATTTGAAGTTGTTTTTTTTAGCAAAATTAGTATGTAGGTCCCTTAACTTTACATGAACTTTAAATTTAATTCATCTTTTTTTAGTTTATTTTGTTTCCTTGACTTGTTTTCACTTATTTTAGTTGATTAAATATTTAATAAGAATTTCCAAACCAATGGTTGGAGGTGGGAAAGAAGAAAATAAAGCTAAATTAACTTTACGTTGTTTTAAGTATTTTTAATAATCATTTAACTAAAAAATTAGTAAAAGAATGGCCATATTGACTCAAAAGAGAAATATAAAAGACTAAAATGAAGGAAAAAAAAAGTTAAAAGGACCATGTTAAAACTTGGTATAAAATTAAGGGATTAAAATACTAATTTAGCTGAGCCGTTGTGCTCCGTTGATTATAAAGAAAAAAAAAACTAATTTAGCCTTTTCTTTTAAACTAACTAATTTTCATATAACAATCCAAACATTAAAAATACTAAGTTGCATAGAATGAAAAGTTGTGTCATCTTGGCCTCCACCTCGTCTTGGTTTGGACCAACTCGATAAAAATTGCATGGGATCGTTGAGAATGAAAAATGTGTGGAGTTAATTCATGAATCTTGAGTGAAAAAATGTAACTTTTTCAAGGGTCTTGAAAAATGTGGATGAATTAATTTCTTTCATGGAAGAAGTTATTACGACTACTATTTAATTAGTTTTGTGAAGAGAAAATCATCACCTCATGAAAAGGAGAGGGTCATGAGAAGAAAAAAAATATATTCCTCTTATTGATAACAAGGTCATATGAGACTCAGTAAATGAGTATGTTATTATTCTTTGTAAATTTTGAGTGAGAGACTCGCGTTTGTATGTAGAGAAATACAATATATGAAGAGTTTTACATGTTTTTTCAGAAAACTTGTAATATAATTATTTTTGTGATAGTGAAAACTTTGCTGAGGCGACACTTCTGTGAACATAGTTAAGTGATATCGAACCACGTTAAATTTTGTGTGTGCTTCTGTTGTGATCTAACCTGACGAGTATGTAGGACGAGTAGAGTGGTCTCTTTGATCTGCAAAGGGCAAGATGATTGGTTCCTGGTCCTGAGCTCTGGCGGCGTTGGCGTGCACCTGCAAGTACTCCGACGCTCAAGTCAGTGAGTGTATTAGGGTTTATACCTCTGATAATATATCTTACGTACCTTGCATAGTGCATTAATGATAGTATTTATAGAGTGAGGTGAGTGACCTAAATACGGTTCGTATTGGGCCAGGGCCTGTCACCTGGGCCCAACCTCATTAGATGGGCCTTGATCTTAGGCCGCGCCAAACTTACCGGGATGCCCAAGGTAATCGGTGGCTGCTGGACCTAGCATGTAAGTATATATCCGGAATGCCGTTATTTTGGTCCACAACAGCTTCCATTATGTTCTCTTTGTGTGTATGTGTGTGTCTATCCCAAAAGCTTGGTGTGAATAAAAGTCAAATTCTAGTAACCGAGTTGGAACAATAGTAAAATTTTAAAGTTGTTTGAATGACACTTTAAAATTTTGTAGCGGTTCTTATATATAAGCACCTGAAACAAAAATCACACATATTAAAAAATATTAAATTTCACAAAATGCATTAGTTTCTAGACAAAATAATGACCTCTTCAAAAGTTTACTCTTATTTAAGTTAAACTCCACTATTTGTATCTTTTAAAACTAAACTCAATATTACCCGATTAATGAAGGATAAAATTAAAAAAAAAATACAATAAATGCTTTTCGTTTTTTAGTAAGTACTTATAAAAGGAACACTAACTTTTTTTTTTTTTTATTTAGATACCTATAAATAGAAACGAAGGGAGTAACTAGTAATAAGTTAGAGGACTCAAATTATATACTCTCTCCAATTTTTTTGTTAGTCGTTAAGGGTAATGCACAGGAGTTAAGAATATGATTTGGTATTTTAGTTTCTATGAGTATTTATTGCATAATTTTTTATTATATCCCTTATTTATGTTCAATGACATAAATGTTGAGTGAAAACATGTATTACCTCTTGTCCTTTTTAAAGAACTCTTTAACCAATTCTCATGATTAAAAAAACTACTAACAACTTTATTTAAAGTTTTTTTTTCAAAAAGTAGTACAATCTACCAAATTTACCCTTATTTCATTAATTATACACACTATCCATTCATTTATTACAAGGGTAGACAAGAAAAAAACCAACAATTACCTCTTAAACTCGGTAAAGAGTCTTATATATAAGAGCAACAAATTTTCTTTAAAGAGTCTTATATTTAGGACCGGAGGTAGTATTAATTATAAGGGTTAAACTAGAAAAACAATATTAAATGTTCATTAATTTTCTAAAGTGACAATAAAAAATGAACAGGAAGAATAAACGAAAGAAATTACCATAAAAAAATAGTATTATTTATGCAATTTTTTTTGGCTTTTTGTTTTGTCAACTGTGATTCATTCAACTCGTTAATGCTACTGAACACATTTATTGCACAAAGCCAGCTTGAAACTTGCTCATAGTCCTTTCTAGTCCTGTGTCAATTTAATATTGTCTCCTCAAATAGCCTCAGATAAAGATCACACACACTTTCTTCAACATTTAAATCCTTCCCTTTTTATGTCATACTCAATTCGAGGTTTCAACTCTCCTTAAATTCATGGTCTTTTCAAGTGTTAGCTACAAACATACAAGGAATCCTCTTTAAAAAGGTGTGAAATTTATGAAGCTGTTCTGTATTTTTTGTTAATATATGTTCTGTTTTTTCAATTTGTTATTGTTCTGTGTAGTTAAGAATTGGAGAAGATAATAATGGGAAGAGCACCTTGTTGTGACAAGGTAGGGTTGAAGAAAGGTCCTTGGACAGCTGAAGAGGATGAGATTCTTGTGAATTTTATCAACAAAAATGGTGGTCATGGAAGTTGGCGTTCTCTCCCTAAGTTAGCAGGTTTCGATGCTTTCTGTGCGTTTGTTTTCACGTCTAAGTAGGATAAACGTAGAAATAACTCTTAGTGTGTGTTTAAATTTTTGGAAAATCAGGTTAAATTTGGATCTAAAATTTGAAAATCACTTTTAGTTGTGTTGAAACGAATATACATTTATTCAGTCTAAACATGAAACCAAACACATATGTTAAGTTAAATGGATTTACGTTTACTCTATTCAAACGTGAAACCCTATGTACACACTTTATATCTTGCTGGTGGTCTTTGTTTTAGTACTTGTCTTATGATCTTTTGAAGCAATAAAAATCATCACTTTTTTTTCTCTTTGGAATAAAAGTTTCTCTCATTTAGTTCCATTCTCAAAGCAATGAAAGATTATGCTACTTTTGAAGGTACTTTTTTCATTCATATGAAACATATTTGCAGTTTCATTTAGAGAAACTTTTCTTTGAAAGTGGTTATTAACAAAACTACAAAAGTTTTGAAAAAATTTGTGTCCCCCTACCCAAAAGTTAATAGGACAATATTGGGTTGAAGGGCAAGAAGAAAGTTCCTTTTTTTATCCCACTCCCCTTTTTCAAATCTTTAAATAAATGTTATAAAAAATGAACATGCTATAAAGGAAAGTAATTTGAATTAGAAGAGAGGTTTTTACATTTACACTAAAGCATATTTTGATGATTACATAATCAAACTGTTTACTATCTTGTTAAGTTTTTTCTTTTGCCCTGTCTATGTTCTAAACAGAAATTTTTCCTTTTAACTTGACACACTTCACTTTCCTAGTTTCCAATGATTATGCCTTTATTATTTTTTTCTTTTTTAAATACATTTTCAGGTCTTCTTCGCTGCGGTAAGAGTTGCCGGTTAAGATGGAAGAATTACCTTAGACCTGATATTAAACGCGGCCCCTTTACACTTGTGGAAGAAAAACTAGTCATACAGCTTCATGGCATCCTTGGAAATAGGTACTTAAAGTTTATGAAAAGATACTCACAAAATTTTCACTTGAAACAGTGTTTGCATAATTGCATTCAAACTTATATTTTGCTTCATTAAAGAAGTGTTAGCAAGAGTCAACTTTAGAGTGGTCTAGTTCCTTTGTAATGTGACTCTCAAACCAGTTTTATCATATGTGAAAATGAAGTTCAAAGTTCAATTGTTATTAGAGTTATGGGAACTGAAAGTTTTGATCTGTGGTCTTTAGGGTGTTCCTTTCCCATATAGATGTATAGAAACAAGATTCAAGCACATGATAAATTTTATGTGTGATTAATTTCAAACTTCAATGCATTTATATTTGTCAATAAGGGAATGTCCTTTCCTTAAGGACAATCTTGTTAATGACTAAAATTCTGTGTCTCATATTTCAGTCTCATTTCCTATCTTTTGAAATAAGAAGTTGACACATTATAACAAGAGTAAGACTTTATTTCATTAGATGAGGTCGATTACATAGATAGTACAGTGTCATTGTACTAGATCGAAAACTAAATTTTCAACAATATCATTAAGTAGAAGATTTTGTTTAATGAGTTCTTTTAAGTCTCTTCCTATCCGTTTTACTAGACTAAAGACTATACTATCAGCTCTTCTAACAAGTGTTTCTAACGGTCTTCTTTGCACATGTCCAAACTGCCTTAGTCGGCTTTCTGTCATCTTTTCTTCAATAGCTGTCACAGTAATATCATTCTGTATATACTCGTTCTGTAGTTTATCTAACCGTACATGACCACACATCCATCTCAACATCCTTGTCGCTGTCTTGCCCACGTTTTTCTGTTGTTGTCCCTTTTATGCCCAACACTTGCTACTATAAAGTATAGCTAACCATATAGCACTACAGTAAAATCTTTCCTTTAAGCTTTTTAGGTACTTTGCGATCACAAAGAACTCCTTATGCCTTTCTCCATTTTAACCATCCAGCTTGTATCCTATGTGTGACATTTTTATTAATTTCTCCGCCGCTTTGCACTATAGATCCAAATATTTAAATTAGGAAATTTGTGGTATGACATCTTCATTCACCTTCACCTCCAAATCATTTTCAGCTTGCCTATTACTGTCTTGCTCTACTCAAACGAAAACCTTTTGATTCTAAAGCCTCCTTTCAAAAAAATTGACACATTCATAAAAAAAATCACCAAAGAGAAAAAACCACTTTCTTTTTTAAATTAAGTGTTATATTTCAATTAGAGAGAACAACAAATTGATACATGTAATTTCAATTTTTTTATTTTAACTAATAACACATTGACAGGTGGGCTGCAATTGCGTCACAGCTACCAGGAAGAACAGACAACGAGATAAAGAACTTATGGAACACGCACCTGAAAAAACGCCTCATTAGCATGGGAGTTGACCCTCAAACCCATGAGCCAATTACAAAATCTTCTTCACATTACACATTTCACAATTCACATTCATCATCAATTTCCACTCGCCACATGGCTCAATGGGAAAGTGCAAGACTTGAAGCAGAAGCTAGACTCTCAAGAGAATATTCATCTTCCATTTTAAGTAACACTTGTTCTTTTCCCAACAAATCTGATTCTGATTCTGATTACTTCCTCCGAATTTGGAACTCTCAAATTGGAGAATCATTCCGTTCTGTTATTGTGAACAAATCACATGAAAAAACTATCTCTTGTTCAACCTCACAGCAGAGCAACAATAATTTGAAACAAGATTTGGAGTGGAAAGGTGTGATTCTTCCTGATTCATCAAGCTCTAACGAAATTGAGGATTCTTCTGTTGATGAGACTTCTTTCTTGTTAGACTTTCCTTTGAACAATGATGACAACATGAGCTTCATAGAATGAATTAATTATATATATTAAATTATTAATGTCTTTTCGAGGATTTGAGTATTCAGCATTAATGGCATTATTTAGAGTTTTGATTATCATTCTTGTAAGGACAAGTAGATATTGTTAACATAGTCTGTAAAATGTTTGGTACAACAATACACTATATGTACTCGAATTTAGTTAGCTGTTAAGTTGGTTAGTTAGCTTTCTGTTAAACAAGTTCTTTGTATATAAACCTGTATTACTGTTATGGTTAGTTGAGTTGATTAATGTTAAGATGAAATTTATTTTCAGATTAAGCTTTGTTTCTTTTCTCTTTTTCTGTGCATCTCGTAATATGGTATCAGATCTCTAAACTAGAGGTCTTGATCATCATGCTTCTACAAAGCTTCAATCTACTTCATTGCTTCTTGATCGACCTTGGCTTCACACGGCCAAAATTCTACCTCTGATGGAAGTTCCCCTTCGATTTCGTTATCTATTCACCTTGTGAATCCGGCGAACCCTTTATTTCTTCATCCAGGAGAAAGTCTAGCGACTGTTTTGGTCTCTCTGCAGTTGAATGATACTAACTTTCATCAATGGGAGCACGATATGATCGTTGCTCTCGAAACAAAGAACAAGGAGCATTTCATTTTCAATACCATTCCCTGTCTTCCAGAAACAGATCTCTTCACGAAGCATGGCGTCGCTGCAACAAGAAGGTCATGACTTGGCTCACAAAATCCATGACTCTTCAGGTAAAGCAATCTGTAATGTGGATGGATTCTGCCGCCGAGATTTGGCGTGACTTCCGAGAACGATTTGCTCATGGTGATTCAAGTGTCTCTGAGTATTACACTAAATTGAAAATTCTTTGGAAAGAACTTCAGATTTATCGAACTGTTTTAGTTTGTAATTGTTCTATTCCTTGCAATTGTGGATTAATTTCCAAAGTTATAAAAGAACGCGAAGATCATTGTGTCATTAAATTCCTTCGCGGTTTGAATGAAGATTATGCTTCCATTAGATCTCAAGTGATGCTAATGGAACCATTACATTCGATTGTTAAAACTTTTTCACTAGTTCTACAACATGAATGTGAGTTCCACAACCATCCCAATCCACACAGCTCTCAGGAATCTGCAGCTTTCGTTAACATCAGGGATGAAAACACATCTCCTACTTCTTTTCATCGCGGTGGTGGCAACTCAAACCATGGACGTGGCACATCTTGACGTGGTTCTCGCCGAGGCAACAGATTTTGCATGCGTTGCAAGAAAACAAATCACACCATTGACACATGTTTTTTCAAATATGGCTTTCCTAAAGGCTATAAATCTAGGAACAAAACTACGACCACCACACCTCAGGCTTCTGCTAGCTTGGTTGAGAAAGATCTAAATGCACCCTCACAAGAGACTAACCTTGAAGCAAATCAGTCAAGAGATCAATTTGCTTTGTGGAAGGAACAGTACTAAGGCATTCTAGCTCTTCTTCAACATTTACAAGAGAAACCTCATTCAATCAACAATGCTCAGAATTCCTATATCAATCCTACTGGTAAATTCTCTCCTTCTACTAGTTGGATTTTAGATAGTGGTGCTATCGACCACATTTGTGCCTTTAAATCTTACTTCACTAATCTGAAACCAATCAAACATATCCAAATTAAACTTCCTGATAAGAGCATTGTTGTTGCAAAATTTTCTAGAATTGTTCACCTTGCCAATTTCACAATAATGGGTTAGAAAAGTCTTGCTCTCGCTGAGTCGGCTTACAAAAGCGTAAAGTGCTCCCAACACTTTGACAACTCACACTTCTGACAGCACCACACATTGTAATATTGTACTATCAAATTTTAAAAATCCTTTTCACAAATTGTTTGCTCTGACCTAATTTTGTAATGCCAAAAATGTTGGCCTAGACTATAATGGTATTTACAAAAAAATCGAGCACTCATCTTTTAATTAAACGGTAAAGGTGCCAAACACACCAATGACTTGTTGCTACGATGCTATGACATTGTGGTGATACAATTTTGAAACCCATGAGAGTTTGCAATAATAGTAAATACTAAGCCTTTCATAATTCTGAAATGTTTATTATAAATGAAAATATTGACACAAGAGCTCCATAACCTAATTTCCATTTATTACAATTTTAGAGACTCTCATATGTCATCTAGCCATAGGAACCTTGGCTCTATATAAAGGGATCTCTTTCACTCTTGTAATTCAGTTAACAATTTTACAAATTAACATTTACTGAAGTTTTATTCTTTTTGTTCTTAGGGTCATTCATCATTTTCTCTTCCATCTTGGTTTCCATTAATTATATTTGGAATGTCTTAAATTCCAATATAGACAAATTCACTTTCCCTTGTGACATGTCATGGTACCTCATCTTTGCCATCAAGGAGACCTTCTAAAGCCTCAATGGATTTAGTCTAATACAAGTGTATTAATTCTATATAGTTTGAGAATGTATACAGAGATATTTTATAAGGAAGTCTTTGATTTGATTCTTGTATAAAACATTTTTTTGAAAAAAACGTTTATCTATATTGCTCTAACTTTTGAGACGATGAAATTCTTTCTCCACAATTTTATCCAACAAAAAAAAAGAGCTTTTAAAATGCGTTGTGTGGAGTTTGAATTTATGGCTTCACATGTTTATATAAAAAAAATCTGGCACATTTACTAAATAGTTAGGTGTTTTAAAGACAGTTTAATTTTTATATTAGAAAAAATTTGGCACTTTTTTTATATTAATTTATAAAGACAGTTAGTTGGTATAAATGGTACATACTTATTTTTCATAAGTTAGTGATCTTGAATTTCAGTCTTTGTGGATGGATAAATAAAATTTCTATTAAAAAACCTAGGCGCACCATAATGTAAACATTCTTGAGTTAAAATGAATTAACTTCTATGAAAATATTCCTAACTGAACTAAGAAAAGTAACTACTAAAGCATTATGTATTTATAAAGCCTAAAGGCTTATAAATTATAACTACAGAAAATTGAAAAAAAAAAAAAAAAAAACTGAATAATCATAGGATGCGTTTGTATATAAAAAAAATTTAAATGAGTTCATTTATATTATATGTATAATTATAAATACCATTAGATTAGTTTATAAATAATTTATTCTACAAAACCTTTTCGAAATAACTAGAATTAATATGTAAAATAATTTAAAATTTTTGAATTCAATATTCTCAACACCCTATAAATTTACAAATTTATTGGTTAAACTCAGGTTTGAGAATCAAACTTAGTTTTCTCAACTCAGTCTAACTAAAAAACAAATAATATTTTAAGAGAACAAACTAGATTCACAAACTGAAAAGTACTTTTGAGAAGGTAAACTAAAAACTAAACATTCACTAATTTGTCAATTTTCTTTAAGTTGAATTGCACTTTTATACCTCATTGATGTGTGGATTGTGAGTTTGTGACAAATAAGGCATGAGCGAAAATGTAAATTGTTGATTCCTTTCTTTTTTATTTGTAAAGTTTTAGTGGGGTTTTGTTACTGTAGACCCAATTATATTTTAGTAAGTTAGCTAAATATAACTTAAACTTTTAAAATATAGAAAAAAATGTAGTTGGTAAAGTACTTTCTTTACAAAATAAGTGAATGTATGCTAATAAAATCATGTAAGGGTTTGCTAATGTAAGGAGCACATTAGTAAATTATATCTTTATTTTTAAAAATACACCCAATCAAAATACTCTCAAAAAATATAAGGTGCTAACACACTCTTTCTATAAAACTAGTGAGTTTAACAAATATCTTTTTATTATGCTTTAATTTAATTTAATTTAATTTGATTTGCATAATTTATCAACATTTATTCTCATAGTTTTTTTGGGTTTACAAGGAAATATTTATTCTCATATATTATCTCTATGAAAAATATATATTTTATGAGTTAACTTTTTCACCTCATGTAAAAAAGAAAAAGCAAAAAAGGAAAAAAATAAACAAAAAAAGACCATAATAATTACATGTTATCAATAAATAAGAAATTAAAAGTACTAAAAAAAAAATCATGTGGACAACTTATAAAAAACAATTATGAGAACTAATATCACAAGTTAACCATGAAAATTACAATTAAGCTGAGGAAAAACTCAAGAGTAAAGTTAACTTAAGTCCTTGGGTTTATAAGAGTAATTCATATAAGTCGTTGAGTTATATAGAGGTTCACTTAGATCCTTAGGTAGCGTTTGGTAGCTGTACAGAACATAATGAAATGGAACGGAACAAAACTGTATACGGTATTTGGTGACGATGGATCTTAACAGAACTATCTATCTTATTTTGTATTTAATGGGGTTAAATATAAAAAATATTTTTTGTAATTCATCTAAAATGTTACTTTACTTGATATAAAATACAAAATTAAATGAAAAATAACATAGTATTTTTTATTTTTAAAAAAAAATTATGAATATAATTAAATAATAATTTTAAAATTTATTAATTTTTGTATTAATATTTTATGAAAAATGTAAAAGTATTAAATACAAATTTCTCACAGTAAATATAAATCATGTTGAATATATTTTCATTGTATAATTTTTTTAAAATAATACTTTTATAAAATAATTTTTGTCAGAAAAAGATAATATATGGTTTAAGGAATTTAAATGTATATTATTTTGTTAATAAAAAATGACTCAATGAAAACAATGAAAATTTTTATGTGTAGGTTCTGTTCTCCTCTGTTCAACCCTTTACAATGGAACAAAATTGTCCTGTTCATTTATCTTAGAGTTATGTTCCATTCCTGTACCAAACTTATAATAATACACAATGTCATGTTCTATTTAAACACGTCTGTCAAACACTATCTTAGTAGGCAAAGAGTGACTCACTTATATTCCTGATATTACTAAACGTTATTCATTTAAGTCTTTGAGTTTAATTATTTTCCTGAGATTATCAAACTTTAAAACCTTATCAAATTTTAGCACCTAAGTGAATAAATATTTGAGAATCCCAACGACAAGTGAACAACTTAAAAACTTACCCGAACTATTCTTACCAACTCAATAATCTAAGGAGGTGTTTAGTGACAACAAACTTATAACTTATATAAGCTATAAGCTAGTTTATGAAAAGCTACTTCAAGTAGTTTATAGGTTATCAAAAGTATCTTTAAATAATTATTTTCTATCTTATCTTCTAGTCATTTATTATATGTTTACTCTATCAAATAATTTATTGCATGTAATTATTATTTGTCTTTTTAAGTCATTAAACAAATATAAGCTACCTAATAAGCTAATTTTACCAAACACCTCTACTCAATTATAAGTCACAAGTTATAAGTTATAACCTACAAACTATAACTGATAAGCTATAATTCTGTGTTACGAAATAATCCTTTCTATAACTGATAAACTTACATTAACTATCATTGTTAACTCAAAAAACTAAAGAAAATGACCATCTTTCAATCTCTGTTTACAGTTATGGAAGGTGGTATTTCGTTGTCAGCCATGAATGAGTAGTAAATTTACAGTTTCACAGTCACCACCATAGATGCAACTTGAAACCTGAAAGACAACCCTTGAAATTTGTAACCGACAAAAAAACAGAGAAAACTTGAATCTAGGAAATCCAAAAAAAAAATAACAAAAGAACAAAAAACAGAACAACCAACCTCCCTCCGATGAAACGAAACCACAGTTCCTCCTACAACCACCACAGCCACCACCACCACCACCACAACCCGCCACGCAAATGGGCCACCACCACCACAACCCTCACAATCTCCCTCCTCCTGCTCCTCCTCCTCTTCATTTTCCTCTTCCCCCACACCAAACCCTCTTCTTCTCCTTCCTCCTCATTTTCCTTCTCACACTCCAATTCAACCCCCAATTCAAAACCCTATCTTCCCAATCTCCCTCGATTCGCGTACCTTCTAACCGGAACAAAATCTGAGGGACCTCAAATCAAAAGACTTCTTCAGGCAATCTACCACCCCAGAAATTATTACCTCCTCCACCTCGATCTCGAAGCTTCCGACGCCGAAAGGCTCGAAATTGCGAAGTGGGTGAAGTCGGAGAGCGTGTTCGCGGCGTTTGGGAATGTGTTTGTGGTAGGTAATGCTGATTTGGTCACTTATAAGGGTCCTACCATGATTGCTTCTACCCTTCATGGGGTTTCTTTGTTGCTTAAGAGGGTTGCAGATTGGGACTGGTTTGTTAATCTTAGTGCCTCCGATTATCCCCTCGTTTCGCAGGATGGTGAGTGTGTGCAATTCATCAGGTTTGTTTGTTTGTTTGTTTATTTGGTTTGGTTTTGAGTTTTGATTCATTGGCATTGGATTGTTGTGGATGTTTGTTGAAGTTTGTTGGTTATTCGGATGCTTTTGGATAAACAGTTTAGTTTAGAGTGAATAGTCAACTTAGTCCACGTGACGAAGAAATCCCTGAATTAGTCTCTAACTTTGCAATTTGTTGAACACATTTGTACCCCCGACGTTAATTCGGTGGTGGCACACTAGCACTATACTCATCACACACATTTCTTGGGCCACCATATGTTCGCTTGCAAACAAGTTTCTGGTAGTTGAAAAAATCAATTTCTGTTTTGTGTGGGGTGCGCTCTGAAATTAGTGTGGTGTACAAAGTGCCACCCTAATCAGGACTAATGTATAGAGAAATTATAAGCTCGGAAACTAATGTGGAAATGTCTCTAATCTAACGAATGGTGTGAAGGCAGTGTGCAGATATTACTTAACAGTTTAAATTTAATTAAACAGTAAACGCTTATGTAATAAGTAATCATGGATGAGAACTTGTCTGAAAGTATGATTATGATCTGGATTCTGGAATATGTTGATAAGCTTATTTTAATAAGTTCTGGAAATAGCTTATGTGAAGGTCAAAGCCAGTTTTGTAAACTCCTTAGAAGATCTTCCAAACACAGTGTGATTTGCTTTGCTTATGTGTGTTTGGTTTTACTTTAGGATAGGCCGAATGTGGATCCATAGCTTGAAAATCACTCTTAGTAGTGTTGATATACATTGACGCTTATTCCATCTCAACTTAAAACCAAACACGAAAAAAGTTAATCGTTGTACTTGTGGTAGTGATACTTATCTTAAAGGGTGGACTCACTAGGACTCATTACTATTTTTAGGTTCTGGTTCAGAAATTGAAGAAAATAAAAGGATTTTATTGATGAAATCTCCCTTAGCCCTGGATCAGTGGTGAACCCTGTATTACGAATTACTAATAGTCTGTATTTTTAGGTACTCATTTAACTTTTTGGTTGTTGTCAAGTATATTTATTATTAGCTTCCATTAGTTTTCTGGCTCCTGATAAATAAAATCCAAGTCTTTTGTTTCACTAATATAATTTTTATTTTATTTTTTTTGCTGACATTTTGTCATATAACTTGTTGCTTCAGATCTCTTGCATATCTTTTCATTCATGCCAAGGGATATAAATTTCATTGAGCATACAAGTAACATTGGTTGGAAGGAGTGAGTATATTATTAATTCATTCATTAATTGGTATTATCTCAATTTGTTACTGAATTACTATTTGTTTATGATCTGAAAACTTGTATTTTAACTATGATGTCAGGCATCAAAGAGCTAGGCCTATAATTATAGATCCTGGCTTATATCATTCTAAGAAATCTGGTGTTTACTATGCTAAAGAGAAAAGATCTGTTCCATCTTCATTCAAGTTATTCACAGGTATATTGGTTTTAAGCTTTTTGTAAATTTTGTTTTCTTATTTACTTTTACTCTTAGTTCCTAAGTCCTGACTAACATATCCCCATTTTTTCTCTTTTCCTTTTTAAAAAATATGCTGCATAAGTTTCTCTTAATGTACATCCAATTCTATCATATAAGTTTCTCTTATTAACATCATCTCAACCGGGTGAAAACAAGGTGACTGTATTGTAATTATCTGAGAAAACAGAACGGAAACAGAAAATGATTTTCTCAAACCATATAGACCTTAAGGACCTATTTACTTTGTATTCTCAGGCTCAGCGTGGATTGTCCTAACAAAACCCTGCCTTGAGTTCTGCGTTTGGGGTTGGGACAATCTCCCTCGCACTCTCCTCATGTACTACACGAACTTCCTCTCCTCGACCGAGGGCTACTTCCACACGGTCATTTGCAACCACAAAGACTACCAAAACACGACCATAAACCACGATTTGCGCTACATAAAGTGGGACAACCCTCCAAAGCAGCATCCGCTGTTCTTGAAACTGGATCATTTCGATGATATGGTTCAAAGCGGCGCACCGTTTGCGAGGAAGTTCGAAAAGGATGATCCGGTTCTTGACAAAATCGATAAGGAACTGTTGGGGAGATCGCGTAGCGGAGGCTTTACTCCTGGGGCTTGGTGTGTTGGGAATCCCCTTTTGGGGAAAGATTCTTGTGCTGTTTATGGAAACCCTAATGTAATCAAACCTAGTTTGAGATCTAAGAGGTTGGAGATATTAATGGTGAAATTACTTGATTATGAAAATTTTAGACCTAAACAGTGTAAATAATATTGTTTTTGCAATGTGGAAATTTTATACACGAAAGGTTTGGTGGTGCATATGTTGCATATGTTCACATTTAAGTGCATGTTTAGATTCATAATTTTACCAAATTATGGTTTGAAGCTAAGTAGCAAGGAAACTTCTTCAAACTAGCATATAAGTGTGTCGAACACGAAATAGCGTGTTGCAAATCCCGAATGGTTTATTCGTTTCGAAATCATTATTTCATTTTGTCCCTTGTATTTAAACATTTGCTATATTTAGTGTTCGTGTCAGAATTAGTGCTTCATAAATTTTAAGTATGTAAATTAAGTTTTTTTTTTTTTAAGAAAAGGAAATCCTTATTTAGCAAAAATATATTTTCAAATCCCAAATTATAATTTGAACAAGAGAGAAATTTGTTTTTGGACAAATGTTGGTTTGTAAAAGAAAAACAGTTAAGAGAAAAGCTTAAGGTATGTAAATTTAGGTACATATTAAGAAGCATAATTATTAAAGTGATTTTGTTGTATGAAAAAAAACAATAAACAAACTGTATAGAACACTTCATCTAATTGAATACATGACACAAAACTTCATGTTTTTCCTTTCCAATACTTTCTTACACACATAAACAACATGAAGAACAAACAAGAAAAGAGAAATATAGACAAAATTTTCATTATTGCTAAGAAATGAAAGACAAAAACAAATTTCAAAAGCATCCAAAGGCTTTGTTTGGAGTGGTTCCAGTTGCGCGGTATTTAGCAGCAGTTTCCTCTGTCTTGAGAATTTCTTCAGCACGTTTAGCTTCAACTACTGCTCTCTTCTCCTCTGCTTGCTTGTGAACAAATGCTATTTTGTTCTTCATTTTCTCACCATATTCTGCTTTCTTCTTCTCCAGTTGTTCCTACAAATACTCCAATAATGTGTTAAAAGTTTGTTTTTTTTTTTTAACCTTGTTTTCTTCTTATGAGGAAGAGCCAAGTTAAACATAATTTTTGAAAAGTTAATGAGAAAGAGAATTTGGGGTAGTTGCAATAATTTCTACCTCCATAGTTAGGGTTTTGTAATATTGTTGTTTTCAGAGGTTAAAGTAAGTTTTCAACTATAAAGACATAAAATTTCTAAACAGATTTAACTTGATTTTTAAAGTATTATTTTGAACTAGAATATTAAAATACTTTTTGAAAATAAGAGAGTATGAAAAGTGAGAAAGTCAGAGTGCATCGACCTTTGATTTAGAAATTCAAATAGAATGGAGAATTTATCCTTACTTTGTCATTTTATACACTCGTCACTTTAGAGGAATTTTATCCTCTCAAATCAAACACTATATTCATTCAATTTACATGTAAAGATAGCGCAATCTACTTGATTTGCTAAAGTTTTACTTCCCATCACCACAATTTCAGATCCTAATTATGCACATCTAACAGAAGCTCAAACTTCTTACTTCCTCTCAGCTAATTTCTATTTGTAGCTAAAAATATGCTCTTAACCTTCTTTAACCTTCTTTTACATAGGAAAAAAAAAATTGAGATTTTTTTACCCAATATTTTGTGCTCTTTACATTCCTTGGATATGGCTAATTTCTATCCATAAAAAAGTATCTGATACCATAATAATGTTTCTATGTTCAGTCATGTAGTTACTTGATTCATTAATAAAAGCATTTTTTTTTTAATGTGGAAGGAATCAGTTTAATTGACAAAAGCAAAAGAATAATAATAATTAGATAAAATGTTCCACATGTCTAGTATCAATGCTACAACAGTGAAGAAAAGAGAATTTGTTGGATAAAAAATCAACATTTTTGTCAACAGAATCATATTATCAAGCATCTTATTCAGAACAACATAAATCTCAATTTTATTTTGTCTCACATATCTTCATTTCCTTGATAAGACATTTAAAAAGCATGTTCTTGTTGCCAACATGCACCATGATATATGATGAGTAAAATAGTAAAAAGTAACATAATTGTGTCAAAATATATAAGTGAACAAAAAGTAAAAGTAATACCTCAAGTTTTCTCAGCTTAGCTTCAAGAGCAGCTTTCTTGCTATTTTCCCAAGCAGCTACTGCAGAGAGCTGCTTCTGGGCTCTGTTAACAGAACAAAATAATTTCCAATGTTTAGAAAAATACTTTACATAGATTAGGGTTTATGAGCCACACTCCATCTCAGAATGAGAGATGCTTCTCTATCTGATGTTCTCATATTCCCTCTTCTCTCTATGACCAAAAGAAAATACTTTACATAAAGACACAAAAAAACAAATAAATTAAACTTCAAATTTGTATAAACATTCCCCCATATTATCCCCTAAAAGAGAAATGGTTAACATATAATTTTGTTCTTCATATGTCATATTGTTTTCTTCTATTACGATGTGTTTTTTAAATTATTTCTTATACTCATGGTAAATAAAATTTCTGAAACTTAATTTTTAATCGAGTACAATGACATCTTACTATTCATGTAGGCTGTAGCTAATCTCAGGGTCGAAACTAGGCCAAATTTTTTGGATGGGTTATAAGAAACTAAATATATCAAAATTTTGGAAGAAACCCGTTATTTAGAGTGTTAATAATTTTTATTCATATTTTAATAAATTATATATATTAGCAACTTTTTTTCGCAACGGGAGACGAGATCCCCCATTAAATAAGGTAGCTCCACCCTAGCCGACCTCATCTATTGAAAGAATTGCTATTGTACATGACCAACTCTCTTATTTTGGTGCTTGCATTTGACACTCATTTTCAATTCCGTCTGGATGGCATTAGACAGGTCAATAGTTAGAAAAATAACATGAACAAATGATGGAGACCGAATTGAAAACATTTTTTACAGCAATTTAATTGATAATTGAAAGAAATTTATTGATAAATAATATTTTTAGAAATATGGTCTTTGATCAAGCACAATAACATCACACTATTCATATAGCTGCATTTAGTAGATGGTATATAAGGCTTTCTTTGTTATTAATGATGTAATTGAAAAAAATATAAATATATAAATCAAATTAAAATGAGGTGTCATATACAGGGATTGAAATTATATTTTAACCATAAAAAAAAAACCACAAATAGAGGCCTCAACTAATCCAAAAGAAAATGAATGAATTTATAAAGGGTTTGGACTTCAAAGTTGAGACAATTATTCCTTGATGGATTTTCTATTTTCTAGTAAGGATTCTACTTCAATTTATCTTGGTATTATGCCAAAAAATGCAAGACTAAAAAAAAAAAGACATTAAAGTCTTACTTTTTAAACAAAAATAAATAAATAAATAAAGTCTTACTTATTTTCTGCTTTGGATTTTTCACTTTCTTCCCATGCTTTCACATTAGACAATTTTTTCTCTTTCTCAATTTCTGCAAGAGCAATATCTGTAGAACACACATCATTCAATTAATTAGATGGTTATCAAATTCACTAAGCACGAATTTGGTTTAACTTATTTTTAAAAAATAATCGCTTATTTTATTTATGAGCCTTTTAGAAAATATTAAAAAATTATTATTTTTCTCAAAAAAAAAAACATTTCCAAACATGTGTAGTGATTATGAAACAAAATGCTCTAAATATATTAATTCAGAGATAATGTGAACTGAAATATGAAAAAACTCAACACTAACCTCTATCAAGGGATCCACCTGAGGCATTTTTCTTTAGAGGCTCTGGTGGCTCTGTAGACCAAAAGAAAAATGTTATAAAATAAAAAATAATTATCTAACAGATAATTGATTGCATCAATTTTCTTTAAAAAAAAATTCAGTTCCAACATTAGATTCTAATCAGGATGCTCACTTTTTTATTTATTATATTATATTATATATATTATATGCAATAAATGAAAAAGACAAGTAGTTAGATAGGTAAATATTAGGAATAACTTTTCCTATTAGTCAAAGCATTATTTGCTACAGTGGAAAAAGACCTTTCCTAACAGCATGGGGCCAATCTTTTTTTTTTTCTGAAAAAAAAAAATTTATAAAATTGTTGGGATAGGGATAAATTATTAAATTGTTTATTGAGGCATAGAATAGGACATGAAATGATGTTAACATGTTTGGTTGGGAGAAATTTGCTTTGGTTTAAGCCTAGTTAGATATTTTTCAGATATGCACATCTATACTTCAAAAAGTTAATTTTTAATCCTTACACGATTTTTTTTTTACAATCCGGCCCCTATCATTTGCTAGGAATTAACGAAACCTAAATTGGATGAAGAACTTCATATCAGCAGAAGACACATTTGACTAAAGTACAAATTTAATCTATATACGTAACACTGACTTATTAATCCTTTTATATATATATATATATATATATATATATATATATATATATATAAATAAAATCATTAACTTCCGGTCCATTTACAAAAGCTTCCGTTAATCCCCTACTAATAACAAGGGCCTATTTGTAAAAAGATTTTTTTGTGTAGTGACTAAAATAATAACATTTTTAGCATAGAAATTAATTCATATGTCATTGTTATATATAAGGATCAAATATGTATTTTAACCTTAAATTTATTACAATGAAAAAATATAAATAATAAAACCTTAAATTTATTACAATGAAGAAATATAAATAATAAATAATTAAATACAACTAGGTTGGCCCCAAAAACTAAAGTTAGCCAGATAAACATTTATGCTGGCATTATAAGAAAAATGAAAGAGGCCAACCAACTTTTGCAAGCCAAAGAAAAATGGGGTTATCCCATCAAGAAGCCAAATCATATAGAGCAAACATATATCTAATAATTTAAGGGCATGTCTAGAAGATTATTGATGTGATCTATGAAAATTGCCCCATGAGAAATCAAATCAGCCAAAGAGGGTAAATGAATTATTAGGAGAAACTAAAATATTACAAATTTTTCTTAATATTTTTTTTTTTTTCAATCCTTATCCTTAAAGGCTCTCAAAGGAACAACAAAAATAAAAAAGAAAAAGAAAATAGATTCCCGCTACAATATTTTATTTTTTTTAACAAAAAAGAGAAGACACTTTGATGAAATGAAAGATAGAACAGAGGATCATAACTTGTTTCCATTTTCCAAAGCTTTCTACGGAACCAAACAGAAATCAAAAACTCTACAGTGTTAACCAAAATCTGACAAAGCAATCACATAAAGCTGGAATTTTTATGACAGCCCACATAAAACTTGAATTCTAATGAAAAGTAAACCAACTCAACATTACAAATGAAGTTCCAAAAACCTTTGACAAAACACAAAATAAATAAATAAATAAATAAACTTTTAATCCAGGTAGAAGGTCTAGTAAGACAATTAATTGTAATAGTTAATTGAAGTTTTCTATCCTCCGCAATATTATACAGTTTAAAAAATTCAATATGAAAAGTAAACATAGTATTAATTGTATGTCAAACTAAATTTCATTAATTTTTTGTTTTTTCTAACATTAAATTTTTAACTTTAATTTTTTAATCTGTGCAATATTGCACATATTAAAAAAACTCTAATTAATTAAGCACATGAGCCACAATTAGCACTAATTTTCTCATCAACCAAACCTTCAACACACCATGTTTATAATTATAGTCACAATTGTCATATTTAATCTATTTAACTGCATTTAACGTAACACGATCTATGATTTAAAACCTTTAGAACACAAGTCACTACACAGTGTTACATTCAAAAGAAGACAAGGCTTCCAAGCTATGATATAATTGGAAATTTTAGATTTTGACGGCAACCCATGATTTCTATGAGGAAAAAGTTTGAAAATTTGAAAAAACAGAAAAGAAAACTCACTCTCATTTTCAACAACAGCAAGAGCCTTGGTTTCCTCAGCTGCTGCCGGAGCAGGTGGTGGCGGAGCCGGCACCGCCTTCTTATCAACGGCGTCAAGCAGCGGCGGCGCTTCAGCCAACGGCGGCTCAGGTTTCACCGGAACGGGAACTGTTTCCAGCTTGGTTTGGGCCTCAGCCATACGTGATTGGGACTTGGGTTCAGTAAAATTCAGATATAGATATAGAGAGAGAAAGACAGAGAGAGAGGAAAGAGAAAACAGTTATGTGTTTATCAGAAGTGAGGATAACAGGTTAACAACAACGTTATGTAGCAACGTTCATATAAACAAGCGGTGCCTTTTGGTTTAAAGGGGCCACGTTTGGCCAGATTCATGTGATTTTTTTTTAATAGAAAAATAGTATAATTGAAGATCTGTACTCACATACACATCTTTATACATTTATTAATTGAACTATATAACTGAGATAAATTCATATGATTTGTGAATATATTAAAAAATATATTGTACAAGAGATTTTTAGTTTGATTTTTGTAAAAAATATGTTACATGAAAAAATTTATCTATATGGCTTTAATTTCAGTAAGAATAAAATTCTCTAACCCCATCTATAAAAACAAGGGCCACATAAGAACGGAGGGGTAGTAAAATGTAGTAATCTTTCCCATTACTCTATTCAATTCAAGTTTGATGGGTAGGTTATTATATTATTGTTTCTATTGTGACATTATTTACTTTCGTAGAATCTTAAATAAACCTTTTTATTTAATTTTAAAATGTTAAAAATATCAAATTAGCCTTTGTTTAATAAAATAACAAAAAAAATTATTTAGTGACACCAAAAGTTAAATAAAAAAAAAATTACATTAATATTCCTGTCATCTAATTTATTATATATTTTTTTTATTTGTAGCTAATAAAAGTTTTAAATCAATTTTATAATTTTTCATTTCATTTTAATTTCATAAAAAATTTGTTAACTCCATAAATGACGAAAGTAAAATTACGAAAATGACGTCAAAACATGAATACTCCTGTTAACTATTTAACATAGCTAACAAAATAAGACAAAATTAAAACGAGAACACCAAAATTTAAATTTAAGATCTTATATTTATATTAAGTTCTCTCTCTTTCTCTCACTGGTCATCTCTGTTTTTCCATCTCAAAGCTTGTCCTTTTGCCATCTGTTGCTACGGCGAGAAGGAGAGGGGTCTTCTCTCCTTCTCCTGCCGTTTTGATTGGCCAATCTCTTTTATTGGATTTTTCAAGTGATTTGATGTCATCAACCGACAACTAGCAAAAGATGTGAAGGATGGAGAACAAAGATAGCATCTTGTGGCCTTAAATCGATTCTGATTTTAGATCTCTGACACTAGTTTGTTAGTTTATTAAAATATGTCTTTTGGGACGTTGAATTTTATTTGTTTTGACAAAGGTTGAGATGTTGTTTCTAAATTATTGTTAGTTTATTTTAAGTTTGTTTTCTTCCTTTTTGTATAGGTTTTCCTCTCCTCTTAGTAAGAGTTTCTATATGTCTGGTGTTATTTATGTTTGCTAGTTGAGGTGTTAATTCTATTTCTGTCCATGCTAGAGGTGGCATCTTGTGCTTTGTTCAGGTGTGAAAGGTGGATCAATGAACAGACTACATTGTGTATTTCTTGAGCTATCTATTCTCTTATAATACTCTCTCTGATCCTTTTTATAAGACATCATCTAAAAGATTTTCATGATTCTTTTTATAAGACATTTTATAGTTTTCATAATATATTTTTTGTTTCTTTTCTTTTTTACTCTCATTAAATATATTGACTTTTTCTACTTCGTAATTGTAATTAGCTAATATATTATCCAATCAAAGATAAAAATGATATCTTATACATTTTTTTTGAGAAAATCAATAAAGTTAACTATATTTAACTACTTTTTTTATCCGTGTAATTCAGTTGAAAATGCCTTATAAATAAGATAAAAGGCGTATTATTGATTTAACATTGGGTCTATATCTAGTTGGATATTTTTTAATGAATATGTTATTTGGTAAAGAAAAAAAAATCTTATATATTAATTTATACTCATTAAATACTTCAGTACTAAATAAATCCTAGTGGTTGGGCTATAGGAGGCGTTGATTTTGGGTGGGGTTGATCGTACGGTGGAGGGGAAGTGCCGACAGGTAAGAGAGTGGCACGTGTGAGTGAAGGGGAATGTGCGCATTGAATGATGCATGGGCATTGGCCACGTGTATGTATGATTGATTGAAGCATGTAAGGCGAGGGAGTGAACTACGTCTTATTCTTTCTGTGGGTCCCACATGGATTTCCATTGCCGTGGGTGGGCCACGTGTTTCAGTCACATTTCAGTACCTATATACCAACAAAGTGACTGCTGATTTTTTATTCTTTTTCATCGCTATTTCCTCCAACAATTTATTTTAAATTTAAAATCCTCTATTAAATTCAGGTTCTAATTTTTTTTTAAATTTTTTTTAGCGGTTAGAAACAAAATTACGGATAATTTTAACTTTTTTTTTTTTATTTAGCATGTAGCGAACGGCCCGAAAGAGCTTAAAATTAGTCAAGATTAGAAACAAAATTGCGAATAATTTTAACTGTTTTTTTTTGTTTAGCACCAGTTAGGTAACGAACCGTTTGAAAATGCTTAAAATTAGTTACATTTAGAAATACAACCCTAAGTAAATTTGATTTTAGTGGCGGTTATAAACTGCTCAAAAATCTTCTAAATTGTGGCGAAGTCATTTATTCTGCTGGATTTAATCGCGGTTATAGAAAACCATCGGTAATTTCTTCAAAAATGTAGGTAAGCTTCAAAAATTATAGATAATCCATAATTTTTTTTATATATAAAAAAAAATCAGAATAATTTGTGTTTACTCCCAATTTAATAAATAATTTTTTGAAACTCTAATATGATAAATAGTTTTTAAATTAGCAATTTTTAATGAACTTGCCATATCTTTGGCAACATGTAATTTTTGTTTGAAACCGATAACATCATGATAGGTGATAAAGTTGTCATTTTTAGTATTTAATATAAGGGTTTTGAATGTTCTTAAGATATTTGTTAAAGTTACTATAATTAGAAAAGTAATTATAGTTTTACATTATCTTATTTTTTTATATAAAAAATTATACTTTTCAACACATTTTTATTTAATTTAACTTTTTAAATAATGCCTTTAAAAAACTAGATATCATTTACCTTAATATAATTGTATAGACAATAAGGATTAACACAAATCACAAGAAAAGAGAATAATCCCCTCAAGTAGTCACTCAAGTCTCTCTCGGTAAGCATCTTTACTCAGGAAAATTCTCTGACAGTTAGGGGTTAGTTTAGTAATTATAATTGAGTATAACTGCTTGCGGAATAGACTTGATCATTAACCCTCTAAATCAAGCCTATTCCAAAAAAAGGCCGTTTCTATGATTTTAAAAAAATATTTGTAAGTTTTTTTTTTTAGTTATTTTGTAAGTTTGTTTTTTCATCTAGGTCCTAAAATAAGTTTTGAATTTTAACTAGATTTTTTTTATTATATGACATAATTTTAGAATATTTATTATGCATTTATCTTATTATCTTTAGGGATTAAGTCGTCACATGTTAACTATATTTAATTTTGTTTACATAAATATAATATCTTACATGTAATTCTCTGTCAGTAAAATTTTAGGTTTGTTACTTCAAAATAACTACTATTATTCATATTTAATCATTTTAATAATATTATTTTAATAGTGACACTCCTTAATTAATTACTTTCCAATAAAGAGAGAACGATAGTAAGATGATTTTTCTTTTTGCAAGTAAAAAATTAAAAAAAAAAGACTTTGGGAAAAATGAAAGAAAATAAGTGATATGATAAAAAATTGTGGAGATTTCATCGAAAAAATAAAAATAATAATTGAGGAGATTATATTAGAAAGTAAAATTATAATGATTTTTTTTTTGGGGGGTTAATATATCCGAGTGCAATTATAATGAAGGTCGCTTGCAAGGGATAGTTATAGACAGCATTTGTTGGAGAAGGACAGAAGATAGGTCCAAATATGTCATATAAATTTGGTACACGTATATAATATATGCCCTTGGCCTTGTTTGAGTATAAAATTTTAAACAATAAAATAAATAAATAATATGTGAATAAAATACAACTGAAGTGGATAATATGTTTTCTCCTTAATTTGATTAGAAGAGTTCTAATTGACCTATGCAAAAGACTTTATTAGTAAATATAAAACCTACTTTGATGATTAAAAAAAATTATATATTAAAATAGTTTCTTATTTTGTATTTTATAAGTCAATTTAGTCTCTCGTGAAATCAGTTATTTTAGTCTCTCACTTTCACTATTTTTGGTTATTTTAGTTGCGAACTTTCACTACATGAGTCATTTTATTAGTCACTGAAAGTCGGGACTAAAATGAATGTTCATATAATTCAGAGACTAAAGTGACCGATAAATTACAAAGTGAAGGACTAAAGTGATTTATTCACACAAAGTCAGAGACTAAAGTGAATTATTCTCACAAAGTTAGAGATCGAAATGGTACATCACTCTAATAAAAACACCTATTTTAATTTATTTTATTATCTCTATATCTCGGAGGAGATTAAATCTTCGACTTAAAATACTCTTAGTAAAAATAAAAAAATAAAAACATAGATATATTTAATGGTTAAAAAAAATTATTGAGTCGGTTGAATTTTTATTTTTATTTTGGATACAGGTTGAATTAATTAATTAATTTATGGTTAATTTGAATTTCATGAAAATGCATATATATTAATAGAAAGAAGCTACGCGTATTTTACTTGATATACACACGGAAAATAAATAAGTGAATCCATGCTGTAGATTATAATGACATAAAGTAATTGATTGTAGACAAATTCCTTAACTTTTCATCATTGATAATCACTATTCTTAAATAGCACTTGATAATTACCATTGTTATGATTATGATAACATGATTCTTCTTCTTAGTGTTTCACAATTTTAAACGTTACAAACAACATTCAAATCATATCATTCAATAAATTGAAAATTTTAAAAAGGTCTAAAAAATAAAAGGAAACAACAAAAGAAAAAGGAAGAAAGGCTTTGCCAACCTTATATTCCCTTTAAGTCATATATGAAAGTTTTTTTTTTTTTTTTTTAAAAGAATAGCAAGTAATAAAATTACTCATACTTAAGTCATAATATTACTTTAACAATTTAGGAAGCATAGATCAACAAAAACACCATAAAAGCTTTCAACTATCATCAACAAGCAACCAAAAACTAAAAAAGGAAAAAAAGAAAATGTAGTTTTATATTTACTTTTGTTTATAATTGATACAAAGTTAAAAACTAAAAACCGGTTCAATCCAAACCAAAAAAAATTGGATTGGATTAGATCGGATTTCTTTTTGTAAAATCAACCGAACCGAACCAAATCGAAGAAGAATAAATTGATTGTATCGGATGGTCACACCCCTCGAAACCAAACCAAACCAAACCACAAAATCTTTCAAACTCGACCAAATCAAACCGCGAACACCCTCTTTGTCACATGCATTCATTTATTATGCACCCATTATTAATAATTTTTTTATATTATATATCATATTAAAAATGTAAAAATATTTTTTTTCAAAAAAATAAATATTAAATGGTCTACTTCATATAATAAATATTTATGTATTTAATAAATATATTTTAATCATTAAGCATGTGTATTGAGTTTATTATAATAACTTTTTAAATAATATATTAAGCCTTATTAAAAACGAAAAACAATTAAAATGAGAAACTTTAGTAGCCGTGGGTACGCGTTGCTTCTGCGTATGCACTTTCCACTCATTCCGGCGTGTGTTTTTAAGCATTGTTGGTGTCGGTAACTGTAGATTCCGGTGACAATTTTATTATCTTTTGGATTATTTTTGTATTGCGTATATAATTATATTTCTTTTTTTATCTCATAAAAATAACTTAGTTAAATTAATATTTTAGTTTTTGTATTTAATACAGTTTTTTGTTTGGGTCCTTAAAAAGAACATATTTCATTTTTGTCATTATTATATGTAACATCCCACAAATTTCCAAGTAGGAATTAGTTGTTCTTTAGAAGGAATTAGAAATTCAAGGATTTGTAGCAACTCTAACAAGAGAAAAGGAAAGAGGACTAAGGAGCAAATTTTAAAAAGTTCTTAAGTGAGGACCATCTAGCAAAACTTAAGAAGATAGCAAAATTAAACAAAAAACCCCAATTTCTCATCTTCCCTCTCATTCTCACCCTAACCCTCTCTCACACTCAACTCCATTTTTCATTTTCATCCTTCTCTTCTCAAGCTCTCATAGGGTGGTCTTCAAGCTCCCAAATCAAGAGGGTCCCTTCATCTCTCTTGTTCATTGAAGCTTGGAGAAGCTATTGGAATCCCTAGGGTAAGTCATGCATCCCTTCTCTTTCACCCTCTTGGTTAAGCTCCATTTTTAGGAAAAATGGGTTTTAATCTTCATATTCCACATGCAATCTCTTAAATGGCTCTTAATGGGTGTGAATGACTCACATTTGTGAACAATAGGGGATCATCAAGCCTAAGTGGGAGGATTGAAGAGTTTGGGGAAAAGGACTTGAAGCAAGAAGTGCTTAGGAACTTGAAGGTTTAAGGTAACCCCATTGAACCCCAACCTTGGTGATTGAACTTAGAACTGTTAGGAGAATAAGGGAATGGAACTGCATGTGTAGAGAAATGTAGGACACTAGTGGACTCTTATAGCTAGAATATGAAATTGATGTAGGTCTAGTAGAATGCATGTTGTGATTTTGTATAATCAGTTGATGTTCTTGGAATTGAACAAGTTGAATAAATGTTTTGTGCTTGAATTGTGAATCTGAACCTTGAAATGCAATTAACCATATGTGAATGGGTGCAATGCCCTTGACTCAATAGTTTGGTTGTGAGTATGTGTTATTGTTGAATCTTGGTGTGGATATGTGTTTTGGTTGAATTGAAACCTTGGTTTGATGATGAAATTGTGTTATTTGCCCTGGAAATGAGTTAAATGAGGTGTGTTTAGGGGTAGAATGGTTTTTGGATGGAAAAATGGATGATTTGCGTGGAATAGGGCAGGTGGATTCTGTATCAAATTCGCGGCCGCAAATCTAGTCCAGAAGTACTTGGAATTTTCTGTCTAAAATTTGCGATGGCGAGTTTCATTCGCGACAGCAAATCTGACTGGGAAGGTTCTGTGCCAAATTCGCGGCAGCGAATCTGGCCTATGATGTTCTGTGTCAAATTCGCGGTAACGAATTTTCTCGCGGCCGCGAATCTAAACTTGAACAGAGACCTGACTTCCCATCTCCAAATGACAAAGCACCCTCAATTAACCTATTCCTAGAATTAAAACCAATGTAATAAGCTTATAAGACTTAGTAACATGAATTAGGGTTATGAAATGATATGGTAAACTCTTTGATTTGAATTGTGAAATTGTCTTGTGATGAATGTTGAATGTAAATGCATGATAACTTGTAAATGAAATTAAATGATAAGATAAGCTTTCCCCCTTCAACGGATGTTGAGTAAGTGGGTTGAGTTCCACCGGTTGCACACTGGGTAAGTGGACAAGCATGAAAAGATTGATAATGTAGGGTCTCCCAATGAACGGGGTAAAATGACCTGAATTAGTAGGGTTGCTCTGTGACTGGGCAGATGATCCGAAAGAAATGACTATTCCAATGAACGGGTAAGGAAGTCTCGGGTTATTCCCAATGAACGGGGTCAAGATAGCCCGACAGTTGATCACGGTAGGGACGCTCCCATGATTGAGCTCAAATGCGCGTTGCTGCCATGCGCCTATTGTGAAGTCTAGTGCACGAGACTTCCGTAAAAGACTAAAGAAAAGAAAGAGACAAGAATGATAATTGAAAGATCATGCCATGCATATATATATCTTGTCATTTCATGCATTGTGTTTTTGTGTGTTGCTTTGGATTGATTTGTATGATATGAATTAAATGGGGGTGTTTTTCCAGTTAGATTGGCTGTAATACGGTATAAAAATATTTCAAAAATGCCGGGGGTTACTCAGTTATATGTTTTCATATAACTAACGGTTACCATATTACAAGAGACTCAGAGGATGAAGATTTCAGCGCCTGAAGACTTAGCATATTAGATGTTTAGTATTTTTATGTTTCACATGTATTTTGGGGTAGCCAACCTTTCCCTGTAGCACGCTCGTTTGCTACCATTATTGGACATATTTCTCTGGCATGTAGTAGATATTTAAACTCATTATCTTCCCCTGTGGACTTATGTATTTTGATAGGGCATATGATAGCCCCTCTCTAAGACTAAGTAGTGTTAGTACTCATGTATGAGACTTACTTGATAGCTATTACTTATTGTATGTTTTGAAAAAAAAAACCTTAGCTTTAATTTCCATTAGGTGTTACATTATACGTTTCATTTCAACATTTATAAATTAGTCTCGATCATTCATTTTCGTTAAAATTTAATTTATTACTCTCTATTTAATTTTGATTCTTGTATTTGACACAATTTATTTATCTTAATTCTCAAATGAAGAAACTGATGGGAAAAGTAACAATATACAACCGAAATACAAATATAAGCACTAGAATTTTCCGCAAACTTGAAAGAATCTCTGAGGTGCAACAAGTAAAAACCCATGGGTATAAACCAGTCAATCAAGCTCCACTATGATCAAATAAGAGTACAAGAGAGTCTCAACAAAGCTTACAAATGAAGAACAAGAAAGTGAAAACACTCACAAAATTATATTAATGTTCAAACACGATTTCTCATAATACAGAACTCCAAATGACAATCCGACCGAACAAAATGAAGAACATTGCGTCACGAACCTAATGACAAATTTTAGCCCGATCCAACGATAAACAAAGCGGCAATCACGATTTGAAGTTGGCTGGTCTACAGAAATCCAAAAACTGTTTTCCTCTCTTTTCTCTTCCTCTTTGGCTGTTGTTCTCTCTAAAAAATCAGATCTCTCTCTTGACCTAGAAAACCCCTCTCCACCTGGGTTAAGTGAGACAAATGAACTTGAAAAATTTGGGCTTTTTAAACACATATTTTGGAGCCTAACCCAACACATCTCCCCCTCACAACTATGTGGAGGTGACCGCCAAACTAGCAATCTCACAACAAACTTTAAACTTCCCTCTTGGTAATGCTTTAGTTATCATATCAACACCATTATCATCAGGATGAACATTAGCCAACTCCAACAACTTAGCATCCAAAACATCACGTATTCAATGATATCTCATATCAATATGTTTGGATCTAGAATGAAAAGTTGAGTTCTTACCAAGATGGATAGCACTTTGATTTTCACAAAACAACAAGTACTTTTGTTTCACAAAGCCAAGCTCTTGCAAGAGTTTCTTCTCCCAGAGCAACTCCTTGCATGCTTTGGTAAGTGCAATGAACTCTGCCTCCGTAGTTGACAATGCTACACATCTTTGTAGTCTTGATTGCTAAGCCACAACTCCCCCCACAAATTCAATCATGTAGCCCGAAGTGGACTTTCTAGAATCAATATCTTTAGCAATATCTGAGTCTGAGTAACCCACCAAGGTAGGCTTATCACCTCCAAAACAAAGCTTCAAACCAATAGTACCATGAAGATACCTCAAAATCCATTTCACAACATTCCAATGCTCTCTACCTAGATTTGACAGAAATCGACTAACTATACCAATAGCAATTGTAATATCTAGCCTTGTACATACCATTGCATACATCAAACTATCCACTGCAGAACCCTGCTCATACCTTTCTTCTTAGCTTCATTTGAAGGACTCTGTTTAATACTCAATTTGAAATGAGCCGCAAGAGGAGTGCTCATTGCTTTAGCATTTTCCATCTGGAATCTCTGCAACACCTTCTTAATATAGTGCTCCTGTGATAGCTAAAGTTTCTTCTCTTTTCTATCACGTATGATTCTTATATTAAGAATCTGTTTAGTAGCTCCTATGTCTTTCATGGCAAATGACTCGACTAATCGCTTCTTTAACCTGTCAACCCTGGAAACATTTTTCCCAAAAATAAGCATGTCATCAACATACAATAACAGGATAATGAAGTCATCATCAAGAAATTTCTGAACAAAGACACAATGAATAGGAATAGTTTTCTTGTAGCCTTGCTCACGCATAAAGGACTTAAACTTCTTGTACCACTGTCTTAGAGTCTGCAAACCATATAGGCTCTTTCTTAGCCTAAACACATAATCTTCCTTGCCTTGAACAAGAAAACCATCAGGTTGTTTCATGTAAATTTCTTCCTCCAAATTACCATGAAGGAAAACTGTTTTCACATCCATTTTCTCAACCTCCAAATGAAGAGTAGCGGCTAAACTCAACACAGTTATGATGGGTGACATCTTCACCACAGGCGAGAAAATCTCATTAAAGTGAACTCCCTTTCTCTATCTGAAACCTTTCACCACTAATATGGCTTTGTAACTAGGAGATGCATAATAACTCTCTTGCTATGTACAATGCCTCACCCCAGAATTTGCTTTAAGCATACACCTAACTCTTTCCATTAAAGTCATGTTCATCCTCTGCTAAACCATTCATTTGAGGAGTTTTAGGAGGAGTCTTCTCATGTCTGATACCCTACTGCTTGCAGTAGACATCAAAGAGTTCACAATATTCACCACCATTGTCAAAACAGATGCATTTCTGCTTCTTGCCTGACTGCCACTCAACCAAAGCCTGAAATTCTTTGAACTTCTCAAGCACTTGGTCTTTTCTCCGCAATGCATATGCCCATAGCTTCTTGGAACAATCATCAATAAAAGTAACTAAGTAATGTGCACCACCAAATGATTTTACCTTCAACGGGCCACAAATATCAGAATGCACCAATTCAAGCAACTCTAACTTTCTTAAGGGAGGATGCTTCTTGAAGGATACTCTAGTTTACTTACCAGCCATTCAATGAGAACATTTATCCAATTTTGCATTCTTGAATCCTGATAGCACATCCTTTTTGGCTAACCAATTAAGCCCCTTTTCACTGATATGACCAAGCCTTTGGTGCCACAAAAATGCCTCCATAGATAGAACATTCAAACTGTCCTTAGCAACTAAATCTTTTTTCCAATACAATTTAGATTTCTTCTCCCCTCTAGCCACGACCAAGTTAGCTTTAGTGAGCTTCCATTTACTAGAACTGAAGTGATTATCATAACCACCATCATCAAGCATATGCATCGAGATTAGATTGAAATGAACATCCGAAGCATGTTTGACTCCTCTAAGCAACAACTGCACTCCCATGTTGGTTTGCAAGCAAACATCACCAACACCAATAACATTTGTCACACCATCATTGCCCATCTTTAAACTCCAAAATCATCGGAAGTGTAAGATTTGAAAAACTCCTTCCTTGGTGTAACATGTATTGTAGCATCACTATCAAATATCCACATGCTCTCATCTAATACAAGATTAACAAACTCATAATTATGAAGAAGAACAAGATCATCTACTATAGCCGTAGTGACATGCTCATTATCATCATCATTGTCCTTCTCTTTCTGCTTACCCTTCTTGCCCTTGTTCTCCTTTTTCCAAATAAAATTTTTTGAGCACATGCCATATTTTATGACAATATTAGCACTCTGAATTATTGTATCTGGACTTGGACTTGCTCTCGCTCTGGCCCCTACGATTCCTTTTTTCTGACTTCTCCTCCCATTTTCAGTGACAAGTACCCCGAAATGAGATGAAGAACTATGTGCCTTCCATCTCATCTCTTCATTAAGAGCATCACTCTTTATTATTTGCAAAAAAAAAAACAACACTATTAGAGGCTGCGTTGGTAATGGAAATCCAAAATGCCTCCTAAGAATCTGGTAGAGTGTTTAGCAGACATAGTCCCAAAACTTCATTGTCAAATTTGATACCCATTCTTGATAGTTGATCTAAGAGCCCTTAAAATTCATTCTAAGTGATCTAAAACCTAAAACGGAAAAACTTTCTTTGTACCTCAAATTCACCCGACAATTCAGCAAATACAATTTATTATTGCCTGACTTAGAAAAAAAAGTGGGAAAATGTGTTTGCAAAATAAAAAAAAATAAAATTAAAGGGACAATGCGCGCAGTAGAGTAGTGAGTCACTCAGTGACTGGGCTGCTGAACTGAACCTCGCCCCATATTCATTCATGGCGTCTTCTTCTGAGGAAACAAGTTGGGGCCAAAGGGTTTCTGAAAAGGTTCTTTCTTTCTACAATTCTCTTCCAAAGAAAGGCAAACCTCAAGGCCGTGAAGTCACCGTTTTGGCCGCTTTTCTTCTCTCTTCTCCTTCCCACGGTTCCTTCTCTCTCTCTCTTCTTTCTCTTTCTCCATTACATTACCTGCTAATCAAATTCCACTTTTTTAATTAAACCAAATTAGGATGAAATTCAAAACTTATTTTTTGTTATTTTTTGGGGGTTTTAAGATTTGACAGTTGTTGCAATTGGAACGGGAACCAAATGTATTGGACGTTCTCGCTTGCGCACTTGTGGTGATGTTGTTCATGATTCTCATGCTGAAGTTATAGCTCGAAGAGCTTTGATCAGGTTTCCTTTTGCCTTTTAAAGTTTTCTGAATTAACCATGTTCATTTTTCTTCATATGAGTTCATATCATTTTGTTCCAATACTACTATGCCAAAAATTATGCTTTGTTTGAATTGATGGTATCTGGTAGGTGATAGAATAAAACCAAACGGAAATATGAGTTCTTCAATAAGATGGAATGGAATGTGATGGAATAGATTCTATCCTATTCTATCCAATTCCTTCATTTGTATTCCCTCCCAATTTAGGGTATGGAATCGAATCCATTTCTAATCGAATAATGAAGTGAAATTTTTATTCCATTCCACTTTGTTTTGTTTCGCATCGCAGCCTCCGCTTCACCTGTCATTAGTTATCCAACATAGATTGATATGTAGACTTGGTCATCTGTCATATTCATAAATCATAATCCTTAATCTAAGCTTTTACTAAGGGTTTTTCAAGTTTAATGGCAGTTTAGTGTAGGGAACTCTAATACTTTTTGTTCATAATCAATATATGATGTCTTCCTATGTGAGGAGGTGTTATTTCATTTGTTTCTATTCACACCAGGTTCTTCTATACACAGATTCAGCATCTTACAGAAACTAGTAGAGAAAATGCACCTAACAATGGAGGCAAGCGGTTAAAAGTTGATGATGTCAACTTTCCGTTCGAGTTGGACTCGGAGTGTCTAGATGAAAGAAAGTATACCTTGCGAAGGGGTTGGAAATTACATATGTACATATCACAGTTACCATGTAATCTGAGTTACCACTCCTTTCTCTTTTATTATCAAAATCGTTTCTTTATTTGTCACTATAGTGTGGGTTAGGTTCTAGGTTAATTGCCGTTTGTGCTGAAATCTGTAGGTGGAGATGCTTCATTGAGCTCGATTGTATCTCCCTCAGAAATTGTGCCTTTTGGTGAAAGGGATTCACCTTCAACTTTGGGTAAGGGGAATAATACCATGTAATAAGTTTTACTGCATTTAACATTTTATAAGTAAAATGGCTATGGCCAAGTCCTAATAGGAACTTTAGACCTTCACCAGATTAAGAAAACATTCAGATTTATGACTTTCTTATTGGCTAATATGTTTGCTGAACTGTCCTTCCTTCCTATTTAATGGTTGCTCGTTGATTATAATTCTTATTGTTAGTAACTACGATTTGTTTTGAATTTACTAAATTTTTAGTTTTTCTACTTTATTTATTTACACACAGCAAATTTTTATGTATAGTGATTTATAAATTTTCTAACCTGCTGGAATAAGGGGTTTTTTTTTTTTTTTTGTTGCTGTGATTTTAAATTTGTTAGATGATGATATTTTTAAGTAAGAGATTTGCTGATGTTTCTTATGGTCTGATGAGAAATACTTTTGCCTTTAATTCCAGAGAATGGTTTGAAACAAAATGGGATGGTCCAGAGGAAGCCAGGCCGTGGTGATACTACCCTGTCAGTTAGTTGCTCTGACAAGATAGCGTGCTGGAATGTTGTTGGTGTTCAAGGTTACACCACTGATACTTAAGATTTCAATTGATATTAAACACAAACATTGAAGATAATCTGCAAATTCACGGTGGATTCATTATATATTCTGACTTTCTGATTATAGAGCGATGTTGCAACTGCAAACAACACATTCACTGAAGCAGTTTGTGTGCTTTTAGTTCTCGCATGGAATTCAGTGGTGTTGTAATATTATTCACTAATTCCTGTTATAAAATTATGGTTTTCACACAGAGCATGAACATCATGGACACTGAGGTTCATACTGGTGTTTACATACATGTGTGTTTGTGTATTTTTGCATAAACTATATTTGTCATGTGATTGTGACATTTGTTGATTTATATTTATTTTCTTACAAATGTTTTTACATTTTTTTTATTACTAGTTTCTAAATGTTTTGTAGTTTGATTGTAAGCACAAACGTGATGATTGAGGTATATCAGATATCAGCTATTATCACAAAACAAATAGTCACATTTGCAAACATGAATTAGGGCCTTGTGTTGGTCTGATGAGTTTTCATTGTGTAAGTCTTGTGTATTGACATTGTTTCTCTTATTGCAGGAGCTTTGCTTTCCTACTTTCTTCAACCTGTATATCTTTCTTCTATTACCGTCGGCGCATCCCTTAAAAGTCCTGAGAATTTTCATTTGGAGGAGAACTTGAAAAGAGCTTTGTACGAACGGATCGAGCCCTTGTCAAATGAGCTAACATCCCCGTTTGTAGTGAACCAGGTTTGTGGAATATGCACTGTCTTGGCATATATTTGGTTCTGCGACGAGAATCAAGACTCAAATGGGATTTTGAGCATCATATCTGATTTTCTGGTTTTACTATGTCCGGCTCTTTGATGGAATTTTAGACAACCATAATTGATGTTATTTGAAGTGTCTCTTGTGTTACTTTTGCGAGGGTAACATTTTTACTCCGTACTTGCTTTTGAGAAAAAAGTTTCTGAACATAAATCGTCTCACCTCAAATTCAATTCTATGCAATCAAGTTTATTGAAAATTAATTTTGTAACCGCTCACCAAACACACACTTGGTCATAAAGGGAAGCAAGTTGCAGGATGCTGACGTTTATGCATGTTTTTTATTTCATAGCCGCTATTTCTAGCTGCCCCAGTACCACCGGACGACTTTCAGCAATCTGAGAGTGCTGCCAACACTTTAACATGCGGGTACTTGGATTGCATCAAAACGTCGTAAAATTCTAAGATTCTTGTAACTTCATGGTTAAATGTTGCAATTAGCTGAATGCTTCCTTAACTCTGCAGATATTCAATATGTTGGAATAACTGTGGCTTGCATGAAGTCATCCTAGGAACCACCGGAAGAAAGCAAGGGACATCTGCAAAAGGGGCACTCTCCCAGTCGACCGAGTCATCTCTATGCAAGTGAGCGACAATATCTATGGTTCAAGTTTTGCGTATAGAGGACCAACTATAATAAGGAAAATGCTAACTACTAACTAGTGTTTGATAATGATTCAAAAGTAGAAATTTTTTATCGGGAATGAAAGCATTTACTGTTTTAGAAGTTTAAAAATCATTCAATGCATTGAACGAAGTGTATTTATTGCATCTTAACTAATGTCTTTACGCCATAATAATTATTATCATTTCCAGAAAGAGGCTGTTAGAGGTGTTCTTGTCATTGAGGCAGGATTGCTTGAACTTTTCTCTGGCCAAGGGGATTACTACTTATAGAGAACTTAAGGTATTCTTTGTGTTCTTCATTCACATTTTCTTTTTGTGATGGTGTCTAGTTTGTCTTGTTTTTGTAAATAAGGTGGGAAAATGTTTATGATCTGTCATCTCTTAAATAACATGTTCTTCATGATAAATCCTTTGCAGGATGGAGCTGAAGAATATCATTTGGCTTCCAAAACTTTTAAAGGGAAGCCACCTTTTAGCTACTGGTTCTTGAAACCCCTGGACTGTGAGGCATTCCCCATTTCAGAATAGTACATTTAATTTAATTATCTGTTTAAAAGTCCAGCTTTGGTGAAAGTTGCCTCAGTGCCTAACGTTATTTCGGAAAATTAATTTTTGATAGATTCTGTCTTGGTTACCACCACAACAACAACAAGAAGCCTTATCCCGTTAGGTGATGTCGGCTAAGATTAAAAAGTGCATTTTGAAATCATTTTCTGTTGGTAAAATGAATGAATGTTTGGAGGCTTTATTGTGCAAACCACTGTTTTTAATTCAGAGTAGCCAGTTATCATTAGCTGATATGGTCAACCTACGTTTATCCGAAAATTGCTCAAAAATCGATTAATTGACTCAAAATTGGTGAATAAAGCAAACTGATTCTGTGATCCTTTCATCTGAGGTTTCTCTCTAATGTGAAATGGGAAATTGACCGTATAGGACTCAAATACCGAGGGTTTTGGGTAGGCCACTTTACCTCTAGTTCAATGTTCAATACATCTTTGTTCATCTAATCTGATTGATTGAAAAAAACTATAATTGATTTAATCGAGGAGTTCTAGAATTTTTAATTAGTATGTCATTGATAACATGATATGGTTACAAAGAAATTGATTCTATGATGACAACAACAAACTTTATCTTACTTGGAGATTTTAGTTACATAAATTACATAATGTCATTGTGTTTGATGAAAAATCAGATTTTTTGAAAATATTATTAGCCAACCAATCTTGTTTAATGAGTTTTCTTAAGGTTTTCTTCTACCTCATTTTCTCTGCTAAAGATTTTACTATTAACTTTCTTTATAGGTGCCTTCAACGACATTGTCTTGACATGTTCAAATCTTCTTAATAAGTTTTCTGTCATATTTCCCTTAATGGGTGCACACTGATATCGTTTTGTATATGTTTATTTTACATCTTATCTAATCATGTATGATCATACATTCATCTCAACATTTTCATCTTTGCCACTCTCGCTTTCTTCACTTGTACCTTTAAACCCAACATTTACTATTGTAAAGCATAGTTGGTTGTGTAGCAAAACGATAAATTTTCTCTTAAGCTTCTTAGGTAGTATTTTTTTATTTTAACCACCCAACTTATATCCTATTGCTTTGGACTATAGATCCCAAATACTTAAACTTAGAAACTAAGGTATGACATTTTCAACTTTTACCTCTAAATCATTTTTAACTTCCCTCTTATAGAATTTATAGTGTGGATATTCGATCTTACTCCTACTCAAACAAAAAAATTTCTCTCCAAAGCTCAAGTTTAGCATTTACTTCTTCCCTTATTCCACATTAAAGACTAAATCATCAATAAACATGCATGTAGAGATAACCTTTTGTATGTCCTTAGTATGCACGTTCAAGATTAGTTTAAATCAGCGCCGTCTCAGAGATTTTGGAAGCCTTGTGCGAAAATAAAAAATGGGGCCCAAACTTTATATATCCACTTTATTGAATTAATTCAAAATTTTATTAATAATATGTCAAAACATATTAAACTTCTTCGAGTACATTAAACAAACTTCTTCGCGTAAAGAGAAAAAATTAGGAGAGGATTAATGAGAATGAAGAAGATTATGATATAGGTTGATTGGAAAGAGAGATATTAAAGGGAAATTGGGTCTGAGAAATGAAGGTAATACTAACTTGAAAAAGGTGAGGAATGGAAAGCTCTCTGAATGAAAATCCCTCTGGTGGAAAGCTTTCTACAGAGGAGAATGATCAAATTTCGCGTAGCACCAAGCTTTCTACAGAGGAGAATGATCAAATTTCGCGTAGCACCAAGAAAGTTAAGATAGCAGATAGTCATGGAGTACCAGAGGAACAAATGGAGGAACCACCAAAGCAAGAAGGTCCAAAAATGTCCTACCGTGACAAGGTTTTGGAGAGAAACGATAGCAAGGAGGATTTCCTAAGTCTTGATGACTATGTTCAAATGATTATGGAAGATCTTCCACTTGCTGAGAGCGACGGAGAGGAGGATGTGGCTCCGCGAAAACCTTTCAATCCTTGTCCTGAGATCAAAGTTTCTTTCCAAGAATATGAAAAATGGTGTGCACCATGGAAGCACACACTCATCGTCAAGCTCCTTGGTAAGAAGGTGGGGCTGCGATATATGGGTGCAAAGCTTAAGCATCTATGGGGCAAGCGTGGAGATGTGAAGGTTATCGACATGAATGAGGATTACTTTTCTGTCACAAATTTGCTTTATTTGACGGACCATGGTTGATTCTCGATCATTATCTTCTCGTCCAAAGATGGAGGCCTCTATTTCGCCCGACAAGGAAGCCTGTACGTAAGATTGCGGCATGGGTTCGCGTTCAAGATGTTCCCTTGGAGATGCATAATAATGATTTTCTTTGGAAAGCAGGGTTTGAATTAGGAACGATGCTTAAAATTGACTCTCATACGTCTATCCATTCGAGGGGGAAATTTGCGCGTCTATGCGTTGAATTAGATTTACGTAATGAGCTTGTTCCGACATTCACGTGTATGAACCTTGAATTTCGGGTAGAGTATGAAGGCCTTCATATGGTTTGTTTTGAATGTGGTAAGTATGGGCACCGGTTGGACGTTTGTCCGGAGAAGGCGGTGGTACTATCGCCGGAAAACGGTGATGGCAAAAAAACGGAAAATCAGCAAACAGATCCGCAGACAGTTGTTAATGTTGTCAATAATTCAGAAATTTTGCAAACGGAAAATCCCGTTAATCAAGCGATGCTAATTGATGACAGTGCAAAGGAAATTCAAACGGCTACAGAATCAGCTACGCAATATTTTGGTCCGTGGATGCTGGCTAAAAAACCGCGTGGCAGGCGTGTTAATGCTTCCAAGAATCACGTTAATATTAACTCTGCTAATATTGGATTGGAATCTCAACAATTAACTCAGAATAATGGCTCCAGATTTTCAGCTTTGAATGCTGATTTGTTAATGAAAACTCATGATTCGGTGGAGACAGAGCCAGATATTGTCATTAATTCCATCCCTCTCTTGGAACCAACCTGCTCACTGGACCATCACACAGCTTCTTCGAGTCTTCCTCAACAGCCTAACTCAACGCCTTCTTCTCAACAAAATAACATGTCCAATAAAAATATACAAAAGAAGACTAAGCCATCAAATAAGGCAGCCTCACTCTCAGTAAAAAAAGCCCAAACAAAGCCATCCAAAACCCCAAAAAACACTCAGCTAGCTATTCCTAAGACTAAGGATGCCATACCCAAGCCAAAAAATGAATTTAGCACAGACCCACATGAATTGCAACTAGTTAACGAAAAAAAGAAAGCTGCTAAACGAGACATGCTTAATATGATTCGTTATGCAGAGGCAGAACAAAGAAGACAATGGGAAGTTGCCAAGGCCTAGAATTCAACTTTTGAGGCTTATGTCGTTAATCCGTCACCGGAGGATATGACATTTGCTAAAAAAGTCTTACGTGATCCAGCTGTTTGCAATAAACCTCCAGATCCTCCTTCTTCTGAAGGGACACCGTCCAATTCTTATCATGTAGCACAACCTTCTCATGAAGATAGCAGAATGCAACTTGATGAAAATAGTCATCATGATAATGAGACACACGCATAGTGTTTGCTTTCTCTTACCCTACATCTTTTTAATTATGAATTGCTTTATTTGGAATTGTCGAGGTGCAGGTGGAAAATATTTTTCTAACATTGTTAGAGATTGTACTAAGATGTACTCTATTGACTTCTTGGCCATTCTTGAACCAGAATTAGTGGCGAGCGTGCTAATTCTGTTATTGAGAGTCTAGGATTTGATTCTAAAGCTAAAGTTGACGCAATTGGTTATTCTGGTGGTATCTGGTGTCTTTGGAAATCTAGCTCTGTTAATATCACTATAATATCATCCTCACTTTATGCTATTCATTTGCAGGTTCACGATGTTAATCATGGTGATCGAATTATTTCTATCGTATACGCTAGCCCGCAAGAAAGACTTCGCGATTCTCTATGGGATAAATTAAGGGATTTTAGTACTAACATATCTGTACCTTGGTGTGTGGCGGGGGATTTTAACACCATCCTCTACAACCATGAGAAGAAGGGTGGCGCTGCACCTAACCAAACTTCTATTGACAAATTTGCTTCTTGTTTGGGAGATTGCAATCTGAATGATCTGGGTTTCAAGGGCGTACCTTTTACATGGAGGAGAGGGACCCTTTTAGAACGACTTGATAGAGCAGTTTGTAATCCTATGTGGCGTACCAGTTATGAGAACAGCTCGGTTATTCATATTCCTATAGAGAAGTCAGACCATGTGGCTCTCTGGCTTCGTCCTAATCCTAACATCAGAAGGAATCATCGTCGTGGTGGTTTTAAATTCCTTGCCCCTTGGCTAACCCATGAAGATTTTCATACCCAAGTAGAATCTACTTCGTCCAACTCAAACTCTTGGGGTGAAAACGTAAAACGATTCACCAACCATATTATCAGTTGGAATAGGGATGTCTTCGGGCACATTTTCAAAAGAAAGCAAAGGATCTTCAATCGTATTGAGGGTATTCACAGAAAACTTCAAGAAGGTGAAAATCCCTACCTCCATAAACTGAAAAAGGAGCTTTGGGATGAGTATGAGGAGATTATCAGTCAAGAAGAAGCATATTGGTACCATCACTGCCGAAGTAAATGGTTCCACCTTGGCGATAGGAATAATAAATTCTTCCACCAGTCTGCTATTATTAGGAGGCAGAAAAAAAAGATAGAATGTCTTCTCAATGATAATGAGGAGTGGGTCTATGATCAAGATTTATTGATGAATATGGGAGTGGGTTTTTATAAGAATCTCTTCTCTCTCAATGATGACTTCTTTTTTATGTTTGATGCTCCTAACTTGTTCCCGCAGGTAGAAGGCTCTCTTATTCATAGGTTGCATGGTTTGGCGAGCTTAGAAGAGATAAGAGCTTCTTTATTCAGCATGGGAAATTACAAGTCTCCAGGCGCTGATGGCCTACATGCTCTTTTCTTCAAATCCCAATGGGAGTACATCCATCCTATGATTTTTAGCTTTGTTCAAAGTATTTTCGCTGATCCATCTCAGATCAAGGAAGTCAATCATACTCTGGTTACTCTCATTCCAAAGGTGGATAGTCTTGAACGTATTAGCAATTTTAGGCCAATATCTTTGTGCAACATGAGCTATAAGATCATTACAAAGTTGCTCACGCAACGACTAAAGCCTCTTATGCCTAACCTAACCAAAGTAGTTTTGTCCCAGGAAGACAAGGCATTGATAATATCATTATTCTTCAAGAAGCAGTCCATAGTATGTGCTATCTCAAAGGAAAAAAGGGTTACATGATCCTTAAGCTTGACCTTGAAAAGGCCTATGACAAGCTTAGATGGGATTTTGTGAAGGATACCCTTCACAAGGCTGGTCTTGAAAGCACTTTCTCCAATCTTGTCATGAGTTGCATTACTTCCTCTTCTTTTGCCCTGAATTGGAATGGAGATGTTTCGGATACTTTCAAGCCCTCTAGGGGACTTCGTCAGGGAGACCCTCTTTCACCTTACTTATTTGTTTTATGTCTTGAGCGTCTTGCGCATTCTATTATTTCTGTTGTGGATAACAATGATTGGAAACCCTTTCAAATTGGTAGAAATGATGTTCACTTGTCTCATATTTTTTTTGCAGATGATATCATTCTTGTTTCGAAGGCCTCTGAACGTCAAGTCCAGCTTATAAAGAACATCATTGATAACTTTTGCTTGGCTTCAGGGCTCTCTGTGAGTAATAGCAAATCTAAGGTGGTGTTCTCCCCAAATGTCAAGGATCAAGTGGCTCATTCTCTTGGAAACCAACTTGGGTTCATGATTAATACAGAGTTGGGCTCTTGGTGCGCCTATTCATATGAATCGTCCCCCCAAGAATGCCTACTCTTTAATCCTAGACAAAATCCGGAAAAAGCTATCCAACTGGAAAATGCATTCTTTGTCTATGGCTGGTCGTATCATGCTTGCCCAAGCATCCATCTCAAGCATTCTTGCATATGTCATGCAAACACATCTCATCCCTCTTAGCATTTGTGACGAAGCAGATAAGTTGTGTAGAAACTTTATATGGGGATCCACTGACGAGAAGAGAAAATGCCACCTTATCTCTTGGGATACTATTTGTTCACCCAAGGATAGTGGTGGGCTTGGCTTTAGAAAGCTCAGAGATGTGAATTTGGTATCCATGATGAAGTTGGGGTGGCGAATCATCACAAATCCATATTCTTTTTGGGCTAGGGTTCTGCGGTAGAAATATAAGTGCAATGCTGACTATAATCCTTATGTTCGAGAAATACATAATGCTTCACCCACTTGGAGAGGAATTTATAAAGCTTGGCCTCATATGATCTCTAACGTCAAGTGGAATATTGGGGATGGTAGAGCTACTAAATTCTGGACAGCGAAATGGGTTACTAATAATCTTAATCTTAAGGGAATGTCGTATCGTGAGATCTCTCAAGATATGAAGGATTTACCTGTTGCTAATTATTCTCTTAATGATAATTGGAACTGGAATCTCATGGATCAGCATTTAAGTCCGGCTACTCTTTCTTTGATTGCTAGTCATCCTGTGCCTCACCCTTCAAAGGGGAAAGACTACCCTTCGTGGGCACTCACTAGCAATGGGCAGTTTTCGTTTAAATCTGCTTATGACTTTCTGCTTGACTATGAAGAAGATAATGATCCTCATAACATCTTCAATGTTGTTTGGGATTGGGAGGGTCCTCAGAAAATTCGGAATTTCCTTTGGAAAGTCTCTCATGGTCGTCTTCTTACAAATGTGGAAAGGAAGAAGAGACACATGTCTGACTCTGAAGATTGCGAATATTGTCATGAGACCGCAGAAACGGTAATGCATGTCCTTCGTGATTGTCCTCTTGCTCACTCTGTCTGGTCTTCTTTTGTTTTGCAGGACTCATTGGCAGCTTTTTTCAGCCTTGGTACTCATGGATGGATGAGAGAAAATATCCGCGGTAGCATCAAGACGGAAGAATCAAGTTGGAGCTTGTTGTTTGGCGTGATCGCATGGCAACTCTGGAATGCTAGGAATGATCGTATCTTCAAGTCTTATACTCCCAATCCTCAAGATATTATTCGTCGATCAGTGGACTACGCAATGCTAAGTCGTTCGTGTAATAGCTTCTCACAAAGAATCTTGAGAAGCTCCTCCAAATCAGAGACTCTTATCACTTGGAGCCCCCCTATGACTGGTCTTCTTAAGGTCAATATTGATGGATCAGTTACCAAAACTCCTCTTGAAGCCACTTGTGGAGGAGTCATCCGTGATGATCATGGGAGATTTGTGGTTGGATTTGTCTACAAAATTGGTAGCTGCCCAGCAGTAAAAGCAGAACTTTGGGGTCTTCTTGAAGGCCTCAAACTTATCAAGGCTCTCAACCTCCATCGTGTTGTGATTGAGATGGATTCTAAGGTGGCAGTGCATCTTGCCAAGATGGGTTGTGACACCTCCCATAGTTGCTTCCCTCTTGTTAGAGATATTCGGGACCTAGCCAAGATGCCTAATATATTTGGCATCTTCCACATCTTTAGAGAAGCAAATCGGAGTGCGGATCACCTCGCTAACATTGCTCATGGGTATAGCTTAGGATTTCATCCTATTGTATCTCCTCCTCCTAGTCTTATTCCTATTCTTAGAGAGGAGGATTATGGTATTGTTTTTCCCCGCCTTGTTGGTTAGTTTTTTTGGGCCTTGGTGCCCCGTTGAATAACAAAAAAAAAAGGTTAATTATGCGTTAATTGAGGGCTGCTTGAATTTTTTTTTTCTTGTAAAGACAACAAATAGGCTAATGGATTGGGCCCCTCAAAATTGGGGGCCCTGTTATGAGGGGCCTAAAGAACATATTAATAGTCGGGCCTAGTTTAAATAAGTAAGGACTCAAGGCTGGCCCCCTAAAGTGAACCTATCGTTATAAAAAAGTCTTTAAGGTCACCTTTAGGAGTATGCACACTAGCTGAGTTTGACCCCATTAAACATGTTATAGCCTTAATATAAGCAACATGAATAGTGACAGATCCAAGATTTAGAGTTAGGGGTGCAACTTAATTAAATATTAAAAATAAAAAAGAAAAATAAAAATAACAAAAATAAAAATATAGGTATTTTTAAAAGAGTTTAAAAACCATTTTAATCTATATTAAGTAATATAGTAGACTTAAAATAATAAAATTAAGTCAAACATTAAAATTTAAGTCCAAAGATGAAATATAAAGCAAATATATAAAGACGCGATCTGCAAAATTCATTAAGGGCTGTTTGGTTTGCATTTTTATTTCATATTTTTATTTCCTGTTTTTAGTGTGATTCCTAATGCTGAAAACAGGAAATTTCTGTTTTTAACATTTTCAGTTTTTCCTTTGTAAAATTTCAAAAAACAGAAAATAAAAACATGAAATGAAAATGCAAACCAAATGGCCCCTTAGTTTTTTAAAGCCTACGCACACGAATACCTTTTTTTTTCAAACCCTACCATAACACATTCTTTGATACCTGGTCATATTTGGTTATATGTAAATTTATTTCCTTGTATACCTTTCTGTTAATCTTCGTAGAAGATAAATAGCCTCTACTATGAATCTTTTTGACATGAATTCAAATTGATTTTCTGCGATCCATGTCATTTTTCCTAATCTATACTCAAATCACTTTTTTTCTCATATTTTCATAATGTGACTCATAAGTTTTCTTTTTCTGTAATCTACACAATTCTTAATAATTGCCTTATTCTTAAATATAGATACCAATAAACTCCTACACCACTCATCCATCAATAGTGAGCACGAAACTAAGTATTCTTTTATTTTATATTTTATATCACTTTAAGCAACTTGATTTTCAATGGCACAACTCAATAAAAAATAATATTGTCTAAATAATAGGCAATATTAATTATATAAGTAATTGTTGTTTCGCACTATTCAATTGCAACTAGGTTTCTTTTTTTTCTTTTTTTTTCAAAACTGTGCAGCTGGTTAAACAACTTTACTAACTTTTTAGAAACTAGTTAAATAACTCTTATTGAAGATGGTTTAGTATTATATTGTTAGTTATTATTGCATTATTATAAAATATAGTATTTGTTGTTACTTATTACCATTATCATTTTAAGTGGAAAACCGACTTTCAAAATAAGATGGCTTGAAGATTAGAAATCATAATAAGGTTCAATTTGTTTAACTGAATTTCTCAAAATTAAGTTTTATTTTTTTTATTTTAATATTAAACAAAGCTGTTAGCTCATGGACAACCAACAGGTAAAATACCACGTGGACATAATTCATTTTAATATGATGATAACATCAGGTGCACGTTCAAGTCAATTGAAAAAATATAATTCATTTTTAAACCAATCAATCTATCTAAACATGGGTTAATCACTTTACGAAATCTGTTAATTAATCAACTCATATGTTTTGTTAACTAATAGCAAAAAAAAAAAAGAAGTGACGTACACTAAACGGTATCAACAAAATATTTATGTGTTTATAAATACAAAAAAAAAAATATTTATGTATTTATAATGCTTTTTGGCCTAATGAATCTTGTTGACACTGATTCTAGATTATAAGTTATTGACTTCAAAAGCGTGAATGAAGGTTTTGGTGCAAATTCAAGGAAAATTTTATTCTTGCCCCAATTTAAAGCACAAGCTTGATTCAATAATTGATGTTATTCCCATTATGGTAAAAACTTTATGACATCACATGCAAATTCTTATAGATATATTATTTTTTTAATCAAAGAATTATTATTAAGAGTGCAATAAGTATTTAAAATAATACGATAGAGTCACAAAAGAACAAAAACAACGCTAAAACCATTACAACTCGATTGGACCAATTGTCACGGTGCAAAAGACTTGCATGAGAAACAAAGTTTACAAAATTACCCTTTGTCCACAACAAAAACCAAACTTTGATGGAGTCCAAGTGCGCAGACAAGTCCTAATTAGCATCACGAAAAATAATCTTATTATGTGCTAACCAAATGTCCCAAATCATGAAGAATCGAATAGCCTTTTAAATACAGGTTTTCTTCTTTGGAGCATTGAACAAACTCGTGAATTGACTATAATGAGTTCTCAGATGGCAATGTAAATCCGTTGATAAATATTCGAGCAAACAATCGCTATAATTTCCGACTTGTAAAATTATGAGTAAGCAATCGCATGCATATCATTTTAGTCTCCATATTCTAGAGAGTTTCATCTGGTCTTTTGTAAAACTATTTTTTAGTCCTTAATTATTTATAATAGTCGTTGTTTCATTGACTTTATAAAAATATATCATTCACATTAATTTTACAAGAGACTAAAGTGAAATAATGAACTTGCAAAATCAAGCTAAGTAGCTAAAGATAAAACAAAATTGATAGGTGCATTTAAAATTATAGCTTAATAAAGTATTTATTCAATAAATTGTTATTAAAAAAGAGTTTATTTATTTATAGTAAAATAAATATATAACTCATTCAAATAAGCTAAAATTAACTGATTTTGACAAATTATTTCACAAAACAAAAAACAATTTATTAAAACTTATAAACTAATTTAAAAAAAAAATTACGCATAAACTTTTTCAAATTAAAAGTAATCATCTATTATTTATTCCCAACCTAAAAACCTTCGTAATCAAGTAATCAACACCCTTACAACCTTCTTACCAGACACGTGACTATATCTAAATATATTTAGAATAGCAGGTAATTTCTTTCATATTTCAATGTTATATAGAATCTTTTGTCTACCTTTTATAAAAACATTTAAAAATAATATTAAATCAAACAAGCCCTTAAAACTTGTTTCTATTTTCTGTTTTTAGTTTTCTGAATTTACATACAAATTTACATTGAACTTTTTTGACTTTTTTTGAAAATTAAGCATCTGAAATTGTTTTATAATACAGTTTTAAAAAATTAATAATTAAAATTATTTCAAACAAGCCCAAAGTCCTTCCTTTGATCCTCATGACAACCATTATGAAACCGTCGCCGCGCCACCCTCCTCTTTCCCCACTTCATCCTTTCCCTTTGCAATTTCCGCGGTTGTCCCCAGAAATCACCGTTGCTTCTTTTGCCTATCCACCATTGTGCGCCGTTGGTAGCGGTGGTATTGGGGTGGAAAGAGTGTGAGGCTGGACAGCGATACTAGGTTGAAAGAAAAGATCGGGTTTTAGGTTTTTTTTTCAGAAAAAAATTATTATTTTTAATTATAAAATATATTTATTAATTTGTTATTAATAATGACCGGTTTAACAAATTATGAATTTAAATCTCATCAGTTAAATAACTTATAATATATTCAATGGTATTTTATAAACTGTGTACTATAGTCTTATACATCACCTACAAAAGGGTATACCTTATATGCTACGTATATATCTGAACAATGCATAGTTTGTGGATCTGAACCTAATAACAATCCAATATAAGTAGACCTTGCCTAATAATTTTGGACCAAATTTAAAGTAATTGACTTTTAGTTATTATTCCAAATATAGAGACAAAATTACAAGTCATCGTTTACTTTTCAATTTCTTGGAACCTACAATTCCCCCAATTTTTGCTGTAACTCTATGTGGCTTACTGAAAATGAAAGTAAACCATTAATGTCCACATATATTGAACCTCTTCTTGGGTTTCTTTCCATACATTTTTAAGAACACGTTTGCCTTACATTTTTTTTTAAAAAAAATTATTTATATTATTTTAATTTTATAAAAAAATTTGAAAATACTGAAAATAAAAAAATTAATTTCAACATTTTTAATTTTGTGTTTAAATTTCAAAAAATAAAAAACAAAATAAAAACAAGAAATAAAAATGATAGCCAAACAAGACTTTGTAGTATTTGTTAATGAATTGAATTTTGTATAGTAGTAGACTAGAGTACAATGTGGCAATGAGTTAAATTAGAGTGTTCAATAATATAAGTTTATGAAGTACGGATATCTCTCTTAATTGTCGTGTCAGCATGTTCGACACTCGTCCAACAATTATTTTTACTGTACGACACGTCTCTAACACTTTTTTTAGTAGTGTCAAATAAAAAATAATAATTTATCGGCTTGACACTTCATTCCAACATCTCTTTTTGGCTCAACATTTTTAAACCGATACCTATGTGTTTGCTAGACACTTTCAAGACACTTTGTAATTTTTTTTTCTTAAAGTATTATTTAACATATCATATGCTAAATAAAATAAAAATATAATTAATTAAAATAAAATATAAAAAAATAATAATCAAATAAAAACCGTTTAAAGAGGAATAAACTAATTTTGACATTGCAAAGGAAACTAGCATTGGATTAAGGAGTAAGTTACGGATATAAAGTGAACATTAATTTGTGTATATATATGTTTGCACATGCTATTTGATTTGTCCTATCATTAAACAAATGAATCACCATATAAAATTCTTAGAGATGAAAAACAAAATAAAATTTCCCCTCATCACTCAGTAAACCATTTTTCCTTTTTTTTTTTAATTTTGATTTTTCAGCCTTGAGTTCTTTTTTTTTTTCCATATTTGACATGATATTAGTTTTTTTTTTGTTTTACAATAAAAGTAAATGAGATTTTAACTTAAGATTTCATAAAAACTATTTATAAACTCCTCACCACTAAGTGGACTCTAGTGGTTTGACATTATGTTAGTTTTAAATCAAATATATATTAAGAGTGTGTATAGAAACTTAGTTTGTTAAGTACGACTAATGTAATAAGTTAAAATATTCAAAAAGAGTTTATCTACCGATAAAATTATTAAATTTATCTGAATAAGCTAAATTAAAAATAATTTATTTTAATAATATAAATTATTTTAAAAATTTATAAAAATAAGTTGAAAATAATTTATTGAGACTTATAAGCTGCATAAGTTTAATTCTTCTAAATGCAATCCAAGTAGTCAACTAACAAAGTCTAGTATAATTGATATAAAGTCCATTAAATATATTAATAAGGATTCAAATTTTTACGTGTCTAAAAAAGAAGATACAAAATTCATTTTACATAAGAAGGGATTAATCTATAGCTTTCAATGGATTATTGCAAATCATGTATCTTAAGAATAGTCACATTTCAATAAATATCTCTACTCTTGTTGAGCACATAAAAAAAAAGCATTATTTTTATTTAATTTTTTTCATTTTCAAATTTATCCACCTTTGGAATTTGCTATTAGTTCATAGTTTATACCCAACATATACTATTGCTTTTGGTTTGGACGGTCACCACATCAAGTTGCCAAAACACTTGCAGCAGCCTACAAAATATTTCTTTTATGTTTTGGTGAAATTTTATATGTAACAATTAATCAAAACACTGTTAATTAAGAAGTTTGAATAACTGAACATTTGGCTTTTTTTTTAAAAAAATTTTGAGTTTTTTTAATCAAATTTTAAATTGTAATTGAAAATTTGAAAAAATAATTTGTAATAACAAAATAAAAATAATGTTAAAATATGAAAGTAAAGACAGTGAGAGAACTATTATTTGCTTTATGGAAAGAGCAATAATTATAATTAAAAAGACAAGTATATCTATGTCCGATAAATTAGTCTTCTACCATATTAACATAATAAAAGGATACCCACAAAAAAATATATATTTTGCACTCTTATAGAACTTTATTATAATAATTAAAATATACTAATATTTTATACCCTTGCACTTTTTTTCTTTTCATTTTATTTCTCGTGGTTTTCTTTATTCCCACATCATGGCCTCTTACAATCCAAACAAAAGGGTAAGTCTCCAATAATTATAAATTCAATTTTATTACTCATAAAGGAATGAAAAAAAGGTTTGGCCTTTAAGTATTAATTAAATGCTAATAATATAAGACTTGAGAGGAAGAATTTGAGAGAGTCCATGTTCATAGTACATCCATAGCTCCTCTCTCTCTCCATTCTCTCTTCTCTCTCCATTCTCTCTTCTCTTAACATAACTAAATACGAGCGAGTTCAGATCCTCTCCAGCATAACTATCTTTCTCCTGTCAATATCTAGCAACATCTCGACCATTGATTCATAGACCATTTTTTCGAATTCGATTTTGGTGAGGAATTGATGAACAAGTAAGCATATATATAAAGAGAATTGAGAAATCAAATTACAAAACAAGTGAATTCAATTGAATTGTCTCAAGAATATTATGGAGAAGGACAATGAAACATATCTCAAACTCTTTTGGGGTCGTTCTTCAAATAATAAACAGAAGAAAGCAAAATTAATTGCTCCCAAAGTGATTGTGCTGTTTTGCTTTGTGGCCACTTTCTGTGCTTTTGCACTCTGGAATAATACGGTCAGTTCTTTTTTCTTTTTTTTTATTTTATTTTTACCTAAATATGTAGCTTTTCTATATATCTCAAATTATCATGCAAATATATCAACACATAGTTTATTTTATGCGGTGGTATATACTTGATTTTCCATCGTAATTGCGAAATGCATATTTATGAGACATTTATTGTTGGCGTTTGGTTTGTTACTTTTTATCTTATTTTTATAAGATCTCCTTATTGTGGATATTTTCGACTTAGTAGTAGAAAATTATGTAATTATTTAAGTTTCGGTTTCAAGTCTTATGTAGAAAAAAAAAGAACTTCTAATTGGAGAATTAATCTTATCAAAATATAGATAATTTTTACTTGAATATATAGAATTTCCTTTAAAATAATTCTAGGTGTGCATTTGGATGGTTTAATTTAAAATTTTTAGAGTTTTTAAAAATTCTAAGAAACTCATTTGTTTCAGTTGAATTCCTTAGTTGGGAAAATTCTTCAAGTTGAATGGAATAACAATTTTTTTTAAAGGACATGTTGGGTAACAAAATACTCAATCAGAATTCTTATGAAATTTTATAATTCTTGTTTAATTTCAATTATCTAAATAAGGTATTTTGTAATAATGTATATACAATTTTCACAAAAATTACATATATTCCCTCCTTAAAGTTACTTATCCAAAAACAAGGTAAAAGTACCATAAAAAAAATGTTGTTTCTAAATTATTTATCTTCATTTAATTCTTTTTTGATTTTATGTAAAAAGTAGGAGTAATTTAATTTTCTAAATTACCCTTTTTCATAATTATTATATAGAGAAAAACATATTAATTAAAGATAATACTCCCATAGCTCAGTTGATAAGCAGATGGGGACATGCGTGTGTGAGTACGGGGTTCGATTCCTATTTGCTGTATTTTTTTATGAAAAAAAAATAGTAATTACTAAGAATGTTCTAGATATACTGTATTTTTATTAAATGACCTAAAAATAATTAAATTGACAAAAAAAAAAAAAGGGAGTACGTACAGTTTTAGCATTAATAGTCGTGAAAATGACCAAATATATGGAAACATGTCATATTGGAAAACGACCAACACATTAGAATTAAATACACTTAAGATTATGGTATGTTTAGAAAATCACACATATCTTCCTTTTCTTTCATATATTAATCCATAATTTGATATAGTATTTGCTTTGATAATTATATTACATACAACTATCCTAATTTTAAAATATTTTGACTACTTTTATTTTTATGTATTAATTTAACTACAATATCCCTAAGGTATTAAAGCAAAAAAGCTAAAGGGAAATATGTGTAATATATATCATAAAAGGAGTCAAAATATATTTAACACTAAATTAAGGGAAATTTTGAAAAATTCGAAGATCACTATAGTTAGCCTTTTTATTTTTAATGGGAGACATGGGAAGAGATTCTAATTTCTATGCCTTTGTTTGCATTCTTTGTTTTTTTTTTTATTGTATCCCAAAACGTATATGAAAAGCAAAAAGAACATGGTGTATAAATGTTATCATATATATCATTTTGGAAAACGAAATGACATTCATGTTTGTTTCTTATTCTTATTCTACTATAAGTTCATAAAGCCTGTTTAATGTCTGTTAGAAGTCCCACATCGGCTAGTGATATGGTTTTTGTTGAATTTATAAGAGTGTGACAATACTCTTCCTACAAGCTAGTTTTTAAGAATGAGTTAGGTCTAAACCCAAATTGTAAAAATGTCATTACGAAGATAACATAATAGATCAACATTATTATGAAAACAACATATATAGTCTTTGACCTACCATTATAAGGCATTTTGGTTCATGATATAGGGTAATAGACAATTTAGTCTTTGAATTTGTCTTGTGTTTTCGTCCACAATATTAACTATCCTAACAGATTGACAACATGGCATATTAAGTGTTACGTGAGACTCCTCACTAAAACTCGTGGATCTGAAAATCTTAATCGATTAAAGGATCTAAGATAACGCTTAACGTGCCATGTTATCAATGTGTAACAGTCAAATAACGTTGGGAAATAAAACGCATTATAAAAGACAAAGTCAAAATTAAATTGTTCATTTTTTTGAGTTAGAGACTAAAATGTCCTATGAATTATAAGTCAGTAACTATTTAAGCTATTAATTAATTTTCTTTCATGAGAAGGTACCCTTTTATTTTATTTAATATTATTATCTCACATGATCTTACTTTAGTTTTTTTTACCATCAATTATTGACCTATCAATAAAATCACATTAATTCCCTTGAACATGTATAAGGAAATCTTGTTACCAAGTTTTATTCATCTAGGACCACAATTTGATCTTATATATTATTGTAAGTGGGTGTTTGACTTTATGTTAGAATTGAGTAAACATGATATATTTCAAAACAACTAATATAATAGTTCTCAAGCTTTATATTCATAATTAGATGATGGTAGCATAAAACTAAAAACTCACTAATAATTTGATATAAGGCTGATTTTGAAATTGTTTATGAAGTCTACATATGCGGGTTTTTCAATTGCAAAGCATAAATTCTTGGACACCTATGTGACCAAAGAATTTCCTATAAGATGCACCAATTTGACAGAAACATGCCCAAGAGACTACCCAACCTCACACAACCCTACGAATAATCGTCGTCGATCGAGCGACACGTGTCCCGCGTACTTCAAATGGATTCATGAAGATCTAAAACCTTGGAAGGAGAAAGGAATCACAAGGGAAATGTTGGAAGGGGCAAGAAGAACAGCACATTTCAGGTATATGTGGGCATGGTTATAGATAAACCAAATTAAACAGCATAAAACCCAAACCACATTTTAGAAAAGAAAAGAAAAACCAATTTAAAAAAAAATGCTTTTTGAATTAAGGGTTTAATTATAATTTGGTCCTAGTATTTCATCTTATCTCATGTGTGCTTTAGTAAAGAAAAAAAGACACTTTTAAATGTGTGTTTTTATTTTTTGTACTTTTTAAATGTTCATTTTACTATAAAAGTTACATTTAGTGACAATTTTACTTGATTATCGACAATTCTAACGGAGGCAATCACACCTTATAGTAAAGTGCATATTCGTAAAGTACAAGGACAAAACACATAATTTAATTTTTTGTACTAAAATATATATGAGGTAAAGTGCAAGGATCAATTTGCAATTAACTCTTAAAATTTATTTTTTTGGTCATCAATTTTTCACTTATGTTCTTCTAATTCTTATCTCTTAATTTTCAGGCTTGTGATCAAAGAAGGGAAAGCTTATGTTGAGAAGTATAGGCAATCAATTCAAACAAGAGATGTGTTCACATTGTGGGGTATTTTACAATTATTGAGATTGTACCCTGGGAAATTGCCTGATTTGGAACTTTTGTTTGATTGCAATGATAGGCCTGTTATTCCAAGAGAGAAGTTTAATGGTTTAAATGATTCTCCACCACCATTGTTTAGATATTGTTCTGATAAATGGAGCTTGGATATTGTTTTTCCTGATTGGTCCTTTTGGGGATGGTATGTCCAAAACTAACTCACTTTTCTTTTTAATATTAATATTTATCAAAATAAATTTATTTTTATATTATAACTATTCACAAAATACAATTGCAACTCTATTCAACAAAAACAAAATAAAAAATTCATAGCTTGTGATATGATATGATAACAAAACAAAAATTGACAAAAAAGAAAAAGAAAGTCCTTTTTAGTTGAATAGAGTTGTAGTTATCTTTCGTGGAAAGTAGTTGTATACATATTATTACTCTTTTAATATTTTATATGATGATATGATAACATAGGTGTACTTGAACCATTGTTGTTTTGGTATTTATTTTTAAAAAAATCTTATCTTTGAATCCTTATATAGAAAAAAATATATATTTACATATTAGTCTATTGATTATAGTGATATTAAATTTTGTTGAGTTGGCTAATTTTTTTTTTGCTAAACATCATGACATCTCAGAAAAAATATTAGGCACTTTAACAAAATTTAACATTGTTATAACGATTGAGAATATTTTATAATATTTTTTATATGGAAACCAAAACGTAGAGTTTCTTTTTATCGATAGACCAAAACAAAAAAAAGATGTTAAATATAAAAACTAAATTTTTAATTTAACTTAAAATATAATATGTGGATTAGGTTAAAAATAGTTTTATAAATGCCCAATATTGATTTGGACATTTAGACTAATAGATTAGGACTAGGAAGTTCTTTCTTAAAAATGCTTTCATTTCAAATCATTTACACACTTGACTTTTGACCTTGGTTTATCTAATCCCTCCTATTTAGCAATTAGCTTATTCTCAAGTCCCATCATATATAGTCTCTTCATTGCAATTTTCTTTGGTTATGGTAGCCATTTAATAAGTAATAGTGGTTATTGAACAAGTTTGTAATAATATAAACTTTAACAACTTCCTTTGATCATACAATAATTTTCATTTTTGAATGGTTAAAATTGTAGTCATAACTAAGATAGTTTGTACAATATTTTTCTTTTCCAATCTAACAATTCTTACTTTTAATATACATATTCTTTTCTAATAACAGGGCTGAGACAAATATAAAGCCATGGAAAGATGTCCTAAAAGATATCAAAGAAGGGAACAAAAAAACCCCTTGGAAGGACAGAGTACCCTATGCCTATTGGAAAGGGAACCCTCTTGTTGCTTCAACTAGGAAAAACCTTATGAAATGCAATGTTACAGATAAAAATGATTGGAACACTCGCCTATATGTTCAGGTAGGTATTTTATATAATCAATTCTCCATGATTTTTTTTTTCAATTCACATCAAAGGCATAATTATATGTTGTATATATATTTGGATCACAGAACTGGGATAAAGAATCCAATCTAGGATACAAGAAATCTAACTTAAGGGACCAATGCACCCATAGGTACATATAATAAATATCTCTTTAGTCATCTTGAAACTTTTGAATTTGTTTGGTATGATTTTTTTTTGTAGTATTTTCATAAATAATTACAAGAAATCTATTTTCGTGTCTGTTTGGTTATGGTAGTTCTTGCCACAAATGGAAAAATACAAACTCCAATGAGCTTCATACGAAAAAAAGTAAAATTAGAGTCCACCCGACAAAAGTTTCAACTTGTAAACAAACAGGCTTAATATTGTTTTTCACTTTCTCCCATGCTTTTTTTAAAAAATATTTTTACTTTGTTTTTCAGTGTTTTCTAAATAAATTCTGAAAATAATAAACAAAATAAAAAAGAAATTGTATTTGTATAATCATTTGAAAAAAAATACAAATAGAAAATATTTTTGCTAACAAACAGTGCCCTTTGATTCCAAGTCTTTGTATGCATCAGTTTACATTTTTTTTCCTTTCATGGGGAAATAGAATTATAGGGTATATTTTGACTTGGCACAGGTATAAGATATACATAGAAGGATGGGCTTGGTCAGTGAGTGAAAAATACATTATGGCATGTGATTCAATGACATTATATGTGAAGCCAAAGTTCTATGATTTCTTCATCAGAGGCATGGTGCCACTACAACACTATTGGCCTATTAGAGATAATAGCAAGTGCACATCTCTTAAGTTTGCTGTTGAATGGGGTAACAACCATACTGAAAAGGTTAACCTCTTCACTAATTTTGTACCTTTTTAATTATATATATAATTTACCACATTTAAATGATCTTGATAGAACTATTATTTTGATAGTTTTATTATAGTTTAACTGCACTTTTCGTCTTCAAGTATGATCAATGTGCAACTTTAGTTTTGTGATTTTTTAGTTAGTCCCCTATTTTTATGACGTTCAATTTTGATAATTCTGAGTATTGTTCCTTCATTTTAACGGGTCATGCTAACGGATAACGTTTCTCTTAACGAAGATACACAAAGAAAATGTGAGAAAAAACGTTATCCATTAATATACTCTGTTAGAATTTGGAAAAATTGAAATATCAAATGAATGACCAAAAGTGAAACTTATAAAAAAAATGAGAGAGTGAAAGCACTTGAAGAAAATTAGGAAACTGAAATTCGTAAATTCACCATATTTAAGGACTAAAATTGATATTAAAACCTTTTATTTTTTACTTAATTAGTTGGTATGATATTAAGTGTCATAAAAGAAATTATTTGTATCTTACACACTCTTATATTATCAGGCACATGCAATAGGGGAGGCTGCTAGCAAATTCATACAAGAGGACATGGACATGGATTACATATATGATTACATGTTTCATCTATTTAATGAATATGCAAAGTTACTAAAGTTTAGACCAAGTATTCCTCCAGGAGCTGTGGAATTATGTCCTGAAACAATGGCATGTGGTGTGAATGGTACACAAAGGAGGTTTATGGAGGATTCAATTGTGAAGTTTCCAAGTGATTCAAGTCCATGCACTCTTCCTCCTCCCTATGATACTTTAACCCTAAAAAAACTTCTAGATACAAATGATAATACAATCAGACAGATAGAAATTTGGGAAGATGAATATTGGTTGGGAGAAAGTAAGAGATAATAGTTTTAAAATAGTTGTCACTTGTCACATTTTATATTGTGCATATAAAGATAAATATTTTGCCATTTTTTAAAATTTCTTGTTGAGAAAAATGACCCTTGTATTAGCACCATTATTTTTTGTTTTCCAAACCCCAAGAACAATAAAAAAAACTGTTGGCATTTGTTTCTTATGCATCCTTACATCGATATTTATCAGCAATTCACATTTTTAATGGAACGGTAATTGCTCTGAGATTGTGTGATTGGTTTGGTTTAAAGCACCAAATTATCCATTAATAATTACAAATGTTTTTTTTCTGACAATTTTATCCTTGTAACAACTTTACCATTGCGCTAAGACTCTCCCTCTTTCGCATTGATGATAGTCACATTTAACGATAGTTTAAAATGTCGTTAATTTAAAATAAATCATTCCTAATTTGGATAAAAATCATTGTTAAATGTGACTTTTATAGTAGACTACACATTCAAAATACATGGGGGCAAAACACCCTGTATAAAAGTTTGTTTTAATAAACAGCACATGAGACAAAGTATAAATGGAGAAATTATAATTAATCCTAAAATGAATGAAGGTGGGAAAATGTGGTTTTATCATAAAAAATGAGCTACCGATGGTTTGAACACAACACCTCTAAAATGGGATGCTTCTACCATACACCTCTAAAGAAATAATTTGGGAACTAAAATCAAAGGAAACTTAATGACTTCCCAGCTTAGGTAGCACAAACCACATTGAAGTCCTCTTATTTTAATCCTCAATTGTTGATCACTAACTTTCAAATGGTCCATCGTGTAAAGGATTACTCTTGATGTTAGGGCTTTCTTCCTTAAAACTTACCCACTTGGTATCAAATCTTGTAAATTATGATTCAATCCATAACAGTTCTCGGTAGAGTGTTTTGCTATCCCAACACGTTATTCACACATGACATTGACCTTGTATCCCTTCGTGTATGGAGATTATATTAGGGGTGACAGGACATGAACTGATAAGAGTTTACTAATAGATTGTTTGAATAGCTCAATACTCGTTTTTTTCTCATTGTATTGCTTCTTTTGGTTTTGGTTAGAGTTGAAGTTTACGATAGACACTCATGTTGGCTGAATTTGTGTGGTTGAATGGGCTTGTGTTCGGGATTTTATTTCTACTACATGCATTGCATATATAGAAATATTGGTGTATGTGTATAGGGGTTTGTGCATATAAACAAGTGCACATGCACATTTGCATGCAGCCACACACACGCATGCACGTACGTGCATGTGCATACACACACAATACATGTGCATGTAGGATGAACTCCTAGTTTAGGTAGCACAAAGTGCATTGAACTCTTTCCCTTTCCATCCACAATTGCTAATTACTAACTTCTAAATGGTTTCTCATGCTTAGGTAAGGGATTACTCCTAATGTTGGGGCCTTCTTCCTTAAAGCTTATCCACTTGGCATTACAAGTTATGATTCAGTCCATAACAGTTTCAAGTAGAGTGTCCTACTATCCCAGCACGTTATTCATACGTTGCATTGACCTCGTACTCCTTCGTGTAAGTAGGTTGTATTAGGGGTGACATGACATGAGCTCACAAGAAGTTACTGATCGATTGTTTGAATAACTAAGTACTCATTTTTCTAATTATAGCGCTTCTTTTGGTTTTGGTTGGAGTTAGGGTTTTGGGTAGACACCTCGTTGACTGAATTATTGTGGTTGCATGAGATTGTTTTCGGGTTTTTATTTCTACTACAAACGTTGCAGAGGTAGAAATATTAGTGTATGTGTATATGTATTTGTACATATAAACAAGGGCGCATGCACATTTACACATAAACACAAACACATGCACGCAAAAGCACACATGTGCACGTGCATAGAATCACATTGTGCATGCTTGTATGACGAACTCATAGCTTAGGTAGCATAAAGTGCATTGAACTCCTCCTCTTTTGATCCACAATTGTTGATTACTAACTTTTAGATGGTCCCTCATGCTTAGGTAAGGAATTACTCTTGGTGTTGAGTCTTTCTTCCTTAAAGCTTACTTACTTAGCATCAAATTTTGCAAGTTATGATTCAATCCCTAACAATTCTCAGTAGATGTCGTATTATCCCAGTATGATATCCAAAACTTGCATGGCAATCCTACCCCTAAGTTTAAGGAGGTTGGATTAGGGGACTAGACATGAACTAATAAGAAGTTATCGATCAATTGTGTGAATAGCTCAGTACTCGTTTTTTAGTCATTGCATTGCTTCTTTTGTTTTTGTTGGAGTTGGGGCTTTGGGGAAGCACTTGTATTGACTGAATTTGGGTGATCAGATGGGCTTGTGTTCGAGTTTTTTTTTTCTTCTAATACACGCGATGCATATGTAGAAATATTGGTTTATGTGTATATATATGTATATGTATTTGTACATGTAAACAAGCATGCATGCACATTATACACAATCACACATGTAGAGGCATACACACACTTGTGTTTGCATGTAGGATGAACTCGTATCTTTGGTAGCACAAAGTGCAATGAGCTCCTTCACTTTCGATCCTCAATTGTTAATTACTAACTTCCACATGGTCCTTCATGCTTAGGTAAAGGATCACACTGGCATTGGGTCTTTATTCCTTAAAGCTTATCCACTCAACACCAAGTCTTGCAAGTTATGATTCAATCCATAACCGTCCTCAGTGAAGTGTCATGTTATACCAGCATGATATCCACACGTTGCATTGGCATCAGATCCCTTAATGTATAGAGGTTGCATTAGGGGTAACATGACATGAATTAATAGGAAGTTACTAACTGCGAATAGTTTGGTACTCATTTTTTCTCATTGTATTGATTCTTTTGGTTTTGGTTGGAGTTGGGGTTTTGGGTAGGCATTTATGTTGGCTGAATTTGTGTGGTTGAATGAGCTTGTGTTTGGGTCTTTATTTCTATTACATACGTTGCACAGGTAGAAATATTGGTATATGTGTATATCTAATGTATTTGTACATATAAACAAGCGTGCCTGCACATTTGCACATGCTTACACAAACGCAAATGTACGCATGTGTATGCACGTGCACACACATTGTGTGTGCATGTAGGATGAAAATCTCCTTTATTCATTTTTTATACCTAGTCCCATAGTTATAAAACCTAGCTCCGTCATCGACTCGATCGAGATACTGAGTCACTAGGTCACTAGTTCAACCAGTGAATCATTGGGTCACTCGCTAAACCGAACAATTTATATATAATTATATATTTAATATATATATATATATATATAATTAACAAAAATTAATAATAATAATTAAATCAATAACTTTACTAATTATTAATTTATCCTAAAGATCAACATGTTTATACATTTATAACTGGTATAAATATTAGAAGCATTAACTAAAATTAATCAAAAGTGCAAAAAAATTATTTAGTGTAGAAATACTTACAAAAAGGTATATATATAAAACGAGGCACATATTATCACAAAAGGATGCCTGGTCTAGTGGTTAAGAAAGAATGCATCTCCTTATTGGACGCGGCTTTGAATCCAATTTGGGCGCATTGGTTTTAGTTATTACTTTTGATCTTACTACCAGTTGCTTGGCTTTGAGAAACCGGGATCAAATTGATACAAACTATTGTAAGTAGTGTATATAGTCATTACTGTGTAAGTGGGCCTTGTATTGGGTTTTGATGTAATTCAATTAGTTGAGACAGAAGGCGCCAAGTATATAAACAATTGAACTAACTGAATATTAGTTAGTCAATTTTTCCTTGTAAACAACTTCGGTAAAAAATTCTTCTCTCAATAAAAATTCCTTTGGAGTCCTTTCTCTTCCCATGATTCCCTAGTTCTTGTAGATCTTCGTCTTTTCCCAATCACCTAGATCTATACTCTATCCGTGGTATCAGCCCGGTCCGATCCAGTCAAACACCACAACGATGCCGGAAACTCGCAGCCAAACAACTACGCAAGATTCTGAGGAACGCATTGAAGCTTGCATTTCGGCAACGATGGAAGCAAAATTCATGGAGCTGGGTGCGTCAATGCAGCAGTTTCTTGAAAATTCAATCAAGAAAACAGTGCAAGAATTGTTAAAGAAGAACACAAATAATGAAGAGATTGCACAGAGCTCAGCGGGTAACCAACAAGGTGAGCGTTCCAATTCTCATTATTCTTGCGGTACTCGCCTAGCTAGGATCGACTTTCCACGATTTAATGGAGAAAATATTAATCAATGGATTTACCAATGTGAGAATTATTTTCTGATTGATAATACACCTGACGATGTGCGCGTGCGTTTAGCGATTGTTCACTTTGAAGGCAAGGCGTTGCAATGGCACACTGCCTTTGCTAAGTCCTTGGGGATGAATTCGCTGCCTATTTGGGGGGATTATACAAAATTGTTGATTGAGCGTTTTGGGGATGTGTGTGATGACCCCATGTCTGATCTGATGAAATTGAGGCAAACAGGATCAGTAAATGAATATCATGAGGAGTTTGATAGCATTGTTACAAGACTGAATTTGTCAACTAAATATATGTTAAGCTGTTTCTTAGGGGGACTTAAACAGGAAATTCAAATGATGGTACGTATGTTTCAACCCCAAACTGTGATGAAGGCATTTTCCTTGGCCAAACTCTATGAAGCTTCCAGTTCCACAAACCAACATTCATCTTTTGCGGCAAAGCTGAATAAAAACGTCTCAAATTCAAAGCCTCTAATTGCTATAAACCGACTGATACAAGGGTTCAACAGGTGGAAGCGCCTAAGTCAAAAACCAAGAACTTTAAGAACTTAGCCCCAGCTTTTATGAATGAAAGACGAGCTAAGGGTCTGTGTTATTTCTGTGACGAGCCATATACACCGGAACATGGGTTATCTCATAAAAAACTACAGATTCATGTGCTGGAGGCAGCAGAATCATTATCAGAGGGTGAGGAGGAATACTTTGCAGAAGAAACAGCGACTGTTGAACCGCATATATCTGTCAATGCACTCACAGGTTTAACCAGCTTTAGACCCATGCGTGTCACCGGATACTACAAAAAGAAACCTTTACATGTGCTTATTGATAATGGTAGTACTCACAATTTTTTAGATGTATAGGTAGCTAAGAAATATGGGTGTAGAATTCACAATTTGGAACCACTAAATGTTGTGGTAGCTGATGGCACTAAACTCAAGATAACTTCAGTTGTCAGGAACTTTTCGTGGAGCATCCACCATACTACCTTCACTTCACATATGATGCTATTACCCCTTGGGTGCTGTGATCTAGTCCTAGGTATTGAATGGCTGATTACTCTAGGTGATATTGTATGGAATTTCGATAAGCTCAGTATGGAATTCAAGGTGCAAGGCAGACGACAGGTGTTGTGGGGGGCATCTACTACTAACATACACACGGTTAAAAGGCAGCAAATTAGTAAAACATTGGCTGACGGTGTACATCTCTCCATGTTGCAATTATGCTCTAATAACAGTAACCTTCTACACTCTTTGACAACCCATGCTGCCCATGATGAATTGCCCTTAAAGGTATCTAATATCCTAGCTACTTTTGACGATGTATTTAGTGAACCTACACACCTTCCACTGCATAGACCTGGTCATGATCACCGCATTCCTCTCATGGACGGAGCTAACCCGGTGAACAAACGCCCTTATAGATATGCGAAGCACCAAAAGGATGAAATTGACAAGCTGGTGCAAGAATACTTGAGTTCTGGTATCATTCAAAATAGTAGTAGTCCCTATGCAAGTCCAGTAGTTTTGGTTGGTAAAAAGGACGGCTCATGGCGCCTATGTGTTGATTATCGTGAGCTTAATAAAAATACGGTCAAAGACAGATCTCCTATTCCTTTGGTGGATGATCTACTTGATGAGCTGCATGGTTCTACAATTTTCTCCAAAATTGATCTTCGGGCAGGTTATAATCAAGTGAGGATGGACTCGGTGGACATTCATAAAACAACGTTTAAAACCCATGGCGGTCATTTTGAATATTTGGTAATGCCGTTTGGGCTTACCAACGCGCCAACCACCTTTCAAGGGCTTATGAATTCGGTTTTTCAGCAATTTTTAAGGAAGTTCTTATTGGTATTTTTTGACGATATTCTTATCTATAGCAGGAACTTGGAAGACCATCTGTCTCACTTACAACAGGTGCTGTCTACAATGCGGAGTAATTATTTGTATGCAAGACGTTCTAAATGCTACTTTGCTGTATCCAAGGTAGAATATCTTGGCCATTTCATTTCTAAGGAGGGTGTCGCAACTGATCCTAGTAAAATTGCTGCTGTCAGAGATTGATCCCTTCCTCAGAACATTCGACAATTAAGGGGTTTTTTAGGCTTGGCTGGTTACTATCGTCAGTTTGTGAGAGGTTATGGTGCCACTGCTCGACCTCTAACTAATATGCTTAAGAAAGATGGTTTTTCTTGGAGTTTGGAAGCTAAGAATGCTTTCCAACAATTGAAGGATTTATTGGTACAAGCTCCTGTACTTGCTCTTCCAGATTTTACCAAGACTTTCGTGGTTGAGGTTGATGCATCAGGATATGGCGTGGGGGTTGTTCTGATGCAGGACCACCATCCTCTTGCATTTATCAGCAGAGCCTTAAATCAGTAGCAACAATCTTTATCGATGTATGAGAAGGAACTACTTGCCGTTGTGTTTGCTGTTCAGAAATGGCGTCACTATCTTCTAAATAGCCGCTTTGTGATTAAAACAGATCATCAAAGCCTGAAATATATTCTGGATCAGCGTTTGACTACAGCTTTTCAGCAAAAATGGCTGGTCAAACTCATGGAATTTGACTTCTCCATTGAGTACAAACAGGGGCAGGAAAATCTGGTTGCCGATGCTCTTTCACGGATTGATGCACCAGATCCCCAATTACTTGCCATTCATCACTTGGAATCTGATTTTGGTTGAAAGGATTAAACTGTCTTGGGCAATGGATGCGACTATTCAGAAAATAATTGCAGAGCTTCAATTAGATGCTACTTCTCATAAGCATTATACTTGGCAGCATGAAGAGCTTCGTAGGAAGGGTCGTTTGTTGGTGGGCAAGGATACCAAGTTACGTGAGGATATTTTGCATTGGCTTCATTCTACTGCTATTGGAGGTCATTCTGGAAAATAAGCTACGCTGCAGCGAATGAAGAGTGTGGTGTATTGGAAAGGAATGTCAAAGGATGTGAAAACCTTTGTTCAGCGGTGTTCTATTTGCCAGACTTGCAAATACGAAACTGTGGCTTCTCCGGGTTTATTGCAGCCACACCCAATTCCTGGTCATGTTTGGAAGCACATTACCATGGATTTCATAGAAGGTTTACCTCGTTCTTTCGGGAAACAAGTCATCCTTGTGGTGGTTGATAGGCTGAGTAAAGCCGCACATTTTATGGCCCTGTCTCATCCCTACACCGCTGCTGATGTGGCTCAGATATTCCAAGACACTGTATTCAAGTTACATGGCTTTCCCGAATCTATTGTCAGTGATAGAGACCCTGTTTTTGTCAGCAAATTTTGGCAGGAACTAATGTCTCTTCAGGGTGTTCAGCTCAAGCTTTCCTCATCTTACCATCCTCAGACAGATGGTCAAACCGAGGTAGTAAATCGATGTTTAGAAACGTATTTGCGGTGTATGAGCGGGGATGTTCCTCAACAATGGTTGAAGTGGTTGCCCTTGGCTGAATGGTGGTACAACACTACCTTTCATACTTCTATCCAGGCAACCCTTTATGAGATAGTCTATGGTCAGCCACCTCCAGCCTACCTTCCTTATTTGCCAGGGGAATCAAGATTGGAACTAGTTGATCGAAGTTTGTCCAAGAGGGAGGAAATGCTGAAACTTTTGAAGTTTCATCTTAGGCGCGCGCAAGAACGAATGAAGCAACTTGCTGATAAAAACAGAACAGATAGAACTTTCAACATTGGTGATCTATTTTATGTAAAGCTGCACCCCTATCGCCAGATATCAGTTGCTCACAGGTCTAACGCTAAATTAGCCCCCAAGTACTTTGGTCCTTTTCCTGTCATTGATCGTGTGGGAGAGGTTGCTTATAAAATTCAATTGCCTGCTCATGCCAAAATCCATAATGTGTTCCATGTTTCTCAACTAAAGCAACATCTCGGCCAAGCATCATCTTCCATCACCATTCCCTTTCATTTGGATCACGCAGCATTACCAAGGGAGCCTAAATCAGTGTTGGATAGAAGAACTGTCAAACGGAAGAATCGCCCGGTTACTCAAGTTTTGGTGAAGTGGAAGCACGCCCTACCAGAGGAAGCTACCTGGGAGTATTACTATGATCTCACAAAGCGATTTCCAGAATTCCATCCTTGAGGGCAAGGATGTTTTTTAGGGGGGGGGGGGGGGGAATTGATACGAACTATTGTAAGTAGTGTATATAGTCATTACTGTGTAAGTGAGCCTTGTATTGGGTTTTGATGTAATTCAATTAGTTGAGACAGAAGGCGCCAAGTATATAAACAATTGAACTAACTGAATATTAGTTAGTCAATTTTTCCTTGTAAACAACTTCTGTAAAGAATTCTTCTCTCAATAAAAATTCCTTCGGAGTCCTTTCTCTTCCCAGGATTCCCTAGTTCTTGTAGATCTTCGTCTTTTCCCAATCACCTAGATCTATACTCTATCACAAATGTGGAGTTGGGGTTGTCCACCTTTTCAGTAAAAGCAGATTAAGTATTGATTCTTCATTGAATGCCATGAAAGTCATTATAAATTTTAAAATAATACCATGATACCAATATCATGGCAAAAAGTTCGATGAAGGTAGTTGGATAAAACAACGATGAAGGTATTCTTTTTGGCAATTTGTTGAAGCAATCTTCCAATAACTTGCATAGTCTCATGATTTGACAAAGCATCAGTTGCCAATGTAAATATTGGTCATTAACTTTAATTGATGTCTCAATATTTTATTTTTGGAATAGGATTGGATACAAGAACTAGAGACGGGAGATTTTCATCCATAAATGGACTACTGCCATCGAATTACACAAAGTCTTGGCTAATTAAATGAGCACAAACTTCATTTAAGTTGATCACAATGAGTTTTTCTTAAATCAATAACTTATGATATCTCTTTTTTTTTGAATTTTTTATATTAAATATTGATTGATTACCGTTTTATACGGAAATGACTTTTCTTAATCAATAACCTTTAATAGATTACCAACTTGGTGAGTAAATTTGGCCATATTTTTATACGGAAATGACTTGCAATTCTTATAACACTAGTGATTTAAGGGAGAAGTAGCTCATTTGAAAGATTTTTGGGTAAGTATTTAGTGAATATTTTGACCAAACTCTATGCTTATTGTCAGAAAATATTAGGACAAAAATAAATGTCTGTTACCAAGCACATCAAGACGAACAAATTTTGGAGAATAGTGTTGTGTCAATGAACTCAATTGAAGTGGAGAAATAAAAATCCACAAGCAATCAAAATTTGAACAATCTAATACTATATCACAACATTGTGTTCAATCATGAAATCAAAGATGGAACGTCCATGAAAATCATCAACAGTAAAAAAAAATGACAGGGTAACATACATGACCGCATTAACAGAGCTAGCGCTCATGGTTTCTCGCAAATGACGCTTTCTGGCAAAACTTGTTTCTCTTCCACCAACAAAACCACCTAATATTGTGTTGATCATCCTATTAACGGGTCGATCTCTACTCCGTTTGCGTCCTGATTGGAGAATAATAAAAAATCTCACTTTATCAAGTGAGGCTTGGATGTAGTCTCTAGTGGGTGAACCAACAGAAAATATTTAAAAGTCTATCTGATTTTATTGATAAAGCATTTGTGTCAAAATTTAAGTCTATCTGTTTTTATCTTTCCTCAATCTAAAGCCTTATTCGAAAATCCTTTTATGTTTATATCACTTAAAATACTCAATCTATTTTTACGAACCTGATTTATTTGTCTTAGGAACTAATAATATTTTTACGTATTCAGCTACATTAGAATTTGATCTTGTATAGATTCATATTTTGTTTTATAGTTGATAAATCTATCATAAAACAGAATCTAAGATTCAAGTGTTGTACTTGAGAATCTAATCTTGGATTCAATATGAAGTTGTGCTTTTGAATAAGCCACATTTTTAAGAGTCTCAATTTAATTCTATTTTTGAGATTGTACACCAATCTACAATGTATTCTTACAATTTTAAGTATGAGAAACACGAATCAAACATTAAAAGCACCAAAAGATTAGCCAATCAACACTAGAATTTCAATCAAGATTTTTTTGGATTAGAACTCTAATATGATCATTGAATTTGAATACTGCAGGACAAGAAATTTTCAAGAAATTGAAAAAAAAAAACCAAAGCCCAATTATTTGAATGTACTAGTAACATCAATTTCGCAAGGAGATTTTAGATTTTCAAACTCCTATAAATTTTAAATTCTGCAATTGGAGCTTGTTTTGAAGGGAAGGAGGCGATGATGGTGATAGGTGGAAGATGAAATTAATTTTTTTTTATAATTTGACAAGGAAAATGAACAAGATATTACCATACCTTTTGAGTTTTTATTTTGGAGAAGCTGAGGAAAATGGGAAATATGAAGAAGATAAAGATGAACATAAATGATTTATGAGAAAGATAAGAAACAAAATGAATGATTTCAAAAACTTGTCAAAATGCGTCATTTTGTTGAATGACATGGCATCTCACATATAATTTAGGGTAAATAACAGTATACACCTTTAAGCTTTATTAAAATAGCACCTAATTTCATTTTTATCCAACAATTACAATCCACTTCACTAACCAACGACACTGACGGTTTCATGTTTTTCCTGTTAATTCATTTAAGAAATTTTTATATTGATAAAAGGAAAAAGAAAAAGAAAAAAAAAACTCACTCATACCCCTAATCTCTTAACATAAGAACAACACCAATAAGGACAAAAGCTGGGTAGTTAGATGGCAGTGTCTGCCGAAAATGGTTCTTGCTAATATTTCAAACAACATTTAAAAATCGGTTATTCTTTAATGGTTTTTGAATTATGACCTCTACTCTTAATACCACCACAAATCCATAATTAGAGGCACGACATCTAGCAAAATAAAAAATTATCACCATAATGAACATTAAATTCCACCTTTGATCTTCACTGAGAAGGTTGATTGATTGTTAATTAACCAAAAATGCAAAAGGAGCCGTAAGGAGTGGTTTTGTAGTAACTAACAAACAAATGAGAAGAAAAAAAGGGGAAAAAAAAGGAAAAAGAAATAAATTTGTAAATCAAAAGCCAAGATTGTGGTTTTCCATAGGAACAGAACCAGTAATTTCTTCTTCTTCCTGAGTTTAAAGGAGTATGGGTTCGAAAAAGAGATAAAGGGTGTCGGAGATTTGGGCTGTCGGCAAACAAAGACACCTCTAGTTTTGGAACATAGGTACAGATGTTGATGCCAACAATCTTCAAGAACAATCATCTTTGTTAATTTTTTAATTAAAAAAATTAAAAGGATTTTCTTAACTATAGTTTGTAACAAGGAATATTCTGTTAGCATATTATGGGTTGAAGTTAACAGAGTTACTTTATGTGGGTGGAGTGAAATATTGGGGCAACAATAGAGTTAGTTGTATTTTATGTTAACCTCAAGGGTAGTTTATGCTATCTACCCTATAATTTAACTTCTACATAGATATTTTGTTATAGCAAGAGTAAATAATACCACGGTCAAAATAACTTATGAATAATAAATTCAGATTCTAATGTAGTATTTCTTCTGTACGATAATATAAGTCTTAATTAACATTTCACACAATTTAAGAAAAGTGGTTAAATTATTAAAATTAAAAGTATTAATTAGACTATTAAGATGTTACACATTACTTTGTAAGTTAAAAAATCATAATAAATACTTCAAATTTTGTGTGTAACTACTTATATTATACTACCTCCAGTCTTTGTTATAAGCAAAAAAAAATTCAAATTTTTTGGTCTAGAATATAAGCAAATTTTAATCTCCCTCATAATTTAATGCTAATTTCAAACACTTTTTTTGACCTATCCAAATGGGAGAGAAAATACTTTTTTTATAATTAAAACTTATCTTTTTAAATGAAATCAAGAGAATTAAACACAAATAATCAATTTTCTTAATATGCGTAAATTATATTTTTTTTTGCTTATAACCAAGACCAAAAATAGTAGGACAATACTTTTTGGTAGTTGTAGTTTATATTATATTACGAAGTAAAACATTTCTATTAAGTTATTGACTAAAACATTGGGATGAATAAAAAGTCAGCACCATTTTACTGTAGTAACCTATGTAAAACAGCTTTCAATTACTCATCTCTTGTATTCAATTAATGCTAATTGTAACTCATGACATCAGCTAAAAATGGTTTTGCGAGGAACAAAACCAGATTTTTTAAACTCGAGAACAAACATGGAAGCGAGAATAATTTATCAGGAATGTTTGAACTTCAGGTCTACGCGTTTTTTACCAAAAAGAAGAAAAAGGTGATCTACTCGTCCTATCCTAGTGTGTTCTTCATTTTGTCCAGTTTCTTCTGCACCCGCACAACAATATTCTGAGTAAACAATTTGCTTTGATGTCACTTGATTTTGTTTTAGAGATCGATGAGGCTAATCCTGTACCTACCTATGCTATCGAAGATATGTTCGATGTGGAGAGTTTACTTGGAATAAAAACCTATGATGTATTCTTGAGTTTTAGAGGAGAAGATACTCGCGCGTCATTCACTTCACATCTCTACTCCTCTTTACAAAATGCGGGAATCACTGTTTTCAAGGATGACTATTCGATTCCAAGGGGAGATCACATTCAAACCTCTCTTCTCTCTGCAATCGAAGACTCTCGAATTTCTGTAGTTGTTTTCTCCAGAAATTACGCAGATTCGGGATGGTGTCTCCGAGAGTTAGAGCAAATAATGGAGTGTCACAGAACCACAGGTCAGATGGTTCTGCCGGTGTTCTATCAGGTGGATCCCTCGGAAGTACGTCATCAGAAAGGCGAGTTTGGAGAAGCATTTCACAATCTTTTGAACAGATTGTCATCGGAGGAAGATGAGGCGCGACGTTGGAGGATGGCACTTCGCGAGGCTGCTGCTATTGCTGGCTTTGTTGTCCCCAATTCTAGGTCATTTTCATTTCTGTTTACTAAGAATGCAATGAATGAGTTCTGAATTTTTTAAACTAAGACTATTATTACATTTAAATAAGAAATTTGTCAAAGAGTAGATTATGCTTGGTCCTCCACAAACGTAACAAAAAAATTCAACAAGTTGTTGGACTAGTGTTAAGCATCAACTTGGTCCTCCAAGAGGATGAGAGCACAAGTTTGAATCCCGGAAAATGCACTTGTTGGGAGAGGGAGTGATGAGAGCAAGCTTCCAAGGATGAGAAATTAGAACACCAAATACCTCCAAACACCACCATATTCTTGCTCCAATAAAGGTTCCATCTTTTTGAGATTTAAAAGTTAAGAGCACAATCAAACGGGAACCAAAAAGAAAAATGGTACTAGTAAAAGATGAAGGGGAAAGCACCACACTAATTGGAATTAGTAACAAGCTCAAGGAGTAACCATCACAATGGAAAGGGACTCCACTGATAAGGATCAATATTCAATACTCGTAGTCCTTTACAAGAACCCTAGAGAAACTATTCTCTCAAAAATTCAATATTTCATATTTTTGGTCTAAAGCTACTAAAATTAAACCAGAAACTTGAATCAAACTAAACCATTTTTTGGCTCCTCTTTTGAAGCAAAGTCTTAAAACTAAGAAAGTGTTTCTCCAACGCTTCCTTTAGTTCTTTGCATTCTTAATTCTTCTCTACTTACATTTATAGGATCACATCGGGGAGTAACCATAAAAGCTCAATTTCCCAAAATTATGATAAAAATTTAAAAAAAGAAAAAAACAGTAACAAGAAAAAATTACAGAAATATTCATATGTCTGAAATCTCTTCCCTGGATGTTGATTAAGCATCAATAGAAGATTAAGAATAGTAGTAGAGTTATGGTAGTTTTCGAAAATGCCAGTGTGTACCCGCACACGCCAACTCACACTCCCATACTCGTCCAACTGTACTTTTCTTACTCAATTTTCCCTATTCTTTTGATACATACATACATACATATATGTGCCTTCTCATTCTTTTTACAGGAACGAAAGTGAGGCTGTCAAGGACATCGTTAATAATGCTACACGTTTGCTGGACAAGACAGACTTGTTCGTTGCTGATAATCCGGTGGGAGTAGAGTTTCGAGTGCAAGATGTGATTCAAGTGCTCAACAATCAACATTCAGAAGAGGTTTTACTACTAGGGGTGTGGGGGATGGGAGGCATTGGTAAAACAACCATTGCCAAAGCCATTTACAATAAAATCGGCCGTAATTTTGAGGGTAGGAGCTTCCTGTCACATATTAGGGAAGTTTGGGGGCAAGATTCTGGCCAAGTACGTTTACAAAAACAGCTTCTGTTTGATATCTGCAAAATTGGAAAAACAAAGATACATAACACTGAATCAGGAAAAAATATATTAAAGGAAAGACTCTGCCATAAAAAAGTCCTGATTGTACTTGATGATGTGAATGAGTTGGACCAATTGAATACATTATGTGGCAATCGTAGATGGTTTGGTTCAGGGAGTAGAATAATTATCACAACCAGAGATAAGCATATACTTAGAGGGAATAGAGTTGACAAAATATACGCAATGAAAGAATTGGATACGAGTGAATCTATTGAGCTTTTTAGTTGGCATGCATTCAAGCAAGCAAGTCCCAAGAGAGATTTTGCTGAACTTTCCAGAGAAGTAGTTTCATATTCTGGGGGATTACCATTAGCTCTTGAAGTCCTTGGATCTTATTTGTTTGATATGAAGATAACAGAATGGAAGAGTGTATTGGAGAAGCTCAAAAGAATTCCCAATGATAAAGTACATAAGAAGTTAAAAATAAGCTATGATGGTTTAAGTGACACTGAGAGAGAAATATTTCTTGATATATCATGTTTCTTTATTGGGATGGACCGGAATGATGTTATACATATACAAAATGACTGTGGATTTTTCGCAGAAGATGGTTTACGCGTCCTAGTAGAGCGAAGCCTTGTAACCGTTGATGATAAGAACAAGCTTGGAATGCATGATTTGCTCCGGAACATGGGAAGAGAAATCATACGTGTAGAATTTCCAAAGAAGCCTGGGAAGCGTAGCAGATTATGGTTTCATGAGGAAGTGATTAATGTATTATCAGAACAAACTGTAAGAACTGGTTATCAGTTAACATAATTTGTTATCATAATTTCATAAGAACCTTCAAAATTAGTTGGGTTAGGAAGTGCTTTATGCCTTTCTGGTTCCTAACAACAAATGAATGGCTTCATTGCATTATTTTTTCGCTATCATATGCCCTTAAGCTATTAGTTTTTTTACTTTTTGTCCATTTTGTTGCACAGGGTGCCAAATCTGTTGAGGGACTGGTTTTGAAGTTGCCAAGAATTGATACAAAATGTTTGAGTACTAAAGCATTTAAAAAGATGAAGAGTCTGAGATTACTCCAACTTGCTGGTGTACAACTTTATGGAGATTTTGAATATCTTTCAAGAAATCTTAGATGGCTGTGTTGGTCTGGATTTCCATTAGAATATATACCTACAAACTTTTATCAACGAAGTTTAGTTTCCATGGAGTTAGAAAACAGCAATATCAAACTTGTGTGGAGAGAGGCCCAGGTATTGATTCTAAATTTGATTTTTCGCAATAGATGAGTTATTTTAACTGCTTTCTCTTTTAATTTATGGGAGCAATTTAAATTGAGCCTCTCAAATAGTAATACTATTCTGTTGGTGATATATATATACACACACACATCCCCCTAAGGCTTGAGAATTTAGGAGTTGAGTTTACATTTTATTCTCTGTACAATTTTTGTATTCAATCTTCTAAATTCTAATGACCCGTTGGAACATGTTCAGAAAACTCAGATCTATATAGTGATTGTGGAAGTAAAACAACCTTAATAATTTAGCAATACATGATTGGATGATGAACTAAAGAAGACCACAAATCATTATTTAAATTCCTGTAGATTCTAATCAAATAAGTTTTTTATTTAATGTGTTTTATTATAGAATATAATTAATATGCACCTTAAAGAAAACTCTTTCATATACAACAGACAGAACATATGAATCACCACCTAAATCTTGTCTAATAGAAATTGAAGAAGGGACAGGTGAGGGTTGCAATCTTGACAATTGGATTAAACAAGTTCTGCATTCAAATTTCAAAACCCATATACCATCTCAACATTTTATACTCTCATCTGAAATGTAGCTAGGGTGGAATATTGTGAAGTATTTCCTCCATTCTTTTTTATCTGTCCAGAGATAAAAAAAATTTATTCTCATTTATCTGTCCACTTATGTTTTCAAGATAGTATTAATTGTATTTTTATCTATTTAACCCTTATGTTTGATTGGGTATTAATTAATGCTCCACTAATGAACCAATAACATAATCAGAGTTAAAGGGTAATATGGAGACTTAAATAAACGTGTTTTAATAATTTGATGAAAATTAGAGTAATGATTACATTTCTTAATAAACGTGTTTGACCTCTAGTGGATAGATAAATAGACACGGAGGGGGAGTAATATTTTAGTAATTGAAAATTTTACATTCCACCCACAAGGTTAGAACATATAACACGTTGTAGTTGCTTCCATCTAATTCTTTCCTAAACATTTATTTTCCTGCAGTTGATGGAGAAGCTGAGAATTCTAAATCTTAGCCATTCTCATTATTTGACACAAACGCCTGACTTTTCAAACTTGCCTAATCTTGAAAAGCTAGTACTCAAAGATTGTCCTAGCCTGTTTGAGATTTCCCATACAATTGGACATCTCCCAAAAGTTATTCTTATAAATTTGAAAGACTGTATTAGCCTTCGCAGCCTTCCAAGAAGCATATATAAGTTGAAATCTCTGAAAACTCTTATTCTTTCGGGATGCATAATGATTGACAAGTTGGAAGAGGACTTGGAACAGATGGAATCTTTGACAACTCTGATTGCAGATAAGACTGCAATAACAACGGTTCCCTTTTCAATAGTAAGGTCAAAAAGTATTGGATATATTTCTTTGTGCGGCTATGAAGGATTCTCACGTGACGTGTTTCCTTCTATCATTTGGTCATGGATGTCACCAGCAAATAATCTCTCTTCCCTAGTTCGGACTTCTACGGGCATGGCATCTCTTGTTTCTACAGATGCACAAAACAGTAGTTTCCGCGATCTATCATCTGTTTCCAGGGACATTCCAAAGCTTAGAAGTCTTTGGGTGGAGTGCAGCTCAGAATTTCAACTTTCTCGTGATGCAGCAATAATTTTAGATGCTTTATATTCCACAAATTTTAAGGAATTGGAATCGACAGCATCTACATTACAAGAACCAATTATGAATACTTGTGCAATATCTGAATGTAGCAGTCAAGTGCACATTTCAGGATCAAAAAATTCCTTGAAGTCTCTTTTAATTCAGATGGGAATGAATTGCCAAGTCGCCAATATTCTGAAAGAGAGCATTTTACAGGTTTTTCTCACACTCACTCTAAAAACTTATTAGAAATAGACTTCTGACCATCATTTTTCTTAGAACAAATGGGAACATCCATCCACTTATTATCCATTGTCTTATTTATGTTTAGAATTCATAGAAGGTTTTCACAACATTGTACAAATAATGTCATGATTTTTCTATGGTGCTTCATTTTTAAAAACTTTATGATTTACGTAATCCTTTTAGCATTTTTTTCCTTTCCACATGTAGTCTCTCTATTAGTCTTATTTTATTTTCACTTCAGAAAATTAGTATCAGATAACCAATCTGTCTGGTAAGATGAGGAAACCCATGAAATTTTATTTTACTTTATTTGCCTTTAAAAAAAAAGAAAAGAACTTTTCATGGAATGTAGTACTAGTAAAGTAATTTGTATATATACTTTGTTTTTATCAAAATATGTTACAATCTTCAAAATGTACATTCTATTGAGAGGCACAACTTCTTCTTATACAATATAAAAAATAAAATTAAATTGGAAACGTTCTCTCTCACCCTTTTCTTTGGCATTGTATTTTTTAAGTTGGAGTAGCAGTCTTTTTCTTTGAATCCAAGCAAATATTGATGCTCCTAACTTCAAAAATAAAATAAGACAAATAAACATTTCAATATAAATGATCTTCTGTTGAATATCTCCTTTTAGCAATAAAAAATCATAATTTTTATTGATAAGAAAATGAGTAAGTCTTGTAAGGAAAATTATCTTTAACAGTTGAATAAATCTTTAGGTAGTATTAATACATTGTTTAATTATGAATGCATTTCCATTTATTCAGATCATGACTAAAAGTGGGTGTGGTGAGTTCTTGCTCCCTGGTGATAATTCTCCAGAATGGTTAACTTTCAATTGTGAAGGCCCTTCTGTGGTTTTCGAAGTCCCCTTAGTCAATGGCCGTTACTTGAAGACAATGATGTGTGTTGTCGAAACTTTTACTTCTGACAACATAACATCAGATGGGCTTAAAAATGTTTTGCTGATAAATTACACGAAGACCAACATTCAACTTTACAAGAGAGACACGTTAGCCTCCCTTGATGAAGAGGAGTTTCAGAGAGTAGTATCAAATATAGAACCTGGTAACAAAGTGGAGGTTGTTGTTGTTTTTGGGAGCGAAATCATTGTGAAGAAGACAACAGTTTATCTCTTGTATGATGAGCCAACTAATGAAAAAATAGACTTCCATGCGCCAGATAAGAATGTAATTGTTTCCAGTGGTGACGAATGTGAATGGGCTGTCAGGAGGATTTCTTCTCGGAAGGAGTCTACTGATGACTTTGAACAAAAACACAAAAGAAGAAAAATTGAGTAAAGACGGCAAATGAATGTCTTGGTCTAATTTGTTTAGTGCTGATGACTGAAAAACCTTGTGTTGGTGCTGCTAGCTGGTGGATTGATCATAGATATTTTTTGGGCAGTGGTTCAAAGGTTTTTGGTCCAGATAGATGGCTACTAATGCTCTGGTTGCTGAAACAGTGGGGTGCTTGTGAAAGTTTTCTACTTGGCTATGGTTCATTGTAAATCAGTTAAAAAATATTTTAACACTCATCTGGATACCACTACTGAATAACAGGTATTAATCTATAATGTATGGACAGGTTATTTTGTTTTAAATTCATGCATTTTTACAAAGCTATCCCGGAACACTTCTGTTAATCACTTGAGTACATTTTTTCCCATCATAATTGCTTGTCTCTTCCTTACTACCCATTTGAATTTCAATGAGGCCATTACAAATTGTGATTAGTCTAGGCCTACTGAACCATATACTCAGTCATAGTTTATACTCTGAATATCTTCTATTCTTCCTTTATGCTGAAGCTAAACACCTTTGTTCCAGGTCATGTCCTTCAATTTCTCCTGCTGCATCATACCCCTTTCGAGTTCTTTCGTCACTGCATTGTATTTTCTCATGTTTTTGTTTTTCTTTTACAACTCCAAAAGCAATTATTTTAGTAAACCTTAAGTGAAATTTCATGGAGAAAACTAATATCAAGGAATGCATTTCAGGGGAAGGTGGCGAGTGAAAGATATGGGCTTAGGAGCATTTTATTGGTTGAGATTCATTGCTAATGTTGAAAAGAGAGAAAACGAGACATTGGTTATCTTCTGTTTGTCTAGGCTACACTACGGATGATATATTTATAGTAGGGAAAGAAAATATTTTACAGTAGTTACATGATTCTAACATATTTACAATATGCCAACTATGAATCTGGACAATGTAGGTAGACATATCTAACACTCCTCTCAAGTTGGAGCATATAAGTCATATGCACCAAGCTTGTTACATATATAACTAATTTGAGGGCCTCGTAGTGAAAACATTTGCCAGGTGATCATATAGTGATATCTTCAGATAGGATCATCTCTCTAATGAAATAAGAGTTATTTTAGATAATATGAAGAGTTGCTTGATTATCACAAATAAAAGTCATCTACGTAACTTTCCCTAACCATAGTTTTTTAACCAACCGATTAGCCACATCAACTCACAAGTAGCGGTTGCCATAGCTCGACATTCTGCTTTGATTATGCACTTGACCGGGTAACCACACTTTGCTTCTGACTTTTCCAGGAAATTTTGCTTCTGAGTTTCCTAGGAAATTAAGTTGCCACCAATAAAGACTCAATATCCAGAAATAGATTTCCTGCCACTAGGAGAACTAACCCAATTTGCATATAATGATGCAAATAGCTACATCCTAATGCCCCTTATAAAGAGAATTGAGAAACTGATTTACCACACTCACTACAAAAGAGATATCCAGTGATTGACCGTAAGGTAGTTTGATTTCTCAACAAGTCTTCTATACCTCTCTGGATCAAAAAGATGGTCCCCCTCATTCGACAGAAGCATAACTTTAGGATTCATAAGAGTGTCTATAGGTTTGGCCCCCATCAAACCTGTCTCTTCTAAGATGTCCATAGCATACTTTCTTAGACCGATTACAATGTCATGCTTAGACGGTTCAACTTTTATTCCCAAAAAGTATCAAAATCTTCCAAAATCTTTGGTTTGGAAATGGTCATGCAAGTGTTGCTTCAACAGTATGATGTCATGGTGGTCATTACCTAGTTGATGCACCCTTTGGTTGTGTGACTTTAGTAAATAGAATGATCTATTTTGCTTCAAGTCTGTCAAACGGTTTTACCATTGTGCTAAAACGGCCAAACCATGATCTACGAGGCTGCTCAAGGCCATAAAGAGCTTTACAAAGTCTGACATACAATTCCGGAAGACTTTTCACTATTCAAATCGAGAGGGTTATGAAGTCATTTTCGTCTATAAGACCCATTTTTAAAAGGCCAAATTAATAATTTGATTCTGTAATTTATTTTTTTTGTTTCGCTTTGGTCATGTAATTATTAAATGTTTCCACTTGGTACTGTAACTTATTTTTCTGTTTCGATTTGATTCTGTAACTATTAAACGTTTCAACTTGGTCCTAGAACATATTTTCCTGTTTCGATTTGATCCTGTAACTTATTTTTCATCCAACAAATTTGTCCTTTCCGTCAAGACCTAATCGAAATAGAAATAAAAAGTTACAGGACCAAATCAGAACAAAATAATAAGTTCCAAGACTAAATCGAAACATTTAATAGTTATCGGACCAAATTGAAATAGAAAAATAAGTTATAGGACTAAGATGGAATGTTTAATAGTTACACGACCAAATCGAAACACAAAAATGAGTTACAGGACCAAGTTATCAATTTGGCCTTTTTAAAGAATCTATATAAGAGTTTATTCACTTTAAAATCTTGTTCAACTGAGTGAGATTTTCACAGTTTGAGTTGAGATGAGTTAGATTGATATTTTTCGTCAAGACCTTTTTTTATAAACTCAATTAATGTATTAATTTACATTAAAACGTTATACTCGATTAGAGTGACATTTTCAACTTTCGAGTCGAGAGGGGTTAAAACGACATTTTCGTAAGTACTTTTTGTAATATTATTAAAAACAACTAATTCACCAACTCTTAGAGCTATGTGGCTTTGATTCCTCCATCGACTATGGATATGTAGGAGCCGAGAGTCGAACCCGTCGAGCCAAAATAAAATAAAAAGTATTTTAGAAAGTACTCCTTTCGTTCTTTTTTATCTGTCTCCGTTTTGAAAAAAAGTTTTTTTATCTGTCTCTTTAGGAATTCAAGAAAACATTTATAGCTTGTTTTCCTATTATACCCTTTGTCATTTATTACTTTAAACATATACTAAGTAGTAGATAATTAATAATTGTAGAGTTCCAACAAGTGTACAATAGAGAATTAACTCATAATTTTGATAATTACAAGAGTATTAAATAAATTTCTTAATCTGTAATTTAACTTTAAAAGACAGATAAAAAGGAACGGAGGGAGTAACAACTTAGGACTTGTTTGAAATAGTTTTGTTTTTTAGTTTTTAAAAATTGTATTATAAAACAGTTTTTAGAAACTTTTTTCAAAATGAAAGTCAGAAGAGTTTTCAATACAAATTTGTATGTAAATTTAGAAAACTGAAAATCAAAACATGTTTTAAATGTTTTCATATTTTGGTTTTTAAATACTGAAAAACAAAAACTGTTTCCGAAAACTATTTTTGAAAACTCGACTACGAAACAGGTTTTTTAATTGTCTGTTTTTAAAAATATAGAATTGTTTTCAAAAAGAGAAATCAAACAAACCCTTACTTACCACACATCGTAAGGTGCTAATACATTTTCTATGCACAATCGACTCCCGAATCCATTCTTAGGTTCGAAGACCTTCTTTTAAGTTTTTCCAAGATTTCCTTTGATATATCTTGGTGGCGACTCCTCTCTTTTAAATTTTTCACTGTCCCGCCGTCCCCGGTTGCGACAAACATGATAACAATATCATGGCAAAACCCTTTAACTAAGGCAATTGGATAAAACCACGATGGAAGATTTTTCTTGGCAATTTGTTGAAGCAATCTTGAAATAACTTGCTCAAGAGACCTGAAAGCGCTAGACATGGAAACGACTTGCATAGTCCCATGATTTGGCAATGCCTTGGTTACCAATGCAATTATTGGTCATTAATTTTAACTAAGTCGCAATATTTTATTTGTGGAATATAATTGGATACAAGAACTAGAGACTCGATATTTTCATCTCCTCCTTGAGGGGCTCACAATGATACCATGATAGAAACCAAGAAACTTTCTACAATGATCATGGTGATGCAGCAAAAAACGAAAACAGAGAAAAGGAAAAGAAGAACATTGCGTGCTACAGAAAAAAAATGGATCTCTGTATTGACAAAATGTGTTAATGGTTCAATACAATGATCCTCTATAATATCATTTATATACATTTACCTATTTACCACCTAAAGATAAAACAGTAACTATTCCTAACTAACGAGAATTATTAAACATACAGAGAATTTATAAATAAAGAGAATTATTAATCATTGAGTATAAAAAGAATATACGTTATTATTTGCATCAAGTTTTTTATTTTTAAATTTATAATTAAGAGTATAAAATTAATATTTTTTAGTTATAAATATAATTAAATAAGAAGCTTTTAACAAAATTAAAATAATAATATTAATTGTTAATAAAATTATTAAAACACAACAATAACAACTTATTGTGAAAAATATAGAAAAAATAGAAAAGAAGCAAAAACACACCCCATCAAGATCGAGGATGCGACCTAAAAGTGTAACAAACGCTAAACGGCCACTACACTATCCACAAGATGTAGTTTTAATGCGAACTTTATAGTATATAACTAATATTATTTGGGGACGGGAGCCCTCCTCTGAATCCGTCCGTGCTTCTCCCTCAAACTCCTATATATTCTTCAAAATATCAATTTTATTTTCTATTTTATAAAGGATATTTCTAAAATAAAGTTTCCTTTTTTGTTACAAGAAAAATAAATTAACTGCAACTAAATAAAACATTAGAAGCATATGAAAATAACAACATATTCAGTGCTTGAGGTGGCTCATGAGGATAAAAAAAAAGGTAATCTTTGTTGTACTCTCATCTTTGCCAAAAAATTGTATAAAAATTAGCTTCACAAAACACATGCTTCAACATAACTATCCAATTACGTCGTAATAAACCTTTATTAAAACTAATTCAAATAATTCACTGGAAAGTGCATAATCTTTCTTTGCTAATAGTGTTGTTGCATTGAGATTAATCAAACATCCAAGTAGAACTTAAGATTCAAACCTGGTTGAATCTAAATCTTTTAACCGGACAAATTTATAAAGTTTGAATTTAACCCCTTCTTAAGAGTGTGTATTCACATACAATAAGGACAATGTTGACATATGTATTTAAGAGTTAGATGAAATAATATTTGAATGAAACCTTAAAATTATTTTGATTAAATACATTTTTAAAACATATGACATATCAAATTATATTTAATTTTTTTAAAATTTGTATATATTATCATCATGATGATATATTATCACTCAACTGCGAATTAGCAGAATTTAATAACAATAAAAAAATATTTATTTACATACTCATGGAGTAAATGAATAACTAATATTTTTGGCTTTTACTTGTGCATGCACATGCAACACACAGAACAGATTACTAAGTTAGTATTTTAATTATAATTGTAAATATATTAATAATTTGATACATATAATTAATACATGAATAATATTAATATTCTAATAATTAATACATATAATTAATACTAATAATTTTTAACCGTTTAATTAAATTATATATATGATGCCTTTGATTTTTTCACTATTTGAAAGAATTTATTTTTTATGTGCACTAAAAGTATCTTGATAGGTCAATAGCTAACGACTAAATCTTGAAGATGAAGAGATTACTAAAGTAGGTATAAGTGTACAATATCTCCCAATAAACTCATTTCTATACCCACGGTTATGATTTGAACTCTTATTAGTATACTTGAAAGATTCATCTATCTACTAATTATGTCGGACTTTCTTGACAAATCTATACCTGTCTTACAAATCTATTATCAAACCATCTCATGAAAGTTTGTTTGACGAATTTTTATTATTAGAACTATTAAATAATGATAATAAAATTATTTTCAAATGTCTTAAATGAATAGAATTTGGTTTAAATATATTTTTTGTTCTTATATTTTATATTTATTTAAATTTTAGTCCTTATACTTTAAAAAATTTAGTTTTAGTACCTAATATACTTTTATTATGTTAAGGTTTTAAATAGAACTACTATTAATATAATTGAGACACCAAAATTACATTTATGCTTAATTACACATCACAAAAGTAAAAAAGAAAAAAATAAAATAAACAAAAGGAAAGAAAAACAGTATATTATTCGTTGATTGAAAGCTAATTAACTAAAATAATAAAATTTTAAGATTATTTATTAAAATGAAGCACTTTTAATTAAAATAATATATTTTTTTAAAAAGTGCCGACCTACATGTAAGCACCTTGTGAGTGGCTTTGACTAAGTAGGAGCCTCTTACCAAGATGACAAACCAATGAGTTTATTTTATTTTATTTTTTTAATATAGTAAAAATAAATTAAGTTTAAACTTGAGACTTTTTTTTAAACTATCCAAATCACCCTCATCCTTACGCTAATAGGTGCATCATAAATATTCTAAATTCATGTTATTTATAAAAATAAAAAAAGTTTTAAGTCGAAACCAAACCATAATTATATGTGTTCCAAACACATAGTTTAGTTGATTAGTACATAGAGACATGCGTGTATGAGTACCTGGATTCAATCTCCGACTATTATACTTTCCTACGAAAAAACCCTAGGTATATGTGTAATAAAAAAAACCTAACTATAAGATATCAACAAATGAAAAAAAAAAAAGCTTAAAAATACTTGAATTCTTTTTATAAAAAACAAATCTTAAAAAATGGCTTCTTTATAGAATTCTGACTAGGCAAATTTCCTTTCGAGTATTTTTTTTTATAAAAACACATCTATTAAGTTTTAAATATATTTTTTGAAAATTATAAAGCAAATTTTAATGAAAATAAAGTGTTACCATGTAGCAACACCATTTTTTTTTTACACATGGTGACTTTAGCGCTAGTCACCAGGTGTTCCACGTGGTGGCAACACTAAATTTTTTTTAAAAAAATGTAACTTTAAAAAAAAAAAATTGTATTAGTAATTAGTTTTCTTTTTAATTTTAGTAATTAGTTTTAAAACTATTTTATTTTGACAAATAGTTTTAAAAATATATTATTTTGGTTGATTGGATAAGTATACATTTAAACTTTCAATTCATCATTAATTTTTCTATTATTTATCGGAGGAAATTAACCAATTTCGATTATAGTTTGACTTATTACATTCAAATATGATTTGTTTATAAAATTACATTAATCTCTCATGAGAGAAGAGATTTGTGTTACATATCAAGTCAAAAAATCATATTTTTTAGTTTCATAGAAAAATAGTATAACTGTTTATTGAACTCGTACCTATACATATATTTTCATACACTTATCTACTGAACTACATGATTAAGACAATCAACAAACTATATAAGTGATAGATATAATTTCACAAATAAATTAAATTAAATTAAAATAGACACAAATTTTAGAAAAATTGTTGTTATTTTTCTTTATTTATTTGTTGATCACTTGATTGGATAAGCATGAGTATTAAGTAAGGTGAGAGCATTATTAGACTGATTTGACCAACAAAAACCTTTGTAACAAAAAAACAAAAAAAGAGCAAAAGAACCTTTTGAGTTTTGATTTCTGAAAAAAAGGGAAGGATAAAGCTTGGTGGGTGCCCATCAAAATCAAGTACTACACTCCAAAATCTCATTCTGATCATCAGTTATGTCTTAGGATGTATTTGGTTTAGGTGTGTCAGAATTGATTTTAGATCAACGTAATTTTAAAGAATTGATTTTGTGTAAAATTAATTTTGAAGTAACGTAATTTATGTTTTAAAATTTTTTACTTAAAAACAAGTTTAAAGTAAAAATACAATATAAAATTTTCAAACCAACGTGAAAGCAAGACTCATCTTGCTTTTACCAAAATCAATCTTGACAACTCAAAATCAATTTTGAATTTCTCCTAACTTAGAACCAAACAACTAGTTAACTAATCAAAATGAATTTCGATGCTTCAAAATCAATTTTCCACACTACCAACATTTTACCAAATATGCACTTAGCCATTGATTTCATTCTCATCCAGCTCCCATTTACATGCACAAGAATGATTATGTTCTAAAGTGTGTTCTTCTAAATTGCTTCATTGTGTAGAAACTGCTTAATGATTGATTATCATTCCTCCATAACTAGGTATGTGATTGTAAACATATGTTATTGCTTATGTTATCTAATCTTTGTTACTCCTCTCTACATGGACCAATGTCTCTTCTGCTCTGCATGTTGTGATTTTCATCCCACAATTTGTCTCATTAAATTTGATTTAATTTACTAAAAATTGCTAATAATTATGTTATCTCAGTGTGGGTTCTGCTTTATATGGTTGATACAAGTTTCAATTTTGATCGATTGTTCGTGTTCAATTTTAGTTCTTCATTATATCTCTGCATTCTTGTATTTGTGAAAGTTGAAGGAAAATCTCAATTTGATTTATGGTGTAGCAATTCCCTTCAACCCTAATGGTAGCTTTCTGTTGGTAATATGGTTTCGGTTTGAATTTGACATTATAATTCAACCATTTTTCAGAAAAAGAAAAAGCAAAAGAAGAATTGTGAAACTGGTGAATCCACACGCCTTTAAGGTGTTTGATAAATAGCACATCCTTCTTGTTCACATATTTGTGCAAATTTTTCACACTGAATTTTTAATGGCAGACATTTAGCTTAAAAGTGTCCTTTGATGAATAACTAGTACCGTTTTTTTCCTTCTCTTTTTGCCTTTGTTCAGTTTCTTTCTAGAGATATTCAGTGGGGGATCTTTGAATTTTTTTTATTTGGCTATTCTTTTGCAAACAGAGATTATATGAATGCTAAAGTGATGGAACCCCAGGATGGAGAAGAGGTCCATAATTGTTTGATCAAGCTGGTGAGCTTATTATTCTTTCATCCTTATACCTTTTGGTTATTGTTCTAGTTGTTGTCTTTGATAGTTTGATTCAGTATCAAAGGCTGTGAGAAATTAACCATGTTGATGTTACATTACAGAGAAGTAATCCTGAAAGGCGAAGGGATAAGGTTTACATTGGCTGTGGAGCAGGGTTTGGTGGAGACAGGCCTTTGGCTGCTCTTAAGTTGCTTCAAAGGGTAAAAGAACTAAATTATCTGGTCCTCGAATGCCTTGCAGAGCGTACTCTAGCTGACCGCTATCAGACCATGGTGTCCGGTGGTGATGGTTATGATTCTCACAGTAAGTCTTTACTTTTCAAATCAATTATGAAGTTGCATTGTGTTCTTTTTTTAATTGAATATGTTCTTCATTCATCAGTGCAATATTCGGTCCTTCCGTATGTTCAACCTTAATGAAAATTCTCAATGAAATTTATTTTCTCGCTAAGATTTTCTTGGTGTCTGCTTCTCATGAATAGTTTCCCTTCATTGGTTTTTTTTTATTATTATTATTATTTTGATAATCCAAGACTTATATTAGCTAAGTCTCATCTGCACCCTCTGGGTGTTAAAATTGAATTCCGAAGTTGTTTTGAAGATGAGTAATTCACATACAAGTATATTTTATATGGTTCTTTTTTAATAACAATTTATCATACTGTTATACGACTGGCTATAATTTATGGTGGTGAGTGTTGGGCTTTAAAGGGGTAACATGAGAAAACATTGGGAGTAGCTGAGATGAGAATATTGAGGTGGATGTGTAGTCACACAACACAGAAGGATAAGATGCAAAATGATTGTATACACAGCCATATTGGTGTAGCAACTATCGAGGTAAAGACGGAGTACAGACGGAGTACTGGATAAGGTGGTTTGAACATATGCAAAGAAAGCCATTGGAGGCACCAGTGAGCAGGGCCGGTTTTGGGCCCGTGCAAGGTGCCCAACCGCACAAGGCCCTCAAAAATATGGGACCCCAAATATTAAATGACGTACTTTATAGGCCTCAAATATTAAATAATGCAATTTATAATCACTATTATAAAGTAGAGTGAATGGTAAGGGATTTTGATTTTTAACCTCATCTCTTGGGTTCGAGTCCTAGAATTAGCATTTTCAAGTTTTATTTTTCTCTTTTTTATCTGACTTTCCGGTAAAATTCGCACTCTCACGTGTGCACATTGGTGATTGGCGATTTTTCTGACGAATTGTAAGTGATTTGTTAGAATACTTTTTAATGTTTTAATTGATTTTAGGATGTAATTAAACCAAAAGTTTGTAAATAGAGGGCCCCGTTTTTTAAAAAAAATTGAAATAATAAACCGGGTCCCCAAAATCTTTACTCCGTCCCTGCTAGTAAGAAGAGTGATGACATGGATTTTAGCCCTGATAAATGGGGTAGAGGAAGCTAGGCCAAAAAGGACCTTTGGAGAAATTATAATAAAGTGAACTGTGGATAAATAATATTTCATAGGATATAGTCTTTAACCGGGAACAATGACATTGTATGATCCGTGAAGCCAACCTTACCTAGCGCAATAAGGCTTTTGTTGTTGGTGTTGTTGTTGTTTAGAAAGAAAACTTAATTCTATATGTATATAGGAAAACAAATATGTTTTCTTTCCAAGATTTTAGGGCATTTGATTTGATATTGAAGCCATTAGTATTTAGTAGTGGATGGTGATTTGATTTCTCCTACTGCTATGTTTTTCTAATCTTTAGTTGCTGTGCTGATTAGTAAAGTTTTATTTGCAGTTTCTAATTGGATGCGCATGCTGCTGCCTCTAGCACTGGAAAGAGGAACTTGCATAATTACCAATATGGGTGCTAGTAAGAACTTTTCATACTGCATTTAATGATCACATAATAATGGTTGATTATCAAAATATAATATATGTACAACAATTTTTTGTGTAATGCATTTGGTTTGAGTTGGTAAAGCCTATGTTTTCTTGCTTTTGTTTTTCTAACTCCATTAATTCTTTGTTTCTAAAAGTGGATCCTCCGGGTGCTCAACAGAAGGTTTTGGAAATAGCTAGCACACTGGGGCTTAATGTGTCTGTCGCTATTGCTCATGAGGTCTCTAATAAAAATATAGGTATTTAGTTAGATTACCCTGTAAAATTTCTGTTGATCTTTGTTATTGACAAATTTTAAATGATATTTGAATTGAGGGGGAAGGCCCGAAAGGGGGGGGGGGTGTTAAATACCAACAAATTTGCAACTCCATTTTAGTTTTCTCTCAAATTTGGTTTTACACACTGTTGCAACTTCTAGTTTTGATTGTGTTTTGATGTATGTTGGGTGATCCTGCCTTTTTCTAAAGGTCCTTGATGGAGTAGAAAGTTGAATTTGCAGGGATTGTATGGTATGAAGACTGTTGCTTCTCTCTTATATAGAAACAAACTATAGGAGTCTCACAATACGGATGTTTTTCCGGTCAAACGAATGATACTTATTATGAGCTCTATAGAAATATTATATATACTGTTTATTTATGCTCAAAAAAGGCATATGTTTACATGGTTTTTAATTTTTCCCCCGTCTTTAGATCTTTGCAAGTTGCCTCTCTGAAATTGTTTTTGTGTGCTATCCTGCCATCTTCATAATATATTTACATTTCAAGGAAAGAAAACAAATTGGTAGCTTTTCTTATAAAAAATTCTCTCTACTAAGCCCTAGAACTTACACATACACACAACATTTTGCAGATTCAGGATATTCAACGGAAAAATCATATATGATGGAGGGTGTAAGAGTCTGTTCTCTGTTTGTTCTCATATATATGGACATTCTGTTTTTTAAAAAAAAAAAGTTGAATTTCATGATTAGGTAGAGTAAGCTGGTAAATTTTCCACACTTTAATCCCAAATAACTCTTGCATAGGGGGGGTATGTTAGATAAAAAAAAATCATGTTCGTTCACCAAACAACTTAAAGATTTTAGCAGGTTAGTTGTTGATATTAATAATTGCTCCTGTAAGTTTTTTTAATTTACTTTTTTCTGAGGTTGCATTCTGATTATTGAACTAAGTGAAGGGATCAATCTATTCCCTTAGTTATTCATGCATGCTTTCTCCACTTTACTTTTATTAAACCAGATGTAAAATTTGGCTTTCATATGCAAAGGGTATCAGCACCTACTTGGGAGCCGCTCCTATTGTTCGCTGTCTTGAAAAGTACCAACCAAATGTAATAATTACTTCGAGAATTGCAGATGCTGCTTTATTCCTAGCACCTATGGTAAGAAATCTGATCTGTTCTTTCCTTCATATTCGCCACCTTCGCCTGATCTGTTAGACAAAGTTTTGAATGATCAAGCTGGTACATCGGTAGGTTTATGAACTTGGCTGGAACTGGGATGAGTTAGAGCATTTAGCTCAAGGATCTCTCGCCGGTCATCTTCTAGAGTGTGGTTGTCAACTCACAGGGGGATATTTCATGCATCCAGGTCTGTAAATATAGCTTAACTCTACCCTTGCATTTGGTTTTGACTTATAATATAAGCGCACTGGTTTTTTTGAATGAGATAGTCGTCTTGAAGCTCTACCTGGTCTGTTTTAGGAGACAAGTACCGAGATATGTCCTTCGCGCAACTACTGGATTTATCACTTCCTTATGCTGAAATCTGTTTTGATGGACTAGTGTGCGTATTAAAGGCTGAAGGGAGTGGGGGAGTTTTAAATATCAATTCGTGTGCCGAGCAATTACTTTATGAGGTTGGAGACCCCAGTGCTTATGTGACCCCTGATGTAGTAAGTTTGATTTCTGTTATGAATCACTTTACACCAATAGTTTATGACTAGCGAGTAAAATATACATAGGAGCTCATATCTTGTACTTTTTTCTTATAATAATTAAAATTTAGGATGAGGTTATGGCGCCTTTGTAACAGATATTGTGTTCTTTAACAGGTCATTGATTTTCAAGATGTTTCGTTTGTTCCACTATCAAGTTGTAGAGTTCTCTGTCTTGGGGCAAAACCATCTGCTATATCAGTTCCTGAAAAACTTCTGCAATTGATTCCGAAGGTTTATTTCTGACTCTTTTTAGCAACAAATGTACCTATTTATATCAATCTCTTTTATATGGTCTCCTTGTAACCTTTTGTATCCATTCCTACATTGTATTTTTTTTATTTTTCAATTGTTCTTCTTGGTAAATCCTTTTCTCAGTGTTCTGAATACTTCTAACAGGATTGTGGATGGAAAGGATGGGGAGAGATATCTTATGGAGGTCATGAATGTGTTAAACGTGCTAAAGCAGCTGAATACCTGGTAAACTTTTCCAGCCTTATAATCCCTTTATATAAGAACCCTTATACTTATAGAAAGTCATTTGGTCCTTTTTATGGGAAGGGCTATTGCCACTCCTATGTGTCTATTGTCACTCCTTTTAGTTATTTTTTAAATTATTTGTATCGTTAATTTTGATTACAAAGATATAAAAACCTATTTTTCATTAAAATGTATTTCAAAAGGAGTGGTAGTAGACCCACCCCTTTTCATAATACCCTCTCCAAAATTTAATTACTTGTTTAACCAAAATACTGTTAATACTCAACAACTTTTCTGTAGTGAGTAAGATGAATAATTAAATGAAAAAACATTAATTAGATAAAGAGAGAGCAAGATGGTGAGTGCCTAAGTGGGTAATTTAGGAAAACTAAGTTAAATTGTTGATAAATTTAAGGACTCAAACTAAATTAACAGAGTTTCTTAATTCTTGTGATTTGTGAATTAGTTAAGTGGGTCCTATATAAAGGGACGGAGGGAGTATTAGTTTTGTTGATGTTGATTCTACCACTTGATAAGACTACTAGATACATTCAGTTTGTTGTCAATTAATATGTTAATCATATGCTTCATTAGGTTAGATCATGGATGGAAGAAACATTTCCTGGTCTTAATGACCATATACTTTCTTGTATCATTGGGTTTGATAGTCTCAAAGCGTCCTGCAGCAATGGAAATAAGTCACCACAGAGAAATATCGAAGATATTAGGTTACGCATGGATGGACTTTTTGAGCAGAAGGAACATGCTGTCCAATTCGCTAGAGAATTCACAGCATTATATACAAATGGACCAGCTGGTGGTGGTGGAATCAGGTGAATGCTCCTTCAAATTTGGGACTGCATGCATTTGATTAAAATTCTGAATAACCAATTTTATTAGTGGAGCTTTCTCTGAACTTGCTGCTATCTCTCTACTTTGCTTTGGATTATCAGATTATGGACAGAGTATTTGAATTGCACTGTTCTTTAAGTGTTCATTTTGATTATTATAAATAAAAAAGGGTAATAGTTATTTGGGAAACTCCAATCTTAAATGAAGTTGGCCCAAAATTTGAAAAAACAGGGATGTTAAACTTTGAAGAGCAAGCTGTGATATTCATAATCTACATATTAGTTCTTCATTGCTGCTGTGATATTTGAGGCCTAATATTCTTCTTGCAGACTGTTAATGATATATATCTCTCTCTCTGTTTAATTGCAGTACTGGATATAAGAAAGAGATTCTTCTAGAGAAACAATTGGTACTCTCTTCATCCCCTTCCTCTTTTCTGGCATTTCTCACACTTGTGTATTTATTTTCATGCATTAGGAAAATCCAAAATTTTGGGTAAAACAACATAGAGAAAAATCTTTTTCAATGGGACAAGGCTTGGTCATCGTTAAATCAACATTATGCCTCAGAGAATGAGAAGTGCCCATTTGTTTAAGATTCTTATCACCTCTGACGAACTTTGAATGGAAGCCAAAAAACCCTGCTTCCAATAAACGCGTTTGACATGTGTAAAAAAATCACAATCTTTGGTTTCGCTTGGTAACATGTGTCATGTTGAATGGAAGCTTAAACAAATGGGTTTGGCAAAATGATCCCTCAATCTGACTTGATTGTGTAATGTAATGATCCTTAATTGTTGAAATCAGATAATGAATTTGAACACTCAATAAAACTTGTATGATTTCCTGACAAAGTAGGTTTTGGTTGCAGTGCTAGTCATCTTACTGCAAGTTTCATTGCTATGCTTCTAGAATTATTTATTCATCCTAGCAAGACTTATCTTCAGGTTAGGCGCGAAGCTGTTTTCTGGCGAATCGGGATGAAGAAGAACACAAGTAGCAAGTCAAATAAAGTAGTTGATCTTGAATTCAACCCAAGACAAATATCAACATTGCCATCAAAATTTCAATCTGAAACTGACAAATCCTCCTCAGATTTTGTTTTGTCCGGTAAGAGTTCCTCACCGGCACCGTCCAGTCAGAAGATTCCACTTTACAATGTAGCACACAGCAGAGCTGGAGACAAAGGAAATGACATAAATTTTTCCCTCATTCCACATTTTCCTCCTGATATTGAGAGGTTGAAAATGATAGTAACATCTGAATGGGTGAAATCAGTGGTTTCCCCTCTTTTGGATTTGTCTTCTTTTCCTGATTTAGATGCTAGGAATCAAAGAGATAATTGGATCAATGAGAATGTTAAAGTGGAGATATATGAAGTGAAGCGAATACAGTCACTGAATGTTGTTGTCAGGAATATCCTCGATGGCGGCGTCAACTGTTCGCGAAGAGTTGATCGGCACGGAAAGACCATTTCGGATCTCATACTGTGCCAACAAGTTGTGTTGCCTCCATGATTTAAAGTAATTTTCAAGTAGCTGTTATTAATGTAATATAGCAATATAGCATTGTTCTATTGAGCTCCACTTTGTGCCCTGGCGAAAAACTTGGAATGAAAAAATATTTTGAAGCTCTGAACTGATTAATTTGAAGTAGGAATTCGTGAGTTCTCATATTGTAAAGGGTTATAATAATAACTAGATATAAACCCATAATATCACAAAATAATGTCTGATAAATATATGGTCTGATAAATATCACAAAATACCTATATGTTCTGACACCTTGTTAGGTTGTTGTATAAGGCCATCTAAATTCATAATGAGAATGTAAATGAACACAATTAAGAAACATGTGTGAAAAATGTTATACAAAATTTGGGTTTTATTAACAGTCGATGAAAAGTAGGCATAAAAAGATCATTAAAGGGATAATTTCACTAATTTTTTCTAAGTTTTGTGCTTATTACATTTACTCTTTATAATTTTTGAAATTATACTTAGTGTAGTGAAATTTTAAATCTCAGCGGCTAAGTATAATGTTTCAAGAGATTAACTGCAATGGAGTTTTTAACCTTACACGGGTTTGTGTATTTTTAAAATAATTAGGGTTAAGTGTAATAAACATAAACTTCAAGAAAGATTGACATAATTATCTTTTTAAAAAATTTATACTATTGTTTTACCATGAACACACTTGTAGTGTTATATCAAGCTTAGGGTCATACCACGCTGGTGTCACTTAAAACTATTCTCAAGTTTTTAATATGGTATCAAAGCTCTTTCACCGTTAATTTATGATCACCAAATTTTATACATGGTTCCATCATTTTACTGTGACCGAAATATTATTTTTTTTTGTTTTTACTGTGTTAAATTTCTTCTTTCTATTCAGTAAACAAACATAAAATTCAAAAATTTGCTCCATTTTGTTTTAATTTATCTATCAATGACAACCTAATTTGTTTATTCTTTTACAGACATTAAAATAATTTCTTTTTTTTTTCATTAAAAAAGCACCCCGCTAAAATGAGGGGATGATACAAAACTAAGAAGAAAGAACTATTTTCTTGTTAATTTCAAGATTAGAGGCTAATCAGGAACTTAACCCTCTTTGCACGAGAAAACTATTAACACCACTTGCTAAGCGGAATTCATCACACAAAAATGTTCGCTCTGTAACTAATTCCTATTTGAAAACGGCAAATAATTACCATTAGAAATTTGAACTGCTAAAAATTAGTTACCGCCAAAATTTAAACTCTTCGAAATTAGTTACTGTTTGTGAACTGTAACGGGCATGTGGTGCCAAAAGTGACACCTCTCTTTATAGGCTGTTATTATTCTCACCTCTTGCACTTCTCACTGCGCCACACACCATTTTTTTTTCTAAATTTAACCTTTTGTCCGGTAATACTATCGAATTTTAAAAGTTAATAAATCGAGGTTTAGGAATTGTTTTCGCTCGATTTATATATACTGTGCAACAACAGAAACTAGAAACTAATAGTTTAAGAGCTACAAATCTAAACTTTTCTTAAAAAAATTATACTACCATAATTTAAAATCCATTCTTAAATAGGTTCTAAATACCAAGCGACCACAGAAATTAATAATTTAAAATTTAGTATATTTGCGCTCAATTTTTAAATACCGAATGCACTCGGTATTTAATTACCAGATAGATGATAATCGTTTTTAAAAAAAAATAATAAAAGTGTGTAAGGCAACAAGAAGTACATGAGGAGGTGAGAATAGTAACAACCCTCTTTATAATATTACCCAAACTAAAACATGTTAAAAATACAGTCTTTTAATTTATTAAATTCTTAAAATGTGAATTCTTGTTTTTTTCATTAATTTTAAATAGGATTAATTTTGAACTATACCTTGATAAAAATTCTAGAATGTATAAGCAGTTTGGATATAGCACTGCTGCTATGTCTCTATAAACATCTATTTCTTTCTTACCTGCTTTTTTTAACACCTTAATCATAAAATTCCAAAACTAAATATAATTTTAGAAATGCCATTTGGCACAAAAGATTTGTGTGCAAATTGTAACGAACGATAAAATGACTAATCATACATAAACGATGGTTAGTCATAAGAGATCCAAATAAAGTAAAGAAAAAATATTCTCCACTGATCAAATTGACCAGTGAAATTTCATCTCACACTATTCAACATTTTTTTAAAAAAAAAGGAAAAAAAAAAAAAGCTACAAGAATAGCAAATGAGAGAAAAGATTGGAATTAGTTATTTTTGATGCATCCCATAATGTCCACAAATTGAAGTAGTCAAAATCACCAACCTTTTTTCTCTCAAAACAAAAAGATCATATCCACAAATTAAATCAAAACACAAAATTTTCCATTTTTGCTTCAAAACATTATGTCTCTAATCACTTCTCAACCATTTAATTATAAGTAAGTTCTTTCTAATCCCTTAATTGCTAATCATATAAGTTACTCTCAACTTTCTTAATTATAATCCAAGACTTTGTTCAATCCCCATTTGTCTGAGGCTTGCACTCTCATTGAACAACTTCGTTTTGTTCCTCAGACATATTCTTCAGGATCAAACAATTTCTTTTTTTTATTAAAAAAAAAAGGAAATTTGAAAGATCTTGAGGAAGGGGATTAAAAAAAACAAAAATACAAAAAAAAATGTCATTCACTGGAACTCTTGATAAATGCAAGGCTTGTGATAAGACTGTTTATGTGGTTGATTTATTAACTCTTGAAGGTATTCCTTACCATAAAAATTGCTTCAAATGCAGTCACTGCAAGGGATACCTTACGGTATTGTTCTCTATTTATTACATTTTATTTTGATTTTTTTTCTTTCTTTTTCTTTAATTTTTCATGCTTTATTTGGTATTTGAGATTAGAGCACGTTTGATTTATGTTTTCATTTCATGTTTCCATTAATAGTTAATTAATGTCACCTTGTTTTTATATTGTTTCTTAGAAAATTTTTGATAAATAAGAAACAAAATGAATGTTGAGTGTCAATTTTGTAATTATTTTACGAAAACAAATGATGAAAATGCGGATGGATCTTTGTCGATTTTCTTTATTATTAGCATTTACGTTTTAAATTTATGTTTAACTTATCACGAAACAGAAAGATGGTAAATTCATCACTTTCACGAATAGTTTTGAAGATGCTTTCTCCTTTTTTTTCACTTAATCTTGAATTTAGCATATTTTTTTTTCTCAAAATTCTGAAAATAGGGTCACAATCTTGTAGCTATTGATGAAAACATATCAACTGAAAAAAGAAATGAGAAATTAAATAATAAAAACCCTACACACCCTCTAGGAAAAAAGAAAGGTGGTTTAAACTTTAAATTTGTTCCCAAATGGGGTGTTAATTAATAATTCTATTTAATGTTTTTTCAGATGTGCACATACTCCTCAATGGATGGAGTTCTCTATTGCAAACCACATTTTGAACAGCTTTTCAAGGAATCTGGCAATTTCAGCAAGAACTTCCAAACAGGTAAGATCTTTAATTTTGGCCAAACTTTTTTTTTTATTATTATTATTACCAATTCAACCACAAAAAGTACAAATATGTATCAAATTCTTGGGCTAATGAACTATGTTTTATAATTTGATTTTAAATGTTACAGCAAAGTCTTCAGACAAACAAAACGAACTGGTATGTTCACTCTCCTAACTTGAATTCTTTAACAGAACAGAATAATATTTATATATTTATTATTATTGTTTAAATTTTCTAATGTGAAAATTATTATGATAATTAACAGAACAAAACTCCGAATAGAGTCTCTTCCATGTTCAGTGGAACTCTTGACAAATGCTCAGTTTGCATAAAAACAGTCTATCCATTAGAAAAGGTTTGTAATCAATCTCAGATCTTTATCACAATCAAAGAAATTTTAAAGAGAAAATAATGAAGCTCTATTAGCTTCATAAAAGTACACAAATTTAAAAATTATATAAGAATATTACAAGATTTCATTTATATTGACTATCTTGACATCGGGTGCATCTACTCTCTTGAGACCCCACCGGGTAGGAGCCTCCTGCACAAGGCCGTCAATACCATCTTAAATACTTTTTGCAATTTGATTGTGAATTGATTTCATACATATTAAATCAATTAGAATTTTTCAAAATTCTAAATTGTGGTTTACTATGTGAAATCTCGTCACAATATCACGCTTTCCGTAACTATAGAAATAGCATTAAACAATGATCAATGATTACATTTATCTATATCTCTTAGATAACTCGTTTCTCTTAACTAAAATCTTAAACTTGTAAGATTCTATGAGTTTGTTAAAGAGTTTGTTAACATTGCTCATCGTAATTTTATGGTTTCAACAATCACTAAACAGCATCATACCATGATTGCAATTTTTAATGATAGCACCTGATCACATTTGACCAATTCTAACAAAAATGCATCCCTAATTTTGAAACATGGAGATTTTGATATTGTGAAAAAGAAAATCACCACAATATCATGATTCCAAATCTTAGTAACCATCAAAGCAGCATTAGATTGTGATTGCTCTTCACAATAGTCTTATCTGAACATATTTAATTAACTCCAATTAACACACAACTATAACAGAATTATAACTGTAATTTAAAACCTAGGGATTTGGATTTTGGGTTTGATGAATTGTGTATATAGGTGACATTGGAAGGGGAATGCTACCACAAGACATGCTTTAGGTGTGCACATGCAGGGTGTCCTTTGACACATTCAAACTATGCTGCCCTAGATGGTGTCCTCTATTGTAGGGTCCACTTTGCACAACTCTTCATGGAGAAAGGTAACTACAACCATGTTCTCCAAGCTGCTGCTCACAAGAGAACCGGTTCTTCCACACCTCCTGAACCGCTTGAAGAACCTAAATCTGATGACGACCAATCACAAGACACCTCCTCTTGAATTAATCAAACTTAATTCATTAATTAATTATTCATCAATTCAATTCATTGCTTAATTCCTTCCTAGGTCTTAATTAATTAATTGGCTTCTATTATTGCTGGTTGGTTCATGTTCATGACTGTATTCTCTCAAAAACACAAAGTTGTTTTTCAGTTCGTTTGTAATCTAATAAACTTGAGTTGAGACCTAATTCTGTGTTCAAAGTAATTCATCTCAAACAAAAGGTTGTGCAATGCTATATAATTATATTTTTGTTTGAATTTCCTTTTGTCTTATATATTTGTAAGTTTAAGGCCTTAATTTTTTTTAAATCAATACGTGAGTATAGAGAATTTGATATGAAATACGGGAAATTATTGAAAAATTACGTGACTATAAATATTACTAGGGACACAAATTAAAACATCACGTTCAAACCATGTAATTAGTTCAGTTCACTAGGTAAATACCGAAGAAAAAGAAAAGAATATATGCCAGTATATTATAAATTTTCTTAAGTAAAGACAAAATTTGGGTTCGAATTTTTTTCTTTTTTTTTTGGTGAATGAATGGGTTCGGAATTCGGATATTTTGTCAGCAATCATTGGCCAAAAAAATTTCATTTTATTCAACTTGTAAAATGTCAAAAATCATTTCAAAACCAAAAAAATAAAAATAAAATAAAAATCTTGAAACATGGCTTCACGCGCTGAAATGGCCAATCAAGAAAGACGTTTCATGAACCCCCAGCTCTCTCATTTTATTTTATTTTTGTTATCAGCCCCAACTCTTTTATGTAATTAAATATTTTTTCGACTGCAAGTTTTTTTTTTTTTTAAGATAAGCTTTTTTGAGTAAAAGAAGGTTGACGTTAAGTTGTTAGGGATTAGGGACCATACACACAATGCATAGACAGTGAAATATTATGACAAGAATCAAACATTTTCTAGAAATTTATACATTATAATTAAGTTTAGGTTTAATTATATTTTTAGTTTCTAATCTTTAAAAACATGTTTTTTAGTCCGTAAACTTTGATGAGAGTATGGTTTTAGTCCTTAAACTTTAATTGAAGAGAAGAACTAAAAATGAACTATCGCTAAAGTTCAAGAACTAAAAATATGCTTTCAAAGTTTAGTCCATAATTTTTTAATAAAGAAGACTAAATTCGCTAATTGCAATGGAATGAATCTTTCCATGTTAAACAACGTTTTTCTTTCAAAGGATTTGGGATGTAAAGCTAATGAAAAATTGAAGAGGGGAGAACAAGAGTTTTTTTTTTCTTTTCTAATCTCTTTTTTTCCTTTTCCAACATCGGTTAGGACGAAAATGACTATGAAGATTGAGAACTAATGGGCCAATTTTTTTCTTTAGAGAACATATGAAAATGAAAATTATGGATAGAGATCTCTCTCTTATTTTTAAAATATTGTTCTTGTGATTCTCACTCTCGGCTTTCTAATTAACAAGGTAGTAAAGAATTATACCTACAGCAATGCATCCTTCCCGAGAGGCTCTCGTCCTCTTCCATCTAGAGGTTTTGTTGTCCTCTTTGTCACAATAGCGAATCGTCCACATTCCCTTGGCGGCTCGTTATATGTTCTTCTTCTTCCTCTAGAGGAAACTTCAGTGCCGGTGGTAAGGGCCTTTTTCCCCCATTTCGTTTTCCTTTTACTCTTCCTCACCTCTTCTCTTTCCTTCACTATCAGTTGAGGACTTGATCTTCTTATCGATTTGGTTCTACTCTCAAGGGGAGAGGGTTCCCTCTCCTCCATGTGAATATGTAAATATGTTGTTTTAGCCCATTTTCATTGTGATTTTGGGCGGTTGTTGACGCAGGTATTCAAGAAGGCATAGACGGTAGTGACTCTGGTTCCATCCCTCCCTCACTGGTGGAATAGTAACCGGCAAAGTTATTTGATGGCTACCAGCGACAAATTTGAAAGCTAGAGGTAGAAGGTGACTTCCATGGGCTCAAAACTTACAATCAAAACTCTCACAGAGCAGATCTGCTGTAGAGGGCTCTTCTAGTTGAATATGCTCCTTTGATATGCCATTAATGAGCCAAAAGATGGTAATTCCTGCAATTTTGTGGTTAATGGCGACAATAGAGAAAAGTAAGAGTATATGTGGTTAGGCCCGTTCGAGTTTTTTTTTGTTCTCTAATTTTCATTTGATATAGGGAGAGAGTATTTTCTTTTAGATGGATTGTAGTTGATGCTAGTGTGTTCTTGTTATATCAATGAGCAAATATGTAATTTTATGTTGTTTATCTTTGATCTTGTGGTATCACAAATATTATTTCTAGTGTCATGTGTTGTTGATGACTTGATGTATGTCTAGGAGTACTTCTCCTTTTGTAATGAATCTAAATATCGTTTGCTTGACCAAAAAATAATTATAGCTAAGAGAAATCCTCTTATAATTTGTTGGTTATAATTGGATTTAGATGTTCTAATATTCTTTTTTGGTCATGTTCCTCATGTTATAAGAGAAATAGACACAACAAAATAATTATAGGACCCATCATTATTCATTAGAAATTTTTGTTATGCATATTTTTCTCATAATATGGGAAACATGACAAAAAGAAACATGAGAGGAGGATCCAAATTCGTTATAATCCCTTATCCTATTGTTAGAATTTGGCTCCTCTAAAGTGAGTAAATGTGTAAAATGAGAAAGTAAATGTATATACACTATTCATTCCAAGTGAGTTAAAGTTAGAAGATATTGTAATTCAAATCAAGGGTGAATGCACCCTTACTTTCTCATTTTACACACATATTCATTTTTGCGGAGCTAAATCCCTATTTTTTTTTTGTAATAGGATTGAGGGTGAGATATGCATACTTAAGCTAGGGAATAACACATTCACTTTCTCTTTTTGATAATTTCTTTGTCTAAAAGAAATTAATTTCTTTGCCTATTCCTTGTACCATGAAAAAAATGATCATTTTAGGGTGATCCTCTTAAGCTAGGGACCACCCGTGGTCCCTTTTTTTTTTTTTTACCAATAATAGCATGTCACCAATTTTTTTTTAGCTACTATTCATCACTTTAAAAAACATTGTTCATCACTTCTTTTTCCTCTCTATAACTACTATGGCCATGGATCTATTGCCTTCGTCCTTCACTCCGACCAAAAATCATCGGATCTGACTTGCCTTTACAACTAAAAAGTGTTCTTGCACAACATCTTCTGCATCAGGATCTACGTTGGTGACCACATTCGGCTCCATCTAGAATCGGTAAATCGTCACGACAAACGATAACGCATGAGAGAATTGTGGTCTCCAATCGAAGGGATGGAGAAGTGGTCATTTGAAACCGTAGATGAGTCTGGTGATGAATCATGTAGAGGTTTTAGCGGCGACAGAGGATAAGAGTGGCGATTTGAAATGGGAGTTCAAAGAGAGAGTGAAGAGAAGGAGAGGGGGATTTGCGGGAAAGGAGGGAAGGAAAGTAGAGAGAGATGCATAGTGACGGTTCCAAAATGGAATCCTTGTTCTTTTGCTCTATTGTTGTGCTGAGTGTTCTTCTTTATTTTTTTTGTGCTTGGTAGCCTTTATTGTTCTTTCTGGTTCGGTTCATTTCCATTTGAATTCCTCCACTTTCTACTTCATGTTTCAATTGACTAAGCTTTTCGACCTCATTCGTTGGAGGACTCTATGGTTGCAAAATGGAAGAATGTTTTTTGTGACTCCATAGTTGCAAAGGTTGAGGGAGAAACCGAGTTGACTTTGTTTTGCTCGCCGAAGAGGGAGGAAACAAAGCATGGGTGGGAAAGAGAAAGCTTGGATGGTGGAGTGGGAGAGAAAAGGAGAATAACATTACCGGTTCAGCCATTAACAATACTTATACAAACTGTTGAATTACTTTTAATTTGATAAAACAATTATTCTCTATGTTCTATAATATAAGTCTTAACTACTAAAAAGTCGTGTCCCATAATAGGATTCAAATCATGTGTTCCTAAATTATGTACCCAATCATGTCTTACCAATATAATATTGCCACGTCATTAAAAAAGTTTATTAGGAAATTAAAAATTAAAATTAAAGGAAATATTTTCAATAACGTGTCGATATTCTATTGGTGAGACATGATATGATTTGGGGACACGTGGTTTGAATCCCCCATAATATAAGTTCCTAGACACAAAATTAAAAGCATTTATTATGATTTTTTAACTTTCAAAGTCATCCAACCAATAGAAAATAATTGAATTAAAATTTTTTTTGGATACAATTGATTTCAAATTTAATTGGTGTAACATCTCAATAGTCTAATTAATACTTCTAATTTTAATAATTTAATTATTTTTTTTAAACTGTGTAAAATATTAGTTGAAATTTAATGAAGGGAGTAATATTTAAGAGAGCACCGGTGGTCATTAGGATTCGAAAACACTCCGTTGACAGAATTGAAAAAAATTCTCTTGGTAATTAGTGTAATGGAAATTCCAATTTTCACTTTTCACACGTGCACAATCCTAATTCCTAGTTTCCTACACAAAGTTGAAAGTAGTTTCCACGCGCTGAAACCGCGAGTGAACACAGAACTTTCGAAGAATATCCACTCGTTTCTCTCTTAGATATCTTCACTCCAGTGACCGTTTTAGAGAACACGCAACTGCTTCGTTTTCTTACCCGAGAAACTCTCATTTTCCCTCTCTCCAAACGCATAAATTGAAATTTTCACTTCTCATTCTCCGTTCGAAGCTGCATGTTCAGTTTTCGTCGTTTCGGTAACTTCGTTCATCATTCCAATTCAACTTTGCCGAAAACGACTCTTTGATTTTTTATTTTTTTTATTTTTGTTGAATATGAAAAATGAACTTGCTTCTATGTTGCTTTGAGCTTTTCTGATTCTCTGTTGGACTTTTTTTTTTTTTCCGATTTTTTCAGGTTTTTCGATGAACTGCTTGTAAAATGTGTTGAGTAGTATTGTAGTTCTGTAAGACTGTGTTTGGTTTTTGAAGTTAACATGGACATGGCTTTTAGCTTACCACGGTCGAAATTGGGGTTGGATGGTTTTGATTCTTGCAATGTGTTTGGAGGGAGAGGTTTTGGTTATGATTTTCTATGCAACTCAAGGACTGTTTTGAAAACTCGTTTAAGTGGGATGAACAAGATAGGTAGTAGGATTAACTCAAGAATGGTATGCCTAGGAGAGTTCAGAGTTTCAATTGGGAAGAGGAGTTTGTCTTGTAAAAACGATAACCATTTTAGGAGAAATAGAGCTATTTGGTCAAAGTGTCAGGGTAATGATTCATTGTCGTATGTCAATGGCCGCCGAAATGTTGATAATGTAGATGGTACTGATGAGGATTCAGATTTGAAGTCCGTTTCTAGAGCTGAATTGGGTGAACCTTTGGGAGAAGAAGAAGATGACGACGAAGGGAAAGGATGGAAGAAAGAAGTTGTAGGTGAATTAGAAGCAGAGGTACAAAGTGTGGATGAATTGAAAGAACTGTTGCAAAAGGCCTTGAAAGAACTAGAAGCTGCTCGAGTGAATAGTGCTGTGTTTGAGGAAAAGGTTAAAAAGATATCAGAGACTGCAATTTTTTTGCAGGACGAAGCAGCAAGTGCTTGGAACAATGTTAATTCTACCCTTGATGTCATCCAAAACATTGTGAGCGAAGAATCCGTTGCCAAAGAAGCTGTTCAAAAGGCAACAATGGCTCTCTCTTTAGCTGAGGCAAGGCTTCAAGTAGCCATGGAATCTCTAGAGGTTTCCAAAGAAGTTAACAATTCCACACAAAGTTCTAACAAGAGTAATGGTGATAAAGATATATTGCAAGAAGAGAATGAAGTTTTGGTTGCTCAGGAAGATATGAAGGAATGTCAGACAAATTTGGCAAATTGTGAGGCTGAGCTGAGGGTCCTTCAACATAGAAAGGAGGAGTTGCAGAATGAAGTGAACAAGTTGCATGAAATTGCTGAAAAAACACAGTTTAATGCAGTAAAAGCTGAAGAGGATGTCACCGACATAATGCTTTTAGCAGAGCAAGCTGTTGCTGTTGAACTTGAGGTTGCACAACGTGTGAATGATGCAGAGATCACATTACAGAGGGCAGACAAATCTGCCTCAAGTATTAATACTGACACCATAGACAGTTTACAAGTACAAGATGCCATGACAGTTCCTGAGGAGGAGAAAGCAGTTCAAAGTATTTCTGGTGATGAAGCTATTAAAAAAGAGCTTGATTTCTCAGTTAATGACGAGTCTTTGCTTTCCATGCCATTGCCAGAGACACCATCTCATAAAACCAGCCAAATTTTGGAAGACACGCAGTCTGATTATCTGAGTGATCATGAGAATGGACAGCTAAGCTTAGACTCTTCTAAAGAAGCTGAAATTGAAGTAGATAAGTTAAAGAATGTAGTTCAGCCAAAAAAGCAGGAAACACAAAAAGATTTGACTAGAGATAATTCTCCATTTGCTCCCAAGACATCATTGAAGAAATCTTCCCGTTTTTTTCCTGCATCTTTCTTCTCTTATACTGAAGATGAGACGGATTACACACCAGCATCAGTTTTTCAGGGTCTTGTGGAGTCTGCACAGAAGCAGTTACCAAAGCTGGTTGTTGGGTTATTATTAATTGTAGCAGGGTGTGTATGATCTTTCTTTATCTTCCTCCTTTTCTTACTGTTGTTTTTATTTCAACCTTGTAGAAACAATCTAACTGGAAGTATGTATAAATCATACAGGAATAACATATTTGCAATATTAGGATGACAACTTTTTTGTGCAATTGATGGAAAGATATTGAGGTTATAATATTCACTGGTTTCGTTAAAAATTGATTTTAAACTCCTACCTTGAGAAAGGGATTTATACCTTTCTTTTTGTTACTTTCATTTGTTTTGTATTGCCCATTTTAAGGAAGACTCTGTTGTGCTCTGTAGTGTAGGTATGTTAATTAGATCCAAAGATCAATATTATGGTTTTACTCTGTTTATCAAGAGGTGGTAAAATTTTATTTCAGGCTTGCATTCTACGCCAATAGAGCAGAAAGGAGTGCTCAGATGATTCAGCAACCAGTAGTCATTACAACCACTGTTGAAGAAGTTCCCTCAAGTGCAGAGCCTCTGGTTAGACAACTTCAGAATCTCCCCAGGAGAATTCAGAATATTATGGCGTCACTCCCGGATCAAGAGGTTTGTTTCTATAATTTCCCTTGCTTTAAAGCTCAATTTACTAAGTTTTATCTGACTCTGCATGGCATTTATCCTAGGTGAATGAGGAGGAAGCTTCCCTTCTTGACATGCTCTGGTTATTACTTGCAAGTGTTATATTTGTGCCCATCTTTCAAAAAATTCCAGGAGGTAACTCAGTTGCCATGTTTTCTTAATGTTGTATTGAACACTCTCTGTCAAGGTACAACAAAGTTGTTTGTCTAGATGTTTCAATCTAGTTTGAATGTGATTAGGCACCAAAAGCTATTTATTTCTGATACAAAACATTCGTGTGTGGAATACCTATGCTTCTTGCTGCTCTTTTTTTTTTTATGTTAGCATTTGTTGGTTTGGTCTTTGGTCATCATAAATGAAGTTGTAATGCTTAAAGCGAATTTCGTTATTTGAACAGAAAAGTATCGCTCTTGTCATAAGCATCTGACCAATATCTGAACTATACCATATGATATGTGATTTCTTTTTGATAATAGCCATAACTTGATAAAATTGATTGTCTGGCATTCATATATTTTTTCACTGATGCAATCTCTCTGTCTGCAACAATGTTTAGGCAGTCCTGTTCTTGGCTACTTGGCTGCTGGTATCTTGATTGGGCCTTATGGTCTCTCCATCATTCGTCATGTTCATGGGACAAAAGCAATAGCAGAATTTGGAGTTGTTTTCCTGCTATTCAATATTGGCCTGGAGGTGTTGTATCCAATAAGATTTTGTTCTACCTTAACTTTGAATCATCCAAAATTCTACATAATGAAAAATAAACTGAAGCTCTGAACTGTTTTCTTCTAGCTCTCTGTTGAAAGGCTTAGTTCAATGAAGAAATATGTCTTCGGATTAGGCTCTGCACAGGTAATTGGGAAACTCCATCTTTCATCCATGCTATTTTTGTTCACCTCAGGTTATGTCTTTATGCTAGTAATGTTTGAGCCAAAAATTCTTAGTTTGAACGAAACAATGCAGGTTTTGATGACTGCTGTTGTTGTTGGCTTGGTGGCTCATTTTGCTTGTGGCCTAGCCGGCCCTGCGGCTATCGTCATTGGGAATGGCCTGGCATTATCATCGACTGCCGTTGTTCTGCAGGTAAATAACTCGAGCACTCTTTCCTCTTAAAATTTTACTATTTGGTATACCTTCTCAAATTCTAGCCAGTTTTACTATCCCAGCTTTATGCTTCTAATTGATGCTAATCCAGATACAGTGATTTCTACATTTTCTAAAAGTGTTAATTGAAAAAGGATTTTGTTATAGCCATCATCTGTTAATAAATGCTTTTGGGTTGTCATCACATAATAAAGCTTGATGTGATGCCTATAACTGATGTCTCATATTAAAAGATTATCATGAATTTAAATACTTACCATTGCTTTCAACACTGTTTTTTCTTTTTCCTATTTTATACTTCTGCAACTGTTTTCGTGTCTGTTGAGTCTGTAATGCTGCAATAATTGAAGAGAACTTGTTTTGCAGGTGTTACAGGAGAGAGGTGAGAGCACATCACGGCATGGAAGGGCTACATTTTCCGTTTTACTTTTTCAGGTTACTTAGTATTTACCCATTTATTTGGAAATCGAAAGTTTTTCTTGTGAAATGAAATATTAGATAATATAATACTTATATATAATTGGCTAAATTTGAGGCATTTTGCTTTAGTATTTCATACCATTGCATGTATCTTTTGGATAACCTGAATGAATGAATCCATTGTCCTATAGTAGCAAAAATATGTTGTTGTGTGAGCATATGAATATGTCTGACTCCCTGTACAATTAAATGTTGTACATAGATGTTATATTAAGTATAGAACACCGGAGTTTATTCACTTTTGTTTAAGCAACAGAGAGAAGAGAGAAAAGGGAGAAATTATTCAAAAATACCTCAACTCCTCAGATAAGCTAGGAAACACATTCTATCTTAATAAATTCATTGCTTATAAAACAAACACACAAAAATGATAACTGAACATATTTTGCAGATAAACAATCATTGTCCAAGTGAATTAGAAGGAAACTGAAAATAAAATCTATGGCTACGTGTTGGGAGCTTGGGATACTTGGCTGTGCACATCTATATATTGCCACTCAAAAACCTATTTAGTGTATTATTTTATATATATTTGTAATTATCAGTTATCACCCTCGTCTTTGTCTTTGCTCTATCTTGTTGATAGTCATTCTGACATTGATTGTTTATTATTAGCTGTAAACCATCTGTCGTGTTGCAATATTTCGATCTAAATTGACTATATCTTCTTTGTTTCTTTTCAGGATTTGGCTGTTGTTGTGTTGCTAATACTCATTCCTCTTATTTCACCCAATTCTTCCAAAGGAGGGGTAATATTTTCTATTATTACTTGTCTTAAAATAGGATACCAGAAAGATAGAAATACTGTGTTCATGAGTCATGAATGAGTTTCAGAACGTGGCTACTTAAAGTTGCATGAACTCCTATGTATAGCACAAGACAATTTATCAACTTCTTGTTTTGAGTGAGTCATTCCACCCTCCCAATGTGGGAGTTCTTTATTGCTAGAGAATATTCATTTAATTGGATTGTTTAGTTTTATTCTCTTTATGTTATGTGTTAAATGAGTTGAGATATGTTTTTCACTTTCTAGTTAAGGTTGGTTTCTGTTAAATGTTTCTATGGAAGCTATGGACTCACTTTTATCATTGTTATCGTCATAATATATCGCTGTTCTGCCTTTATGGTCTTCTGAAATTCCAATCTCTGCTTTCAGGTTGGTTTTCAAGCCATTGCTGAAGCTCTTGGTTTGGCTGCTGTTAAGGCAGCAGTTGCCATCACAGCCATAATTGCCGGTGGACGATTGGTAAGTGGTATTCAGAATCAGAACTGATGTGTGAAAGTGTGATTTTAATTAGTAAAATATATTCCAAATCTTGATAGCTGGTGTTTAATATTTTCCTCCTGAAGGAAATATTTACATTTTCTTATCAGTATATCTATTTTTTTAATAATGTTACTAAGAGTTTTTCTTTTTTTTTTTCTTTCTTGTGGATCTTATTAAGAGTATTTAAATTTACTTTATCATACAGATTTACGTGGAAAATAACAATATGGCATCAACTCTACTGTTTACCAGGATATAATATATACACAATCCTTTGAAGTAGTCAATCTGTTGATATCGAAAGGTTGATAGTGTAGGGTTTTGGTACAATTTACTGACAGTGCGCCACAGATTGCTTTCTATACTTCACAATGGTCTTTGATACATAATGTGGCATTGTCCATATTCAGATATTGTACTTATCTTGGTGGATGGAAGTTACTGGCTACATTTATAGGATGCACAAACTTAGATGCTTACTTTTGTTGGGATGAGTTTTGTACTGTACTGGTTAAGCATATGAGGTTCTGGTAGCAGTTTCTAGGCCTAGGCTTAGTGGGATTAATGGAACAGGCATTTTGCATAGTTAATGTGATTAATTAATGTGAAGTGTATTGAGATTTTGATTCTAAAATACAAACATAAAAAGCTATGTTTTTAAGGATAAACCCTATACTTCCTGGTTTGTTAGTATGGCATCTTATAATGTTACCTGGATTCCATATAGCTTTTCCTGTGTAACTTTCCCACTCTTCCTGTACAGCTCCTTCGACCCATATATAAGCAGATTGCCGAAAATCGAAATACAGAAATATTTTCTGCCAATACTCTCTTTGTTATTCTTGGGACTAGCCTTCTCACAGCCAGGGTAGGTGTTTGTACTGCTTCTTTTCCTTTTTATCCTTTGATTATTTTTTTTTCTCTTGTTGTATTAACCTTACTTTTTTCAAATATTAATTTACTTAAAACAGGCAGGACTTTCCATGGCGTTGGGAGCATTTTTGGCTGGTTTACTACTTGCAGAAACTGAATTTTCCTTACAGGTTGAATCAGATATTGCTCCATATCGTGGCCTTCTGTTGGGTCTCTTCTTTATGACGGTGGGTTCTTATTGCATAATATTCAAATTCCAGAGTTATTTGATTTTATATCTCTATATTTTTATTTATCCATAAAACTAGTATTTTATAGTTTGCTAATCTGCTGGTCAATTACTTGTATTTGAATAATTGTTAATATGAAGACGGCAAGGAATAGGTTGCTTTGACATTTGTTATTTTTTGAGCAAGCCGGCTTCAATCTGTGGAATTAATGGAAATTAATCTGTGTGATTTTCAGGTTGGAATGTCAATTGATCCAAAACTTCTAATTTCAAACTTTCCAGTAGTTGCAGGGACACTGGGACTCTTGATATGTGGAAAGACTATGTTGATTTCTTTAATGGGCAGAATTTTTGGTATTTCTCTCATATCAGCCATTAGAGTTGGTCTTCTTCTTGCGCCTGGGGGAGAATTTGCATTTGTAGCTTTTGGTGAAGCTGTTAATCAGGTTTTTATTGTTCAAAACTATTTTGCTTACCAGTGATTCTCTGGTTTATAAATAATTATTTGTTATTAACACTACACCTTTATATTCATTTAGAATACGTCATTCTTCTTGTGTTAGTTTATAAAAATATGCTTCTTGATGTTGGAAACTTAAATGTTTTTGGAAGTTCATGATCTCGTCATCTTTCTCCCTGAATAAACTAATAAGTGTATGGATGACATCGTTTTCTCCAGACAAGTGTTGATAAAATAAGGTTGTCATGGTGTATTATTCTGAGGTTTTATGAGTTAATAAGTGCTTTGAGATGCAATGTCATCTATTTCGCATTGCTCAGTAATTTGGAATTTTTTAATTAGGCTTTTTACCAGCATTTCTCTTTGCTATTATTGCATGGTAGTGTTTTTTGAAGATCTATTCGATTTTATGAAGGTTTGCCATATTTCAATTACATGCTTACCTTAGGTACTTGAATGGAGTGGAAGTGGAACTCAAGGATTTTCTGAAATCCGAGTTCCATTATATCTTTTATTGGGCAGAGGCATAAATCTCGATTTTCTTTGCAGATGAATGGGATATTTATGTGAATTCTTCTTAAGTATATTCAGAGAAATTGCGAGGCTTTGATTGCATGGTTCTCATTTCCATGAAACTCTCTTGTATAATTTTATTTTCTTAGAATTGTGTTTTTGTTACCTGATAGTTTGTGGTGATTCCTTAACCTCATATTATGTATCCTCTCTTTTCTCCTGGTAACTTTTTTTTTTTTTTGTCTTGAATAAAGGAAGTTGCAAAAGACCAAAACATAGATCAGTTTACGGATAATTACTAAAAATATTTCCTCTTCGAACTTAATATATTTGCTAATCAACACTACTTCAGGGCATAATGTCTTCCCAGTTGTCTTCTTTGCTGTTTCTTGTTGTGGGAATTTCAATGGCCCTCACGCCATGGCTAGCTGCAGGAGGCCAGCTGATTGCTTCCCGTTTTGAGCTGCAAGATGTTCGAAGTTTATTACCTGTAGAAAGTGAGGTAAGATCACTACATGAGCAGCTGACAGGGACTTCCATATTTTGCAAATGACATGGAAAGTTCATTGCTTTAGGCATTACCATTGCTCAGATTGCATCATAGCTAGTCTTCCCAGGAAGGTTACCATTGCTTACACCCAAGATTTTTTTTCTTTCGTCCTATTTAAAAAATGCCATAATTATGGGGGTCTCATTGACTGTGAGTCCCATTGAGATTCAAATAGTAACATCAAGAAAAAACACTAAATGTTTGAAATTCATTAAGGTGGAGGTAATAGTGAATAACTATAAAGCTAAGGCAGTCAACTTTGGCTCAGAGTCGGTTAACCAAAGTCATACATGCACTCCTTTTTTTATCATTGTATTGACAATCATGGTATTTAGCACATAATATCTTAGTCAGAGATACAATAGATGTGTCTATTATGTAGGACAGCTTGACAATATATAGTCTTACAAAATCAACAACAACAATCCTTATCGCACACAATATATACTCTTCATGCCCTTTATTTTTTCTGTCAGGAGCATCTATTTCTTACATTCAAAACCTTCAGTTTTTTCCCTCTGTGCTCTTTAATCTCATGTTTAACTTTTTCCAATTACTTAATGTGTTTAGTGTCTCATACTTGGTCTAGTTTAGCATAGGAGATTCCATGATTATACCTCCTACGCTTGTGGTTGTAGTCTTGTAGACAATGGATGCAGTTAGACCATTTCGATTTTGCATTTCTTTTATTATTTAATTTCCTTTTTGGGGACAACCTTTACAGACAGATGATCTGCAAGATCATATCATTATTTGTGGATTTGGGCGAGTTGGGCAGGTGAGTTCTTTCGTTTTTGGTTTAATTAACTAGCTTAATATTTGTTTTAATTGATTTTAGCATAACAGAGAAGCTTACTGTTTGGTCATTTCCAGATTATTGCACAACTTCTTTCTGAGCAACTTATTCCTTTTGTTGCACTTGACGTTAGAAGGTAACATAATGCTAAATGAAACTATTTGCTTTTCATGTAATTGTTTCTTTTGGATAAAATATTTTGTAAAATTAATGGATCATATTTGTGTTGATAAAGAAATAAATATTCCTGCATAGAAGCATTAAATTTTATTCTAAACTCCCACTTCCAGGGGCCAAAACAAATGACAACGATTATGATACTCTATCTCATTGGAGCCATTAGAGGTTTAAGTTCAATTTTATTTTTTCCTTTCGTTTTCAAACAGTTGGAGTCGCCATGTTTTTCTCATCACATAAAATGGAAATATATCCCCACATTGATTGTTTTCTTAAATAATGCTGGTATTTAATGACCAGGATGGGACAATCTTTGGATGTTTATCATGATTCTTTACCATAGTTTTCTTTGAAGATATCTGAATTATCATATAGTGTGACCTAACCTGTCTTCATAATTGCTGATGTCTTCAGTGAAAGAGTGGCAATTGGGCGATCCTTGGATCTGCCTGTGTATTTTGGAGATGCTGGTAGTCAAGAGGTAGCGCATAGCCCCATATGATTTCATTACTTGGTATATACAATACAAGTTCATTACCTGATATGCTTTGTGATGCCGTTATAAGGTCCTACGAAAGGTCGGGGCCGAAAGGGCGAGTGCCGCAGCAGTAACTCTAGATGCGCCTGGTGCAAATTATAGAACAGTGTGGGCTTTGAGCAAGCACTTCCCAAAAGTGAAGACTTTTGTTCGCGCTCATGATGTTGATCATGGATTGAATTTAGAAAAGGCTGGAGCTACTGCTGTAATAATCTGATGCCTATTCTGTTATTAATGTTATGTTTTCTTGCTTTATTGTCTAATTTCTAAACGGCCAGACAAATAGTATTTTCTGAATTTTTGCTTATTTTTAGCGAAATTGGCTGTTATTGGAAAACTTACTGTAGATGTTGTCTTTCTTGCATTTGCAGGTTGTCCCAGAGACCTTGGAACCAAGTCTTCAACTAGCAGCTGCAGTGCTTTCTCAGGTAACTATCATATTGTTATTGGAGCGGATATATTGAGTTATTGACCTTATGAATGAACTTAATATGTCCTTCTATTTTGCTAATGCTCTTATCTGATGACAAAAAACTACGTTAATCGAGGTAAATGATTATGGTCGCTTCTTGTCGTGGTTGAATCTCTGTATCACGCTAGCTGAACCGCTGTTTATTTTGTCTACTCAGAAGAAATGATTTACTTTTCTGGTCGAATTCTCTTGGAAATTGTATGAGCATATTTTTGCTCTTTATTGCATGGTAAATTTGGTTGCACATGGTTCTGCAATCTTGGTTATCTTAACATTTCTTTTCTCTTCAGGCTAAACTTCCAACCTCAGAGATTGCAGCAACTATAAACGAATTCAGATCCCGCCATTTGGCTGAGCTCACAGAAGTACGTGTTCCTTTAAAACATGCACAAACACAAGGATTTTGTTCCTCTAAAGTGATTGAGTTTACAAAGTGACTAAAACTTACAAAACATTTTCATTCAAATCAAGGGTAAATTTACATTTACTTTTCTCACTTTACACACTCACTCGCTTTAGAAGAGTATGATTCCACACAGACATGCATGGCGTGTCATCATCAACTCGGTTGTGACTTTCTTGGAAATCATATGATCTCGTACTGCTTGTTCACTGTTATATATATTGTTTTTTGGTTGATTCTTTCAGCTGTCTGAAACAAGTGGAAGTGCTCTTGTATATGGTTATAATAAAAACACAAGCAAACCCAAATCTCAATCCCCGGATTCATTAGATGAGACACAAGCCTCTGAAGGGACATTGGCGACATGAAAATTACCTAATACATACAAAGCGGAAGGCAAAAGAAAACAGAAAAGTTGGGAAAATTAATAATTATGAAAAATTGTATAGCAGATAATAGTGTGTTTCATAACTGTACAGAATGCAAAATCTGTATTATTTTTCTTTTTTTTGCAAGAAATTTTGATTCATCATCCTTTCTCAAATTTCTATCAAGGATGATATCTCTGTTGTATGTAGCATATCTATTGTTTCATATTTTTTATGCTTTCGAAAAGCATGTATAAGATGGCCTCGTATCTGCATTGTTCATATATGAAGGGTTTGGCAACTCCTGATGATGGATTAGTGGATATGGGTTAGGATCCCTTAAGGTCACTTTATATCAAGCATGAGAGAAATAAATACAATACTTTTATGAGTTTAATTTAACAAGTGTGATTCACAAAAGTGTTGTGTCTATCTTTCTCGTACTTAATATCAATATCAAGTGGATTTGAGAGAAACTCAACTCTTATATTATATTGTCAATTAGATTAATTAAGAAATATGTTACACTTAAAAATCTGTCTCAATGACATTTTAACGGTCAATTTTACTTTCTGAATTACATTGATGAATTTTATGCCTGCTTTGCAGAAAATATTTCAAGCGTGGCAAATGTAATTTGGTAATAAAATGAGAAATTTTTCAAAATGAATCTACTCTTATACAATAACTTGAGTTTTAATTTCAAAGAATAAAATAACATAAAACACTTATTTTCACATAAATAAAATTAAGGAAAATGTTAAGTGTTCTTAAAGAAGTTGTTAAAAATACTAAAATAAAAACTTTATATTATAAATGGAATTATTTATTATTTTAAAAATTTAAATACCAACTAATATTTTTTTAGTATGTCAAAACATTAAATGAAATTATAACACCTTAACAAATGTGTTCAAGGGACGCACGTTAGCAAAATTTTAAATTTGATTATCAAAATTAAAATAATATATAATAGTACTCTTTATTTTTCGTATTTATTTGAAGTGAATTAAATATAAGTTATTTATAGATTTATAAATGTCTGAGTTTAAAAGTTTTTTTTAGCTTGAATCAAGCATCAATATAATTTTCTTTTTTTTTTAAAAAAAAAGATCATTTCCTCGTTATAAAATTTCAATGTCCAAAAGTGTTTTTAAGTGTATCATAATAAAAATAGTAAATTAATACACTCTAATTTTGTGTAAAAAAAAAAAAAAAACTCTTAACTATCTAAAATATGAAACCCAACTCAAGCTTACAGGGAAGGAAACTTTGAGAGAGACAGAGACGGAGCTCCAAACCCTAACTTTTGGGTCGTGCAATCGAAGCCGACGACCACCGTAACACAGGTCGAACTCCCTCAGGTAATTGCCATTGAACTCTTCGTCCTCTTTGCCATCATCATTAACATCACATTTCTCTTCTGATATGCCGTCAACCTTTGTTCACATACTCAGCACTGAATAGTTTGCATACTAGTTAGTTACATGAAGAAAACAAAATTGCATTCCGTTTACGCCTGATCAAAATCCATTTTGTGCAGTAATTTACCTCATGTTTTGTTCGATTTTCCGAAGTTTATTGTTATTGATTGCTAATTTGATTGGATTTTCTATTTGAGTAGGAAAAATGAGGTCCACTACGATGCTTAGGGTTCTGAACAACCAGTTTATCGGAATTTTTGGCGATGCAGCTAAAGGCGTTGCTAAGAAGCTGCCACCACCACCTCCGGTGACGCGCAAGCCAGCTTTCGTGGATGCTTTCATGTACAAGATGAAGAAGAACAAGGATCTTCTGATGAATAAAACCATTTGGTCACGGAGATCCACCATTCTGCCGGAATTTGTGAATACCAGTGTCAAGATTTACAACGGGAAAACCACTGTTCGTTGTAAGATCACTGAGGGTAAAGTTGGTCATAAGTTTGGAGAGTTTGCTCTCACCAGGAAACGCAAAATCAAAGAACAATCCAGTGGCAAAAATATTAAACTACTCAAGAAAAAGAAGTGATTTATTTTTTCGTTGGAAATAAATAATTTTTTTAATGTGGTTGTTTCTTAGACTATAGCTTGCTGTTGAAGACCTAACAGTTTTTCTGGATAGAGATTATGGCTTCTATTCTAATCTTAAGTACGTATTGGCAACAAGGATTTTCGTGAAATTCAACAATGGTTGCTGTTGAATCAAATGGGTTCTTTGACTATTTGAACTCATTATTTCCTGCTATAATTTAACTCATGGATGATGGATCATTGATTCTGATTGATCTAGTTATTATGCTTATGAGGTCTGAGACCTGAATTTTATGGTTGTCTCTTGTCTGGTTATGCTAAATGTAATTCCACAGCGTGCGGATGACATCATGATTGTGCAGTCTGCCTATGTGCCTAATTTTTTTATTGCCAGTGTCTTTTAGAATGTTTCTTTTATGTGTATATATTGCACAGTATTCCTCTGTAATCTGCATACATGATTTAAGCAGAGATAGTGAAAATTGAGAAGTTTCAATAGTTGATCTTATCAATCATCCTTGCATTTGTTTATTTAATTGATTTTCTGTCATTGTTGTTAAGTGTACACCAATGGCATAAAATTAGTAGATCCTTGCTGTAGGTGGAGGAACTAGTTGTTTTTACTTTTTATTGCTGATCTGCTGGGTGAAAATTCTTGTTAGAGATAGTCAATAGTTGATACAACTAACAGTGTGAATGATGTCAATGAAGTTAAGTAGTTGCATGTAATAGGATAATGTGTTTTTTCCCTTTCTTGAGTATGCTTCTTGAATATATTTGTCACAAGTTTACTCGAGAGAAAAATTCATAACTGTGATGTGTTAATATCTTATTGGCACTAGTTCTTACTTTAGAATTCATTTAATTTTTCAGATTTTTTTTTTTTTAAAAAAAAAAACCATGTATTCAGATATTTGACCTTGTCACGTGCCATACAATACCATTTTAATTTACTTTGAGTGTGTACTGCTTGATGTTTTAGTTATTAGGTCTGTGTCTTTGTGACCTTATATTTTTGTCACTGCTACGCACAAAAGTATATAGGATGTGATATACTATTTGAAGTAATGATGATGTTCTGCAACTCTTTAAACTGCTACTGATTTTAGTTTATAAATCCTTATTATGCATATCCTGAATTTGATCATTGTCATTTCTCAGTGATTCTGAAGCATATACTTCATAAGTGACTTAGGACTCAGATTTCTTGTAACCTATTGATTGTTTGATTATATTCGGTAGCACACATGTAAATTTTTTTGGATATGTTTGCTGATATGGTTTATTTTAGTTAATTTTATATTATCCGTGGCTAGAAACATGTACTGTTTAATTTATATAGTATTTTTTTTGGGTTAAACCAAGAGTATTCCTTATATAGTATTGTGTGTTAGTTTATAGATCATTATTGATTATTGATATCAGATTTTTCAAATTAGCCTTTTTGGAAGGCGTCCTATATATAGCAGCATAGTGATCGCATACCCAAAAGCTTATAATGAATTCCCATATTTTTCATATCTGCATCATAACTAGATAAATGTAGTGGTTGGAAGGTGTTACCAATTAGGCTTGTAGCTTGTAGCTTGTAGCTTGTAGCTTGTAGCTTGTAGCTTGTAGCTTGTAGCTTGTAGCTTGTAGCTTGTAGCTTGTAGCTTGTAGCTTGTAGCTTGTAGCTTGTAGCTTGTAGCTTGTAGCTTGTAGCTTGTAGCTTGTAGCTTGTAGCTTGTAGCTTGTAGCTTGTAGCTTGTAGCTTGTAGCTTGTAGCTTGTAGCTTGTAGCTTGTAGCTTGTAGCTTGTAGCTTGTAGCTTGTAGCTTGTAGCTTGTAGCTTGTAGCTTGTAGCTTGTAGCTTGTAGCTTGTAGCTTGTAGCTTGTAGCTTGTAGCTTGTAGCTTGTAGCTTGTAGCTTGTAGCTTGTAGCTTGTAGCTTGTAGCTTGTAGCTTGTAGCTGAGTAGAGGTGTTTGGTAAAATTAGCTTATTAAGTAGTTTATATTTTTTAAATAACTTAAAAAGACATGTAATTAATTATTTGATGGGGTAAACATATAATAAATGACTAGAGGGTAAAATAGGAAAGAATTATTGAAAGTTATTTTTTATAAGCTATAAGCTACTTGAAGTAGCTTTTCATAAACTAGCTTATGAAAGCTAGCTTATAGCTTATAAAAGCTATAAGCTTGTTGTCACCAAACACCTTCCCTTGACAATAAGCTACATGTTATAAGCTATAAGCTCCTAAATAAACTATAAGATAGTGTTACCAAACACACTCTTAGACTTGGGTACAAGAATTTGAAGAGATATTCATAATTGGGTTTTTTTTTTTTAAGGATACAAGTTAACAATGATTTGATTAAATTTTTTAATAGTTGGATTTGATTATTTAATAAGAGAAATCATTGTTAACTTGTGCTAGCCAAAAAACCCTTCATATTATTTTGTACTTGTTGGACAATGGTCAAAGCTACCAACATATTTCCTCGAGTATAGTAATACTTTTAATCAATGCTGATGTACATTTTTGTACCTTTAAATGATTTTGAGTTCGTTTGGTTTAAATTTTAGTAGAATGAAAAGTGGCAAACACACGAATCAAAACAAAAAATTAATGGTTGACTTTATTAATGCACAAAAAATTGAGGCAATCCAATAGAAGGGTCTGTTTGTTCTAATTTTGGATTTGATCAAAATTATTTTTGACCAAAATTAAAAATATTTATTTTCATTAGATTGTCTCGGTTTTTATATATTAATAATCTTAACTATTGATTTTTGTCTTGGTTTATGTGTTTTTTTATTTTTTATTTTACTAAAATTTAAACCAAATTAGACCTTAATTTTGGTTAAAAGTAATTTTTACCAATTTCAAAACCTAAACAAACATGGCTTCATAAATCTAACTAATTCAGACTAATATATAGTGGTATACTATTTGCACTAACTTTCATAAGCTGAATGACCTTACGGATATTAAGGGCTTGGTTGATAATGCCTAGAGCCACACCTAATCTCAAACCAAGTATACCATGGGATAGACAAATGGTCCATCTATGATCCATAATGAATACTATAGTGTGTGTGGTTTATAAGGTGGGAGGAATTGAGACCGCCTAGCTTTTGAAATCTCACCGTCTCTTTATACATAAAAATCATAAATTTATATATTAAAAATGATGGTGTCACTTCCAATAGAGATGATGCTAATTGCATCCACCGGTTTACAATGGCGAAAAATAGTTCGATTCAATAGAAAACTATTTTTTTTTTTTAAGTTTTGCTATGACCATGGTTTGTGATATAAAATTATGCTAAAAAGTAACTTCATGTAATTTTTATTAAATGGTTTTTTATTCAAAATTTAATTTAAACCCTTCTAACCCTACTTTGGACTACCCTTATAAATCGAGCCTTAGTCAATCATGTGTAGGCACTTTTGTGTAGGGACTTTTAAGTTTTGATTAACTAGTATACCTACACTCTTTGAAAGAAACCTATCAAATAACCTATTACGCAATACTTTTTTTTTTTTTTTTGTAAAGTATAACTTTTACAATAATTATAATCTTATATACCTCTCTCTTTTTTTGGTTACAGTTATTAAATTTATTTTTATAAATTTTTTATACGATCCATTATGGAAAAGAAGGATAGAAAAGGATCTTCTATAAATAATATCTTGCACAATATAGAATTGAAATTAAGAAATTATGTAGGAAATTAATGCATAAATAGAGCTGTTTTGGAGACATATTTGGTTTGAGGTTTAAGAATGGAAACCTAGTGAAATGGAATGATGGTTGGTTAGTGCCGGTGGTGGATGATAGCACCACTTCTTGAAAAAGAAGATAAGCCATAAAGACGCCACAATGTTAATGGAAAAGCCCTTTATAAGTCTAAGCTTGGTATAACCAAAAACCTAGGAGAATCACTCTCTCAAGATAAGTATTTATCAAAATTCAAGTGTCTTCATTGAGAATAGTGTCCTTTTTATAGATGAGAAAGCAGTCACAAAAACTCTACAAAATACACTGGTGCTCACATTAAACATTTTCACTCATCAGTTCTCCACTAACACTAAATAGTGTTTCACTAACATTTTCACTATGTTGTGCTCCACTAATATTAACAATGATGAATTATCACCACTTTAGTGAAATGTGTAGAGAAATCTGATTTAGAGTTGACCCAAGTATACAAACTAAAAGGTCACACTTCTTATTAAATAAACAAAAACACAGCTCAAAAATCTCAAAAAATGTGTACACTTTTGATTGGGCTTGACAGCCTACAAAAAGGTTTAATACAAACATAAAAAAATTGCTAATTAAACTATCCCTAAGGCCCACAAATAATGGCGCCTAAGGCTCTACAATCTTCATGATACAAACATCATTTTTGGGCTTCAACTTCAAGTCATAGTTGTCAACAACTTCTCTGTAGCTTTCTTAGCCCTCGTTCTCATCTCAATTGTAGGTATATCATACCCTCCAAATGCCTCTATATCATTGCCATTAATTGTGGTCTCATCAATTTTATTATCTATCAACTCACTCCCAATAAATGTATCACATATCACAACAAAAATGTATCACTTCACTTATTATGTTTCACATTTTTTTCTCTTCTTTAATTTTCTTTTTATATCTGTTCCCTCACCTCTCTTAAAAATAAAGGCGAGATTTTTTTTTTATTATACACAGCTATTAAAAAATTTACTTTCAATAAAAATTAAAGACGCCTTTCAATAGTGCACAAGTACTATTATGCATAACGATTGAATCCCTCTAATATTTTTAGTATGCAAGTGAATCGGTTAATGATAACATGAAAAAAGTAGTAATCTGCATATCTACCTTAAAATCCATGAGAAGAAAATTAAAAATCATGTGAAGGAGACCATAATTTATTCTTACCTATAATACTAAAAGAAATTTAAAAAATTGGGGGTATAAGCCACCATCCTCCCTCCGGCTGTTAAATCTAATAGCAAACTGAAAGAAGCCATTAAAGAAAAACAGAGTTTGAGGGAGAATATAAGCATAAAAGAAGTTGTTGTTCTTCTTCTGGTTCGGTCAGAGAGTAAAGTGTAGACATTTAAAGCTTCAAAACACAAATTTTGAGAGAAAATTGTGTTAGGGACTCCTTTTGGGACAAACTTTTCATCTGACATGGTTCAAACCAGTATCCAATGGCTTACTTGCATTGGTTATAATTATTTTAGTTGTTGCAAAAGTCTTTTTTTCTGTATTGTTCATTGAACTTTGTTCTGTTGTAATGGTTGTACTCAACCTTTGATTTCTCCAATCAAAGTTCAAATCACTGGGAGAGACTTGCACAATATCACACAAACCAGCCTTATATCCATTGTGAACATACCTCTCAACTGTTTTTTTTTTTTTTTGTAAGTCAAAAAATATATTAATCTGAGTGCTAGATGTACTCTAAAAGATGTTACAAGGGCCAAATAAAACAAGGTACATAGACGTAACAGAACAGAACCCTGACAAAACAAAATATTAAACCTAAAGGACCTGTTTGATTTCTGATTTTAAAACCGTTTTTGTTTTTAAAAATAGAAAACTACAAAATTCGTTTCGCAGACGAGTTTTAAAAATAGTTTTTGAGAACGGTTTTTGTTCTTCAGTATTTAAAAACCAAAATTTGGAAACATCTAAAACTTATTTTAATTTTCAATTTTCTGAATTTACACACAAATTTGTACTGAAAACTAGTCTCACATTTTTTGAAAACTGCCTGAAAATTGTTTTATAATACAATTTTTAAAAACTAAAAAACAAAACTATTTCAAACATGTCCTAAATCTTTGTGCTTATCAATACTCTGTTTCTTAGGAAACAAGAAAATTCATTTTTCTCAATTATATTGCATCTTTTTTCTTCGGGACCAAGAAAAACTTATTTGATAAGTCCTTAAACTCGTGGAATATTACACAAGTCAAGAAATTAAAAATAATAAGAAAATATAATTTCATTAAATTTTATTTTTTTAATTAATAACTTTCTTTTTTTATATAATTCTAAATTCTAATAATAATTTTTTACTGTAAATTTCTTAACGTGTGCATAAATACTAATTTGTTTGAAATTTCGTACGATTTTATTAGTCAATTTATGTTTTACCAACTAGTAACAACCATGTGCGTTTGAATGGTATTTATTTAATCATAAATAAGAAACACAATTATGAGCATAAGTTGCAGTTAACAATTATGTAACTATTCTCTTCCACAATTATGTAACTATTTTCTTCCACGTTTTGCCAATATACTAAAGAATTATTTGTCAAGCAGCTGCATACTTATAAAAAAAAATGAATTTTTTAAAATTCCTAATTAATATCGAGGGAGATCAAATATTAAGGAAAATAAACATATGAAGAAATCATATCATCATAAAAATGATAATGACCATGCGAATGCATGGGTTTTGACCTAAAATTGCAATCGAATTGGTATTTTCAATCTCTAGTATCATTGAAAACAAAATTTGCTATTTGTTCAACTATATCTTTTGTTTAACATAAGGTTGGGGTTCATCTTTTGCAGAAAAATTAGAATTAATATAAATTTTAATATTGCATAACAATCATGAGTTATTACTTAAAATCAAAGTCGATTTGGTATTTAAGATTTTCAGGAATTTTGATAGAAAAAATGTATATTCTTTTTTATTAAGTAATTTATTCACACATCCCCTTAACTATGTTACATTTTCATATATGGTAAAAATATAGATTATATTTGGTCTAACAAGAAATAGAAAAAAAATATAGTTATTTTCTCTTGTATCCTAAAACTAATCATTAAGCAAAAAATTAGTTTTCTCTCATGTAAATATGATATAAATATAGAATAAATTTGGGCAGAGAAAATTTAGAAGAAAATATAGTTATTTTCTCCTTATCCTAAAACTAATCGTCTAGGGAAAAAATTAATTTTCTCTCAAGTATATATGTTAAAAATATAGAATATATTTACATGGAGAAAATTAGAACAAAATATAGTTATTTTTTCCTATTTCCTAAAACTAATTGTTCAGCAAAAAAATTAATTTTCTCCCAAGTATATATGGTAAAAATATAGAATATATTTGGCCAGAGATCAATTGAAAAAAATATAGTTTTTTCTGTATCCTAAAACTAAATGTTCAGCTAAAAAAATTAGTTTTGAAATGAACATGAAAATGAATCTTCTCAAGATAATTTGGCTAGAGGAAAATTAAAAGAAAATATAATTATTTTCTCTCGTATACTAAAACTAATCATTTTGCAAAAATGTTAGTATTCTCCCGAGTATATATGGTAAAAATATAAAATATGTTATGCTGGAGAAAAATTGAAAGAAAATATAGTTATTTTCTCCCGTATCCTAAAACTAATAGTTCAGCAAAAAAAAATTAGGTTTCTTCCAAGTATATATGGTAAAAATATAAAATATATTTGACTCGAGAAAAATTGAAAGAAAATATAGTTATTTTCCCCCTTATCTTAAAATTTAATCCTTTAGCAAAAAAATTAGCTTTAAATTATTGAACATGAAAAATAATCTTCTCAAGATAATTTGGCCAAAGAAAAATTGGAAGAAAATATAGTTATTTTCTTCTATATACTAAAGCTAATCGTTCACCAACAAAATTAATTTTCTCCCAAGTATATATGGTAAAAGTATAGAATATATTTAGTCGAAGATCAATTGAAACAAAGTATAGTTATTTCCTCCCGTATCCTAAAACTAATTGTTCAGGAAAAAATTTTCTCCCAAGTATATATGATAAAAATATAGAATATATTTTGCTAGAGAAAAATTGGAAGAAAATATAGTTATTTTCTCCCGTATCCAAAAACTAATCATTTTGCGAAAATATTAGTTTTCTCCTAAGTATATATGATAAAATTATAAAATTATAAAATTGACTATTCAGAAGAGCCTAAAATACCTATGTACATAGCCATGAACAAACATAAAAATTAATATTTAAATATTGATTAATATAACAAAGAAAAACAACAAAAATAATAGAAAAAAAAAAAAGACACAGAGAATTGCATGATACATTATCTGTGTTTCATTACTATTAGCATTAAAGATTAACTTCAATTCTAAGATTCAATCCTTAGACAACACAAATTTTTAGATCTGATCTTATTAATGTTTTACGAGGTTGAATGTATACAGATAAGATTTTAAGATAATTAATTATGTTGTGTTTAATGAATTGTGAATAGAAAATGTTTTTTATTAGGTCATAAAAAAATATATAATTTATATTTTATGTTATAAGTTAAAATCCGTACTTATATATTTTATGTTATAGAGCGTCTTATAAATAGAGATGAAATATATATATATATATAAAATAAAATAAAATATCAAAAGAATATAAAATAAAAACAAAAATATAAAAGTATAAAGTAACGTGCCCTTATTTCTCCAACGAATAAAAACACTGCGTGTTTTTTCTGATTCCACAGGCGCACAGAAAGAGTGTCTGAGGAAACCCCACAATGGCTTCTTCTATGCTCTTCATAGACTCTGCTTCTTCTTCCACCGCCGTTCGCCTCTTCCCTATGCGCCACCGATACAGCGTCGTTACCTCCCTCCGCCTCCGCCACTTCACCCTTCACTCCTCTCCATCTCCTTCCTCTTCCGCTGTTTTCCCCGTTGGTACTATTACTCTTCCCCTTCTGCCTTTTCTCTCTTCTCACCTTCTTCGCAATTTTCTCCATATGGGGTTATCTGGGTCCACGCCAAAATGTGATTTTTTTTGCCCCCTTTTTGTTGGATCATGTGAATAGCATGTTGTACTTTGTAAGTAGACTCTTCAAGATATTATTATTAGAATTAGGAGCGTCTGTAAGAGCTTACTTGGAATACAATTTATATCTCTGTTTTCAGCTTATTTTTTGAATGAGTTGATTTTAACTTATTGAATTAAGTTTAGCAAGTTTCATATTCCTGCCAAAAATTAGTCTCTCATTTGATAAAACCTTATTATCTAAGCGTTTAATTAAGTTATGTATCCAAACGTTTGATTCTTGAGTGGTTCATTTGTTCTTTTAATCTTTAACCTGGGAAAAAATGTGTTTTGCATTCCATTGTTGTCACTGCTTATGAGTGTGTATGTAACATTGTAACTTAGCTTGATGAATTTCCTTGTACACATTTCTATTGTGTGTACCTGAGAATGGTTTTGGAACTCTGTCCATTTTCTCCTCCTCATAATATGACTCTATGTGCAGCTGCATTGACTTCTGAGGCTTCTTCATCTGCTAAGGTGATTGATGGAAAATCAGTTGCAAAGCAAATCAGAGATGAGATAAGTTCTGAAATCTCCAGGATGAAAGAAGCCATTGGTGTCACTCCTGGTTTGGCTGTAATTCTTGTTGGAGACAGGAAGGACTCGGCAACTTATGTGCGAAACAAGAAGAAGGCTTGTGAATCTGTGGGAATCCTTTCTTTTGAAGCTCATTTGCCTGAGGATTCCTCAGAACAAGAAGTGTTGAACTATATTTCAGAATTCAATGATGACCCTTCAGTTCATGGCATTCTTGTTCAGCTACCTCTACCTTCTGTATGCTTCTAAACCTCTAACATAAGTTCCATTTTGTTGAACATTATTTTAATTAGATTAGATTTTATTTTTTCAATAGCTTTTTCTTTTGTTTTCTGAATGTTTTAGTATGAACTATTCTTAAGTGCTTGCTTGGGAAACCTTAATATCGTAGAGATTTTCTTATGGTTTATTCGAGAATGCTAAATACATTTCTAGATTGTATCATATCATAGAGCTCTATTTAAACACATAACACCTTCAGTTTAACTTCTACTACTAAACAATTGAGTGAAGCAGCAAGGTTTGTTGTTTATTTGTTAATGAGTCATCTTTTTCAAAATCTCGTGTGGAAGTTTAATTTATTTTCCTGGGTCATGCAACAGCACATGAATGAGCAGAACATCTTGAATGCTGTTAAAATTGAGAACGATGTAGATGGTTTTCACCCACTAAACATCGGTCGCCTTGCAATGCGCGAAAGAGAACCCCTGTTTGTTCCATGTACACCAAAGGGATGCATGGAACTACTGCACAGATATGGTGTTTCTGTCAAAGGAAAGAGAGCTGTTGTGATTGGCCGAAGCAATATCGTTGGAATGCCAGCTGCTCTCTTACTGCAAGTAATATACAATTTCACCAAATTCATTAACATCTCAAAACTAGTTCTAAAGCATTATTGTTTTCTCTTTTTTTCTGCTGCAAATACACATGTTTATGCTTTATGCGTCTCTTATGTTACTAGAGGGAAGATGCTACGGTCACTATTGTGCATTCTAGGACCAAAAACCCTGAGGAGATAACAAAACAAGCAGATATTATCATCTCTGCTGTTGGGAAACCAGACATGGTTAGGGGAAGCTGGATAAAACCCGGTGCAGTCATAATTGATGTTGGAATCAACCCAGTTGAGGTATTTTGACTTATTTTAAGGTCTTGCTAATAGTTTAAGGAATGAAATCAACATATTTAATGCTTTAATTTTAAATATTGCATTGTCCAACTACCCTAAATCCGTAAGCTATTGGTTAAGGCACATGATTATTTTCTTTCTTTCTTTGTTTTTAAATTCAACATGCCTCTTCATGTAAGAGCCGTTTAACCTTTTTTTAATTAGAAGAATAGTGACAACGAGGATTTTCCTCGAGAGCTTACTGTCGTATACGCTTTGATCAACTGTCACAAAGCTTGAAGTGTTGTGTAGAAGTGTATGAATGATTTGTGTTGTATATATCTATATATATAACAATCAAATTTATATAATCTGTGTTTTGTGTTTGTGACAGGATAGAAATAGCCCTAGAGGTTATAGATTGGTTGGAGATGTTTGTTATGAAGAAGCCAGCAAAGTTGCCTCAGCTATAACACCAGTTCCTGGAGGAGTTGGTCCAATGACTATAGCAATGCTTCTCCAAAATACTCTTATCTCTGCAAAGAGGATCCACAATTTTGAATAACATATTTGCAAATCGCAACCTTGTCGAAACATGCATATCATTGTATGCTGTCTGTTTTTGTTTTTTCGAGAAGAAAACGGGAGAAGTTCGTACCCCTCCTCCCTCCCCCGGGAAAATCCACCTCCCCGAAGTTGCATCGTCATGTGATGCACAAATTGTCTCCGAGTCGATATCCGAGACAGTCTCATAAAGAGAAACTCTGGGAGGTGATACAGTAATAAATTAGGAGACTACTGAAGTCAAAAATGGTTCTGATAAGAAGTAGCAAAACTATAATCAGAAGTGAGCAAATATTGTAGAAGTTAACTAAAAATTTTAATTTGATAAACAATGATTGTACCAACTGATCAACTGATCTAGAGTTGTTTGTTTTAGATTTTGTTTTACTTAAAAGTGATTTTGACCAATGTTAAAAAAATTTGCTTCTGTTGGATATACTCAGATTTTGTGCATTAATAATCTCAATTATTAATACTTATTTCGGTTTGTGTTTTATATTTCTCATTCTACTAAAATTTAAACTAAACTAAATGGACCCTAGTTTTTCCTTTAGTTAGGCTTGCTTGCTTGAGGTGATTCAAAATTTGTTAACTGAACAAAAAAAGATTTTATTATGAAATTTACAGATGATTATAACAGTGAGATTTACTTATTTTACTTCTTATTGTTCATTATTTATACTTATTGTTATCCATATTTTACGATAATTGACATAAATAATTAACATTGTATATTTTTTATTTGACAATTGGATTGATATAATTATGTAAATTTATAATCAGCGTGAACCGATCTCTCCTTGTAAATAGTTGTTGAATTAAAAACAACCATTGTAAAGATAGAAATTTTTTGAAGAAAAACATTTAAAAATCACCTAAGGGCAAAACTTTCAGAAAATTTTCTTTTATTAGTATACAGAAAGAATAAAATTAACTTTTGAAACATATTTACATATATTAGATAACTTACTATCAAGGATGCTGTGGTGTAGTGGTTATCATCCCTAGATCAATCCTGGGCAACAACATTGGCAGAGAATTTCCAAAAAAAAAAAAAAAAAAGATAACAACTTACCAAAAATAACTGATGGAGGAGTTAAATAACTTTCATTATTAATTTATTTTTAAGTCATCCACCACAATTAAATTAAAATTTATTCCATCATAAATCTTCCTTTTCACAGACACATGCTATATTTCTGGAGAACTTCAAACCCTGAAGATAACTAGATTAAAGGCCATTGACCGATAATCCTAACTGGACCTTATATCTACCAACCTAACCAAAATATGCAGACTTGCTCTGCACCACAGTAATTACATATTTTCAGTCCTTCACAAATGCACGGTGCAATGAGGAGGAATAAAAATTCAAGAGAAGATGAAGGAGTTTTAATCAAGCAATTCAGTTTCGGGTGTCACGAAATTCAACTCTTCAACTTCAGCGACGATGAAGCTTGGTCGGCGATCCACAAAAAATTATCCATTTGAAAGATCTACTCGTGCTCCAAATTGATCTATTGCAGTCCTGCTCTGTTGCTTTGTACTCCTAAGAATCGAAACCTGTGACATATCACAGCGGAAACACATTATTTTTTTAAATGTTAGTTGAGAATATCATCAGATTAGAGAGGGTAAAGGGTATAACAGACGCTGAAGGGTGCATATGCTAAACTAAAAACATCCCTAATGAATCTAGAATATTCTGTTGGTAAGTTTTTCTAAGCTATTTAGATCATCACATGATAATTACATAATTATTATCCTACCTTAATATCTAAGTATAAACTGAGAACATAATATTAGTATCGTATCTCCATACGTTGGAAAAAAATACGTGTGTGGGTACGGGGTTTAAATCCCGATTGTACTACTTTCCTATGAATCAAAAAAAATACGTTGGAAAATCACAGTCTGTTTTACCTTGGGCCGTTTCATAGAGCTTCCGAAATATCCAACGCCAAAAGACAAGGAAGTGTAAGCAGCTGCAATCTCTACAGCTTCCAACCTTGATGATTTTCCTTGATCCTAAAGAAAATGACAGATTAAACACTCTTCATAAAACTACTAACTTGGAAAGCTGAAGGAACTCACTGTTATAGATACATCCGACTGCACAACCAAGATCCCTGCACTATCATCAGTACCACATCGACTGCTCTCCTCAGAAACAGACCGTAAAATTTTTGTGCAAGCAGTGGCAGCGCCAGACTGTGAGCTGAAAACAAGGTATACATCAAGAAAATCCATAGCATGGAGTATTGCTAAAGTACACAAAGGACAGAGCCACCAATTAGGCAAAGAAAAAATTGAATAAATGCGACTATGCAACAATGCTAAAAAAAGCTTCTATTTTTGAAGCCAATGACAGAAGTCACAGAACATATGTAGGATACTCGAGAGTTCATATTTTCAATATTCACCTAAGAAAAAACTGCAGTTGCACCTTGCCAATTCCTAGCCTACCAAATTTCCAAAGCAAGTAAATTTAAATTTATGACAAAATAATGCCTTTTTCCTTTATTAAATTTCTTCAGTGAATAATTAAAAAACCAGTCACCAATACTGTGGCATAATACCAATACTGTGGCATCAAATGTGTCCAACATGTATATTTCATTTCAATGAAAAACATGTCCTCAACCTCAAACAGAGAATAAATCTGGAAAAGTTCAGACTTCAAAACATTCCCTAACTACTGTTCAATACACATTCTTCAAAAATATCAGCTCATTTGTATGACAAAAGATAAAAAAAGATATAGTCCATCATGTCAAGAATGATAACTTTATCCTTCAAATATCACCAAAAAGACAAAATGCAACTTAAGTGCACAGACAAACCCTGCAATAATTGACTATGTAAAAACTCTCGCATAAATTCTTATAGAAACATAAACAGATATCTGAGAGCCAATCATACAGTGACAACGAAACACAGCACTCCCTAGCTGCAAATCCTTTCATTAAGTGCTCTCCTGCTCCAGAGACACAACATCCAGCCATGAAAGGAGCCCCAAAGGGACCTTTTGATGATGCCCAACAACCTGAACCATACATTGCTGCTAACCCAACTCGTCCACTAACCTGTTTTATATTTTGTACGCATAATTATGAGTGCTTACCTACTACTATAAAAGGAAAGTGCAGAGCACTAGATGTGAAACTAAGAAACCATTCTTCACCTTCAGAGCAATACCACCACTGGAGGCCGCAGATGCTACATGCCCCTCATTGTCTACACAAATAACCCCAACTGTGTCCATTACACGGTCTTCCAAAGCACAATCTGCAAATGCAGGAACATAAGGGGGCATGACTATGCCATGGTAAAGTTCATAGGGAGTACACAAGCAATCATGGAAGGAATGTTAAAATTGTATGTTAACAAATATCATTTTGTTCATATAAGCCCAAGCACCCAAGCATGAATGGAACTACATTCTTTTTTATCAGCCAATTTTTCTTTCTCTTTTTTTTAGGAGTGGGGAAGGGATTGAACCTTGAACCCCAAAGCCAAATGTCCCTTCCAGCACCAGCATGAATGGAACAGTATAATGCAGTGCCAAGTGCATTTATAATGCTATAAGCGAAAGTTGACAATGGTCAACTTTACAATTTGAGGTAGTTAAGTGTGTAAATACTGTCTATTTTATTATTTTTCTACAAATTTATCATTATCATGGAGTTTTCATTTGTTTCAAAACCTTTACGATTGTTGACCTCAGATTTGCCTTTGTCACTTAGTTTCCTTTATTGTTATAGTTTGTTTGATATAAAAGTTTGGCCCATGGAGTCATCTACCTGCTATACTTCTCAATCTTTTCGGATACTTGATTTGGAAGCCCAACAGTCAAGTCACTTTTAAAATTGATTCATAATTGATGGCTTGATGCAAATGATTAATACCCTAATATAATGTTGTATCAAGAGTTTCAAGACTAGCAGTCATCCTCTATTGCAGTAAGATTGGTTTAAGGCTAGTAGGATTTTGCTAATTTCCATGACCAATGGGTTCTTTGGAGATCTTTTGTTTAGTGATTTTAATGGTCTGAAAGCAGAAAGATGGGTAAGGTCTTGTTGAAGTGACTATTAAATACCTGGGATTGTGATACTTTGACAAATAGAAGAATCATCTGCAGAAGTATTCTCCTTCTTGGATCTAGCAGCTTCAACCATAGATTTGTATTTGATCCATTGTGCTTTTGCCTTTTCTGTGACCAGCCACTGTTATGAAATACACTAAAAAGTTGTAATTTTAAAATGGTATGACTAATGAGTTCCAGTGCAGAATTTAAATCATGATTGAAAATATGACCTCATTGGCCTCTGCAATACTTGATGGCAACGCAATTTCCTTAGACTTAGCCCACTTGCGAGCTCCTTCACCCACCAAGAAGCTGCAGACATGAAATTTTTCTTAAGTATGGCAACAAGTAATATCTGGTGAATTTGTTCATGTGAAGTGAAAAGAGAAGGCTTTCTAAAACATTAACTATGGTGTTGAGCCTCATGAAATTATGGAAATGCTTGGTCATAGATGCAGAGATGTTGAGTAGGCATTACATTGGAGGAATTCGACCCAACAACGGAGAACCCATAATTTGCTCTTTGGCCAATAAAGCAGCAATTTGTATAGCATTTCGGACACCTGATCTATAGTTAAAAGGAATAAATACACAGAATCTTGATAAAAAATTTGACAAGCAATTAATAATGAAATATCAAAGTTGAACAAGCAAAAAGTAAATTTAAAATGACAGACCACCCACACCACATTAGACTCTCTACTAAGTAAAAACTTAGACTCTGCTAAATGTAGACAAATAAAAAAAAAATAAGCATGTCAAAAGCTCTGCTAAGTAATAATTTAGGATTTGCATTCATACACATTTTTATTTTCCACCAATTAAAACAAGTCAGTGCAACTAGCTATCAAAATTAAGACATACAATCGTTTTCAGAAACAGAGTTTGATTTCCGTTGTTCTATTCTTCTATCAATCATGTAACATCAACGTAAGTACCTGGCACTGCTCCGACGGCACCAAAAGCTCCAGATTTTCCATCCATTATACTGGCATCACATTCCACACCACCATCTTCTGTCAAATTAGAGCCTCTACCTGCGTTGGTGCTTGGATCATCCTTTAAGAAAAGCAATTTACATTAAAATAACATAACAGTTAGTTGAGTATATGCATTAAGCTATACGAATACAAAGTCAAATTAATCCGGAAAATCTCTTGAATGACGGAAATTGTAAGTAGGGTTTCAAATTGTGCATTCTTTGGTCAAATTAGTCTTCAATATTAAGAATTTCAGGGACTAATCTGACTTATCCTATCAATAACATGATATCATATCTTTCATAAATTAATTTGACTAGTATTTACTTCAAACAAAAATTACAGTGTTGGAGAAAGGAAGGAAGGTACCTCCAAGACTTGAATTGCGGCTACAACAGCGTCTAAGCAGAGTCCGGAACCGTCGGAGAGAACGGAAGCGGCGGCGAGGCAAGCGCGGTTCATGGCGGACCTGAGGGCTTTTTCGTTGGAAGGAGAGTGGTAGCCGGCGCCGACGTGAACCGCCACCATGAACCTCTTTCCGTCCATTTCCTCGTCCTCGTTCTCAGACCTTCTTCCACTTCCCCCTGGTATTTCGCAACTCCGTTCACAGGCTATTTAATCCTAAGTTTTTCTAATACATGTTAAGAGTAGAAATATTTCATGAGAAAATATAATATGAGTTTTTTTTTTTTGAGTAAAGCTGCCCAACTTTATAAAAAAAAAAAAAAAATTTACATAAGTACTTCACTTTTGTGGGAGTTCATTTGTGTTCTTGATTTTGTTTAACGTTGTTAAGTTATGTTACTCACGATTTTAACATTGTTAACAGAAATTCAACATGACACCTAATGTGTCACGATGATTTTTTTTAAAAAAAAAAATGCAAAAATCTTGATATTTAATATTCAAATTGGTTCATGCGTTTAAAACCAACATTTAAATCAATTCTTATATTTATTAATAAAAATTTAAATCAGTCTTTATGTTATGTATTAAAAGTTTAAATTAGTTCCTACATTTTGTCCAACATGGCACGTTAAGTGTCACACTAGATTCTGTTAAAGGTGTTAAAACGGCAGTTAACGTCAGAGACCTAGGTGAACTAACTTTGGACAAAGTCAGCGACCTATATGAATTTTCGTCGTAAATTTGGCAGCTTATGTGGTAATTATTTCGAGTTTTTTTTAACTTATGCGTACTTGTTAAAAACCTCTAATTAAAAATTTTATATCGAAAAACTAAACATTTAAAACCGTGTAAATATAATTTCTATAATTTTTACGAAATAGCTTCTAGGTTATTCTTAACCTATGCAAGAAAAACCGATATAATATTTATCATAATAGAGAATTAAAACTCATTAAATATTTTTGCTTTTAGTTTCTTAACATGTGCACATGTTAAAAAAATCATTTATTTTAAATATTATTTGATTAAATTAATCATTTAGTTACAACACTTTTAATTTATTTTCGTTTTAATCTCGATAAAAAAATTCTTTTAATCTTTATATATGTCTCCATTAGTTAAATTAGTTCCTCTATCAGGTTTTTTTGTTAATTTCTATATATATTTTTTAAAAAATAATTTTTTAAATTAAACAATACTAAATTACTAATGTTATAATAATTTTTTAATATTTTTTACTAAAAATGCCCTTATCTTTTTTTTGGATAAAAAAAGTAAAAAAAAAAAGAGCTTATCCCACGACTACCTTTTAATGCTGTTGTAACTATCAAAATTAAACACACTTGACACAACTTAATCATATTACAACCCACTCTTCTTTTCTTTCTGACTACAATTAATCACTCCTTTAATCCAATTCAAATATAAATTTAACTCCAAAAAAATTAACATAAGAATAATAGTTCAAATATTATAAATAAAATTTCAATACAATTTTTTAAAAAATTAATTATGTTCTTTTAATATATACATATTTTTTTGTCAATTAAATTAATGATGATTTACATAATTAAACCTCTTAAATTATTATTTTAAAATTTGATTATAAATATATTTTTTAAAATTAATAAAAAACTAATTAAATTATTAAAATAAAATATTTATATTCAATCAAACTAATTTTATATTCGATCTCCAACTCTTGTGAATGTAAAAAATATCGGCTGAGAGGGTCACCTCCGAAAGAGCTGAACAGTACCCGAAAATATTTGTCACCATATTCGCATATGTGAATACCTTAGAAATAAACTAATTTTATATTACTTAATATTTAATATTTTAATAAAAATGAGTGCAATATCAATCATTATATCGTTTATTACATATTATATTATATTCATTTTTATACTATTCATGCACTATATTCATGGTCAACTTTAGAATTTATAATCTATTTATAACAAATTAAAACTATTATAAATTTAAAATTTCAATTACACTTTAATAAAAAAACACTAGAATTTATTTATCACTATTTAATTTTATATATATATGAACAGATACCCTTTAATCTTGATTATATATATATCTCTAAATTCACATAAAATATCATAAAAAGACCTTTCATTTTTTAAATTGAATGTCCTAGTCATGAAACATAATTAGTGGACATATGGAGACATACGTGTGCATGTGTGGATACCAGGTTCAATTCCTAGTTATTATACTTTTTTATGAAAAAAATATTGACACGAAATACCGCAACATTAAAAAATCCAATAATAACAAGATAATTAGACTATTCGGCTATCACATATTTTCATTGTAAAAAATAATTAACATCCTATATATTTCTTCATCCATTTTAAATATTTTAATATTATATAATTTTTAAATAATATTTAAAAATCAAAATACTTTTTATATTTACCAAAATCTATTTTCTTTCTCAATTTAATTCATGTAAATAAATTATAATTAATTTTATTTTTTAATGCCGAAAAAATGATCTAAATAAGAAAAAAGATTTTTTGTCTTCTGAAATTTTTACTATAATTTCTATTATAAATTATTATATATATAACACTTTTACTTTATATAAATATTTCATATAAATTATTCTCATCTTTTATAAATTAAATTTAGTTTAATAATTTCTAAACAACATAATCTATTATATATTTTTTCTTACATCTACACATCGCATGGGTCACCTTCTAGTTTAAATTTATATTTCAACTTATCTAATTTTAAAAATTTAAAATATCAACTGATTGCGTTATGTGAGAATTATACAAACTTCTACGAAATAATTGTTGCCCATACTTTCATTTCATCTATCACCTATTTTGAAAATATCAAACACACTAGAGTGAACATGTCACTTCCAACATAACAAATTCATTTTACAGCACGCCAAACTAGTTCAGTAACGGTTTAGATAGCCGATGGCGTCATATGATACAATCACAACATTATGGTCTTGGTAGCTACAATAATTACATCTAACCATGATTGTGGTCCGTAACGACTACATCAGACGGCATCTTACTGAAATGCAACCGTTGATGAAATCAAAATGACTTCTCTTCATTTCGAACGAAAAAGCGGCCAGAAGGGCTACCATTTGGTAGAAGTGCCAACCTCACAGCAACTTCAGCACCTTCATCAGGTGTGAGATAACCAGTATTGTAATTTATATCAGTTTTCACATAACCAGGGCACACAGCATTGATGCAAATTGAAGGGTATTTCTTTGCCATAACTCTTGTGTAGGCATTTAAAGCAGCTTTTGAGACACAATATGCAGACATAACAAGAGGCCAGCCTTTGGCTTCTAGGTTACCCTCTTGAAAATCCTTCATATATTCATTCAATATGTCATCAATCTTTTCTTCTGTTAGGTTTTCATCATCACTTAGTGCTTCTTTAAGCCATCCATTTGGTATGTTCTGCTCAAATTTACATGACAATAAGCATCATCTTAATTTGAAGAATGGATCTCAGAGGAACAAATGACACTTTGAATCAATTACTAGTGGTTAAATTAACATCTATGGTCTCTATACTTGACATCATTTTTGGTTAAATAAACATCATTCGTTGTGATCCTTGTACGTATCAACCTTTACATTTTTAACCCCTATCATATCATTTTAGTCCTTAAACAAAGATGAAGCGTGTCATGTACTCAACATCATTTAGGAACTAAAATGAAAAGCAGGGTCATGTATAAGGATAAAAACGAAAAAACTTTGTCAAGTATATCAACCAAAATTAAATGATAGAGACTAAAACATGAAGGCTGACATGTGTAGAAACATAAATGAAGCATCATTTTTTCTTTTTGAGACTAAAACGAAAAACAATATCAAGTAAACAGACCGAAATAGTAATATAATCATTACTAATTTTACCATCAAATCATTGCAAACACAATGTAAACAAATAGCTTTGAAGTTTTCAAATTTTAAAGTATCCAATTGAGTTATCAAAATGAGTGGCAAAATTAGTATCATGCATATGCATACCTCTAGCCTTCCCATGGATGCGGAAACATTGACAATCTTTGGAGAATCTGATAACAGGAGAAGGGGAATAAGTGCTTCGGTCAATTCCTTGGCTCCATAGTAATTTGTTTTGAGACCTGCTTCTGTTAATTCATACTTCTCAGTTACTATTTTACTCCAATCAACACGGGGATAATTTCCCTGCATTCAACCAAAAGCAAGAAAAGAGGCTTTATTCATATCCATTCAATCTCCAAGTCACTAAAAAAGCAATTCTAATTTTCTTTTTCAATTTCCTAAAGTTCTTCGATTAACCTTTCTTGTTTGGCATTGGTTAATGAATAATGATATTCAACAATCAACACTAATGTATGATGTTCATCTAACCAAGAATGCACTTTGCAGTAACAGTTACACCAAGATTCATTTCCAATGCTAGAAATTACTCAGAAACTAATTTTTTGCTTTAAATAAAACTGCCAGCATTTGGGGTAAACACGTGAGGGAAAAATAAAAAATATATACCAAAAGATTTGCAGCAGCCATAGCCTCTCCGTCCACCTGTGCTCCTTGAATTCCAGCATTGTTTATCTACACAAAGACCCGAATTTCAAATATTTCTGCTAATTCAAGATGAAATAAACATGAAAGCTAGTTATAACCTATATTTTTTTGATTGTTTACAATGAAACTTTGATATACTTCATATATCCAACCAGGAAACAAAAATGAAAAATGAAGGCTATTAGCAGAATTCACTATGCCTCATAATAGAATTAGCTATACATCGCAGGAGACAATCTTATTCAAGGTAAAAAACAAAAAAACTTTCATAGCTATTAGCTAGTGGAACTAGCTCTTCCGAACTGATTCCGGATTCTCTTACCAAGATATCGAGTTTTCCATATTGGTTCTTTACGAAATCTGCAAGAGATGCTATACTTGAAGGATCTGTAAGATCAAGTGGATGAAAAACCACATGGCCAGAAAGACCAAGATCTTTCAGTTGGTCAACAGCTTCAAGACCCCTTTTCTCATCTCTAGCTGTTAGCACCACATTGATCCCATTAGATGCCAACTGCTTGCATATTGCAAACCCTATTCCCCTATTTGCTCCTGTTACAACTGCATACCTACAAATCAATCACTCTAACAGGTTAATTAACATAACATAGAATCATTATAGAATTTATTCATGCCAGCTTTTCAAGAATTACTTACAAAAGTAGAATTTGTGATAGAAACATTAGTGTGGAGAACTACTTTTACATAATTTTTAAAGATCAGCTCCCCAAAGTAAAGTAAACCCCCCAAATGATATTTTAATTATTGAGATTTTAAAATCATCAAATTAGTCTCTGGATTTGCAAAACTACGTTGATTAAAGTCTTTGTGACCACTAAATGACAATAAAAGTTAAGTGAAAAACCACTGAAATGAATCACGTTTTACAAAATCAGAGACTAATCTGATACCTTCAGTATCTCGCGGAACTAAAATGGCAGACCAAGTAGTAATTAACTTTTCCTACTTCAACTTTCCAGAAATTAAGCTTGAGCGTTCAATTGATTGAACATAAATTGGAAAAAAGGAATCCAATTAAGAAAAGAAGTTACCTCTGTGTTGCTTCGGCCATTTGTATGGAAAAATGGAAGGAAAGTACCTGAAAATATGAATGAACGGATTAATTTAAATGGGTTTGAAATTATGTGTATATGAATTGACTTTATTGAAGATGATATTCGAACGATTACCGGCGATGTAAAGTGTTTCGATGTTTTAGGAAGTTTGGCTTTTACGAGAACTTGGCGAAATCATCAATCATCAAGAAGAGAAAAAGTACAGTTTGGCTTCTCTGCTGCACTTTCCGAAGCGGTGCAAGCATGCGACGTCGTTTTTTTCCTTGAGCACATCACTGCAGTGCTTACTGCTTACAGAGCAGGATTAAAATGAAATTTTATTGTTGCCATTTTACCTTTCAACATATATTAAGGGTGATTATGATGCATTCAAAATTTATTTTGACACAAATTTTAAAGTAATTTCTTTTTGGTGAGAAATTAAAAAATTTTGACTTTTATATGAATGTATTTTATTCTTTTTTAAAACTCTATCTCAACGGGTTATAAAATGTTAACAATATCTTATAGTGTTTGAAATAATTATTACATAAGTCTCCAACTTTACAACAAAAGTTTACTTAGGTCCCTGACTTTTATGAGAGTTCACTTAAGTCCCTCACTTTGTCTAACTTGTTCACATAGGTCCATGATGATAATCACCGTTATATAGAGACTAATTTGAACTTTTAATAATAAATATAGAAATTTATTTGAACTTTTGATACATAACACAAGAACTCATTTGAACTTTTATTAATAAACATAGGGACTAATTTGAACTTTTAATTCAAACACAGAGATTAATTTGAACTTCGGTTAATAGTATTAAAATAGTAGTTAACATTAGGGACCTAACTGAACAACGTTGGACAAAGTCGTGAACCTAAGTGAACTCCCACAAAAGTCAAAGACCTACGTAAACTTTTTTGATAAAGTTTGGGACTGTGTTACTTTACTCCATACTGCTTACATCTTTTAAGAAATATATACAACAATATTTCTCTATAGATATTTTATTTTTTAATACATTCTTTAATTCTTTAAAGGACTAAAATGAGATTTTATTATTATTATTTTAGCCCTTAAAAATTAAAACACTAACATTTTAAAACATATAAACTAGTATTATGGTCCCTAATTTTGTCAGGATATAATGTTTTGGTCACTCACTTATTAAAACGGTTACATTAGTTCCTAACTTTATCTCCATAAGTCATTTTCGTCTCTTGAGTTAACAAGAGTCGGTTAACTTAATACGTGACACATTAAGTGACATAATGGTTGTCACTTAAGCAAAACAAAAACTAAGTCATTTTATTAAGTAATCAATTCAATCATATTGATCACTTGTTGTTGTGGACCAAGATTCCGGTCCAAGTTCTAAACCCAAGCCCAATTGTGACAACGCTCTAACTTAATTTATATACTATAAATAGGTGTCATTAATTACCAATTATTAAGGTATGCATTTAATACTTCTTATTTCTCGTATTGACATGATACGGACTTTAGCATCGAGTCTCCAAGCTAGGCATCATCTATTATGTATCCTTCATAGGGATTAAAACGACTTTTCATATTTTAAGGACTAATACGAATGATTTCAAATAAGTTAGTGAGTGAGTTCAAAAATATTAAATTTTAGACGATTTGGATATCCGTAGCTATATGATCTAAAAGTGAAATTTTATTTATATTTTAAAGTGTATTACCTCAAAATGTGTTATTCAAATAAAATATCTATAAATTTTTTTCAAATTGTATAAAATTTTGCTAAATTGATTTACTTTATATATACTTTCAATTTAATAGTCACGTTAATAAAATTTAATATTTACAAAAAAAAAAAAAATAATAAAAGATAATATTTCATTAAAATTGACACCAGTGTGATTTGATCTTACTATATATATACACTCAAGTACCTAACATTTGATGTCATAAAAAGAGTTTGAGCGAACTCCATTTCCTTTGAATCGCTTCAATTCTGGCATATAATCTTTGCTTCCTTCAAATTATATGACCAAACACAGTCTTATTCCACTCCTTCAGATATCTCGATGCTGCAAGTTTATCAATAAAACTCAATTCCTTGAAACAAAATAATCAAAAGTCTTCGTGGGTGAGCCAAGCAGCTTCAAATTTAAAGGAGTTCTCTCCTAGCAGCCATTCGCTAACTTAGATTTTAGAATTGAAAAATGTTGTTTACTACAAAAAAAAAAAAGTTTTCGTAATACATATCCATCAAACAATCACATGATTTCTGCCTCGTTACAATTCTTCAACCAACAAATATATTATTTAGTCATTAATTTTGTTTTTGTTGGGTTTGTTCATATTAATTTTTAACATTTTTAGCGGTACAAATAAGTCCTTAACATTATGTTCCATGACATAGCTTAATTTCTGCCGTTAGTTTACAATAAAAATTGTCAAGGTACTGGACTCCGAGACTAAATTGAATTTTTAATAATAAATATAAGGATTATTTGAAATGTTTTTGAAATTTTAGGAACCAATGTGAACTAAAATTAACGGTGTTAATTATAAATCAATAGCATGGATAAAAATTAATCGTTTTTAAAAATCTGAAAGACTTACTTTCATCTTAAAAAATGTCACGGACAAATATAAATAAACTCAACAAAATCAAAGAACTAATGTGTCCTTTCACTCAATTTTTAACCTTCCCCTGCTTGCCAGTGAATAAGGAAAGTATACTCATAATTTTCGTGGACAAATAATTCGTGTTATATAGTTCTTGGAAATATATAAAAGTTTCATATCATGTAGTTTAATGGAAACAAAAGAATATACAAGATGAAGTGTGTCGATGTCCAAGTATGAATGTGACACACACATTTTATAACTTTATAATATAGAAGAAATAAACTAAGTAAAAATTTTACTCTTAAGATATCAAGTGTCAGTTAGACAGTTATGTCCACAAGCAAAACATGTTTAAAATATTTACCAAAAAAAAAAAAAAAAATCATGTCAAATATCAAGAAGAGGTGTATTCCAAACACGTGACTTTTATTCAACTTTTAATTAGTCATGTATTATTTTTAATTAAAACATTTGATTTATTTTATTTTATATAATTTTATTTTTAAAAATATTTTTGAATTCTTTTATGTTATATGGCCGTTTTCACATATTTAAATTTATATTTTAACTGATCTAATTTTAAAAACTTAAAATTTGAACTGATTCCTTTAAGTGAGAATACAGATTTGAGTGGCGAAAACTTCTCTACAAAATCATCATTAGTGGCCCATACTTTCATTTTATCTATGGCCAGTTTTTGATATATCAGACACACTAGAGAGTTGACATATCACTTCCAACATAATAAATTCATTTGGCAGATTGCAGAACTAGTTCAATAATTATTTTAAATAGTCAATAGCCTCATTTGATACAGTCACAACAATATAGTTACATCTAACTGTGATTTTGGTTTACTATGGTTACATTAGACTGCATCTTACTGCAATGCAACCATTGATGAAATCAAAATGGTGTCTCTTCACTCCGGGAGAAGAAGAGTCCAGAAGGGCTACCATTTGGAAGCAGAGCCAATCTCACAGCAGCTTCAGCACCTTCATCAGGTGTGAGAATACCAGTATTGTGATTTAGATCAGTTTTCACATAACCAGGACAAACAGCATTGATGCAGATTGAAGGGTATTTCTTTGCCAGAACTCTTGTGTAGGCATTTAAAGCAGCCTTTGAGACACTATATGCAGAGGAAGCACGAGGCCAGCCTTTGGTTTCTAGGGTACCCTCTTGAAAATCCTTCAGATATTCATTCAATATGTCATCAATCTTTTCTTCTGTTAGGTTTTCAGCATCACTTAGCGACTCTTTGGGCCATCCATTTGGCATATGCTGCAATTTTACATGACAATTAGAATCATCTTCAAATTGTACTAATACATCCCAGTTTTTTTGTTCTTTTTTTATGCTCGAAAATATACCCACAAATGTCCCAACTGAAGACTTAAAGCTACTAATACATAATAGTGAAATAAACTGTGAAATAACTAATACTTTGAATCAATTACTAATGGTTAACTAAATATTTTGGTCCCTTGACAATGTTATCCAATTTAGTTCCTAAAAGAAAGATGCTTTGTTTTTTATCTGTACACACTATCATTCTTTATGTACCCACAAAGGTCTTCTTTATGTACCCACAAGGGTCCAAGACGAAGAGTTGCTACTTAAAGCGTGAAATGACTAATACTTTGAATCAATTACTAATTGTTAAATTAATATTTTGGTCCCTTGACAATGTTTTCTGATTTAGTTCCTAAATGAAAGATGATTCATTTTTTTATCTCTATACTATCATTCTTTATGTTTTAGCCCCAACCATATCATTTTAGTAATAGTTGTCACTCCCAGATAGCAGTGTGGCTGACACCAAAACTGCTCTAGCGGTATAGCAGGATTACCGCTATTTTAAAATTTACAGATATGAATTTAAAATTTGTACTATACATGCGTAAATGGTCAAAAATAAAGTTACCCAGAAAACTACACACGTATATAATTAAAATTCATAGTTGAAATTGCATGTGAATAACAATTCTTTTTTATTTTTTAAGAAAAAAGAAGATAATGCAAACGAGAAGAGCTCTATATTTTCTTATAGCTGCTGCAAATGGCCGAGAAAGGCTGCGAAATAGGCTGCTATTGTGAACACAACACCAAAACGCAACGCGATGGCTGGCAAAGAGCTGCCAGAGGCCATAAGCCCATAACGCAGAGCTATGGTGTTACTGCATCGCTATAGCACACAATTGACTAGACTGATTTTAGCCCCTAAATAACAATCTCATTTAAAAATGACAACGAAAAACAATGTTATTTATAGTGAAAACGAAAAAACATTTCAAACCAAAATCAAATCATTGCAAACACAATGTGAACAATAGCTATAAAATATTCGAAAGTTGAAGTTTCCAATTGAGTTACCAAAGCAGGAAGTAAAAGTTCTCAGTATAATTTCATATACCTCAAGCCTTCCCATGGAAGAGGAAACATTGACAATTTTTGGTGAGTCTGATAACAGGAGAAGGGGAATAAGTGCTTCGGTCAATTCCTTGGCTCCATAGTAATTTGTTTTGAGACCTACTACTGCTAAATCATACTTCTCAGTAACTATTTTACTCCAATCAGCACTACCTGGATTTTCCTGCATTCAACCAAAACAAGAAAAGAAGCTTTATTTGTTTAGAATTCGTTAATGAGGAAAATAATACAAGTGCAAGGCATGAGGCAAAATGTTAAATTTTTATCGAAATTATCTCATTCCAACCATAAGTCTCACATCGAATTGTGTCGAAACTCGAAACCAAGGTAGACAGATAGCCTTCAAGCACCACTCGTTGGAACTCACCACATGTCTTTTAAGAATAAAACCCTGAGGCTCAAGAGAGCTAAAATGGACAACTTAGCCTTCTATATACAAAATTCTGATCCTTTTTTTGGGATTAACAGGAGGCGTAACACCCCAATTACACTATACCAAGTCTGGAGAAAGCAACTCCAACAACATCCTGCCACAATATACATGAGAAAACAAAACCAAATCTCTACTCTTCAGTCTCAAAATAGCTTTTTAAGCATAGGAGCAATCTTAACTATGCAAATCATCACAACCTTCCTGAATCAGGTTGACAACAACTCTAGACTTTCCACCGACAGCCTTCAATTTCCCTTCTCCCAAGCAATCTCCGACAGGGTGATTTGGGCTGGAAATGAGTTGCCTCAACTCGTCTCGGCTCAATAAGAATTCCATCGAGTCGAACTTGAGTCGAGTTTTTTATGAACCGAAATCTTCAACTCATGTTCGGCTCATTTAAAGTTCACAAACTATTTGGTTCAGTTCACAAGCTCACAAGCTGAAGTTCTCGTCGTTGTAAAATTAAATTTCACTTTATTTCTGTTGTTAAATAAATAAAAGCAAAAAATAAATTTAAATTTGATGGAAATTAATTATTTTAAAAATTATGACTAAAATGTGTAGATACCCTGCAGTTCTGCAGCCAAAACAGAACACGCCTCCAAAGTACGGGTAAAACCACCTAAGCAACGACCATTTTCATCTGTGATACTCCTCCACGACAAACCAAGCAACAATTTGTAATATTACCATCAGAGTACCTCTAACCCAACCCGCAAGAGAAAACCATAGGAGCATATCTTATCTATGTGAATCATCACAACCTTCATGCCAGAACTCTAGAATCACTCTCCACCCATATCTTTCTATGACCATTCTCCCAAGCACTCTCCGGCAGGGTGTAGATACCCCAAAGTTCTGCAGCCAAAACAGAACACGTCCTTCCCTAACAGGTAATATCACCCAAGCAATGGCCATTTCCATCTGCAATACTCCTCCACAACCAGCCAAGCAACCATTTGAAACAGCACCATCAGAGTTTCCTTTAACCTGACCCTTAAGACGAAACTGCCAGCTAATCAAGGATCTTTAACTCTCCATAATAAATTTCTTCAGATAATCCGAATAAGCATTTACAACATGATGTTCCATATACCACCTGGATTGGCTAATGATGCTAGAGACACAATTCTCATTCCTAAATACCAAGTTATTCCTCGCCCTCCAGATTAGCCACACACAACAAGCAAACGAAGTAGGTCAAGTAGCATCCTGTTGTTTCCCTAAGATACTCTGGTTCAGATCCATCCATTGATAAATTTGAAGACAAAAGAACTCAATTCTACACCTCATAGGTACCAGAATATCCCATAATTGCTTAACAAGCACACGTCTCTTAGAATATGCAAGGTGGATTCAGCCTCTCAACCTCACATTAGACATTTATCATTGTTTGCTAGACGACGGAGGAATCTCCTTTCATCTGACACAAGGCCTCCTTTAATGGCATTCTAGAGGAAAGCACGAGCTCTTTGAGAATCTCTTTCTTTATATTATGCAAAAAATACAACAAAAACAACAACAAGCCTTATTTAACTAAGTGAGGTTGGCTACATAGATCATAAGACGCCATTGTGCTCGATAAAAGACCAAATTTTCAGGAATATTATTAAACAAGAGATCTTGTTTAATAAGTCCTCATATGGTCCTTTTAGGTCTCCCTCTGTCGCTTTTTGTACAACTAAAGACCATGCTATCAACTCTCCTCACGGGTGCCTCCAACAGCCTTATCAGTAGATGTACATACAACTTTAACCGGTTTTCTGTCATCTTTAACTCAATAGGCACTACACCAATAACATTTCGTATGTACTTATTCCATATCTTATGTAACTATTTGTGACTACACATTCATCTCAACATTCTCATCTCTACAATTCCCACTTTTTTCTCTAGTTGTGCCTTTAAACCTAACACTCATTAAAAGCATAACTGACCATATAAATGGAAAAATAATTCACCGAAATAACATAATTGCCATTGCTAACACTCAGCAGTATGAAGTCAGTCAAAATTTGTGTTTAGTGCAAAGAAAGGAGAAAACACAAAACTGAATATGTCATCAATACATTCACATTCAATCAATCTCCACAAGTCACCAAAAATCAAATTTTGATTTTCTTTTTCAATGTCCTGAAGTGCTTTGATTCAACTTTCTGGTTTGGCACCGGTTAATGATATTCAACAATCAACACTAATGCATGATGTTAATCTAACCAAGAATGCACTTTGCACTAAAAGTTACACTCAAGGTAGTCAGATTCGCAACTCAAGTCGTAGATTCGCACTAATCTAAGACTCTGCCAGCGGGAACGACTCATGAACCCCTTGGAGTCGGAAGACGGAGGAGATGGTGGCTGTTCCAACTCTGCGTCTGTCGCTGGTCCATTTGTGGGTCCATTTGACCCGCTTCTAGACTCTGCCTCTAAACTCATTTTTAGGGCGCGTTTTTAACCCTAATAATCTCGCATTTGGTAGGCTAGACAGAGAACACCAAAATCGCTACTCCTTCTTCATCATGTGCGTTTCAGCTCTTCTTCTTCTTCCCCATGTGTGTTTCTGCCATTAGAGGTCATTTCAAGCTCTGTTTGAGTGTTTGCCTTCTCTGTTTGAGAGTTCTCTACTTCTCTGTTTCGGCCTTCTCTGTTTGTGCAAAGCTGCACGTGCGTCCTCTGTTTCAAGTGCTGCTTCCCTTCTCTGTTTGTGCTTTCTCTTTCTTATGTGTTAGTTTCATGTATTAGACAATTCAAAATTTGTTGTGATGAGTGATGACTACTAAACCTATGCTTTATGTTTCTTTAATGTTTATGACTTGGTGTTACATGTTAACTATGGAATTTATGTCATTTTGGTTGAGATTTTTGTGTCCATGGCTTTTTATATGTATACGTGCATCTTTATATAAAAATTTGTATTTTTTTGGTAGAGTCTTACAAATCCTGTTACAATTCCACGAATTAAGATTCCGCCTCCGTCTCACGAACCTGTGTAGAATCTAGTGTCTGACTGACTAACTTGGTTACACTAAGTTTTATTTCCAATGCTAGAAATTACTCAAAATGATTTTACTTTAAATAAAACTGCCTCAGCATATGGGATAAACACATGAAAGGGAAAAAATATATATATATATATATATATATATATATATATATATATATATATATATATATATATATATATATATACCAAACGAAGTGCAGCAGCCAAAGCCTCTCCGTCCACTTCTGCTCCTGAAATTCCAGCATTGTTTACCTACGCAAAGACCCAAATTTCAAATACTTCAGTTAATTCAAGAGGAATGAAACGTGAAAGATAATTATAACCTATATTTTTTTTAATTGTTTACCAATGAAACTCAAGATATAAATCATAAATCCAACCAGGAAACAAAAACTGAAAAACGAAGGCTATTAGCAGAATCCACTAAGCCTCATAATAGAATTAGCTATCCTTCGCAGAAGACAATCTTATTCAATGTAAAAAAAAAAACATTCACAGCTGGTGGAACTAGCTCTCCTGGCGAATGAAATTCAATCTTCCGTACTGGTTCCAGAATTTCTTACCAAGATATCGAGTTTTCCATATTGGTTCTTGACGAAATCTGCAAGTGATGCTATACTTGAAGGATCAGTAAGATCAAGTGGGTGAAAAACCACATGGCCAGAAAGACCAAGATCTTTCAGTTTGTCAACTGCTTCAAGACCCCTTTTCTCATCTCTTGCTGTTAGAACCACATTGACCCCATTAGATGCCAATTGCTTGCATATTGCAAACCCTATTCCCCTATTTGCTCCTGTTACAACTGCATACCTACAAATCAACCACTCTAACAGGTTAATTAACATAACATAGAATCATTATAGAACTTATTCATGCGAGTTTTTCAAGAAGTACTTATAAAAGTAGAATTTGTCAAAGAACTACTTTTACATAATTTTTAAAGATCAGCTCCCCAAAGTAAACTTTTGAGTAAATCACTAACCCCCAAATCATTCATAGGGTCGAAAATTTCAACCATTGGGATTTTAGAAACTTCAAATTAGTCTCTTAATTTGAAAAACTAAGTTGATTTCAGTCCTTTCGGCTACTAAATGACATCAAAAATTAAGTGAAAAACGACTGAAATGAATGACGTTTTGCAAAATTAGAGACTAATCTGATACTCTTAGTATCTCACTGAACTAACATGGCAGACCAAGTAGTAATTAACTTTTCCTACTTGAACTTCCCAGAAATTAAGCTTGAGCGTTCAATTGATTGAGCTTTAATAGGAAAAAAGGAATACAATTAAGAAAAAAAAGTTACCTCTGTGTTGCTTCCGCCATTGCTGTGGAAAAATAGAAGGAAAGTGTCTGAAAATATGAATGAGTGGATAAACGAGTTTCAGATTATGTCTGTATCACTTGCCTTTATTGAAGAGTTCAAATTCAAGACGATATTCGAACGAGTACCAGTGATGAAAAGTGTTTTGATGTTTTTCCGAAATTCGAAATTTGGATTTTACGGGAACGTGGCGAAATCATAAAGAAGATAAAGTGCAATTGGGACCACATTTTAAAAAGATAAATATGGTAAAAAAATAGAAAAAATATAATTTTTATATTTTTAAAAAATACAATTATATACTTATAAATTTTTTTATATTCTTCTAATTTTAAAATTTTCAATAAGTGTTTTAAAGACATTTTTTAATAAGATTTTATTTTATTTAATTTGAGAGAAAATAAAAGTATAAGAAATTGATTTATTGAGTAAAAAAACTTTTTCTCTAATATTATTTCTCTCACTTTTTCTCTCATCTTGTACGTTCTCTTCATATTTTCTCCTCGTCCAAACAAAAGGTGAAGTAGAGAGATTTTGATATAGAAATGAATAAATGTAGGATGGGTGATTGAAATTGAAGTATTTATTATGATCTTTTACAATTATTTTTTTATTTTTAATTAATGAGAATAGTTGAATTAAGGTTTAAATAAGAATAAAATTTAAAAGACATGCAAAACTTTTTAAATGCCAATACATTTTTTTACATATTAACAACTTTTCTAATTCATGTATTTTTTTTATTTTATGGATTTAAAAATAATATAGGAACAAAGATAATACAATGTTATAGCCATAAATATTACGTTACGAATTAAAAAAAAATTGTATTTGACAAACAATTCGTTTGTTTTATTTTTTTTTCTTATTTTGTTCTATCTTTGATCATAAGTTAAATTGATTTTAGATGAAGTAAATTTTCATAAAATCTATACAAAGATCTAAAATTATTGTGAATAAAATTTATTTTATAAAATAAGAAATCTTAATCAATCATACACTAAAACGAAAACCTTTTTATCATGTTGTACATTTTGAAAACTTTATGTTTTCACTAGGCACAAATGTCCAAGACCCTGTTTGTTAACTGTTTTTAAAAATAGTTTTTAGTTTTCTAGAATTGAAAATGTAAAAAACTTGTTTGTTTAAATAATTTTATGAAAATAATTTTAAAAACTCTTTTTTGTTTTCTTTTTTTAGATTTAAAAAAGTAAAATAGTTAAAAAGTGTTTTACCTTTAAATTTTAATTTTCTCTTATAAAAACGGGAAAGACACGAAGAAGAGATTATTTTTATTAATGGCAATAGATGTAAATATCACAAAACTTATTTGGACATTATTTAGATGGTTTTCTCACGGTAAATTGAAACGCAATAAACAGCGGCCTCCTTCTCTCTCGCTCGCGCATACAAGGAAAGGAAATCAACGCGGCCTCTCTTGCACAAGGAAACGAAGTGCTGCAAGCATCTGCAGTCAAGGTATCTTTCTATCGATGTTTCATTTTAGATTTTAACACTGTGACAAAAGATGTTCTGCATTTTCGATATTAAGGCTTTTTATATAACTTCATATACCTGTTTGATGTTCTGCATCTTTCCATGGATGCTGGTTGATATTATGGCATCTTAGAAATTCTGGCTCTCAATTTTCCTATTTGTTATTTGGGAGGATTTGCCAAAGTTAATGCTGGTCCTTAATTTTTGTTATTTGTGCTGTAAAGTATGATAGGCTTGGCTAAGTTTCAATTTCATATTACATTTGTTGGTTTTGTTGGATTTTCTAGGTGGGTGATCAGTTACAAAGTCCAGTGAGAAGTTAGAATTTTGGTATTTCTTGTATGCGCTATTAGCTTTTGCATAAGCCAAGGCAAACAAAATTGATGCAAATTGAAGGGTATTTCTTATGTAGGCATTTAGAAAGCTTTTGAGACTCTTTATAAAGACATAGGAAGAGGCTAGCCTTTGATTTCTAGGGTACCTTTTTGAAAATCACGAAGGCAACGCCAAGAGGCTTGATGACTATTGGTGCTCTGACCATACATGGTGGCTAGTGGTAAACTCAGGGACGGATGTAGGTTGGGGATAGTGGGGGCATTTGCCCCCACAACATTTTACAATTTATATTATTATTATGTACATGTTATATAAAAATGTTCTCATAATATCAATTTAATGTTTAATTGCCTCCACAATATTAATTTGATGTTTAATTTCCTTTGAATTTAAACTCATATTAATCTTTAAATGATTTAAATACTATTAAATTAATCCCTCAAATTACAGACAAAAAATATTCGACGGATTATTTTCGTGATAAAAATTGTTGAGAGACTAAATTAATGATAAAACAATCTTTAGAGGATTGCATTAATATTTTTTATAAAATTTATATATGTTTATTGCCACACTCCTTAAAATTTTTAGATCCGTCACTGGGTAAACTTGAGAGAGTAGGAGGAAGGAGAAGGACAAGGCAAAGATGGGAAAGAGGAAGAAGACGAAGGGAAAGGGGGGGAAAGATGGGAAATTCTTAATTTGAGTTAATTATTAATTTAGTCTTTTAAAGATTATCTTGTCATCAATTTAGTCCCCCAAAGAATTTTGTCACCAAATTAGTTCTATAAAGATCATCTTTGTCACCAATTTGGTCCTCCAAAGAATTTTGTCACCAAATTAGTCCTCAAATTAGTCCTCCATCATAGATCAATTTGGGATCATCTTTGGGATCAAATTGGTGACAAGGTAATCTTTGGAGGACTAATTTGGTGGCAAAATTTTTTGGAAGACCAAATTGGTAATATGATGATCTTTGGAGGATCAAATTAATAGTTAACTCTTCTTTATTTTCTTTCCAAAATATTTATTATTAAATTATTAATTAATATTTACAATTTTTCCCATAACTTTTTAAAAATCACATTTAATTCCATGCGTTGACTTGTATAGAAAGTAGTTGTTTTTGAATAAAAACCATTGGATTTTTCTAGTTTATATTTGATGGTCAGACATGCATTGACCATTGGGTTAGGTCAATTCGATAATTCGGCTAAATTGAACTAATTCAAACATTTTTTTTGGTCTACCGGAGCGAGATTACTGCAGGGAGGGGGAATGCGAGTTCTGGGATTCGAATCAAGGTAGTTTGATTTGGTTCTCGAATTAGTCATTTCAGAACTCAATCCAAACCGAACCAAATCGATTAAAAGTAAAAACAAAATCGTTTTTATATATATAATTTTAAAAAAAAACCCGAGGCTTCATCGCTTAATGAATATAACAATTACCAATTACTAGTCGTGGCATATTTTGAAATGTTGATGGTTGTTTTTTAATTTTATGATGCATTGTGACATTATGAGTTTATGTTATGACACATTATGGGTTAGACTTCTATACATGATAAATAGTTTCAATCCAACGGTGTGTTTCGTGAAAAAAACTTCGACATATCGTTTCTAATTAGGGTAAAAGTTGATGTAAAACTAATTGATGTCATTGAATCCTATATATATATATATATATATATATGCCCTCTAACTTTAAAATATGGTTGAAATCGGATTAGAAAATATGGTTAAAAGTGGATTTAAAAATATGGTTCAAACGGAATCTTGAATCTAGTTTCAACACAAATTCATCATGGTTCAAAAATCCATCAATTTAGCAATAATTGAAATGTATTAATAACATGAAAATAAAATGAAAAACTTACCTATTATATACTCAATGACATAAAGATCCTTAAACATCAATGTAATATAGTTAAAAATGAGATTATTATTGTGTGAATGGTGTAAAATGAAATTCAATTTCAACCTGAAATTCAATTTCAACCTGAAATTCAAATCCGAATTTAAATGGAAATTTAAATTCGATTTCGCCCAAAAAATTAAAATCCAATTGAAGGACAAATTTGAAAATGTGTATATACACACACATACGATGCGTTTTGAAAGTTATGTGGTAACAAAAGTGTCATGGGTGGCACTATTATCACCACACGCCTTTCAAATTATACCACACGTTTCTTTTTTCCCCCTAATTTTACCCTTTAACCAGATTTTTTTTGGGTGAAACGAGAAATATTTTCTAGGTAAAACCAAACATGGGCTTCCAGTTTTAAATATACGCCACCACACTTGTTGTTAAACATAACAAAATTATAATTTTTGCACCAACTCAGATAATAATTTGTCAACACATCTAGACTTAAGTATCCGGTTGATACTAACACCACACATTAGATTAAGTAACTAGATTATAATTTTCAGTTGTGTTAAATTAATAAAAGCCACTGTCAACTAACCATATTTTATTTTATAATTTTATAATATTTCATTCACATTCACACAATAATCAATTCATTTTTATCCACATCAAATTGGTGTTTTATGTTCTATTGAATATATAATATGTAAGTTTTTCATTTTATTTCTATGTTATTTATGCATTTCAATTAGAGATGGCAATAAGGGTCGGCACGTGTCAGCCGCCCGAATAAGCCTGAAAAAATTGGGCTTGAGCCTTTGAAAATTGGAAAAAAAGAAATCAGGGCTTTTTGGCCCGGCGTGCAAAAGTCCATAAAAGAAACGAGCCTAGTCTTGGCCGGTTAAAAATTAATTTGTAAATATATATTTTTACATATTATATTAAAAAAGGAAATTTTTAATATTTTTTTAAAAAATATATAATTATAGTCAACTTTTTACTAAATGCACTACTTGTCTTATCTTACACAAAAAAAAAACACAATTTGGTAAAAAAAGCATTAAAACTTTTTATTAAAAACTGTTTTTTTTAAATATATAACTGGCCCGGCCTGGTAAAGCCCAAAGGCTGCATAAAACAAGCCCAAGCTTGCCAATTTGTTTAAAAAACATAACTGGATGGGCCGGCTTAGACTCGGCCAGTAGCTCGTATTGCTAGCTATGATTTCAATACTTGTTATATTGTTGAATTTTTGTACAACAATAAATATATAGATTTGTATTGTAACCGGATTTGAGATTTTGGTTATAACCAAATTCTCAAATCTAATTATAACTCTACTTTTAAATCCGGTTTCAAACAAGCTTTCAAATCCGAATATGTTTAACGAGTGTGGTGACATATATTTAAAACCGAAAACCTATATCCAGTTTTACTGGAAAAAAATATCCAGTCAAAAGATAAAATTGAAATTAGAAATGTTTTGCATATAATTAAGAATTTATACAATTTGTACAATTTATTATTTTAATAATTTTTGTAGCTACATTTTTGTCTTTCCATTTCATTTATTATTTTTTTCTCGACAATAATAATATGATAAACAATTGTGTAAGTTGTACACACTTTAAGTTGCATACCTATCAATTTTGTAATTTGGAACGCAGGTGATGGCAGTAGAAAAAATGCTAAATCGTTGTACAAAATCTTTTTACTGTGAATATAAAAATTTAACATTACTTAATGGCAATAGTGTCTACAGTAGGAAATAAAATATTTTTTCTTTAATGCGGCCCCAAGAGAGAGATTTCCATAAAGACCAAATTTTTAATTCTGAAGAAGCAAATAATATTTAATACTTTAAGGACACTGTTTAAGAATTTAAATATAGTAAAAATATATTGAAATGCTAGTTTTTTTTTATTTCTAACGGATGAAATAATGTTGTGTTATAATTATTTTTCTTCTTTTAATGAACTTATTGTATATCAATACCCTCCCGAAAATCATCAAAATACTTTCCAACTTTTGAATATCGTCTTGAATTCGAACTCTTCAATAAAGACAAGTGAAATCTCAAGCCCATTTAACTGCAGCTTCACTTAATCCATTCATTCATATTTTCATGCACTTTCCTTCCATTTTCCCAGAGCAATGGCGGAAGCAACACAGAGGTAACTTTTTGTTAATTGGATTCCTTTTTTCCAATTTATATTCAATCAATTGAACTCTCAAGCTTAATTTCTGGAAAGTTGAAGTAGGAAAAGTTAATTACTACTTGAGATTATAGGAGTCTGCCATGTTAGTTCGTGAGATACTAAATTAGTCTCTAATTTTGCAAATCGTGGTTCATTTCAGTCGTTTTTCACTTAAATTTTATTGTCATTTAGTAGCCACTAGGACTGAAATCAACTTAGCTTTGCAAAGTCATAGATTAATTTGAGGTTTTTAAAATCCCAAAAATTGAAATTTTCGACCCCTATGACTGATTTGGGGGGTTTACCGAAAGTTTACTTAGGGAGCTGACTTGTAAAAGTAGTTCTCCACAGTCAACACTAATGTTTCTATAACAAATTCCACTTTTTTTAAGTTACTTTTTGAAAAACTCAATTGAATAAGTTCTATACTGATTCTCTGTTATCTTAGTTAACCTGTTAAACTAACTGGTTGATTTGTAGGTATGCAGTTGTAACAGGAGCAAATAAGGGAATAGGGTTTGCAATATGCAAGCAATTGGCATCTAATGGAATCAATGTGGTGCTAACAGCAAGAGATGAGAAAAAGGGTCTTGAAGCTCTTGAAAAATTGAAAGATCTTGGTCTTTCTGGCCATCTGGTTTTTCACCCACTTGATGTTACTGATCCTTCAAGTATAGCATCACTTGCAGATTTCGTCAAGAACCAATATGGAAAACTCGATATCTTGGTAAGAAAATCCGGAACCAATTCGGAAGATTTGATTTCATTAGCTGGGAGAGCTAGTTCTAATAGTTATGAATGTTTTTTTGACCTTGAATAAGATTGTCTCCTGTGATGTATAGCTAATTCTATTATGAGGCATAGTGAATTCTGCTAATAGCCTTCATTTTTCATTTTTTGTTTCCTGGTTGGATATATGAAGTATATCAAAGTTTCATTCTAAACAATTAAACATATAACTAGCTTTCATGTTTATTTCATCTTGAATTAGCAGAAATATTTGAAATTCGGGTCTTTGTGTAGATAAACAATGCTGGAATTCAAGGAGCACTGGTGGACGGAGAGGCTATGGCTTCTGCAAATCTTTTGGTATATATTTTTTATTTTTCCCTCTTTGTTTTACCCCAAATGCTGGCAGATTTATTTAAAGCAAAAATTTAGTTTGTGAGTAATTTCTAGCATTGAAAATGAAACTTAGGGGAACTATTAGTGCAAAGGGCATTCCTGGTTGGATGAACATGATGCATTAGTGATTTAGTGTTTATTGTTGAATATCATTAACCGGTGCCAAACAAGAAAGTTGAATCAAAACACTTCAGGACAATGAAAAAGAAAACTAGAATTGATTTTTCACTGACGTGGAGATTGAATGGATATGAATTATGAATTATTAACTTCTGGTGCTTCTCCTTTCTTAGCAATAAATACAAATTTCAACTGACTTCCTAATGCTGAGTATTAGCAGAGGAAATTATGTTATTTTGTTGAATTATTTTTCCCATTTATACGGATCGTTATGCTTTACAATAGTAAGTGTTGGGCTTAAAAGGCACAACTGGAGAAAAAAAGTGGGAATTGCAGAGATAAGAATGTTGAGATGAATGTGTAGTCGCACAAGGTTAGATAAGATACGGAATAAGTGTATAGGAAACGATATTGGTGTGGTGCCTATTGAGGAAAGATGATAGAAAACTGGTTAAGGTGGTTTGGACATCTATAGCTAAGGTTGTTAGAGGCACCCATGAGGAGAGTTGATAGCATGGTCTTTAGTTCTACAAAAAGGGTAAAGGGAGACCTAAAAGGACCATATGAGAACTTATTAAACGAGATCTCTTGTTTCATAATATTCCTGAAAATTTGGTTTTTTTATCGTGCACAATGGTGTCTTGTGATCTATGTAGCCGACCAAACTTAGTTAGATAAGGCTTGTTGTTGTTTTTGTTGTATTTTCCGCAAAATATAAAGAAAGAGATTCCTCAAAGAGCTGGTGTTTTCCTCTAGAATGCCATTAAAGGAGGCCTTGAGTCAGATGAAAGGAGATCCTCTGTCATCAAGCAGACAATGATAAATGTCTAATGTGTAGTAGAGAGGCTGAATCCACCTTGCATATTCTAAGGGACGTGTGCTTGTTAAGCAATTATGGGATATTCTGGTACCTATGAGGTGTAGAATTCAGATCTTCTCTCTTCAAATTTATCAATGGATGGATCTGAACTTGAGGATCTTAGGGAAACAACATGATGCTACTTGGCCTACTTTGTTTTATTCTTAAATTAAAAGGCATGCTGTGAGTTCCGACGAGTGGTGCTTAAAGATTACCTTGGTCTCGACTCTCGACACAATTCAATGTGAGACTTATGGTTGGAATGAGGCATAATTTCGATAAAAATTAACAACTTTGCCTCATGCCCTGCACTTGTATTATTTTCCTCATCAACGAATTCTAAACAAATAAAGCTTCTTTTCTTGTTTTGGTTGAATGCAGGAAAATCGTGGTCGTGCTGATTGGAGTAAAATAGTAACGGAGAAGTATGAATTAGCAGTAGCAGGTCTCAAAACAAATTACTATGGAGCCAAGGAATTGACTGAAGCACTTATTCCCCTGCTCCTGTTATCAGACTCACCAAAAATTGTCAATGTTTCCTCTTCCATGGGAAGGCTTGAGGTATATATGAAATCATACTGAGAACTTTTGCTTCCTGCTTTGGTAACTCAATTGGAAACTTCAACTTTCAAAAATTTTATAGCTATTGTTTACATTGTGTTTGCAATGATTTGATTTTGGTCCATATACTTACAATGTTTTTTTGTTTTGATCACTATAAATAACATTGTTTTTTGTTGTAATTGTTAAATGAGATCGTTATTTAGGGTCTAAAATCAGTCTAGTCAATTGTGTGCTATAGCGACGCAATAACACCGTAGCTGTGCGTTATTTCCAACGGCAGCTCTTTGCCAGCCATCGCATCACAATAGCGGCCTTTCTCGGCCATTTGCAGCCGCTATAAGAAAATATAGAGCTCTTTTCTTTTGCATTATCTTCATTTTCTTAAAAAAAAATAAATCATTGTTATTCATGAGCAATTTTAACAATAAATGTTAATTATATAGGTGTGTAGTTTCCTGGGTAACTAATTTTTACCATTTACACATGTATAGTACAAATTTTAAATTCATATTTAAATTTAAAAATAGTGGTAATCCCGCTATACCGCTACAGCAATTTTGCTGCGCTGCTATCTAGGATTGACAACTATTACTAAAATTAAGGTAGTCAAAGTCTAGATTTTACGTAGGTTTGTGAGATGAAGACGGAGTGGTAAAATGATTCATAAGACTACCGAAAAATACAAATTTGGATTTAAACATGCACATAAAGAATAATAGTGTAGAGATGAAAAACAAATCATCTTTCGTTTAATTTAACAATTTGTAATTGATTCAAAGTATTAGTTTTTTCATTGTGATGTATTAGTAGCTTTAAGTAGTAACTCAGATCGAACCCTTATGGGCACATAAAGAATAATAGTGTAGAGATATAAAACAAAGCATCTTTCTTTTAGGAACTAACTGTCAAGGGACCAAAATATTAATTTATTCAAATTATTAGTTAATTCTTTTTGTCACGTAACATTTTGCAGTATATGCCAAATGGATGGCCTAAAGAGTCGCTAAGTGATGCTGAAAACCTAACTGAAGAAAAGATTGATGACATATTAAATGAATATCTGAAGGATTTTCAAGAGGGTACCCTAAAAACCAAAGGTTGGCCTCTTGCTATGTCTGCATATTGTGTCTCAAAAGCTGCTTTAAATGCCTACACAAGAGTTATGGCAAAGAAATACCCTTCAATCTGCATCAATGCTGTGTGCCCTGGTTATGTGAAAACTGATATAAATTACAATACTGGTTATCTCACACCTGATGAAGGTGCTGAAGCTGCTGTGAGGTTGGCACTTCTACCAAATGGTAGCCCTTCTGGACTTCTTTTCGTCCGAAGTGAAGAGAAGCCATTTTAAAAATAATACATGACTAATTAAAAGATGAAAAAAGTCATGTGTTTGGGATACTCTGTAAAATATCATTTTCTGAATGTAAGGCCATAGTTACAGTTTCAGATATGAGTGAGTATTCTGTTATAGAAGATAAGCATCTATACAAGGACTTATCACTCTTCTGTTGTATTTAGTTTTTTAAGGCCAAATGTACCTTTTGGTCATGTATCTCTTATGCGGATTTCATTTCAGTCCTTTATCTTTTTTGGGTTATATTTTGGTCATGTATCTCTTATAAAAGTTTTATTTTGGTCCAGTCCGTCACCCCGTTACAAGGTAATTTATTAGGGTTCATGTGTATGTTATGGTTTTCTGGGCTTCAAGATAAATGACGTAGTTTGACGAATTGGAACAAAATGAAACGTTTTCAACAGATACAACATCAAAATGTAACCCAAAAAATATAGGACCAAAATAAAATGCACAAGATAACATAAAAAAAAAGATGCATTTAGCTTTTTTTTTTTTTTTTAATAACAATTCAAAGTTAATGATAATAACAAGTTCTGATATTATCAAGAACCTCTCCTCGATATTCGACATGCTTATTTTTTGGGTAAATATTTTTAACATGCCTTGCTTGTGGACATAACTGACACTTGATATCTTATGAGTCAAATTTTTACTGTTTATTTTTTCTATACTACAAAAGTTATATTTTGGTGAATTGAGAAGCTTATAATTCTAAAGAGTAATGCTTATAAAAAAATAATTCAAAATTGTTAGTTATAAAATGTGTCACATTTTCTAAAATACTTTTAAGGCACTTGGACATGGACACATTCCATCTTATATACAATGTTCTAAAAAAATGTGTTTTAATTATTAAAAAATTGTGTTGTAATTATTAATAAATTCAATTAATAAAATCACATTATATTTAAAATCTTGTTTTGGCCGGATAAATCTGGTTTTGAGTTACATTTATTGTTTACGTACACAACTATTTACTTAGTAATTTAATTTTACAATACAATTTTTTCAAAAATATTGTATTTTCAAATCCAGTTCCATCTAAATTTTTAAACTTAATTTCAACCGGATTTATAAATCCGATTTTCGCTCAAGTTTATAAATTCGGTTGGAGGGTAAATGTGTAGTGCGCTTGGGTTTTATGTGCAACGAACCGGATTTATGAACTTGGTTTCGCTCAGGTTCATAAATCTGGTTGGAGGGTAATTTTAGAAGGAAAAAAAAACTAGCATGTGTAGTGTGATGTAGTTTGAAAGAAGTGTGGTGGCAATAGTGCTAACCTGGGTAATGGGTTGGATATACCCACGAATACAAATAACTCAACTCAAACCAAATTAATTTTTTGGGTTGGGTCGGATGATTGGATTGGTTCAAGTCTTTTTTTAGTTAACCTAAATCAATTTGAGCTGTTTATTAGATTTGTATTTTAGAAACTTAATGAACCTAATCTAACTCGAACTCCCTAAATCAAATTATTAATGCGACGTCATTTTACTCCTTCATTGTCCTCCGTCTTCGTTTTCCTCCATCCTTGTCCTTACTCCTAGTTATTTGGAAGAATAAACTTGCTTTATATCCTTGTCTTGCTACTTTTAAAATTTAAATGTGAACACCTTCTAGATTCTGTTATTTATATTATTGCTATATGACACCACTTTATTTATGTTATGAGTTATGATTATGTTATATTATTATGATTATATTATTAATGTTACGTTCTATTAGAATAAAATCACTAAACATAAAATTAATATTATGTTGCTATAAATTTTATAGAATTTTTTTAAAGAAATATAATTTTTGTTTTTAATTTAATTTGGTAGATCCAAGCACCCAATTCAATTCAAGTTGGATTGGTTTGGGCCGAAGAATAAAAATTGCAAAAAGCGAACTAACCCAATTTGGCTCGGGTTGGACTTCAAAATACTCGAAACCAAACCTAACCTGAACCCACCCCTATTTATATGTGTGGACTTTATCACAATGCAGCCGCTTCTGTACGAAACAGTGACCTACTACTGTTATGAGCTTTAGCCATTGTTTGAAGAACGAAAATGGGGAAAAAATGTGCATCAAGATGCATTTTCTTTTATTTAGTTGAAGAAAAGATAGAAAGAAAATTTGATTTATAGAGTGAATTTTTTTTTAAAAAATTCTCCTCTTAATATTCTTCTTCCCACATTTTCTCCTCGTATTCTCTTCGAAAAAATACACTGTTTAGTTCTTGACTGATTTAATGTAAGTTCACCCAAGTTTTTAACATTTATGATAGTGTATTTGGGTTCATGATATTTTTATCTTTGATTCATTTTGGTCCTTGGAGTTAGCTAAATATTGAGATTGTTATTGAAAGTCTAACGTGTCACATTGGACAATTGAAACTATGTCATTATCACTTTATAGGTTAAAAAACTCTTCTCTTTTTTTATTTTTGAAAACGAACGTTTTAAATATGGAAAGCACAAACTCTATGTTCTAAAATTTGAGAAAGAAAGATACTTTTAAAGTGCATCAAGGACAAAAAAGTAAGGTGATGTTTTGGACTACATGTAATCTCAACAATAAAATAACGATGTTTTTAGTGTCCTACATGACACTTAAGTGTCTGTTTGGTACTATTTTTTTAGAAATATTTTTATTTGTAATAATTTTATATTCCAATATAGATATGTGGAAGTAAGAACTTCTTACTTATCAAAAAGTATTTTTTCTTGTTAATTTTAAACATGATTTTACTAATAAGCACTTAGATAGAAGATTACATTATATTACATTAATTAAATTATTTTCCTAGTGATAATATTTTTTAGTTATAAGTATTCTTCACGTGAAATAATCTTGTTCAAGACAGTAACATTCATGTTATAACGTGACTAATTCTTCCAATGAAATATTTTTTTTATCTATAAAATTTAACCCTTATATACCTTAATCGAAATTAAATATATATCACTTGACATGTGTTAATATTTTTTATTCAACACAGAAGATTACTCAATGATACATATATTTATTAGATTAGATTATTATAATAATAGTAAGTCTTAATTATACTTTTGATTTTTAAATATGGCTAGTGAATGACTTTAGTCTTATAATTTTTTTTTTTTTTCAAATGAATTGAGTCCCCTTGCTATTTGTATGTGAAAATGGCTTCAATTTTGTCAAGGGTTTATCATAATTTACAAAGAAATGGTCCATTGTACACTAAAAGTTAGCATAAAGAAATGCACCACAATACTAGGCTTTATAAAAGATATTTAGAAGGTGAAGTTCGTAGAAATGCACGTATGTGTTGAGGCCAAATTCAGGATAAAGTATGTTTTAGACTTTTAGTACTATTTCAATTAGGAGCAAAATTATTTTGTTCTAGACATCAACATTCAAAATAATGTTTTTGGATGACATCGTCCGTAAAATAATAAAAGTAAAATAAAAAATATCATTCTTATTTTAAGGATGATACCATCTAGAAATAGCATTCTAGACACTAATATTCGGAATAAACTTAAATCGTTCTTAATTAAAATAAGTTTTTTTTTTGCATATACATATCAACATTTACGCTTTAGCCCCTATTATCCATCTGCGTTATAATTTCGCAAGTCTCCGTTCATTTTATTTTTGACTTTTATCCATTCTAGTCCTTAAATGAGAAAACATTGTTTTTCGGTGATCAAAACAAAAATCACTTGCATCTTTGTCATCTTCAAGTGATCATTGTTTAATTCGATGAGAGGCTAGAACGAAAAATAGGCCGAATATAGGGACAAAAATCAAACACGAGCTACATAGTTATAACGGAAATGGATATATAGTAGTAAGGACGGATTCAGACACATTTAGTGGGGAGTGAAACTTAAAACGATGACAATTATAAAAAATATTGATCATATAAAAAATTTATAAAATAAAGAAGAAAAATATGTCAATTTTTTAGAAAAAAAAAACAATATAAAGTATAAGTATATAGAAAGAATATTTATTATTATTTACATCAAATTTTTTGTTTTCAAATATATAATTCTAATTAGAGTGTAAATTTAATATTTTGTTACGTTCTTGAACACAATCAAATAAAAATTTTTTAACAACATTAAAATAGTAATAAAAATTGTATATACGAATTACTAAAACCCAATAATAATAGTAATAGAGAATAAAAAATTAGTTAGAATTTGTTAGTTTAGTTATAAGGGTTAGGATTAGTTAATCTACTAATCCTCTATATAAATACTAGTATTAGTCACATTGTAAAAAATAATTTTTTAATCAATATGAAATTATTCTATGGAACTCCTTCAACCTTCTTTGATCTCTATGATTTTTATCCTGAATATTTGGAATACACTTGTGTGTATCAAGCTTCTTCCAATTTCACTATTATGGCATCAGAGCTCTCCTAAGAAAAGGAGGATCATGATCCAGCCATGGAATCTGCTGCTGTTGAAGATGATGCTGCTAATTCCTTGCGTCCACTCAAGCAATCCTCTGATTTTTGTTTTCCACCGATGAACTGCTAAGAAGTCGTGCTTCAATCAAGTCACACAAATCTGCAAGTTCAAGAAGTCTTGTTCATCAAAGAGGTTCCTTTTCGCTGCCATGGACTTGGTGGATTCTGCCACCACGTTCTCTTCTTTAGCATTTGCCGCTTCAGCTACTACTACGGCGAACGATATCGCTCCAGTAATTGAAGATTCCTTTCTACTATTGTGAAAACTCAAATATTAGTGCTTTTTTAAACAAAGTGTTTAAACATTATTATTTACTAACATACAAAATAACGTAAATATATCTTCTTCATGTTTGTATAACATTTTTAAATAACAAACAAAAATTTATCTTTAATAGCGGAGGAGAAAAGAAATGCTAAAAAAATTTAAAAAGGAGAAGAAAAAAACATAGAAAAAAACAGATAAAATATAAGAGAAAATAAGAAAAAAATAGAGAAAAGGATAATGTAATGATTAATGGACAAAATAAAATAAAATCTTGAATAAAAGTAACTTCCCAAATTCAAGCCCTAGAATTGATAAAAGTAAATTGCTAAGATTTCCAATGTGCCCTGCAACCAACATAGTAACATCATACATAGTAAGAAAAATGCTACTATGCAAGAAACACTGTTACATATAGGTATCATATATCATAAGTGAGTTTGAACATGATGAGGATAAGAACTCAATGTAAAGTTTTCCTGACAACAATGTTCTCTATAACCATGCTTCAAATAATATTCCATCAACTAAAATTTTGTTTAGTAACAATATTCCATGATCAAAATGACCCCTCAACACTTTGAAAGAAGATGAGCCCAGAAGGGACACCAGATGACATTAGTGCCAACCTCACAGCACCTTCATCAGGTGTAAGAATACCAGTATTATGGTTCATATCAGTTTTCACATAACCAGGACAAACAGCATTGATGCAGAATGAAGGGTATTTCTTTGCTAGAATTCTTGTGTAGGCATTTAGAGCAGCTTTTGAGACACTATATGCTGACATAGCAAGAGGCCAGCCTTTGGTTTCTAGGGTACCCTCTTGAAAATCCTTCAGATATTCATTCAATATGTCATCAATCTTTTCTTCTGTTAGGTTTTCAACATCACTTAATATTTGTTTGGGGAGTCCATTTGGTATGTTCTGCTCAAAATTACATTAGGGTAAGAATAATTTTCAATTGCAATAATGGATCATAGAAAATAACATGTAAAATAAGGGTGCAGGCCATTAGGTCAAACTTTACAATTATGATCATACAACATATTGGAGTGAATAGCCAAAATAGTTTTCAAACTTGCACGCGACTTTCGTATTAGTCTTAAAACCGAAGAAATTCTCATATTAATCTCTTAAACTTAGAATTTTTCAGGCAAATCTATCTGGACCGACATACAAAATTACATGATTTAAAATTAATATGCACGAGAAATTGTAAGTCTTGAGACTAATGTGATAATCTTTAGTTTAAGAACTAATGTGATGGCAGACTGCGAATTTAGGAATTAAATTAGGTGTTTACTCAAATCATTGAAATTAAAACTGCTTGTTATGAAAAATTTCTCCAAATTGAACTGAATTATTTAACTTTTATTACTATTTTTCTGATTGGCAAGCAATGACTGTCTTCAAGCTATTTCACAATACAAATACAAAAGATTTTGTAAATTTTTCAAATTTATTTTTCAACAGAGCAACAAACAGGGAAGCAAAAGTTACTAGTGTCATATACCTCAAGCTTTCCCATATATGCTGAAACATTGACAATTTTTGGTGAATCTGATAACTGGAGAAGGGAAATATGTGTTTTGGTCAATTCCTTAGCTCCATAGTAATTTGTTTTGAGACATGCTTCAGCCAATTCATAGTTTTCAGTCACTATTTTACTCCAATCAACTTTGCCAGCATTTTCCTGTAACCAAAATAAATAAATATATTTATTTTGAATGATTTGGTAAGGGAAATATAAGTGCTAAGGTATGAAATAGTATTGTTAATTGCTGATTGAAGTTATGTCTTCCTGTTTAATACATAAGAATTTTGAAATAACTTTAGCTTTATTTCATTTCATTTGAGAAGCTTTGATTTTTATTTTAAACTTAAAAGCGGCTTTTAAATCAAAAAAGCTTTGGACCAAACGCTACCTTAGGTTGCATTGTTTATTACACAAAATTTCAATTTTCAATACTAGAAATTACTATTTTCAAACTAGATTAAAATAATGGTTCCTTTGCTTTTGTGGTAGACACATGAAAATGGGAAATTCATACCACAACACCTGCAGCTGCCAAAGCCTCACCATCTACAAGTGCTCCAGGAATCCCTGCATTGTTTACCTACACAAATATCCATGTTAATTTCAATTATTTCCTGTCAATTCAAAATTTCAAGATAAACTAGAAAATAAGAATAACATTTTTTTTTTTGTTTAATATGAGCCACAACAGTGAAATTTGGGTAATCAACCATAGTAGTAAAATTGTAGGTATTATCTAATTTTTGAAAAACTAAGTATAATGCAAGCTCTCTTTATATCACTCTAATTGAAAAAAAAAAAACTAACAAAAGAAAAAGAAAAAAAGTATTAATTTTGGGAGATTATCACTGTATTGTACGAAGCCTTATCCTTACTTAGGAAATGAGTCTGTTTCTAGATTTGAACCCATGACGAATCAACTAATACCATTGCCCCATGAGAAAAAAACAAAGATGGGTATTATCTATGTTTCTCTATCCATTTTCTTACGATAGTTGATGATAAAATAAAAACACAAAATAGTAAAATCATTGAGAATTTGGATACCAAGATATCAAGTTTTCCAAATTGGGTCCTGAGGAAATCTGCAACTGATTCTATGCTTGCAGGATCTGTAACATCAAGTTGATGAAAAATTACATGGCCAGAAAGACCAAGATCTTTCAATTTTTCAAGAGCTTCAAGACCCTTTTTCTCATCTCTTGCTGTTAGCACCACATTGACCCCATTAGATGCCAATTGCTTGCATATTGCAAATCCTATTCCTTTATTTGCTCCTGTTATAACTGCATACCTACAAATCAACCACTTCAACAAATTAATTAAGGTAGCATATAAATCACTATAGTAATCATAGAGGGCATACCAAGTGAGAACTGTTCTCATATAATTTGGTAAGAACAATCAATTTTGACCACACAACCATACATGATTGATCAGGATCAATTTTAATCTTGATCATTCATTTTGATTATCTAGTTTATAAATTTTTATAAGAACAATTCTCTTTGATACTGCTGCAATTGTGTTTATAACAACCTTTTTGTTGCTTCTGCCATTTCACTTGAAAAATGAAGTGGTTTCTGTTTCTAGAAATATGAATGGACTAAAACAAGATACTATTTAATGAGTTTTAGTTTATGTCTACATAATCAGTCATTATTCAAGGTTTAAGTTGTAATTGATGTTCAAAGGCCATGCAAATAATTTTTTGGGTTTAATTTTGTTTTTAAGTTTGTCTTTTATTGGAGTTTAAAGATATAATCAAGAAGAGTATATGCTGTTGCCTACATTTTCTTTGGATAAAACAGAATGTTCTGACTCTCACATCTTTATATGTGTTAGACTTTTTCATGAGGCAGCAGAAGATATTATACCCATGACATGTACAGAGAAAATTTTGGTCGATTCAAAATTAAGCATTAAAAAATAATCCTCACTCAACCACTATTCATTTCGTACAATTAGAATTCAGTTCAACTAAAAAAAATAATTTTTTAGTTGAATTGAGTTGTAGTTGTATAGGTTATATGAGAATTATACTCTTAAGTATTGGATGTGGTGCCAAAAATTTGGATTAATTGCAATAAATTTTTGCACTAAAGTGTTCATGATTTTGTACCCGTTTCAATGTTCAAACTTCAAATTTCCATTTGCAAAAACAAGAGTTTGTTTCAAATAACTAGTTACAAACCCGTGCACGGGTTTGATTGGTTTTTTTCATAACTTAAATGAAGGGCAAATATGTCTTATGTGGTATCAAACCCGTGCGGTTGCACGGAAAATAATTGTTTTGCTCCAAAACTAAATGATATATAAAAATAATAACATTCCAATAAGGTGGACAGAGTATATATATAATCATTATATTCCATTAAATTGAAGTATTCAAAAAATAACATGATCATAATTATAGTAATAATACATCATGTATTTTAACAAAAAAATATACAATGTTGACCATATCCTGCATCAAAGCCATGATTCATGTGAAGGTAGGCTAGAGCATGATGTAGAAAGACCTATAGTTATGTTATATGGAATTAGTCTGGTTAAAAGATTAATTGTAACCGAAAGAAATAAAAGTTCTAATCATTTTGAAATGTTGGATACCGAGTAATTAAGAAACTGTGATGTACGGATCATGTGTACATAGTCGTGAGTTCTTAAGATAATTATATGTAATATGATGTTGAATTTATATTGTGTTTGATGACAATTATAAAACTGATTTCATCTCAACTAATTTAGTTTAAAATTATAAATTTTGAAAAACTAATAAAAAATAATTTAATCAGATTACTTTTGTTAGAACTCATATTAAATCTGAGAAAACTCATTATTTCTTTTACTAAAAGTCATACTAAATTACGACAACAATATTAATTTATTATCTTAAAATGATTTGGCATATTGGCACATAAGTATTATTATCTCAACTGAGAGACATCAAATAGTTAACACAGTCAATTCTTTTTATTAGCCATTTTTTTTATGGGAGGGGGAGGGAAAATTTTTGAATCCTTGCTAAAGAATGAAATAATTCTTTTAAAATTGATCAACTATGTCAACAGAGTGAAAGACAACAATATTAATTCATCATCATAAAATAATTTAGTGTATTGGCACATAAGCACTATTATCATGAGTTGAGAGACATTTAATCATTAACATAGTCAAAGTAACTTAATTTAAAATTACAAATGTTGAAAAATCAATTAAGAATAAGATTAAAATAATTCATCGGACTGGCACATTCTTGGCACATTCTATGGATGATTGGTTTGTTTGAATAAGATTATTTTCCAACGTATGTTGAATAGTTTTATTTTGCACTTGCAGAAACTTTTGATTATTCTAAAAACAAAAGAAAAAAAAACTCTTTTTCTTCTGTTAAAAATTGGACATGGTCTAAAAAAGCTTCAAAATCATTTTTTACAACATAAAATTATCTTAAAAATCGCTTTTGACAGTAAATATATCGAAACGAAAATCGACTATGTCTCAGACCATCAAATTTTTCTCACAGCTTATTTTTACAATTAATCACGGATAATCCAAACACACTTGATAGAAGAATAAAGTATTCAAATGTTCCCCTCAAAATTGGATATCATTTATATTCAAATTACAATTATATATGAAATTTGTGGCTATAAAAATATGAAAATTTAGTGAAAGTGAAAAGACAACAAACTACTTTGAGTAGCACTTATTCTTAAACATGATATTTTTTTAAAAAAAACTCATAATATTGTTGCCATTAATCACATGTAATACTAAATCCTATTGAAAGAATTACCTTGATTTGATATCTTGATTGGATATATCAGATAAGAGAATAAAGTATTAAAATTAGATTCAGACGGAGTGAAAATCAAAATTATATTTGCATATATAAAACTATGTATAACATACGAAAAATGTTATATTTTCTTTCTTTCTTTGATTTATTAACATAGTAAGAAAATCCTATGTAATATTACCAGGTTAAGAAAATCCACAATCAAAATATAAAATTAGCACAGCCAGTGTGATAACTACATCCTGATGTTTTGATCTTATGTCCCACTTGCAAGCTGAACAGCTAATAAAAATGTTCATACATTGCACATATAATCTCTAAGCTTACAACATAGAGATTAAGTAATAACATTCTCTTATTAGTGTGAGAGTTAAACCCCTTTTCTGCACATATAATCTCGAGTATTTTTTGTACATCCTTATAATTCCTCTATTGGACCAAGAACTGATCTCCAAAACACCAAACTCGTTTAGTGTTCTTGCTGGACTGAAAAGCCAACCCTTGTTTAGTGTTTCTGCTGAAATTTACTTAAAGACCACAAACTGATCTCCAAAATACCAAACACGTTATTGGACAACCGAGTGAGCGAGATTTTGCAAATATCAAATAGAAATGAAATTTAGTACCAGAAAACACAAAATTATAAATCAGCTATGCAAAAATCAATGCTATAGCTTTTTTAGTACCCTGATCTCACACAACAATAGCATTTTTCCTTGTGAATCCTTTCTCACGCCTAATCTCAAAAGTATGCCGAAAGAAAAATTTTGTAAACATAAAACCTTAATAAAGGGTGTAAATAGTAAACTCATTTGGCAAAATGAAGGATGAAATAAAGGCACAAAACCTTACAAAATGAAAAATTAATTCAGTCTCTGTAGAAAATAGAAATTGAATGTCGAAGTCAAATTGAACAATGAAAAGGGAAAGAGAACCTAAGTGGAGTAAGAAAACAGAACATACCATTTCTAGCCAATGCAAATCATGTTACATACATATAACAAATCGATGACCTTCTTCGATCAGAAGAAGAAAAACAAATTTTCTTAGGAAAAGTCAAAATACAATTGCAACAGACATTCATTGAAAGAGAGAATAATGGATTAGAAAGTCAAAAAGGAATCGAAACAAACCTAAACGAAAAGGAAAAGTGAGGGAAAAAAAACTTACATGTCTTTCACCTTCAATCTATCCATGAACATATTGATCAATTCTTTTGAGGGTTCAAAATGTGTAGGCTCAATCAATATATCATGGATTCAAAATCTGAAGAAAAAAAAATAGAAAATAAAAGACGGAAGAAATCAGGCTCAATCCCAATCCAATTAAATCATTTCAATTTAGACAAAGTTTAACAAATTCCAACGGTGACGTGAACATTCAGAGATCTCTTATCAACACACATCATAATCTAAAACCAGATGGAAAATAATCTAAAGTTTCAGTGTCCTCATCGTGAAATTTCTTTCAAGCAACAATCAAGAAAGAGTTAAATACCTGATACACAGCTCCTCAAGCAACAATCAAGCCCTACAAAACAATCATACCTCAAGAAAGAGTTAAATATTAACAACTTGAGTAAAGAATATGAAATTAAAAAAATAGTAAACATTAGAACCAAGAAAATATGAAGAACATAGCACTTCAAGAATTCTTCTTTTACAACTTCAGTGCACAACTAAAGGGAAAAAAGCCAATCTTCTACTATATGAAAAACATGTTAAAGAGAAAAATTACCCAGATCGATGGGGTTCCTTTATCCTTTGACCCTTCATTCTCTATACCTCATTTTGCAGCCCTACTTACTTCCCATCAAGATCCAACAAAACATCGCCAAAACAACTACCCAAAGCAAATCAACATCGTAGTTGAACACCAAAAAATACAAATCAACAGACCATAAATCAGCACAGTAAGAATAAACCAAAAAGCAACAAATCAGAGACACATGCAATACAAAAATTACAAATAACAAAAATTACAAACAATAAAAAAGAATCAACAGACCATAAAAGATTGAAACTTGGAGTTCATAGACAAAGTCCTGAAATCCCTAACAAAAATGGAGTTTCTTCGGTCAAGCAATGGTTAAGGTTGAGAAACAGAGCTGAGCAACAGATGAACATGGCAGCGTTTCCGGCGAGGGAGGTGGCGGTGACTTGGTGTGTTTTTCGAGGTAGTCGCTTCCGGCGAGGAGAGGAGGCGGTGACTTGGTGTGTTTTTCGACAACAGTGACGATGGAAAATCATGATGGAGGTGGTTTGGGAGGCAGTCGCGGCGAGGGATGGTGGTTTGGGTGGCTGACAGTGGCGAGGGGCAGCGTTGAGAGACTGGGGCGTTGGGAGGTTGGCAGTGAAATGGAAGAAGAAGAAGAGAGGGATTGGTTGCTGTGAGTGAGAGTGATGGTGGGTTCGTGAGAAAAAAAAAAAGAGAAGAAAAACAGAGTTTTAACAAACAGTTATTTTTTAATTAAAATAGAAAATAGATGGATTTTAAATTTATTTAAAAAGTTTGTGGGTCCCTCAGGAAGGGATGGAAGAGATATGGAGAATTGTGAAAGCAAGATGGGTACATCTTCAATTTCAAATTTTCAAATTTCAAATTTGAAAATGGAACAAAAAAACAAAAGATGCTCAATTATTCAGCAGGAATTGGGACAAAAAAATCAGTGACACGTGTCAAGCATTCAGCCAATATACATGTTTTTCCTATATAGATAAGATGTTTGTTCAACACATGGAATGAAAGAGATGTTTATGTTCAACTTTAATTTCAAGTCCTTTTTTTTCAATTACTTAACTTTCATGCAACAAGACAAACAACTTGGCCAACACTTTAGCTATATTTCTTTAATTGCAATGACCATTAGGTGTTTAAACACCCTATAGAATATTATTTCTGAACGAGTGTATTGGAACTAAGTAGTTTGTTTGTTTTAGCATTTTTCTAGATGTGTGTTTCGTATTTTCTTTGAAAATAAAAAAAAATATTTCTATTAAAAATAGTTAAAATTTGTGTCAAAACACATCGTAATCGTTCATATATTATCCGAACATAAATCACATTGATATGATCAAGAAACAAACATGTAATAATTTTATGTTTTCAAATTATTGGTGCTTAGATTCTCTCAAATGGCTGGAGGGTCCTGTAAGCATCTGGTCCGTTAATTTGTTATTGCACACTAATCGATAACTTACCAAGAAAGAAAATAAGCTTGATGGACGGTTGAGATGTTGGCTGCAGAGAAATTTTGACATTCACACAAGAGAAATACATACCTTATACATACAATATAACAAAAAGTAAATCCATTTTATTCACGTCACACCCTTTTCATTCTACACCACATATTGACCGGTTTTCAAAATCTAGTAGTTAAAAAAACACTCATCCACATTTTAGAATAGCTGAAATGAACCACCAGATTCTAGAATCCAGACGAAGTGTGACGCGCTTAGGAAATAGTGCATCGAGAATAGTGGCTCTCCAAAAATAACCACACAGATCAAAAGGAAACAACCTCATCCCTTGAGAAAAACATTCCAGAGGGACCATCATCAGGCAACAAAGCAAGTCTAACAGGACTTTCAGCACCTTCATCAATGCTCAAGATCCCTGTGTTCTGATTCATATCAGTCTTCACAAAATCAGGACACAAACAATTTATTCTAAAATTAGGGTATTTCTGTGCCAGCATTCTTGTGTATGCATTTAAAGCTGTTTTTGACATTGTGTAACCTGAAACCACTGGTGGCCACTTCTTGGATTCTAATGAACCTTCTTTGTAATCTTTGAGGAATTCTCTTAGGACTTCACTGAGTTTTTGGTTTGTGAGGTTTTCTATGTCTGTGAACATTCCTCTTGCCCACTCATTTGGTATGTTCTGAAATCATATAAGATGAATGGAAATTAAATAATGATTTAGCTTTCATAGCTTCCAATTCAAGAAAAAATAATTTATGAAATGCACATTTAATTTGTTTGAATTATGAAAGTAGTTTTTACCTTGAGTAATCCAATTCTAGAGGAGACATTTACAATCCTTGGTGAAGTGGATAATTGGAGCAGGGGAAGAAGTGCTTCAGTTACTCTTTCTGCTCCAAAGAAATTTATTTCAACACATTCTTCTGCTAACTCATAATTTTGATGCACTATTATATTCCAATCTGATATTTCACCCCTTCTCTACACCAACAAATTGTTATTTATATACCATTTGATAATGTTGCAGGAAATAAATTATAAACAACACAAGTATTATAAAGTTTGAGTCATCCTAACTATAAATCAAATATGTATTTAAAAGCTTACCCATCTAAGAACATTCTCTCCATTTACTATTCCTCCAGGAACACCTGCATTATTAACCTGCACCAATAGTAGGTGAAATCTGCCTTTTTCAAAACATTTATTTAAAATAATTTTTCTCTTCACTTCTCCCAAAAGAAGTAATAGTTGTTTATTGTCCTTCAAGAAAAATATTTTGAATCAGTTAGTAATCAATGACAAATTTATATTTTATCACTGGCGTCAGATGTTAGAGTATTAATCTTCCACAACTTTTATGAGGACTCGTTTTAAAATCATAGAGAATTCAAAATCTTAAAAAAAATAAATTGCTTTAATTGAATTTTATTCATTTGTGAAAATTTCCATTTTCATTAATATAATCAATTAAAATTCTTAAAAAGTTGTAATTTTTTTTTGTCTAACTTATCCAGATAATAAATTACATTTTCCCTTTAAAATCTCATACATATGGTTGAAGAATTTGAAACCCAAGGGTTCAAACTATCAAAAAAAGTTGAATAGAAGCTAGGAAAAAAGAAATTACCAAGATGTCAAGTTTTCCAAATTTGGTTTTGATGAAATCTGCCAAAGAATCAACACTAACAGGATCAGTAACATCAAGTTGATGAAAAATCAGAAAATCAGAGAAGCCAAACTCTTTCAAATTTTCCATTGCTTCATATCCTCTTTTCTCATTTCTTGCTGTTAGCACCACCATAATTCCCTTTGAAGCTAATTTCTTGCATATCCCATAACCAATCCCCTTATTAGCTCCTGTTACTACTGCATACCTAATAATTAAGAAAGTGAATTTATAGTTAATTAGTAATTAAGATAATAATCAAGTTTATACCTTTGACTTCTAGTTTTCTCACAAAGTATGATGAAAAAATTTCTTCTCCAATCACCAGAGAGAGAAAAAGAAAATGGATTTGTAGGTCTCATTTTGACACGTGAGTATATTTCGATAAATTTCGCGAGAAATTTTTTTAAAAATAAGCGATTATAAATAAAATGTTATTATTTTTAGTTCAAATATAATTATGAATGGAGTTGATGTAAAGAGAAAATTTTAACTCTCACAAAAGTGCCTTGAAAAATGTGAGATTGTGGGCAAATTTTTTTACCCTTTTACTATGAATAAAAGTTGTTTTATAATAATTTTTTTATTTGTGTCAAATCTGTTTTAAAATCTAAACTCACTTCTAGTGGAAATATTTATAGAAAAAAAGTATCCAAATAGACACATAATCATGCTTTTTAAGCAAATTCAAGTTCTCAATGCCTTCAAAATTGTACAAAAACACAAAACATTTACTATTAGTTAATTTTTTTTTTTTATCTTTTAAGGTTAATTCAAGTAGATTAAAAAAATTAATTAATGATCTTATTTTATAAAAATCATCATGCAATTCCCTTTTATATCATTATTCAACTTTGAATCATTAATTTTCACTTATAATAAATGTATAAACTAATAAATGAAGATGAATAAAATAGGAAAATTAACAATAAATATTTTTTTTTAATTTTTAAAATTACAAATAAAAAAGAATAATTCTTTTTTAAACTATGACAATTAAAAAAAAACCAAAAAAATTAAGAAATTATCTTTTCGCTGTACCTTTTTGCTTCTTCCCCCATGTTGATGATATCTATTTTTTTCTTTTTTCTTGTAGCTAGTGATATGATATGGATTTGATCTGTTTGTTCTGAGCAAGATTATTAACAGCTCTTGTTTCTTTTATAGCCAAACGAAATTCTTCTTAAAATTATAAAAACATTACACATATATATATACAAAAACCAAAGTTAATTAATCCTATATATAAAATGTATGCTCCGTACACAATAATTGGAATTATATATTAAAAATATTGATCGAATAACGATAAATCCAACTGAAAATGAAAACTGAGAATAATTGTAAATATATATATCTATTTCCATACGTCATTAACAGGGACATATGTGTTTGTATGTGCAACTAGTAATATTTATGTAACAAAAAAAGACAAAAGAAAATACAGAGACATAAAATATTTATTAATCAACCAAATGGAATTTCTAGAAAGTAAACAATAGGGGTGGGTCTATTTTCCTTTATTTTTTTTCTTTGGTCTTTTTTTTTTCCTTTGGTCTAAGTGAGTGTGTCTTGAAAAGAAAAATTAACAGCTCTTTTTTAATTCAAAAAGAAAGAAGAAAAATCTATTCTGAAAATAATATTTTTGACATTAAAAAGCCATTAATGCAAAAAAAGCCTTATAACACCGGCTACAAAAGACTTTTAACACCGGTTTTACAAGTGTTTATGTGGTTTGTGTTAAAAACGGTCTCTTAGAACCTATTCTAGCGTAAGTCAATATCATGATGCATTTAACACTAGATGTTATATTTTAGCTGGTGTTAAAAATTAAATTTTTACATCTCTAATATTTTAGCCGGTGTTAAAAATGTTTTAATAAATTTTTTATTCTATTACAATACCTGCAAATGCCAAATCAGTAGCTGTTATTCTAAGGTTAGTTGATCATATAAGGGCCAATCACACAAAATTAAAATCAGATAAATATTTCTTTAATCTCCACAAAGTAAGCAAATAAAACAAATGAACAAAATTAAATCAACATAATAGTTCATCACTAATTTACTATTAAATGAATATCATCACAAATCAAGTATTCCAAAACAGATTATAATAATCTCAAATATCCGTATTTCATAAATTAAGTTCTAACTTCTAAATACCTAACAGCTAGTTTATCTATAGTTCCAACACAAATAACTTAGGCAAATGTGAAACCTCCACTTTAGTTAAGTCATCAATATCTCTTGTTCTCCTTCTTCATTTGGCCCCTTTCTAAGGCAAAACTAGACCAAAAACAGCAGCATAAAACAAGATAATTGATGCCAAATAAGGGTTGGCAACTTTAAAAAGTTAACTACAAATAGAAAACAAGTTTAATCATCACAAAATTTCATATGGATGATCCTTAGGCACCAAGATTTATCCAGTATAATTTTCAGTTGGTAATGACCAATATAATGCATGATAATCTCATGGACTTTCCACTCAAAATAGTAGAAAATCAATTCAAGTTGTGAAAGACTAGAAAAATGGAGAAGTTAAAAACAAGTTACATTTTAAATCAACACATAACATGATCAGCCAAGGAAAAAGATGGGGAAAAAACCTTACAAGAGCTAGCAATAAACTAAAAAGAGGCATACTGAGAACAATTGCCACAAAAACAAAATGTACAGTTATAAGTCAAGAGAATGCCAGATTAGGTGTGTTTGGTTTAGGATACAATACAATTTCTAAAATAAACTTGAATTCTTTTCAAAACATCTAAGAGCAACTTCTAGGTTTACCTTGTTTCAGGTCCATATCTGCCCTCATTTGATTTGCTTACAAAACACATAAAAAATGTAAATAAAGATTCGTAACTAAAAGCACACAGGTCAGTCAAATCTAGGAGACAGAATACTAAAAGGGATTCGATCCCCGGTAGAGTACATTTAGGATCAACGGACAGTAGATATACATACCTTTATGCTATGGTCCATGGACCCTGAGTAGCCTATTGCTTCCAAAAGACAGACAAACCATAGCTTATAGTGACAAGTTATTGAAGCAACCAGTTCAAATGGGGACGTAGCTCAGAGCTGCCTCTCCATGCAGAAATTACACCTTCATGCAATTTAAATCATCAGATTGAACTATAAATCAATGCATAACAGAAGAGAAATGTTTGAGAAATCAGAGAGAATTCTGATCAATGACCAAAAATATTCAGTAAATAACTGCAGGGAAGAAAGGAAAATCTAAATTAGAGGCTGAGGATCATAAACCACTGTATGTTTAGCTTACCTCTGCCAAATCAATCATGGCATCTTCTCTATAAAATCCTCTATCGTTCATCGTTTCTCGCATAAACTCAACAATAAACCATAAGCCATAGAATCAGTTCCCAATAAAAATCCAGAATCTCTTGCATCCCAAATTTCCCATCACCAAACTCAAAGTTGTATAATTACAAAGCAAATGATGAACAGAGAAACGAAAACTGAGGCAGAACAAGATCAATCACAGAAGATCCATTCCATCAAAACCAAAACCAGTAACATGGAACGAGAAATGAAAAGTACTGCGAAATGGAACAAGTGAGATTCAAACCTGTTACCTTTCTCCACTAAATCTCTTTATGCCACCAAGCCAGCATGGATTTTTTATGTTAAATTTAAAAGGTTATTTTTTTTATTTAACATGTATATATAAGTATTTAAATTAATCTGTTTAACAGTGACACCATCAACTCAGTATTCCGACGAGTCGATGATTAACCTGGGTTTAATAACACTACCAAAAGTGTGATTTTGTCAAAAATAAACTATTTATTCAGCTATCTTAAATAAGGAGATAAAGAGTTTATTCTTCGAAGACTTACTTTATTATCTCATGAGGTTTCAAAACACAAACACAACATCAAATTAAAAAGTAAAAACAGAAACTATTTCTAACATATTATCTTATGCACAATTAATCCAAACTACACATTGGTGGCAACAAGCTGGAACCATTGACTTCTTGGATCATCAAGACACAGAGAATCATTCTTTACACAAATACACTCTGAAGTCACAATGCTGGTTGAGTTTGAATCCTTATGCAAGCAAAGTTTCTTCCCATGTTGATCCATAGTTTCCAAATGAAGTTTAGAAAGTGACACAGATTTCCATGAACTGCTCTTGCTTTTGCAATCATCAGAAACAGTAACTGGAAGCCCTTCAATTGATGCTGTTAAGCATTTATTGCTTCCACTTAAGAGGATTTGAGATCCATCTTTTCCATAAATCCATCTGTCTTGGTTCTCACAACTTCCAAGTTCAAGTTCATTGTTGTCATTCACTTTAACACATTCACCAGTTAGAGGGTGGTACATTATATATGTATTTAGGGCTTCAGAAGTAGGATCTGCATCAAGAAAAGAAATAAAGTTAAATTCAAGTTAATACTAAAATTAGCTTTTTTACAAATTCCTTAAAATTACTCAATTGGTTTAATGTGATAATTGTAAATTTGACTTTGGTTGCGCAGTTAAACCAAAAGGTGAAACCAGACGTGTATTTCTGTGCTGGTAGAAATAAGTTTGGTTACAAGCAAAAGCTAAAACAAATAGGGTTAACATGTTTTAAAAAGTTGATTTTGGTGAACACCAAACCATGATCTACATGTAGTAAAAATGAAAAAGTTACCTTGGTTCTTCCTTTGCAAGAGTTGGAAGGTTTGAGTGAGATTTGGATCCTTGAGATGATGCCAAGTGTCATCCAAGATACCAAAAGAGTCACCAGATTGAACTACACCTTCTTTAACATAATAGCTACTTTGGAATGCCCACAAACCCCAATCCAAATCTCTTGCAGCAAGATAAGTTTGAAGGCATGTCAAGAACTTATTGTCAAACACTGAAGAACCAGTTTGGTCAAATCCAAACTCAGTAAATATCAAAGGAACAGCATTCTTGCCCATTGTGAGGAACCCTGCTCTCTCATCTATTCCCTTAATGTTATTGGCACATATCCTATTTAAGGGTTGCTTTGTCCAAATCTCTTTCAATTTGAGTGTCCCAATTCCAGACCAAGAGTACAAATGTGTCTCAAAAACCATCTTTTTACCCAAATCTATCTTCAATGGCTTATGCTTTAGAAACTGTAACTCTGTGTCATAGTTCAAACCTGAGATGACAACAAGCACATTAGGGTTTGATTTGTGAATTGCTAATGCTCCTTGGCTCATGTACCTGTACCAATCCCTCAGATTCTGCCTTGGTCCATGTAATTCATTTCTTAAGCTCATTGCCACAACCTGTTTAGTGAACAAAAATGCAACCTTTATGCCATATAGTCCATTTATTATTGCAAAAACAAAATATGTTACTGAATAAAAACACAATCTTTATGTTATATACAATATACAATTCAGTGTTGAAAGCAGAAAACTTATTAGTGGATAAAAATACTATATATCTTTATGTTATATTCAATTTAGTGTTGAAAAAAGAAACCATGTTAGTGAATAAAAATACAATCTTTGTCATATATTCATTTATTATTTACTGTGGGAAAAAAAAACTAAAATGTTGCTAGCAAGGTTTCAAATCAAGGTATATTCTGGAATGTAAAGCCATATTATCATGATTTCGACAAGTCACCCAAATTGCTTCCTACCACGATTGTGGTCACTATGTTATGACCACAACTGCACTTTGAAACATTGGTAGCAACAAGTTGGCAATTAACAATATATATCCCATTCATTATTGCAAAAACAAAACATGTTACTCAATAAAACACCATCTTTATGCTATATAAAGTTCATTGTTGGAAACAGAAAACCTATTTCTGAATAAAAATACAATCTTTTTGTTATGTTCGATTTAGTAATTGAAAAAAAAACCATCATAATGAATAAAAATACCTTTGTGATGTATTCAATTGATTATTATTTGAAAAACGAAAAAAAATATTTAGTCGCATTTAATGCAAACAACTATGACCACAAACACAGTTTAAAACATAAGTAGCAATTAGTTAGCAATTAGCAATATAGATATATAATGGATTAAATAAATACTCACAGCTTTATGTCCTGCAAAGTGTTTGGCAGCCAAAGTAAGACCCTGAACCCATTCTTGAGGATTAAAGTATCTATCATGGAAGAATCCATTTTCATCATTATCATTACAGCACCATTTGGGAAAACTAACATGGTTATCAAACAGAACTCTCACATTCTGAATACCAAGTTCATGAATCACATGTTCAAATGCTTGAATGTGTGTCATGTTCAACACAGAAGGGTTATTCTTTGCAATGCCTTCAACCACTTCTGGTACATCCAAACTAACAAATCTTTCCTTCACATTTTCGTCGGCGTGGCGCGTCCACATGTGAATTGCATAAGTGAGACGAACACAGTTGAAGTTGAGTTTCACAAGCTCACTCACAAGTTCCTTCAATGGTCTTCTGTCAATTCCCTCTGGAATCATTCCTCCTAGATGTCCTGCCCAGTTTGCACACGCCATTTTCGCGCGTTCGCCTGTGGATTCGTCTATGATCCATCTGTTTTGTGTTGATAGAGGGTATGCATTGGAATATGATGCTAATGCAGAAAAGCTAACAAGGAGAAGAAGAAAAATAGATTTTGATGAAGTTGTTCCTAACATCTTGAATTGATGTGGAAGAGAATATTTTTGAGTTGGATGATAGGAAGCATGAGAGTTTATATAGAGATTTTCAATCTAAACAAATGAGTAACAATGTTCTGTTAAGCATCTTTATCTTAGTTAGACTCTTTCTTTTTTAAAAAACTAATTATTAACAGATTGGGGTCTCTATTTTAGATGCCAACGGATTGTAATTATCTCTTAAGCTGTTTTTTTATTTTATTTTTATCTTAGTTAAATCTTTCAAATTTTTTTTTCCACTTGTAGCTCAGTTAGTGAGTACATGAGAATATGTGTGTGAGTATGGAGTTTGATTCCCAATTATTGTATTTTCTTATAAAAAAAAAATCTTTAAATTTTAAAAAGTTTAATTATCTCTAAAACTCAAAATACATTTATAATAACCACCATGTGTGGCGTGGTGATAGCTGAAGTCATTGCTTAATCGCATGTGTGAGGGTTTGACTCTCTGCTAGTTGAAATGCAGCGGCATTTCGTGGCCACACGACAACTGCTCCATGTGAGCTCAGCTTTGAGGAGGAGATTAGTCAGTGTTTCCGACAACGGTAGATATCTCCAGGGCGGACCAAGCCCTTGCTTTAGGCTCCAAAAAATACACATATTTTTAATATATTTAAGCCTCATTTTTATATATTTTTATTTCACAAAATATTTAAATATTTTGTGACATAAAACAATAAATTAATTCTTTATAAAAATCTCTATCCCTCAAATAAAATACTTATTTTAATTATAAAATAACTTTATTAATTTTAAAATATTTATTATTTATCATTAAAAATACCTTGTCATAAAAAAAATTTACTTTAAACTTCAAAATTGGTTAGGCCGGCCTTGAATATCTAGAGAAGAGAAAAAAATTACATTTATAACACTAAAAATGAAAAATAAAAACATTTATATTGATTCTTATCCCGTTTACGTTTGAGGAGATAATAGACTTAAAAAAAATAAAAGATAAGATATATAAAAATATTTGAGTTTGGTAATTAAATTATGTCTAAAAAGATTTGAATTTGATTTAATACTATTATATTTGAATCAAGTTTTATCTAATCATATTATCTTGTCTAATTATATTACTTTATATTTAAACATATTTGATTTTTTGATAAAGACATATTTCATTTAATCATATGCAATTAGCACCGACGGCAAGTAAAAAAAAAAACTCTATTTGAAAAATGGGCTCAGGGTTGTGCTTTCTTAAGCTTTGACGTTCTGAGGGCCGGTCCTCTCCTTTCATAGGTTCAGGAGTGAAGTGAATAAAATTGGTCTTTTTTAAGTATTTTTTTTATTAAACTATAATAACGTTTTTATATTACATACGACCCTATCAATACATCACAATTTATCAGGACATAACTTAAAAATAACAGCACTAACAACATCTATACTTAAGAAATGAGATTTTATTTTTCAAATAACAGCCACATATATTTATAATTATAGGCCTCTTGAACATTGGGCTCTGGGTTGGCCCTGGACGCTCTCTAATGAAGTTGAAGCAATTAAACCCAAATAGCGATTGAGGATTGACAACCCGACATTTCTGCAAGGATTGACAACCACATATGGGAGGATGAGATTAGCATTATCTCTATTGGAGTGGCACCATCCTTTTTATATGTAAAAATCATAAATTTATATACTAAAAAGATAGTACCACCTTCAATAGAAAATAGTGCTAATCTCATCCACTCGCATATGTGAGTAGAAACAACTTCCATGATTCTATTATAAATTTGCTCATGCTCTACTGTCATGTTGTCAAGAAGATCAAGTTTTTCGACTCGAATTGCATCTCTATCATAATTTTACTCATCAACATTAAACTACGGTAAGATTCATATATCAACAATGGATCTAATTGCAGCACATTGTAGGAAACTCTGAAAAGTTTCTATTGTTGCTCTCTGGTATTTTTTGAATCTCCGCAAGTGCAAGACTTTTTATTTGCTCATCCGATAGAACTAAACCTGAAATTCCGAATAGTATTCTTAAAATGTGTCCTATATGAAATATAAGATATAATTTATATAATATAAGAAAATATTTACATCAAATAGCTTATTATATACCGGGAAAAATTAATTAATCTAGGAGACAAATTAAGTTATTTAATTTTTTTCAAAAGAATATTGTATAGAAAGTAGAGTTGACAAAATGGGTTGGGCTCGTTTAACCCGTTTTTTTAGTGGGTTGGGTTGAGTATTTGAGCCCACATTTTAAAAGTGGGCTGGCCCACCCTGCCGCGTTTGCCTATTTTGGTCCGTTTTTAATTACTTGTCATTTTTGTTTTATTCGTTAAACTTATATTTCAAGTACTTTGTATAAAATTTGACAATTTGATAATTGTTTGAACTTTCTTTCTAGTTCTATTATAATTTGACACTTTAATTTAATTTATTGTACTTATATTAGTATATTACCAAATGTCAAGTTAATAATTTGGTATTTAATGACTTAACTTATATATAATTTTATATAATTTATGAATGTTACTTATATATTTAATAATTATTTTAGAATATGAGATAATATATTTCTTTAAATGTGTTGGATATAAGATAATATATATATATATATATATATATTATTTTTTAATAAAAATGTGAATTTTTATGAGTTTTTAATTTTTTTAATGAAATTTATAAATTTTTTATATTTAAGCAGGTTGACCTGTCAACCCACTCAAAAAAGGGGATTGAGATTTTCAACCCATATTCAAAAAGTGAGTTGGTCTGTCCTACCCCGTATTATGGCGGATTAAATTGGAGCGGATTGATCCGTTTTGCCAACTCTAAATTAATAATAACCAATTTCTTAAATGAAAAATAGTATTTGTTTAAACATAAACATAAGATAGGTGTACTTCTTCCTTTATATATTGAGTCAAAAAGTTGAAGTTACATATGTTGACCGCAATTATATTTGAGATTCAAATTATGTCTCCAATCATATCTCACGAATAGAATATTGTCACGTTATTACAAAATTTTATTAGAAAATTAAAGATTAAAATTAGAGGAAATATTTTTAATGACGTGGCGATTCAAATCATGTGTCTCCAAATCATGTCTTAAATCATGTTCCACTAATAAAATATTACCACGTCATCACAAAATTTTATTAAAAAATTAAAAATTAAAATTAAATGAAATATTTTGAATAATATATAGTTTTAAATCATGTCCGAAATCATGACTTCTTGTCATCTATTTCGAACTCCTTCAAAAGATCTTTCTTCGCCATGTGTCCGATGATATCTAGTTTTAAAAAATTTTAAACATATTTGAAAAGAATCAATACATAGTTGTGACAATTTGTGAATTAAAAGTGCATGCATGAATGATGAAATTGCGAAAGTAATAACCATGCGTACCAACAAAGTCCGGCACACTTGGCAGATAGTTAGGTCCTTTAAACATCTGACAGGGGTTTGAATTCTGACGGTGCATATAGAGAAAACTTTGTTGGGAGAGACTTCGTTGATCTCTATCCCTCGAGGGGATTAGTCTTCAGCTATCGACCAGGGATACCCTTAGTTCACCCAAAAAAATAACCATGCATGTCTTGTCAAATCCTTCAAGTATCTTTGAGAAGTAAGTGAATTCAAATAACTTGATAGCAATTAAAGATGTCTATATTTCTCTTCATTAATATTTATATAGATCCACACATTTAATTTATATTTAATACTTATAAAAAAAAGTGATAGACAAAGAAAATACTAACGTGATAAGTCATGTTACTTTTGAATAAGAGGGGATCATTTCCCCTTTTCAATACCTTTTCATCCATTAAAATCATGTCCACACTTTGAATTGGTCTTTTATTCTTAAACTCAGGCACATACCACATTCGCATGATCCTTACAAAAATGCACCAATTCATCCTTTTCGACTTTACAACTATGAGATTAGAGATATTAGAGGTGTAAAGAAAGAAATTTAAAAAAAAAACGGATTGAGGATAAAGGAATAGATTAATAGATGAAATAGTATAAAACTTGAAGGGCTAATAATCCTTTATAGGTGTTAATATTAATATATAAGGTGGGAATGATTTTTTTTAAAAAAAAATTAGTTTTCTTCTAAAAAAATTTCGAGAGACCAAAAAGATATCAAATATATCTTTATATAGTAAAAAAGATGTTTTACTTAAAAAAATAAAAAATCTCTTAATGATGATCTTTAGATGATTAAAAAGACATTTTAGTCTGACTAATTGCATTAAGTATTTATTTTGATTTATTTTTGTGTAAATATGATGAGCCAATTATTTAAGCTATCAAAACTTTTGCAAATCAATTCATCTACAATTTCTTTTAATAATTTATTAGATTAATCTTTAAAATATTAATTGAATACCCCTAAACATTATTCCAAATTAAAATAACATACCCCTTAGTCACATATATTTTAAGTATATGTTATGATAACTCATACCAATTTACTAATTTTCGAAATATAGAACATTTATCTCTTAACAAAAACACACTATTGATGTATATTAATTCAAGTTGAAATTTGATATGATGGTCGTATTAAATGTTTGGTATCAACGAATTTTAATCATTCCTGCACCAATTTGTTAAATAGAATCAATTTCGAAATATCTTGATGCATAATACTAGTGCCTATAGTATCAATTTTCATTATTTCACTAAACTCAACTTCTACAAATTAAACTATCTAAGATAATAAACTAAGTATAAAATCATTCTACAAATTAAAACCTATGCTAATTCATATTATTTTCAGTTCAAGTATTTTACCAATTTTCTTTTTAAATTAGTCCTAATATTAAAATAAAGGCATTAATCATTTATATTTGAGTTTATTGGTTATTTATGATTTATGATAATTTTCACAGTCTTCACTTAAAAATAGAAACGAAATTAAACTGGTTTTTATTTAGGTTCCTGTCAATGATTATAGTCAAAAAAAAAATTAAATGATTTTAAACGTGTTTGTTTTCAAACAATAATTCATAGCATATATATTTACTATTTACCACAACATGTTTCATAAAGTTTTTTTAAAAAAATTGTGCTTTCACTTTTAAAATAAAGACACAACTATTTTTTTTATTCATAAGAAAGTAGTACAATCGGGATTCAAACTTCGTATCCACACACGCATGTCTCCATGCGCTCACCAACTGAGCTACATGACTGGGACAAAGACACAACTATTTAAATGGGAGGTTTTGAGTGTTTAGAATTTATTAAAATTCCATAGATGATAGGAATTCAATTAATGGATTTTTAATTGATTATTACCCTTTAGTATGACCAAGTAATTTTTAATTGATTTGAATCGAAGGAATATTAGCATATGAGATTTCTACACCATTTGTTGATTTTTGGAGTTTGAAATATTTTAAATTATTAATTTATTATTATTAACCACAATTAGACAAAAAATTAATTTAAAAGTAGAAGGTATCTAATCATCACCAAATTCTTAAAATTTTCTTTAAATTTTTTAATATAATTCATTTATAAAATTAAAAAAAAGAAACTTATGTTAAAATAAATTCTAAATCTCAAATTAATTCAAATGGAGACAATAAAATTATTTTAAATCAAATCAAATTATTGCATATATCATTTAAAAAAATCTCAAATTATTTTCAGAACTATAAATTCGAATATGTAAACAAGTGTTACTTTTAACAAATAGTATACTAAATTAAATTTTAGTGACCTAAATGAAATGCTGAAGTTTTTCAAAACTCACCCAAATAATTTTTTAGTACCAATTAGGATAAAACACCTTTTTGAAAAGTAAAAATATCTAATCATAGCCAAATAATAAAAATTGTATAAAATTTTGAAATCATTAATTTATTTAAAAAACATATACTAAAATAAATTATAAATCCCAAATCAATTCAAATTTCATACAGTAAAATTATTCCAAATCAAAGCAAATCAATGCATAAATTATTTTTAAAAATGATGAATTATTTTTAGATCTTAAAATTTTAAATATTTAAATAAATGTAACTTTTTCTAAATAATTTCCTTAATTAAATTTTAGTTTCGTTACTAAAATGGTGATGATTTTCGAAATTCCACCAAATTATTTTCTAATCATTGTAAATTTTTTATTTGGGTAGAATCAAACTATAAAAGAGAAAAAAAACAATGTATATCTTAATCTATATATATATATATATATATATATATATATATATATATATATATAAAAGTAACAAAGATGTGGATGAAAGCCAAATTTTCAAACAAAAATTTCATTCCCATCATTTCCAAATTCAATTCTCACATTTCCAAATTTAATCTCCACCAAGTTGTCATTATAAAATGGTCATTATAGACGAATTTAATTTTTTTGTATTTAGGTTTTTTTATCTTATGCATCACATTTGTAGTACTATTGTTTTTATTTTTATATCATTGCTTCGTGTTTGTCTTTGATTTTACTGTAGCTAATACGTTTTGCTAATTCGTTTTGTCTCGCTTATGCTATCAACACAATTGGAACTCGACTCTTCAACAAATATTGGAAATGTAGTTTCTCTTAAGAAAGAGAATAATTTATAACTCTAAGATCCATAACATGCATACTATATTATTGGCAGGCTCAAGCTTTCTTGCTATAAACTCTTTAACAAAGAGTGGAAATGTCGCAAACAACATGTATCATATTGGCGGACTCTCGCTTTCTTGCTATAAACTTATTCATGTCGTAAACAACATATTTTTGTTGTGTTATGTCGTTTTTTATTGTCAAATTTGTTTTTAGACTTTATCCATCATTTTATTTTCGGATTATTTATTAATTTGTTTTTTTACAGGTTATAATTTGACTCTACTTGAATTGATTTAGGAGGATTGAAAAAACTATAAATTTCAAAAATCATCATTATTTTATTAAGGAAACTAAAATCAAATTAAGGAAACTATTTGATAAAAGTTATATTTGTCTAGACATTTAATTTTTTCTAGATCAAAAAATAATTTGCTATTTTTGGAAATAATTTATGCATTGATTTGTTTTGATTTGAATTTTTTTTTTACGATTGTAATTTATTGATTCTACCCTAATTGAAAATTTACGAGGACTAGAAAATTACTTGGTGGAATTTTGAAAATCATCATCATAATATTAACACAAAAGATTTAATTAAGGAAAGAAACTATTTGAAAAAATCAATTTGTTTAGACATTTAAATTTTTCTAGATCTAAAAATAAGTTCTCCGGCATATTTGGAAACGATTTATGCAATGATTTTCTTTGATTTAGAATATATTTTTTTTTCAGTCATAATTTGATTCTACCAGAATTGGAAATTTACGAGCACTAGATAACAATTTGGTGGAATTTTAAAAATATTCATTATTTTATTAAGGAAACTAAAATTTAATTAAGGAAACTATTTGAAAAAAGTTACATTTGTTTAGACATTTAAAATTTTCTAAATCTAAAAATAATTCACCTTTTTTGGAAATGATTTATGCATTGATTTGCTTTGATTTAGAATTTTTTTTTAAATCAAAGCAAATGAATGCATAAATTATTTCCAAAAATGACAAATTATTTATAGATTTAGAAAAAATTTAAATGTCTATACATATGTAACTTTTTCAAATAATTTCCTTAACTAAATTTTATTTTCCTTAATAAAGTGATGATAGTTTTTGAAATTCTGCCAAATAGTTTTCTAGTCCTCGTAAATTTCCAATTTGAGTAGAATCAAATTATAACCGAGAAAAAAAATTCCAAATCAAAGCAAATTAGTGTATTAATCATTTCCAAAAATGGAAAATTATTTTTAGATCTAAAAATATTTAAATGTCTAAATAAATAAATGTGACTTTTTCCAAATAGTTTTCTTGATTAAATTTTAGTTTCCTTAATATTATGATAATGATTTTTGAAATTTCACCAAATAGTTTTGTGGTCCTTATAAATTTCCAATTCGGATAGAATCAAATCATAACAAAAAAAAAAAAAAGAATGTTTCAAACCAAAGCAAATCAATGCATGAATCTTTTTAAAAAATGATAAATTATTTTTGGATCTTGAAAAATTTAAATGTCTAAACAAATGTAACTTTTTCCAATTTTTTTGCTTAATATACAAAATAAAGGAGAAATTAAACTCATCTATAATAACAATTTTATAATGGGAACACGGTGCAAGATTATATTTGGAAATGAAGGAAATGATATTTTGGGTGAAAATTTGTTTTCTCTTCAAAACTTGGTTAGTATTTTATATATATTAAAATTAAGATTAAGATTAAGGGTGTGTTTGGATTAGCTATGATTAATTGTGAAAATAAGCTGTGAAAAAAAAATCGATTGTCTGAGAAATAATCGATTTTTGTTTGGATATATTTGCTGTCCGAATCAATTTTTAACATAATTTTAAGATATGAAAAACGATTTTGAAACTTTTTGATATAATTTCTAATTTTTAGCTAAGGACAAAAAGCTTTTTTCTTTGTTAAAACAATAATCAAAAGCTTTTTTAAGTGTAAAATACAACTATCCAACGTATGTTTAAAAATAATCTCATCCAAACATGGTCTAAGATTAAGATTAAATAAGATTAAGATTAAGATTAAAATTAGAATTAGGATCAGGATAGGTATACATTAACATAAGTTGACTTTGAAAAAGCTTGTGATTCTATTAGCTGGAAGTACCTCTTGACAGTGATGGAAGCTATATGGGTTTTAATCAGACCTGGAGAGATTGGATCCGAGAATGCCTTCGTTCTACACGCATATCAATCCTAGTTAATGGTAGTCCCAACAGGCGAATTTACTCTAGGAAGAGGCTAAGACAAGATAATCTGTTATCTTCTTTTTTTATTCTTATTGGCCGCTCAATGGTTTAGTTGTTTGATGAATAGAGCCAGAGAGGCGAATGCTTTTGCCGGGGTGGAGATCGGGAGTCATGCCATCTAGGTGCCTCATCTACAGTTTGCGAATGATACTTTAGTTGTGCGCAAGGCGATATATGAGAACATTCAGACGATACGTTCGATGTTAATGTTGTTTGAGTTGGCATCGGGTCTCAAAATAAACTTCCACGAGAGCAAGATTTTTGCTTGCAATGTCAATGAGAGTTGGTTAGACATTGCTGCGAACATCTTGCAATGTAAATCAGGTTCTTTCCCCTTCAATTATCTTGGTTTGCTTGTGGGTTGAGATCATAAGAGAAAGGCTTTTTGGAAAACCGTCATTGACAAAGTAAAGGCTAGATTGGCGTCTTGGAATCCTAATACATTTTTCTTTGGCGGTAGTGTGGTGATTGTTAAGTCTGTCTTGGCTGCGTTATTAGTTTACTTTCTTTTTTTTCAAGGCTCCCTCAGGTATTATTTGTGGAGTGGAAGTGAGGGTGTGAGGAGGATAAATTGGGTGAGTCGGGAATCTATTTGTGGACCAAAGGAATCATGGAGGCCTTGATGTTAAAGATATTTTGTGTTCAATGTGGCCCTTATCACCTTATGGGAAGTGGGTATGACGTTTGAGTCATGAGGATAAGCGTTTTGGGTAAAGGTGTTAGTTGCAAAATATGGCAACGATGTTAGAAGGCTGATGTTAGAAGGCTGCGGGTTTGGTAGGGGAGAAGCTCTCCTTGGTGGTAAGACTTGTGTAAACTCTTTGGGTATGGGAGATATTCTAGTAAGTGGTTTGGTGATAATTTATCTCCTAGAGTAGGTGATGGGATAAATACTTTGTTTTGGCATGATAGGTGGGTTGAGGAGAGTCATTTACGAGAGAAATTCACTAATTTATCGGAGCTAGCAGAGAAATTCAATAATCATAAATATTATATCATATAAATATATAGGCTTAGTTGTACTTTTAATTCTTATAGTTTGTCAATTGTACCATTTTAGTTTTATAATTTTAATTGAGGGATTTTGTTCCTTTTAAAGTTTAAAATGTGAAAAATGAGTCCTAGTGTGTAATTTTCAAATGATTTAATTTGGACAAAAATTGAAACTTATGACCCAATTTTTTTCATTTTAAATTATACATGTACCAAAAATACTAAACTAAAATGAATCCTAGTCATGTAGCTCAGTTGTTGAGTGCATGGGGACATGCGTGTGTAGGTACGGGGTTCGAATCCCGATTATACTACTTTCCTATGAATCAAAAAACAAAATTATAAGGATAAAAAATGTAATTAAGCTAAGTAATTTATAAATAAGTTTCACTTAACCTCGACCTAACGTATGAACTTCCCACAAAACTTTGCCTCTCCCACAAAATGTAATTAGTTTCGCTTAATGGTTTGTTGTTTTTATTCATTGTGTTTAATTCTTTTTCTTGGTCTAGATGCTTTGTGTTCAAAACCCTTTTTATGAATTTGAGTTTCTTTTTTTTTTGTTACATTATTTGAGTGTTTGATAATATGAGAGTGAAGCCCACTGTCACCTGAAAGTCTATCCTCACTGCTTTAGCGACGACACCAGGCAAATTTGAATATGCTCGCCAACTGTTTGAAAAAATACCCAAAAGCAAATGGTGTCCTGTATATAACATCATATTGGTATAAAGGTAAAAGATAGGAATTACACGTTTATACAAAACAAGCCAAACAACTTTAGAGATAATTACAATCCATTGGCATCTAAAAGTAGAAATAAAATAAAGAAACAGATTAGGATAGGATAAAGAGCAATGCTGTAAAAAAGCTTTGTTATTATTTTCTAAATTGAAATTTTCTATATAAACTCTGCATGTTCCCTATTCATTATCCAACTTGAAAAGTATTCTCTTTAATGAAGATGTTAGAAACAACTTCAAAATCCATCTTTCTTCTTCTCCTTGTTAGCATTTCTGCTCAGTTAGCATCATATTCCAATGCTTATCCTTTGTCAACACAGAACAAATGGATCATAGACGAATCAGCCGGGCAACGCGCGAAATTGGTGTGCGGGAATTGGGCAGGACACTTAGAAGGAATGATCCCAGAGGGACTTGACAGAAGGCCATTGAAGGAAATTGTGAGTGAGCTTGTGAAACTCAACTTCAACTGTGTTCGTCTCACTTATGCAATTTACATGTGGACGCGCCACGCCGACGAAAATGTGAAGGAAACCTTTGTTAATTTGGATGCACCAGAAGTGGTGGAAGGCATTGCAAAGAACAACCCTTCTGTGTTGAACATGACTCACATTCAAGCCTTTGAACATGTGATTCATGAACTTGGTTCTCAGAATGTGAAAGTTCTGTTTGATAACCATGTTAGTTTTCCCAAATGGTGCTGTAATGATGATGAAAATGGTTTCTTCCATGATAGATACTTTAATCCTCAAGAATGGGTGCAGGGTCTTACTTTGGCTGCCAAACACTTTGCAGGAAATAAAGCTGTAAGTATTTATTTAATACATTATATTTCTATGTTGCCAATTGCTAACTAGTAGCTACTAATATTTCAATATGTGGTTGCGGTCATGATCGCCACTACAATCATGGTAAGATGCAATTTCGGTGACCGCCGAAATCATAATATTATGACTTTACTTTGTGGAACATGGTTTGAAACTTTCAACACTGAATTGTATACAACATAAAGATTGTGTTTTATTCAGTAAAATGTTTTGTTTTTGCAATAATAAATGGAATATAGCATAAAGATTGCATTTTTGTTCACTAAACAGGTTGTGGCAATGAGCTTAAGAAATGAATTACATGGACCAAGGCAGAATCTGAGGGATTGGTACAGGTACTTGAGCCAAGGAGCATTAGCAATTCACAAATCAAATCCTAATGTGCTTGTTGTTATCTCAGGTTTGAACTATGACACAGAGTTACAGTTTCTAAAGCATAAGCCATTGAAGATAGATTTGGGTAAAAAGATGGTTTTTGAGACACATTTGTACTCTTGGTCTGGAATTGGGACACTCAAATTGAAAGAGATTTGGACAAAGCAGCCCTTAAATAGGATATGTGCCAATAACATTAAGGGAATAGATGAGAGAGCAGGGTTCCTCACAATGGGCAAGAATGCTGTTCCTTTGATATTTACTGAGTTTGGATTTGACCAAACTGGTTCTTCAGTGTTTGACAATAAGTTCTTGACTTGCCTTCAAACCTATCTTGTTGGAAGAGATTTGGATTGGGGTTTGTGGGCATTCCATAGTAGCTACTATGTTAAACAAGGTCAAGTTCAACCTGGTGAGTCTTTTGGTGTCTTGGATGACACTTGGCATCATCTCAAGAATCCAAATATCACTCAAACCTTCCAACTTTTGCAAAGGAAAAACCAAGGTAACTTTCTCATTTTTACTACTTAGAAACTCTGTATTTTGTTATACTTATTTTGTTCATTACCTGTAAATCATGGTTTGGTGTTCATCAAAATCAACTTTTTAAAACCATGTCGAGCATATTTGTTTTAGCTTTTACTTGTATCCAAAATTATTTCTACCAATACGAGAAATGCACGTCTAGTTTCACTTTTTGGTTTAACTGCGCATCTATGTTTTGGTGCTTGTGAGAATCAATCAAAATCAACATCTATAATCACTTTGATACAAAACCAATTTCACTACCATCACATTGAACCACATTGAACCAATTGAGTAATTTTAAGGCATGTGTAGGAAAGCTAATTTTTGTATCAACTTGAATTTAACTTCATTTCTTTTCTTGATGCAGATCCTACTTCTGAAGCCCTAAATACATATATAATGTACCACCCTCTAACTGGTGAATGTGTTTAAGTGAATGACAACAATGAACTTGAACTTGGAAGTTGTGAGAACCAAGACCGATGGATTTATGGAAAAGATGGATCTCAAATCCTTTTAAGTGGAAGCAATAAATGCTTAACAGCATCAATTGAAGGGCTTCCAGTTACTGTTTCTGATGATTGCAAAAGCAAGAGCAGTTCATGGAAATCTGTTTCACTTTCTAAACTTCATTTGGCAACTACGGATCAACATGGGAAGAAACTTTGCTTGCATAAGGATTCAAACTCAACCAGCATTGTAACTTCAAAGTGTATTTGTATAAAGGATGATTCTGTGTTTGGATGATCCAAGAAGTCAATGGTTCCAGCTTGTTGCCAGCAATGTGTAGTTTGGATTAATTGGTCTCAGAATATGTTTATGTTCTTAGAAAAAGTGTATTTAAAGTAAATAATTATTTGGGGAAGAAAAAAGAAGTCAAAGGACTTAAACTACCTATTTGAGCTTTTTCCATGTGTCTGTTTTGTTTTGGTCAATGCGATTTCCATGTGATTGAAACTCAGTCAACCACTAGGGTTGCGAAATTTGTGCACTTATAATGTGCTTTACCATTTCAAGTATTATAAATTTGAAAGCAAAAGCACCCTCTAATCACGACTATTTTGGGGAACATTGAACTTGGTATTTTTTTTACTGAAATCACGATCTGTATGTTCAGGCATATCGGAATTGGGGGCATGATGTCAATCCCGTGATAGGAGGCTTGCGCCCGCCTTCGACAAATTGAACCAAGTCCAAAAATTCCCAAATACCCATTTAGGAGCACAGAACCCCATAAAAATACTATAAATATATGTTAAATGTGCTATACACAGGTATATGTCGTCGAAATATTTGCAGGTGCACTCTCACCACTGTGGGGCAGCGTTGGAGCCGACATCTGTCGTCTGTGATGCTCATTCATCTCTTGTTCACTAGGTATGCAACACTTCTTAAATTCTCTTAAGAAGTTCATAAAAATAAATTACTAATTTTTAAAAATAGAGTTTTTGTTGACCATTACTTTGGCAATAGTTATAAATAAAAATTACTTCATCTGTCTCAATTTAAGTGTTGTTTTAGGTTTTTTCACACGAATTAAGAAATGCAATTAACTTCCTTACTTTCATAAAAAAAAAAAAATTGATTTCCTATTATACCCCTATTACTTAGGGTTGACTAATTAATACTAAATGAAATGATATTATATGAACTTTTTAAATGTCACCCCAACTGTTTTGAATGTCATTAAAATCCATATATAATTAACTCCACTACTCCTTCCAATTTTGAAAAGCGAAACGGTGCTACTGCTCCTTTTTACTTGAACCTTCGCCATTTTCACCATATCTACGCTCATCACTTCCTCCTCGTTTGCACTTGAACCTTCAATCATCTTAAGTATGTCTGCGTTCAACTCCTTTTCCTCCGCAAACCTTCAACCATCTTCACCATGTTTGAGTTTACCTCCTCCTCCATTGTCTGGTGCAATTCAAAAGGGAGATGTCTTGCTCACACTCAAAAGAATCATCCACAATCATTGCCAATAAATCATCCTTGCTGGCATTATAAGACTGCACATTGAAAATTGCCAACTATTGAAGTTTGTGTAAAGGGTATTTTGGGTAGAAATAAATTAATACATCCTTAGAATGATAAAACGTCAAATATATTGAACACTTTTTTTCTTCCAAAACGTCACTTAAATTGGGACGGAGTGAATATTAATAAAAATCATAATTAATAAAGATGTATTTATAGTATTAAATGCTAAACTTTTTAATAATTAATTTTTATTATGAATTTTTTATCTATTGTTTTTAGGGTAATAATTAATAACACCCTTTAAAGTATAACAAAATTTATCCTAGGTCGACTATGTTGATCACAAGACGATGTTATATAACAATGAAATCAATTTATGTTAGTGATTTCCTAACGATTCGAAGTGGTTTGGATTCTATGGGCATTGTATGTTCCCAATTTCCGATTTGAAGGGATCAATTCAAAAAACTTTCAAAACTGAGATTTACCATGATAAGGATAGATGTTAATTTAAATTTAATTTTAATCCTTGTATATTATCTACAGTAGTTATTGTAATCTCTTAGGTTGTAACAACTATCATTTTTTAGTTTATAGCATTTTCTAGATGATATACATGAACTGAAATTAAATTTAAATTAAAAACTATCCTTATCATACAAATATCAACAACACTAGAAGACAAAAAAATAAAAATAAAAATTAGATACATTATGCTAACACATACTTCCTACCAAATTTTCCTCTTTAGATTAGCAAGATTTCAACACACAAAAATAATCAAAAGCTTGACATTTCTTGCCTAGAGAAAAAGAAACCAGAAGGGGAACCATTAGGAAGCAGAGCTAATCTCACAACACTTGCTGCACCATTTTCAACCGATAAGATTCCTGTGTTTTTGTTTATGTCTGTTTTAACGAAACCTGGACACACACAATTAATGCACAAATTTTGATGCCTATATGCCAAAAGCCTTGTGTAAGAATTCACGGCTGCTTTTGAGACCATATAGGCAGATAAGTAGGTTGGCCAGCCCTTATTTTCTAGGGAACCTTCTTTTAAGTCCTTCATATACTCCTTTAGTACCTTGTCTAGTAGCTCTTCTGTGAGATTTTCTGTGTCATCTAACACTCTCCTTGCCCATTCATTTGATATGTGCTGAAACACACCATAACACAGTTTTTTTTTCAGTCTTGTTGGTGTAATGTAAAATCACATTTCATAGCAATTTTAAAAATGGGATAAATATTTTTTTTTGGTCCTTGAGAAATTAGTAAATTACAGCTTTAGTCCTCGATATAATTGTTTTTGTTTTTAGTCCCTACCCCCAAGTATACGTCAAATGTGGTTTGATGCTGATACTTTGGAAATAGTATAAATAGGTCTTAAATTCGGACAAAACAGTACTTTCAAGAGCCATTTCTAATCAAAATTTTAATCACTTGTAGTAACATACACAACATGCAAAATATCAATACAGTTTGCATGCTTTTAAGATATTACCCACACATTGCGTACAGATTATAAGGTGATTTACTTTTAACCTTTTTTTAAAAATCATATGTTTTTAATTCCGGAAGAGGAACTAAAAACACGTAATTTTAATTCTGTTAAAATAAGTAAAATTTTATTAGCCACTAAAACCAAAATTTACTAATTATTGAAGGACCAAAAACAATTTCCTTTTAAAAAAAAGATTGTTATTGTTATTCATGTACCTTTAACAATCCTGCTTGGGAGGAAACATTGACTATCATAGGAGAATTGGATAACTCAAGAAGGGGAAGAAAAGCTTCAGTTGTTTCCTTAGCACCATAATAATTTGTTGTTATGCATTTTTCAGCCATTTCATAAGTTTGAGTCAATTCCTTCCAATTAATTGTTGTATCCACCTGCATTCATTTATAATAGATTCAAAATCTATTTTAGAGGCTTTTATTGAAAAGACCAAAATACCCTCTAACTAGCAGTGTACAGAAAACATGCCTACTGACCATGTTGTCTACATTGAACCCACTGATTCCTGCATTGTTCACCTGCACATGAATTTGGATTTCTTAAATTGAATCATTCAATTTCAAAGGAAAAAAAGAAGAAGAAATTAGAAACATATAATCCAGGTAATTTCTATTGTGAACTAATTGAGATTTTCAAATTGACTCTTTGGCTTATTTAAAACTCTGAATCAGGTTGCTGTCAGCCAAATTAGTCAGAGCTCATTAATTTTGCAGATCAGTCAAAAAGACACAAGTTCCATAATTTTAAATTTCCAAAACCAATGGAAATTAAACTTGATTATTCTAATAGAGGAATGTCTAAACTCTGAATTCAATGAACATCAATCTCAATGTAATTACTTGGTTTGTGATGCATAGGAAAAATGGCACAGCTAGAAATCTAATAAGGGAAACACTCAAATGAATCACCAAAACAAAAAACAATGCTACAGATTCTACTCAGTTGTCAAAATTGTAAATACTTTATTTGCTGTGGCCTACCAAAGTAGTAATAAGCTTTTAGAATCAAGAAAAATAATTAAAATTAACTTTAAATAGTAATTGAGATTCATATTATTCCAGTGAAAAAACAAAGTGGGACATAATAATGTATATACCAGATTCCCACCCATTTATTATTTTATAGTATTTCATCAAACAACTTTTACACCGACAAAATTATTTGTGCCACACAGTTTCCTAATCTCGCCACATATAACACTAGTTCAGATTTTAGTTTTCGGGTGCGCCCAAATTCTAGTTTCTGGTTGAGTTTTGTTGAACTTCGGTGTATTGTTTTTTCACCAAACAGATTCGAGTTTCTGAGAGAAACCAGATTCTAATCCTCGAACGAGATAATGTACGGTACATCTTGAAAATATGTGTGACTAGAATAATATGAATCTTTTACATTGAGAAAAGAGAAAGTAGAAAACAGAAAACTGAAGAAAAGAATCATAATTCAGATTTCAGAATATTCAGTATCATTACCAGGATATCAAGTCTTCCAAACTGAGATTTAACAAAATCAACCAAGGAATTGACACTAGAAGGGTCAGTGACATCAAGCTGATGAAAAATCACAAGGTTAGAAAGACCAAATTCCTTCAATTTCTCAAGAGCTTGATTTCCCCTTTTCTCATCTCTTGCTGTTAGCACCACCTTCACCCCTTTTGATGCCAATCCTTTCACTGTCTCCAACCCTATTCCTTTGTTTGCTCCTGTCACAACAGCATACCTGAAAATCCACAACCAAATCCATCATCATCCATTGTCACCAAATTCACTCAAAATGCGCTCCTATCTGTTTAGTTTCACATTTGAATAAAGTAATAGTTAAACTATTTTTATATAATTAAGAGTAACTTTCGTGTTCTTGGATCCACGTGCTGACTCATTTGACGTGAATCCATCTTCAGAAGTGGGAATAGAATGGGAGACATTTCTCTGTTGCACAGTCCTAGATAACAGAGAATACTCTGTTTTTGAGTTAATTTTCAGAAAAAAAATAAAATGAGAAAAATGTGTTTTGGATAAATATATTCTTGTTTTGTTTGTTCTGCAGAGGATAAGTGGAGAAAACTCTGCAGAGAATCCGAATCTGTAGAAAAACATGAAGATTAAAAAAAGTACCTTTCATTTGCACCTGCCATTACCATTTCTACAATAGATGATGAATCTGGATGAATGAGGGAGCATAAAGGGAGGAGGGTGAGATTTAAATTGGATGATGGCTATAAAATAATGTTAATGTACTTTTCAAGAAAAAAAAAATTAAAAAAATTAGTGTGTTAATATTATTATTATTTGGTCAAATGGGTTAGGACAGCTTCGAGTATTTGTGTTATGTATTACTTTGACATTAATTAAGTTAGTGATGTGATGTTGTCTCCCCTTAATTATCTATCTCTTACTATTGAATTTTGCATTATTTATAGTTCAATCCGATCTTCTAGCTATACCACAAATATAAATAAATAAATAAATAAAAGAAATTCGATCATCTAGATAAAAGGGGGAGATTGAGACAAATAGATGGAGATAAAAATTACCAAGAAGTAGTTCTATGAAGTTTACCTAACCTAATCAGTAACTACAAATTGAGATCTATTTCATTTTTACTTGCACGCCTTAGACGACCTTTTTGTTCCCCCTTTGACTTTGACTATTTAAATTTGTTTTAATGGTTATTTAATTCAATGATTGATTGGAAGAATATTTCTTTTAAGGTAATCTGATTTGGATTATCTCATGCATTTATTGTCTCTAATTCTCTCTTGTAATTTTGTGAGCCGTTAGACTTACTTAATGATTTAGATCCAAAACTTTAAAATTATGCAAATTGCATCTTAAAAGCAATAGATAATTTTGAGTGATCTACCATTTTGGTTCTTAACTTTGTGAGAACAATTCACTTAGTCCTTCATTTTATGCAGATAAGTCACTTTTGTCCTTAACTTTGCATTTTGCAAGTCACTTTAATCCTTGAATTATATCAACATTTATTTTAGTCCCTGAAAATCAAGGACTAAACTGACTAATGTAGTGAAAGTCAGAGACTAAAATGACCAATAATATACTAAAATTATAAGTCAGTTTGGTCATTTTATAAAATAGCTTTTAGGGACTAAAATTATTTGAATTATATACTAAAATAATTCCTGACTTTGTAGTTTATAAATCAGTTTAGTCCTTCGCGAAATCAGTCATTTTAGTCTCTGACTTTTACTATTATTGGTCATTTTAGTCCCTGACTTTCACTATATTAGTCAGTTTAGTCCCTGACTTTCAGGAACAAAAATGAATGTTTATATAATTCAAGGACTAAAGTGACCTGCAAAATGCAAAGTTAAGGACTAAAGTGACTTATCCATACAAAATCAAGAACTAAAATAAATTATTTTCACAAAATTAGAGATCAAAATAATACATCACTCTTTACGTACTTTTAATTTCCTTCTTCCCTAAAAACACACGCAGCATCCCAAGAGAGAATTTCTTCTTCCCTCTGATCTGACATAAAAAAAACGCTGCACAGTGCACACTCCAATTTCTTTTGTAAATGAGAAATATTAAAAAAAAAAAAAATTGGTTGCATGAGAAAATAAGAGAAATATTCAAATTGGATCACCTAAATATTTACTTCACCAAATTGATCCCTAATTGAAATAACCTTTTTTTTATAAAATTATTTTTAAAGCAATAGATTGTTATTATTTTTCGTAACGAAGATTTTTAATTATATATTAATATATCTTTTTATTTTTTGTTAATCTAATATATTGTTAACTATGGTTAGTTAATTGGTGGTTTGGTGTAGTCCACATAAGTCAAATGAATTAGAGTGCTAATTTTCCTAAAGTCTGGAGTTCATTGCAATTTTGAGATACTTTTGGGGTGTAAATGTATTTTATCCTAACAAAAAAATATCAATATGACAGGTGAGTTTGATTTTAAACATTATGAGATTCATTCATGAGTTTTTTTATTAAATACTTAAGAATATATTGTATTATAATTGATAGCTGAAGATTAATCAAGAATAGATATTAGCAAATATTTTTATTGCTCCTAACAAAACTTTTTCCAATACACACAGTCATTATATATATCCTCTTATAATTTGTTGTATTTTTTTTCCAATTTGTAAATTTTATCTAGATTGGGTTCTAGAAGAAAGTGTATATATTATAAGTATGACTAATAAGTAGCCGTAATCCGTAGATGAGTAAAGAGGCACTTTTTCAAGGAAGCACTTTTGACATTATGCACACTCTTCACATCATCATATATTGTATTACTGAATTTAAAAAACTTATTTCACAAAATTTGTGTTCGAATTTTCAAAATTTAAATTCGAATAAATATGTGATAGCCTAGAATAATTTTTTAGTGCCAAAAATATTTTTCATGTTCCAGTTTTCCCCCCGTTGACACACAGTTGGGCTATATATTATCTGGTGAGAAACCAGTGGAATATTCATAACTCCGAAAACCAAGTCTAATCTTCTTTTTTTTTTTTGGTTATACCACAAGTCTAACCTTTTCTTTTTTTAAAAAAAACTAAGTCTAAACTTCCAGAATATCTCCACCGGAAAACAAATTAAAATTAAAAATAAAATAACATAAAGAACTTGGAGAACGTGCGGTTCATCATGCTTGCTTTCTAGTTACTCCCCACAAATAATGATTCTTCTAGAATTAAAGCACCGTCCTCCAAATTAAAGTCCAAACCTTCCGTAAACACATGCTAACTTTTTCCAAATTTATTTATTATTATTATTATTATTTTTTTTTTTTTGTAAAAATTATTTCCATATCTAACCTTCAACAATAATATAGTAGTATCTCAAAATCAAACCCCACCTAAAAAGAAAAGAATTGGAACTTCCACAATATCTCCTTCATCATCACCTTGACCATGTTAGCATGTGTTTGGATTGATGTTGAATCACATCAAATCACATTAAGATAGATAAATCAATAATTGAGATAAATTTGACACACAAAATAGATCTAAAGAACGCAATAAAAAGTAACGTTGAAGTGAATTCACGTTAACGTGAATCTATTTCTATCCAAACATATACTTTGTTGTTTGCAACAAACAACAAATAATCCATTTTCTGTTGTTATAGAATCTTCCCGAAATTCCCACCTTTGTCACATTCTCATTCCGTCTTTTTATTCTTTAGTCTTTACTTATTTAGTAGTATATTTAAAAAAATATAATTGGAATGTACCAAAAAAAATAAGAATGTACAAAATGTAAAAAAAAAATAAAAATTGGAACCTATATTTAGCCTGTCTTTATTTAAAATTTTATTTATGCAAGGTGGATTGGCAAACTATTGGTGCACCAAAGACCAAAGATATTAATTAACCGATAGTCCAAAATAATTAGCTTCTTGGGTTGCGTAGGCTTAACAACGTTCTAGATTGCTGGGACAAATTCATTAAAAGTGTTTTTTTATCGTGTGTAAGTTTACACATTTTAAAAGTTTTAAATTAAAAATATTTTATTGAAATTTATAGTAGGTTCTTTTACCATGATTTTGGATTCTTTAGGACCGTGATGGTTTTAGGATAACTACTTTGTTTATCACACTTTTTTTTTTAACTTTTAGCCTCTACTCAAAAGTTATTTCTGTATAAGCACTTAAAAATTAAAATAAACACACCCCAATGCCAAACAGAAATTAATCTTTGTTTTTGGTCTTGTTCAGATGTTAATGTCTGTATTTAAACTAAAAACCCCAAATACATAAATTAATAACTGTTTTTTTTAAAGTTGTTGTTTCTGTAGCTCTGATGAATAGGTAATAGATATTAGGTTCCTTTTAAGGTGGTCTCGATGACTTTTGGATCATCGGTGCTGACTTATTTTTTACCTATGATGATAGTTTTAGCAGGTGAATTTAAGTTTTAAGAATTTAATTTGCGGTCCTTATAAAAGTTAGATATCATAGTTTATTTTTTTCAACAATGCCTAACAACTGAGTGATAGCGTCATGAAAAGACGTGTAACTTGCAAGAGGTACCAATTGGGATCATTTTTTTTTGGATCATCACCATGGTTGAGCTACAAGGAGTTTTCAACTGCTATATCATTTGTCTGTTTCTAGATACCAGGAATGAGAAATTTCTAAGTTAAATTTTTATTTATTTATTATTTCTCTTCTTCTGTGTGAGTAGTATATTTTAATGGGAGAGACTTATTGAGATTATTCTTTCTAGTTCTATAGGTGCATGTGCAGTTATTCAAAAAGTAAACTTTCTTCCTCAAACCATTCATGCCATTTTGCTCGAATTATCTTCATCCAATGATTTTGAAGCTTATAACAAAGAGGACGAAGACAAGCAGATGGGGCGACGATGTGAGAGATGAAGAGCTTTTTTTACTTCTTTCTTCATTCAATTAGAAGGGGTAACTTGCAATTTTTTTATTGACGTTGGTTTAACCCACTCTACATGTACTCAGTTTTAATCCCTTCCATTCATTAAATAACTATTACATCTGACGGACAACATATACGGGAGCACCAGTGGTCACTTTTTATTAGGGACCACTTTAAAAACTTCTCCGATTGTTTCCTCTGAGATGATTTTTGAGTGTCTGGATGCGATTTGGGGGTTTACTGGATTCTGATTTTGGTTGGTCAGTTGGGAGGAAGAACTGGTTTGAGGCAAGGAAGAAGCAGATGAACAGTTCTTCCTTTGAGAAGAAGAAGATGAACCGTGTTTAAACAGAAAGACAAAAAAATAAAAAATAAAAATAATGGAAACAAGTTCCGGTACTTATTTGTAAATAATTTACTTTAGTATACCACCTACATGTATTAATCAATTCTGTTGGATCATAAAAAAAAAATCAGACGGCCACAATTAAACCGGGATCGTCATGGTCTCGCTGAACTATAATGCACCAAAATATTTGGTTACCTCAATTTATTTTGAGTACCCACAGAGTTCCCACAATTTTTCATATAAATGGATGTAATAATTACGTGAATTTTTAGTAATTTTCTCACATCATTAATCGAAAACAACATTACTTATTATGTTTTATTGAAATGTGTAAAACACGTTCAATGTTTCATACAAAGGTTTTCCTAACCTATACAACTATTGCACAGGATAAGAATTCCAAAATAAAAAAAAAATATAAGTAATAAATACATTTTAAATACAAAACTCAATTAATTTTTGTCTTTCCCTATAAAAAAATTCTCTTTTGAGATGATTAACTAGTATCTTTCTTAACAATTATTCTGTCTAGAAAACTCACAGAGTCTCTCTTTAAAAGAAAAAAATTCTTTTTTATTTTTTATAAAAAAATAAACCCTGAGCAAGTAGTATTTAACCATAAATAATTTTTGTCATTATTAGGATACCCATCAGTTTTTTGTTGGATTACATACTCAGCATTTTTGGACCAATAGGAAGCCTATCTCTTTAAAGTCTATTTAAAAAACTAATTTCTTTTATTCACACTTTGACTTCAAAACTAATTTCATTTTTTCCCTACCGTACCCCACCTTAATCTAAACCCACAAATCAACCCAAGGTAATTCACTCTTATCTTTTAGCAATGAACTTCTTCTAACCTAAACCTCCCAATTAAACCAAAATTCACTTTTATCTTCCCCACTCCCCTTAATTATCTCTTACTAATAATGACTTGTCGATTATTTATAGTTCAATCCGATCATCTAGCTTTACCAAAAAAAAAAAACGATCATCTAGCTTTACCACATAAAATAATAATAATAATAGGCTTAAATAAGTTTTAATCCTTACAAAATTAACATTTTTTTTGTTTTACTCCCCACAATTGTTTTTGAATAAATTGCAATAATTTCTCTTGAGATTTGAGAAAATTGCTCTCCACCCCAAATTTCACCAAAATTAGCACTCCACTCCATTTTTTTAATCGTTGACGGTTGATTGTTGACCAAGTTAACGTTTCTGTCATTCCAATCTGTCACATCTACAAATATGTTAATTTGTTAACTTTATAAACTATTTTTAAGGCTGATGTAGCAAACTGACGAGACAAAAATGTTAGTTAGCTGCTATACTGCTAACGTTTCTGTCATGTCAGTTTGTCATATATGCAATTTCTGGACCCTTCATTATCATTAAAAATTATTTTTAATACTTATGTGATAGATTGACAGGCCAAAAATGCTAATTAAATGACAAAAATTGGGTGGACGACTAATCTTTATGAAATTTGGGGTGGAGTGCAATTTCTCCAAACATTAAGGGAGTTATTGCAATTTACCTTTTTTTTTTCATTTTGATCCAACAAAATTCAAAACTTTTAGTTTTAGTCCTTAAAACTTTATTTCACAATAAGTATAGGTTTTTAATTTCTAGAGTGATTGAAATTTTGTTTTTAGTTCTTATAACTTAACTTATTTCTTAATTTGTTTCTTGAAATTTTAATTTTTTTTTTATTTTGATCCCTCAAACAAATTAGATAAAAAAAATAAAAGAAAACTTAACATCAGAGACTAAAAACAAAATTTTTAAATTAAGTTAGATTAAAATAAAAAATTTTATAGAGAATAAAAAAAATTCATCAATTTTATATAGAGAAAAAATAATTTTAAATTAAGTTGGACTAAAATAATTTTTTTAAAAAAAAAAAATAAAAAAATGTTATTTTTTTATTCATAATAAGGTAGTATAATTGGGGATCAAACCCCAAGCTACACATGTATGTCTCGATGCACTCACCAACTGAATTACATAACTAAAAAAAAATATTAATTTTATAGAGACTAAAAATTTATTTAAACCATAAGAATAAAATATCCATCATCTAGATAAAAGGGGGAGATAGAGACAAATAGATGGAGATAAAAATCACCAAAAAATTACTTTTATGAAGTTTACCTAACTTAATCAGTAACCGCAAATTGAGATTTATTTCATTTTTACTTGCACACCTTAGACGACCTTTTTGTTCCCCCTTTGACTTTGAGAATTTTAAATTGTTTTAATGGTTATTTAATTCAATGATTGTTTCAAAGAACTTTTTTAAGGTAATTTCACTTATTTTTTAGAAAAAAGTATTTTAGTAATCTATACTTTAATTTTTTAAATATGATTAAAGGATGTAATTTTTTTGGTAAATAATTAAAAGATGTAATTTACTACTATATTGATTTTTATAAAATAAATAAGAGTATATTTTTGAGCGGACATTTAAAAGATTAATCTTTTTTTTATATTGAAAATTAATTTCTTTTAAGCATATATTCCCTCCATCCCTATATATAAGACCCTTTATAAAAAAAACACAAAAATTAAGAAAATTGGTTAATTTAGATAAAGTCATTTAATTTATTTAACAATTTTAATTAATCTCCAAAGTTACCCTTCAATTATTCTCGGACTATCTTACTTTCTTTTTACCTAATAAATCTTCTCTAGTTATCATAAAAGAGAATTCTATTTTATTTTTTTATTATATTTAGTGATTTTGAACCACATAAAAGTGATTCACTGAATAAGGATAATTTAGAAAGAATTAATTAAATTTATACGAAATTTTGAAAAAGATCTTATAAAAAGCGACAAGCAATTTTTTTAGAGGGTCTAACCTATAGGGACAGAAGGAGTATATCACTCTAATAATTTATAAGGTCTTGTTAAACAATACCTTTAGGATCCTTGTTAAGGTTATTAAAATTAAAAAAAAAATGATCTAAGTGCACATTATTTAATCTCTCAAAAATACAATAAACTATATTTTTCAACATATTTTTACTACATTTAATTTCTTAAATAATATTTTCAATGTACTAAATATCATTTTTCTAAATTTTATCTCTCATAACAAAATTGTTTCTTATACACACAATAATTATAATTAAATATCCCAATTATCTACTTCAATGTCATTGGTTTAAAATAATGAATTAATTACTTCTAATCTATACCCAAAAAATATGTCAAATTTTAAATAATCATATAGAAATCACTTTTTTTTTAATTCTTCCAATTTTTTTTCCATGATCACACACACATACACATTAGGTTAAATTGATTATTTGGTCAATTTAGTCTTTTGTAAGTCTCTTTTAATTTTGTTTTAATCACAATACATAAAAATAATTCTTTTTAGTCTTTACACATGTTTATGTTTTTCATTTTAGTCCTTCGTCTTGTCTTCGTAAATCTCTATGGCATGAAATGGATTTATTTATTTTGTGCAATTTTACACAGGTTAAGAATTTAATAATTATAACTTTTTGTTAGGAAAGACAAAAATTAAAATCACAAAGAACGAGAACTTAGAGCTTTCAATTTAGGGGAACATCAACAACCTTATATTTTGTATTTTCTCAATTTCTTTTTTAGTTTCATTAATTTCTATATCAGTAGTCCATGTGTCCACTACTAATTAGCTCATGAAGGATGAAATTAACGCCATTAGGTTGGAAACCGATGACAAGGACCAATCCAAAAATAACAGTCACTTATAGAAACTAAAAGGAATATTCTTTATGTGTAAAAACAAAAACAAAAATAAAAAATACATTTAAGAACCAAATAATTAATTTAAACTTTTTTTTTATTTTACTCCAAAAGAAACAAGTGAGAATTTGTTACTTGATGATTTCTTTCAAATATTATTAGTTTTTTGTACATAGGAAAGAGAAAAAAAAAACTAAGGACGCAAATAAGCAACGCCCATTATTGCATCCGTAGTCAAAACACTTTCAACAAAGGAAGGCGCTGGGTGAGAACTAACCAAGGAGTCCCATTTCCATCCATATATACACTTTCAGCAAGCATTTTTGTAACCACGCGCATTTTTTACAGCATTAATTTTTCCTGAGGTTTGCGTTTATTATATTTATTTTTTTTAGTTTTTAAAATTACACTTATCCTTTTAAGATTTGTAATTTTATTACATTTATTCTTCGTGAGACATTACACTTAATCCCTAAGGTTGAAATTCATTACATTAACACCTGTCTCCAGAGAGTAAGTATAATTTTAAAAACGAGAGAAAAGTAAGTATAATAAGTACAAACCTCAGGAGAGAAGTTAGTTAATTATCCTAATATTATATTGTTAAATTTTAAAATTCTTTTTATTAAAATATTTTCTTGAATTCTGAAAATCCGAACAAATGTGTGATGGTTTAGAATAATTTTGTGATGCCAAAAAGTGTTGACCTTTTTTCAGTTTTCCTCCCGTTGACACAGTTTTAAATCTCGATTCATTGTTTCATGTACATAAAACAGTAAATTAAGATCTAGAATTCGATTTTCAGCCGAGTTCTAGAATCAAGACAAAGTGATGTTTGCCAAGATTAGTCAACAGTGTGACGCAAATAATTTTCACTTTGTCATATTCTCATCCAGTCTTTTTTTTCCTATTCTCATCCTGTCTTTTTATTCTTTACTTAATTAATGTATTTTAAAAAAAATATTAAATGATCTCAAATATGTAACTCAGTTGATAAGTACATGTGAACATGTGAGTTTAATTCCAAATTATTATATTTTTTTATAAAAAATATTAATTATTCCTGCAAATAGTTAGGTAATGATATATCTTTGTATTTGTTGCGATCATTATTATATTAATTTTCTTTGTTAATAAATATGGCAATGATTTTTAGCCAATAAAGTTGGTCAATTTAAGTAAAATAATAATATTTTGATTTTTTAATTAAAAAGTAAAAAGTAAGTGAAGGAAGAAAATTAATTTTTATTAAATTGGCCAAAAATTGGCCATTTTAAGTTGGTCAAAAATTATTTTTGTAATAAATATTTTCTGCATCCCGTGACATCAGACCGAGAATTCATTTAATGTCATTTTTGCTCTTATTCAACATAGTATATCTACAGGGTTGCGTATAACATGGTCCCATTAGAAAGGAGACCATGGAGGTCCATGAGCACAGATGACCGTAGATTAAGGCTAGACAACATCTAACAGTCTCAAATGAAACCGGTTAAGGGTTGCTTCTTTCAACTTCTCTTCCATGTTCATTGGTTGGATTTTTGGTTCCATGAGCCCTGATATCGTGCAATCCTTCAAAACTCAGCATAACCAGCATTCACCAGCAAGACACGAATTAACTTTTGTTTTTTTTGGTTTACGGAACATAATACATTTTTTTCTCGGAAACTAGTTTTTTTCTCGAAAACTAGTTTCCGTTTTGAATGTGGTGTGGTGTTTATTGGAAATCTTGCTTGAAAATTAGTTTCTAAGCAAGTGGTATTTTTGAAAAAAAATCTGTCTTTTTGAAAGGAAGAAAAAATCTGTTTGATAGAGTGAAAAATATGTGTGGTGTCAATAATAATGACGATCTTCGAATTTTATATTGAACTTTTGACCTTTTTTTTTCATTTAAAGTATGTTTAGTTTGTAATTTACAATTCATGAATATGTTCAACGTGGGAATAATTCTTTTGTTCAATTAAAAATAATCTAACTTAAGTTTTGCCAACATGCTTTTTTAGACCAAGCTCAATTGACTGATCACAATTTTTATTAAAAGTTTTAATAATATTAGCAAATGATTGTTTAACTTATAAGAAAATTGGACCTTTAGACTGAATTTTCTCATTTTAAATCCTATAGAAATATAAATCACTCAATTAAAACTACCGTAATCAAACTATACATAACTACAAACTATAGAAATTTAAAGTACAATTAATCTATATTTAAATCGTGCTCAGCGTGAATGATTAATTATTTTTACACAAAACATGTAACTATATTAAATACTTATCAAGAAAATGTATAACTTTCTATTTAAATCAAATATCTTTAACAATAAGTTGATTTTTTTTTTCAAATACTTATCAAATATCTTTCAATGAATCATGAGAAATATTCTAGTCATTTATTTTTCCTCTGTGAATTTATTTGTTACTTAGGTTATGTGATGAAGCTATATTTTATAATTAATATATATTTGGGGCCTTTTCAATTTTTCAATAAAACAATTTAATCATTAAATAGCTTTCAAAAGTTATAATTTTTTTTAATAAAACATATATGGAGATAGTGTTTGGCCCAATATTTTTTTTTTCTTCTCTTTCTCTTATAAGTAAAAGTTGGACCAAACACTATTTATGGTAAACCTCTTAAATTACAAGCTGTTTTTTTATACAAAATACAAAAAAGCTGGCTTTTAAGCCCGAAGCTAGAAATAGGAACTTCTAAAAAAACTGACTTTTTTTGTGGGCCCATCCGAATTAACACAAAAATATCCTAATTAAAGCTTTTGCTACTTTTTTTTACAGACAAATACCACCACACACCCTTAACTAAACTACTCTCCTCTGTCAAGGTTCAAACCTTGGACCTTCTACTCCCAAGCCTTATGGCTTGATATATGACCATTTGAGCTAAAGCTATTGGTTAGCAATTCGCTACTTCTCATTTTTGAATTATCCATTTCACTTTAATATTTATGAATTTTATGGTTATTTAAAATTTTACATATTCAAAATTTTTTAATGTTAGTTATTATTTTGGTAAATTTAAATTGTGTCTAAGTTTCTTTCTTAAAAAAAGATTAAAATATTGAGTTTTATCAAATAATTATTTTTTTATTATAACTTCCATTAAAAAATTATATTGTTAAATTATTTTTTATATCAAAGATATGTGACAATTAGTGATAAGTAATTTAATAAAATTAACTCAAACAAACAGCTTATGAAGTAAAATACAATGAAATTGCCAAACAACTTTTAACTTTTTTTTTTAAAGCTCTTATTTCCAAATTTTGTTTAAAAGTTTCTTATAAGCCAAAAATAAACAAAGGAAAACGAAGCCAGTATTGTCAATGCCCCATTCAACTCCATCGTTGCTCTTCTATGGTCCGTTTTTACTTTTTTTTTTTTTGTGTGTGATTAAAACCAACCTTTTCAAGTTTGGCCTCATGTTGTATTAATTTAAAAAAGTTAAATCGAATTGACTCTTCTAGATTTGAAATCTTTCACCTTTGCCCTTTTCAGCTCTATCGTTGTTCTTCTGTGGTCTGTTTTCACTTGTTGTCATTTTCTCGTCCTTGTCAAACAGGCCTTCAGATCTCTCCATTATTTTGCTTCTTTGATTTAAAAAAAAATGTCTCACGTTCCTAGTCATCATTAACCTAGATCTTGCCTTTAACAGAAACTAAATGTGGTATGGTGGCTATACTGTGAAAATTTTTTAGTTTCCTTTTAGGCGGATATGAAAAGTAGATCATCTCAATGGGCTATGTTTTCCATTGAATAATATAATCATGACTTGAATCGATCTAATTTTTTTTATTAGGTTGGATCCTATTGAATTGTTGAACAAAAACACCTTCACCAAATCCAATCCATATAGATTTGGATTGGATTGTATTTTTCTCCAAATAAGACCCAAACCATGAATACCCCTAAATTTGTGTATGTTTAGTTTAGTTTTTTTTTTTAAAATAAAAAACAGAAAAAAAACCTTTAGTCACAAAATGTGACAATTTCTTTTGGTGAATAAAAAAATTGACTTTTTTTTCTTTAAAAAAAAAACTGACTACTATTTTTTAACACTGGATCTAAACTCAAAAGAGTGTACATGGGATTTTGTATAATTAAGGTTTTGGTCTCACAATTTTTTTATTATTCGTGGATGTAGACGTTTGGTTAAATTAATTTCTTGGTCCTTGTATTTGTACGTCATTTTTGTTTTAGTTCCTGTAAAAAAACTTTCCTTTAAGTCCTTATATATGTTTTTCGTTTCTATTTTAATCCCGGCAGCCCGTTGGTCCCTGCTGTTAAATCCTACAGCTTCACTACCGCGACCACCACGGTCACAGCCACTACCATTGGTGATTTCTCAAACCACCACCGTCTCCATCGGCTGCGTCTCACCAAGACTGGCCTAGCCTTGAAGTTTGGCGGCCATCGAACTAGAGGCACGTCGCCACATGCTGCTTATTTCTTGCAGCACTCACCAACGCTACAACTCTTTTCGACATGGGTGAGTGCGCGATCGCGGTTCTCTAGTAGCTTTTGGCGTTGCCTATCTCGTCTTGTTGTCCTCAATTTGACTTTATGCAATGGTAGTGGTCGTGGTAGTGGTGATTGTGGTAGTGGAGGTGCAAGATTTAATGGAAGAGACCAATGGAAAATGACAGCATGAACTAAAATGAAAATAAAAAACATGTGTAGGAACCAAAAGAATATTTTTTTTATAGAGACTAAAACAAATGAAATATAAGTATAGGGACCAAAAAATTAATTTAATCTAAATTTTTCTAGTGTTCGACTCAAAGATAGTTTTAATCCTAACAAAATAAGGTACTTCAATTTTATTAGTTATTTTTTTCTCTTATTTAGGCCAATACTTTTAAAAATGTTGTTTAGCGTCACTAAATTACATTAACCAATTTGATGCCCAACTAAATAATCCTATAACTTATACCTTTTTTATATTATATTACTTATATATTTTAAAATTTATCAAAAAAATAAATAATAAAATAATTTTAAAAGCTTTCTTTCTCTTTTCCCTTGACAAACCTTACCCCTCCCTTCCTACCTAGTCTTCTTGCTTTCCTCTTCATATCCCTCAAAATCACACATGTAGTATAGGCAAAGTGGGAAGAGACACGGGCAACCACGGTCACCGCGGGAAACCACCATTATGTGGGCTTCCTTTGCCTTTTAATTTCTCTTCGTGCCACCCAAATGAGTTTAACTTAATAGAAGCGTGTTAAATCCATATGATTTGAGAGTGTGTATAAAAATAATTTTTAGAGAGGTCTTTGAGTCGACTCCTATGAGATAATTATCCCTCAAATCTCTTAGACTGTGAAGTTTCCCTCCACAAATTTTAATACCAAAAACAAAAAAAAGCTCCTCATAACTACATGACACGCTATTTTATTCCCTCAACCACCATTGTTTCCTGCTTCCTCTACCTCACGAGCATAACAGAAAAGGGGGTCAGGGTTCCATAAAGGGCAAACAATGGCTGCCTCAATTCTTTTGGTAGCAATGGGGTATTTTGGTAGTGGATTATTACCCAAAAATGGTGGTATTCGGTGGAGAATTCACAACGACTATAGTAAATTTGTGTTGCAACCTTGTACAGAAATTGAAGATGGTGGTGCTGTCGGAGTTTTTGGGGTGCAAGGTGAGGGGCAAAGGAAAATCAGTGAAATGGTGGTTGTGGGAGTGAACGATGATGACAGTGAGGGAATGTGAGGGTTGTTGGTTCATAATTTCATAAATATGGTGGCATTATTATATTATTTAGTGTATGAACTCAACCTATAAAATTTTAATTATTGATTTTCTGTTTTAAAAAAGTAACTTTACTCTTGAGTTAACCAAAAAAACAAACAAAAGCATGTCATTAGTATTTGGACTAGTTGGTTTTGTATGTATATAATGATGTGTGTCACTTTTTGGATGTCAAACTTTTATATAACTACATTTATATCGATTCGTTTACTTAGTCTTGTATTAAACATCTTCACTATTCTAGAAGCATTGAAAGACAAAAACACAATCCCTGTCAAATCGATCATCATATTTTTGTTTTTTCAAGGCCAACATTCTTTCTTTCCTAGAACTTGCTAACTTGATAGTTGACTCACGAATTTGACCTAGCTCATCTAAATCAGACTAAGTCGTGAGGAGGAAGCACCCTTCAAGAAAAAGAGCCACTTTAGAAAAATAACATGGAAAAAGGCCTGTGTTGTATTTTTTTAATTAAGAGACACATTTTACGACTTAAATTGTAAGTAGTATTTCATGCCCGCCCTTAAAGCACGGGTTAGAATTTAGTTGAATTATGTACAATTCTGACCTATAATTAAAATTGTCTCAACTAAAATATCTTATCATTCTCATGAATTATTAATAATTTAAAATCACCCCTAATTTGATTCGCGAGATAGAAATATAAATATAATTACCGTTTTAAAAAATAGGTTTGATTAATAACAAACCAGCATGTGACAAATTTTGTTTCAGACTTTAAATAATAATAATTGCAAAGGTTATCATCAATTAAAATGTCTTATTTGAAATTGAAAAATGCTTAATGGTGTTAGCACACAAATTCATCAATTAATTAGCATGGTTGATTGTCAATCAAATACAATGGTTACTATCGTCCATTGTTTTGTCATTAGTTATAAAATGGAGAGAAAAATTTACATAGACACACACCTAACACATCACACTTACACACTCAATCACAAATTAACAATTAATTAAAAAAAATAAATATTTTAAAACCGAAAATTTTTAGAAAATGCATGAGTCCCAATTGCTTTTTTAAAGTTTCTTCTCTTCTGGTCACTCTGTACCACTTCTTTCTCCATTGATATCCTCAATCTCCCACCATTCATGGCAAGAAGGCAACCATAATTGATTTTGTTTTTTTTTTACCACCACTATTAGAAAAAAGCTCATCTTTTTCTATTAGGTGTCCACGCCGTCGGCGACGTTGTCGATGCCTGAATGGAAGAGGAGGGATCGTCAATGGCAGCGCATGGGAAGACGTACAACGTAACTGGGCCGTTACGGTGAACGACATTTCTCAGATCTGTAAGATTTTCCACTTGAGCCGACGATAATAATTACCTTGATAGAAGTTGAAAATTGATCACAACTGATTTATTGCAATAGTCATATGAAAAAGCACTTTGTTGATCACAATAATTGTATTTGATGCTTGTATCATTCACAGAGAAAGGGAAAAAAAGAGAGTCATAGATAGTGAGAATGGAATTGAGAGACAAAAATCAGAAGAAAAAATACAATAAAAATATAGGTTAACATTTACCAGTTGCGACTTTGTGCCTTTTTTCCTGCATATACAAGTGCTAAGGAAGAGAACACCAACACATATCCACGCTATCATTTTGTTTTAATTTTAAATATTTGTATAATTGTAATTGGATGTATGTAAATACGAGATGTCAAAACGGGTCAACCCGACCCGTTTTAGCCCGTCCCGCTTTGGTCTGCCATAATACGGGGCGGGCCAACCTGCTTTTTGAATATGGGTTGAAAATCTCAACCCGCCCCTTTTTTGAGTGAGTTGACGGGTCAATACGCTTAAATATAAAATGGGCAAAAGTGGACCAACCCGCACCGCTTTGGCCCGCTATGAAACGGTGCAGGACGGACCAGTCCACTTTTGAAATGTGGGCTCAAATACTCAATCCAACCCGTAAAAAAAAAACAGGTTAAACAGACCCAACCCATTTTGCCAACTCTACTAAATACGATGTGATATGTGTGTGTCTATACAAGATTTTCTCTTATGATATGATAGCACCAAATGTTGGGTATGACGTGGAAAATAGACGTGTTCTTATCCTTATTAAAAATATTCCATAATTGAAAATATTTGCCGAGTATATAAAGGTGAAGTGGGAATTGTAGTTTATGTCGATAGAGTATTGGGAAGAAACTCACGCACTAAATGGAAGGCGATCACGAAATCTCAAACGCAATTCAACTCCGAGGTAGTGACTGTACTGTATCATCTATTTTTTGAATCCCCTTTCTTCTTTTTCAATTTCAATTTTCGAACCCTAATTTCTTAGTGTTCCGTACACCAGTTCCACTTCTTTTGAACTTTGTCGTTTCATTCATTCTTCTTTACTTTTCAATTTCCGTGTTCGTTGATGGGTTGATGATCCCTTAACATCATTCTTCAGTTTTAAATTCCTGTTAATGTTTAAATGTTATTTTGGTGTTTTAAATGGGTTCATTCTGATAGCATTGTGAATTATTAAGTAATTATTGATAATTGCTTTATAAACTTTGATTTGATAGAGTGATAGTCTGGAATTAATACTTACTCTATTTAAATTGTTCGGCTGTTATTGAGACTATGCTTGTTAAAACTAACGAATGTAGTTGTAATTCTGTTGCTTTCTGTTTGCAAAGTATTTTGACAGAGATCCCTGCTAAGTGAGGGTTCAGTGGATATGTATGCTGCGCAATGCAAAGATTGCAAGAAATGGAGAGTTTTTGATTCGGAGGATGAGTTTGAAGAGATTAGGCACAAAATCATTCAGGATCCTTTTCATTGTAACAAAAAGGTTAACTGTTCATGTGATGTCCCTACCGATGTTGAATATGATTCATCTCGGACATGGGTTCTGGATAAGCCCAACCTTCCGAAGACACCAAAAGGTTTCAAAAGAAGGTTCGAACTCCGAGATAATTACTCTGAAATGCGCTCATACTACGTGACACCCACGGGCAAAAAGCTAAGTACTAGAGATGAGGTAGTTGTATTTTTTGAAGATCATTCAGAATTTGAAGGTGTGACTTCTTCGGATTTTGTTTTTTCGTTCCCAAAGATTATGCAAGACACCATCCCAAAGATGGTCGAGGAGAAAGATTCTGACAAAAAAGCAAAGATAGCTAAAGATGATATCTGAGATATTATCATCATTAAAAATTATTAACATTTTTTTGTTAAATATTAGGCATCATCTTTAGAAGTTGAAAAGAAATATCTAGTTAGAATAATTTAAATACATACTTTTTGTTGTTTTTTAGGAGGTAACAGGTATTGGGTTATTGGGTTTATGTGCTATGGGTATTACCTACTCGAGAGTTCGTGGGCGCAGATTTACTTTTCATCTCTTATAATAGTATACTTTTGTTTTTATTTTAATTATTATGTATATATATTTTTCATCCAATGTTTTCTCTCATTCAACAAAAGGCATGATAGAAAACAGGATAATTTTTAACAACAAAAGACAATTGATCCTTAAACAATTTATAAAGAAGAATGAATATATATAAAACTATTATCAATTATTTAATAGGCTTGTTGATAAGTCTAGAATTTGCTTTTATTTTGGATTATCTAGTGAACGTTGGAAAAAAAATCCCCTTAACTTAGTATTGACATTGTACAAGTCAAGCATTTTAGCCTCTAAAATTTTCTATTAAGATCTCAAATTAATCCCTTAAATTACAAGTTGGTCATTTTCACCTAGTTTTTTTATCGTTGTATAGTAGACAATAAATAAATAAATAAATAAAATGTCTATCTTTTTATAAAGTCGTGATTGATTATCTCGAAAACTAGCCTGGGATTTCATGCGAGTTATTTGGACCACATGTTACATACCCACTGTCCCTTATTCATGCTATCCAATGTAAGACTTCTTCATTCCACTTTCAATCTACTCAATGTGATTTTGAATTAATACCCTGTAGTATATATCTAAGCCTCGACGCGATGGCCTATGCCATTTTCCACCAAAAATGAAGGAAGCTATATCCATATTACAAACCAACATGAACAAATTCTCTAATCCAAAATGAGAAATATTCATGAAAATATATTCAGCTTTATTCCATTCAAATTGACATTAAAATGAGTATGTCTATAATGATTGATTACTTTGATGAAGAATCTTTATTAGGAATGAATTTTATTAACACATTTAAAAAATACAAATTAACAAATTAAATCATTTAATAATAGGAGAAGTAGTAATTGAAAGAATACTTTTAGATATACACTCTTTAAGAAAAACACTTCAATGAATAAAATAATGTTCTGTTTTAATCTAAACAAAAGAAAATAAGCTAAGGAAGAAATTCAGGATATGATTCAAGATATGGATAGACAAACAGAACAAGCATATTATAGAATTGAATATTTACAATATATCTCAGTTATCTTTCTTGAAAGAAAAAACCTAATGACAAAAGGAGATAAAATGTTTACAATCACTTACTATGTGTATGCATTATAAAATTCTCATTATTATACTATTGAATTCAAACATAAAAAGAACTAGATATACCTTCCATTTTTGAAGAAGTAGGAAAAAATAGAATAAAACATGATGAATTTAAAGAATTATCTCAAATATGGAATAATCCACTTATAGAAAGTGATCCAGTTTATGTTAATAAATTTCCACCACAAATAAGATTTCAAATTCCGAAATAACCTGAAATAAATCAATTAAATTAAATCAACAAGATGAATTCATATGTTTAAATAAAAACATAGATATTTAATAATTTTTTATCAGCCAATTTTTTTTAGGGACAAGACCGGCCCAACCAATTTTAAGGCCTAAAGCGAATTATTATAATGTGTCTTTTCTAAACTAATAATAATAAACATTTTTTGAAATTATTAACATTATTGGATAAACATCATATGTGTTTTATTTAGGAGAAAGAAATATTTTATCAAAAAAGAATGATAACTTTGTATACTATAAAGTACTTCATATTTTAAAAATAAAAGTATATTAAAATGAGACCTAAATATATTAATAATTTTGTACATTTTTTAGGGGCTTAAAAAATTTTTCTAACTTGTGCTCATAGGACACATGTTAACTAGTAACAATCAAATTGCATATAAAAAGGAGTTATTAAGTAGTGAGTGATAATAAATTAGTATTCTCATGATATAAAACAATTATGGTTAACATATGCCTATAAACTATCAATCGTACATAAAATAACTAAAGTTGTAATTGCAAAAACACAAGTGTTATTTGTTCCATTCTTTTCATATTATTTTGTTTAATTTTAATTTGCTACCCAGTTATTTTTTTTAAGGGAACAGTCAATTATATCGACACAACCACCGGCATATTAATACAAATTAATATATCAATCAAAATTCAATTATAAAAGTTGTATTTACATTACATACTCCGTTCAAAGCAACATATAATGGTTATACATTTCCTTATCATTGGTGGGAATGATCCAGCTGTCAGGGACGGAGGGAAGAGGGGCAAATAATATTTCAAATTGTTATAGGCTGTAGTAGACACTATGTTTCAAACTGTTGTTGAGTCTAGTGGTAGTCCAGCTAACTCTCACGCCATGGTCCTGTGTTGAACCTATAGAGTGAATTCTAGCTTGGTTTTTCTTCTTTTTGTTTCTTTTGTCATTTTATAATTTTTTTCTTTCTTGTCTTTTCTTCTTTTGTTTTCTTCTAATTTTTTTCGGACTATTCTTTTATTTCTTTTTTTCTTATGTTATTTTCTCCTTATTTTCTTGTTATTTTTCTTTTCTCTAAATTTTTTAGCCTTTTTTTGCTCTATTAATTAATGATATTATTTTCTTTCGAATATATTTTATTTTTTATTATTTCATATGTAAATAAATAATAATATTTATTTTGTTTTAAAAATTAATATTTAATTTTCACAATAAGATGTTGAGTTTTAGTAACTTTTATATATAATTTATTTATTATTTATTTTATTTTATTTTCGGCCTAAAATTCACATATTTTTATTTATTTATATATAAATTTTTTTCATACTTTATATTTCAAACTATTAATGTTTAGTCTCGGCCATTCCCACAATAAACTTCTGGATCCATCCCCGCCAGCAGCATGTTTATTTCTTTTTCCTCTATTTAGTTCATGAATCAGAATTACTCTTTTATGTTTGGAGGTCATATTTTTTGCTTTGTTTAGTTCGAGTGGGTATTGTCTCATGCGTTTAGCATTTGATGTGTTTTATAAATAATTTAATAATTTTGTGTGGTTAATTGTTTGGTGGGTGGTGCTTTTACACTTTTTGTATCTTGGGTTTCGTCCCTTGTCTAGCTAATAGGCATTTTATTATATTGACTATTGCTCGTATTCGTTAATAAATTTTGTTTATTCAAAAAAACACGGTTAAAAAAGCACATGATGAAAAGTAAACTTTTAATGTTGTGCTTATATTCATGTTTTTTTTGAAAAATGTAAACTTTGTATATGTTAACATGTATAACTTAAATTTAACAAAAAAAAAAAACACAAAATTGATAAACTTAAATTCAAAAAAACAAGAAAAACGAAAATGAGTTATTTCTTTGATAAACTTAAATTTTAAAACAAAAAAAAATGGTAAATTTAAAAATAAATAAAAAAAAAGTAAGAATGAGCAGGGAAGAGGGCCAAAAATGAAAAAAAAAATCGAAAGCAATACAACTCTGACATTTATTGCCAGTGACAAAAATTCAAAGCAACCAACAAAGATATATTCAAAAGAAGGTATGGATTTATTTTCTTAAATAAGAATTTTCTTTTTTAATTTGACTACAACAATTTTATCTCACATTGGTTAAAAATAAATGCCATTTCATTTTATATATAAATTCACTTTAATTAATTCAAAATATATTCACTTAATTATTTTATGTTTTATTAAATATTTATATATTCAATAATTTGTTTAGATAATAAATTAAAATTTACGTTAATGCTCATCCGCGCGGGCTTGTGTCTAGTCTTAATTAATATCGAATGACCATCTTGAAATTTGTCATTTTATAAGAACAGTGGTGATTGATATACACCACCATAGAATACAACTCATCAACAACTAACTTTATAGTTAAATACAAAGAAATATGTGGTTAAATTAGTGTTAATTGTTATCTAGTCATTTAACCATATTTTTCTTCACTTTTAACTATCTATATGTACATTCAATTTTATAGTTAAATGCGAAGAAGTTTGTGGTTAAATTAATATATTAATTGGTTAATTGTTATGTAGTAATTTAACCACATTTTTCTTTACTTTTATTCATCTATAAAATATAGTTAAATTACTAAATAACAATTAACTAATTCATATACTAATTTAACCATATATTTCTTTGTATTGAACAATAAAATCAGTTATAGATGAATTGTATGCTACACTGGTGCGCACAAAATGTTTTTCTTATAAGAAACTAATCTTGCTGTTATCTTAACAATGGAGAGACACATATTTGGAAAGTAACTTTTAATTGTGGAGCTAGTGGGAGGTCCGGAGATTATGACATAGATATTATAATTGTGTAACTAGTTTATTAAATTAGAATTGTTTAAAAAATTACTGAAAAGACATAATATTTTTTAAATTTGGGCTACTTACTTTTAAAAGTTAACTTACAGGAGAAGAATTATTAATCAATTATATACTTTATAGTAGCCATATTCCTAATTGATATGAGACTTTTCAGTATCTTAACAATATTAATATTTTTTTTATAAGTCCAATTGCACCTTCATGATTCAAGCTAAGGAGTTGCTAATTAAATTAAAGATTTGTTCCCTAGTCATCAACCAATTTGTTGGGTGCTATATAATATTAATATTAATATTAAATAAAAGTAATTTGTTATTTGACAAAATTAATAAGAGTAATCTCAAAGTAAATTATTGGTAATTAGTTTTTAAAAGTTAAAAGTATCTCAAACAACTTTTTATAAGTTAGTTATAAAAATTATAATAAACAAATAAAGTTTTAATTTTATAATCATTAAACAATTCTACCAGTAAGAGTGTTGGGGTCGTAGTAGAGACACTCAGACACACTATGATTCAGGAAAAAATCATGGTTCGAATTTTGGGAGGCAAATCTAGCTACGTACACCCAAAAGATTGATCTTCTATCCTATCACTACCAAACTATTCTATCAAATTTTTAAAAAGATTGATCTTCTATCCTATCACTACCAAACAACTCTATAAACTTTTTAAAAGCTATAATATGCTAAAAAACCTCTAATCTTTGGTGTCACGAACATGCAACATAAAACCAAAATACATCTTTTAAGTACATTGTTAATATTTAATAAGATATATATTGTTGACGTCAAAAAATATTTTAATGATTTTAATCTTAGGAAAATTACTTTTATTAAAATAATTAAATTTTTAATATTAAACAAAGAACGTTAGTCTAGAAAGAAAGATTATTTACACTTAAACAACAATCATTTTTTATCTTCACGATAAATTATCTGAATACCCAACGGCCAACGCGGAAATACCCAATACCTATTACTCTTAAAATAAAAACAAAAAATAATTATTAGAGATGAGGTAGCTGCATTTTTTAAAGATCATCCATAATTTGAAGGTGTGACTTCTTCGGATTTCGTTTTTTCATCCCCGAAGATCTACAAGAGTTCGCGGGCGCGGATTTATTTTTCATCTCTTATAATAGTGTATCTTTGTTTTTATTTTAATCATTATATATATATCTTTTTCATCAAATGTTTTCTCTCATTCAACAAAAGGCATGATAGGAAATCTGATAATTTTTAACAACAAAAAACAATTGATCCTTAAACAATTTATAGAGAAGAATGAATATATATAAAACTATTATCAATTATTTAATAGGCTTGTTGATAAGTCTAGAATTTGCTTTTATTTTGGATTATCTAGTGAACATTGGAAAAAAATTCCCTTAACTTAGTATTGAGATTGTACAAGTCAAGCATTTTAGTCCTTAAAATTTTATAAGATCTCAAATTATCCCTTAAATTACAAGTTGGTCATTTTCACATATTTTTTATCATTGTATAGTAGACAATAAATAATTAAATAAAAAAATGGCTATTTTTTATAAAGTCATGATTGACTATCTTGAAAACTAACCTGGGATTTCACCCGAGTTATTTGGACTTGTTACATACCCACTATCTCTTATATATTCATGCTATCTAATGTGAGACTTCTTTCACCTTCAATTTAGTCAATGTGATTTTGGATTAATACTCTATAGTATATACCTAAGCCTCGACGAGATGGACTATGCCATTTTCCACCAAAAATGAAGGAAGCTATATATTCATATTACTACTCCAACATGAACAAATTCTCTAATCCAAAATGATAAATATTCATGAAAATATACTCTTATACCATTCAGATGGACATTAGAATGAGTATGTCTATAATGATTGATTACTTTGATGAAGAATCTTTATTAGGAATGAATTTTCTTAACATATTTAAAGTATACAAATTAACAGAAAAAACCAATTAATAATAGGAGAAATAGTAATTGAAAGAATACTTTTTGATGTACACTCTTGAAGGAAAACACTTCAATGAATAAAATAATGTCCAGCTTTAAACTCAACAAAAGAAAATAAGCTATGGAAGAAATACAGGATATGATTCAAGATATGGATAGACAAATAGATCAAGCAAGAACTGAAAGAAATAGATTGATACAAGAAAGAAGAAGAAATAGAGAAATCGAGTTAAATGAAATAAGAAAAATAAGAGAGATAATGAAATAGCAAATATTAAATCAATCATATACAAAGAATTATCGAAATATATAAAAGAAAAAACAATAGAGCTAATGATTAGAGTTGGAATATGAACATTTATGGAACAAATATTTTAATGAACCTATGTAGAAGACTGGTATAATGATGGATACTAAAAAACACCAAATTTTTTATATAACAAACACTTTTGAAGAAAAAGAAATAGATGAAGAAGAAAAGTAGAAATTAATATTTTAATAAATTCAAGAAAATTTTCTCAAATTCAAAAAGAAAGTATATATAGATTTAAAAGATGGAGAAAATATAAAAAGGCTAGAGACAAATTTAATCAAGAAAATACTAAGCAAGAACATATATGTAGAGAATACAATCTATAATAATGGAAAAATGAGATGTGAGAAAAAAACCCATATAGTAATATGTGAAACAAATGCAAAAGTACCATTAAAACTAATTACAAACAAAAGACATAATAAAAAAAATAAAAAATATAATTGAACATAGAAGAAAAATAAATTTTGTATATATTGGAGCATTACAAATATTGATTAAATCAACATTTGAGGGAGGAATAAATAGGTTCATAAAATTGGCACTAATTGACAATAGAATAAATAATTAAAAAGACTCCTTGCTATAAATTTTAGATGGAAATTTAGCATACACAAAATAAAAATTCTGCATATATCCGAATTATTATGGAATTCCTATAAACACTGAAAATCTAGATGAAACAATAAATATCTTTCTTGAAAGAAAAAACCTAATGACAAAAAAGGAGATAAAATATTTACAATCACTTACTATGTGTATGCATTAAAAAGTTCTCATTATTAACTAAAATTTTTAAAGGTTATAACAGTGGATAGATATGTCGTTGAAATTGACTAATTAATAAAAACTTAATTAATAGATAAAACACAATAAAAATTACTTTTTGGATATGAACAAATAGATAGATAATATAATCCCTAATAATTAAATAGATAAAAAATAATAATAAAAAAATATTATTGAAAACGACTTACTAAACCATAAACTCTAATATGTTACCAAAAAAACCATAAACTCCAATCCATAAACCTAGAAACCCTAAATCCTCCCGCATAAATTCTAAACCCCAAATCTCAAACCACTAACCTCTCACTAATAAATTGAAAATTATTAATTCAAATTAAAATTACACTTTGAGCTAATAGACAAATAATGTTAATCCAAATATTTAAATAATTCAATAAATAAAAATCAGACTTAAAATCTCTATAACTTTTAAAACTCACGAATAAATTGAAAATTATAATTTAATATTGAAAAGATAAAACAGAGAAAAGATTTTAAACCCTAACATCTAAAACTAAACCCCAAATTCTGAATCCTAAACCTCAAAGCAAGAATCCTAAATCCTAATATTCCTAACCTAAAACGAAAAACTGATACCCAAAAAAAATTACTTTAAACCTCGAGTAACAAATCACCACTACTCATCACTTATAGATATTATTAATACTAATAATTAAAAACTTAAATAGATGAAGATAAAATTTAAACTCTCACCAACTCAATAATAAATCTAAAATTATAATTTCTAAAACTAAATAAGATAAAATTAAAAAGATAAAATAAAAAAGAAACAACTTTATTTTTAAATTAAAATTTTTATCTGACAATTAAGAACCAACAACAAAAACACTGAATCTCAAACCTCAAAACTAAAATCCTGTTGTTCTATGAATGTTCTATGAATGCTATATATATGTTTACTGAAAAGTTGAAGGGAGTGTTTTCCATAACTTTAACGCAAGTTATGCCTGGATATGTCGTAGTTAAATTGTTTTTATAAAAATACTATTGTCATTAAGTTTTACTCGCGTGTTTTTGGGATTTGCCGGCATATCCCGGACCCAAGAAGATTCTTGGGTCTTCGTAGGGAGCCTACTTAAAGAAGTACTAAGTCTGTTCGATCAAGTCCTTTAGAAATTTAGGATTATTCAAATCTAAGTTATGTTTTTATTCCAAGTATTGTTAACATATAATTCATAAATTAATTTTCCTTACTCATATTTTTCATGTATTTTAAAGATATTACTGATAATATAAGTCTTCCGCATTTTTTTCTTAATTATTTATCTTAATAGCATTAAGGGTGTGACATTCCTCCAACCCCAAACAATAAGCCCTAAACCCAAAAATACAAATGTGGAGAAATCATCCCGAATAAAAAATTCTAGAGGAAAAACATATAAAATAGAGAAAAAATACATAAGATTTATATTAGCTAATAAAAGTAGAAGAAAGAATACTTAATTCTCAGAAAAATCATGTGTTGTTGGTGTCATTCTATCATGAATCTCACCAATCTGACATAAAACACATAAGATGATAATAGAATTATCTACTTAAAAAGAGGAAAAGTAAAGAAGGAAAAATGAAAAAAGAAAAGAAGAATAAAAAATGAATAAATAGATTTTTTTTTTAAAAAAAAAGACAACCAAAGGAAATAAAAGGAGTTCTTACAATTTGGGTTTGAGCCTAACTCAGTCCCAAAAGTTAGCTTGTAGGAGGAGGACTGTCAGACCCTTATAAACTCAACAATAGTCATATCACTAGTGGATGTGAGACTTCTAACATGCCCCCTCACACCTAGCTGGAGCATGGACAAACACAGAACAAACAAACGGGTGACCCACAAACGGATCTAGGATAGTCTTTGATACCATCTTACAATTTAAGTTTGGGCCTAACTCACTCCAAAAAGCTAGCTTGTAGGAGGAGGATATTGTCACACCCTTATAAACTCAACAATATATGACCATATCACTAGCCGATGTGAGACTTCTAACAGAAGTAATAATAAAAGAGAGAGAATGAGACTGAGTTAAAAATATAGTATGAGAGATTAAAAAGAAATGCTAAAAACTGAATTTGTAGAAGTAGGTTGATTTTTTACTATTTGATCTTAGTTTTTATTTTTTAAATAAAAAATAATACCTAAAATATAACATAAAAAAGATATTTACATAATACTTGCCGAATAAAAAAACTGAAGATAAGATAATTCAAATTAAAAAGAGAAACAAAATATTCAAGATAGAAAAATTAAAATAATAAGGGTGTGTTTGGATTAGCTATGATTAATTGTGAAAATAAGCTGTGAAAAACACTTGATTGTGTGACACCTAATCGATTTTTGTTTGGATATATTTGCTTCAGAAGCGATTTTTAAGACAATTTTAAACCGTAAAAGTTTTTTTTAAGCTTTCTGAAGTAATGTCCAAGTAGTAGCTAAAGAACAAAAAGTTATTTTCTTTGTTAAAAAAATAATCAAAAGTTATTTTAAGCGCAAAATACAACTATCTAACGTACGTTTGGAAATATAATCTAATCCAAATATGCTCTAAAATAATTGATGTTCATAAGAAAAGATTAAAACAAAATTTGAATATTGAAATATCGGTTTAAGATAAAAAAACTAATATTTACATATAAAAATAATTACATTAAAGTTATAAAAGATAAATATATAAAAGTTTAAAAATTCAAATTTAAAAAAACATAAAATTAATATTTTAATATATTCAATAGTTAAATTAATAATTGTTAAAATTAGGAACACAATTATATATATGATAAATAAATTATAGATAAAGATTGCTTATGAACTGATTTACTCACAGTAGGCTATCTCATTTGTTAATCAATCCATACTTCACTGTTTGAATTTGGTTTGGAAATGTTGGGCGCCCCTAAAGTGTCAGATTCTTTGTTGGTGTGTTTTATTGGACAAATTTCCCTCTAAAGCTAATTTGAATAATCGTGGAGTCTCTTTATCTCTAGAAAATTGCCTCTGTTGTTTCTGTGCGAATTCTGTGGAGTCCGCTCTACACCTCTTTTCGGATTGTTGTTTTTCAAGAAAGGTCTGGGCCAAAATTCTCAGGTGGTTGGGAATCTCTTCCATTGTTCCCTGGGAGTTTACTCAAATTCTAAATGAGGTGTGTCTTTTGGTAAAGGGGACTAAACAGGTCAGTGCTATATCCACGATTATGTGTTGTGTATAAATTGTGGTCAATTTGGAATGTACGCAATGCAAAGATTTTAAAGAAAGAAGAAAATTAGGTGTAGAGGAGGTCTTCTACTCAATTCAATATGTTTCTTAGAAATGGTTTCTTTCGAAAGCTAAGAATTCTCATTTGGTGATTTTAGATTTGTACTTTAACCCAGTTGATAGTATTCTGTTTAATGCTTGATTATTATTCCTGGGGTTGTTTTTTCTCTAGTGGTGCGGGTGCTTACGTTTTTTTCCTTTTCTTTCTTTTGAGGAGTGATTTCTTGGGGCTTATTTTTGTATCTTCTTATGGATTACTTTTATTTCCTTCTCTCTGTAATTCCTCTGGTGCACTATCGGTGCTCCCCTTTTAATACATTTCTTCTTTTTGCTCATTAAAAAAAAATTAGATAAAGATAAATATATGATGCATTTTTTAACTTATGTAATAAAGCACATCATTAATTGTACGTTAAATACAATTCCATTAAATTTTTGTCCTTTCCAAGAAAAAAATTTTACCTATGATTTCTTAACCTATGCAATATTGTACGGGTTAGAAAAATCCTTTATTAAATGGATAAAAACTTACATAGACACACACCTAACACATCACTCTTACACACACCCAATAACAAATTGAAAATTAATTAAAAAACAAATAAATATTTTAAAACCGAAAAATTTTAGAAAATGCGTGAGTCCCATTTGCTTTTTCAAAGTTTCTTCTCTTTTGGTCACTCTATACCACTTCTTTCTCCATTGATATCCTCAATCTCTGACCATTCATGACAAGAAGGCAACCATCATTGGTTTCCTTTTTTTTGTACCACCACTCAATTAGATCAAAGTTCATCTTTTTCTATTAGATATCCACGCCGACGGCATTGTCTAAATGGGAGAGGAGGGATCGTACCGGGCAGTGCATGGGAAGAAGTACGCTGTATAGGCCGTTACTGTGAACGAGATTTCTCAGATCTATAAGATTTTCCACTTGAGCCAACCATAATAATTACTTTGATAGAGGTTGAAAATTTATCACAACTGGTTTATTGCAATAGTCATATGAAAAGGAAGAGAAACTGGTTTATCACAACTGGTTTTTTGCAATAGTCATATGAGACACGAAAATCAGAACAAGAAATACAATAAAAATAGAGGTAAACACTTACCAGTTGCGACTTTGTGCCTTTTTTTCTGCGTAAACAACTGCTAAGGAAGAGAAGACCAACACATATCCACCATGTCATTTTGTTTTTAATTTTAAATATTTGTAAAATTGTAATTGGACGTGTGTAAATACGATGTGGTAGGTGTGTGTCTGTACAAGATTTTCTCTTATGATATGATAGCACCAAATGTTGGGTATGACGTGGAAAAGAGATGTGTTCTTATCCTTATTAAAAATATCCCATAATTGAAAATATTTGCCAGTATATAAAGGAGAAGTGGGAATTGTAGTTTATATATGTCGATAGAGTATTGGGAAGAGACTCACGCACTAAAATGGAGGGCGATCGCGAAATCTCAGAAACGCAATCTGACTCCAAGGTACTGACTGTACTGTATCATCTATTTTCTTAATCCCCCTTCTTCTTTTTCAATTTCAATTTCCGAACCTTAATTTCTTAGCATTTTGCATACACTAGTTCCACTTCTTTCAAACTTTGTAGCTTCATTCATGCTTTGTTCTTCACTTTTCAATTTCGCATTGACGAGGTCTTTGATGAGTTGATCCCTTAACATCATTCTTCGGTTTTAAATTCCTGTTAATGTTTAAATGTTATTTTAGTGTTTTGAATGGGTTCATTCTGATAGGATTGTGAATTATTCAGTAATTATTGATAATTGCTTTATAATCTTTGATTTTTTTTTTGAAAAGTAAACAAAATTGTATTAACTTCTCTGAACTGTACAAGTGATCAAACTAAATACATAAACGAAAGCCTTACCAACCCCAGCAGAATTCTGCGATCTGCTAAACATTACAGTATAGAAAAATTTTCCCCCACCTTAGAGAGCACAAATTACCCCCTCAAAGTTCCTTAACCCCACTGCTAAATACAAACTACACGATCAAGGCACCATGAAGAGTAACTCAACCCAGCCGTAGTGTTTCCTGCGAAGCATTTAAACCATTCCAATGACCTTCTCTTAATATCCTCCACCACTGAGTTTCTTATGAAAAGAATCAATAACAGGCCTCCAAGTCTTTGATAATCTAGGATTTGCTCCTATAAGAATTCCCAAGTAGCGAAAGGGCAGTGAGTCCACTTTACACTTCAATAAATTAGTAGCCATAACCATAAAAGATGGATCCACATTCAAACCAATGAGACTGCTTTTATAAAAATTAACCTTGAGCTCAGAAACAAGTTCAAAGGCCCTCAAAATAGCCTTTAACGTTGTGATATTTTCCAGCGTAGGAACCCCCACGAAAACAGTATCATTTGCATATTGAAGTAACGAAATTTCCACCTCCTCTGTACCAATCCTCATAGGCTCAAATTTCTCCTGCTCGATTGCATCGATCATTAACCCCTTCAACCCTTCTGCTACTTTAATAAATGGGAATGGTGCAAAAGGGTCCCCTTGCTTAAGCCCTTTAGACAATTTTATCAACTGAGTTGGACTTCCATTCAACAGCACAGAGCAAGAACCTGAAAATACACAGGCTGACATCCACTTCCTCCATCTTGGAGAAAACCCCATTTTATCCAGCATAAAATCTAAGAATCCCCAACTTACTGAATCGTACGCCTTTTCAAAGTCTGCTTTAAAAAGTAAACTACCTTTTTTCTCCCTCTTTGCCTCATCCACCACTTCATTTAGGACAACTATACCATCCAAAATGCTTCTTTCTGCTAAGAAAGCAGATTGAGTTTCACTAATAACACCTCTCAACACCACTTTTAGTCTTCTAGCTAAGATTTTTGCCACCAATTTATATAAGCTACCCACCAAGGAGATGGGTCTATAATCTTTCAACTTGTGAGGGCAAGCAATTTTTGGAATCAACTTGATAAAAGCAGAAGTAAGCCCTCCCGGCAAAGCAGCATTGTCATAAAATTCATTCAGCATATTAATCACCTCCCTCTTCATCAAACTCCAGAATTGCTTGATGAATTCAAAATTATATCCGTCTGGCCTTGGCGCTTTGTTACTACCACAATCATTTAGAGCTTCCTCAATTTCTTCCGCAGAGAACCTCTCTTCAAGACGCACTTGCTCGCTTCAGAAATAACCCTGGTTCTAATACCACTTAATTTCAGTCTAACCGGGAATTCCTCCTTAAAATGCTTTTCAAAATGGTTCTGCACCAGAGATTTCAATTCCTGAACTTGCTCTAACCAAAGCTCCCCGTCTTGCAGAGCCAAAATCTGATACCTTTTCCTTCTCAGATTAACTCTTGCATGGAAATATTTTGAGTTGGCGTCCCCTTCGGCTGTTTAAATTGTTCTGCTATTATTGTTACTATGCTTGTTAAAACTAATGAATGGCGTTGAAATTCTGCTGCTTTTCTAATCTGTTTGCAAATTATTTTGACAGAGTTCCCTGTTAAGTGAGGGTTCAGTGGATATGTATGCTGCGCAATGTAAAGATTGCAAGAAATGGAGAGTTTTTGATTTGGAGGATCAGTTTCAAGAGATTAGGCACAAAATCATTCTGGATCTTTTTTATTTAACAAAAAGGTTAACGGTTCGTGTGATGTCCCTGTCGATATTGAAAATGATTCATCTCCGACATGGGTCCTGGATAAGCCCAATCTTCCGAAGACACCAAAATATTTCAAAAGAAGGTTCGAACTCCGAGAGGATTACTCTCAAATGCGCTCATACTACCTGACACCCACAGGCACAAGGCTAAGTACTAGAGATGAGGTAGCTGAATTTTTTAAAGATCATCCAGAATTTGAAGGTGTGAGTTGTTCGGATTTCGTTTTTTCGTCCCCAAAGATCTTGCAAGAGACCATCCCAGAGATGGTCGAGGAGAATGATTCTGGCAAAAAAGCAAAGATAGCTAAAGATGATATGTGAGATATTATCATCATTAAAAATTATTAACATGTTTTTCTTAAATATTAGGCATCATCTTTTGAATTTGAAAAGGAATATCAAGTTAGAATAATTTAAATGCATATTTTTTTTGTTATTTTTTAGGAGGTAACATGTATTCGATTTATCTACAATGGGTATTACCTACTAGAGAATTCGTGGGCGCAGATTTATTTTTCAGCTCTTATAATAGTGTATCTTTGTTTTTATTTTAATCATTATGTATATATCTTTTTCATCCAACGTTTTCTCTCATCAACAAAAAGCATGATAGGAAATCAGATAATTTTTAACAACAAAAAATAATTGATCCTTAAACAATTTATAAAGAAGAATGAATATATATAAAACTATTATCAATTATTTAATGGAAAATGCTAAACAGTGCCCTTAGGGCACTAGTTAAAATTACAAAAATAGCAATATTTTGTTGAAAATAATAGACTTTAATGTTTCGAAACTTGAAAACTATTTAATGAATGTTGTTTATAGTAACTCCAATCTTTAAGAAGGTGTATTTATTGCACCTTAACAAGTGCGCTTAAGGCACTGTTTAACATAACTCTTATTTAATAGGCTTGTTGATATGTCTAGATTTTATTTTGGATTATCTAGTGAACGTTGGAAAAAAAATTCCCTTTACTTAGTATCGAGATTGTACAAGTCAAGCATTTTAGTCCCTAGAATTTTATAAAATCTCAAATTATTCCCTTAAATTACAAATTGGTCATCTTCACATAATTTTTTGTCGTTGTATAGTAGACAATAAATAATTAAATAAAAAAATGCCTATCTTTTGATAAAGTCATGATTGACTATCTTGAAAACTAACCGGGGATTTCACCGGAGTTATTTCGACTTGTTACATACCCACTATCTCTTATCCAAGCTATCCAATGTGAGACTTCTTTCACCTTCAAACTAGTCAATGTGATTTTGGATTAATACCCTGTAGAATATACCTAAGCCTCGACGAGATGGATTATGCCATTTTCCACCAAAAATGAAGGAAGCTATATCCATATTACTACACCAAAATGAACAAATTCTCTAAACCAAAATGAGAAATATTCATGAAAATATACTCAGCTTTATGCCATTCAAATGGACATTAAAATGAGTATGTATATAATGATTGATTACTTTTATGAAGTATCTTTATTAGGAATGAATTTTCTTAACACGTTTAAAGGATACAAATTAACAAATAAATAAATAAATTAATAATAGGAGAAGTAGTAATTGAAAGAATACTTTTAGATGTACACTCTTTAAGGAAAACACTTCAATTAATAAAATAATGTCCTGTTTTAAACTAAACAAAAGAAAATCAGCTATGGAAGAAATTCAAGATATGATTAAAGATATGGATAGACAAATAGAACAAGCAAGAATTGAAAGAAATAGAGAAATCGAGTTAAATGAAATAAGAAAAATAAGAGAGATAATGAAATAGCGAAAAATAAACCAATCATATATAAAGAATTATCGAAATATATAAAAGAAAAAACAATAGAACTAATGATTGGACTTTGGAGTTGGAATATAGAAGAAACAGTACAACACTGTACAAGACACAGTAATGAAAATGCAATGCGATGAACATTTATGGAACAAATATTTTAATGAACCCATGTTAAAGACTGGTATAATGATGGATACTAAAAAACACCAAATTTTTTATATAACAAACACTTTTAAAGAAAAAGAAATAGATGAAGAAGAAAATTAGAAATTAATATTTTAATAAATTCAAGAAAATTTTCTCAAATTCAAAAAGAAAGTATATATAGATTTAAAAGATGGAGAAAATATAAAAAGACTAGAAAATACTAAGCAAGAACATATATGTAGAGAATATAAACTATAATAATGGAAAAATGAGGTGTGAGAAAAAAACCCATATATATATATACATCTGAAACAAATGCACAAGTACCGTTAAAACTAATTAAAAAAAAGACGTAATAAACAAAATAAAAAAAATAATTCAACATAGAAGAAAAATAAATTTAGTATATATTGAAGCATTACAAATATTGATTAAATCAACATTTGAGGGAGGAATAAATAGGTTCATAAAATTGGCACTAATTGACAATAGAACCAATTATTTAAAAGACTCCTTGCTATAAATTTTCAGATGGAAATTTAGCATATACAGAATAAAAATTCTGCATATATCCGATTAAGGAATTCCTATAAACACTGAAAATCTAGATGTAAAAATAAATCTCAGTTATCTTTCTTGAAAGAAAAAACCTAATGATAAAAGGAGATAAAATGTTTAGAATCACTTACTTTCTGTATGCATTAAAAAGTTCTCATTATTAACTAAAAATTTTAAAGATTTTAACCGTTGATAGATATGTCGTTGAAATTGACTCATTAATAAAAACTTATTTAATAGATAAAACACAATAAAAATTACTTTTTGGATATGAACAAATAGATAGATAATATTATCCCAATAATTAAATAGATAAAAAATAATAATAAAAATATATTATTGAAACCGACTTACTAAACCATAAACTCTAATATGTTACCAAAACAACCATAAACTCTAATCCATAAACCTCGAAACCCTAAATCCTACAGCATAAATTCTAAACTCCAAATCCCAAACCACTAACCTATCACTAATAAATCAAAAATTAAAATTAATTAATTCAAATTAAAATTACACTTTGAGCTAAAAGACAAATAAAGTTAATCCAAATATTTAAATAATTCATTAAATAAATATCAGACTTAAAATCTCAATAACTTTTAAAACTCATTAATAAATTTAAAATTATAATTTATTATTGAAAAGATAAAACTGAGAAAAGATTTTAAACCCTAACATCTAATACTAAACCCCAAAGCAAGAATCCTAAATCCTAATATTTGTAAACTAAAATGTAAAACTGATGCCCGGAAAAAATTACTCTAAACCTCGAGTCACAAATCACCACTCATCACTTATAGGTATTATTAATACTAATAATTAAAAAATAAAATAGATGAAGATAAGATTTAGACTCTCACCAACTCAATAACAAATCTAAAATTATAATTTCTAAAACTAAATAAGATAAAATTGAAAAGATAAAATAAAAAAGAAACAACTTTATTTTTAAATTAAAATTTTTATGTGACAATTACGAACCAACAACAAAAACACTGAATCTCAAACCACAAAACTAAAATCCTATTGTTCTATGAATGTTCTATGAATGTTATATGTTTACTTAAAAGTTGAAGGGAGTGTTTTTCATAACTTTCAGCTAAGTTATGGCTGAATATATCGTAGTTCAATTGTTTTTATAAAAATACTATTGTCACCAAGTGTTACTCACGTGTTTTTGGGATTTGCCGGCATATCCCGGCATCAAGAAGATCCTTGGGTCTTCGTAGGGATCCTACTTAAAGAAGTACTGAGTCTGTTGGATCAAGTCCTTTAGAAGTTTAGGATTATTCTAATCTAATTAAGTTATGTTTTTATTCCAAGTATTGTTAACATATAATTCATAAATTAATTTTCCTTACTTATATATTTCATGTATTTTAAAGATATTACATATAATATAAGTCTTCTCTATTTTTTTCTTAATTATTTATCTTAATAGCATTAAGGGTGTGACTTTCCTCCAACCCCAAACAATAAGCCCTAAACCTAAAAATACAAATGTGGAGAAATCATCCCGAGTAAAAATTTCTAGAGGAAAAACATATAAAATAGAGAAAAAATACATAAGATTTATATTAGCTAATAAAAGTAGAAGAAAATAATACTTAATTCTCAGAAATCACGTGTTGTTGGTGTCATTCTATCATGAATCTCACCAATCGAACATAAAACACTTAAGATGATAATAGAATTAACTACTTAAAAAGAGGAAAAGTAAAGAAGGAAAAATGAAAAGAGAAAAGAAGAATAAAAATGAATAAATAGAATTTTTTTTTTCCAAAAAGACAACCAAATGAAATAAAAGGAGTTCTTACAATTTGGGTTTGAGCATAACTCACTCCCAAAAGTTAGTTTGTAGGAGGAGGACTGTCACACCCTTATAAACTCAACAATGACCATATCACTAGCGGATGCGAGACTTCTAACATGCCCCCTCACGCCCAGCTGGAGCCGGGTGACCCACAAACGGATTTAGAATAGTGTTTGATACCATCTTACAATTTGGGTTTGAACCTAACTCACTCCAAAAAGCTAGCTTGTAGGAGGATTGTCACACTCTTATAAACTCAACAATGGCCATATCACTAGCCGATGTGAGACTTCTAACAGAAGTAATAAGAGAAGAGAGAGAATGAGACTGAGTTAAAAATATAGTATGAGAGATTAAAAAGAAATGCTAAAAACTGAATTTATAGAAGTGGGTTGATTTTTTACTATTTGATCTTAGTTTTTATTTTTTAAATAAAAAATAATACTGAAAATAAAACATAAAAAAGATATTTACAGAATACTTGCCGAATAAAAAAAAACTTAAGATAAGATAATTCAAATTAAAAAGAGAAACCGAATATTCAAGATAGAAAAATTAAAATAATAAGGGTGTGTTTGGATTAGCTATTATTAATTGTGAAAATAAGTTGTGAAAACACTTGATTGTGTGAGACCTAATCGATTTTTGTTTTGATATATTTGCTGTCAGAAGCGATTTTTAAAACAATTTTAAACTGTAAAAAACGATTTTGAAACTTTCTAAAATAATATCCAAGTTTTAGCTAAAGGACAAAAAGCTGTTTTCTTTGTTAAAAAAAATATTCAAAAGTTATTTTAAGTGCAAAATACAACTATCCAACATACGTTTGGAAATATAATCTAATCCAAATATGCTCTAAAATAATTGATGTTCATAAGAAAAGATTAAAAAAAATTGAATATTGAAATGTGAATTTAAGATAAAACCATTTATTCTCTTATAGAAGAATAATATACAAAATTTCATTTAACCTTTTGTTTTTGCTTTTGTTAATTCTTCTAACCTTTTGTTTTTTATAATATTTTAACCTTTTGTTGATAAAAAAAGATTAAAACAAAATTTGAATCTTAAAATATGAGTTTAAGATAAAAAAAAATCTAGTAATTACATATAAAAATAATTACATTAAAGTTATAAAAGATAAATATATAAAAGTTTAAAAATTAAAATTTTGAAAAAACATAAAATTAATATTTTAATATATTCAATAGTTTAATTAATACGTGTTAAAATTAGGGACACAATTATATATATTATAAATAAATTATAGATAAAGATTGCTTATGAACAAATTTACTCACAGTAGGCTATCTCTTCTGTTAATCAATCCATACTTCATTGTTTGAATTTGGTTTGAAATGTTGGGCGCCCCTAAAGTGTCAGATTCTTTGTTGGTGTGTTTTATTGGACAAATTTCCCTCTAAAGCTAATTTGAATAATCGTGGAGTCTCTTTATCTCTAGAAAATTGCCTTTGTTGTTTCTGTGCGAATTCTGTGGAGTCCGGTCTACACCTCTTTTCGGATTGTTGTTTTTCAAGAAAGGTATGGGCCAAAATTCTCAGGTGGTTGGGAATCTCTTCCATTGTTCCCAGGGAGTTTACTCAAATTCTAAATGATGTGTCTTTTGGTAAAGGGGACTAAACAGGTCAGTGCTATATCCATGATTTGGTGTTGTGTATATATTGTGGACAATTTGGAATGTACGTAATGCAAAGATTTATAAGAAAGAAGAAAAAGGTGTAGAGGAGGTCTTCTACTCAATTCAATTTTTTTCCTGGAAATGATTTCTTTCAAAAGCAAAGAATTCTCATTTGGTGTTTTTAGATTGGTACTCTAACCCGGTTGAAGTATTCTGTTTAATTCTTGATTATTAATCATGGGGTTGTTTTTTCTCTGGTGGTGCTGGTCCTTACGTTTTTTTCGTTTTCTTTATTTTGAGAAGTGATTTCTTGGGGGTTTATTTTTGTATCTTCTTATGGATTACTTTTATTTCCTTCTCTTTGTAATTCCTCTGGTGCACTATTGGTGCTCCCCTTTTAATACATTTCTTCTTTTTGCTGATTAAAAAAAATATATAGATAAAGATAAATATATGATGTGTTTTTTTAACTTATGTAATAAAGCACATCATTAATTGTATGTTAAATACAATTCCATTAAATTTTTGTTCTTTCCAAGAAAAATTTTTCACCTTTGATTTCTTAACTTATGTAATATTGTACAAGTTAGAAAAATCCATATATAATTTATTAAATGGATAAAAACTTACATAGACACACACCTAACACATCACTCTTACACACACCCAATCACAAATTGAAAATTAATTAAAAAACAAATAAATATTTTATAACCAAAAAATTTTAGAAAATGCGCAAGTCCTATTTGCTTTTTCAAAGTTTCTTTTCTTCTGGTCACTCCATACCACTTCTTTCTCCATTGATATCCTCGATCTCCCACCATTCATGACAAGAAGGCAACCATCTTTGATTCCCTTTTTTTTGTACCACCACTCAATTAGCAAAAAGCTCATCTTTTTCTATTAGATGTCCACGTCGGCGGCATTGTCCATGCCTGAATGGGAGAGGAGGGATCGTACCTGGCACCACATGGGAAGAAGTAAGCTGTAACTGGGCCGTTACTGTGAACGAGATTTATCAGATCTATAAGATTTTCCACTTGAGCAGACCATAATAATTACCTTGATAGAGGTTGAAAATTTATCACAACTGGTTTATTGCAATTGTAGTATGAAAAGGAAGAGAAACTGGTTTATCACAACTAGTTTATTGCAATAGTCATATGAGAGACGAAATCAGAAGAAGAAATACAATAAAAATAGAGGTAAACACCTACCAGTTGCGACTTTGTGCCTCTTTATTTTTTTCTGCATATACAAGTGCTAAGGAAGAGAAGACGAACACATATCCACGCTGTCATTTTGTTTTTAATTTTAAATATTTATAAAATTGTAATTGGACGTGCGTAAATACGATGTGGTAGGTGTGTGTCTATACAAGATTTTCTCTTATGAAATAATAGCACCAAATGTTGGGTATGACGTGGAAAAGAGATGTGTTCTTATCCTTATTAAAAATATTCCATAATTGAAAATATTTGCCAGTATATAAAGGTGAAGTGGGAATTGTAGTTTATATATGTCGATAGAGTATTGGGAAGAAACTCACGCACTAAATGGAAGGCGATCACGAAATCTCAGAAACACAATCCAACTCCAAGGTACTGACTGTACTTTATCATCTATTTTCTGAATCCCCCTTCTTCTTTTTCAATTTCAATTCCGAACCCTAATTTCTTAGCGTTTTGCTTACACTAGTTCTACTTCTTTCAAACTTTGTCGCTTCATTCATTCTTCGTTCTTCACTTTTCAATTTCGAATTGACGAGGTCTTTGATGAGTTGATCCCTTAACATCAGTCTTAGGTTTTAAATTCCTGTTAATGTTTAAATGTTATTTTGGTGTTTTGAATGAGTTTTGTCTGATAGCATTGTGAATTATTCGGTAATTATTGATAAATTTTTTGTAAACTTGGATTTTTTTTGAAAAGTAAACAAAATTGTATTAACTTCTCTGAACTGTACAAGTGATCAAACTAAATACATAAACGAAAGCCTCACCAACCTAGCAGAATTTTGCAATCTGCTAAGCATTACAGTATAGAAAAATTTTCCCCACCTTACCGAGCACAAATTACCCCCTCAGAGTTCCTTAACCGCACTGCAAAATACAAACTACAGGATCAAGGCGCCATGAAGAATAACTCAACCTAGTCGTACTGTTTCTTGCGAAGCATTTAAACGATTCCAATGACCTTCTCTATATATCCTCCACCACTGAATCTGTATCTGGTATCTCACCATTGAAGATAAAGTTATTTCTTGTGAACCAAATTTGCCAGACAGTAGCAAACCATATTATGCAGCCCCTATTTGCTTTGATTTTCTTTTTTGGTAAGCAGAGTTTGAATGCCATCAAGTTCACATGGCATAATTCAGATAAAACACAATGAATTCCCAGCCAAGCCATTATTTTCTTCCATACAAGATAAGAACACTTACAACCAAAAAGTAGATGCTTTCTAGATTCTTCACTTTCATTACAGAGACCACATAAATCCCCATTATCAGCATGAATGATATTCCTTAAAACTAAATTTTCCTTAGTAGGAAGTCTATTATGCAGCAGTTGCCATACCATAAATTGAACCCTAAATGGAGCTTAAAATCTCCACAGCATCTTCACAAATCTTACTTCATCATCTCCCAACAATTGGTCACCCTCCCATCTCTTTGTTACTAAATAGGCTGTTTTAGCGCTTTATCCCCTTGCCTGATCCATCTTCGAACTCCAATAATCTTCACAGTCCTGCAAACAAAGAACAGAAGCAATAGTATTTATCGAGTTAGTAAATTCACTCTTGATTAAAATGGTTGTGCACCAGATATTTCAATTCCTGAACTTGCTCTACCCAAAGCTCCCCGTCTTGCAGAGCCAAAATCTCATTCCTTTTCCTTCTTAGATTAACTCTTGCATGGAAATATTTTGAGTTGGCATCCCCTCGGCTATCCATTTAACTCTTGCTTGCTGAAACCTCAGTCTATCCTTCCTGACCAAGAACTTAACTAGATCTTCCACATTTCTTTTCCTTTCATTCTTCTCTTAAGAAGACAGTTCCTTCTCTTCCATCATCTTATCAGACCCTGCCACCATCTCACACAAATGATTAATTTTCAAATCCAGGTCTCCTGTATTCACTGCTGCCGACTTCTTTATTTCCCCTTTTAATAGTTGCAATTTTTTTTGAAGCACATAAGCTTGCCATCCTTGAACTTCTAGCTTATCCCAGCAATTTCCAACCATTTCTTTAAACTCTCTTTCTTTTAACCACCAATTTTGAAATCTGAAAGGCTTCGCTCCCCAATCAAGAACCTTATTTCTCAGAATAAGAGGCGAGTGGTCAGATACGTCCCTATTTAGAACCCATAACACTGTATTGTTCCACTTTGAGAGCCATTGCTGAGAAACCAAGATCCTCTCTATCCTACTCATCACCGAACCATCTAACTTGTACCAAGTAAACCTTTTTCCTAAGACAGGAAGATCAACCAGATCAATTTCATCCAAGAACTGCTTAAATTCTCTCAACTCCACCCCTCTCAACAGATGCACCTTTCCTTTAATTTCGCTCTGCAAATGCATTGAAATCACCTAACAAACACCAAAACTCCACCTGAAAGAGCCTAGTTTTAAGCTCCAAAAGCTCCTTCCACAACAGTCTCTTCTTATGTAAATCACATGGTGAGTAAATATTAACCACAACGCATTCAATAGCTAATTTTTTCCAAAAAAGCAGCACCCATAAAAAGCCTTCTCCAACAAAAGAAGAAACTACCGAGAATTCTTCCATGTTCCAACAACAAAGGAGACCACTGCATTACCACAAGCATCTTTAGACGAAAAATCAACCTCCCCTTCACCCCATAGCCCCGCACAAAAATTAGTATCCAACCCGCTTAGTTTTGTTTCTTGTATAGCCAGAAAATCCACCTTCTCCGCCCTAACTAGATCCCTAACCTTCTTCCTTTTAATCCTCCCACCCAAACCCCTTACATTAAAAGATAAAAAATTCATTAAATACCTGGATCACCACCGTTTATCGCAAAAGCTTCCTGATCCCTCTTATCCAAATCCGCCAATCTATGAATCCAGACTTGCTTATTCTAGCTTGTCGAAACCCCCATCTCTTCACAAGTATTCTAAATTGCCTCAGGACCGAAGTAATTCTCCTTACCGTCAGCGATAACGTTGCACCTCCTTTTATCAGAATCAGATATAGAAAAACGGCATCCTGAAGAGAACGACCTTTGCTGCTCTTCCTCAACACCAATTGTCGTCGAAAAGGAACCATCGGAACTCGGCGTAAGCTTTGTATTTTGTAAATTCACCGCTTCCTTTCTCTTAAGCTTCCTTAATTTCTTGAATTTGGACCCTCTCTCATTCCACATGATTGTACGACTAAGGGAATTGAGGAGAAGAGGGTTTCTTTTTTTCTTTGTCTTCACCCTTTTCTCAATAGTGTCGTCTTCTACTACAACCTTCTCTCTTATAAACTTTCATTTGATAGAGTGGTAGTCTGGAATTAATACTTACTCTGTTTAAATTGTTCTGCTGTTATTGATACTATGCTTGTTAAAACATATGAATGGCGTTGTAATTCTACTGCTTTCTGATCTGTATGCAAATTATTTTGACAGAGTTCCCTGTTAAGTGAGGGTTCAGTGGATATGTATGCTGCACAATGCAAAGATTGTAAGAAATGGAGAGTTTTTGATTCAGAGGTTGAGTTTGAAGAGATTAGGCACAAAATCATTCTGGATCCTTTTTATTGTAACAAAAAGGTTAACTGTTCGTGTGATGTCCGTGCCGATATTGAATATGATTCATCTCGGACATGGGTCCTGGATAAGCCCAATCTTCCGAAGACACCAAAATATTTCAAAAGAAGGTTTGAACTCCGAAAAGATTACTCTGAAATGCGCTCATACTACTTGACACCCACAGGCAAAAGGCTAAGTACTAGAGATGAGGTAGCTGCATTTTTTAAAGATCATCCAGAATTTGAAGGTGTGAGTTGTTTGGATTTCGTTTTTTCGTCCCCGAAGATCTTGCAAGAGACCATCCCAGAGATGGTCAAGGAGAATGATTCTGGTTCAAAAGCAAAGATGGCTATTAATGATATGTGAGATATTATCATCATTAAAAATTATTAACATTTTTTTGTTAAATATTAGGCATAATCATTAGAATTTGAAAAGAAATATCAAGTTAGAATAATTTAAATACATATTAATTTTGTTATTTTTGAGGAGGTAACATGTATTCGGTTTATCTGCGATGGGTATTACCTATTAGAGAATTCGTGGGCGCAGATATATTTTTCATCTCTTATAATAGTGTATCTTTGTTTTTATTTTAATCATTATGTATATATCTTTTTCATCCAACGTTTTCTCTCAATCAACAAAAAGCATGACAGGAAATCAGATAATTTTTAACAACAAAAAACAATTGATCCTTAAACAATTTATAAAGAAGAATGAATATATATAAAACTATTATCAATTATTTAATGGAAAATGCTAAACAGTGCCCTTAGGGCACTAGTGAAAATTACAAAAATAGCAATATTTTATTGAAAATAGTACATTTTAATGTTTCGAAACTTGAAAACTATTTAATCAATGTTGTTTATAGTAACTCCAATCATTTAAGAAAGTGTATTTATTGCACCTTAACAAGTGCCCTTAAGGCACTGTTTAACATAACCCTTATTTAATAGCCCTGTTGATATGTCTAGAGTTAGATTGTATTTTGGATTATATAGTGAACGTTGGAAAATAAATTCCCTTAACTTAGTATCGAGATTGTACAAGTCAAGCATTTGAGTCCCTAAATCTTTATAAAATCTCAAGTTAATCCCTTAAATTACAAGTTGGTCATCTTCACATAATTTTTTATCGTTGTATAGTAGACAATAAATAATTAAATAAAAAAATACCTATATTTTTATAAAGTCATGATTGACTATCTTGAAAACTAACCGGGGATTTCACCGGAGTTATTTCGACTTGTTACATACCCACTATCTCTTATCCATGCTATCCAATGTGAGACTTCTTTCACCTTCAAACAAGTCAATGTGATTTTGGATTAATACCCTGTAGAATATACCTAAGCCTCGACGAGATTGACTATGCCATTTTCCACCAATAATGAAGGAAGCTATATCCATATTACTACACCAAAATGAACAAATTCTCTAAACCAAAATGAGAAATATTCATGAAAATATACTAAGGTTTATGCCATTCAGATGGACATTAAAATGAGTATGTATATAATGATTGATTACTTTTATGAAGTATCTTTATTAGGAATGAATTTTCTTAACACATTTAAATAATACAAATTAACAAAAAATTAAATAAATTAATAATAGGAGAAGTAGTAATTGAAAGAATACTTTTAGATGTACACTCTTTAAGGAAAACACTTCAATCAATAAAATAATGTCATGTTTTAAACTAAACAAAAGAAAATCAGCTATGCAAGAAATTCAGGATATGATTCAAGATATGGATAGACAAACAGAACAAGCAAGAATTGAAAGAAATAGAGAAATCGAGTTAAATGAAATAAGAAAAACAAGAGAGATAATGAAATAGCAAAAATTAAACCAATCATATATAAAGAATTATCGAAATATATAAAAGAATAAACAATAGAACTAATGATTGGACTTTAGAGTTGGAATATAGAAGAAACAGTACAACATTGTACAAGACACAGTAATGAAAATGCAATGCGATGAACATTTATGGAACAAATATTTTAATGAACTTATGTTAAAAACTTGTATAATGATGGATACTAAAAAACACCAAATTTTTTATATAACAAACACTTTTGAAGAAAAAGAAATAGATGAAGAAGAAAGGTTGAAATTAATATTTTAATAAATTCAAGAAAATTTTCTCAAATTCCAAAAGAAAGTATATATAGATTTAAAAGATGGAGAAAATATAAAAAGACTAGAAACAAATTTAATCAAGAAAATACTAAGCAAGAACATATATGTAGAGAATATAATCTATAATAATGGAAAAATGAGGTGTGAGAAAAAACCCATATAGATATACCTGAAACAAATGCACAAGTACCATTAAAACTAATTAAAAAAAAGACATAATAAACAAAATAAAAAAATAATTGAACATAGAAGAAAAATAAATTTAGTATATATTGGAGCATTACAAATATTGATTAAATCAACATTTGAGGGAGGAATAAATAGGTTCATAAAATTGGCACTAATTGACAATAGAATAAATAATTTAAAAGACTCCTTGCTATAAATTTTAGATGGAAATTTAACATATACAAAATAAAAATTCTGCATAGATTTGAATTATTATGGAATTCCTATAAACACTGAAAATCTAGATGAAACAATAAATCTCAGGTATCTTTCTTGAAAGAAAAATCCTAATGACAAAAGGAGATAAAATGTTTACAATCACTTACCATGTGTATGCATTAAAACGTTCTCATTATTAACTAAAAATATTATAGGTTTTAACCGTGGATAGATATCTCGTTAAAATTGACTAATTAATAAAAACATAATTAATAGATAAAACACATTAAAAATTTCTTTTTGGATATGAACAAATAGATAGATAATATAATCCCTAATAATTAAATAGATAAAAAATAATAATAAAAATATATTATTGAAAACGACTTACTAAACCATAAACTCTAATATGTTACCAAAAAAGCCATAAACTCCAATCCATAAACCTAGAAACCCTAAATCCTCCTGCATAAATTCTAAACCCCAAATTCCAAACCACTAACCTCACACTAATAAATCGATAATTATTAATTCAAATGAAAATTACACTTTGAGCTAATAGACAAATAATTTTAATCCAAATATTTAAATAATTCAATAAATAAAAATCAGACTTAAAATCTCCATAACTTTTAAAACTTACTAATAAATTTAAAATTATAATTTATTATTGAAAAGATAAAACAGAGAAAAGATTTTAAACCCTAACATCTAAAACTAAACCCCAAATTCTGAATCGTAAACCCCAAAGCAAGAATCCTAAATCCTAATATTCCTAACCTAAAACGAAAACCTGATACTCAGAAAAAATTACTTTAAACCCCGAGTCACAAATCACCGTATAGATATTATTAATACTAATAATTAAAAAATTAAATAGATGAAGATAAAATTTAAACTCTCACCAACTCAATAATAAATCTAAAATTAAAATTTCTAAAACTAAATAAGATAAAATTGAAAAGATAAAATAAAAAAGAAACAAATTTATTTTTAAATTAAAATTTTTATTTGACAATTAAGAACCAACAACAAAAACACTGAATCTCAAACCTCAAAACTAAAATCCTATTGTTCTATGAATGTTCTATGAATTCTATATATATGTTTACTGAAAAATTTTTTGGAGTGTTTTCCCTAACTTTAACCCAAGTTATGGCTGGATATGTCGATGTTCAATTGTGTTTATGAAAATACTATTGTCACTAAGTTTTACTCACGTGTTTTTGGGATTTGCCGACATATCCCGGAATCAAGAAGATCCTTGGGTCTTCGGGAGCCTACTTAAAGAAGTACTGATTCTGTTGGGTCAAGTCCTTTAGAAGTTTAGGATTATTCTAATCTAAGTTATGTTTTTATTCCAAGTATTGTTAAAATATAATTCATAAATTAATTTTCCTTACTCATATTTTTCATGTATTTTAAAGATATTACAGATAATATAAGTCTTCCGTATTTTTTTCTTAATTATTTATCTTAATAGCATTAAGGGTGTGACATTCCTCCAACCCCAAACAATAATCCCTAAACCCAAAAATACAAATGTGGAGAAATCATCCCGAATAAAAATTTCTAGAGGAAAAATATATAAAATAGAGAAAAAATACATAAGATTTATATTAGCTAATAAAAGTAGAAGAAAAAAATACTTAATTCTCAGAAAAATCATGTGTTGTTGGTGTCATTCTATCATGAATCTCACCAATCTGACATAAAACACATAACATGATAATAGAATTAACTACTTAAAAAGAGGAAAAGTAAAAAAGGAAAAATGAAAACAGAAATGAAGAATAAAAAATGAATAAATAGATTTTTTTTTAAAAAAAACAAAACAACCAAAGGAAATAAAAGGAATTCTTACAATTTGAGTTTGAGCCTAATTCAATCCGAAAAGTTAGCTTGTAGGAGGAGGACTGTCACACCCTTATAAACTCAATAATGGTCATATCACTGGTGGATGTGGGACTTCTAACATGCCCCTCACGCCTAGCTGGAGCATGGACAAACACGGAACAAACAAACGGGTGACCCACAAATGGATCTAGGATAATCTTTGATACCATCTTACAATTTGGATTTGGGCTTAACTCATTCCAAAAAGCTAGCTTGTAGGAGAAGGATTGTCACACCCTTATAAACTCAACAATGGCCATATCACTAGCCGATGTGAGACTTCTAACGGAAGTAATAATAAAAGGGAGAGAATGAGACTGAGTTAAAAATATAGTATGAGAGATTAAAAAGAAATGCTAAAAACTGAATTTATAGAAGTAGGTTGATTTTTTACTATTTGATCTTAGTTTTTTTTTTTTTAAATAAAAAATAATACTGAAAATATAACATAAAAAATATATTTACAGGATACTTGCCGAATAAAAAAACTGAAGATAAGATAATTCAAATTAAAAAGAGAAACAAAATATTCAAGATAGAAAAATTAAAATAATAAGGGTGTGTTTGGATTAGCTATGATTAATTGTGAAAAACACTTGATTGTGTGAGACCAAATCGATTTTTGTTTGGATATATTTGCTGTCAGAAGTGATTTTTAAGACAATTTTAAATTGTAAAAAACGATTTTGAAGCTCTCTGAAGTAATATCCAAGTTTTAGCTAAAGGACAAAAAGTTATTTTCTTTGTTAAAAGAATAATCAAAAGTTATTTTAAGCGTAAAATACAACTTTCCAACCTACGTTTGGAAATATAATCTAATCCAAATATGCTCTAAAATAATTGATGTTCATAAGAAAAGATTAAAACAAAATTTGAATATTGAAATATGAATTTAAGATAAAACCATTTATTCTCTTATAGAAGATTAATATACAAAATTTCATTTAACCTTTTGTTTTCTTTTTTGTTAATTCTTTTAACCTTTTGTTTTTTTATAACGTTTTCACCTTTTGTTAATAAAAAAAGATTAAAACAAAATTTGAATCTTAAAATATGAGTTTAAGATAAAAAAGCTAATATTTACATATAAAAATAATTACATTAAAGTTATAAAAGATAAATATATAAAAGTTTAAAAATTAAAATTTAAAAAAACATAAAATTAATATTTTAATATATTCAATAGTTAAATTAACACGTGTTAAAATTAGGGACACATTTATATATATGATAAATAAATTATAGATAAAGATTGCTTATGAACTGATACTCACAATAGGCTATCTCATCTGTTAATCAATCCATACTTCAGTGTTTGAATTTGGTTTGGAAATGTTGGGCGCCCCTAAATGGTCAGATTCTTTGTTGGTGTGTTTTATTGGACAAATTTTCCTCTAAAGCTAATTTGAAAAATCGTGGAGTCTTTTTATCTCTAGAAAATTGCCTATGTTGTTTATGTGCGAATTCTGTGGAGTCCGGTCTACACCTCTTTTCGGATTGTTGTTTTTCAAGAAAGGTATGGGCCAAAATTCTCAGGTGGTTGGGAATCTCTTCCATTGTTCCCTGGGAGTTTACTCAAATTCTAAATGATGTGTGTCTTTTGGTAAAGGGGACTAAACAGTGCTATATCCACGATTTGGTGTTGTGTATATATTGTGGTCAATTTGGAATGTACACAATGCAAAGATTTTTAAGAAAGAAGAAAAAGTTGTAGAGGAGGTCGCCTACTCAATTCAATTTGTTTCTTAGAAATGGTTTCTTTCGAAAGTTAACAATTCTCATTTGGTGTTTTTAGATTTGTACTCTAACCCGGTTGATAGTATTCTGTTTAATGCTTGATTATTATTCCTGGGGTTGTTTTTTCTCTAGTAGTGCTGGTGCTTACGTTTTTTTTTTTCCTTTTCTTTCTTTTGAGGAGTGATTTCTTGGGGGCTTATTTTTGTATCTTCTTATGGATTACTTTTATTTCCTTCTCTCTGTAATTCCTCTGGTGCACTATTGGTGCTCCCCTTTTAATACATTTCTTATTTTTGCTGATTAAAAAAAAGTATAGATAAAGATAAATATATGATGCATTTTTTTAACTTATGTAATAAAGCACATCATTAATTGTATGTTAAATACAATTCCATTAAATTTTTGTTCTTTCCAAGAAAAACTTTTCACCTTTGAGGTAAACACTTACCAGTTGGGACTTTGTGCCTTTTTTTTCTGCATAAACAAGTGCTAAGGAAGAGAAGACCAACACATATCCACGCTGTCATTTTGTTTTTAATTTTAAATATTTGTAAAATTATAATTGGACGTGTGTAACTACGATGTGGTAGGTGTGTGTCTATACAAGATTTGTTCTTATCCTTATTAAAAATATTCCATAATTGAAAATATTTGCCAGTATATAAAGGAGAAGTCGGAATTGTAGTTAATATATGTTGATAGAGTATTGGGAAGAAACTCAAGCACTAAAATGGAAGGCGATCGCGAAATCTTAGAAACGCAATCCGACTCCAAGGTACTGACTGTACTATATAATCTATTTTCTTAATCCCCCTTCTTCTTTTTTCAATTTCAATTTCCGAACCCTAATTTCTTAGCATTTTGCATAAACTAGTTCCACTTCTTTCAAACTTTGTAGCTTCATTCATGCTTCGTTCTTCACTTTTCAATTTCGCATTGACGAGGTCTTTGATGAGTTGATCCCTTAACATCATTCTTCGGTTTTAAATTCTTGTTAATGTTTAAATGTTATTTTAGTGTTTTGAATGGGTTCATTCTAATAGCATTGTGAATTATTCAGTAATTATTGATAATTGATTTATAATCTTTGATTTTTTTTTTTGAAAAGTAAACAAAATTGTATTAACTTCTCTGAACTGTACAAGTGATCAAACTAAATACATAAACGAAAGCCTTACCAACCCCATCTGCAATCTGCTAAACATTACCGTATAGAAAAATTTCCCCCCACCTTACAGAGCACAAATTACCCCCTCAAAGTTCCTTAACCCCACTGCTAAATACAAACTACAAGATCAAGGCACCATGAAGAATAACTCAACCCAGCCGTACTGTTTCCTGCGAAGCATTTAAACCATTCCATTGACCTTCTCTTAATATCCTCCACCACTAATCTGCATCTGGTATCTCACCATTGAAGATTAAGTTGTTTCTTGTTAACCAAATTTGCCAGAAAGTAGCAAACCATATTATGCAGCCCCTATTTGCTTTGATTTTCTTTATTGGTAAGCAGAGTTTGAATGCCATCAAGTTCACATGGCATAATTCAGATAAAACAGAATGAACTCCCAACCAAGCCATTATTTTCATCCATACAAGATAAGAAAACTTACAACTAAAAAACACTTCCAAATCCCTCAAGCCCAGACCTCCCGAATCTTTTGGTTTAGAGACCTTCTTCCATGCCACCCACGTAATTCTTCTTCTATCACCACTACCACTCCACAGAAAATCTCTTTGCATTCTCATCAGCAACTTCAAAACTTTCTTAGGCGCTTTGAATAAAGAAAAATAGTAGAGCGGGAGACTAGTTAATACTGAATTGATTAATACTGCCGGTGGTTAAATTCTTCCTCTTCCATCCACTGAGTTTCTTACGAAAAGAATCAATAACAGGCCTCCAAGTCTTTGATAATCTAGGATTTGCTCCTATAAGAATTCCCAAGTAGCGAAAGGGTAGTGAGTCCACTTTGCACTTCAGTAAATTACTAGCCATAACCATAAAACATGGATCCACATTCAAACCAATGAGACTGCTTTTATAAAAATTAACCTTAAGCTCAGAAACAAGTTCAAAGGCCCTCAAAATAGCCTTTAACGTTGTGATATTTTCCAGCGTAGGAACCCCCACGAAAACAGTATCGTTTGCATATTGAAGTAACGAAATTTCCACCTCCTTTGTACCAATCCTCATAGGCTCAAATTTCTCCTACTCGATTGCATCGATCATTAACCCCTTCAACCCTTCTGCTGCTTTAATAAATGAGAATTGTGCTAAAAAGTCCCCTTGCTTAAGCCCTTTAGACAATTTTATCAACTGAGTTGGACTTCCATTCAACAGCATAGACAAAGAACTTGGAAATACACAGGCTGACATCCACTTCCTCCATCTTTGAGAAAACCCCATTTTATCCAACATAAAATCTAAGAATCCCCAACTTACTGAATCGTATGCCTTTTCAAAGTCTGCTTTAAAAAGTAAACTACCTTTTTTCTCCCTCTTCGCCTCATCCACCACTTCATTTAGGACAACTATGCCATCCAAAATGCTTCCACCACTTCATTTAGGACAACTATACCATCCAAAATGCTTCTTTGTGCTAAGAGAGCAGATTGAATTTCACTAATAACACCTCTCAACACCACTTTTAGTCTTCTAGCTAAGATTTTTGCCACCAATTTATATAAGCTACCCACCAAGGAGATGGGTCTATAATCTTTCAACTTCTGAGGGGAAGCAATTTTAGGAATCAACTTGATAAAAGCAGAAGTAAGCCCTCCCGGCAAAGCAGCATTGTCATAAAATTCATTCAGCATATTAATCACCTCCCTCTTCATCAAACTCCAGAATTGCTTGATGAATTCAAAATTATATCCATGTGGCGCTGGCGCTTTGTTACTACCACAATCATTTAGAGCTTCCTCAATTTCTTCCGCAGAGAACCTCTCTTCAAGAAGCAGTTGCTCGGCTTTAGAAATAACCTTGGTTCTAATACCACTTAATTTCGGTCTAACCGGGAATTCCTCCTTAAAATGCTTTTCAAAATGGTTCTGCACCAGAGATTTCAATTCCTGAACTTGCTCTAACCAAAGCTCCCCGTCTTGCAGAGCCAAAATCTGATTCCTTTTCCTTCTCAGATTAACTCTTGCATGGAAATATTTTAAGTTGGCATCCCCTTCGGCTATCCATTTAACTCTAGCTTGCGGGAACCTCAGTCTATCCTTCCTGACCAAGAACTTAACTAGATCTTCCACATTTCTTTTCATTTCATTCTTCTCTTCAGAAGACAGTTCCTTCTCTTCTGCTTATCAGACCTTGCCACCATGTCACACAAATGATTAATTTTCAGATCCAGGTCTCCTGTATTGTCTGCTGCCCACTTCTTTATTTCCCCTTTTAATAGTTGCAATGTTTTCTGAAGCACATAAGCTTGCCATCCTTGAACTTCTAGCTTATCCCAACAATTTCCAACCATTTCTTTAAACCCTCTTTCTTTTAACCACCAATTTTGAAATCTGAAAGGCTTCGCTCCCCAATCAAGAACCTTATTTCTAAGAATAAGAGGCGAGTGGTCAGATACGTCCCTATTTAGAACCCATAACACTGTATTGTTCCACTTTGAGAGCCATTGCTGAGAAACCAAGATCCTCTCTATCCTACTCATCGCCGAACCATCTAACTTGTACCAAGTAAACCTTTTTCCTAAGATAGGAAGATCAACCAGATCAATTTCATCCAAGAACTGCTTAAATTCTCTCAACTCCACCCCTCTCTGATTAGCAGATGCACCTTTCCTTTCATTTCGCTCTACAACCGCATTGAAATCACCTAACAAACACCAAAACTCCACCTGAGAGAGCCTAGTCTTAAGCTCCAAAAGCTCCTTCCATAACACTATCTTCTTATGTAAATCACATGGTGAGTAAATATTAACCGCCACGCATTCAATGACTAATTTATTCCAAAAAAGCAGCACCCATAAAAAGCCTTCTCCAACAAAAGAAGAAACTACCGAGAATTCTTCCAAGTTCCAACAACAAAGGAGACCATCAGCATTACCACAAGCATCTTTAGACGAGAAATCAACCTCCCCTTCACCCCATAGCCCCGCACAAAAATTAGTATCCAACCCACTTAATTTTGTTTCTTGTATAGCCAGAAAATCCACCTTCTCCGCCCTAACTAGATCCCTAATCTTTTTCCTTTTAATCCTCCCACCCAAACCCCTTACGTTAAAAGATAAAAAATTCATTAAATACCTGGATCACCACCGTTTATCGCGAAAGCTTCCTGATTCCTCTTATCCAAATTCGCCAATCTCTGAATCAAGACTTGCTTATTCAGGCTTGTCGAAACCCCCAATTCTTCGCAAGTATTCCAAATTTCTTCAGGACCGAAGCAATTCTCCTTACCAGCAGCATTAATGTTGCACCTCCTTATATCAGAATCAGATATAGGAAAACGGCATCCTGAATAGAATGACCTAACTCAGCGTAAGCTCTGTATTTTGTAAATCCATCGCTTCCTTTCTCTTAAGCTTCTTTAATTTCTTGAATTTGGACCCTCTCTCATTCCACATGATTGTATGACTAAGGGAATTAAGGAGAAGAGGGTTTCTTTTTTTCTTTGTCTTCACCCTTTGCTCAATAGTGTCATCTTCTACTACAACCTTCTCTCTTATTAACTTTGATTTGATAGAGTGGTAGTCTGGAATTAATACTTACTCTGTTTAAATTGTTCTGCTGTTATTGATACTAAGCTTGTTAAAACTAACGAATGGCGTTGCAATTCTGCTTTTCTGATCTGTTTGCAAATTATTTTGACAGAGTTCCCTGTTAAGTGAGGGTTCAGTGGATATGTATGCTGCACAATGTAAAGATTGTAAGAAATGGAGAGTTTTTGATTCGGAGGATCAGTTTGAAGAGATTAGGAACAAAATCATTCTGGATCCTTTTTATTGTAACAAAAAGGTTAACGGTTCCTGTGATGTCCCGTCCGATATTGAATATGATTCATCTCGGACATAGGTCGTACATAAGCCCAATCTTCCGAAGACACCAAAATATTTCAAAAGAAGGTTCGAACTTCGAAAGGATTACTCTGAAATGCGCTCATACTACCTGACACCCACAGGCACAAGGCTAAGTACTAGAGATGGGGTAGCTGAATTTTTTAAAGATCATCCAGAATTTGAAAGTGTGAGTTGTTCTGATTTCGTTTTTTGGTCCCCGATGATCTTGCAAGACACCATCCCAGAGATGGTCGAGGAGAATGATTCTGGCAAAAAAGCAAAGATAGCTAAAGATGATATCTGAGATATTATCATCATTAAAAATTATTAACATGCTTGTTTTTAAATATTAGACATCATCTTTAGAATTTGAAAAGAAATATCAAGTTAGAATAATTTAAATACATATATATATTTTTTTAGGAGGTAACATGTATTGGGTTTATCTGCAATGGGTATTACCTATTAGAGAATTCGTGGGCGCAGATTTATTTTTCAGCTCTTATAATAGTGTATCTTTGTTTTTATTTTAATCATTATGTATATATCTTTTTCATCCAACGTTTTCTCTCAGTCAACAAAAGGCATGATAGGAAATCAGATAATTTTTAACAACAAAAAACAATTGATCCTTAAACAATTTATAAAGTAGAATGAATATATATAAAACTATTATCAATTATTTAATGGAAAATGCTAAATAGTGCCCTTAGGGCTCTAGTTAAAATTACAAAAATAGCAATATTTTGTTGAAAATAATAGACTTTAATGTTTCAAACCTTGAGAACTATTTAATGAATGTTGTTTATAGTAACTCCAATCATTTAAGAAGGTGTATTTATTGCACCTTAACAAGTGTCCTTAAGACACTGTTTAACATAACCCTTATTTAATAGGCTTGTTGATATGTCTAGAATTAGATTTTATTTTGGATTATCTAGTGAACGTTCAAAAAAAAATTCCCTTAACTTAGTATTGAGATTGTACAAGTCAAGCATTCTAGTCCCTAGAATTTTATAAAATCTCAAATTAATCCCTTAAATTACAAGTTGGTCATCTTCACATAATTTTTTGTCGTTGTATAGTAGACAATAAATGATTAAATAAAAAAATGCCTATCTTTTGATAAAGTGATGATTGACTATCTTGAAAACTAACCGGGGATTTCATCGGAGTTATTTCGACTTGTTACATACCCACTATCTCTTATTCATGCTATCCAATGTGAGACTTCTTTCACCTTCGACCTAGTCAATGTGATTTTGGATTAATACCCTGTAGAATATACCAATGCCTCGACGAGAAGGATTCTGCCATTTTTCACCAAAAATGAAGGAAGCTATACCCATATTACTACACAAAAATGAACAAATTCTCTAAACCAAAATGAGAAATATTCATGAAAATATACTTAGCTTTATGCCATTCAGATGGATATTAAAATGAGTATGTATATAATGATTGATTACTTTTATGAAGTATCTTTATTAGGAATGAATTTTCTTAACACATTTAAAGAATACAAATTAACAAAAAAATAAATAAATTAATAATAGGAGAAGTAGTAATTGAAAGAATACTTTTAGATGTACACTCTTTAAGGAATACACTTCAATTAATAAAATAATGTCCTGTTTTAAACTAAACAAAAGAAAATCAGCTATGGAAGAAATTCAAGATATGATTAAAGATATGGATAGACAAACAGAACAAGCAAGAATTCAAAGAAATAGAGAAATCGAGTTAAATGAAATAAGAAAAATAAGAGAGATAATGAAATAGCGAAAATTAAACCAATCATATATAAAGAATTATCAAAATATATAAAAGAAAAAACAATAGAACTAATGATTGGACTTTGGAGTTGGAATATAGAAGAAACAGTACAACACTGTACAAGACACAATAATGAAAATGCAATGCGATGAACATTTATGAAATAAATATTTTAATGAACCTATGTTAAAGACTGGTATAATGATGGATACTAAAAAACACCAAATTTTTTATATAACAAACACTTTTAAAGAAAAAGAAATAGATGAAGAAGAAAAGTAGAACTTAATATTTTAATAAATTCAAGAAAATTTTCTCAAATTCAAAAAGAAAGTATATATAGATTTAAAAGATGGAGAAAATATAAAAAGACTAGAAACAAATTTAATAAAGAAAATACTAAACAAGAACATATATGTAGAGAATATAATCTATAATAATGGAAAAATGATGTGTGAGAAAAAAACCTATATATATATATACATCTGAAACAAATGCACAAGTACCACTAAAACTAATTAAAAAAAAGACATAATAAACAAAATAAAAAAAATAATTCAACATAGAAGAAAAATAAATTTAGTATATATTGAAGCATTACAAATATTGATTAAATCAACATTTGAGGGAGGAATAAATAGGTTCATAAAATTTGCACTAGTTGACAATAGAACCAATTATTTAAAAGACTCCTTGCTATAAATTTTAGATGGAAATTTAGCATATACAGAATAAAAATTCTGCATATATCCGAATTATTAAGGAATTCCTATAAACACTAAAAATCTAGATGTAAAAATAAATCTCAGTTATCTTTCTTGAAAGAAAAAACCTAATGATAAAAGGAGATAAAATGTTTAGAATCACTTACTTTCCGTATGCATTAAAAAGTTCTCATTATTAACTAAAAATTTTAAAGGTTTTAACTGTTGATAGATATGTGGTTGAAATTGACTAATTAGTAAAAACTTATTTAATAGATAAAACACAATAAAAATTACTTTTTGAATATGAACAAATAGATAGATATTATTATCCCTAATAATTAAATAGATAAAAAATAATAATAAAAATATATTATTAAAAACGACTTACTAAACCATAAACTCTAATATGTTACCAAAACAACCATAAACTCCAATCCATAAACCTCGAAACCCTAAATCCTACCGCATAAATTCTAAACTCCAAATCCCAAACCACTAACCTATCACTAATAAATCGAAAATTAAAATTAATTAATTCAAAAATAAAATTACACTTTGAGCTAATAGACAAATAAAGTTAATCCAAATATTTAAATAATTCAATAAATAAAAATCAGACTTAAAATCTCAATAACTTTTAAAACTCACGAATAAATTTAAAATTATAATTTATTATTGAAAAGATAAAACAGAGAAAAGATTTTAAACCCTAACATCTAATACTAAACCCCAAATTTTGAATCCTAAACCCCAAAGCAAGAATCCTAAATCCTAATATTCGTAAACTAAAACGTAAAACTGATACCAGGAAAAAATTACTCTAAACCTCGAGTCACAAATCACCACTCATCACTTATAGATATTATTAATACTAATAATTAAAAAATAAAATAGATGAAGATAAGATTTAGACTCTCACCAACTCAATAATAAATCTAAAATTATAATTTCTAAAACTAAATAAGATAAAATTGAAAAGATAAAATAAAAAAGAAACAACTTTATTTTTAAACTAAAATTTTTATCTGACAATTACGAACCAACAACAAAAACACTGAATCTCAAACCACAAAACTAAAATCCTATTGTTCTATGAATGTTCTATGAATGTTATATGTTTACTTAAAAGTTGAAGGGAGTGTTTTCCATAACTTTCAGCTAAGTTATGGCTGGATATATCGTAGTTCAATTGTTTTTATAAAAATACTATTGTCACCAAGTGTTACTCACGTGTTTTTGGGATTTGCCGGCATATCCCGGCATCAAGAAGATCCTTGGGTCTTCGTAGGGATCCTACTTAAAGAAGTACTGAGTTTGTTGGATCAAGTCCTTTAGAAGTTTAGGATTATTCTAATCTAATTAAGTTATGTTTTTATTCCAAGTATTGTTGACATATAATTTATAAATTAATTTTCCTTACTAATATATTTCATGTATTTTAAAGATATTACATATAATATAAGTCTTCTCTATTTTTTTCTTAAATATTTATCTTAATAGCATTAAGGGTGTGACTTTCCTCCAACCCCAAACAATAAGCCCTAAACCTAAAAATACAAATGTGGAGAAATCATCCCGAATAAAAATTTCTAGAGGAAAAACATATAAAATAGAGAAAAAATACATAAGATATTTTTTACTATTTGATCTTAGTTTTTATTTTTTAAATAAAAAATAATACTGAAAATATAACATAAAAAAGATATTTACAGAATATTTGCCAAATAAAAAAAACTTAAGATAAGATAATTCAAATTAAAAAGAGAAACCGAATATTCAAGATAGAAAAATTAAAATAATAAGGGTGTGTTTTGATTAGCTATGATTAATTGTGAAAATAAGTTGTGAAAAACACTTGATTGTGTGAGACCTAATCGATTTTTGTTTTGATATATTTGCTGTCAGAAGCCTATTTTTAAAACAGTTTTAAACTGTAAAAAACGATTTTGAAACTTTCTAAAATAATATCCAAGTTTTAGCTAAAGGACAAAAAGCTGTTTTCTTTGTTAAAAAAAATATTCAAAAATTATTTTAAGCGCAAAATACAACTATCCAACATACGTTTGGAAATATAATCTAATCCAAATATGCTCTAAAATAATTGATGTTCATAAGAAAAGATTAAAAAAATTGAATATTGAAATGTGAATTTAAGATAAAACCATTTATTCTCTTATAGAAGATTAATATACAAAATTTCATTTAACCTTTTGTTTTTGCTTTTGTTAATTCTTTTAACCTTTTGTTTTTTTATAACATTTTAACCTTTTGTTGATAAAAAAGATTAAAACAAAATTTGAATCTTAAAATATGAGTTTAAGATAAAAAAAAAAACTAGTATTTACATATAAAAATAATTACATTAAAGTAATAAAAGATAAATATATAAAAGTTTAAAAATTAATATTTTGAAAAAACATAAAATTAATATTTTAATATATTCAATAGTTTAATTAATACGGGTTAAAATTAGGGACACAATTATATATATGATAAATAAATTATAGATAAAGATTACTCATGAACAGATTTACTCACACCAGGCTATCTCTTCTGTTAATCCATCCATACTTCACTGTTTGAATTTGGTTTGAAATGTTGGGCGCCCCTAAAGTGTCAGATTCTTTATTGGTGTGTTTTATTGGACAAATTTCCCTCTAAAGCTAATTTGAATAATCGTGGAGTCTCTTTATCCCTAGAAAATTGCCTTTATTGTTTGTGTGCGAATTCTGTGGAGTCCGGTCTACACCTCTTTTCAGATTGTTGTTTTTCAAGAAAGGTATGGGCCAAAATTCTCAGGTGCTTGGGAATCTCTTCCATTGTTCCTAGGGAGTTTACTCAAATTTTAAATGATGTGTGTCTTTTGGTAAAGGGGACTAAACAGGTCAGTGCTATATCCATGATTTGGTGTTGTGTATATATTGTGGACAATTTGAAATGTACGCAATGCAAAGTTTTATAAGAAAGAAGAAAAAGGTGTAGAGGAGGTCTTCTACTCAATTCAATTTTTTTCCTGGAAATGGTTTCTTTCAAAAGCTAAGAATTCTCATTTGGTGTTTTTAGATTGGTACTCTAACCCGGTTGAAGTATTCTGTTTAATGCTTGATTATTAATCATGGGGTTGTTTTTTCTCTGGTGGTGCTGGTGCTTACGTTTTTTTCGTTTTCTTTATTCTGAGGAGTGATTTTTTGGGGGTTTATTTTTGTATCTTCTTATGGATTACTTTTATTTCCTTCTCTTTGTAATTCCTCTGGTGCACTATTGGTGCTCCCTTTTAATACAGTTCTTCTTTTTGCTGATTAAAAAAATATATATATAGATAAAGATAAATATATGATGTGTTTTTTTAACTTATGTAATAAAGCACATCATTAATTGGATGTTAAATACAATTCCATTAAATTATTGTTTTTTCCAAGAAAAACTTTTCACTTTTGATTTCTTAACCTATGCAATATTGTATAGGTTAGAAAAATCCATATATAATTTATTAAATGGATAAAAACATACATAGACACACACCTAACACATCACTCTGACACACACCCAATCACAAATTGAAAATTAATTAAAAAACAAATAAATATTTTATAACCAAAAAATTTTAGAAAATGCGCAAGTCCCATGTGCTTTTTCAAAGTTTCTTCTCTTCTGGTCACACCATACCACTTCTTTCTCCATTGATATCCTCAATCTCCCACCATTCATGACAAGAAGGCAACCATCTTTGATTCCCTTTTTTTTGTACCACCACTCAATTAGCAAAAAGCTCATCTTTTTCTATTAGATGTCCACGTCGGCGGCATTGTCCATGCCTGATTGGGAGAGGAGGGATCGTACCTGGCAGCGCATGGGAAGAAGTAAGCTGTAATTGGGCCGTTACTGTGAACGAGATTTATCAGATCTATAAGATTTTCCACTTGAGCCGACCATAATAATTACCTTGATAGAGGTTGAAAATTTATCACAACTGGTTTATTGCAATTGTCGTATGAAAAGGAAGAGAAACTGGTTTATCACAACTGGTTTATTGCAATAGTCATATGAGAGATGAACTCAGAAGAAGAAATACAATAAAAATAGTGGTAAACACCTATCAGTTGCGACTTTGTGCCTCTTTATTTTTTTCTGCATAAACAAGTGCTAAGGAAGAGAAGACGAACACATATCCACGCTGTCATTTTGTTTTTAATTTTAAATATTTTTAAAATTGTAATTGGACGTGCGTAAATATGATGTGTTAGGTGTGTGTCTATACAAGATTTTCTCTTATGAAATAATAGCACCAAATGTTGGGTATGACGTGGAAAAGAGATGTGTTCTTATCCTTATTAAAAATATTCCATAATTGAAAATATTTGCCAGTATATAAAGGTGAAGTGGGAATTGTAGTTTATGTATGTCGATAGAGTATTGGGAACAAACTCACGCACTAAATGGAAGGCGATCACGAAATCTCAGAAACGCAATCCAACTCCAAGGTACTGACTGTACTTTATAATCTATTTTGTGAATCCCCCTTCTTCTTTTTCAATTTCAATTTCCGAACCCTATTTTCTTAGCGTTTTGCTTACACTAGTTCTACTTCTTTCAAACTTTGTCGCTTCATTCATTCTTCGTTCTTCACTTTTCAATTTCGAATTGACGAGGTCTTTGATGAGTTGATCCCTTAACATCAGTCTTAGGTTTTAAATTCCTGTTAATGTTTAAATGTTATTTTGGTGTTTTGAATGAGTTCATTCTGATAGCATTAGCATTGTGAATTATTCAGTAATAATTGAAAATTTCTTTATAAACTTTGATTTTTTTTTTGAAAAGTAAACAAAATTGTATTAACTTCTCTGAACTGTACAAGTGATCAAACAAAATACATAAACAAAAGCCTCACCAACCCAGCAGAATTCTGCAATCTGCTAAACATTACAGTATAGAAAAATTTTCCCCTACCTTAACGAGCACAAATTACCCCCTCAGAGTTCCTTAACCCCATTGCAAAATACAAACTAGAGGATCAAGGCACCATGAAGAATAACTCAACCCAGTCGTACTGTTTCCTGGGAAGCATTTAAACGATTCCAATGACCTTCTATTAATATCCTCCACCAATGAATCTGTATCTGGTATCTCACCATTGAAGATTAAGTTATTTCTTGTTAACCAAATTTGACAGATAGTAGCAAACCATATTATGCAACCCCTATTTGCTTTGATTTTCTTTTTTGGTAAGCAGAGTTTGACTGCCACCAATTTCACATGGCATAATTCAGATAAAACAAAATGAATTCTAAGCCAAGCCATTATTTTCTTCCATATAAGATAAGAACACTTACAAACAAAAAACAGATGCTTTCTAGATTCTTCACTTTCATTACAGAGACCACATAAATCCCCATTATCAGCATGAATGATATTCGTTAAAACTAAATTTCCTTTAGTAGGAAATCTATTATGCAGCAGTTGCCATACCATAAATTGAACCCTAAATGGAGCTTTAAATCTCCACAGCATCTTCACAAATCTTACTTCATCATCTCCCAACCATCGGTCACCCTCCCATCTCTTTGTTACTAAATACTGATAGGCTGTTTTAGCGCTTTATCCCCTTGCCTGATCCATCTTCGAACTCCAATAATCTTCACAGTCCTGCAAACAAAGAACAGAAGCAATAGTATTTTCAAGTTAGTAAATTCAGTCTTGATTAAAATGGTTCTACACCAGATATTTCAATTCCTAAACTTGCTCTACCCAAAGCTCCCTGTCTTGCAGAGCAAAAATCTCATTCCTTTTCCTTCTTAGATTAACTCTTGCATGGAAATCTTTTGAGTAGGCATCCCCTTCGGCTATCCATTTAACTCTTGCTTGTTGAAACCTCAGTCTATCCTTCAGGACCAAGAACTTAACTAGATCTTCCACATTTCTTTTCCTTTCATTCTTCTCTTCAGTAGACAGTTCCTTCTCTTCCATCAGCTTATCAGACCCTGCCACTATCTCACACAAATGATTAATTTTCAAATCCAGCTCTCCTGTATTCTCTGCTGCCCACTTCTTTATTTCCCCTTTTAATAGTTGCAATTTTTTCTGAAGCACATAAGCTTGCCATCCTTGAACTTCTAGCTTATCCCAGCAATTTCCAACCATTTCTTTAAACCCTCTTTCTTTTAACCACCAATTCAGAAATCTGAAAGGCTTCGCTCCCCAATCAAGAACCTTATTTCTCATAATAAGAGGCGAGTGGTTAGATACGTCCCTATTTAGAACCCATAACACTGTATTGTTCCACTTTGAGAGCCATTGCTGAGAAACCAAGATCCTCTCTATCCTACTCATCGCCGAACCATCTAACCTGAACCGAGTAAACCTTTTTCCTTAGATAGGAAGATCAACCAGATCAATTTCATCCAAGAACCGCTTAAATTCTCTCAACTCCACCCCTCTCTGATTAGCAGATGCACCTTTCCTTTCATTTCGCTCTGCAAACGCATTGAAATCACCTAACAAACACCAAAACTCCACTTGAGAGAGCCTAGTTTTAAGCTCCAAAAGCTCCTTCCACAACAGTCTCTTCTTATGTAAATCACATGGTGAGTAAATATTAACCACAACGCATTCAATAGCTAATTTTTTCCAAAAAAGCAGCACCCATAAAAAGCCTTCTCCAACAAAAGAAGAAACTACCGAGAATTCTTCCATGTTCCAACAACAAAGGAGACCACCGCATTACCACAAGAATCTTTAGACGAAAAATCAACCTCCCCTTCACCCCATAGCCCCGCACAAAAATTAGTATCCAACCCGCTTAGTTTTGTTTCTTGTATAGCCAGAAAATCCACCTTCTCCGCCCTAACTAGATCCCTAACCTTCTTCCTTTTAATCCTCCCACCCAAACCCCTTACATTAAAAGATAAAAAATTCATTAAATACCTGGATCACCACCGTTTATCGCGAAAGCTTCCTAATCCCTCTTATCCAAATCCGCCAATCTATGAATCCAGACTTGCTTATTCTAGCTTGTCGAAACCCCCAGCTCTTCGCAAGTATTCCACATTGCCTCAGGACCGAAGTAATTCTCCTTACCGGCAGCAATAACGTTGCACCTCCTTTTATCAGAATCAGATATAGAAAAACGGCATCCTGAAGAGAACGACCTTTGCTCCTCTTCCTCAACACCAATTCTCGTCGAAAAGGAACCATCGGAACTCGGCGTAAGCTTTGTATTTTGTAAATTCACCGCTTCCTTTCTCTTAAGCTTCCTTAATTTCTTGAATTTGGACCCTCTCTCATTCCACATGATTGTACGACTAAGGGAATTGAGGAGAAGAGGGTTTCTTTTTTTCTTTGTCATCACCCTTTTCTCAATAGTGTCGTCTTCTACAACAACCTTCTCTCTTATAAACTTTCATTTGATAGAGTGGTAGTCTGGAATTAATACTTACTCTGTTTAAATTGTTCTGCTGTTATTGATACTATGCTTGTTAAAACATACGAATGCTTGTTAAAACGGAATATTCAAGATAGAAAAATTAAAATAATAAGGGTGTGTTTGGATTAGCTATGATTAGTTGTGAAAATAAGCTCTGAAAAACACTTGATTGTGTGAGACCTTATTGATTTTTGTTTGGATATATTTGCTGAAGTGATTTTTAAGACAATTTTAAATGGTAAAAAATGATTTTGAAGCTCTCTGAAGTAATGTCCAAGTTTTAGCTAAAGGACAAAAAGTTGTTTTCTTTTGTTAAAAAATAATCAAAAGTTATTTTAAGCGCAAGATACAACTATCCAACGTACATTTGGAAATATAATCTAATCCAAATATGCTCTAAAATAATTGATGTTCATAAGAAAAGATTAAAACAAAATTTGAATATTGAAATATGAATTTAAGATAAAACCATTTATTATCTTATAGAAGATTAATATACAAAATTTCATTTAACCTTTTGTTTTTGTTTTTGTTAATTCTTTTAATCTTTTGTTTTTTTTATAACAATTTAACCTTTTGTTGATAAAAAAAGATTAAAACAAAATTTGAATCTTAAAATATGAGTTTAAGATAAAAAAACTAATATTTACATATAAAAATAACTACATTAAAGTTATAAAAGATAAATATATAAAAGTTTAAAAATTAAAATTTAAAAAAACATAAAATTAATATTTTAATATATTCAATAGTTAAATTAACACGTGTTAAAATTAGGGACACATTTATATATATGATAAATAAATTATAGATAAAGATTGCTTATGAACTGATACTCACAATAGGCTATCTCATCTGTTAATCAATCCGTTTGAATTTGCTTTGGAAATGTTGGGCGCCCGTAAAGGGTCAGATTCTTTGTTGATGTGTTTTATTGGACAAATTTCCCTCTAAAGCTAATTTGAAAAATCATGGAGTCTCTTTATCTCTAGAAAATTGCCTATGTTGTTTATGTGCGAATTCTGTGGAGTCCGGTCTACACCTTCTCTCTTATAAACTTTCATTTGATAGAGTGGTAGTCTGGAATTAATACTTACTCTGTTTAAATTGTTCTGCTGTTATTGATACTATGCTTGTTAAAACATACGAATGGCGTTGTAATTCTGCTGCTTTCTGATCTGTATGCAAATTATTTTGACAGAGTTCCCTGTTAAGTGAGGGTTCAGTGGATATGTATGCTGCACAATGCAAAGATTGCAAGAAATGGAGAGTTTTTGATTCGGAGGTTGAGTTTGAAGAGATTAGGCACAAAATCATTCTGGATCCTTTTTATTGTAAGAAAAAGGTTAACTATTCGTGTGATGTCCTTGCCGATATTGAATATGATTCATCTCGGACATGAGTCCTGGATAAGCCCAATCTTCCAAAGACACCAAAATATTTCAAAAGAAGGTTCGAACTCCGAAAGGATTACTCTGAAATGCGCTCATACTACCTGACACCCACAGGCAAAAGGCTAAGTACTAGAGATGAGGTAGCTGCATTTTTAAAAATCATCCAGAATTTGAAGGTGTGACTTCTTCGGATTTCGTTTTTTCGTCCCCGAAGATCTTGCAAGACACCATCCCAGAGATGGTCGAGGAGAATGATTCTGGCAAAAAAGCAAAGATAGCTAAAGATGATATCTGAGACATTATCATCATTAAACATTATTAACATGTTTTTGTTAAATATTAGGTATCATCTTTAGAATTTGAAAAGAAATATCAACTTAGAATAATTTAAATACATATTTTTTTTGTTATTTTTTAGGAGGTAACATGTATTGGGTTTATCTGCAATGGGTATTACCTACTAGAGAATTCGTGGTCGTAGATTTATTTTTCAGCTCTTATAATAGTGTATCTTTGTTTTTATTTTAATCATTATGCATATATCTTTTTCATCCAATGTTTTCTCTCGGTCAACAAAAGGCATGATAGGAAATCAGATTCTTTGTTGGTGTGTTTTTAAGAAAGAAGAAAAAGGTGTAGAGGAGGTCTTCTACTCAATTCAATTTTTTTCCTGGAAATGGTTTCTTTCGAAAGCTAAGAATTCTCATTTGGTGTTTTTACATTGGTACTCTAACCCAGTTGAAGTATTCTGTTTAATGCTTGATTATTAATCCTGGGGTTGTTTTTTCTCTGGTGGTGCTGGTGCTTACGTTTTTTTCCTTTTCTTTATTTTGAGGAGTGATTTCTTGGGGGTTTATTTTTGTATCTTCTTATGGATTACTTTTATTTCCTTCTCTCTGTGATTCCTCTGGTGCACTATTGGTGCTTCCCTTTTAATACATTTCTTCTTTTTGCTAATTAAAAAAAATATATAGATAAAGATAAATATATGATGTGTTTTTTTAACTTATGTAATAAAGCACATCATTAATTGTATGTTAAATACAATTCCATTAAATTTTTGTTCTTTCCAAGAAAAACTTTCCACCTTTGATTTCTTAACCTATGCAATAATGTACAGGTTAAAAAAATCCATATATAATTTATTAAATGGATAAAAACTTACATAGACACACAGCTAACACATCACTCTTACACACGCCCAATCACAAATTGAAAATTAATTAAAAAATAAATAAATATTTTATAACCAAAAAAATTTACAAAATGCACAAGTCCCATTTGCTTTTTCAAAGTTTCTTCTCTTCTGGTCACTCCATACCACTTCTTTCTCCATTGATATCCTCAATCTCCCACCATTCATGACAAGAAGGCAACCATCTTTGATTCCCTTTTTTTTGTACCACCACTCAATTAGCAAAAAGCTCATATTTTTCTATTAGATGTCCACGTCGGCGGCATTGTCCATGCCTGAATGGGAGAGGAGGGATCGTACCTGGCAGCGCATGGGAAGAAGTACGTTGTAACTGGGCCGTTACTGTGAACGAGATTTATCAGATCTATAAGATTTTCCACTTGAGCCGACCATAATAATTACCTTGATAGAGGTTGAAAATTTATCACAACTGGTAATTGTCATATGAAAAGGAAGAGAAACTGGTTTATCACAACTGGTTTATTGCAATAGTCATATGAGAGACGAAATCAGAAGAAGAAATACAATAAAAATAGAGGTAAACACCTACCAGTTGCGACTTTGTGCCTCTTTATTTTTTTCTGTAAAAACAAGTGCTAAGGAAGAGAAGACGAACACATATCCACGCTGTCATTTTGTTTTTAATTTTAAATATTTGTAAAATTGTAATTGGACGTGCATAAATACGATGTGGTAGGTGTGTGTCTATACAAGATTTTCTCTTATGATATAATAGCACCAAATGTTGGGTATGACGTGGAAAAGAGATGTGTTCTTATCCTTATTAAAAATATTCCATAATTGAAAATATTTGCCAGTATATAAAGGTGAAGTGGGAATTGTAGTTTATATATGTAGATAGAGTATTGGGAAGAAACTCACGCACTAAATGGAAGGCGATCACAAAATCTCAGAAACGCAATCCAACTCCAAGGTACTGACAGTACTTTATCATCTATTTTCTGAATCCCCCTTCTTCTTTTTCAATTTCAATTTCCGAACCCTAATTTCTTAGCGTTTTGCTTACACTAGTTGTTCCACTTCTTTCAAACTTTGTGGCTTCATTCATTCTTCGTTCTTCACTTTTCAATTTCGAATTGACGAGGTCTTTGATGAGTTGATCCCTCAACATCAGTCTTAGGTTTTACATTCATGTTAATGTTTAAATGTTATTTTGGTGACTTGAATGAGTTCATTATGTTAGCATTGTGAATTATTCGGTAATTATTGATAATTGCTTTATAAACTTTGATTTTTTTTTTGAAAAGTAAACAAAATTGTATTAACTTCTCTGAACTGTACAAGTGATCAAACTAAATACATAAACGAAAGCCTCACCAACCCAGCAGAATTCTGCAATCTGCTAAACAAACATTACAGTATAGAAAAATTTTCCCCCACCTTACCGAGCAGAAATTACCCCCTCAGAGTTCCTTAATCACACTGCAAAATACAAACTACAGGATCAAGGCACCATGAAGAATAACTCAACCCAGTCGTACTGTTTCCTGAGAAGCATTTAAACGATCCAATGACCTTCCCTTAATATCCTCCACCACTGAATCTGTATCTGGTATCTCACCATTGAAGATTAAGTTTTTTCTTATTAACCAAATTTGCCAGACAGTAGCAAACCATATTATGCAGCCCCTATTTGCTTTGATTTTCTTTTTTGGTAAGAGTTTGTATGCCATCAAGTTCACATGGCATAATTAAGATAAAACACAATGAATTCCCAGCCAAGCCATTATTTTCTTCCATACAAGATAAGAACACTTACAACCAAAAAACATATGCTTTCTAGATTCTTCACTTTCATTACAGAGACCACATAAATCCCCATTATAGCATGAATGATATTCCTTAAAACTAAATTTTCCTTAGTAGGAAATCTATTATGCAGCAGTTGCCATACCATAAATTGAACCCTAAATGGAGCTTTAAATCTCCACAGCATCTTCACAAATCTTACTTCATCATCTCCCAACAATTGGTCACCCTCCCATCTCTTTGTTACTAAATACTGATAGGCTGTTTTAGCGCTTTATCTCCTTGCCTAATCCATCTTCGAACTCCAATAATCTTCACAGTCCTGCAAACAAAGAACAGAAGCAATAGTATTTATCAAGTTAGTAAATTCACTCCTGATTAAAATGGTTCTGCACCAGAGATTTCAATTCCTGAACTTGTTCTGCCCAAAGCTCCCCGTCTTGCAGAGCCAAAATCTCATTCCTTTTCCTTCTTAGATTAACTCTTGCATGGAAATATTTTGAGTTGGCATCCCCTTCGGCTATCCTTTTAACTCTAGCTTGCTGAAACCTCAGTCTATCCTTCCTGACCAAGAACTTAACTAGATCTTCCACATTTCTTTTCCTTTCATTCTTCTCTTCAGAAGACAGTTCCTTCTCTTCCATCAGCTTATCAGACCCTGCCACCATCTCACACAAATGATTAATTTTCAAATCCAGGTCTCCTGTATTCTCTGCTGCCGACTTCTTTATTTCCCCTTTTAATAGTTGCAATTTTTTCTGAAGCACATAAGCTTGCCATCCTTGAACTTCTAACTTATCCAAGCAATTTCCAACCATTTCTTTAAACTCTCTTTCTTTTAACCACCACTTTTGAAATCTGAAAGGCTTCGCTCCCCAATCAAGAACCTTATTTCTCATAATAAGAGGCGAGTGGTCAAATACATCCCTATTTAGAACCCATAACACTATATTGTTCCACTTTGAGAGCCATTGCTGAGAAACCAAGATCCTCTCTATCCTACTCATCGCCGAACCATCTAACTTGTACCAAGTAAACCTTTTTCCTGAGATAGGAAGATCAACCAGATCAATTTCATCCAAGAACGGCTTAAAAGATAAAAAATTCATTAAATACATGTATCACCACCGTTTATCGCGAAAGCTTCCTGATCCCTCTTATCCAAATCCGCCAATCTCTGAATCCAGACTTGCTTATTCTAGCTTGACGAAACCCCCAATTCTTCGCAAGTATTCCAAATTGCCTCAGGACCGAAGCAATTCTCCTTACCAGCAGCATTAACGTTGCACCTCCTTTTATATATAGAAAAACGACATCCTGAAGAGAACGACATTTGCTGCTCTTCCTCAACACCAATTCTCGTCGAAAAGGGACCATCGGAACTCAGCGTAAGCTTTGTATTTTGTAAATCCACCGCTTCCTTTCTCTTAAGTTTCCTTAATTTCTTGAATTTGGACCCTCTCTCATTCCACATAATTGTACGACTAAGGGAATTGAGGAGAAGAGGGTTTCTTTTTTTATTTGTCTTCACCCTTTTCTCAATAGTGTCGTCTTCTACTACAACCTTCTCTCTTATAAACTTTCATTTGATAGAGTGGTAGTCTAGAATTAATACTTACTCTGTTTAAATCGTTCTTATTGATACTATGCTTGTTAAAACATACGAATGGCGTTGTAATTCTGCTGCTTTCTGATCTGTATGCAAATTATTTTGAAAGAGTTCCCTGTTAAGTGAGGGTTCAGTGGATATGTATGCTGCACAATGCAAAGATTGCAAGAAATGGAGAGTTTTTGATTCGGAGGTTGAGTTTGAAGAGATTAGATGCAAAATCATTGTGGATCCTTTTTGTTGTAACAAAAAGGTTAATTGTTCGTGTGATGTCCCTGCCGATATTGAATATGATTCATCTCGGACATGGGTCCTGGATAAGCCCAATCTTCCGAAGACACCAAAATATTTCAAAAGAAGGTTCGAACTCCGAAAGGATTACTCTGAAATGCGCTCATACTTCCTGACACCCACAGGCAAAAGGCTAAGTACTAGAGATGAGGTAGCTGCATTTTTTAAAGATCATCCAGAATTTGAAGGTGTGACTTCTTCAGATTTCGTTTTTTCGTCCCCGAAGATCTTGCAAGAGACCATCCCAGAGATGGTCGAGGAGAATGATTCTGTTTCAAAAGCAAAGATTGCTATAGATGATATTTGAGATATTATCATCATTAAAAATTATTAATATTTTTTTTGTTAAATATTAGGCATAATCGTTAGAATTTGAAAAGAAATATCAAGTTAGAATAATTTAAATACATATTTTTTTTGTTATTTTTTAGAAGGTAACATGTATTGGGTTTATCTGCGATGGGTATTACCTACTAGAGAATTCGTGGGCGCAGATTTATTTTTCATCTCTTATAATAGTGTATCTTTGTTTTTATTTTAATCATTATGTATATATCTTTTTCATCCAATGTTTTCTCTCAGTCAACAAAAGGCATGATATGAAATCAAATAATTTTTAACAACAAAAAACAATTGATCCTTAAACAATTTATAAAGAAAAATGAATATATAAAACTATAATCAATTATTTAATGGTAAATGCTAAACCGTGCCCTTAGGGCACTAGTTAAGATTACAAAAATAACAATATTTTATTGAAAATAGTAGACTTTAATGTTTCAAAACTTGAAAACTATTTAATGAATGCGGTTTATAGTAACTCCAATCATTTAAGAAGGTGTATTTATTGCACCTTAACAAGTGCCCTTAACGCACTGTTTAACATAACCCTTATTTAATAGACCTGTTGATATGTCTAGAATTAGATTGTATTTTGGATTATCTAGTGAACGTTGGAAAAAAAATTCCCTTAACTTAGTATCGAGATTGTACAAGTCAAGCATTTTAGTCCCTAAATCTTTATAAAATCTCAAGTTAATCCCTTAAATTACAAGTTGGTCATCTTCAAATAATTTTTTATCGTTGTATAGTAGACAATAAATAATTAAATAAAAAAAATGCCTATCTTTTTATAAAGTCATGATTATTGACTATCTTGAAAACTAACCTGGGATTTCACCCGAGTTATTTGGACTTGTTACATACCCACTATCTCTTATTCATGCTATCCAATGTGAGACTTCTTTCACCTTCAAACTAGTCAATGTGATTTTAGATTAATACCCTGGAGAATATAGCTAAGCCTCAATGAGATGGACTATGTCATTTTCCACCAAAAATGAAGGAAGCTATATCCATATTACTACACCAAAATGAACAAATTCTCCAAACCAAATTGAGAAATATTCATGAAAATATACTCAGCTTTATGCCATTCAGATGGACATTAAAATGAGTATGTCTATAATGATATTTGATTACTTTGATGAAGAATCTTTATTAGAAATGAATTTTATTAAAACATTTAAAGAATACAAATTAACAAAAAAAAATCATTTAATAATAGGAGAAGTAGTAATTGGAAGAATACTTTTAGATGTACACTCTTTAAGGTAAATACTTCAATGAATAAAATAATGTCGTGTTTTAAACTAAACAAAAGAAAATCAGCTTTGGAAGACATTCAGGATATGATTCAAGATATGGATAGACAAACAGAACAAGCAAGAACTGAAAGAAATAGAGAAATCGAGTTAAATGAAATAAGAAAAACAAGAGAGATAATGAAATAGCAAAAATTAAACCAATCATATATAAAGAATTATCAAAATATATAAAAGAAAAAACAATAGAACTAATGATTGGACATTGGAGTTGGAATATAGAAGAAACAGTACAACACTGTACAAGACACAGTAATGAAATTGCAATGCGATGAACATTTATAGAACAAATATTTTAATGAACCTATGTAAAAGACTGGTATACTGATGGATACTATAAAACACCAAATTTATTATATAACAAACACTTTTGAAGAAAAAGAAATAGATGAAGAAGAAAAGTAGAAATTAATATTTTAATAAATTCAAGAAAATTTTCTCAAATTCAAAAAGAAAGTATTTTGTTTAATGCTTGATTATTAATCCTGGGATTGTTTTTTCTCTGGTAGTGCTAGTGCTTACGTTTTTTCGTTTTCTTTCTTTTGAGGAGTGATTTTTTGGGAGCTTATTTTTGTATATTCTTATGGATTACTTTTATTTCCTTCTCTCTGTAATTCCTTTGGTGCACTATTGGTGCTCCCCTTTTAATACATTTCTTCTTTTTGGTGATTAAAAAAAAATTATAGATAAAGATAAATATATGATGCATTTTTTAACTTATGAAATAAAGCACATCATTATTTATATGTTAAATACAATTCCATTAAATTTTTGTTCTTTCCATGAAAAAAATTTTTACCTTTGATTTTTTAACCTATGCAATATTATACGGGTTAAAAAAATCCTTTATTAAATAGATAAAAATTTACATAGACACACACCTAACACATCACTCTTACACAAACCCAATCACAAATTGACAATTAATTAAAAAACAAATAAATATTTTAAAACCGAAAAATTTTAGAAAATGCGCGAGTCACATTTGCTTTTTCAAAGTTTCTTCTCTTCTGGTCACTCCATACCACTTCTTTCTCCATGGATATCCTCAATCTCAGACCATTTATGACAAGAAAGTAACCATCATTGATTTCCTTTTTTTTTGTACAACCACTCAATTAGAAAAAAAGCTCATCTTTTTCTATTAGATGTCAACGTCGGCGGCATTGTCAATGCCTGAATGGGAGAGGAGGGATCGTACCTGGCAGCGCATGGGAAGAAGTACGCTGTAACTGGGCTGTTACCGTGAAGGAGATTTCTCAGATCTATAAGATTTTAATAATTACTTGATAGAGGTTGAAAATTTATCACAACTGGTTTATTGCAATAGTCATATGCAAAGGAAGAGAAACTGGTTTATTGCAATAGTCATATGAGAGACGAAAATCAGAAGAAGAAATACAATAAAAATAGAGGTAAACACTTACCAGTTGCGACTTTGTGCCTTTTTCTGTATAAACAAGTGCTAAGGAAGAGAAGACCAACAGATATCCACGCTGTCATTATGTTTTTAATTTTAAATATTTGTAAAATTGTAATTGGACGTGTGTAATTACGATGTGGTAGGTGTGTGTCTATACAAGATTATCTCTTATGATATGATAGCACCAAATGTTGGGTATGACATGGAAAAGAGATGTGTTCTTATCCTTATTAAAAATATTTGCCGGTATATAAAGGTGAAGTGGAATTGTAGTTTATATATGTCGATAGAGTATTGGGAAGAAACTCACGCACTAAATGGAGGGCGCTCACGAAATCTCAGAAACGCAATCCGACTCCAAGGTACTGAAGTACTGTATCATCTATTTTCTGAATCCCCCTTCTTCTTTTTCAATTTCAATTTCCGAACCCTAATTTCTTAGCGTTTTGCGTACACTAGTTCCACTTCTTTCAAACTTTGTAGCTTCATTCATGCTTCGTTCTTCACTTTTCAATTTCGCATTGACAAGGTCTTTGATGAGTTGATCCCTTAACATCATTCTTCGGTTTTAAATTCCTGTTAATTTTTAAATGTTATTTTGGTGTTTTGAATGGGTTCATTCTGATAGGATTGTGAATTATTCAGTAATTATTGATAATTGCTTTATAATCTTTGATTTTTTTTTGAAAAGTAAACAAAATTGTATTAACTTCTCTGAAATGTACAAGTGATCAAACTAAATACATAAACGAAAGCCTCACCAACTCAGTATAGAAAAATTTTACCCCCACCAGCGCAAATTACCCCCTCAGAGTTCCTTAACCCCACTGCGAAATACAAACTACAGGATCAAGGCACCATGAAGAATAACTCAAACCCAGTTGTACTGTTTCATGCGAAGCATTTAAACCATTCCAATGACCTTCTCTTAATATCCTCCACCACTGATCTGCATCTGGTATCTCATCATTGAAGATTAAGTTGTTTCTTGTTAACCAAATTTGCCAGACAGTAGCAAACCATATTATGCAGCCCCTATTTTCTTTGATTTTCTTTTTTGGTAAGCAGAGTTTGAATGCCATCAAGTTCACATGGCATAATTAAGATAAAACACAATGAATTCTCAGCCAAGCCATTATTTTCTTCCATACAAGATAAGAACACTTACAACTAAAAAACATATGCTTTCTAGATTCTTCACTTTCATTACAGAGACCACATAAATCCCCATTATCAGCATGAATGATATTCCTTAAAACTAAATTTTCCTTAGTAGGCAATCTATTATGCATCAGTTGCAACCCCAGAATTTGAACCCTAAATGGAGCTTTTAATCTCCACAGCATCATCATAAATCTTACTTCATCATCTCCCAACAATTGGTCATCCTCCCATCTCTTTGTTACTAAACTGATAGGCTGTTTTAGCGCTGTATCCCCTCGCCTGATCCATCTTCCAACTCCAATAATCCTCACAGTCCTGCAAACAAAGAACAGAAGCAATAGTATTTATCAAGTTAGTAAATTCACTCTCTTCCTAGCCAAAAAGTTCCCTCCTCCACCAGTTTTGCAGATTATCAGATCTCTTATCTAAAGAGATGATATCCCTCCACCATAAAGACGATTTCCCCTTCTTCTTTCAAATCCTTCCCCTTCCACATACTGAGAAACATTCCCATATCTAGATTTTACAATTTTAAACCAGAGCTGAGAGCAATCACCCAATAGAAACCATCTCCATTTTCCTAATAAACTAATATTAATTAGTTCCAAATCCCTCAAGCCCAGACCTCCCGAATCTTTTGGTTTACAGACCTTCTTCCACGCCACCCACACAATTCTTCTTCTATCACCACTATCACTCCACAGAAAATCTCTTTGCATTCTCATCAGCAACTTCAAAACTTTCTTAGGCGCTTTGAATAAAGAAAAATAGTAGAGCGGGAGACTAGTTAATACTGAATTGATTAATACTACCTTACCTCCAGTGGTTAAATTCTTCCTCTTCCATCCACTGAGTTTCTTACGAAAAGAATCAATAACAGGCCTCCAAGTCTTTGGTAATCTAGGATTTGCTCCAATCAGAATTCCCAAGTAGCGAAAGGGCAGTGAGTCCACTTTGCATTTCAGTAAATTACTAGCCATAACCATAAAAGATGGATCCACATTCAAACCAATGAGACTGCTTTTATAAAAATTAACCTTGAGCCCAGAAACAAGTTCAAAGTCCCTCAAAATAGCCTTTAACGTTCTGATATTTTCCAGCGTAGGAACCCCCATGAAAACAGTATCGTCTGCATATTGAAGTAACGAAACTTCCACCTCCTCTGTACCAATCCTCATTGGCTCAAATTTCTCCTGCTCGATTGCATCGATCATTAACCCCTTCAACCCTTCATTTGCTATAATAAATGGGAATGGTGCTAAAGGGTCCCCTTGCTTAAGCCCTTTAGACATTTTTATCAACTGAGTTGGACATCCATTCAACAGCACAAAGCAAGAACCTGAATACACATCCACTTCCTCCATCTTTGAGAGAACCCCATTTTATCCAGCATAAATCCTACGAATCCCCAACTTACTGAATCGTAAGCCTTTTCAAAGTCTGCTTTAAAAAGTAAACTACCTTTTTCTCCCTCTTCGCCTCATCCATCACTTCATTTAGGAAAACTATACCATCCAAAATGCTTCTTTATGCTAAGAAAGCAGATTGAGTTTCACTAATAACACCTCTCAACACCACTTTTAGTCTTCTAGCTAAGATTTTTACCACCAATTTATATAAGCTACCCACCAAGGAGATGGGTCTATAATCTTTCAATTTATGAGGGCAAGCAATTTTTGGAATCAACGCAATAAAAGCAGAAGTAAGCCCTCCCAGCAAAGCAGCATTGTCATAAAATTCATTCAGCATATCAATCACCTCCCTCTTCATCAAACTCCAGAATTGCTTGATGAATTCAAAATTATATCCATTTGGCCCTAGCGCTTTGTTACTACCACAATCATTAAGAGCTTCCTCAATTTCTTCCGCAAAGAACCTCTTTTAGAGACGCACTTGCTCAGCTTCAGAAATAACCTTGGTTCTAACCATTTTCTGAACTTCTAGCTTATCCCAGCAATTTCCAACCATTTCTTTAAACCCTCTTTCTTTTAACAACCAATTGTGAAATCTAAAAGGCTTCGCTCTCTAATCAAGAACCCTATTTCTCAGAATAAGACGCGAGTGGTCAGATACGTCCCTATTTAGAACCCATAACACTGTATTGTTCCACTTTGAGAGCCATTGCTGAGAAATCAAGATCCTCTCTATCCTACTCATCACCCAACCATCTAACTTGTACAAGTAAACCTTTTTCCTAAGATAGGAAGATCAACCAGATCAATTTCATCCAAGAACTGCTTAAATTCTCTCAACTCCACCCCTCTCTGATTAGCAGATGCACTTTTCCTTTCATTTCGCTCTGCAACCGCATTGAAATCACCTAACAAACACCAAAACTCCACCTGAGAGAGCCTAGTCTTAAGCTCCAAAAGCTCCTTCCACAACAGTCTCTTCTTATGTAAATCACATGGTGAGTAAATATTAACCACCACGCATGCAACCGCTAATTTTTTCCAAAAAAGCAGCACCCCTAAAAAGCCTTCTCCAACAAAAGAAGAAACTACCGAGAATTCTTCCAAGTTCCAACAACAAAGGAGACCACCAGCATTACCACAAGCATCTTTAGACGAGAAATCAACCTCCCCTTCACCCCATAGCCCTGCACAAAAATTAGTATCCAACCCGCTTAGTTTTGTTTCTTGTATAGCCAGAAAATCCACCTTCTCCACCCTAACTAGATCCCTAACCTTCTTCCTTTTAATCCTCCCACCCAAACCCCTTACGTTAAAAGATAAAAAATTCATTAAGTACATGGATCACCACCGTTTATCGCGTAAGCTTCCTAATCCCTCTTATCCAAGTCCGCCAATCTCTAAATCAAGACTTGCTTATTCTGGCTTGTCGAAACCCCCAATTCTTCGCGAGTATTCCAAATTGCTTCAGGCGCGAAGCAATTCCGCAGCATTAACGTTGCACCTCCTTATATCAGAATCAGATATAGAAAAAGGGCATCCCGAAGAGAACGACTTTTGCTGCTCTTCCTCAACACCAATTCTCGTCGAAAAGGAACCATTGGAACTCGGCGTAAGCTCTGTATTTTGTAAATTCACCACTTCCTTTCTCTTAAGCTTCTTTGATTTCTTGAATTTGGACCATTTCTCATTCAATATGATTGTATGACTAAGGGAATTGAGGAGAAGAGGGTTTCTTTTTTTCTTTGTCTTCACCCTTTTCTCAATAGTGTCGTCTTCTACTACAGCCTTCTCTCTTATATACGTTGATTTGATAGAGTGGTATTCTGGAATTAATACTTACTCTGTTTAAATTGTTCTGTAATTCGGCTGCTTTTTGATCTGTTTGCAAATTTTTTTGACAGAGTTCCCTGTTAAATGAGGGTTCAGTGGATATGTATGCTGCACAATGAAAAGATTGTAAGAAATGGAGAGTTTTTGATTCGAAGGATCAGTTTGAAGAGATTAGGCACAAAATCATTCTGGATCCTTTTTATTGTAACAAAAAGGTTAACTGTTCCTGTGATGTCCCCGCCGAAATTGAATATGATTCATCTCGGACATGGGTCCGCGATAAGCCCAATCTTCCTAAGACACCAAAATATCTCAAAAGAAGGTTTAAACTCCAAAATGATTACACTGAAATGCGCTCATACTGCGTGACACCCACAGGAAAAAGGCTAAGTACTAGAGATGAGGTAGCTGCATTTTTTAAAGATCATCCAGAATTTGAAGGTGTGACTTCTTCAGACTTCGTTTTTTCGTCCCCAAAGATCATGCAAGACACCATACTAGAGATGGTCGAGGAGAAAGATTCCGGCAAAAAAGCAAAGATAGCTAAAGATGATATATGAGATATTATCATCATAAAAAGTTATTAACATTTTTTATATTAAATACTATGCATCATCTTCAGAATTTCAAAAGTAATATCTAGTTTGAATAATTTAAATACATATTTTTTTGTTATTTTTTAGGAGGTAACGGGTATTGGGTTTATCCGCGTTGGCAGTTGGGTATTACCTATGAGAGTTCGTGGGGGCGGATTTATTTTTCATCTCTTATAAATTATTATAGAATATCTTTGTTTTAATTTTAATCATTATGTATATATCCTTTTCCTATTATAATAGTTGATCCAAAGTGTAACATTAGGCACAAAATTCATCCAATGTTTTCTCTCATTCAAGAAAAGGCATGATAGGAAATCAGATAATTTTTAACAAAAAAAAATTGATCCTTAAACAATTTATAAAGAAGAATGAATATATATGAAACTATTATCAATTATTTAATAGGCTTGTTGATAAGTCTAGAATTTGCTTCTATTTTGGAATCTGTTGAACGTTGAAAACAAATTCCCCTTGACTTATTATCGAGATTGTACAAATCAAGCATTTTAGTCCCTAAAATTTTAAAAGATCTCAAATTAATCCCTTAAATTATAAGTCAGTAATTTTCACATAATTTTTTATCGTTGTATAGTAGATAATAAATAAATAAATAAAATGCCTATCTTTTTGTAAAGTCATGATTGACTATATTGAAAACTTACCTGGGATTTCACCCGTGTTATTTGTACTTGTTACATACCCACTGTCCCTTATTCATACTATCCAATATAAGACTTCTTCCACCTTCAATCTACTCAGTGTGATTTTGGATTAATACCCTGTAGTATATACCTAAGCCTCAACGAGATGGACTATGCCATTTTCCACTAAAAATGAAGAAAGCTATATCCATATTACTACACCAACATGAACAAATTCTCTAATCCAAAATGATAAATATTCATGAAAATATACTCAGCTTTATGCCATTCAGATGGACATTAAAATGAGTATGTCTATAATGATATTTGATTACTTTGATGAAGAATCTTTATTAGGAATGAATTTTATTAACACATTTAAAGAATACAAATTAACAAAAAAAAATCATTTAATAATAGGAGAAGTAGTAATTGGAAGAATACTCTTAGATGTACACTCTTTAAGGAAAATACTTCAATGAATAAAATAATGTCCTGTTTTAAACTAAACAAAAGAAAATCAGCTATGGAAGACATTCAGGATATGATTCAAGATATGAATAGACAAACAGAACAAGCAAGAATTGAAAGAAATAGAAAAATCGAGTTAAATGAAATAAGAAAAAATAAGAGAGATAATGAAATAGGAAAAATTAAACCAATCATGTACAAAGAATTACTAAAAGATATAAAAGAAAAAACAATAGAGCTAATGGTTGGAGTTGGAATATAGAAGAAACAGTACAACCGTAGAAGACACAGTAATGGAAATGCAATGAGATGAACATTTATGGAACAAATATTTTAATGAACCTATATAGAATACTGGTATAATGATGGATACTAAAAAAATACCAAAATTTTTATATATAATAAATACTTTTTAAGAAAGGGTAATAATTGAAGAAAAGATAGAAATTATATGCAGAAAATTTTCTCAAATTCAAAAAGAAAGTATAGATTTAAAAGATGGAGAAAATATAAAAAGTCTAGAGTCAAGTTTAATCAATAAAATACTAAGCAAGCACATATATAATGAGATGTGAGAAAAAAAACCCATATAGATATATGTGAAACAAATGGAAAAATATCATTAAAACTGATTACAGAAAAACACTAAATAAACAAAATAAAAAAAAAATTGAACATAGAAGAAAAATAGAGATTAACACTGACCAGTTGTGACTTTGTGCCTTTTTTTCCTGCATAAACGAGTGCTAGGGAAGAGAAGACCAAGACATATCCACGCTGTCAATTTGATTTTAATTTTAAATATTTGTAAAATTATAATTGAATGTGTGTAAATACTAGAGCTTACAAAACGGGTCACTCCACCCCGTTTTAGCCTGACCCACCATAATGCGGGGCGGGCCAACCCACTTTTCAAAAATGGGTTTGAAATCTCAACCCGCCATTTTTTAGTGGGTTGGCGGGTCAACCCGCTTAAATATAAAAAAGTATAAATTTCATTAAAAAAACTTAAAACTCATAAAATTCCACATTTTTCTTAAAAAACAATATATATATATATATATATATATATATATTACTATATTATATCCAATACATTTTAAAGAAATATATTATCTCATATTCTAAAACAATTATTAAATATATATGTAACATTCATAAATTATATAAAATTATATATAAGTTAAGTCATCAAATACCAAATTATCAACTTGGTAATATATTAATATAAGTACAATAAACCAAATCAAAGTGTCAAATTATAATAGAACTAAAAGAAGGTTCAAACAATTATCAAATTGTCAATTTTCATACTAAATACTTGAAATATAAGTCTAACAAATCAAACAAAAATGACAAGTAACAAAAATCGGGTCAAAGTGGGCCAATCAGTTCTATTTTAACTCGCCCCGTTGTGACCCGCTATAAAACGAGGAGAGACGGGCCAGCCCACTTTTGATATGTGGGTTCAAATTCTCAACCGAACCCGCAAAAAAAAAACCAGCTTAAACAGGCCCAACCCAATAGGCCAAACCTATTTTGCCAACTCTAATAAATACGATGTGGTAGGTGTGTGTCTACACAAGATTTTCTCTTATGATAAGATAGCACCAAATGTTGGGTATGACGTGGAAAAGAGATGTGTTCTTATCCTTATTAAAAATATTCCATAATTGAAAATATTTGCCACTATATAAAGGTGAAGTGGGAATTGTAGTTTGTATATGTCGATAGAGTATTGGGAAGAAACTCACGCACTAAATGGAAGGTGATCACGAAATCTCGGAAATGCAACACAACTCCAAGGTTCTGATTGTATCATCTATTTTCTGACTCCCCCTTCTTCTTTTTCAATTTCAATTTCCTAACCCTAATTTCTTAGTGTTTTCCGTACACGAGTTCCACTTCGTTTGAACTTTGTTGCTTCATTCATTCTTCTTCACTTTTCAATTTCCGACCCCTAATTTCCGTATTAATTTATTGACGAGGGCGTTGATGAGTTGATTTATATTCCTTTTAATGTTTAAATGTTATTTTGGTGTTTTGAATGGGTTCATTCTGATAGCATTGCGAATTATTGATAATTGCTTTATAATCTTTTATTTGATAGAGTGGTAGTCTGGAATTAATACTTACTCGGTTTAAATTGTTTTGCTGTTATTGAGACTATGCTAGTTGAAACTAACGAATGGCGTTGTAATTTTGCTGCTTTCTGATCTGTTTGCAAATTATTTTGACAGAGATCCGTGCTAAGTAAGGGTTCGGTGGATATGTATGCTGTGCAATGCAAAGATTGCAAGAAATGGAGAGTTTTTGATTCGGAGGATGAGTTTGAAGAGATTAGGTACAACATCATTCAGGATCCTTTTTATTGTAACAAAAAGGTTAACTGTTCCTGTGATGTCCCTGCCGATGTTGAATATGATTCATCTCGGACATGGGTCCTGGATAAGCCGAACCTTCCGAAGACACCAAAAGGTTTCAAAAGAAGGTTCGAACTCCGAGATGATTACTCTAAAATGCGGTCATACTACGTGACACCCACGGACAAAAAGCTAAGTAATGAGGTAGCTGTTTTTTTTGAAGATCATCCAGAATTTGAAGGTGTGACTTCTACAGATTTCATTTTTTCGTCACCAAAGATAATGCAAGACACCATCCCAGAGATGGTTGAGGGGAAAGATTCCGGCAAAAAAGCAAAGATTGCTGAAGATGATATCTAAGATATTATCATCATAAAAAATTATTCACATTTTTTTATATTAAATATTAGGCATCATCTTTAGAATTTAAAAAGAAATATCTAGTTAGAATAATTTAAATACATATTTTTTGTTGTTTTTTAGGAGGTAACAGGTATTGGGTTTATCTGCAAGGGGTGTTACCTACAAGAGAGTTCGTGGGTTTGGATTTATTTTTCATCTCTTATAACAGTATATCTTTGTTTTTATTTTAATCATTATGTATATATCTTTTTCATCCATAGTTTTCTCTCATTCAACAAAAGGCATGATAGGAAATCAGATAATTTTTAACAACAAAAAACAATTGATCTTAAACAATTTATAAAGAAGAATGAATATATATAAAACTAGTATCAATTATTTAATAGGCTTGTTGAAAATTCTAGAATTTGCTTTTATTTCGGATTATCTAGTGAACGATGGAAAAAAAATCCCCTTGACTTAGTATCGATATTGTACAAGTCAAGCATTTACTCCCTAAAATTTTAAAAGATCTCAAATTAATTCCTTAAATTACAAGTTGTTCATTTTCACATAATTTTTTTTTATCGTTGTAAAGTAGTCAATAAATAAATAAATAAAATGCCATTCTTATATCAAATAGATTGACACAAGAAAGAAGAAGAAGAAATAGAGAGATCGAGTTAAATGAAATAAGAAAAATAAGAGAGATAATGAAATAGCAAAAATTAATCCAATCATATATAAAGAATTATCTAAATATATAAAAGAAGAACTAATGATTGGAGTTGGAATATAGAAGAAATAGTAATGGAAATGCAATGGAATGAATATTTATGGAACAAATATTTTAATGAACCTATGCAGAAGACTGGGATAATGATGGATACTAAAAAACACCAAATTTTTTATATAACAAACACTTTTGAAGAAAGAGTAATAGTTGAAGAAGAAAAAATAGAAATTATGTGTAGAAATTTCTCAAATTCAAAAAGATAGTATAGATTTAAAAGATGGAGAAAATATAAAAAGACTAGAGACAAATTAATCAAGAAAATACTAGTACTAAGCAAGCACGTATATGTAGAAAATATAATCTATAATTATGGAAAAATGAGATGTGAGAAAAAACCCAAAGACATATCTGAAACAAATGGAAAAGTACCGTTAATACTAATTACAAAAAAAAGATATAATAAACAAAATAAAAAAATAATTGAACATAGAAGAAAAATAAATTATGTATATATTGGAGCATTACAAATATTCATTAAATCAACATTTGAGAGAGGGAATAATTAGGTTCATAAACTTGGCACTAATTGAAAATAGAATAAATAATTTAAAAGACTCCTTGCTATAAATTTTAGATGGAAATTTAGCATATACAAAATAAAAATTCTGCATATATCCGAATTATGGAATTCCTATAAACACTGAAAATCTAGATGAAACAATAAATCTCAGTAAGAAAAAATCTAATGACAAAAGGAGATAAAATGTTTACAATCACTTACTATGTGTATGCATTAAAAAGTTCTCCTTATTATAGTATTGAATTGAAACAAAAAAAGAACTAGATATACCTTCTATTTTTGAAGAAGTAGGAAAAAATAGAATAAAACTTGATGAATTTAAAGAATTATCTTAAACATGGAACAATCCACTTATAGAAAGTGATCCAGTTTAGGTTAATAAATTTCCACCACAAATAAGATTACAAATTCCGAAAATACCTAAAATAAATCAATTAAATTAAATCAACAAGATGAATTCATAAATTTAAATAAAAACATAGAAAAAACTGAAATTCTTGCTAGCCTGAAAAATTGGTATTCAAGCTGGTTAAAATAAAATAGATAATTAAATATACCTAGAATTTGAAAAAGAAACTTAAAAATGAAATAATAATAGTAAAAATGAATATTTTAATTGATTAGCCTCAAAAACATAAAATTATAGCTAGCCTGAAAATTATAATTGATTAGCTGGTCACAAGTTTGTCAAGAAAATTATAATTAATACGTATGACATTTTTTTCATAGAAAAGTACGTTAATCCGGCTTGATAGTCGCATACTTATGTACGCACATGTCTCAAACTGAGCTAATGGCTGGACATACGTATGACCATTTGACCCGTGCTCATCATGACAATCTCTATCTATTTGTAATATTACAACAGAAGTTATAGCTACTATTTAACACGTCAAGTATATGCTTACACCAAATTTTCTACATCAGACTATAAATTTATGTGGCAGCTCTTTGCCCTGACATTGACCACTTCTAAACTTTTCATTCTTTATTTTATGAATATTGACGTCAAAAATATTTTAATGATTTTAATCTTAGAAAAGTTACTTTTACTAAAATAATTAAAATTTTAATATTATATAAAGAATGCCAGTCGAAAAAGCAAGATTGTTTACACCTAAACAGTAATCATTTTTTATCCTCATGATACAAGTATATACATAAAAAACAAAAACATACACACCTTATAAAAGAATAAAAATTAATTATATACATCTGTTGATGTATTATTTATTAATAGTATATTTTTTAATAATATTTATTTATAATTAATATATTATTAAAACTAAATACATTTATTTTTTATTAATGTATATTAAAACTAAATCCTACCCAATCTGATTCATAAATGACGGATTGGTTCGTGTTGTTCAGTCTATTTGGGTGAATAAGTATGAAAATCAACCCTTTCGAGTTGGGCCTCAGGTTGAACTAACTTCATGCAAGTAAAACTGATTTAACTCATCCAGATCTGTAATCTCTCACCACTATCATTGCTCTTCCATAGTCTGTTTTCATTTTTTGTAAGTAAAACTGACTTTTTCAAGTTAGGCCTCATATTGTACTAATAATTTGCAAGAGTTAAACTGAATTGACTCATGTAGATTTGAAATCTTTCACCACTATCATTTCCCCTTTCAGCTCTATATATCGTTGTTCTTCTGTGATCTGTTTCACTTCTCATTTTCTCGTCCTTGTCAAACAGGCCTTTAGATCTCTCCATTATTTTGCTTCTTTGATTTCTGGGCTATGTTTTTCATTGAATAGTCATGACTCCAATCAATCTAATTTTGTTTTATGATCCAATTGTGTTGTTGAACAAAAATACCTTCACTTGAAGTTTGGCGGCCATTGAACTAGACACACGTCATCACATGCTGCTTCTTCCTCGCAACACTCAACAGCGCCGCAACTCTTTTCGACATGGGTGAGCGGGAGGTTCTCCAGTAGCTTTTGGCGTTGCCTATCTCGTCTTGTTGTCCTCGATTTGACTTTGTTCAATGGTAGTGGTTGTAGTCGTGGTGGCCGTAGTAGTGGAGCAACAAGATTTAATGGCAGAGACCAATGAAAAATGAAGGCATGGACTAAAAAATGAAAAACATGTGTAGGAACTAAAAGAATTTTCTTTTCTAGTGTTTGACTCAAACATAGTTTTAATCCTAACAAAATAGGCCAATACTTTTAAAAATGTTGTTTAGCGCCCCTAAATTAAATTAACGATGCCAAACTAAATATACCTTATTTTATATTATATTACTTATATTTTTTAAAATTTATTAAAATAATAAATAAATAATAAAATAATTTTAAAAACTTTCTTTCTCTCTTTCATTGACCAACCTTACCCTCCCGTAGATGGGTAGAGACATGGGCAACATGGTCACCGCGGGGAACCACCACTATGTGTTAGATTTGTATGGTTTGAGAGTGTGTATAAAAATATTTTTTAAAAAGGTCTTTGAGTCAATTCCTATCGGATAGTTTATTTATATACCTCAAAATCTGTTAGACTGTGAAGTTTCCCTCTGCAACTTTTCATACAAAAATGCTCATCATAACTTTACTTGACACCCTATTTTCTTCCCTCAACCACTGTTGTTGTGTGCTTCTCCTACCTCACGAGCATAACAGTAAAGGGGTTAGGTTCCACAGAGGGCGCTGCCACAGTTCTTTTGGCGGCAACGGGTATTGTGTTAGTGGATTACCCAAAAATGTGGTAGATTTGTGTTGCAACCTTGTACACAAATTGAAGACGGCAGTGTTACATTGTCAGAGTTTTCCATTCCAACGGAGATTGATATTGATTGTTGTGGGAAGCAAGGTGAAGGGCAAAGGAAAATTAGTGAAATGGTTGAGAAAATGAGTCCCTTGTGATCGTGGGAGTGAACGAGGAGGACAATGAGGGAATGTGAGTGTTTTTGGTTCATAAAAAAGTAACTTTACCCTGCGTTAATGAAAAACAAACAAAAGCATGTCATTAATATTTGGACTAATTGGTTATGTATGTATATAATTATGTGTGTCACTTCTTGGGTGTCAAACTTTTAGATAACTCCATTTATATTGATTCATTTTTTTTTATCAGCAACAAACTCAACATTTCATTAAAAAAAGCACAAGTAGTGCCATCATTACGGAATTTCAGAAGAAAGAAAAAAAAAGGAGCAACATAGCAACCTTGGTTTCATCTAAAGAAACAGAAATTTAAAATACAAAATGGAAACTTCCTAAACATGGCAAGTAGCTCATGATATTCATGCCTCCAAATCTTACCTTCCTCGGTCATCCCAAATTGCTGAAAACACATACTTTACATACCTCATATACTTCCAACAGGACACACACATCAAGTGGAATAATTAATTCTGAGATTTTCAAATTTCAACCTTAACCGATTCCAAACATTAAACTTCACCCACACTACTATTTCACCTTCACAAAGCAAATTATTCTGAAAAATATTTGGATTCCTGGCTCTCCATAGTCCCCACAAGACGCCAACCCATAACTGAGTTATTGCTTTTTTTGCTCGACAACCATGAACCTTCCTCTTGAGCATCAAGCCCGTATTCACAATCTATCTCTGAAAGTTATCCGAAAATCCCTACCAAGCAAAAATTTTCTCCTAGTCTTCTATTGCCAAAACACATTCTTTAAACAAGTGAGCCCCAGTCTCCTCATGCGCACTACAGAATGGACACTCAGTGTCCCTTATGTCAAAGATTATCCCTCTCCTCATTAAATTCACTAGAAGGAAATTTATCCTATAAGATTTGCCATTCAAAATGATTGTTTTTGGAGGCGCACCACTCTTCCACACAAACTTTTAAGCTTGATCTCTTCATTAAGAAGCAAAACTTCTATCATGCATAAATTTATAGACTTAACCAACTCCTCTTTTTACTTAGTCTTGTATTAAACATCTTCTCGAAGCATTAGAGAGAAAAACACAATCCTTGCGATCATATTTTGGTTTTTTTTAAGGACAGAGTCTTTCTTTCCTAGAACTTGCTAACGACTCACGAATTTCACCTAGCTCATCTAAATTTTGGACAAAAATTATGCGAGTCAATTCATTTTCCGACCATACACATGTAAATTATTTCCACAGTTTCATCAGTTAATTTGCACGTACTATAACAAATTACATGGTGAAAGGCTAGTGTTATATTTTTTAATTAACAGACACATCTTACTATTTAAATTATTACTAGTATTTCATACCTGCTTTAAGCACGGGCTAGATCACTTTCGTTGAATTATGTGTAAAGTTATTAATTTTAGTCTTTCTAACTTATAATTAAAATTGTCTCAACTAAAATATGTTCACATAAATTATTAATAATTTAAAAACACCCCTTAATATGTTTGACGATATAAATATATATATATATATATATATATATATATATATATATATACTCCCTCCATTTTTAAATATAAGCAAATTTTTTTACAATACTATATTTTTAAATATAAGCAAAACTAACTATATTCACTTGCATTTAATGAAAACTTTTCTATTATACCCTCCATTCAATTCACCATCTCATTTATTATAGTGGTTTTGAAGAGGAGAGAGAGTAACTTAATGGAGGGTAATTTAGGAAAATAAATTGACTTTTTGATAGAATAAAAAAAATTAAATGAGGCTAACTAATTTTCTTAAAGGGTGTGAGTTAAGTAATTTTTGCTTATAATCGAAAACGGAGAGAGTATATATATAATTGTCGTTTTAAAAATTAGCTCTGATTAATAACAAACAAACATGTGACAAATTTTGTTTCAGACTTTTATTAATAATAATTGCAAAACTTACCATCAATTAAAATGTCTTATTTGAAATTAGAAAATGCTTAATGGTGTGATCACACAAATTCATCCATTAATTAACACGGTTGATTGTCAATCCAATACTATAGTTATTATAGTCCATTGTTTTGTCATTAGTGATTAAATAGATAGTTTTGGATTCGTTGAAATTCATACTCTCCTTTTTTTTTTTTTTTGTACAGAATAACATTTCACTTTGAAATTTTATTCCTACTAGAGAGAATCAAGGGACTCATTTTCATTCGAGAAAGTGACAAAATTTTATTCCTTTTGAAATATTTAGACGAGGTTTTTAAAAATACTTTTTGTACTCATATTAATAATATTCTTTGGCTTATAAAAAAAATGTATTTAGAAGAGGTGAGATCATTATGTGGTGAAACATTTCTTTAGTTTATTATAAAAACAGTGGTTGATTTCATATATAACCATTTTAAAAAAATATTTTTAAAATACTTTTTCTATTATACACTTCTAAACATTTTCATATTCATCCCTAAAATTTTAATGAAGAATTCAATTAAGTCCTCCAATTTGTCTAAAAAGTTAAATTTAATCTTTAAGTTCAAAAACACCAGCGGTGCAACTGAATAAAAAAGTTTATTCTCAAGGACTTAAATGAAACCTCGTTAAAATATGGACTAAAATTAACAAATGTGACAAATTTAAGGATTAAAAAACTATTTATTTTTTTATTGGTTATCTTTTTTTTTAGTTAGCCTCATTTAATATATATTTGGTTATAAAAATTAAATTTATTTTTTTAGGACAATATAATAATATCGTATATTGCAAAAAAAAGGATTGACACAATAAAAGGTAATAAGAAACATAAAGCATGTGATCTGTAGTGACCTAAGGCTGAACGGATCATAGCCTTTTTGATTCTCTGGTGCGGTGGTGTGAAGATTCCGGCAACCTCACCTTGCGATGGTTGAGTACCTGCAGATACTCCGGTGCTCAAGTCAATAATTTTTCAAAGTGTATGAGTGATATGTAAAGAGACAGTGTACCATTTCTCCTCTAGCTTGTCCTATTTATAGTAATTTATCTAAGTACCAAAGTCAAACCTGTCAATGTCACCTTTTCCGTGAAATATGGCGTGACCTTCGGATCCGTAACCTTCAACCAAACCCACGTGCATAGGCTCACCGTGTCATGAGTTTCAGGGTGTCTCTGACATTGTACCCGGCATGGTAGGCATAACCCAGTCATCCGCTTGTGGTCCCATCTCATGGCAGTACCACAAGACATCCCAAGGGATAGGTCCATAGCAGCATGAAAAATTAAAAGCAAGTAAACACTCATGAAAAGGAAGGAACATAATGACAACATAGTAATTAATGCAGAAGAATTAGGTTAGGATGTCATTTCAATCGTGAATAGTAATTTTCCTCATTTCCTACTATATCTTGCTTTAGAAAATACTAGTATGTTTGACCTATGCAACGCACGGGTATAAGAGTTCAAGCATTTTTTTTTTAAAAAAAAAAACCTTAAGTTGAATTATGAATTATCAAACCACAAAATAGTACTCCCTCTGTCGTCCCAATAATATATAGGACCATGTCAATCATGTTTATGGGAATTGAAAGTTGGTTAATTTAGTTTTATGTATTAAATTTTCCTAGCAAATTCTATCAATTTCCAGTTTAACCCTAGCAAATAAAAATAGAGGTTAACACTCACCTTTTGCGACTTTGTGTTTTTTCTGCATAAACAAGTGCTAAGGAAGAGAGACCAACACATATCCACGCTATCATTTTGTTTTTTAATTTTAAATATTTTTAAAATTGTAATTTGATGTATGTAAATATTGGAGCTAACAAAACGGGTCAATTCGTCCCATTTTAGCCCGGCCCGCAATAATGCGGGGCAGAGCGAGCCAACTTACTTTTTGAATATGGGTTGAAAATCTCAACACGCCCCTTTTTTGAGTTGGTTGGCGGGTCAATCCGATTAAAATTAAAAAAATTATAATTTTCGTCAACAAAAGTAAAGACTCAAAAAATTCCACATTTTTCTTAAAAAATAATATATATATATATATATATATATTACTATCTTATATCCAACACATTTTAAAGAAATATATTATCTCATATTCTAAAACAATTATTAAATATATGAGTAACATTCATAAATTATATAAAATTATATATAAATTAAGTCATCAAATACCAAATTATCAACTTGATAATATATTAATATAAATACAATAAACCAAATCAAAGTGTCAAATTATAATAGAACTAGAAAGAAGGTTAAAACAATTATCAAATTGTCAAATTTCATACCAAGTATTTGAAATATAAATCTAACAAACCAAACAAAAATGACAAGTAACTAAAAACGGGCTAAGGCGGGACGAGCCAGGCTACTTTTGAAATTTGGGCTCAAATACTCAACTTAGCGCACCAAAAAAAAGGTTAAACGGGCCTAACCCAACAGACTCAACCCAACAAACTCAACTCATTTTGCCAACTCTAATAAATACGATGTGGTAGCATACATGATTTTCTCTTATGATATGATAGCACCAAATGTTGGGTATGACGTGAAAAAGAGAAGTGTTCTTATCCTTATTAAAAAATTCCATAATTAAAAATATTTGCGAGTATATAAAGGTGAAGTGGGAATTGTAGTTTATATATGTCGATAGAGTATTGGGAAGAAACTCACGCACTAAATGGAAGGCGATCACGAAATCTCAGAAATGTAATCCAACTCCAAGGTACTGACTATACTGTATCATCTATTTTCTGTATCCCCCTTCTTTTTCAATTTCAATTTTCGAACCCTAATTTCTTAGCGTTTTCCATACACGAGTTCCACTTCTTTTGAACTTTGTCGCTTCATTCATTCTTCTTCACATTTTCAATTTCCGTGTTCGTTGATGAGTTGATGATCCCTTTACATAAGTCTTCAGTTTTAATTTCCTCTTAATGCTTAAATGTTATTTTGGTGTTTTGAATGGGTTCATTCTGATAGCATTGTGAATTATTCAGTAATTATTGATAATTGTTTTATAAACTTTGATTTGATAGAGTGAAAGTCTGGAATTAATATTTACTCTGTTTAAATTGTTCTGCTGTTATTGAGACTATGCTTATTAAAACTAACGAATGGCGTTGAAATTATGTTGCTGATCTGTTTGTAAATTATTTTGACAGAGTTCCCTGTTAAGTGAGGGTTCAATGGATATGTATGCTGCACAATGCAAAGATTGCAAGAAATGGAGAGTTTTTGATTCGGAGGATGAGTTTGAAGAGATTAGGCACAAAATCATTCAGGATCCTTTTTATTGTAACAAAAAGGTTAACAGTTCATGTGATGTCCCTGCCGATATTGAATATGATTCATCTCGGACATGGGTTCTTGATAAGCCCAACCTTCCAAAGACACCTAAAGGTTTCAAAAGAAGGTTCGAACTCCAAAATGATTACTCTAAACTGCGCTCATACTACGTGACACTGACAGGAAAAAACCTAAGCAAGAGAGATGAGGTAGCTACATTTTTAAAAGATCATCCAGAATTTGAAGGTGTGACTTCATCGGATTTCGTTTTTTCGTCCCCGAAGATCATGCAAGATACCATCCCAGAGATAGTCGAGGAGAAAGATTCTCCCAAAAAAGCAAAGATAGCTAAAGATGATATCTGAGATATTATCATCATAAAAAATTATTAACATTTTGTATGTCAAATACTAGGCATCATCTTTAGAATTTGAAAAGTAGATACATATTTTTTGTAATTTTTTAGGAGATAATAGGTATTGGGTTTATCCACGTTGGCAGTTGGGTATTACCTATAAGAGTTCGTGAGCGCGGATTTATTTTTTATCTCTTATAAATTATTATAGAATATCTTTGTTTTTATTTTAATCATTATGTATATATGTTTTTCCTATTATAATAGTTGCTCCAAAGTGTAACATTAGGCACAAAATTCATCCAATGTTTTCTCTCATTCAACAAAAGGCATGATAGGAAATCAGATAATTTTTAACAAAAAAAAAAAAACAATTGATCCTTAAACAATTTATAAAGAAGAATGAATATATATAAAACTATTATCAATTATTTAATAGGCTTGTTTATAAGTCTAGGATTTGCTTTTATTTCGGATTATCTAGTGAACATTGAAAAAAAATTCCCCTTAGCTTATTATCGAGATCGTATAAATCAAACATTTTAGTCCTTAAAATTTTAAAAGATCTCAAATTAATCCCTTAAATTATAAGTTGGTCATTTTCACATATTTTTTTATCGTTGTATAGTAGACAATAAATAAATAAATAAAATGCCTATTTTTTTATAAAGTCATGATTGACTATATTGAAAACTTACTTGGAATTTCACCCGTGTTATTTGGATTTGTTACATACCCACCATCCCTTATTCATGCTATCCAATGTGAGACTTCTTCCATCTTTAATCTACTCAATGTGATTTTGGATTAATACCCCGTAGTATACACCTAATCCTCTACGAGATGGACTATGCCATTTCCACCAAAAATGAAGGAAGCTATATCCATATTACTACACCAACATGAACAAATTGTCTAATGCAAAATGAGAAATATTCATAAAAATATACTCAGCTTTATTCCATTCATATGGACATTAAAATGAGTATGTCTATAATGATTGATTACTTTGATGAAGAACCTTTATTAGGAATAATTTTCTTAACATATTTCAAGAATACAATCTAACAAAAAAAAATCAATTAATAATAGGAGAAGTAGTAGTAATTGAAACAATACTTTTAGATGTACAGTCTTGAAGGAAAACACTTCAATGAATAAAATAATGTCCTGTTTTAAACTAAACAAAAGAAAATAAGCTATCGAAGAAATTCAGAATATGATTCAAGATATGGATAGACAAACCGAACAAGCAAGAGTTGAAAGAAATAGATTGATACAAGAAAGAAGAAGAAGAAGAAATAGAGAAATTAAGTTAAATGAAATAAGAAAAATAAGAGAGATAATGAAATAGCAAAAATTAAACCAATCATATATAAAGAATTATCGAAATATATAAAAGAAAAAACTATAGAACTAATAATTGGAGTTGGAATATAGAAGAAACGGTACAACTGTACAAGACACAATAATGTAAATGTAATGGGATGAACTTTTATGGAACAAATATTTTAATGAACCTATATAATGATGGATACTAAAAAAACACCAAAATTTTTATCTATAACAAATACTTTTTAAGAAAGAGTAATAGTTGAAGAAGAAAAAATAGAAATTATATGTAGAAAATTTTCTCAAATTCAAAAAGAAAGTATAGATTAAAAAGATGGAGAAAATATAAAAAGACTAGAGTCAAGTTTAATCAAGAAAATACTAAGCAAGCACATATATGTAGAAATTATAATCTATAATAATGGAAAAATGAGATGTGAGAAAAAAAAACCCATATAGATATATCTAAAACAAATGGAAAAATACCATTAAAACTAATTACAGAAAAACACTAAATAAACAAAATAAAAAAATAATTGAACATAGAAGAAAAATAAATTATGTATATATTGGAGCATTACCAATATTGATTAAATCAACATTTGAGAGAGGAATAAATAGGTTCATAAAATTGGTACTAATTGAAAATAGAATAAATAATTTAAAAGACTCCTTGCTATAAATTTTAGATGGAAATTTAGCATATATACAAAATAAAAATTCTGCATATATTCGAATTATGGAATTCCTATAAACATTGAAAATCTAGATGAAACAATAAATCCCAGTTATCTTTCTTGAAAGAAAAAACCTAATGACAAAAGGAGATAAAATGTTTACAATCACTTACTATGTGTATGTATTAAAATGTTCTCATTATTATAGTATTGAATTCAAACATAAAAAGAACTAGATATACCTTTTATTTTTGCAGAAGTAGGAAAAAATAGAATAAAACATGATGAATTTAAATAATTATCTCAAACATGGAATAATCCACTTATAGAAAGTGATCCAGTTTAGGTTAATAAATTTCCACCATAAATAAGATTATAAATTCCGAAAAAAAATCTGAAATAAATCAATTAAATTAAATCAACAAGATGAATTCATAAATTTAAATAAAAACATAGAAAAAACTAAAATTATTGCTGACCTGAAAAATTGGTATTCAAGCTGGTTTAAATAAAATAGATAAATATACTTAGAATTTGAAAAAGAAACTCAAAAATGAAATAATAATATTAAAAATGAATGTAAATGACTACTTTGATTACCCTTGGAATGGAAAAGAAATATGTTTAAATTTACTAGAATAAAAAAGAACTATTAAAAAGACAAAAGAACTTAAAGACAGAGCAAGAGGATAAAATTTTATAAAAAATGGCTACATATATTTCTGAGTATGGAGAAATAATTATGGCGACTGGCGATACGTCTATATGATTTCAAGAAATTAATTAACAATTGTAGAAAAGATTTAAAAAATGTGAATAAATTAATTAAAAAACCTTGAACAAAGAGAAAGATTGTCGGGATATGAAATAAGAATGTTTTATAGAAAAAATATTCAAGAAGCAGATATACAAATATATGAGAATAATATTATTCTCATAGATTTAGAAGAATATAAACAAGATCATATAAAGTTTTAGCAGTTTAAAAATGAATGGACAAAAAATATTTGAAGGATTTAGACTAAGTGACTAACAAATATAAATGATGAAAGTTTATCAAGAATAATAAAATCAATAGAACAAGTAATTAAAGCTGAAACGAAGGAGTGATTGAATTAACAAATCAAGTTAATCCTAGATATTTAATAAGTTTTTTTTATCAGCCAAATTTTTTTAGGGGAAGAGGTAGTTTTCTATCTGGCAGGATTTGAACTATGCATTTTTACTTGATATCTCTGTAGCATCCTCACTAGGCTACTATCAAGGGACTGAACTCGAATAATACAGGGTAAACTTTTTTTTTTATCCTTTTTGTAGAAGGTACCTTAATCAGGGAGGGAAGTCGCACACTTACACACATGTTTCCACGTTCTCACTAACTGATTTACATGGCTATTAATGGAATACAATTTACTTTACTTTTCAAAAAAGCTGAGTTACATGACTGAGACATACATATGACCCTTTGACCAATGCTCATAATGATTTATCTATTTATAATATTAAAAGTTATATATTTTGACACGTCAGCTATATGTTTACACCAAATTTTTTACATCAGATTATAAACTCATGTGGCAACTCCTTACACTAAACTTTTCATTCTTTATCTTATAGAAAATATATAAACCTCCCCGTTTCACCAGTCACCACACCCTTACTTTCTCTAAGATTGCTTCTAAACTTTTCAAGTCAGCCCCACTTTCTTTCTCTCAGCTTACCTTTCTTTATCTACATCTTAAGATTTCATCTTTTTACCACTCCCAATGAACTCTAATTCCTAGATATTTGGTCACGGCTATCATTCACATTCTAATATGTCTCACAATTCTTTTTTTCCTTTTGGATTTCATGATTCTAAATTTTATAAGAATGCTTATGTTCTTCACTGCTTTTTTAAAGTTTCCTTTTGTTTTGATACATAAAATTCGTGATGGGATAGTACAACAGGAAAAGTTTTCAGCTCAAAGACAAGAGATACATTTACTTTACCCAAAATTAGATGTGATTATTTTTGTCATTATTATATAGATTGCTCGTGTATTCTTATTTCAATCTCACCAATTCTCTTGTGCTGTGACATTAGCCATCGGCGAGTGAACTTGTCTTTTGTTAATTTTTCTCGATTATATATTCTAATTTGTTTGAGTTTTGAATCATTGTTGTCACTCTACTCTATTTAGCCTACTTGGTCATATACAAGTTAAAGTCAAGGAGATCAGAGATCCAAAGTTTAGACCTTAACGATAGAGATTTAGAGCAGTTATACCAAAATAATGTTTAATTTTTTTTAAATTAATTACCAAACAAATTGGGTCTCAAATTTTTTTTACCTACGCCACATCAGAAAATGACATGGAAAAAAGCCCGTGTTATATTTTTTTTAACTAAGAGACACATTTTACCATTTAAATAGTAACCAGTATTTCATGCCCGCCCTCAAAGCACGGGCTAGACTTCAGTTGAATTATTTATAATGTAAAGTTATTAATTTTAGTCTTTGTTTCCTATAATTAAAATGGTCTCAACTAAAATATCTTATCGTTATTCTGAGTTATTAATAATTTGAAAACACCCCTTAATTTGATTCACAATATAGAAACATATATATAATTGTCGTTTTAAAAATTAGGTCTGATTAATAACAAACAAACATATGACACATTTTGTTTCAGACTTTTTTTCAATAATAATTGCAAAGCTTACCATCAATTAAAATGTCTTATTTGAAATTGAAAAATGCTTAATGGTGTAATCACACAAATTCATCAATTATAGTCAATCCAATACTATAGATATTGTCGTCTAATGTTTTGTCATTAGTGATTAAATGGAGAGAAAAACTTACATAGACACACACTTTACACATCACACTTACACACACCCAATCACAAATTGACAATTAATTAAAAAAGCAATAAATATTTCAAAACCTAAAAATTTTAGAAAATGCATGAGTCCCATTTGCTTTTTTAAAGTTTCTTGTCTTTTGGTCACTTCGTACCACTTCTTTCTCCATTGATTTTCTCCATTAAATTTCTCCATTGATATGCTCAATCTCCCACCATTCATGGCAAGAAGGGAACCATCAATGATTTTGTTTTTTACTTTTTACCACTACTCTATTAGAAAAAAACTCATCTTTTCTATTAGGTGTCCACGCCGTCGGCAGCGTTGTCGATGTCTGATTGGGAGAGGAGGGATCGTCAATGGAAACACATGGGAAGAAGTACGTTGTAACTGGGTCGTTACTATGAACGAGATTTCTCATATCTATAAGATTTTCCACTTGAGGCAACGATAATAATTACCTTGATAGAGGTTGAAAATTTATCACAATTGGTTTAATGCAATAGTCATATGAAAAAGCTCTTTGCTGATCACAATAACTATATTTGATGCTTGTATCATTAACAAAGAAAGGGAAAATAAAGAGTCATGGAAAGTGAGAATGGAATTGAGAGACGAAAATCAGAAGAAATACAATAAAAGTAGAGGTTAACACTTACCAGTTGTGACTTTGTGTCTTTTTTTCCTGCATAAACGAGTGCTAGGAAAGAGAAGACCAAGACATATCCATGCTGTCATTTTGTTTTTAATTTTAAATATTTGTAAAATTATAATTGGATGTGTGTAACTACTAGAGCTGACCAAATGGGTCAATCCGCCCCGTTTTAGCCTGGCCCGCCATAATGCCGGGCAGGACGGGCCAACCCACTTTTCGAAAATGGGTTGGAAATCTTAACCCCCATTTTTTAGTGGGTTGGTGGGTCAACCCGCTTAAATATAAAAAATTACAAATTTCATTAAAAAATTTAAAACTCATAAAATTCCACATTTTTCTTAAAAAACATTATATATATATTACTATATTATATCCAACACATTTTAAAGAAATATATTATCTCATATTCTAATACAATTATTAAATATATAAGTAACATTCATAAATTATATAAAATTATATATAAGTTAAGTCATCAAATACCAAATTATCAACTTGGTAATATACAAATATAAGTACAATAAACCAAATCAAAGGGTCAAATTCTAATAGAACTAAAAGAAGGTTCAAACAATTATCAAATTGTCAAATTTCATACCAAATACTTCAAATATAAGTCTAACAAATCAAACAAAAATGACAAGTAACAAAAATCGGGTCAAAGTAGGCCAACTCGTCCCGTTTTACCTCTCCCCGTTGTGACCCACTATAAAACGGGGCGGGACGGGTCAGCCCACTTTTGAAATGTGGGTTCAAATACTCAACCCAACCCGCAAAAAAAAAAAAAAACAGCTTAAACGGGCCCAACCCAATAGGCAAAACCTATTTTGCCAACTCTAATAAATACAATGTAGTAGGTGTGTGTCTATACAAGATTTTCTCTTATGATATGATAGCACCAAATGTTGGGTATGACGTGGAAAAGAGATGTGTTATTATCCTTATTAAAAATATTCCATAATTGAAAATATTTGCCAGTATATAAAGGTGAAGTGGGAATTGTAGTTTATGTCCATTGTCGATAGAGTATTAGGAAGAAACTCACACACTAAATGGAAGGCGATCACGAAATCTCGGAAATGCAATCCAACTCCAAGGTACTGACGATACTGTATCATCTATTTTCTGAATCCCCCTTCTTCTTTTCAATTTCAATTTCCGAACCCTAATTTCTTAGCGTTTCCTGTACACGAGTTCCACTTCTTTTGAACTTTGTCGCTTCATTCATTCTTCTTCACTTTTCAATTTCCGACCCCTAATTTCCGTATTAATTTATTGACGAGGGCATTGATGAGTTGATTCCTTAACATCAGTCTTCAGTTTTATATTCCTGTTAATGTTTAAATGTTATTTTGGTGTTTTGAATGGGTTCATTCTGATAGCATTGTGAATTATTGATAATTGCTTTATAAACTTTTATTTGATAGGGTGGTAGTCTGGATATAATACTTACTCTGTTTAAATTGTTCTGCTGTTATTGAGACTATGCTTGTTAAAACTAACGAATGGCGTTGTAATTCCGCTGCTTTCTGATCTGTTTGCAAATTATTTTGACAGAGATCCCTGATAAGTGAGGGTTCAGTGGATATGTATGCTGCGCAATGCAAAGATTGCAAGAAATGGAGAGTTTTTGATTCAGAGGATGAGTTTGAAGAGATTAGGCACAACATCATTTAGGATCCTTTTTATTGTAACAAAAAGGTTAACTGTTCCTGTGATGTCCCTGCCGATGTTGAATATGATTCATCTCGGACATGGGTCCTGGATATGCCCAACCTTCCGAAGACACCAAAAGGTTTCAAAAGAAGGTTCGAACTCCACGATGATTACTCTGAAATGCGCTCATACTACGTGACACCCACGGGAAAAAAGCTAGGTACCAAAGATGAGATAGCTTTATTTTTTAAAGATCATCCAAAATTTGAAGGTGTGACTTCTTCGGATTTCGTTTTTTCGTCCCCGAAGATAATGCAAGACACCATCCCAGAGATGGTTGAGGGGAAAGATTCAGACAAAAAAGCAAAGATTGTTGAAGATGATATCTAAGATATTATGATCATAAAAAAATATTAACATTTTTTATATTAAATAATAGGCATCATCTTTAGAATCTGAAAAGAAATATCTTGTTAGAATAATTTAAATACATATTTTTTTGTTGTTTTTTAGGAGGTAAAAGGTATTGGGTTTATCTGCGAGGGGTGTTACCTATGAGAGAGTCTGTGGGTGTTGATTTATTTTTCATCTCTTATAACACTATATCTTTGTTTTTATTTTAATCATTATGTATATATCTTTTTCATCCAACGTTTTCTCTCATTCAACAAAAGGCATGATAGGAAATTAGATAATTTTTAACAACAAAAACCAATTGATCCTTAAACAATTTATAAAGAAGAATGAATATATATAAAACTATTATCAATTATTTAATAGGCTTGTTGAAAATTCTAGAATTTTCTTTTATTTTGGATTATCTAGTGAACGATGGGAAAAACAAATCCCCTTGACTTAGTATCGATATTGTACAAGTCAAGCATTTTAGTCCCTAAAATTTTAAAAGATCTCAAATTAATCCCTTAAATTACAAATTGTTCATTTTCACATTTTTTTTATTTTATTGTTGTATAGTAGTCAATAAATAAATAAATATATAAAATGTCATTCTTATATGAAATAGATTGACACAAGAAAGAAGAATAAGAAATAGAGAGATCGAGTTAAATGAAATAAGAAAAATAAGAGAGATAATGAAATAGCAAAAATTAAACCAATCATATATAAAGAATTATCTAAATATATAAAAGAAGAACTAATGATTGGAGTTGGAATATAGAAGAAACAGTAATGCAAATGCAATGGGATGAACATTTATGGAACAAATATTTTAATGAACCTATGCAGAAGACTGGGAAAATGATGGATACTAAAAACACCAATTTTTTTATATAACAAACACTTTTGAAGAAAGAGTAATAGTTGAAGAAGAAAAAAATAGAAATTATGTGTAGAAATTTCTCAAATTCAAAAACAAAATATAGATTTAAAAGATGGAGAAAATATAAAAGGGCTAGAGACAAATTTAATCAAGAAAATACTAGTACTAAGCAAGCACATATATGTATAAAATATAATCTATAATTATGGAAAAATTAGATGTGAGAAAAAACTCATAGATATATCTGAAACAAATGGAAAAGTACCATTAATACTAATTACAAAAAAAAGACATAATAAACAAAATAAAAAAATAATTGAACATAGAAGAAAAACAAATTATGTATATATTGGAGCATTACAAATATTGATTTAATCAACATTTGAGAGAGGGAATAATTAGGTTCATAAACTTGACACTAATTGACAATAGAATAAATAATTTAAAAGACTCCTTGCTATAAATTTTAGATAGAAATTTAGCATATACAAAATAAAAATTCTGCATATATCCGAATTATGGAATTCCTATAAACACTGAAAATCTAGATGAAACAATAAATCTCAGTAAGAAAAAATCTAATGACAAAAGGAGATAAAATGTTTACAATCACTTACTATGTGTATGCATTAAAAAGTTTTCATTATTATAGTATTGAATTCAAACATAAAAAGAACTAGATATACCTTCTATTTTTGAAGAAGTAGGAAAAAATAGAATAAAACTTGATGAGTTTAAAGAATTATCTTAAACATGGAACAATTCACTTATGGAAAGTGATCCAGTTTAAGTTAATAAATTTCCACCACAAACTAGATTACAAATTCCGAAAATACCTGAAATAAATCAATTAAATTAAATAAACAAGATGAATTCATAAATTTAAATAAAAACATAGAAAAAACTAAAATTCTTGCTAGCCTGAAAAATTGGTATTCAAGCTGGTTAAAATAAAATAGATAATTAAATATGCCTAGAATTTGAAAAAGAAACTCAAAAATGAAATAATAATAGTAAAAATGAATATTTTAATTGATTAGCCTCAAAAACATAAAATTATTGCTAGCCTGAAAATTATAATTGATTAACTTGTCGTAAGTTTGTCAAGAAAATTATAATTAATATGTATGACATTTTTTTCAAAGAAAAGTACAGGCATGGAAGTCGCATACTTATGTACACACATGTCTCCAACTGAGCTAATGGCTGGGGCATACGTATGACCATTTGACCCGTGCTCATCATGACGATCTATTTATTTGTAATATTAGAACAGAAGTTATAGCTACTATTTTAACATGTAAACTATATGCTTACACCAAATTTTCCACATCAGATTATAAATTTATGTGGTAGCTCTTTGCACTAACATTGACCACTTCTAAACTTTTCATTCTTTATTTTATGAATATTGACGTCAAAAATATTTTAATGATTTTAGTCTTATGAAAATTACTTTAATATTATACAAAGAATGCCAGTCGAGAAAGCAAGATTATTTACACCTAAACAGTAATCATTTTTTATCCTCACAATACAAGTATATACATAAAAAACAAAAAAATAGAATAAAAATTAATTATATATATCAGTTGATGTATTATTTATTAATAGTATATTTTTTAATAATATTTATTTATAATTAATATATTATCAAAACTAAATATATTTATTTATTATTAATGTATATTAAAACTAAATCCAACCCAATCTGATTCATAAATGACGGATTGGTTCGTGTTGTTTAGTCTATTTGGTTAAATAAGTATGAAAATCAACCCTTTCAAGTTGGGCCTCAGGTTTAACTAACTTGCATGCAAGTAAAATCGATTTAACTCATCCAGATCTGAAATCTCTCACTACTATAATTGCTCTTCCATGGTCTGTTTTCATTTTTTTAGTAAAACTGATCTTTTCAAGTTAGCCTCATATTGTACTAATAATTTGCAAGTGTTAAACTGAATTGACTCATCTAGATTTGAAATCTTTTGCCACTGTCATTGCCCCTTTCAGCTCTATATATCGTTGTTCTTCTGTGGTTTGTTTTTTATAAGGCAAGAAATTCATTGATTGAAAAATGAGAACAAGAAATGCTCATATAGTCAATACAAAGAGTTAACCAAAGAACAGACCAGAACTAAGGTAGAAAAACAAAACAGCAAACAACATCACCCCTTAAGGCATTCCAAAGGAGCATTATACCAATCTGAAAAAAGAAAAGACCCATTTATATACAGATAAAATCAACTGCAAGATCAAATTTTCACTAAATCTAGCAACTCCATAGAGTCCCTGCTGCAAATTAAAAACAATTTTATTTCTCATTAACCATAAAGACCAGATCATTGCATGCCAGATAATCATTCCTTTACGTTTTGTCAATTTCCCATTCAGCAAACCCCTAAATTGGAGGAATCAGCCACTTATTGATGCCGCCAATGGACATTGGAAACCCATCATGCACAAAATCTTTTCCCATATATTCCTAGAAAAATCACAGTCCATGAACAAATGCTGCACAGGTTCCTCTTCTTTTCCACAGAAAGAACAAAGAGAGGAGCTTCCTGAAGTTAAAATTCCCCTTCTCACCAAATTTAGTTTACAAGGTAATCTACCTTTAAACATTAGCCAAGCAAAAACTAAGCATTTAGAAGGAGTAAAGGAAGACCAAAAACATTTAGAGATTGCTAACAAGTCACCAGAAAGAGTAGAAGGTGGTAAGCATTTCGCAATGACCCAAGAGTAAGTAGAGCGTACCGAAAAGCCAACAGAGCCTCTGCGAAAATTAATTTTTTTTTATAGACAAATACTCACACACCCTAAACTAAACTCTTCTCTACCAAGGTTTGAACGTTGAACCTCCTGCTCCAAAACCTTATGACTTGGTACATGACCATTTGAGTTAAAGCTCTTGGTCTTCTGTGGTCTGTTTTAACTTCTCATTTCCGCGTCCTTGTCAAACAGGCCTTTAGATCTCTCCAATTTCTAACATTGTGTGTCTCACGTTCCTTGTCATCATTAACCAAGATCTTGCCTTTAACAGAAACCAAATGTGGTATGGTGGCTATACTGTGAAAAATTTCTAGTTTCCTTTTAGGCGGAAATGAAAAGTAAATCATCTCAATGGACTATGTTTTTCATTGAATAATCATGACTCGGATCGATTTAATTTTGTTTTATCAGGTTGGATCCCATTGAGTTGTTGAACAAAAACAGCTTCACTTGAAGTTTGGCGGCCATCGAACTAGAGACACGTCGTCACATGCTGCTTCTTCCTTGCAACACTCCGCCACAACTCTTTTCGACATGGGTGAGTGGGCAATCGCGGTTCTCCAGTAGCTTTTGCCGTTGCCTATCTCGTCTTGTTGTCCTCAATTTGACTTTGTTCAATGGTAGTGGTCGTGGTCGTGGTGGTCGTGGTAGTGGAGCGACAAGATTTAATGGCAGAGACCAATGAAAAATGACGACATGGACTAAAATGAAAATGAAAAACATGTGTAGAAACTAAAAGAATTTGTTTTTCTTTATGTATAGAGACTAAAACCAAAATGAGGTACGAGTATGGGGCTAAAAAGTTAATTTAATCTAAATTTTTCTAGTGTTTGACTCAAAGATAGTTTTAATCCTAACAAAATAGAATACTTCAATTTGAGTTATTTTTTTCTTATTATTTAGGCCAATACTTTTAAAAATGTTGTTTAGCGCCCCTAAATTACATTAACCAATGTGATGCCAAACTAAATATACCTTTTTTTATATTATATTACTTATATTTTTAAAAATTTATTAAAATAATAAATAAATAATAAAATAATTTTAAAAACTTTCTTTCTCTTTTTTCTTGACAAACCTTACCCCTCCCGTAGATGGGAAGAGACACGGGCAACCATGGTCACCTCAGGTAACCATCACTATATGGGCTTCCTTTGCCTTTTAATTCCTCTTCGAGCCACACAAATGAGTTTAGTTTAATAGAAGTGCTTTAGATTCGTATGGTTTTAGAGTGTATATAAGAATATTTTTTTAAAGAGATCTTTGAGTCAATTCCTATGAGATAGTTTATTTATATCTCGAATCTTTTAGATTGTAAAGTTGGCCTCTACAACTTTTAATAAAAAACGTTCATCATAACTACCTTTTCTCCCCTCAACCACCATTGTTGCGTGCTTCCCCTACCTCATGAGCATAACAGTAAAGGGGTAGGGTTCCATAAAGGGCAAACAATGGCTGCCTCAGTCCTTTCGGCGGCAACGGGTATTGTGGTGGATTACCCAAAAATGTAGTCTTCGGTGGGGAATTCACAGCGACTATGGTAGATTTGTGTTGCAACCTTGTACACAAATTGAAGACGGCGGTGTTACATTGTCAGAGTTTTCCATTTCAACGGAGATTGATATGGATTGTTGTGGGAAGCAAGGTGAAGGGCAAAGGAAAATTAGTGAAATGGCTGAGAAAATGAGTCCCTTGAGGTTGTGGGAGTGAACGAGGATGACAATGAGGGAATGTGAGTGTTTTTGGTTCATAAAAAAGTAACTTTACTCTGAGTTAACGAAAAACAAACAAAAGCATGTCATTAGTATTTGGACTAATTGGTTATGTATGTATATAATGATGTGTGTCACTTCTTGGATGTCAAAGTTTTAGATAACTCCATTTATATTGATTTGTTTTTTTACCAGCAACAAACTCAACATTTCATTTAAAAAAACACAAGTAGTGCCATCATTACAGAATTTCAGAAGAAAAAAAAAACAAGGAGCAACATCTCAAGCTTGGTTTCATCTAAAGAAACATAAATTTAAAATACAATATAGAAACCTCCTAAACATGGCAAGTAGCTCATGATATTCATGCCTCCAAATCTTACCTTCCTCAGTCATCCCAAATTTCTAAAAACACATACTTTACATATCTCCTGTACTTCCAAAAGGACACACACCAAGTGGAATAATCAATTCTGATATTTTCAAATTTGAACCTTAACCAATTTCAAACATTAAACTTCACCCACTCTACTATTTTAGCTGCAGAAAGCAAATTATTCTGAAAAATCTTTGCATTCTTGGCTCTCCATAGTCCCCACTCCCCACAAAAAGCCAACCCATAACTGAGTTAGTGCTTTTTTTGCTTGACAACCCTGAACTTTCACCTGAGCATCAAACCCGTATTCACAATCGACCCTTGGAAGTTATCCGAAAATCCCCACCAAGCAAAAATTTGCTCCTAGACTTCTATTGCCAAAACACATTCTTTAAATGAGTGAGTCCCTGTCTCCTCATGCGCACTACAGAATGGACACTCAGTGTCCCTCATGTCAAAGATTATCCCTCTCCTCATTAAATTCACCCTAGAAGGAAATTTATCCTATAAGATTTTCCACGAAAAAATGATTGTTTTTGGAGGCGCACCACTCTTTCACACAAAATTTTAAGCTTGATCTCTTCTTTATTAAGAAGCAAAACTTCTATCACGCATAAATTTATAGACTTAATCAACCCCTTGTTTTACTTAGTCTTCTATTAATAATCTTCACTAGAAGCATTAGAGAGAAAAACACAATACTTGCCCAATTGATCATATTTTGGTTTTTTTTCCCAGGCTAGAGTCTTTCTTTCCTAGAACTTGCTATCTTCATGGTTGACAAACGAATTTCCGAGCTCATCTGAATCTTTGCACAAAAATGAGTTTGTATGCGAGTCAATTCATTTTCCGACTCTAGAAATGTAAATTATTTCAACAGTTTTATCAGTTAATTTGTTAGTTTGACAACCATGCAAGTACCTATAACAAATGCTTAGGAAGCACCCTTCAAGGAAAAAAAAAGCCACTTTAGAAAAATTACATGGAAAAGACCCATGTTATAATTTTTAATTAAGACACACATTTTACCATTTAAATTGTTACTAGTATTTCATGCCCACTGTTAAAGCGCGGGCTAGATCACTTTAGTTGAATTATGTACCATGTAAAGGTATTAATTTTAGTTTTTTTGACCTGTAATTAAAATGTTCTCAATTAAAATATCGTACCATTCTCATAAATTATTAAGAATTTGAAAACATCCCTTAATATGTTTCGCAATACAAAAACATATATATAATTGTCGTTTTAAAAATTAGGTAACAAACAAACCTGTGACCAATTTTGTTTCAGACTTTTATTAATAATAATTACAAAGCTTACCATCAATTAAAATGTCTTATTTGAAATTGGAAAATGCTTAATGGTGTGATCACACAAATTCATCAATTAATTAGCACGATTGATTGTCAATCCAATACTATAGTTATTGTCGTCCATTGTTTTGTCATTAGTGATTAAATGGATAGTTTTGGATTCGTTGAAATTATACTCTCCTTTTTCGTACAGAATAGCATTTCTTTTTGAAATTTTATTCCTACTAGAGAATCATGCATGGGACTCATGTTCATTCGAGAAAGTGACAAAATTTTATTCCTTTTGAAATATTTAGAAAAGGTTTTTAAGAGTACTTTTTGTACTCATATTAATAATATTGTTTGGCTTATAAAAAAATGATTCAGAAGAGGTGAGATCATTATGTGGTGAAAGATTTTTTAGTTTATTATAAAAACGGTGGTTGATTTCATATATAACCATTTTTAAAAAATATTTTTAAAATACTTTTTTATTATACACTTCTAAACATTTTCATATTCATCCCTAAAATTTTAATGAAGAATTCAATGAAGTCTTCCAATTTGTCTAAAAAGTTAAATTTAGTCTTTAAGTTCAAAAACATTAGCAGTGCAACTGAATAAAAAAATTATTCTCAATGACTTAAATGAAACCTCGTTAAAATATGGACTAAAGTTAACAAATGTGACAAATTTAAGGATTAAAAAACTATTTATTTTTTTATTGGTTATCCTTTTTTTAGTTAGCCCCATCTAATATATATTTGGTTATAAAAATTAAATTTATTTTTTTAGGACAATATAATAATATCGTATATTGCAAAAAAAGGATTGACACAATAAAGGTAATAAGAAACATAAAGCATGTGATCTGTAGTGCCCTAAGGCAGAACGGATCATAGCCTTTTTGATTCTCCGGTGTAGTGGTGTGAAGATTCCGGCAACCTCACCTTGTGATGGTTGGGTATCTGATACTTCGACGTTCAGTAACTTTTCAAAGTGTATGAGTGATATGTAAAGAGATAGTGTACCATTTCTCCTCTAGCTTGTCCTATTTATAGTAATTCATCCAGGTACCAAAGTCAAATATGTCAGTGTCACCTTTCTGTAAAATATGGCATGACCTTTGGATTCGTAACCTTCAACCAGACCCACGTGCATAGGCTCACCGTGTCATGAGTTTGAGAATGTCCCTGACATTGTACCCGGCATGGTAGGCATAACCCAGTCATCAGCCTGTGGTCCTATCTCTCGTGGCAGTACCACAGGACATCCCACGGGATAGGTCCATAGCAGCATGAAAAATTAAAAGCAGGTAAACACTCATGAAAAGGAAGGAACATAATGGCAACATAGTAATTAACGCAGAAGAATTAGGTTAGGATGTCATTTCAATCGTGAAAAGTAATTTTCCTCATTTTCTACTATCTTGCTTTAGAATATACTAGTATGTTTGACCTATGCAACACACGGGTATAAGAGTTCAAGTGTTTTTCTTTTATAAAAAAACCTTAAATTGAAATATGAGATCAAACAACAAAATACTACTCCCTCCGTCGTCCCAATATATAGGACCATGTCAATCATGTTTATGGGAATTGAAAGTTGGTTAATTTAGTTTTATGTATTAAATTTTCCTAGCAAATTAATTCTATCAATTTTTAAATTAACCCTAGCAAATAAAAGTAGAGGTTAACACTTGCCAATTACGACTTTGTGCCTTTTTTCTGCATAAACAAGTGCTAAGGAACAGAAGACCAACACATATCCACGCTGTCATTTTGTTTTTTAATTTTAAATATTTATAAAATTGTAATTGGATGTATGTAAATACTAGAGCTGACCAAACAGGTCAATCCACCCCGTTTTTGCCCAGCCCACCATTATACGGGGCGGAGCGGGCCTAAGTTTTCGAATATGGGTTAAAAATCTCAACACACCCCTTTTTTGAGTTGGTTGGTGGGTCAACCCGTTTAAATGTAAAAAAATTATAAATTTCGTTAAACAAATTAAAAAATCAAAAAATTTCACATTTTTCTTAAAAAACAATATATATATATATATAATGACAAGTAACTAGAAAAAAAAAACCTAAAACGGGCCAAGGTGGGACGGGCCAGCCAACTTTTGAAATGTGGGCTCAAATACTCAACTCAACGTGCCAAAAAGAGGGTTAAATGGGCCCAACCCAACAGACTCAACTCATTTTTCCAGCTCTAAAAAATACGATGTGGTAGGTGTGTGTCTATACAAGATTTTCTCTTATGATATGATAGCACCAAATGTTGGGTATGACGTGGAAAAGAGATGTGTTCTTATCCTTATTAAAAATATTCCATAATTGAAAATATTTGCAAGTATATAAAGGTGAAGTGGGAATTGTAGTTTATGTCCATTGTTGATAGAGTATTAGGAAGAAACTCACGCACTAAATGGAAGGTGATCACGAAATCTCAGAAATGCAATCCAACTCCAAGGTATTGATTGTACTGTATCGTCTATTTTCTGAATCCCCCTTCTTCTTTTTCAATTTCAATTTCCGAACCCTAATTTCTTAGTGTTTTCCGTAAACGAGTTCCACTTCTTTTAAACTTTGTCGCATGATTCATTCTTCTTCACTTTAAATTTCTGACCCCTAATTTCCGTGTTTATTTATTTTCAAGGGCTTCGATGAATTGATGATCCCTTAACATCAGTTTTAAATTCCTGTTAATGTTTAAATGTTATTTTGGTGTTTTGAATGCGTTCATTCTGATAGCATTGTGAATTATTCAGTAATTATTGATAATTGCTTTATAAACTTTGATTTGATAGAGTGGTAGTCTGGAATTGATGCATGCTGTGTTCAAATTGTTCCGCTGTTATTGAGACTATGCTTGTTAAAACTAACGAATGGCATTGAAATTCTGCTGCTTTCTGATCTATTTGCAAACTATTTTGATAGAGCTCCCTGTTAAGTGAGGATTCAATGGATATGTATGCTGCGCAATGCAAAGATTGCAAGAAATGGAGAGTTTTTGATTTGGAGGAAGAATTTGAAGAGATTAGGCACCAAGTCATTTAGGATCCTTTTTATTGTAACAAAAAGGTTAACTGTTCCTGTGATGTCCCTACCGATATTGAATATGATTCATCTCGGACATGGGTCCTTGATAAGCCCAACCTTCCGAAGACACCTAAAGGTTTCAAAAGAAGGTTCGAACTCCAAAATGATTACTCTAAACTGCGCTCATATTACGTGACACTGACCGGAAAAAACCTAAGCAACAGAGATGAGGTAGTTGCATTTTTTAAAGATCATCCAGAATTTGAAGGTGTGACTTCTTCGGATTTCGTTTTTTCATCCCCGGAAATAATGCAAGACACCATCCCAGAGATGGTCGAGGAGAAAGATTCTCGCAAAAAAGAAAAGATAGCTAAAGATGATATCTGAGATATTATCATCATAAAAAATTATTAATATTTTTTTAAAAAATATTAGGCATCATCTTCAGAATTTGAAAAGTAATATCTAGTTTGAATAATTTAAATACATATTTTTTGTTATTTTTTAGGAGGTAATAGGTATTGGGTTTATCCGCGTTGCCAGTTGGGTATTACCTATGAGAGTTCGTGAGCACGAATTTATTTTTCATCTCTTATAAATTATTATAGAATATCTTTGTTTCTAATTTAATCGTTATGTATATATGTTTTTCCTATTATAATAGTTGCTCCAAAGTGTAACATTAGGCACAAAATTCATCCAATGTTTTCTCTCATTCAACAAAAGGCATGATAGGAAATCAGATAATTTTTAACAAAAAAAAACAATTGATCCTTAAACAATTTATAAAGAAGAATGAATATATATAAAACTATTATCAATTATTTAATAGGCTTGTTGATAAGTCTAGAATTTGCTTTTATTTTGGATTATCGGGTGAGCATTGAAAAAAAATTCCCCTTAACTTATTATCGAGATTATACAAATCAAGCATTTTGGTCCCTAAAATTTTAAAAGATCTCAAATTAATCTCTTAAATTATAAGTTGGTCATTTTCACATATTTTTTTATCGTTGTATAGTAGACAATAAATAAATAAATAAAATGTCTATCTTTTTATAAAGTCATGATTGACTATATTGAAAACTTACCTGGAATTTCACCCTTGTTATTTGGACTTGTTACTGTCCCTTATTCATGCTATCTAATGTGAGCCTTCTTCCACCTTTAATCTACTCAATGTCATTTTGGATTAATACCCCGTAGTATACACCTAAGTCTCGACGAGATGGACTATGCAATTTCCACCAAAAATGAAGGAAACTATATCCATATTACTACACCAACATGAACAAATTCTCTAACGCAAAATGAGAAATATTCATAAAAATATACTCAGCTTTATTCTATTCATATGGACATTAAAATGAGTATGTCTATAATGATTGATTACTTTGATGAAGAACCTTTATTAGGAATAATTTTCTTAACATATTTAAAGAATACAATCTAACAAAAAAAATTAATTAATAATAGGAGAAGTAGTAGTAATTGAAACAATACTTTTAGATGTACAGTCTTGAAGGAAAACACTTCAATGAATAAAACAATGTCCTGTTTTAAACTAAACAAAAGAAAATAAGCTATGGAAGAAATTCAGAATATGATTCAAGATATGGATAGACAGACAGAACATGCAAGAATTGAAAGAAATAGATTGATACAAGAAATAAGAAGAAGAAATAGAGAAATTGAGTTAAATGAAATAAGAAAAATAAGAGAGATAATGAAATAGCAAAAATTAAACCAATCATATATAAAGAATTATTAAAGAAAAAACAATAGAATTAATGATTGGAGTTGGAATATAGAAGAAACAGTACAACACTGTACAAGACACAGTAACAAAAATGCAATGGGATGAACATTTATGGCTATGGAACAAATATTTTAATGAACCTATGTAAAAGACTGGTATAATGATGGACACTAACAAAACACCAATTTTTTTATATAACAAACACTTTTGAAGAGCTTGAAATAGATGAAGAAGGAAAGTAGGAGAAATTAATATTTTAATAAAGTCAAGAAAATTTTTTCAAATTCAAAAAGAAAGTAGTATAGATTTGAAAGATGGAGAAAATATAAAATGACTAGAGACAAATTTAATCAAGAAATAAGCAAGAACATATATGTAGAAAATATAATCTATAATAATTGAAAAATGAGATGTGAGAAAAAAACCCATATGGATATGCCTGAAACAAATGGAAAAATACCATTAAAACTAATTACATAAAAACAGATAATAAACAAAATAAAAAAATTAATTGAACATATAAGAAAAATAAATTATGTATATATTGGAGCCTTACAAATATTGATTAAATCAACATTTGAGAGAGGAATAAATAGGTTCATAAAATTGGCACTAATTGACAATAGAATAAATAATTTAAAAGATTTCTTGCTATAAATTTTAGATGGAAATTTAGCATATACAAAATAAAAATTCTGCATATATCCGAATTATGGAATTCCTATAAACACTGAAAATCTTGATGAAACAATAGATCTCAGTTATCTTTATTGAAAGAAAAAACCTAATGACAAAAGGAGATAAAATGTTTACAATCACTTACTATGTGTATGCATTAAAAAGTTCTCATTATTATAGTATTGACATAAAAAGAACTAGATATACCTTCTATTTTTGAAGAAGTAGGAAATAATAGAATAAAACTTGATGAATTTAAAGAATTATCTCAAACATGGAACAATCCACTTATAGAAAGTGATCCAGTTTAGGTTAATAAATTTCCACCACAAATAAGATTACAAATTCCGAAAAAACCTGAAATAAATCAATTAAATTAAATCAACAAGATGAATTCATAAATTTAAATAAAAACATAGAATAAATAAAAATTATTGCTGGCCTGAAAAATTGGTATTCAAGCTGGTTAAAATAAAATAGATAAATATACTTAGAATTTGAAAAAGAAACTCAAAAATGAAATAATAATATTAAAAATGAATGTAAATGACTACTTTGATTACCCTTCGAATGGAAAAGAAATATATTTAAATATACTAGAATAAAAAAAAACTATTATAAAGACAAAAGAACTTAAAGACAGAGCAAGAGGATAAAATTTTATAAAAAATGGCTACATATATTTCTGAGAATAGAGAAATAATTGTGGCGAATGGCGATACATCTATATGATGTCAAGAAATTAATTAACAAGTGTAGAAAAGATTTAAAATATATGAATAAATTAATTAAAAAACCTTGAACAAAGAGAAAGATTGTCAGGATATGAAATAAAAATGTTTTATAAAAACAATATTCAAGAAGCAGATATACAAATAAATGAGAGATTTAGAAGAATATAAACAAGATCTTATAATGTTTTAGCAGTTTAAAAATAAATGGACAAAAAATATTTGAAGGATTGAGACTAAGTGACTAACAAATATAAATGATGAAAGTTTATCAAGAATAATAAAATCAATAGAACAAGTAATTGAAGCTGAACAGAAGAAATGCTTGAATTAATAAATCAAGTTGATCTTAGATATTTAATAATTTGTTTTGATCAGCCAATTTTTTTTTTGGGCAGAGAGAGTTTTGTATCTAACAGGATTTGAAATATGCACCTTTACCTAATATTCAGTAGCATGTTCACTAGGCTATTATACTCGAATAATCTAGGATAAACTTTTTTTAATCTTAGAAAATTATAATCGATTAGCTTGTCGTAAATTTGTTAAGAAAATTATAATTAATAAGTATGGCATTTTTTTGTTCATAGAAAAGGGATTGAAGCTGCATATTTACACACATGTCTCTATGTACTCACTAACTGAACTAAATATTCATATAACAATTTGACTAGTGCTCATGACATCTATTTATTTATAATATTAAAACAGAAGTTATAGCTACTAATGACATGTCAGCTATATGCTTTTACCAAATGTTACATGTCAAATTATAAACTTACGTGGCAGCTCCTTGCACTAACATTGAGCACTTCTAAACTTTTCATTTTATTCTCTTATGGAAGATATATAAACCTCAACATTTCACCACACCCTCATTTACTCTTTTTATGGGATTGCTTCAAAACTTTTCATGTCACCCCCACTTTCTTACTCTCAGGTCATCCTTCTCCATCTCCATCTTGAGATTTCATCTTTTTACCACTCCCAATGAACTTCAATTCCTAGATATTTAGCTACGACTATCATTCACATTCTAATATATCTCACAGGAGAAAATTATTATACCATTTATATACTTTATGATAGTCATATTCCTTATTGACATGACTTTTCAATATCTTAATGATATTAATATATATTTGTTTTATATGTCCAATTGCACCTTCATGATTCAAGCTAAGGAGTTGTTAATTAAATATTCGTTCCGTAGTCACCAACCAATTTGTTGGGTGCTATATAATATTAATACTAAATAAAAGTAATTTGTTATTTGACGAGGTAAATTGTTGGGTGCTCCCTAGTCACCAACCAATTCAAGCTAAGAGTAATCTCGAGGTAAATTATTGGTAATTAGTTTTTAAAAGTTAAAAGTATCTCAAACAACTTTTTATAATGAAGAAAATTAACTTTTTATAAGTTAGTTATAAAAATTATAATAATACATATAAAAGTTTTAATTTTATAATTATTAAACAATTCTAGTAAGAATGTTGGAGTGGCAGTAAAGATACTCAGACACACTATGATTCAGAAAAGAATCATGGTTCGAATCTTGAGAAACAAGTACTCTATCTACATCCAAAAGATTGATCTTCTATCCTGTCACCAAATAACTCTAAAAACTTGTTAAAAACTATAATATGCTTGAAACCTCTAGTTTCTGGTGTCACCAACATCTAACATGAAACTAACACACTTTTAAGAACATTGTTTTCTATCCAATAAACTTTATGCATATTCTATTAAACAAAGCCTATTTTTAAAAGAAATCAAATCAACTCAAATCAAATGTGAATCTAGAATGTAAAAGTTACTATTAAAAACGAATTTAAGTTCGTTTAATTTCATCTAAACATTAAACCAAACACACCTGAAAAAACTCTGACCAACAACAATAGCAATGCAATTTGCCCACAATCCAAAAATTGTATTTATTATTATTTTTATCATCAACACAAAATTATATTACTTATCAAAAAGAAGACACTTCACTCCTGGAATAGAATAGACCAGAGGGACTACCATTTGGAAGCAATGCTAACTTCACAGGACTAGCAGCACCTTCTTCAACTGTTAACAAACCAGTATTTGAAGTAATATCTGTCTTCACATAACCAGGGCACAAACAATTGATGCAAATATTTGGAAATTTCTTAGCAATAATTCTTGTATAACCATTCATGGCAGCTTTTGAGATAATATAGGCCATTAAAGTTCTAGGCCACCCTTTGCTTTCCAATGAACCTTCTTTGAAATCTTTTAGAAAATTCTTCAACACTTCATCCACTTTCTCTTCTGTTAGGTTATTAACATCACTCAACACTTCTTTGGTCCATCCATTTGGTACACTCTGAATTTCACATTAATAAGCAATAAGAGATCATGTAAAATTAAAGGAGATAGCTAGGTGGCAATGATAATTAAAGTAGGAAATTAAAATACCTATGAAAATATATATTATTGGACACAAGTAGGGGAATAAACTGAAAATTTTGCTTCAAAATCACATAAAAGGCCAATCAAAACTAAATTATTATTGATGCAAGAAGTAATAGCATATATATACCTCTAACTGCCCCAACGTGGAAGATACATTAACAATTGTTGGTGAATCAGATAAGTGAAGAAAGGGCAAAAGGGATTCAGTAGTTATTTTAGCACCATAGTAATTTATTTTCAAGCATTCTTCTGCTAACTCATATGTTTGAATCACTGCCTTTTGTGCATCATTTTCTGATAATACCTGCAAATTATAAAAATTTCAATATTAAATGTGGAATCTTTCACTCTGTTTTCTTTTAAGAAGTTTTTAAACATAAGAATTTTAGATGGGAAGAGATGGTAATGAAAATTTGCAAATACTTACCCCACGATTCATAATGGATAAAGTAATTAAATCATTGTCTTTAATTTCAACTCCACCAATCCCTGCATTGTTAACCTGCATTTTATGTACAACTTCTCTTAATGAAATGTGCAAATTAAACAAACACATGAACTAGTTTTATATATTACAAATTACTCTCGCAATTTCGCAATTTCAGAGGATACAAGTACAACAATTCCCGTTAATTCCTTCCTAACAAATTTACTTCTCAAAATTTAAATGTGTTATAATCTTATCTTTACGGGATCAAATTGCTTACTATTAATTCAACAACTTATTCGTTGTTTTCGAAGTGTATTCTTACAAAATAACAAAAAAACAAAAAAGAAAAACTCGGAAGAATATAAAATTTGGATTTTACCAGGATATCAAGTTTCCCAAATTCAGATTTGACAAAATTTGCCAGAGAAGCAACACTTGCAGCATCTGCTACATCTAATTGATGAAAAACCACAAGTTCTGAAAAATCATTATTATTAGCTTTGAGATTTTGCAAAGCTTGAAGACCCTTTTTCTCATCTCTTGCTGTAAGCACCACTTTAATCCCTTTTGATGCTAATTGCCTCACTACCTCTAATCCAATCCTTTATTTGATCCAGTCACAACTGCATACCTGAAAAAGTCAACCCCATTTCAACCAAAAAAACAGAGAAAAAAACAGACATATTAATTAGTAAAAATGTATGATTTATAGTTCAATAGAAGTTAGGAGTTGAAAATTAAAAAATAAAAATAAAAAATTCTAAGGACAACAATGGGAAAGTATAAGAGCTGATGCATCTGAGTCTTCAAAATCTCATCTGCACCATAATCTTCCTCTTATATGCTGATCTTCGAGTGGTGTTGGTCCACTCGCAAGGACTCTGATGCCAAAAGTTACAAGAAGTGACGCTAAACAACATCGCTTCACTACTTCTTCTAACTTGACATCAAATTCCATGCTCGTAAACCAGTATCATTAAAAGATCAAAGAAACTCTGAAGAACCGCATAAAGAAAAAAGATTATGATGCAGATGAGTTCTTAAAGACTTAGACGCGTCAAGAGCTATTGTGCTACCTCTCTGTAGCTTCTACCATCTTCAGAGTTTCAACTTTGATGTTTCAGCTGTGTTGTTGTTATTCTTAATTAACAATGAGATTATGAGAACAACAAGGATTCAACACCTTATTAATATACTATTCCTTCCGTTTATTTTTATAAAACGTTTTTAATTAATATTATATTATCAGTATTAATAAAATTTGTTAAGTTTAATTAATTTTATTAATTTTGTAAAAAATTATATAATATACCAATTTTATCCCTCATTAAATATTATGCTAACCAATCACAATTGAAGAGTATATATAGTCAAAACATTTAATACGGATAAATAAGAAAACAAGTAATAAATACTCCATAGAAACTATAAAATGTCTTATAAAAAAAACATTTAAATTTTCTAAGAGACATCTTATAAATAGGAACCGGGGAGTAATTAATAATAATTTGATAATCTCTAAACCTGTATTTTTTTTATAATATTTATTTCTTTTTCATCACGCCAGTGATCACATGTGTTGTATCTCTCTTCGTTTTCTTTTTTATTTCTATATTTTTCTTGTTAAGCATCTATTTAAAAAAAAAAAGCAAAAAAGAAAAAAAGAATAGAAAAGATAAACAGACATAGAAACATTATTTCTCTAAACTATTTATGTGCATTTTCTTTATCCAAGTCAAACACAAATTCTTGAAACAATTAGCTCGTGCCACGATAAAAAAAATTATTCATGTTGCTATTCTTTTACTATTGGAAGAAAACAAATAAATTTTGTTTCTGCTTTTTACACCCCACCGGGTTTGGGCCTGCGTGCCTGCTTACCTTGGGCCTGCGTGCCTGCTTTTTCCTTCTACCTTCTCTCTTTTGTATATATCTCCTATCTCCGTTGCAAACAGTGAATGAATAATGAATAAACATTACATTTCCCAAAACCCTTTATTTACTCCTTTGCGTTCCTTTTAAGAGTGACAAATTGTTTTTATTTAATTGATCATTTATATTTTCAATATTTATTGTTACTTTATCAATTATACTCTTGTATTTTTTTTTCCTAGAAAAATAATACAATTGGGGATCGAACGCCGTATACATACGGACATGTCTCAATGCACTCACCAAATGAACTACATGATTGAGGAGTAATAATTAACAATATCATGTTTTTTTTATCTTATTAGTTAAAGTACCCCTATTTATTATTCCTTCAAAACAATACATCTTCAAACTTCATCAACTATAATTCCTTGAAAACGAAGTGTACATACACTTAATTATTAAGCAAGGGCATAATTAGAAAAAAGAATTAATTAAGCTTTGAAAATACAAAATAACAATACTTTTGAGAATAAAAAACAGTCTAAAATAACATAACTTATGAGCTGGAGAGGAGAGAGTATATTTTTTAATAGGGTTTTTCTATTGCACAAGTTAAGAAAGTAAAGGTGAAAAGAAAATACTCCTCCCATTTTATAATGAGTGTCGTTTTAGAGAAATAATTTTTTTTTAAAATGATTGTCGCTTTATATTTTCAATGCATTATTAAATGCTCTTTTTTCTAGTTTACCCTTATACAACAATTAATGCTGAACTAAAAACAATATGAGGTAGTTAATATTTTAATCATTAATAAGGATAAGTTAGTAAAATTATTTTATTTATTATGACATTTTTTTTAATTTTTTAATCTCCGTGAAACAATGTTAAACGATTGTAATTTTGAAACAGAAGGAGTAATCATTAATTGTACACTAAATACAATCTCATTAAATTTTGTTTTATCCAAAAAAAATCCTACCTTCGCTTTCTTAACATGTGCAATATTACACATGTTAAAAAAATTATATTTAATATGCCTAATTTAACTTTAGATAGACAGTTACATAACAATGGACGGAGTAATACTAAATCAATTTAAAGACATAACACAAAAATTATTGATTTGGTCTTTGCTTCAATTCTTTTTACTTTCTCCTGTCATTTTTATAATACACTATTTAAAAAATTTTCATAATCTTTTTTATAAAATATTTTATAGTTTTTATAATGTATTTATTGTTTCTTTTTTTATTTATCCCCATCAAATATATGGACTATTTCAACTATTTAATAATAATTGGTTAACATATTATTCAATGAAAAATACAAATTGTATCTCATGCATTTTATGAGAAAACCAATAAAGATAACTAAGCTTAACCACTTTTCTTAGTCCGTATAGTTCGGTTGAAAACGTCGAGTATTAAACATTGTGCAATGAAAATTCACAGTTTTAGAATTGAAGTTAAAATGATTTGGATAAATTTTATTATTAAGGAAATGTCTTTTTTTTAAAAAAAAATCGAGTCAAATATTCTTCTTGAAAGTATTCATGTGCAGATTCTCAAACTATGTTCATAACACGCTTTTTTCTATGTGAATTGTGAAACTCAATTGGCACTTTGCTTCAAATTTTTAAATAGTTTATTTGTAATATAATAATGGTCACGCCATGTCTGCCACCGTTTTGTGTTTGTCATTATGTTTTTTTGAAGTAGAATATAATTATTTGTGTATATTAATGTGCATATACACCAACTATATTTGGTAAAATGATTATAAATATATAATTAAATTATTAAATTATTTGACTAAATTATGTAGCTATTTCATCATATATATTTTTTATATTTAACCACATATTTTTATACATTTAATCAAGTGCACATATTTACTTTTAGGATAATTATAAAAAATATAGTTAAATAATTATACAATAATTAACTACATATTTATTTACATTTAGGTAGTGTAACTGGTGTACATACACTGGTGTATACAAATAATTATTCTTTAAAGTATGTAGAAAAGAAAAAAAGACAAATGCTAGGCTGCTAACACACTCGAATTAAGAAAATGAATAAAAACATTAATTTTATCATTTAAAGATTTATTTGCCAAAAAGTTGATTTTTCAATAATTTTCATCACCAAATAGTCTCACAAAGATTTAACATACTATCAAATTAGTTCGTCATTAAATCACTAACAAAGTAATCTCTCAAATTTAGTCACAAAACTTTTTGAATGAATTGGTGATTGATAGAAAAGTGAGGAGTAAATTAATGTTTTACTCTAAGAAAACATTTGTGGGTCCATTTAATTACAATTGTATCTTATATATTTTGTTAATATAATGGGATGGAATGCAATTTTCATTAAGGATGAGGCGAAATTACATGCAATGCAATTTCGTCAAATTTTAAAGGAGATGAGCGTAATTTACCCAATTTAATAATATGTCATACTTAAAAATCATTTTACATAAAAAGCAATGTTTTTATACTTTACACCTTGATCAATTTGTAATCGGTCAAATGGTGTGTAGGTATACACTGGTGTATATCGTTAAATACTCTTAAATTCTGTTTAATTTAAAAGATATATATATTAGTTTTTTAATACAATTGAAGCACATTATATAGATTTTTTTTATAAAACTAATAATTAATGTTGTGTATTGAAGTAGTATTTTAAAAGTTTAAAGTCTCACGTTACTTGATTTGCATTTCTTAAGAGACTTTATAACCTAAAGTGAGTGTCATTGTAATAAGATTGAGTAGGAAATGGATTGGCCTCGTATGCATGAGATTGGGCCATTATAGCCCAAATTAGTTAAAAACCTTCGATTTCTCCCATGCCTGAATTATGGTGGGAGGGACTGAGACCATCTAATTTTAAAATTTTCACCATCCTTTTTTATATAAGAATTATAAATCTATATATTAAAAAGGATGGTATCACTCCCAATAGGAATTGTGTTAATCTCATCCATCCTGAATCATACAAGCCTTGTATCCTTTTAATCCTGTGAATTTTTATTTTGAGTGAGTTTATATTTTTGCGCCTTACCTTGAGAACTTTCTTTTAATAAAGTTAAATTTGACCACCGTCCAAGTCCAAATACTCAGCTCCTATGGTTGTGCGCCTTCCATTGTCTAGTGTCCATATTTATTTTACGTCCAAATTGAATACTAATCAGAAGCTGCCGTCCAATCCTCGTAACTAACATTTTGGTTAGAAATTAACGGGTGACAAGCTTATCGGAAGAGCATGTTATATCTTGGAGGTTTGCGGAGTTCACACCGGATAATGTTATAGACCTAACCCGTGAATGAGGCACGTGCTAGGCTCACATGAGTGGGATAGGTCGTTGACTGCCTGTCGTGTGAGCCACGGCATGGATACCCGGCATGAGGTTCGGGCACACTTCCCACACGTGAAATTAGTTACAGATCTATACTTAGTGCCGTGATTTACGAGGACGTGATAATGACATGTTTGACTTTCGTAGCTCATGAACCTCTATAAATACATGTGACTTATTTTCATTTGGTACACTTTTATTCACTCAATACTTGAACTATTCTATTTGATGAGAAAAATTATTGACTTTGATTATCGGAGTACTTGTAAGTACTCACCCTCACTGCTAAGTGAGTGGCCGGAGATTCAAAACTACCGTGCTGGACCAGAACGGAGGTCATGACGGATGAGATAAACCCTTTAAGATCGTGTTTATCAAAACATCTCAAACTACAACGTCATTGATCTCCGGCTTTATTTCCAACAATTAATAACTTGTCAAATAAATGAATTAATGGGTATTTTTGTAGATGAATGGAACTTAACAATTACATTTATTTAACTAGAATGCTTTTCAATAATTTTTTATTAATAGCATATTTCGGAGGCAGCGAGCATGTGAACAATTTGCAGCTAAATTACCATTTGATTATTTGTTTGATAGTTAGATTCATGAAAATGTCAAAAATACTAGGCATTCACCTAAAACAATAAATATTTTCAGTAATCATAGCACCGAAATTTGACCCCAATTTCCATCATCACATGCATGTTGCCAGCTTTCTTCATTTGTCTTTATTTTATTTTATTAATTTCTCTATATAAAATGATATATTCTTTGAAGATTTTGATGGCTGACTAGTGACTATCATCACTTGGCAATGAAGCACTGAGAATTGAACTTGGGTCCTCAACAGTCACAAACAAACAATACAATTAATCCAACCAGAGCAATCTCTTTGAGCATATTAAATTATTATATATTATTAATTACTTGTATAGGATATAATTTCAACACAAATAAAACTATTTTATGTAATGATGTTATAGAAAATATCTTAAGTCATAATAATATACTTGAATAAAACTATACCACATAAAATATATTCATATAGAGAGAGAGAAAGAGACATTGTGCAACATGGGGCTATGCATCATAGAAACCACACGGTCGGTCACACAATTGCATCTCTTATTTTATTTTTGCTTAATTGCATTTTTCTCTCCTGTATTTTTAATTTTTGTAAATTTAGTCCCCCCAAGTTTTAATTTCGTAAATTTGATCTCAATGCTACCAAAAATTACAAATGTTACCTTTTTATCTATCTCTGTTAATTATTTAATAGTAAAGCGGTCAACTCATTTAAAAAAATTATTTAAGTTATTTTTGATAAAAATAAAAGAAAAATAAAAAAGAAAACAATAATTTTCACACTAGCTTGAGGTAAAAACTTAAAAGTGAATAATATATTATTTTTTTTAAAAAGATTTCAAATAATTTAAGTAATTCAAAAATGCATTTTCATTTTTTTTAAAAATAACATAAATAATTTTTTGAAATAAGTTGATCGATTTGACGGTTAAATAATTAACGGAGATGAAAAAAAAGGTAACATTTGAAACTTTTGGTAACATTAGGGATCAAATTGGTGAAATTGAAACTTAAGGGGACTAAATTCACAAAAATTAAAAACATCAAGAACCAAAAATACAATTAATCCTTTATTTTTTCTTTTAATAATGAAAAATATTAAATCCTCCTGCTAAATCCTAGAGTACTACAAATCTTTCTACCTATCTAATTTTGACAAATGTTTTTTTATCTTCCATAAATATTTACTTTTTAAAAGATATTTAACATTTATCAAAATTAAGTGGATAAAAGAATTCATAAGAAGATTTAATAAAAAAATTTAACATTAAGTTTTTAACAATTGTCATTTTCTTTTGTTTTTTCTCTTATTTAGCATGTGTTTGGTAACACTAGCTTAGGAGCTTATAACTTATAGCTCGTAACTTATTGTCAAATGGAGGTGTTTGGTAACTTATAACTTATAGCTAGCTTATGAAAAGCTACTTCAAGTAGTTTATAGCTTATGAAAAACTACTTCAAATAGCTTATAGCTTATGAAAAATAGCTTTTAATAATTTTTTTTTATTTTACCCTCTAGTCATTTACTATATGTTTACTCTATCAAATAATTTATTATATGTAATTATTACTTGTTCTTTTAAGTTATTTAACAAATATAAACTACCTAATAAGCTAATTTTACCAAATATCTCTATTCAATTATAAGTTAGAAGTCATAAACTATAAGTTACAAACTATAAACTATAAATCATAAACTATAAGTTATAAGTTAGTTTTATCAAATAGAGCCATAGAAATAGACAACTGCTATTGTGAATACGACATATTTTTCGTGTGTTCCGTATCCAAACAAAACGTTACAAAAGTTGTTTTTGGCAAGAATAAGTGGTACGCAATTTCATTGATTCCTGCTTATATAAAAATTAAAAAAGTAATTAATTGATGCTCATTTTCAATAAAGTTAGCATCGTTTTTTTTTTATTTAATTCTCGAAGTTATAGACCCTTATCTTAGTTTTTTTTTAACTTGGACTGTGTGCTCAAGGTAAGACACTAAGACTAAGTGGTACGCAATTTAATTGATTCTTGCTTATATAAAACTTAAAAAATAATTAATTGATGCTCATTTTCAATAAAGTTAGCGTCGTTTTTTTTTTTTTATTCTCGAAGTTATAGATCTTTATCTTAGTTTTGTTTTTTACTTGGACTGTGTGGTCTTCTTTTTCTTAAATTTTTTTAGCCCTGTATTTTTTATTAAGTTAAGTTCTAATATCATTTTAAATTTTAAGTTTTGACCCAATACAAGATTGTTAATAAACTCCAAAAACACGATTTTTTGGAAACCGAAGCTTTAATTAATTAATTAATTAATAATTTCTCAGCTCAATAAAGCAAGTGCAGTTTTGTTTGGATTATAAAAAAAGGAGTGAATTCGTTTTGCCCTCTTGATATATAAGCCAAAAGGTATTTGGAGGCCTTGTTTGGATACAGTTCACACAACTCAAAAATATTTTCACTAGTAGTAATAATTTTGAATATAATTTAATGAAAATAAAAAATTCTTATTTTCTCCATTACAGTAAAATTGTAATTAAAGAAGCTTCATTTAGCCCTATAAATTCTAATATAAGTTAACTTAAATTCTCTTTAACGGTAAAATCTTATATAGTGTGCTTATAAATTAATTTTAAAATATTTTAGTGAGTCTTATTTGTATATATTTCTCTTTTAATTTAATCAGCATTTACATTGCAATACAAGTTCATAAATAAACATTCTAAATCTCACGTGTACTACATAAATTTGACTTTTTTGCCTCTACTCCTTAGTAAGATTCAAACTTAAATTAATAACTTTACTAAATACTTCATGTAAAGTCAACAAGCTCCAATATAAATGAGATGCTTAAATGATTAAGAACCCATATAATTTTAACCATGTGTATAAGAAAATTTTACAAAGAGATTAAGTTCACTTGTGTAGCTAATCTACTTATGGAATAGAGAGATTAGAAAGTTAGCTTTCATATTTTACATAGGGTTTAATATTCAACTCTCTTATGTATTCATGTAGTTCTTCAAAATCAATCTAAGGCCTTTAGCATTTATTGAGAAATTTGATTTTAGTAACTTTGGAACTTAGAATTTGACATGGGTCATCTCTTCTCAACTACTTCTAAAGTAACCCAACAATATGTTTTGTACATTATATTTTTGATATTCCAAGTTTAACAAATTAAATAATTTTTTAAACACCCATGTTTAACTATCTATCCATCACAGCACCTTAACATAAAAAAAAAAATTAAATAAAAATAAAAATTCTTAAGCAAGTCAATGTTGACATAAACAAGCATTACAATTTGTCACATTCCTTAAAGTTTCAAATTTAAAATTTAGGTCTGTCGCTGTCGTGTGACATAACATCACAATATTATGATTTTCACAATCACCGAAGTTGCATCCGGCCATGATTACAATTAACAATAACTTACATCTGACTACATTTAACACAACACAACAATAATTGTAATACGGATTGTAACTGCAATCTCAATTTAAAACCTTGGTATTAAGAATCAAAAAGAGGTTACTTCGCTCTGATAATAGAATAGACCAGAGGAACTGCCATTGGGAAGCAATGCTAGTCTCACAGGACTAGCAGCACCTTCTTCCACTGTTAACAAGCCTGTATTTGCTGTTATATCAGTCTTCACATAACCAGGACAAACACTATTGATGCACATATTTGGAAATTTCTTAGAAAGAATTCTTGTATATGCATTCATTGCAGCTTTTGAGACAATATAGGCACTAAAAGTCTTAGGCCACCCTTTGCTCTCTAATGAACCTTCTTTGAAATCTTTTAGAAAATTCTTCAACACTTCATCCACTTTCTCTTCTGTTAGGTTATCAGCATCACTGAATACTCCTTTGGCCCATTCATTTGTTACATACTGAAAATTTGACATGAATAAATTATATATAAGACCTCATTGGTATCATAGAAAATATCTATATGACAATTTTGGACAAGGACAGGGAAAGAAAATGAAAATTTTTGTTCAACATGACATAAAAGGTCAATTGCAACTATTTGGAAGATAGCATATTTCTTTTCATCTTTAAGTATGTTATTCTGTCAATTTTTTGGTAAAGACATGCAGAAAATGTGAATATATAAGAATGTCAATGAGAAATGGTGGAAGATTTCACTATTTCAATTTAATTAACTCAAGAGTTACATCACATATGGATTGGCAAAGAAGACTTTACTTACTGACTATTCACTTTTCAGGATAGGGATTTAAATCACCAATCTTACAACGGTGTCTTATTTCCTATTCTTATATAAAAAAAATTATGAAGTTATTACAAAAAACTAATAAGAGACAGAATATCACTTTTTGATTGTGTCACATTTTAATTACACGAACACAAAAAGATAGATGATTTTGAGATAGGTGATTTCAGCCCTCCATAGAGGGCGTTTGTTTTAGGATATCTATTTAGACTCTCAGGAATCTTGAGAATGTTAAACCTAGTGATGTTAGTTTCAAGAATGTGTCTGGTTATACCGTAATATTATATTGAGAATATTTTTTGAAATTCAAATAATATGGAAGTTACAAAGTAAAGTAGAGAGAAACAATCTATATTCCTAAAGGAATGTAATTAACCCACGTTTCATGATAGGAATAGAGATTATAATAAAAAATACATTGAAATTATATTCCTGAAAGTAAACTATACTAGGGAATATTTTTTTATAACTTGTAACAAAGATAAGAATATTACATTCCCAAGTTACATTTTCAGAAATATCTCTATAACTCTTCAGACAAACGTACCCTAAATCAAGATTTAGTAAGTAGTTAAGTCAATATGAACAATCATATAAAACACCAGAATTAAACTTTAACCGAATTTAATGAGGTAAGAATTAATAGTACCCTACCTCTAACTTCCCCAATGAAGATGATACATTAACAATTCTTGGTGAATCAGATAACTGGAGGAGAGGCAGAAGGGATTCAGCAGTTATTTTAGCACCATAGTAATTTATTTTCAAGCATTCTTCTGCTAACATATATGTCTGAGTCAATGCTTTTCTGCTTTCCTCATCAGACACTGCCTGCAGAGTATAAACTTGTCAAAGATACTAATAGAAACTATTTTCAAATTTGATATGGCATCTTGAACTACTTATAAACAAATTAGTCCTTGAACTATTTGAGATGTGCAGTTTGGTGCTTATACTTTAAAAACATGCAAAATAATGTACTGGTACTCTTCCTGTTTTATGCGTTACTACAAACAGTTAAAATTTTGACGGAAATTGACGCGTGAAATGCACTGTGCTGTCCAATCTTTAACGGTTTGGTGGAATTGTGAACTTCACAACATGTGAGTATCAAAATAATTTTGCATAATTTCAAACTTTTAGTATCAAACCGCGCAAGGTGTACAGTTCAAGGGACTCATTCTGTTGGAATTCCATAATACCACAAGAAGGTATAATCAAAATCAACAGAAAAATATTGAAATTTGGAGCATTTGATTCATTATGAAGTTTTAATAAAGAAAAGTGGCAAATCAAAGCTCCTTTCTAGGGCAATTTACATACGAACCAAGCGTTTCGTGAGTACTAATTCGAGCAAATCGCTGTCTTTAAGTTCAACTCCACCAATCCCTGCATTGTTAACCTGCAAAATACAATCTTTCTTAATGAAATACCATTAAGATTCAACTCATTTCAATTCAGAGCTGCCAGTTAAGGGAATCCATAGAAACATCAATAAAACCTAACAAGTTGATTAATTGGAAAATGAATCATGCTTAATGCTAGAATGTAACTAATTGAAAAATTACAGTGGTGAGGATGATTTTACACATAACAAAGACATTCTGCACCAGTTAAAGCAGAATATAAGAAATCATGCCAATAGAAAATTATCTGCGTGTATATCATCAATTTGACAAGTAAATTCAAGTTTCATCTCATCAAATATGTAGATTGCAGGAATTGATGTACCATGTTTTCAGTTATAACTACAGAGGAATATTAAATTCTGCTGCATGTTACCAGAATATCAAGTTTTCCGAATTCAGATTTGACAAAATTTGCCAGAGAAGCAACACTTTCAGCATCTGCTACATCTAACTGATGAAAAACTACAAGTTCTGATAAATCATTATTATTAGCTTTGAGATTTTCCAATGCTTGAACACCCCTTTTCTCATTTCTTGCTGTGAGAACCACTTTGATCCCTTTTGAAGCTAACTGTCTCACTGTCTCTAATCCAATCCCTTTATTTGCTCCAGTCACAACTGCATACCTGAAAAAACAAACTCAACCCCAAGTCCAAAAAAATAAAAATTAGAGGAAATGATTAATTGAAAAAAAGGCACATGGATTAGAATTTAGAGCCGCCAAAATGGGTTATGGCTAGTGAGGCAACTCGACTTGTCTCAGTTTATTGGTAGGTTGGGTTTCAAAAATACCAGCTTAAAAAAATTTGATTCAAAATTAGGTCAACTCGTTTAATTCACAAGAATTGCGAGTAGATCCAGGTTGGGTCGATTGAGCTCGCTAAACCTGTATTTAGAATTTTAATAATTTTTACGTGCACTTTTTGAAATGTTAATTTTTTTTCCCTTAAATTCTCATGTACTTTCTAGAATTTTATTTTTTTATTTTTTAATATTAATGCGAGCCAACACGCTTAACTCGCTAGTTGACGCAAGTTAAGTCGAGTTGTATATTTTTTAACTCGAAAAAAATGAGTCTAATCGAGTTAGTTCGTTTTTAGGTCAACTTGCAACGAGCCATCTCGATCGAGTCGAAATTGCTCATTTTGACAGCTATAAATTAGATGAATGGAAGATTAACAACATGCATATGGTTGGGAAGAAAAGGTTATCAAAAGATCAATTGAAGGACACTTGGCGCACAGATCAACTTGCATGGAGTTGCTCTAACTCAACCAGTTGTGTCAACCGTTCGAGTCCTAGGTATGGAGTTGTGTCAAATACTCATATTGCGAGTTTTGTTGTGAATAACAATCCTACCTAATTCGAATAGGATTGTCTCCGAAATAATCTTAGAAGGAATAAATAATTAAATAAATAAAAGTTCTAGCGTTACTATACCTTTGTTGAGCATCTCCCATCTTCTTCACTTTGAACTTTGAACTTTGAAGTGTGCTATCTTTGCATGTGACGGTTGGGTTCAGAGCTTTATCTCTTATAGGACCCTTCACCATGGTCCCGGAATTTCATTGCATGCCATTCTATTGGTCTTTGTTATTTCTAATTATTTTCTTTCTTTTTTTTTCTTCACAATTGAGGTGCTAGTGGACTAGTGGAGTGGTGGATATGGCAAGATTTTTCTTTTATTCTGTACCAAAATATCAACAACGTTAGAAAAGTATTTTTAAATTTTATGGTAACAATAGTACTGGACCTGACGGAATTTGTAGGTGTTTGAATATGACATATAATGTTATCTTTTTATGAATTTGTTGAAAGTTCACATCACGCAAACTAAAATGTGTATAAATAAGAGGAACAAGGAATCTGAATTTTGCCTATATATATAATTTTGAACAAATAGATCACTCAAAATTTTAATTAGTTAACCTACACTCTGTCACGTTATTAATTACCCTTTGGTAGGGGATGGTTGAGTCACAAAATATTCCAAGTTCTTTAACATTTTGTGATTTTATCCCTTAATGTGCTCCTTTTAAAAACAATAAGTGAAAATACATTAGTAATCACGTGGGGACTTAAATTTACAATTTGTCATTATAGGTGTTCATAACCGAACCAACCCATTCTAAACCGTCAAAACCGATCCAAAAAATTGATAATCGAATAAACTGAACAAACCAAAAACCAAAATAACCACATAATTTTATTGGTTTGGTTCAGATTTTAGGTCCTTATATTAAAACCGAACCAACCCAAACCAAACCACATATACTAATATAGATTTATAATTTTTCTATATTATTCATCTTTCTCTTAAAAGATTAAATGATGTGCTTAAAATATTGTTTTTATAGTTTGATTTTTCTTTCAAACATAAATATTGTTTGAGTTTTTGTCGAATATATATGTATTATATATAAATAATTAAATAAAAAATTTAAACAACAAAATTTGACCTAAATATATGCATAGTATTTACGTTTTGTTATTAATATATACTATATTTTATAATAAGAATATATTTTAAAAAACTAAAACAAAACCGAAAAACCAATCCAATCAAATCCAAACCGCAAAAAATTAGTTCGGATTGGTTCGGATATCATTTAGAAATAAAACCGATCGGATGATGAGATGATGAAACCGCAAAGATTGGATCGGATAAATTTTTCCTTTAAAACCGAACTAATCCACACTGCGAACACCCCTATCTCTCATATAGGAGACATTCTCGTATTCCACTTGATTAACCCTTTGAGGCTACTAGATATAGGGCTATTTAAAAAAATCAAAAGAACCGCACCGAATTACTAAATGAAACCGAACCGCACCACTTAAAAATCAAACCACTTCATTAAAAACCAAACCAAAACCAAATGTGAAAACAGGTCCCGAGCCGGTTCAAATATATTAAAAACGGTTTAGGTTCGGTTCGGGTTCATAAATGGGTTTGAACTAGTTTTAAACCGGCTCAAGGTACGGTGAAATTGAGTTTCTTCGCATAAAAACTAAAATCAGTTTTAACTGGTTTGGACCAAATTAGACCGGTTCAAAACCGATTCCAGACTCCAAAACCGGTTCGGTCTTATAAACCGAACCATTTTTTTTAGTTCGGTGCGATTCTAATTTGGTTCTTGGATGAACCAAAACCACGAATGGCCCTAACTCGATATATAAGAGCCCAGATTGACTCATTTGGAAGCAAAGCTAACTTCACAGGACTAGCAGCACAATCTTAACTCTTAAGTATGCTTATTATTTACTGGATATATATAATTTCTGTTTATTTCAAATTTTATCACAAAGATATGGTGTCTCAATTCCTCTAAGTTCAAAGAGCACTTATTGAGAAACTTACATTTATATTACCCGAGGGGTCTAGTGAGGTCTCAAACTTGATCCTGCGATCTGACAGATATGAAACCCTATAATGTTCCACTTGGCTAACCCCTTGCGGCTATTCGATATACATAATTGAATATAAATAATGCTATTATCAATCAAAACGAAGAGACTTCACTCCTAATATAGAAGAGGCTAGAAGGACTTCCATCAGGTAACAAAGCCACCCTAACAGGGGAAGCAGCACCTTCTTCAACTGTTAAGATGCCATTGTTGCCATTTATATCTGTCCTCACAAAACCAGGGCAAACACAACTGACACAGAAAGTAGGGTTCTTCTTAGCAAGAATTCTTGTATAGGCATTCAAAGCTGCTTTAGAAACTGTGTAAGGACCCAAATTCTTAGGCCACCCTTTGCTTTCAATTGAACCTTCTTTAAAATCTTTGACAAACTCATTCAGTACATCATCTATTTTCTCTTCTGTGAGGTTTTCAGCATCACTGAAGACTCCTTTAGCCCATTCATTTGATAAACTCTACATTTGGAAAAATAGTTAAGATGTATTTGAAAATTTTGGTGAAGGGGAGAGGGAAGTTTGTCTAAAATATCAGTCCAAATTTGTCTCATAGTCCGTAAATTTCCTTCCTTTCAACCAAACATACGATTAGCGAGTTTGGAATAAAGATCCTAATAAGAAAGAACTTAATTCCATGATGTTTAAGAGTAATTGGCTACCTCTAACTTCCCCATGGAGGATGACACATTCACAATTCTTGGAGAATCAGATAACTGCAAGAGCGGCAAGAGAGACTTGGTTGTTCTTTTTGCACCGTAGTAATTTATTTGCAAACATTCTTCAGTTATCTCGTCTGTTTCCACAATTGCTTTTTTCCTATCAGCTTCTGATACTGCCTGCAATGTCAGAACAAATCAAAGAAAACTAAAGAACAACCGTCATAAAATTTTTCAGAACAGTATTAATGTGGAAATGTAGTGAAAATAGCGCTAGACTTATCAAATTAACATTAATATTTTCAGGAAAATATCGACCTTGTTCTTCTTACATCTTAGTATTTTATATCATTGTAGAGCTATACACAACGGTTATCAAGCGAATTATCAGGTAGAAGTTCCTCTTACCATAGGAAAAAATGCTTCAAATATTTAAATTTGCAGCATATATTATGTTAGATGCTAAATTAATAGGATCCAAGATGAATTATGCCATAAATAGAGGCTACAGTCCAATTGTTTCCTAAGGGACCTTAGGTTTGGACGATGCAGGTTACAAGGAAGAATAAAGATGTGCGCTGAGCTGGTTAGTTAGTTAGTTATGAAAGAGAGAATATTGTCGACAATACTTTTCTGTTATACGAGTGTGAGAGAGCGAGGGGAAGCATTATCTTTTGATCATTTTGGCTAATAGGTTAGGATGAAGAGTCGTTTGACCTCTATCGAAGCTTAGCTTTGTGGCAGAGGAAAAGTCACCTTCACCTTCCTCTATAAAACCTTTCTGTTCTTTCAACAATACTACATTTCATTTCTTTTTGTTCATCTTTCATAAATGATGCCTAGTTTACTTACCCCTGGATTTTCAATTACATAAATTGCTAAAGCCTAGTCATCGATTTTCGCTCCGGTAACTCCTGCATTGTTCACCTGCATTATGCAACTAGCATTTCTTAATTTAAAAAATAAAATCTGCATGTGAGGTCTTGACACCCCTCAAAAATTAGAATGTTATTGACAGGATTTGATTATGTCATAGTATAAACATCCATGAACTCTGTTTCTGTTGATTGAATGGTGAGTTGCTTACACTAAATAAGTTCTATAACAGAAAAATATAGAAGATCACAGCCTAATAAATGGCCTAATTGAATGCTTTATGTTCTTCATGATTTCAGCAGAAGAGTAAAGGATTTTCAGTACTTGGAACAGGTTTGGCGAGTACCTTGGGTGAGATTTTGCGCTTAAATCAGTGAATTGGGAACATTTACCCATTCACATCTTTCTGTATGCATTTAATTCTTTTTACACTTTCCAAAACATGCTTAGTCTTTGATTGAAGTTATTCACATATAAGCATGCATTAAAAAAGATCAAGCCACTGTTTCTTGAATATATCACATTACCACTATACCAAATATCCAACCATCCTTTCAATTTGCTCTTGTTTAACCCTATTAAGCTTAACTATCCTGTTCCAAGTGGAAAACAAAGATTGTACCCAACCAAAAAGATTATAAGACCAATGGAATAGTGAAGGAAATGTGTTCTTTTCCACTAAATGATAATGGAGAAAAGTGGGATAGATAAATATCCTAACATGCATTGAAGGGCAACCTAGTGCTACAAGAGCTCCCGCTATGCTCAGGGTCTAGGGAAGGGCCGGATCCACTTAGTGAATCTAGTGGACACAGTCTAACCTTTGCATATGCAAGAGGCTGTTTCTGCAAGCTAAAATGCACTAGCAACCAAAAATAAACTTCAAAGGAGTATTTCAAATTATTTGCATGTATATCATCAGCTCAGCATGTCAATTAGAGCAAAATCTCTTTGATATTTGAAGATTGAAGAAAACACCCAACATATGCAGAATTTTTTGATGTGAATATGCCATTTCTTCAATTAAAACAACACAGTAGAATGAAATTTGGATTTTACCAGAATATCAAGCTTCCCAAATTGGGATTTGACAAAATTAGCCAGAGAAGCCACACTTGCTGCATCAGCCACATCTAATTGGTGAAAAACTACAAGTTCTGAAAAATCATTATTATTAGCTTTGAGATTTTGCAAAGCTTGAAGACCCTTTTTCTCATCTCTTGCTGTGAGAACCACTTTAATCCCTTTTGAAGCTAATTGCCTCACTATCTCTAATCCAATCCCTTTATTTGCACCAGTCACAACTGCATACCTAAAAAACTCAATTCCCACTCCAATCCACACGCCCCATTTCAAGTTTCAGCCCACAAAAATAGGAAAAAAGGTTACAAGGATTAGAAAAATGTAAGATTGAAAACATGCATGATTGGATGTTGGAAAAATTTAAAATTAAAATCGAAAGAGAAACTGAAGTGCTAGTGTTAGTACCTTTGTGGAGCATCTCCTATCTTCTTTACTTGGAATTTTGAAGTTAAAAGAGGAAGAACAAGTTGTGACTTCAAAATAAGCACTGTGCTATTTAATTAATGTTAGTTATAGAGCTTGACTTCCCAAGTTTGAAATCTTCTTTTTTTTTCCTCAGAAGTTTCCAAGTGCATGCGGACGAGAGCAAGGGTGTTTCCTTTTTTTTCTAGTTTTCATTTTTTTTTTATATTTCTGAAATTTTATTAAAAAATTAAAAATGCAAAAAATAGAAAACTTTTATTTCTAATTTATTTTTGTAAAATTTCATAAAATAAAATACAAGAATAAAAGTGCAAACCAACATAGGTTTTTCTGAGTGATACAACACTTGAATTTAGCGACGATAATTTTGTCTCTAATATTATTGTAGTCTATTATTTAGAATCAATTATCAAAATAGTCTCTAATTTTATGACTATTATTCAAAATGGTTTTTGATGGATAAGACCAAGAAAAAACTCTGTTCTCCGTCATTTAAAATGGTCCCTAATTTTGTCTTATGACATTCAAAATGTATTTAATTGATAAGACCAAACAAAATTGTCCCTAACTTTGTCTTCTATCATTTAAAATAGTCCCTAACTTTTTTCTCATTCGTTCAAAATGGCCATTGATTTATAAGAATAAACAAAATGGTCCTTGACTTTATAAGCCACCTCTCTTTGATTTTAGCAACCTTTCGCCTAGATCTACTGTCAAGCTACGGCGAGACGGTTGGATCTGTCACCAATGGACTAAAACGCATTTTTTTGTTCACTTACTAAAATGGCAAAGACAATTATAAATGACGGAGGATAAACTCAGAGACTATTTTGAATGTCGGAGGGCAAAGTCATGGACATTTTGCTTATTTTTATAAGTCAACGACCATTTTGCTTATTCAAGTCAAGGACCATTTCGTTTTGAATCATGGAGGACAAAGTCAAAGACCATTTTATTTAATCTTATAAGTAAAGACCATTTTGAACAATGATCACAAATTCACTTATTTACTTCACTTCTTACTTCTTTAACAGTACCTTTTATATTAATTTATGAGATTTTAAAAATTGATTTCAAATTTTCAATAGGTTTATTAATTTGAATTAAAAAGTTTAATTTAATCTCTGCATATTTCGAAAGTTTTAAATTTAGTCTCCTTTAGCCCAAAACGTCATAGATGTAACTAGGGACGAATCCGAAAACTCTCTAATAGAGGGCCGAAACTTAAAAAATATTAAGCATAAATAAATTTTATAAAAGAATAAATGATATGTCAAATTTAATAAGATAAAAGTTAAATTAATATTTTGGTCTATGTACTCACACTTCATTGCGTTTTAATTCCTATAAAAATTTTTATTTCTAGTCCCTACAAGTGTTTTTCATTTTCACTTTAGTGGCTGTTGTTATATTTCCGTTGGTCCCGGGCATTAACTATTCTAGATCTCGCATCTCCACCAGCATAATCATTACAACAACCACATGACAAGCTCATTAACTTTCCACCTCTTGCCCCTGCCACCTCGACAAGTCTTAGCCGACCGATTTCTATCCTTCATAGCTATGCGAATGCCTGCTAGCCTGACTCCTCCTCCGCTTGTAAACCCCTCATCGTCATCTCTACTGCTAATGAAAGCCATCTTTCACCTCTCTTCATCTAAGAAATTTGTCGTGTTGGTTGCGGTGTTAGAGCTATAATATTCAGACCGGTTAACGGCAGACACCAACAAAAATATAACCGTAGAGGCTAAAATGAAAACAGGAGGAACTAAACCATCTTGCTCGGGAATTAGTAGGAGCAGCAAGAGTAGAAATATCACCTTGAAATAAGAAACATGTACTCCTGATGCTCCTACGCCTGCTAAATCATCTGAAAAGGTGTGGCCTATGCTTTTAACTAATTGTTCATCTTTCTATATTGTGTGCTACGGTGGTTATTATGATTTAAAGCTGAGGATTTTGTTCTTAAACCATGGTGTATGTAAGGGTTGATCTACCTACTTACAAAAACACGATAGATATTCAAGATGAAATGTAACAAAACTTACCAGTTGTGGAAACTGGAAATAAACCTGGTATTAATAAACCGTGCTATCGGGCACATCTGAGTGTCTTTCAATTCTCATTAGATGACCACATTGTATATATAAATTTCCAACAAAAAGTAACATTTGAGTGTATTTTTTTTTAATATTCATTACTTATTGAGCCACGTGACATCGATTGGGTAGGTCGTGGATGGATGGTAAGTTTAGATATATCCAAGTTTTTTTTTGTTTTTGAAGTCTTTGAAGTAAGTTTCTATTGATGCATCGCCGAACCGAACCGAGCCGGGCTGAGCCCTGATAAGCCCTAACAAGAAAGAGACAGATTTGTGTTAGATTATCCTCATATTGTTCACTTTAAGAGGCACCCCAACCCTAAAGGTGAATTAGTACTTATAAACTATCTTTTATGTTTACTTCTACTTGATGTGAGACTTTTGGTTTTGGACTTAACAATCACATTGAACTCTTTTTATCACGATGAGAGCAACAAAGACCAAAATTTTGATATACCTAATTTTATTCTTGTACTATATAAAGTATATAATATTGACACTCTTTTAATTAAAATTAAATATCAAAATCATTTAAACTAATGATAAATTAATAATCATTACTTTAGAGAAATAATTTAAATTTATAAGAGCATACCATATACATGAAAATGTATAAATTTGATAATCACATTTTTTTCTGTATGCATATATAGATAAAAACTTAGTAAAAATTTTATAAATACTTATTATTTATTATTTTCACATGCAAATTCATTAGTAATACAAATGAGATTTAGATGGAATTTAGTTGATAAGGTGCTAAGCCTATCAAGATAAATTGGTGAATTATTATTGTAATTTATTGAGCACTTTTGATTAAAAAAATATTTAAATTTGATAACTATTTAATAAAATTAAAATCCCCATATTCTATTTAATAAAATTAAAATCACTAAATACTATTTAATAAAATTAAAATATCCTTCAACCGAATATACCTATTTGTCTATATATCTATAAAAGCTTAACCCAATACTAAAATACTGACTTATAATATATACTTTTTCATAACATTTTGTCATATCAACTCATTTGTAAATTTTAGACAACTCTATCACAAAACTACATTTCATTTCCACAACTCTTTTTTTGTCACTACAATGGGTCACCTCTTTAATAATATAAATAAATATTTAATGCAAAATTGATTTTAATTTTGTCTAATTCTTACTTTTGATTAAAGATAAAATTATACATAAACATAAACCTAATAGCATGAAAACTCACTATCTTCAAAACTTAAGTGCAAGACAAGTAATCAGATCGTTAGAGTTCATTGAATTGTTTGGCTATATATGTAACATTTTTATTCTGTAAAATATTTAATAACCTAACTTTTCAGATATAACTTTACTATATGAAGGTAGTTTTAATTTTTAAATTGTTACTATGGTAAATGACCCCATTCGTATTTGTTTTTTATATTTCTCCATTCATCTTATTTTATTCACATATCAGTTCGTTTTTAAATTCTACAAATCCTTGTCCTGAAGTTTTCGAAAGTCTCTTTACAGCAACTTCTTGCCCTGTTGGCAAGATTCCCTGAAATGGTAATAAAAGAATACTCAGACCTCTAACAGAAACTTGTCAAAGTACGACATCATCGGTTTCAATTTCAAGTCACCTTATAAACTGGTCCAAAGCCTCCCTGTCCCAATTTGTTCACAGATGCACAACCATTAGTTGCATCCACAATTGATGTGTAGTTTAATACCATTCCACCACCACCACCCTAAATCTGATGGGTTTCTGTTTGTTTCTCTCATGTTTGGTTTGGTTTTGTTTCTCTGCGTTTTTGGATAGCGAGGCAACCGAAAAATTCATAGATGAGGGAAGGTGAGGGAAAGAAGGAAACCGACAAGGAAAGAGAAAAGAAGAGGGAAGGAGACGAAGGTGAGGATTGATGCGGAAAATGTCGAGGAAAATTATTTCAATGGAAATCAATTCACCAGAAATCAATCCATTTTGGTGATTAAATTCAAATTCGTTTTGTTTTTTTTATCTTTCTTTTTTTTTCTTTTTTTATTGATGGTGGTGGGCTGGTGGTGATGATCTAGGAGCTACAGAAATGGTTTCGTTTGGCACGATTTATGGAGAACGATTTCATCTATCCAACACAGGGACAAGACTACATTCTCAAAGGATCTGAGATTATTCTTCATCATGGTGCTACCGTCGCAAGGCCTTTGGAGCCGTAGAAATCGGAGGAGGACTCGGATTTTCTGGTGGCGATCACGAGACAGCGCAACCAGTCGTGGAGCTCCATTGACCTGAACGGGTACTGAGTGGGATGGGATTGGAGATGTAGGGTGATGGTGGCTGGTGGTGGTGGGATGAGATTGGAGATGTAGGGTTTGGGGAAGAAGAAGAAAGATTATGAATTTGTTGAATTTCAGTTTTTTTTTTAATTTATAAAAACTATTTTAAATTTAAAATATAATAACTTCAGATTTTTTCATAAAAATATATTTTTATTAATATTATTTTGAACCAACCAATCAGATTGTGACATGTGTCACTTTTTAAAAACCGTTAATGGAATAGTAACGGAAAGGACCAAAATGAACCAACCAAAAAAGTTTGAGGACCAAAACGAATTAAAAAGAAAGTTTTAGGACCAAAATGAACTAACCTCAATACTTTGAGGACCAAAAGAGTAATTTTGCCTTTAAAAAAGAACATCAATTTAGTTTCACAGCTAGCTCAAGACCCAACAAATCCAAACAAGAGAGCTTTAAGCTCTCAAATTTTTAGAGGAAAAAAATTCATAAATAATTATTTTATTGTCAAATAAGTTAAATGATTAAAAATATATTTAATTTTAACAATATGACACTAGTGATTAAAATATCATTTAAAAGGAATTATAATTAGTAGTAAACAATAATACATCAATTAATATTCTTAATTTCATAATTAGTCTTAATTATTTTTTAATATAAATATTGTTAATTTTTTGTTTCTTAAGTACTACTCCACTGTTTCATATTATAAGATTCTTTTTGTACAATACTAGCATTTCATAATGAGTAAAACACCACATAAGGCTCAGACTTTACAAGAAAAGTTCACATAGGTTATTGACTTTCGCCGAAGTTCACTTGGGTCCTTGACTTTGTCTAATGTTATTCAGTTAGGTTTAACTACCGTTTTAACACCGTCAACAGAAATCCAACGTGGCACTTAAAGTGTCACGACGACGTCGTTTTTTTAGAAAAAAACGCAAAAAAATGTCGTATTTAAAGTTCAAATTGGTCCCTGTATTTGAATCAAACGTTTAAATCAGTCCATATATTTATTAATAAAAGTTTAAATCAGTCTCTACTTATGTACCAAAAGTTCAAATCAATCCCTACATTTTGTCAAACATGTGCCACATTGGATTTCTGTTAATAGTGTTAAAACGGTGGTTAACGTCAGGGACCTAAGTGAACAACGTTGGACAAAGTCAGCGACCTAAGTGAACTCCCATGAAAGTCAAAGACCTAGGTGAACTTTCCTGGTAAAGTTGGGGACCTATGTGATAATTATTTCATTTCATAAATAAGACCTCATACAATTTTCTAGGAGCATTTATTATTTTTTCCATGTTTGCCCATCATAATTAATGAGATTTTATATTTGGATTTATCTATCCTGTGAAATTTTGCTCAGGTTAAGAGTTTAACAATAGTAACTTTTTTGTTGGAAAAGACAAAAATTAAATTACCTTTATATTGTCCTATAACAAATGTTCTACTACTTTTCTACTTTAGGTATCTTTAATTTGTGCAAATTTGCACAGGATAGACAAACCCTATTTTATAAAGAGATAACGAGAGATAATTAATGCATTGACGAAAGAGAAAATTGATAAGTTAGGGAGTTTATATATATTTTTAAAAAATTAATGCATTAATTAATTTTATTAGATATTTTCTTAATAAACGTAATTGTCTAAATAAAACCTTATAATATAAAATGAAAAGAGTATATATCCTATTATTAGGATGAAACACAAATTCTATACGAGCGAGTAAATACATGTTTGCTTTCTCAACTGATATTCTCTCTATAATATTAACAATAAAAATAATCTTTCATAATTAAGATTAATAAAATCTTAATTAAAGTTAATAATAATATGTCAACAAAAATTAAATAAAATCATTGTATTGTCAGTTAATTAAAAAATAGATTTTAAATAAGATTAAATAATTTCAATTGATTCTCACAAATAATTTCAAAGGCCACATGCCAAAAAAATTGCTTTAGACCTCTAAATGTGTTGGGTCATCCCTATTTAATCCTCTAGAAAACCAATAGTGAGAGTGCTCTCAAAATAACATTACATCAATTTAGTCCTAAAAAAAACCATCAATTTAACCATGTTAATTGTAATTTGTTAACTAACAGCATATATACTAAAATGAATAATTCCTTTCCGATGTAACAAAAAAATACTAAAATGAATAATAGACTATAATCATCCTCTTAATAGTATCTTAATAAGAGTGCTACTAAAATATCAAATGAGTGTATATATTATGAACAATAATAAGTACAAAATTCCCCATACCCACCTTAAAAAAGGAAAATATTGACTAATTAAAAAAAATAACTAACGGACTAATGTAATTAATAATCTCATACCTACTTTACTAAAAAACAAAATTATGATTTCGCGTGTTGCTCGGGTAGAGACTTACTAGTGTCTATTTAAGGAGGGTGGAGATGAAGAGCTTATACTACCAAATTCTATTGTATTGTATCTCTATATATAAATCATGGTGGCATTAGGTGGTAGAATAACCTCTGAAATAGGGGTTCAAGGAACCGCCACTAAGTGGTTCAACCTCTTCTCAAAACAACTCCATGATGTTCAACACATTGCTGAAAAAGTTCATGGAGCTAAGCTCCACCATGGTGATGATTGGCATACCACTGATTCCATCAAACACTGGACTTACACCATAGGTACTATTATGCTTTCACTTCAATCATCTTTTCTTTTTGGTTTTTTTTTCTTACTTAATTCTATTTTTTTTACCTAATTCTATATTTGGTTCCTACATATACTTTGTTAATTAATTGCATATATAATTCTATATCAGTCAATTTTTTTTTTAAGAGAAAGCAGTAAGGAGTTCTGCAGTAAGTATGATTTGAATTATATATATTTACCTGATATCTATTATTATCTTATATCTTTATAATCAGTAATATCAGTCACGATCGAACAGTAATATATATATAGATCGTCAAAGTTGAGATCTTTAAACCCAATTTTCATATTTAAAAATCATGTAAGAATCAAGATCACTCAATATCGAAACTATAAAAATTATACAATTAATAAATTATAAGGACAAAACATAACAATATAATCAAGTAAGGAGTAGGGGTGATTGTGGATCTAATTCTGACCAACTCGGTGAACCCGATCTGGTCCAATTAAAGAAAATTAAATTTGATCGGATTAACGGGTTAGAATGGATTTAAAAATGATGAATCCGCCTTAATCGGATCAGACGCTTGATTAATCGAATCTGATCGACCATTCACTTTTTTAAAACTTTTTTCTATTATTTTTCTATTTAAAATATTTTATGTAAAAATATTTTTGTTTCATTATTTTCTATTAAAATTATAAAATTGTGTATATATTTTTATATTTCTAAAAAACATTATTACTTAACCCGTTCCAATCTAATCCGAATACATTGATCGGATCAGATAAGAATTTTGCTAAAATCCGATTCAGTCCGAACCGTGATCACCCCTAGTAGGGAGTGAAACTTTAAGTAACATCACCCTGATTGGTCTGATTGGTCTACTGGCTAGGGACAAGTTGATCTGATCGATCGCTATAACCAGTGAAACTTTAAGTAACATGTTTCTTGTTTGAATTCACGTGGGTACACTTTTACTAATAAAAAAATTTAAGACATTTTTTCTTATTTTTATAATTTTGTTCACTGTTAGTCTTTTAAATTCTGGAGGTAAATAAGTTTTCGTTCTAGTAAATATATAAGTTTTGATTTTAGCCATATATACTTTTTGTAGCTTTTCGTCTCTCTTTTTTTTTTTAAAATTCTGTATTTAGTCTGATCTTTTTTTTTTCTTAACAACAAAAAAAAAAAAAGAAATCCAGGGACCAGAAACAAGAAGCTAAGTTATAGAAAAATTAGGGACAAAAACTAAAAAATCTACAAAAACCAGGAAAGAAAAAGAAATAGTTTTAGACAAAATACAAACTAAAACAACAGGAGAAAAAGGACTAAAAACGAATTTAGTAAAAAGTAGGAATGAAAAGTAAGAAAACAAATTATTAAGGGTGTGTCTGGTTTCGTTTTTATTTATTATTGTTTTTATTTTTATTTTTTTGTTTTTCAAAATTAGAATAATAAATATTAGAAATAATTAGAAACAAGATTTTCTTATCTATCCTTGTTTTCACTTAGAAAATAAGAATTGAAAATAATAAATAAAAATACAAACTAAATAGGCCAGGACCAAAATTATCAATATTTTATAGGGTGACAAAAAGAGAATTACATGTTTAAGCTTTTTTTTTCCTATTTTTAAAATGTTAATATATAAGGGAAATTAAAGTACGTACAGTAACAAACATACACACCTGAATTATAAATATATTAGAAATAGCTAGCAATACATTAATGCTTTTCATCGTTACTATTTTATATAATAATTAATTAATTAATATGAAACATTATTTACCAATAATTCTTATATACACAATTAATTAATTTTCTTGTTATATGGTGATAATTATATTTAACCCTTTTGTGAAACAACAGAGGGTAAGGTTGTGACATGCCATGAAAGCATTGAATGTGTTGATGAAGAGAACAAAACAATCACCTACAAGCTCTTCGGTGAACATATTGATCCTTACTTTAAGAACTTCAAGTTCATCATTCAAGCAATTGATAATAACAATGGCGGTGCCATTATCAAATGGAGTGTTGAATATGAGAGGATCAGTGATGACGTGGACCCTCCATTTGGCTACATTGAATTTGTACACAAAAACACTAAGGATATTGAACATCATCTTCTCAAGGCATAGATCCAAAGCTTCATATTAATGAAGAAAATCACAAATACTACTAAGAAATAAGAGTTGCCTCTTGAGGATATATAATAAATGCTTGTATTAATTCCTTATGAAATCATGTGACGTATGATCGTAATGAGGATATGCATGCTTCTAGTAAATTATCGTTTGTTTTTTATGTAATAATAAAATAAAAAAAACTTGGAGATGATGATGTATTTCGGTGATAATTTAAGTTTCACTGTATGCAAATAAATTGGTATTTTAGTAAGTTTGATTTGCCATATCTTCAAGTACTAAAGCATTATAATATAAATTAAAGTTCTAGAAATTGAAATACTTAATTAATATTAAGTTAGAACTGTTGTGCTATTAAAATTCTACAAAATGAATATTAACTTAGTTAATATATAAAGCTCTAGAAAATGAAGTTAGACTGAGACCTAATAAAATATATATGAATACCTTATGCGCTATTGATTGAATGAAATGGTTGAACGTAATATTTAATGAACTTAGAGGAATGTTGGTTTTTTTTTTTTTTTTTACAAGATTACAATATTAGAAATGGAACTGTATACAACACACCTATACACATGATTTTACCAGCTATGCAATAGAGAGAATGTTGTTTTGAACCCGGGATAAAAAACTCTAACTCTGGAGTTAGGGATAGAATAGACTGATTCAGACTTGGTCGGGTTTATATATATTGTCTGGACATGATTTAGTTTTATATATATATATATATATATATATATAGATTCTTTTAAAGGTTTGGAAGTTGGTTTAAAAGTGTTCACTCAAGTTTCTCAGGTCTCGATTTCGATTATGGTGGAAAGCCATCATTTCAATCTTAATAAGAGTTTGGTGTTTACTGTGAACACGCATTCCTTGTAAGCTAGGGAATTATTTATACAAATAGCCTTACTTGAAACCCTGATATATATATCTAGGTAAATTATATAAACAAAAAATATCTAGTATTGAATGCTGAGTGACTATGATTGGGCCGTCTAATTCACTTGTTTGCTAATGCTCGGTAGCAGGAGAGAAGGATAGTGTGCAATTATCGGCGCAATGGAAGGGCTCGATTAAGGGGACCGCAGACTTCTTGGGGCCAACCTGCTTGACGGCATCCAAGCTGAATTGGGTAATACACCAGCCCCTAAGTCTCGAGTATTTGACTGAAGAGGTTTGAGCTTGTTGATGATGTCCGAGTTGAATTCGAATAGTACACCAGTCGCCCAAGTCTTGAGGCCTTGGCTGAAGAGGCTTGAGATTGTTGACAATGTCCGATTGGATCTGAGTATTACATTAGCCCCTCAAGTCTCGAGGCCTTGAATGAAGAGGCTTGAGCTTGTTGACGATGTTTGAGACGGATTCAGACAGTACGCCACCTGAGCTTGAAATGACGACTTTGCTGCTTAAATGTTTTGACGTGAAGTTCCATCCTATCAGTTTTGGTTGATGGTCTTGTTGTATTTATTGATGACTGGTGGTCTTGTCGTATTTATTGTTTTTGACTGACATTTCACCATTTTAATTCTCCATTAAACAACTTTCATCTGACGCTAGCCAGTCCCCATTTATGACTCGCCCTTCATCACTTGAGAAGACACTACGGTTTCTAAGTCTTTTATTTAAGGGCTTTGTGCACGACCTTTAACCTTTCACTATTCCTCTTTTCTCTTCCTTTCTCCTTTTTGATTGTAGTTGCAGATTTTGAAGAAGGTACTATCTTTCCTCCTTCTTCTTCTACTTTTAATCATACTTTTTGTTGCTTCTATGGCGATAGTTATCGTTAATGAAATGGGTGAAAATGGATGCGTAAAATCATGTGAAAACTGCTATGTCCTCCACTAATAAGTGTGTGCCACATGGTACCTGTAATCTCCTGCCTATCCACTTAGCAACAACATTTTTATCGCAAAAATTAGCGACAGTAATGTCCGTCGCAAAAACCCCTCTTCTTTTTGGGCCGCTAGGGCCCATTTATTATAAAAACAAAAACCCCTCTTCTTTTTTTATTATCATTATAGCGATGGACTAGCGATAAGTAAGTCTGCCGCTACAGTTACCAACGACTTAGCCACCGCACGCAAAATACCGTGGCTACTTTCCTTTCATTCTAGTGCCAATTTGTAGTAGTCTTGCAATGGTTTTCTCGTCTCAAATAGGGACGGTGTTGAGGCCGTCGCTAATCTTAATTCTTAGATGGCTAAATTAGTGAGAAAATGTTTCTCTCGCTAATCCATCACTATTTATCAAGTAATTTGTGAGGCATATGCGAGGAATCAAGGATCCATCACTATTTTTTAAAAAACTAACTTAATAAGAATGTAAAGTAAAATATTGAGAGAAAAGTGAGGCTTTAGCGACAGAAATTAGCAAGGGAATGTAATTCCTCGCCTTTCCCTTGCAAATCCATTTAGCTAGGGAATAGCGAGGAAGTCCATCGCTATTCCGAAATTTTTTTGCAAAGTATACCCAACATTATAATACTGATTCAGTCCTTTAATTTGTAAGAATAATTCACAATAATCATTGACTTTAGCATAAATCCACATTTGTGTTGAGATTGAAGTCCATCCATTATTCATTTCAATCCCTAATATTAATTAATTTACAATTAACACCTTTAGCTTTAGTTTACATTTGATCATTAAAATTTTAGAGAATGATTTAAATAGATCTTGTATGTGTTAATTTGCTATCAAAAGCTTAATTTAATCCATGTGTTACGTTTTTCAAAAAATTTAAATTTAATCCAAAACTTTAATCGTGTTAATTGTAAATTAATAACAAAGACTAAAAGAAATAACCGAAGACAATGTTATAGACAAATATAAATCTTTGTGCAAGTCACACCACAAATTAAGGAACTCATACATTACTTCACTAAAAATCAATTATGTACTTAATATATCTATTTACATAAGAAAATGTGTAAGTTACGTTGCTCAAAATAAATTGAGAATAAAAAAAACTTTAATAGATTTTTAATAATTCGTATATATAAAATATATAAAAATTGACGCTATATATTTCTTATGATTAAAACAAATGAAAGTACTTCTGGTTTTTGTATATTGGATTGAAGGTAAATAATATTCCTTTCGTCTTAAAAATGTAAAATTTTTTAGAGAGTTTTTGTTTGTCCTATTTTATAATACTATTTGAGAATTTTTGTGTATATTTAATTTTTTTTTACTATTATATCCTTCCTACTCAACTAATTTTAATGAACATTAATTAAGAGAGAGTGAGGTGATAGAAAGAGATTAAGAGGATAAATTTGGAAATTAATATTTTTTGTTAGATAAATTTAATGCATTTAATTAAATTAATATTTTTCTTAATTCCCACAATATTAGTCTAGGAGGTCTTACATTTTAGGACTGGAAGAGTATTAAGCTAGTTCAAGGAATATTTTTACAGAAATATTTTTCTTGTAGAGTCAGATCTCAATATCAGTTCTGGTTTAATTTCTTTAATAAATAAGGGAACAAAGTCACGTGATAATAATTAGAGCTACGTTATCGGAAAAAGCAAAATGTGAATTAGATGAGTGAAGGATCACATGGGTTATTAACTTTGGAAAGGAAGTTTATATAGGTTCTTCAATTTATAAGAGTAGTGTAAGTTTGGTTTTGTATAGATTGAATTGATTTTGTATTACGTGGATTTATATAATTAATTTAATATAAAATTGATTTTAAAGTAATATGATTTATGTTTGGGAATTTTTTTTTAAAAGTAAGTTAGAAATAAAAATATAGTGTAAATTTTTCAATTTAACGCAAAAACAAGTCCTATCTTGCTTTATCCAAAATTGACTTTAGAGGATGAAAATCACGTTCTACAAAAACTTAACACAAAAACAAACAATTATTTTATCACTCAAAATCGATTTTGGGACTTCAAACTTGATTCTAGGACATGTAACGTAGTTCACATGAGTCCTAATATTACTAAACGTTATTCATTTAGGTTTTCGAGTTTACAAAAATAGTTCACTTAGTTCCATAAAATTATTAAATTTCAAAGATCTAAATGAATAAATATTTGACAAACTCAAGACCTAAATGAACTTTCGTGCTCACAAACTTATTACCTGAACTATTATTATTGCAAATTCAAGTACCTAAACTATTATTATTGCAAATTCAAGGACCTAAATGAGCTTTCCTACGACTCGAGGACCAATGTGAACCATCATTATAAATACAAGTACTAATCTAATAATTATTTCGAATTGAATTTATAAATATCCCAATGCAAAATTAAAGGGAAAAAATTAATGCACAATAATTAAAGTAAGAAATTGAAAGTGGTATTCAACTTGTAAAGACTTAGTACTAGCTAGTTTCTATTTAAGGAGGGTTGAGATGGACAGCTTACCACACAGCTACCATCTCTCATCTTTGTTTATTGCATAATTCTATTGTATTGTATCTCTATATATAAATCATGGTGGCATTAGGTGGTAGAATAACCTCTGAAATAGGGGTTCAAGGAACCGCCACTAAGTGGTTCAACCTCTTCTCAAAACAACTCCATGATGTTCAACACATTGCTGAAAAAGTTCATGGAGCTAAGCTCCACCATGGTGATGATTGGCATACCACTGATTCCATCAAACACTGGACTTACACCATAGGTACTATTATACCTATTTAAGTAACACGTTTTATGTGAATACGGTTCACTTTCGCTTATAAAATAAATTTAGCCTTTATTTTTTATCTTTATAGTTTTCTTCACCGTTAGTTTTTTGAATTCTGAAGTTAAATAAGTTTTTGTCCATGTAAATACATATGTTTTTATCTTGGCCATATTACCTACATTTTTTTTTTTGAAATTCTGTATAGTCTGATCTTTTATTTATTTATTTTAATTGAAACCCAAAAAAGAGGTTATAGAAAATTTAGGGACAAAAACTGAATTCTACAAAAATCAACAATGAAAAAGAAATAATTTTAGAAAAAATATACAGACTAGCTAAATCAACAGGAAAAAAAGGACTAGAAACGAAATATAGAGGGTGTATCTAGTTTCATTTCTTTTTCTCTTTTTTTTCCTAAAGTTTAAATAAGAAACACTTTAGAAATAACTGGAAATTAAATTTTCTTATTTTTCTCGTGTTTGTATATAAAAATAAAAATTAAAAATAATAAATAAATTAAATGCAAACCAAACAGGTCTTTAAGAAGGGACCAAAATTATTACATATTCTATAGGGGGGACAAAATTAAAGAGGACAAATATAAGTTTTTTTTCTTATTTTTAAAATGTTAATAAGTTAAAGTATGTACGACACCATAACATAATTAATATTTAGCAAAATGGCCAATATACAAAATTTGTAATAACTGTTGCAAGTACAAAAAGGTTACACTTTTTAACAATTTAGCTATATTTTTTAAATTATACTAAAACATTTTAGCAACGTGGTCTATATAGAATATTTACTAAAAATGTTATTATAAATATATAAAAGCAACATTTTTATGATTTGACAATATTTTTTTAATAATTTAGCAACATTTTTTTAATATTGCTAAATATCATATATTATGTTATAGTATGGTGTAAACATATAATATATTAGAAATAGGAACATATTTATGCTTTAATTTTTATTGTTACTATTTTATATAGTAATTAATTAATATGAAACGTTAATTATTTACCAATAATTCTTATATATAGAATTAAAGACTATATAGTTTGGTGCCATAATTTTTCTAAACTTTGTTATTAGTCTCGTTCTTAATGTCATAGAGAATATTTTGAACCAAAATAAAAGTTAAAGGGAAAAAATCCTAAAAAAAGTTATGAGATAAAAATGAAACATGATAAAAAGTTAAAACACGAAAAATATATTTTTGTCATTAATTACTTTTCTTGTTATTTGGTGATATATTAACAATCGCTTTGTGAAAAAACAGAGGGTAAGGTTGTCACATGCTATGAAAGCATTGAATGTGTTGATGAAGAGAACAAAACAATCACGTACAAGCTCTTCGGTGAACATATTGATCCTTACTTTAAGAACTTCAAGTTCATCATTCAAGCAATTGATCAAAATAGTGCTAATAATAATAATGGTGATGCCATTATTAAATGGAGTGTTGAATATGAGAGCATCAGTGATGACGTGGACCCTCCATTTGGCTACATTGAATTGATACACAAAAACATTAAGGATTTTGAACATCATCTTTTCATCAAGGCATAGATACAAAGCTTCATATTGATGAAGAAAATAACAAATACTAGTAAGAAATAAGGGTTGCCTCTTGAGTCTTGAGGATATATAATAAATGCTTGTATTAATTCCTTGTGAAATAATGTGACGTATGATCATAATGAGGATAGGCTTCTGGTTATCATTTGTTTTTATGTAATAAATTATAAATTATAAAATATAAAATAAACTCGGAAATGATGCATCTCGGTGATGCCTAGCTATATATTGCGTGTTTTAAATTTATTCGTGTGATATTGAAGTTTCATTGTATGCAAATAAATTAATTGATATTTTAGTAAGTTTGACTTGCCGAATCATCAAGTACTAAAGCATTATTATAATATTGTTATGGACCGATGATGTGTAATACTAATCCGACAGGTTAGATCACAATAATAAGTTGATGAAACTTAGGTTGAAAGATAACCTTTTTTGTTGTATGACAAAGATCCAGAGTGGTTGGAGTTGTACATACAGATTAGATATACTAATGCCTAAGTCAGTGACTTATTAGTGTTTGTGTGATTTATAGAAAGTTACATACCTTATATTAAGTACAAGATGTGCATTTATAATAGAGTTTCTAGGATTTAATATCCGGGTTTTGAACCTGTGAAGGCTAATAGGCTTGAGCCCTTTTCTAGCTAAGTCATAATGTGTATACAACACTTTGGCTCTATTCTGGACATCAAACCGGGATAACTTCATATGTTTGAATCTCAAAATAGCTCTAATACCAAGATATCAGTTAATAACAATTGGTATGTCGATTCATCGACTATATGTCAATAACTTCATATATAACAATCACCTCAGCCTTATGCACCGAGATAGAGCTTATGGACCTTCATGAGCACTACAATCTTATTGAACCTAGGGCCTGAATCCATAACCATAAGGCTCATTCACGTACTCACCAGACCTTAGAGACTACGATAAACTCTAATTACAGTCAATGACTTGATAATTTTGCTAAACATGGTCTAAAAGTGAGTTTGGTAAGCATTTCTTATAGTGTATTTAAAAGTTTAAAATTTATAGTTTATAGGTACCTTGTAAAGGTTTTTGGTAACTGTAAACTTATAAGTTATAAGCTTATTTTCGAAAACAGACTTATAAAAAGCTGTTTGACATGGGTTATTATAACTTATGAAAAACTCCCTTTTGTTATCGGATTTAAACCCATAAAAACGCTAAACTAATTATAGTTATCTTGTGTGCTGGGACTTGGGATTAATAAAATAAAAATAGCTAGATAAAAAAATTAATAAAATAAACCCAAACACCTTGTTCACGCTATGAACAAAAAACAACCTTTGTTCATGCTTCCTCTGTTCTTATGCGCGAACACAAAGGGGTCTCGTTCAACCACAGTCATCGTGTGTGTTTTCAACGTTGTGTGCTTTCAGTTTCAGATACGGTTTCATGTGAAGTTTCTAGTGCAGAATATGTGATATTGTTGGTGAATTTTATAGCCATACACTCGAAAAGGACGGAGAGTAATTGTTATTCTATATGTGAATCTATACTTGCTATCAAATCTTCTTTTATATATTTTTTTATTGGCTAAACACGTATCCCTCACACTACACTACTCATACTTTTAAATTTATCCCACTGAGGATCAAACTCCTCTCCTTGAACTCCAAAAACTCCTCCTTATGCCACTTGAATTATAAACTCTCGACAATCTCCCTCTGTATTGAATAGTATATTATGATCAATTTTATTGAATTATTAGCTAGCATGTTTTCTGCCTAGGCACTCAGTATTAATATTGGTCCTAATATTTTCATTGTGTTCTTCGACCCCTCTGTGCATGATATATACTGATTATTTGGAGGGAAAATGTTTTTCTTATACCTATTTTCTTTACACATATTTTACATCCTTATTAAAATAATAATATTCAGAGCTGAGAACTTGTAGTTCAAGTAGTATAAGGAGAAGTTTTTGGAGCTTGAGGGGAGGGGTTCGATCTCCGGTGGAATATATTTAGGAGTAGTGTAATGTGGAGATGTATGTTTAGCCGATAAAAAAAATAATATCTACATTAAAATAAAAAGAAAAAGGAAAATAAGATTGAACAAGAAAGTCATGTAATTATTAAAAAATTAAGGGTGTCAAAAAATCGATATTCTATTTGAAGTCTTATATGTATTTTTTTTTTTGTGGGTTATAGTTATACAGGGTCCCAACTCTAATAATCATTCACAAGAAAAAAAAAAGAAAAGAAAAGAGCAGTAAACAGAGGGAGAGCACTGACTGTAGTTAAGAATTAAGAAGCATATAGCTCGGAGATAGTTTGGGCATTTTAATTACCCTATATTTTTTTTTTGTTAGAAGTTGCAGTCTGGTAAATTGTAATAGTTGAATTTTATGTTTTTATAATTCTAAAATTATTACATTTTCTAATTTTTTTTATGAAGTGAATATAAATTTCTTATATTGTTGTAAGAATAATATATTGTGGAACTTTTAGTTTTTTTTGTAGAATTAATATATTACTTTTTTTATATAGCTGTCGAATTAATATGTTTTCTTAAGGTTTTTAGGTTTTGTAAAACAATTTATGATTTTTTTTGTTGAGATTTACGAATTTTTAGGATTATTAGAATATTTTTTTTAAAATTTTACTGGCAAGCTAGCGTGCTACCTGCATAACCCTTCATAAAGCAGGCTGGGCTAGACACATGGGCCCTTTTTTCTTAGCGGGCTAGCTCGTTGCGCGTCATTTTTGAAAGCCAATCGCGGGTCAGACTGACTCGTTTTGCCACCCCTACATTGATTAGGGCGTCTGGGTTTGTAATTAGGGGTCTATGTTGGGAGTGAAAATCTTGAGGTTTTTAATTTGCAATTTGCAGATGATACCCTTTTGATAGAAGAGGCATCCTGGGAAAATGTTCTGACAATTAAATCAATTCTTAGAAGTATGAACTAATTTCGGGTTTAAAAGTAAACTTTTTTTAAAAGCATATTAGTGGGGTTAAATGTTTCTGATGTTTACTTGAATTCATTAGCACGTTTCCATAATCGTCGTTCTGGCTTTTTACCTTTCCCGTTTCTTGGATTTCCTTTGGGTGTAAATTCAAGATTTTCGGGTATTATTGGACTACTATAATTGAAAAATTCCTTGGTAGACTATCATTTTGGAGGCACAGATTTTTAACTTTTGGAGGAAGGATTACCTTGTTGAAATCTATGTTGTCTGCCCTCCTTATATTTTTCCTCTCTTTCTTTAAGATTCCTAAGTCAGTGTTAAATTCTGTCAATAAAATCATAAGGAATTCTTGTGGGGAGGAACAAAAGAAGATAGAAGTATCCATTGGGTGGGGTGGGGAAAGGTTTGTCTACCAAAAAATATGGGGGTTTGCGGATTAGAGATCTATAATTGTTTAATGCAGGTTTGCTAGTTAAATAGAGATGGAGAATGTTGACAGAAAGTGATAGTCTCTGGTGTAAATATATATATACACACATGCCTCTTTCCATGAGTACTTCCCTGATTTTGATTTTGAGAAAGAGAAACTCCATTTATCATGTGCATTGGTCTTCAAAGATACCTCTTTCACTACTATGTAAAGTTGTTTCACTAAATCTTTCCAAGTCAGAGCTTAGCGACGGACCGGGCCGTCACTAATTAGCAACGGTCCCTGCCGTCATCAAACCGGTCCATTTTCTTTTTTTTTTTAAAAAAAATGGAGGGTCCGTTGCGGACTTGCGACGGTATAGGCCGTCGCGAACTGGCAAATTTATTTATTTTTTTTTAAAAAAGCAATGCTTAGCGACAGATATTACCATCACCGTCGCTAACCGTTAAACAAAAATATTTTTTAAAATTTTGGAAAATATTTGTGACGAAAATTTACGTCGCTAACCGTTCAACGAAAATAATTTTTATATACTTTTTAATTTTTGAAAATATTTGCGACGGAAATTTCTGTCGCTAATTTTCCAACGTATATTTCCATCGTTAACTTTTAAACAATTTTTTTAAGTTTTTAAAATTTTTAAAAATATTTACGATGGAAATTTCTATTTTTAATTTAGCGACGGAAATTTTCATCGCTAATTTTGTGACGGGTATTTCCTTCGCTAACGTTAGACAAAAACACTTTTTTAATTTTTGAAAATCTTTGCGACAAAAATTTCCGTTGCTGATAAAAAAAAGTCATAAAAGATAAAACTAAACTCTAAACTCTATACTATAAACTCCCCATCACAAACCCTATATATATACAAATGTTTTATATTTTATATGTCCATCCTAATAAAAGAATAGATAAAAATAAAATTAAAAAATATATTATTGAAAAATAATTACTAAATCATAACCGCAAACTCTAAACCCTAACAATTAAATGAATTAAAAACAAAATTAAAAAATACTAATTTTTAATTGTTGCTAGATAAATTATTGAAACCAATTTATTAAAATTTTTCATTCAATAGATAAAAAATAAATTTAAATTTAAACTACTCGTTATAATAATAGATGGGTAATGAAAATTCTAATATTTTTTAAATAAATAAAATTAAAATTTTAAATTATACTACTAAAACTAATTAACTAACCCAAAAATCCCAAACCCTACAACTAAACCACAAACCCTAAATTCCTAGACCCTAAAAATGTTTTTTTTATAAGCCAAGAAGAATATATTAATATAAAGCACCAGAGGTGCAATAATAGAGAGAGAAGATGTTACAACAATTAGCTATCAAGGAAAGAATTTGGTGAAAAACACCATGAATCAAAAGAAATTGGAAAAATAACAAATTTAAGACTTTTTAGTATTTACTTGTGGTTAGATATATAATTGAATAAATATCATTGCATAGATAAAGAAACAAATTTAAAAATTAAAAATGTTATTTAAACTTATAGATAAATAACATTAATCCTAATAATTAAATAGATAAAAATCAAATGTAAAAATGTATTATTGAAACTGAATGATATTGTAAAGTCTAAACTAAAATCCCCAAATCCTACACCCTAATAATTGAATGGGATAAAAACGTATTTAATTGTGAGTAGATGGTTATTATTCGAACTTATTATCTAATAAATTTCATCACCAATAGATAAAAAAACAAACTTTAAATTTAAAATACTATTTATATTAATAGATAGATAATATTAATGTTAATAATTGATCCGTAGATAAAAAACCAAATCAAAATTTAAAATCATATGAATGAAACTAATTAACTAAACCATAAACCCTAAAACTAAACCATGAATCTCAAATCCTACCCACCTAAACCCCAAGCTCTAATAATTGAATGGAAAAATAACAAATTTAAAAGTTCATAATTTTTAGTTGTGCTTAGATATATAATTGAATAAATATCTTTGAATAGATAAAAATTAAATTTAAAAATTAAAAATACCCTTTCATCTAATAAATAGATAATATTAATCATATTATTTGGAAATCTAAGAATAAAATTTAAAAATATATTATTGAAATAAAATGACTAAAGCATAAACCCTAATCCCCAAGTTCAAAACCCCAAATCATAAACCCTAATGATCAAATGAATAAAAAACAATCTAAACAATTAATCCTTTTTAATCATGAGTAGATATATCATTGAAACTAATAGACTAATAAATTTCACTCAATAAATAAAAAAATAAATTCAAAAATTAAAACACTCTTTCATACTGAAGGATAGATAATGTTTTTTTATCAGCACAAGGGAGAGTAAATTAATACAAGAGCACCAAAGGTGCACCAAGGAGAATACAAGTAGAAGATAGACTTCAAAACATAAAAGTGAAGCAAAAAAATAAAAGACTCCCTGTGAAGGGAATACCCCCTCAAAAGAACCCCAAAAATCAACCACAAAGACACAGAAGGATACATAATGTTAATCATACTAATTGATCAATAATAAAAATTAAATTAAAAAATATATGACTGAAATTAATAGACTAAACTATAAAACCTAAACACTAAAACTAAACCATAAACCCCAAATCCCTATACCCTAAACCCTAATAATTGATAGGATAAATAAAAAATTTATAAGTTACTAGTTATTTGATGTAAATATTATTGAATAGATAAAAAGAAAATTTTAAAATTTAAAAGATCATTTAGACTAATAGATAGAAAATTTTAATCCTAATAATTGAATAGATAAAGATCAAATTTAGAAATATATTATTGAAACAAAATGACTAAATCCTAAACCACAAATCCAAATCCCAAATCTCAAATCCTAAACCCTAATAATTGTATGGATATATAAAAATACATTTGAAAATTCAAATTTGAAATTGTATTAAGATAATATTTTATTAAATAAAAGCAGAAACACATAGAAAATAACGTGTGGAATTGGTTGTGTTTGAAGAAAGGAAAATCACTACAACAAAACAGCAAATTTGTCACTGAAAATTTGCCACGGCCCGAGGCCGTGGCAAAATAGCTACGGTAAAGAACGCATTTGCCACGGCTTAGACCGTCGCAAAATTTGTCATGGCTAAGACCGTGGCTAACTCAAGTTATAAATGAATTTTGCATTTAAATTTTATATTTTGAAAATTATTTGCCACGGCTTGAACCGTGGCGAAGTTGCCACGTTCAAGACCATGGATAAATTTGAGTAGCAATATTATTTTTTTTTTATTTTTTATTCAATTATAACTTTGCCATGGCTTGGACCGTGGCTAAATTTGCCATGGCTTGGACCGTGGCTAATCCTGCAGCAAATATAATTTATTTTTTGTTTTTTTATTTATTTAAAAACTTGCCACGGCTTGTTCTGTGGCAAAGTTGTCACGGCTAAGACCGTGGATAATCTGGAGCAGTATTTATTATTATTATTTTTTGTTTAATTTAAACTTTGTCATGGCTTAGACCGTGGGTAAATTTGCCATGACTAAGACCGTGACTAACTCTATAGTAAATTTAATATATTTATTATTCTTGTATTTAATTAAAAATTTTCCACGGCATGGACCATGGCAAAATTTGCCACGGCCATGACCGTGGCTAATCCTACCGAAAATATAATTTATTTTTTGTTTTATAATTTATTTAAAAACTTGCCACGGCCAAGACCGTGGATAATCTGGAGCAGCAATTATTATTTTTTTATTTAATTTAAACTTTGTCACGGCTTAGACCGTGGCTAAATTTGCCACGGCTAAGACCGTTGCTAATTCTACAGTAAATTTAATTTATTTATTATTTTTGTATTTATTTAAAATTTTTCTACGGCTTGGACCGTGGCTAAATTTGCCACGGCCAAGACCGTGGATACTTTTAGAAGCCCGCGTTTTTTTTTTAATAACCGAACATTTTTCCACGGCGTATGCCGTGGCTAAAAAATAGTTATATAGCTCATCATCCTCATCCTATCATCAGCATATCTTATTCTTCCCCTTCTCCGATCTAGCGTTGTGCTTCCAAGACTCCGGCAAAGCTCTACCACCACACCTCCAGCAGCTCTGACGAAGCTCCACCACCACACCTCCAACATCTCCGGCGAACGCTCCGTCACGCCTCTCTCTCACTCGATTCCTCATCAAAACCTCTCTCAAATTAACTACAAAAGAGTGATTCCCTCTCCCTAATCCAGTTCAAATCGACGAAATCCACACCTTGATGGAACATTCTTCACAATCCATTCTGATTTTGAGAGAAATGGTATGTGTTTGGTTATTTTTCTTCTTCTTCATGCTACTCAGTAAAAATAATATTAATGAGAGATTGAAGGCTAGGTAGTTCAAGTAATTAGAAGGAAGAAAATTAATTAATTTATATGGTCAATAGAAGCTATATTGGTTTGTAAATTTGATTATTATGATACTGACGGATAGATAAATAAGTGCACAAATTCAGAAAAAATGGAAATAAAAATTAGGAATAACTAGTAGAAATTAATACATTACAAGTGAAGTTGTTCCGGAAAAAGGAAGGAGCTTAAGCTTAAGGCAGAGACGAGGAGGGCAGAGTATATTAATTAGAATAAGGAATTAATAAATAAATATATAGTTTGCCACGGCCTATTCCGTGGCAAAGCTAAAAATAAGAGAACGAAAATGACAAATTTGCCACGGTAATATCCGTGGCAAAAATTTACTACGCCCATTTTTGCCATGGCTCGACGTCCGTGGCTAAACCGTGGCAAACATGAATTTTGCCACGGATTTGGAAATTTTACCACGGATATATCTGTGGCAAAACAGTGACATTCTTGTAGTGAATTAAGACCAGACTATGCTAGCTGGTGTTTGTGCCCGACTGGTTGGATAGGTGGATTTTAAGATCAAATTCCTACTAAGTAGTTACAGCTGCTGAGTTAATCGATTGTTCTGTAGGGGAATGTTTTTTCTGTCTTGAGTGTGGCTTCTGATATGGGCGCTTTGATTTCTGTCTACTGGTTTTTCTTTTTGTGTAAGTTCAAGTATGTAATGGGGTGAATAGTTTCTTCTTGTTTGTATAATTCTTGGCACTACTTGTGCTTGGTATGAATGAAATTCTTGTTTGTTGCTGATCAAATAAAAAAACATAAAAACTTAAATATTAAAAATTGACAAAAACATATAAAAATAATATTTTAATTTATTCAATAGCTCTAGGAATCGATATGCGGATAAATAATTGAGTAAATGCATGTCATTGAATTGATAAAAAAGTGTGTTTAAAAATATGAAATGGTCTTTTAAACCAATAGGTAGATAATGTTAATTCTAATAATTGAATAGATATAACTATAATTCTAAAAATATATTTTTAAAATTAATGGACTAAATTTTCCATTTTAATAGCATTACATAAATCATAAATACTAAAACTAAACTCTAAATTCTAGACTATAAACTCCCAACCACAAACCCTAACCACCTAAACCTCTAAAAATGAAAGAAGAAAATAAATAAATAACAACCCGATGAAAATTATGATAAAAAGAGAGATAAAATATCTTAATTTCAAAAGAGGAGACCGATCGACCCGATAAAAAATTGTAAAAAGAGAGAGAAAATATCTCACATTCTAGAGAATAGATAAATCAGGTCGCGAAAGAAAATTGCAAAGTCAGAGAATAGCCGATATATATATATATATATATATATATATATATATATATATATATATATATATATATATAAATACAAAACGTGAATTAAAATAATAATAGCTTATTAAAAAAAAAATAAACTGAAAAGATAATCAACTGAAATTTAAATTTAAAATAATATTAAGATAATATTTTATTAGATAAAAAATATCACGTAGAAATATAAAAATTAAAATTTGACAAATCTCAAAATGAATATTTTGATATATTCAATGGCTGAGGAATCGACACACGTCAGAATTATAGGGACTTTATTGTATATATTATATACATAGGTATATAATAAAAACATGAATTAAAATAATAATATATCTTTAAAAAAAGATAAATAAACAGAAAAGATAATCAACTGAAGTTTAAATTTCAAAACCTATTGCATTATCTTGATTATCCCATTGATTTTAAATGCAGAAAATATAAAATAAATTAGAACATTTGAATTAAGATAATTTACAAGATAGGAACCTATGAATTATGATGATTTACAGGTAATAAAATCTAAACCGTTTAAACATCCTATAGGCCAAATTTCAAGGAAAATTCCCTGAACTATAATATTAGTGTAAAGCAATCTGTTTTTTTTTTTTAAAAAAAATATACATTTAATTTAGAAACTTCACGTACAAATAGAATAGCATTATTTATTTACACCACCCAAGTGCAAGACGGCAACATTATCTTTTCCCTTATCAAAGATTTTTTTTTTTATCTGCAAACAAGCAAATTATATATATTATTATATTAATAAAGCCAACAGCACCAGAAGTGCAGTTAGAAATAATTACAATTATCATGTCCAGCTAGTATTAAGCAAAACAGAAATCAGATACAAAATTCTAGTGAAGCCAGCGCATAGAGTAGCAAAATCTTTTAGTCCCAAAAAATCATTTAAATGTTACTAATAAAATCTGCAACTCACAAAAAAATAAGATGTGATATCATTTACGTACCTAACATTTTTTTTGAATATGTACATAGGATAAGGATTAAGGATAATATCGATTTATAAATTAGCTACATACCGCTGGTGTATATAATCAGTTCTTCATCGCTCTTCCATTCTAAAATAATTAAACCTTTGAAAAATAATAAGTTTTAAGCTGAGAAGAAATTCAAAAACTGATTAATTTTCTCCGCAGTTGAAGATTAACGAGAGTATTGCTTCGTCGATCCCAATTAACAATGCCTCCCAGGAAGATATGGACAGAAGAAGAACACAAGTATGAAACATTTCTTCCTTACTTTCTTTTCGTCTCTCCTACAAATTATACTTTATGATTAATTTAATTTCGAATAGAGTAAAATGTTATTTTAGTCTTCTAAACATGTTTGTGAACCGTATTAGCAAGTTTGGAGCCCTAGGCGAAAAGTAAAGATGAGGTCTAGATAGTAGATATAGAGTTTTAAGGAGGATCATAGAGCTCCAACTCCTGTGCAAAGTCTTTCAATTCCTTCCATTCTAATTTCTCCTTACTATGAGATTTACCTTTCCTTTCCCCATGACCAAAAACACAATTAAAGTCTCCTAACAAACAACAATTCGAACAAGCAACAGAGAGCTTCACATTCTTAATATTACTCCACAAAGCTCGTTTCTCAGACAAAGAACAAGATGAATAGACATTCACTACACAGCACAAAAAGCCTTGAGCATCCCATTCCAACAACACAATGCTGAATCCCTGCCCAGAGAACTCATCAACCTGAGACACTAACAGATGGCAAAAACGACCATCCCCATAATCTTTCACAGAGAATAGAATTTACCACCTCAACTTTAGTTTCTTGCAAAGCCAAAAAGTCCAGTCTCTCCGACACTACTAAAGATCTAACACACCTTTTCTCTTATATTATATGTAGCAATCTTCATTTAGACTTTGACAACCCCTAATTCAACCTTTGACCTAGAGCATCATGTTTATCCCACTCAATCAATGATTCTAATGCTTCCATCTCCTTTCCTTCAAATCCAACACCCAACTCCTTTCCAATTTCAATAAACTTGGAAGCAGAATTCAAATCCAAACTCCTAATTACCTGCTCATTACATCTCACAATATCTGAGTCATCTGTAGCTACAACAGAATTCAACTCTCCTGTCTTAGACTGAACCTCAGGCACCAATGGGTTTGACACAATAGTAGCTTCCACCTGATTGGAAATAACAGTCCTTTGAGAGCCACGACAGCCTCCACCACCCAAACGAGGATCACACATAAGCGCCAAGACTTTTTTCTTCCCCGAATTTCGAACCAAACCAGGGGAAATTCTGGATTTTAGATCGCCCCTCCTTTTCCCGTTTGATCTACCTCCTTCAGAACGAAAGGACGAGATGGAACCAGAGGTCTCCTTCCCCACTTGAAGTTGATCTGGAAACGAAATCGCAGCTGAGAACTGTCGTGAATGCTGTTCTAAAACCTCCCTCAGGGAATCAAGTACAAACATGGAAGACAGGGAGTTTCCAAGTCGCGAAGTAGCACCAACGATCCCCAGGTTAGAACTCGCAACGCAAGAACCTAACGAGGAATCACCATGTAACGCGAAACCCTTGAAAGAGTTCTATGTTTTCTCCATTGGACCCATTGACGCGCAACCATTAAAATCTAACCTGCAAAAAACCAGATTTGCTTCACAAAGCATAGGGTCCGCAAAAAACAATCTTTTATCCCCTTTCAAGCCCACTTTCTCTTTTTTCTTCTAGGGCCCATTTACATCCAAAAAAGGAAGGATTCAAATATCAAATGGTCTTTAAACCAATACATAGACAATGCTAATTCTAATAATTGAATAGATATAATTGTAAATCTAAAAATATATTTTTAAAATTAATAGACTAAATCATAAACTATAAATCATTAATCATAAATCATAAACACTAAAACTAAACTCTAAACTCTTAACTCTTAGACTATAAACTCCCAACCACCCAAACCACTAAAAATGAAAGAAGAAAATAAATAAATAACAACCCGATGAAAATGATGATAAATAGAGAGATAAAATATCTTAATTTCAAAAGAGGAGACCGATCGACCCGATGAAAAATCGCAGAAAGAGAGAGAGAGAAAATATCTCACATTCTAGATAATAGACAAATCAAGCCGCGAAAGAAAATTGCAACGTGATATTTAACGTGTCACGTTGAAGAAATCGTCATTTTAAAAAAAAAACGTGGTGTTTAAAGTTCAAATTAGTCCTATGTTTGAATCAAACGTCCAAATCAGTCCATATGTGTATTAATAAAAGTTTAAATCAGTGCATGTGTTATATATCAAAATTTCAAATAAGTCCTTAATTTTATTATTAAAAGTTCAAATTAGTCCCTAAGTTTTTTCTAACGTGCTATGTTAGATTTCTCGTAACGATGTTAAAACAGTAATTAATGTTAGAGACCTAAGTAAGTTTTTGTTGTAAAGTTGGGCATCCATGTAGTAATTATTTCTATGTATAATTTTTGGTCAACGATTGTGCAGCTTATGAGTAATGCTATATCCTTCTAATAATTCTTCTAATAATCTTTTTAATTATCTTTTTAATACCATATAAAGTATGGAATTAAATGTACTTTCAATCTTGAAAATATAAAAAATATTAAAAAAAATTTTTAATAAATAATTAAAATTTTTTTTAACATAAATTAAGAGAATTTAAAATTATTCACAACTTATGTAATTGCAAGTTGGAACTCTTGAAAGCAACGTAAGTTTGTCTTTCTTTAATTATGTTCCCTTAGCTTCTTAATAACTCTCACCTGCTATTCCTGTAATCGCGCGCTGACACCGTATGTATAATTTAACCACTACTGGCCTACTCTACTGTCAGGAACACCATTATAAAATTGGGTGCTTCACATGCTCTTAGTTGTGATTTAATTATTATTAATTAAGAGATAGTGTAATTTTAATATTTTTAAGTTGATTCTGTTTTATTATATCGAAATATGTGCATTACTTGCTCACAAAAAATGAAAATATAACTCATTTTATAAAAATGGAGCCAAAGTATATAACTCACTCTATAAAAAGGGAGCCAAAGTATTCAAAGGAAGGCCCCAACTAACCCTGGTCCCTTCATTGTTCACCACACTCAAACATTGTTAGTAAATAGTTAAATTTTTTAAGTATGTTATATTTAAATTTTAGTCATGCACATTAGAAAAAATTTTATTTAAAGAGACTATACATATTTCGATGATATTAATTTTTATCTCAAATTAGTTGGAGAATACCTTAATAAAAATAATAATATAATACAATCAAAAGAATGTCACATGTTATTTTATACTCTCTCTGTTTGGTAATATAAGACCATTTTTAAAATAATATTAGTATTTCATAATATAAGACCATTTACAATCGGGATTCAAAGATAAATAATCCTAATTATACTCCACCGGAGATTGAACTCCACACCTTCAGTTCAATGAGCTTCTCCTTATGCCACTTGAACTACAAGCTCTTGGCATATATATATTCTTTTTACTCTGAAATATTAGTTATTTTAGATTAATATATAAGTATTAAAAAAATATTAATTATTTTAAAATTTATAAAATTAATATTATTAAGACAATATTATCTCTCTTGAAAATAAAGAGTACTAATAATATTATTTTTTATTAATAATTACTAATGAGTAAAAAAAGGATAAATAATTTAAAAAACTAACCGTAAATATTATCTTTTTTTTGTTTCAACAGTAAATGTTAGTATCTTGATATTATAAAATGATAAATATTTTAAAATAAATAATTTTTGTAAAACTAATAAATATTTTAATTTAAAATCGACGGAATATATATTTTTTGGTCAACGATTGCAACTTATATAATTGCAATTTGCAAATCCTGTAAGCAACGTATCTCAAATTAATAACTCTCACGTGCTGCTCCAGTAATCTCGCGCTCACACCGTTCGTATAATTCAACCGCTACTAGCAGCCTACTCTACTAACACAAACACCATTATATTATAAATAGGGTGCTTCACTTGCTCCTAGGGTCATCCATCAAACCAAACGAACGACAAAACCTGCCAAAAAATCGTGGCTCCGATGAAATGCAATCATTAATCCATATTTTCTTGTTTCTCCTAGCATTTTTCTTCCATGTTGAGTATGTAATAACGCATACCACCATCGGTAAGATCGTTGTATATTGAAGCATGAATAGTCTGGATGGCCACTTGAGTGATACATGACATCAAATTATTATATGATATCGTGATATTAAGTTTCCTCAATGTGTTCGGTCATGGTAGAACCCCATAATTGAACTTGAATGGCTATTGTGGTGATGATTGTAGTGCACTTGAGGCTGATATAAAACATTGTGAGCAAAACAATGTCAAAGTGTTCCTTTCCCTTGAAGGCCCATCTGGATTCTACTCCTTCGACTCACCTATTGATGTAGGTAATGTTAGTAAGTGCCTTTTTGACCACTTCCTCAGCGGCAAGGAAATAGGTCTAGTAGAAAACATAATCTTGGATGCCATCGATTTTCGCGTTGAAAATTGGCCCAACTTCAAACCTTTGTTGGGATCAAATTGTCAAGAATCTTGATAATTATTATAAACTACAAAAATTCTTTTACTTGTCTGATTCCCTATATTGTGTTATTCTAGATCCCACACTGCTATCAAAACTAACTTTATTGACGATATCTTTGTCCAGTTCTACAACAATTCTAAGTATGAATATTCGAAGAACAATCCATCCTTGTTTCAATATTCATGAAAAGTATGGATCTCACTAGTTCAACTAAACAAAAAGTTTTCTTAACACATCCAGCCAATCGCAGCTACAAATTATATGCATATAGTGCTGGATGGATTTTGCCTGGAATAAATTAAGGTTTCAACCAGCATCACTTGTAACCAACACAAATCATCAAAGTAGCATATGCATGCGTTTATTATGATCTTATGCATGTAGTGTTGGATGGATTTCAACTTGAATAAATTAAGGTTTTATTCAAGGCGAATACGAGATTGTTATATATAGATGCATGACACCAAGGATATCAAAGCTTTATTATCAAATGATTAAGGTAACAAGTCACTTATTCCATAGATAATATATTGTATAGACTCGATCTCTAGATAACATAGTATAACAAACATATGGCCTGCCTGCGCTTATGCTCAAAAGTTTTAATTGTTCTTCAATGATAATTGGCGCAAAGATGCCGATACTGACCCAAATATTGTGTCTTCTGCACATATTTGAATAGCTTGATTGATCTGGCCGTTGTACATGTTATCCACATCATAGCCTTTATCCCAAATTTCAACTCCTCCATAATTGGAAGCTACCGCTTTTGCGTAAGGAAGCATTGAACAATTAATACATTGGAGCATAAGGAGAGGCTTGCTATATGTTATCTATAATACGCTATCTAGATATCAAGTCCATACAATATATTATATATGGAATAAGTGACTTGTTACCTTAGTCGTATGATAAACAAACTTTGATATCCTTGATGTCATGTATATATATATGCAACCAACTCATATTCGCCTCGAATATAACCTTAATTTATTAATGGAGAAATCCATCCAGCACAACATGCATGAGATCATAATAAAACGCATGCACACGTTTTGATGATTTTCATTGGTTACAAGTGATCATGCTAGCTAAAACCTTAATTTATTCTAGGCAAAATCCATCTAGCATTATATTCATATAACTTGTAGCTTTGGTTGGTGATGCTGGTTGTATTAAGAAAATTTTCTTGTTTAGCTGAACAAATGAGGTCTAGGATTTTCATGAATATTGAAACGAGGATGGATTGTTCGTCGAATATTGACACTTAGAATTGTTGTAGAACTAAACAAAGATATCATCAATAAGGTTAGTTTTTATAGCAGTGTCAAGGTAGGGATCTGGGATAACATAATATAGCGAAGCAAACAAGTAAAATAATTTTTCTTGTTTTTAAGTGTCAAGATTCTTAACAAGTTGATCACAATAAAGGTTTGAAGTTGGGCCGATTTCAATGTGAAGGTCGATGCCGTCTAAGATTACATTTCGTAGTAGATCTGTTTCCTTGCTACTGAGGAAGTGGTCAAAAAGGTATTCAACAACATTACTTACATCGGTAGGTGAGTTGAGGGAGTAGGATCCAGATGGACCGCCGAGGGAAAGGGATACTTTGACATTGTTTTACTGGCAGTGTTTTATGTCATCCTCAAGTGCAGTACAGTCATCACCACAATAGCCATCCAAGTTTAGTTGTGGGGTTCTAACACGGCCAAACATGTTGAGGAAACCTAGTATCACGATATCATATAATTTGGTGTCACATGTGTCACTCAAGTGGCCATCTAGACTGTTATTGACATAGTACATGGCAGTCTTGCCGGTGGTGTTATTCGTACTTACAAACTCGACGGGGAAGAAAAAGCTAGGAGGGACAAGAAAATAAATATTAATGCTTGTGTTTTCATCGAAACCATGATTATTTGATGGGTTTTGTCATTTGGTTTTTGTCTTGTAGTATAGTGGTGAGTATTCCCGCTTGTCACGCGGGTGACCCGGGTTCGATTCCCGGCAACGACACTAATTGTTGTTGCACAAGTTTTAGGAATATGGGTTCGTAAACTTATGAGATGTGTGTGTGGGTTTATTGGTGAGCTGAGTAGAAGATGAGGAGGAGGATAAGGAGAGACTGTGGTTAATAGTTAAGGGGCTAGGGTTAGTTGGGTCCTTTCTTCGGGTACCTTGGATCCCTCTTTATAGAGTGGGTTCTTTGGGTGCAATCAGTGCACATATTTCAGTATGGCCAAAGAGGTTCAGGACAGCGAATTATTTAGAAGGCGAACGGTGAAAGTGCTAGGAGCGAGTTGGTCTCCGAGGCACTATTAAGTGTGCTCTTGGTTTTAAAGAGCAAGTCGCAACATGATTATCAAGATCATGCTATCCGTTAATTAACAATGAGAAATACTGTATCCTCTTATTAAATCCTTCTATAGGTCTTTCTATCCACTTAATTTTGATAATTGTCCTTTATCATTTCAAAAAGTAAATGTTTAGTGGAAGATAGATGATAAGTGAGTAGGAAGATTTAGTAAGATGATTTAATATTTTCCATTAACAATATAACCACATCATGATTAATCTTAATTAATACTCCTCCCGTTCTTATTTATAAGCACATAGAACAAAAAACACGTGAGTTAAGAAAAATGCTAACATTTAAAAACTGTACTACTGGTGTTCAAAAAATTATACATGTCTTTTTCATTTTACCCTTATTAAAAGCTTACATTTACTTTAAGACTCATTTTCAATACTCTCATTAAATAGAGATAAAAATGAAAAAGAAAAACATAATAAATACTTTAATTTCTTACTCCCTCTATTCCAAAACTATTGTCATTCTAGGTATTTTCACACATATTAAGAAAATATTAATTGTTACAACTATTTAGCATGAGCGTACTAAAGTACCCAATAGATAACTAGAGTTGTTGACAATAAAATCAAAAGGAGAAATGTTAATTGGTGAATGAAGAAGGTGATGATAGAGAATCATCTTGAGAATTTTAAAGTGACAATTGTTTTGAAACATAAATCGAAAGTTAAAGTGACAATAGTTTTGGAATAGATGGAATATATTAGATGCTTATAAAAAGGAACACTAATTTTTTTATTTCTATGTGCTTATAAATAAGAATGAAGAGAGTAATAAATAGACAATAATTTCCAACAATAATGGATATCTCGGAGCAAGTGAAGCACCCAATTTTATAGAGTAATGTTAAATCCTTCTACTGAATCTTCCTATACATCTTTTTGTTCACTTAATTTTGACAAATATTATCTGTGAGTAACCACTAAACCACATAGCACCCACTACTTGATAACTTTCCCTTAATGAAATTCTATTGGTTGTTATCTTGTGCCTATGAACACAAGTTAGAAAATCCTTTAAAATTTAAATGTTCAATGAAAGATAAAAATACTCTTTCTATTTCAAAACTATTGTCATTTTAACCACTTTTACTTATATTAAGAAATTATTAATTATGACAAGTTTTCTGTTTGTGGTTTGATCTATTCTTTATCCTGTTTTTTGTATTTCTGTTATAACAACAAGGGCCTTTGGTTCCTGTTCGGTTTTGTGAAGCTACTTTGGTTCCTTTAAACCACTGTTGCTGCATGCTTATAGCGCAACAGTATTGGGCAGTCATTGATATGTAATTATTGGTACTACCGGTACCTTTTGTTAATATATATCTCTGATTCGTTGCTGATAAAAAAAATGAATGGATTAAGATAGCTAATTAATAATTAAAATGGTTAATAGAATAATTAAAAAATAAATGATGATTGATGAACAAAGGAGGTGATAAGAGAGAAATATTAAAATATACTATTTATTACATATTAAAATCATAAAGTGATAATTATTTTGAAACAAAAATTATAAGAGTTTTTTTAACTTATGCAACTATTGCACAGAGTAAGAATCTCAAAATAAAAAAAATATAAGTGACCAAGAGCTTTAGCTCAAATATTCATGTACCAAGTCATAAGGTTTTAGGGTGTGTGAGCAGTGGTGTGTGAGTATTTACCTATAAGAAAAAAAGAAAAAAAATGTAAGTAATAAATGTATGATAAATACAAAATACAATTAGTTTTGTCTTTGCCTATAAAAAATTTCTCCTTTTGATATGGTTAACATTTGCAATATTACAGAGATTAAAAACATAAATATTATAATATAAAATAACTAAAATTTTATAATAGAAAAAAAACTTATAAAAATTAAGGGACTGTTTGATTTTCATTTTTTTTTTCTGTTTTTATTTTCTGTTTTCAATTTGTTTTCTGTTTTCTGAAATTTTATAAAGAAAAACTTGAAAATGCTAGAAACAAAAATTTTCTATTTTCAGCATTTTCAAATTTTCCTTTTTAAAAAACAAAAAATAAAAAATAAAAATACAAAGTAAACGGTCCAAGCAAGTAAGAGAATTCGCAGAGTAGGCTAATCAGTTATATTATACGTACCGTGTGACGCGCGATTACTGGAACAACACGTGAGAGTTATTAAGACGGAAAAAAATAAGGGTGTTAATATACAGTGTTTTAAGGGTACTAGTTAAAGTTACTACAAGTAAAAAAATAATTATAAATACACATTGTTTCGTCTCTCAAAAATATAAAAAATTACATTTTCTAATATTTTTTACTATATTTGATTTCTTAAATAGTATCCTTAAGACACTAGATATCATTTGGCAAAAAATAATTAGAAAAACACAAACTTACGTTGCTTTCAAGAGTTGCAACTTGCAATTATATAAGTTGACCAAATAATATATATATAATGAGTTACACTTGTCATTGTTTGCCAATATAATTAATTAACCATAACTTACCTTTTTTTATTTATTTCCTTCCTTTTATATCTTATAATTTTGGATTTAGGCCTAATTTATTTTTAAAAGTTAGTTTTTCAACACATTTTTTCACGCTCAAAATTATATAGCTGAAGCGTAAACAAATACGGGTGGCTCAATAATGGATTCATAATAAGTTCTGATATCCTTTTATAATTTTGGGTTTAGACCTAACCCACCCTAAAAAATTAGCTTGTTGGATGAGAATTGTCATACTTTTATAAACTCAATAATGATCATATATGTAGCCGATGTGAGACTTCCAACATTATATTATAAGACCATATTTTGACAAGAATAATTTTAAATTCCTCTACGGAATATTTTTCAAATTTTCCAATTTACAAATTGAGAAATAAATTGATTTTTTTTTTATCTTTCAAGACATGAAAGATATTTAATTTATTTCTTATTTTATGAAGTAGTAGGAAAATATGCAGGATGATTTTTTGAAGGATATAGTGTGTGTTTGATTTTGTGTTGGTAGAATTGATTTTGCATCAACGTAATTTTATATACTTGATTTGGTGTGAAATTGATATTAAAGTAACGCGATTTATGTTTGGAATTTTTTTCTTAAAAGCAAGTTAGAAGTAAAACTAGTGTAAAATTTTCAATCCAATGCAAAAATAAGTCTTACTTTGCTTTGTGCATAATTGATTTTAGAAGATTAAAATCACGTTTAAAGAAAATTCAACACAAAAACAAACAACTATTTTATTGCTCAAAATCAATTTTAAGACTTTAAACTTGATTTAGGGGCTGAACGCAGTCCCAAACACACACATAGCATTACTCTTATCATTATTCTCTTTCTTCAAAATATTTATTAAATTCTATTATCATTTTAAATAACTCATTAATTTTAAAATGATAGACATAGAAAAATTATTAAATACTCCTGAAAACTTTTAAATGATCTTATATTATATTATGAAACATTAATATTGCCTGAAAATAAATACGTAATAGTAGAATTTTTTTCTTATTCATAAGAAAGTAGCACAATCGGCGAGTATATAAAACCTAGTCACGTAATAGTAGAGATTGAAAATACATAAAATGTAACATATATTTTTATTTAATGAAATAAAAAACAATAAATTTGAAATAGATGATAGGTAACAGAAAAAATAAGTTTATGTCAAAAAATAAAAAATCATTACTCAATCCGTACCGATCATAGTTACTTGAACTCTTAAATTGATAGTATAAAATATAAACCATAGAAATCCACACTCTTTGGAGACTTTTCTGTATTCATCGCACCCGGCTTGGTAGAGTATTATATTAGAGCAGTTGTTCCTACAGTTTTTTATTACAATAAATTATAATACATCCTAAAAATTTAGGAAAAAAAAAATAGAACTTAAAAAATTATTAAATTATGTTTCTTCTTGTGAGCAAGTCGTCCCTATCTTAATTTAAATATTACTATATAATCTCAATTTTTTGTCCAAGTGTGTGAATAATTCTTTAGAAAGCAATTATATTTTAAAACAATATATATTATTAGATAAATAAAATGTAGGAATCATATAATTTAGAAATTTCAAATTTTATGTATTATTATATAATTTTAAAATTGAAAAACTCATAAATTGAAAAAATTGTAAATTATATTTCTCCTTGTATGTGATTAATTTCTACCATGGCATTCTTTTTAACATATTTTTAGTTAATATACTAGTCTAAGTAAATTCTTATTTTAACATTAAATAAAATTCTCTTTTTTTTGGTATAACCACGGGTTTCCCATCCTTAGCATAAGACTAATCTCGTTCGCGCTGCGTGACTCGCGTTGACAATAACCTGAAATAACTTATTCTATGCGGGCTCCTCACCTTTGGAATCAAGACAATAAAAAAGGACAACGTAGATTTCAACAATTGTGCATTAGAATAGAATTCCTCCAGCAACTTCAAGAAATCTAATCGAAATAAATTCCGAAAAGATTTCAGGAATTTGAAGTTGAAGCCATTCGGACCTGGGCTCTTATCCTGATCCACCTCTTTCATCATATACTTTTTAACTCTGTCATAGAAAATTTTTCAAAGAGCACCCTCTTCTGATTGACTTCGAGTCCAGTGAAAGAAATTTCATTTAAAGTCGGGCTACACCAAGATACATCATCAAAATGCTCCTTAAAATAATTAACAACCGCTCTTCTAAGTCTACCTACATCTGAAATCCATTCACCCTCCACCCTTAACGCCGATATTTTTTTCCGTACCGTCAGAGCTTTGACACATGAGTGGAAGTACCGAGTATTTGTATCCCCCTCTCTAATCCAGCGCACATGAGATTTTTGAAAAACCAGATTATGTTTTAGCTCGTTAAGATTCCACAATTCAGCAAACAAAGATTGTATATATTATGGTGTGGTGGATGGAAAATTTCTTTTGAATTAGAGTAGGATAAATATTATAACTATTATTCAAGATAATAATAAAAATCTTTAGTTTTAAACTGACAGAGAAAATATTAAAGTGATGTGTATAACCCATTTAAATTAAAATTGGATAATTTTAGGATAAAAGAGCGGTTATTACTTCTTTTTTTTAAGAAGAAAAAACGATGACTTACTTGATAAAAATATAAAACCTAATATAATGCACCATCTGAATTATCCCGGCCATTGATTCGAATGCGGATCAGAAAACGTAAATTCGAAGGGACATGCGATGTCTATAAATAGAAGTACATTTGATGTCCAAGAAAATGGAGTTCATAACTTACATGACATTCACAATATTTATGAGAAGTCAATCAGATACATGATGAAACACCCAAATTTCTCATCAGATCATTTTCAAATTCATTTGTCTATGTCTTTGGTGCACAAGAGATATATGCAAAATATCATTTTGTAAAAGTCATTCTTGTCACGGCTCAAGTTTTGGAAGTGCGAAAATGTACTCGAGGAATCTTCATTTATCTTGCAGGAAATTTGCCGGTCAACCCATTTTTGTACCCAAGGGTTTGGAATTGGTGGGGGCGAATTAAGCCTAAAGGAAAGTGCTAGAGAACACGCCTTGAAGAGACATTGTGCACACTTTCCTATTTCTTCTTCTTATTCTTTCTTTCTAATCTTCGCAGGTCCACCACCACCAAGGATATATTTTATATATTTTATATAATTTTCAAACAATCTTTAGGCTTAATTTCGTGAAATGAAAATTTTTTCTTTGGAGAATTTTATGATGGACTTTGCAAAGTTAGACAAGTTTGAACAAGGCAAATTTTAGAGATGGTAGACATAGATACGAGAAGAGAAACTCCATGATGAAAACATGGACAAAAACTTTTGGATTGTTCTAAGTCATTACAAGATTCAAGGTATTCAATATCTTTTATCATAGAAAAATGTCAGTTTTTCTATATCTATTATTATAAGTGAAGATATGATTTATTATCATAACCTCGGTTTATGTTCTCTCTTGATAAATGTGGTATATGATATATGTATGATTTATGCATATGTTAAAATTAGAACTTCATGTATACCCATGTATGTGGCATAGCGGTTCGCTTGTAATCAATTATTTGGGGTGTCTTTAAGATTGAATAATTCATTAAGTTTTATTGTTCTGGTGGGATGGAACGAAACGATGTGAATTTTTCGCAACGGTTTATTGAGTTTGGTTCAACGGCTATTAAATTGAAAATTTAGAACCATAAGTCCACGACCCAGTGCTCAATATGGATTGTTGCTATATAAATTTGAATCTTGCATGTAATTTAAGCGGTGCTTTATTATCATATCTTTGCATGTTTTATAATTGATGTGGAAGGATTATGATTGAACTAAAACATGTTTTTTTTTTAATGATTAAATTTTATTATTTATGACATGTTTGTTCAAGTTATGTCAATATGGGGATAATTCAAATTACATGATAAAAGATTAATCAATTGTAATTGTACGATTGATACATTACTTGAAATAAATATATTATGAATGTCATAAATGTTTTCTATGGAATTGGTATGTATATTTATCATATGTTGGTTAAAAAGTATCAAAACATTTGATTATAGTTTGGATTATAGTAAATTCTAGAAGGTTAAAGCTTTGATAAATTATTTAAATAAAAGACTATACATATTTTTGTAAGCAGTTGGGTCTACATTTATGGTGGGGGTGTTGTTTCTTAAGATTTAAGAAACATGAATATATTGCTAGTTAATTTTCTTAATACAAACATGGCGGAATTTGGGGTGTCTCTAGTTGTCACGGAGCAAACCCCGAGAAAGAGCCCATGTTGCGTCACCGTGAGTGATGGCTAAGATGAAAGTGTCTTTGAAAAGAGCATGTTGACACCAAAGTCAGTAGCAATTTTGACAAAATAGCAATTTTTAATAGAGTTGAAAGGAGCCTTATTATAGGCTTGGATATTGTTCCGTCAAAATTGGTTTTTCGATCTGGTGTTGGATTCACTTAATGTAATCATGACTATGATCAGAGTGTGACTTACCTTATTGTTGTCTATTCACATTAAGTCAAGACTTTGCATCTCGAGACACGGTGGATTAATGGCCTAGTTTAATGTGTTGGCCTGCCAAGGGTGTCGGACGAGAGGATTTTGTGTCTTGACTATCGGAATTGGACCTTGTGATGTTAGTTGTCATGGTCATCTTTTGGCCAGAAAGAAAACAATATATTCATGTTGATCTTGACATGAATTTGACCTCTATAGGTATGTATATAATAATAGTTGTTACAAATAAAGAGAAAGCAGATTGACTTAGAAGCTCAATGCTTAAATTATTGGTCTTGTCCAAGCAAATGGTACCAATAGCTATCCAGTGTGATAGGTTTATTATGAAAGTCGCAACATATTTATAAATGGCATAGCCATGTAAATAATTTCATAACTTTTTTTAATTATCTAAAGGTCTAAATTAAATCTTACATATCCTTTGACGAAAGGATTGACAAGTGTTTTGGTGTTTAAGACATCAAAAGGAGGGATGAGAAGCCCATAAAACCTTTAATCACCCATAGTGGAAACCCAACTCACACTTGAGTAACATCAAGTCTTAGAGTTCAATGGTGTAAGTGCACTATCAGAACGTGATTGCAAGTACTTGACTTAGAGTCTACCTATGTGAGAGTGAAGTGTGGCCGCTTCTAAGAGTATTTTGGCTTGACTTTTATGGCTCTCATGAAAAGGATACATAACACAAGACCATAATAAATGTGTCAAACAAATACGGCATTCAATGGTCCAAAAACTTATGCTTAAGGCATGCACACTTGTTCAGATGAGATAATTGGTTCAAAGCTTGTCTACCACATTATTTCGGATGGGTGAAACCATGACTTACTAGGGAAAGGTTCAAGTCATAGTGACACCTTTTGCTAAAAACATGAGATTTCCGAAGTGATAAGAATTTTAAGATGTTTTGTAAATGGTGGGGGATTGTGATAAAAATTTACAAAACATGAAGAGTTGTCTTGTTTGATAAAAAGTTGTGTTGTTTCATTTAAGGTTGAAGAGTTGTCTTGTTTGAAATTGATTAAATTTCTGCAAATGTGACTATTCAATTAAAGAGATATGACTATTCAATTAAAGGAATGTGACTCTTGAATGAAAACACATCACTTGAAAAGATGACTCTTCATGAAGGGACATGAGATGTCTATAAATAGAAGTGCATTTGATGCACAAGAAAATGGAGTTCATAACTCACATGACATTCACAATATTTATGAGAAGTCAATCATGAAATAGAGACAGATGATGAAATACCCAAATTTTTCGGAGCATCTTCAAATTCATTTGCCTATGTCTTTGGTGCACAAGAGATATATGCAAAATATCATTTTGTAAAAGCCATTGTTGTCACGGCTCGAGTTTTGGAAGTGCGAAAACATACTCGAGGAATCTTCATTGTATCCTGCAGGAAATTCGTCGTTCAACCACCCAAGGGTTTGGAATTGATGGGGGCGAATTAAAGTGCTAGAGAACACGCTTTGAAGAGACATTGTGCACACAAATTATTTGCGCATATAGTTTAGATGTGTATATATATATCTATGAATTTATCTCCCACTCATAAGTTAATTAATTCTTTGTTCTTCCATTCCAAAACCTCGAGAAATTAAAATAAACTTTTAACTGATAAGAGAAGAATAATAGTGGATCAATCTCCGGTTCACTTCCCTCCTGAGAAGAGAAGAATAGTAATAGATCAATCTCCAGTTCACATACCTCCTGCTGAGAAGAGAAAAATAGTAATGGATCAATCTCCGGTTCACATCCTTCTGGTTCAAACTAACATCCGAACAAACATTCGTCAGATTCGAGCTAGGAAGGTATTGACAGAAGAAGAATGTCACACTTCTTTCTTTCTTTCCCTTAAAAAAACTTCATGATTAATTTCAAATAAATTATGGTTTTCGTTTATATATTATGTTGGTTATTGTTTTACTTTGTAATTTTTTTTCACGGATTGAAGTCTCCTCTCTTGAATGTAAGATATTTTTTTCTCTCTCTTTGCAATTTTTCATCATGTCAATTGCTCTCTTACCTTGAAAGTGAGAAAGTAGGAAATGAAAGGAGTACTCTGATTTGGGATGAAAGGTGGTGGGGAATGGTAAGCTTGAAGGAGAGTTTTGAGAGATTGTATCTGAATTCAATCAATAAAATGACATGTATGGCTAATGTGGTCGTTAAAAGAGGTTGTGAGTAGGAGTGGAATTTTGAATGGAGGAGATTGTTCTCTTAGGAGGAGAAAGTTTTAACTAACCTAACAAATACTATTAGAAGATTCTTGGATATGGAAGTCCAATATTGCTACGGGTTATTCGACTAGATCAGCATATCAGTTGATGGCAAATATGTCGTGGGAGACGACGCGTAGATTATGTACTGGAGCTACTGAATTTTTCAAAAAATTATGGAAATCTAAGGCGCCATTGAAGTCACAAATTCTGGCAGATACAACAAGACAAACTCCCTACCAAGTTCAATTTGCTCAAGAGGAAAATCATTCTTGCATCTCAAGGTGGGAGGTGTGTGTTGTGTCAAGAAAAGGATGAAGAGGCAAGTCATTTGTTTTTTCATGTAGCTGGGTTTATGAAGTTTGGATGGAAATTATGAAATGGTTGGGATTTAAGTATGTTTTCCATTCGACATGTTCTGTTCACTTTTTCTCTTTCAACTCTTTTTTTCCAAATAAGAAGAGTGCTCTGAATGGTATGCTGATTTGACTAACTGCAATTTGGGAAATTTGGTTGGCTAGAAATAATGTAATTTTTTATGATAAATCATTCACAGTAGAAGAAGTGTTTGAGGCATGCCGAAGAAGATCATGGGAATGGTTTAAATGTTATGAAAAAGGTGGAGCGTTGGCCTTACTTATTCATGTTGGTGTAATTGTCCTTTTATCTGTATAATTTCGGGATAGACTCTGTGAAAATTTACTTATTTTGGGTGGGAATTGTGGCTAGTTCAGTAGGTGTGAACACATAATTTTCATTTCATGACATGTATGGGAGAATGATTTGTTGTAACTACTGAGTATTACTCATACTCTATTCATTAATATATTTACTTTCACTTCTCAAAAAAATTCTTTATTTATTCTCTTTTTTCATTATTAGGGGCTTAGGGTTTGTGGTTGGGAGTTTATGGTACGGTTTGGGGTTTAGTTTTAGGATTTAATTTATGCTTTATGATTTATAGTTTATGGTTTTTGAATTTGATTTTTATTTATTGATTAATAATTTGAATTAGCATTATCGTATTATTTTGAAGATGAGAGGGACCACTTATTCCAAGAGTAAGTATTGTGTGAGTTACTCTGCTCAATAGTTATTTGTGCACATCGAATATCTTCAACCCAACTGTTTAGTTGAAAGTTCTTAACATACAGATCAATCATACACAATTTCAATGAATTTCAAAACTCGGTGATATTTCATCCATCGACTTCAATTTAATGAATAAAAAAAAATTAAGAACTAAGAGACTTGTATTATTTTTTTTCATATTTAGGTAGATATACTACTTTTCAAATATTTCAACCTGTATATTTTGATCTCCCTTTATTATGTTGTAATATATTATTTTTCTTTGAACTCAAATTCCTAGTCATGCTCAAAAATATTTCCTCCACAAAAGTGACCCAAATAAAGAAAAGAAGAGCATTCATAACACGGCCTTGTCACACACGGACATACACCTTCCTCCTCAACATCCTTTCGTGCTTTCAAGAAATACGTCAGCAGTTACGAGAAAGGTCGCAAATGCAAAACTGGTTACAAACACAACTAGCGCAACAACGGGCGCAAGAAAAGCAACCAACGCAAAACTTGCTACAAGCACAACAAACGCAACAACTATTACAAGTGAAAGCAGCATCAAATGTTAAGAGCAATAACAGCTATCAAACATGCAAATGTGCTAGCGACTTATCAAACCGGTGAGTTTGGCTAATTCAACGTTGAATTTCGACCTTTTAAAATGTACTTTTTATGTAAATAGTTTAAATTATACATGAATTTTCATTTGACTGTCAAATAGTAAATAGGTTTCTTTTTTTGAAGTGGGTGTTATATATAACTTATCTATCATTTTTGCACTAATACTAAAATTTATTAATGCATTATATAAACTCCTTGAAAATGGTTAATAAACTAGTAAATTTCTACAATAGTTTTTTTTAAATATATAGTCACAGTATTTTCTGAAGAAAGTAATTTTATTTGTGTCGGGAACATTCTCATTATGGTGGGACTAGCTTGTCTGATGATACAAACATGTATCACTTGAACTAATCACCCGTTAATATTTGATGGTAGTTTATTTACATTTCCAAAAACTTTTGTTAGTTAGACAAAAAAAATATTAAATTGTTAGTTAGATTATATACTAACAAAATAATTATGCTATTTTAACTCTATAATAATTGTAGAAATAGTGGCGGACTTAGGACTCGGAGTTAAAGGGAAGCAACTTAAATAAAAATAATTTTTTTTTTGAAAAAAAAGAAAAGAATAAAGACAAATTAAAAAAATTGATATTTTTTAATAAATTTTAATCTATATATTTAATGATATAGTAGATATAAAATTATAAAATTAAGAAGTTAAACATAGAAGTTTAAGTTAGGAGTTTAAAAATACAAATGGAAGGAATACAAAATTTAAAAATTCATAATAGTAATTATAAATTTTATAAGTTGAAGGATCATAAAACACATAAGTACGATTAACCCTAAAAATATTTACATAAGTGAGTAGACTTGAGAAAAGCCAAACCAAAACGTAATCTCTCTCTTATATAAATGTCGACAATGGAATTTTAGGCACCACCTGTTACCCAAATAACACATGTGAACCAAACATTAAAAATCTAGACGTTGATAATGAACCGGTGATAAATTTCAGCTGTACATATAACACGCTTATAAAATTAAATGCCAATACATTTATCAAGAAATATATATATCAAATGCCAATAGATAAATATAACGAGATATAGGTCCGTGCAATACACGGGATATTTATTCATGTATTTTATGTTATAATAGATAAATCTAGTCAATTTTATTCTACAAAATAAAAAAAATACGTAATAAAATGATTTAAATTTATAAAATTTTTAAATTAATCTTTAGGTATATAAAGAATAATTCTATACTCTTCTCAGATTATGATAATAAGTATTTATAGATATTTAATGCTTTCTTATAGGTGGATGCGGTGGTTATAGTCTACTCAAATGCATTATACATGCTCTTAGCACTGTTTATGTATGTTTTTTGGGTAGGTGGGTTAATATTGATACAAAGATTTTTGTATGTTTGAGTTGGTTTTCCATATCATGTATGAAATTCTAAAATTGTAATTACGTGAGTACTTGTGCTCTAATTATCAATATAATATATACTTTTATTATGCAAGAAAAAATTGTGATTACAAACTTAGTTTAAAAAGAACAAATGGTAAATAAATAAATTTATAATATTTTATTTCATTCAACATAATATATAGATAGATCAAATCAATTTTACTCTATATAGATAGAGAAAATATGTAATAGACTAAATTAAAATTTTTAATATATATATATATATATATATATATATACTATATATATATATAAGTTTTAATATACATACACATATAGATATATAGATAGTACAATTTTAATAATTTTTTTTTTTGAAAAAATCAATTATATATTCTACATTAGTATGAAAGGTTATATATTTAATTAATATTTTATATTTTAAAATGTATAACACAAATTTTAAAGTATTCAATATTTCACATACAATACAATAGATAGATTAAGTCAATTTTGCTCTATATGAAAAGATAGAAAAAAATAATAAAATATATTAAAAATTTTAATATACATACACATATAGATAATACAATTTTAATAATTTATTTTTATAACGTGAAATTATATATTTTATATTAGTATAAAAGATTTTATGTTCAATTTAAAATATACTAAAAATTTTAATATACATACACTACTTCTAGATAGTATACTTTCAATAATTTTTTTATATATTTTATATTATTATGAAAGATTATATATTCAATTATATTTTATATTTTAAAATGTGTAGTATAAATTTTAAAATAATCTTTAAATTTTTTATATTAGAAATGACATTCAAGTTGATTTTACTCTATATAAATATAGACAAAATATATATATTAAAGTTTTAAATATACATATAATTTTAATAATTTTAAATTTTTTCTATAACGTGAAATTATATATTTTACATTAGTACGAAAGATTATTTGTTCAATTTTGAATATATTAAAAGTTTTAATATACATACACTACTTATAGATAGTATAACTTCAATAATTTTTTTAAAGTAAAATTATATATTTTACATCATTATGAAATATTATAGATTTAATTTATATTCTATATTTTAAAATGTGTAGTGTATAGATAGTATAATTTCCATAATTTTAAATTATTTTTTTTAAAGTGAAACTATATATTTTATTTATATATATTCAATTTATATTTTATATTTAAAAATGTGTAGTACAAATTTTAAAGTAATATTTAAATTTTTAATGTAAAAATAACATTTATTCACACCATCATTAATGCTATTTCTCAAGTGAAGAATACTATATATATATATATATATATATATATATATATATATAGATTCATGTCTATGAAATACCAAAACTTTTTGATACATTCTTTATTTAGTAAGTATAAAAAATTATAAGAATGTGTATGAGAATTTTGAATTATTCATTGTAAGCCTGTGAATATGTGGAACCGAATTTTACAGTTCAGAAGTGTGTTAAAACACTTACCAACATTGTACCAAAAATGCCAACCGTGTACGAATATAACTGCCTCCAACATACACACTATAATATACAGGAAACAGAGAAGTCAAATTTTAATGGAGACATATCTTTCCAATTTCCGCAATTTGACATCTAAATACTCAATGTTTCTTCTATCCATGAATTGAGAACATTAACATACAACAAAAAGGCCTGGCTGCAGCACCAAATGAAGAGAATACTATTTTTCATGAACAAGAGGAGAATACACAGGGTACCACATATTGCTTCGGACGTACTCCACAGTCTCCTCCTGCAACAAAAGGAATATTACCATGTGAAGAGTTTTGCATTGTTCAGATGCCAATGCATCAACACTAATGGCATGCAAAAATAGATTTTAACTTCTATTGATATCTAAACAAAGTGTAAAATTAAAAGTTTCCCTACTTTTGACATGTGGGAAAGTTCTTTGGGTCCGGCGTCGCCGTGTCCTTCTGCCAGTTCTTCTTCAATTGCTGCTCGAAGCACGGCAGCCCCAACCTCTGCTGTAACATCTCGAATGCTGCAGAATGCAAAGTAGTGTTAATAAGAGAATGCATAATATCAACTGATCAAAAATGTGAACTTAGGAAACAACAAAGTTGATGAGACCACTTCCTTTTCTTTTAAAAAAAATTAAGTATACATCATATTAGAAGCTGTTCCAAAGGAAATGACAGAACACTTTTGATAAGAGATAAGTGGATCGACACTTCTATAATTTTATATATTTGGCAACAAACTCAACATCTAAATCCTAGAAAAGTAAATCTACAAAATCACTGTTTGAGTCCGTTAGAAAAATGTGCAACTTCATTTTTCCTGCTCAAATGCCAACAAGAAAAGCAGAGGCAAAGGAAAATGAAAATCAACAATACAAGGGAAAAAAAGGAATTCTACCTATCAATGGATGGATACAAAATTCCTTTCAGGATATCTTCCTCAACCATGTACGAAGCAAGGCTGTAAGAACAACAACATGTCAGCAATTTATTTGAAAAGAAGCATGACGAGACATCTCATCTAGACTGGAAAAAATAAAAAGGACGATGCAGTTTGATCCAATGAAATCAGTAATTTAATTTTCATAATATAACTTGCAGAATCATTATAGCAGCCTAATGTGACTAGGAGCTACAAATATCGACCAAACTTCCACGAACAGAAGTTTCAACTTTCAATAGCTTCCGATAGAAAGAAAAAAGAAATGTCTGTATTAACATCATACCATTCAGCAGCTGCCTGCAACATTCCATTCGTTATAAGACGAGCGCCTGATAGAAGAGTTCCTAGACCAATTCTGAAATGAAAAATGAAAAATTTAACATAAAAGTAGTACCAGTAATTTAATTGATGGGGTATATTTCATGAGAATATACGAGTCTAAAAGACATGTACCCGGGGAACAGGTACATGTTGTTTGCTTGATTTGCATGGCCCACTTTTCCATTGCCTGCACAAAATTAGTTGGAGATTCTTCAGCAGCTGAGGAAAAAACTCAAATATATAAGAAACTACAAAACCCATGAAAAACGTGATTACCAAGATCTACATTTTCGAAAGGGCTTCCACTTGCAAACACTATATTTTCCCCAGCATGTTTAAAAGCGTCAATAGCTGTGCACTCAGCTGTCCCCATGAGAGACAAGAATACATGTTAAAATGAAGAATATAAATAATATTAAGAAATTCTGAGTGCTTAATGAGCCTTGTACAAACAAACCATTCATGGTGGGATTAGACATGGCAAAGATTGCAGGTTTTGTTGAAACAGATTCTCTCATTGCCTTAAGCACCTGAGTCGAATCTCAACCATCAAAATTAAGAAACTAAATTGCAGTGAAGTACAGACAGTAATCAAAGCTGTCAAAAATGTCTATTACATCTATTTATTGTAAATACATTTATAAGATATATTATAGAAGGCGTTACCTCTTCATTGAATATACCGCCAACGCCAGACAAACCAAGGAGCACATGTGGCTTAACCTTCTTAACCTAAAGATCAAAAGGTTCAACAATTAAAGGATGGACATGAGTAAGTATCAAAATATTTACAATTAGCATCGCTAAAGTAAAGGGATATAAAAAACTGTTTTCAATCTCATCAGAGTAGAGCCTTGAGAGTTGAGCCAACAGATTTTCCTCAACGAATCCTGTAACATTTACCACGTCAATTATAGTAGCACCCTCGGTAAGCCCCTCTAGATCTCTTGGATTTTTAGCAAATGGGGCTGCAGCTGGATCTAGATTATTTCTTTCTGTCGTGACTAGACCCTGCATACAAAGATGGCAGTAGAAATTATGTTTGGGTTGCATGAAGTTCAGTCAAAATCACAATTGAACTGGACATTTTATTATGCAAATGAAAATTAACACAAGCATTACAACTGAAAGGACTGACAATGCTAGTAAAGGTTTTGAAAGCATACATCTTTATCGATCAAAAAGAATTGACTTTTAGCAGCTTGTTCACTGCATCCAGAAATCTTTGCAACTGCCTGGATGGCCATTTTTAGAACCCCAAGCCCTGCACTACAATTCAGGGGGAAAAAAGGATTTTGAGACAGAAGTAACTATAATGAGGGAGTGACAGAACAAGAATGAATAAAAGAAACTGGACACTCAACATTTTATGCCCATTATAATCAGTTTTGCAAGTACCTCCCAGCTCCGACCACAACTATCTTTTGCTTCACAAAATCTGACAACGGTCGGCCTTGGGCTCTTACAGTTCCCAATAAACCGGCAAGTGCAACACCTGCAGTGCCCTATACGACATGAAGTAAATCTAAGTTTCAATAGTTACTTCAATAATACTCAGTATTAGAAACCATCTTGAAGATTTTATTACTATCAATATTTATTATCATTTTCTCACCTGTATATCATCATTAAACATGCAAAACCTTTTATGATATCGTTCCAGGGTTTCAAAAGCCCACTTCATTTGGAAATCCTCGAACTAAAAAAATTAGCATAACAATTTAGTTACAAAATTGATAAAATCTAAGGAGTTGAGAGTAATGTGTGCTATCACATATCGCAAGTCAAAGGATAGGAGAAAAACAAACAAACCTGTACAATAGCCTTAGGCCATCGAGCATAAACAGCTTCCATGAATTCATCCACTATTGCTAGATATTCTTCACCTTCCAACCTTGGTTGTCGAAGTCCTAAATCTGTCACATGTAAAGGATGTCAGCAAAGCCAATGCCTTTCAGGATATCAACTAGGATAAATTAGCAAGCTAGCTTTCCGTAAATGGTCATAGCCTAAGCCTTTTGGAATGAAATTACAAATCAAGAATGAACTTATCAGAAACATGCCAAGATACAAATCAGCGGATACAATATACTGAGTAATTCAAATCTAAAGTAACACGTCAGAATTTTGAATATGGTCAGTTTTTTATTTGACTATTTTGACATTATCAATTTTATTTTTGCATGTACATTCACTTTATTTGCATAAGGAAAGAGTAAAAACAAAACCTTGTCATGATTTATTAGGAAAGGTTTCTCAAAAGATTCAGTTCATCAAAGTAATTGAAAAACCATACTCCAAAACTCCATAAGTACGTTAAATAAAGGGTCATATTATGATGTTACTAGTATTCAATTGCATCATCGATATTACGGTATTACACAACGAAATAAAAGGCTTGTTCGGGAAGACCATCTGATTATCTAGAAAGAATCAATTTAAACTCTCTAATTGTTTCTGCTAGATCAACAGTAATAGCATCTGAATGTACAAATGTTGTGACAGGTGGAGGATCGGTCAAATCGTCTGCAAATATATCAGCTGCTTGAATAGAAGTTAAGGACCCTTCTTTGGTAGAAATCATTATTTCTTGTAAAGAACCTATTTCAGCACTAAGGGTGGGTTGACAATCCTTGGAAGAAGCACAATATACTGTTGATAAAGAAGTACAAAATGTTCATTGACATCTCAGAAATATTCTGTCATAGTTAGGATAGTTAAATCGACTTCATATGAGCTCCAGGAGATTCATTCATTTTATTGTAGCCCATATTAGAGCTTCTTTTCATTCTGCAATATTTTGTTCATTAATTACTCCAGAGTCCAGATACTTCATTTTCCATGTAAACATCATTTCCCTCACGGGTATGCTTACACACACTGCCAAATACAAATACACCTCCATGCACTTTTGCAAGGTTTATCGATCAATTTCTCAATAAGTAATACTTTCCCATTCCAGCTCCACAGGAAAGTCCTATTATTCCTCCACGTGATTAGGAGCTAAACGATCTACTACTTTAGTTCCTATCCAAACTGGATAATTTTGTATCTAACTGTATAAAAGCAGCACAGATTTAAGAATAGGAGATGCTGTGAAAGTATTTATAGGGACCTAAATTAAATTAGCAATACACTCTTCAAGCACATCAAAAATTCGTTCTAGTGTTGCTTCACTAACTAAAACACTTAGGGGATCTCCTGCATCAGTCACTCCCATTCATCTTATTAGACCATCTTTAGCGCTCATAGCTACAACTCTAACTTAATTATTTCTTAATAATGGCTATACTTCTCAAGTCACCTAAATTTGTTGACCAACGGTATCCATAGAGTCAAACCTCGAAAAATTGTAATGCTGGAACTTATCCGATTTTTGATACTGAAGGTAGAGTCAGTTTATAAGAATGAATGATAAGGAAATTTCTTCTTTTGTAATTGTTTTCAACTTCCAGATAAGGTTTGCAAAAAGCTTAAATCTAAAGTAACTTTTAAGGGAGCTAAAAACCTAAACTTGGGGATCTGGCCAGGGTGACACGAGTAGATATTCATAAAAGTAAGAAGCAAGGTGGGTTGATTTCAAAGATTTTAAAGCTTTTAATGGTTGCTAAGATAATCTTTTGTTTGGTGGTAATTTCAAAGCCTTGATAGTTGATATGTTTTAAAACCACCATACAATGTAGTTTATACTTTATGGTCTTAGATATGGAAACCTACATGTCATTCATGATTCTAAATAAAATTAAAATTTGTATTAGGCCTTCCAAAAATGAAATTACCAGCTCCATCCTTTTTTTGGTGAAAATGGGGGGCAAAAGCCCCTACCAGCTCCATCCTTTTTCTCAAGGATAAGAGAAAAAGACAAGTAATTGCTACAAATAAGCGAAAAAGATTAAAAAATAAAAGAGTTTTACTCACAAAGGCGGTCTTCAAGTAGCCTTTGATTGTTGGTACCAACATCAAGCATGACTGGAAGGATCTGCAAACAGATGGAAAAACAATGCATGGTAAGCAAGTTAACAAGACTCTACCAAGTGGTGGTTAAACATAAGAAACCTATATGACATGTTTCACATTAGTGATATTAACAAAGTCAAAACATCATGAACATTGTCAAGTCTTTTGTAGAAGACACATGTAACTACAAATGACAAAACTACAAGCGTTAATGAAATTATATCAGTTCTAGCATAGGAAACAATTCTGTCCACTGTGTAAATGTTAAGAATGCTTCAATTCCAAGCCCACCAGCAAAAGATCCATAAGTTAACTTGATGTATGCCAACAAACACTGAGAAACAAACAGACAAAAATTGAGATTAAAATAACTGACAGACAGAGATAAAAAGAAGCATACCCTTTGTGGGTTGATACCAGCAGCAGCAACATACACATCAAGTTTTCCTATGGGTATTCCAATTCCCTGAACTCCAAGGTCACCTAAGCCTAGAATTCGACTTCCATCTGTTAAAACAATCATGTCTACCTGCAACCAAGCAATAATAATAGGCAACATAATAAAGGGACTGATGCGAGCCGTCATTTATATGAACTAAACTTTTCCTTAGAAGGGTTAAAAATTTTGACGTATTACTTATTGAGAGATATTTGTTAGTATACTAGGAAACCACTAGTAAGAAAATATCATAAATCCAAGCCAACTTGAAGTCTGTATATCCCTCAACACAACATGTTGAAATTTTCTAAAGTCAGCATTAGAATTAGAAAACTTGAATGAGTTATTTCAAAAGTTCACAATCTTGAATGATACTATGTAGGGATTAGAAGGAAAAAATTGGAAAGAAAAGAGCTATACCGAATTTCAATGAGCATAAAGAACACGATATTGCATTTACCGAAACTAATACAATACCTGATGGGCTGGCCAGTTATAGATCATTGACATCATCTCTCCTTTATCTTTGGCACTAAAATACATTCCACGTGGACGTCTAAATAACCCTGAATAATTTTGACACACCAATCCAACTGTAGGAGTATATATTATGGGAGCAAACTCTTTAATGTTATCAATAAGAACCTGAAGAGAAATGAAAGATAATGACATAAGAATCACGATAAAAAATTTGATTATACTCTTACAATGATAAGCAAACTTAGTTCAAGAAACAACAAGCAAACTTCATCATCAAACTCACTCTGTAGTACAAAGTTTCATTCCTATCATGTAGTCTATTTAGTATTCTCCATTTTGCTAGGGAAACAAATTTATCTGGCTGGCCTTGAGTATTCTTCTCCAAAGATCGGTAAGAATTCACTGAAATAAAAAGATATCACTATCAAACAACACTGAAGAATAAAATGACAAGTTGGGTACTAGCAATGAATAGCTTTCAGAATATTGGCAAAATAACTACTATTGAAGCACCCCAAATCCCCAATCAATATAATATCAGAAGAGTAGGACTCAAACTTACTAAAGCGATCATATTGCTGCTCAAATGATATAACACGGGGAGGAAGGAGACCACGAAGCCCCAATCGATCTCTTTCGGTTAAAGGAAACCCAGTATCCTGCATTCCATGAATTTAAAAACAAAAAACAAGAAAAAAAATTATAGATTTAGGATCCAGAATAACATAAAGAAAGATTTCCGTGACAAATTTGACATCACCCAAAAGAATATGTCAAACAGAAAGCCACGAGAAGTATCATTTTGTTGCCAATGCATGTTCAGTACTCAGTGTTATACCAAAACTTCAAACACTTGCTGCGGAAAATATCAATAACAAGAAATAGTAAATGACATTAAAAAATTGCTCTTTTCTGTCTTTTTTATTTTTTAGATTAAAAAACAGAAGAAGAAAGAATTAGCTACTATTTTCACATAATCATCATGTGCACATTAAAACACTCTAAACTTGCTTATCATGAAAAAAACAAATCACCACTCTAAAGTGATCGGTGAGTACTGAGTACTGAGTACTTGATGGATGTCCTCAACAAATCAAACAAAAACCAAATCACAGTATATGCAGACAGACAGACACACATATCAAACACCAGCTTGAAACGTGATAATAGAAGAATTCGTAAATCCAACGGTCCAGTAAAAAGAAAATTACGGAAACCAAATCGTCTCTACTAAACTAAACTGAACTCAAAATTCGAAAACTTGTACACTAGTAGAGAAGAGAACAGAAAGTCAAGTTGAAGACCTTGTTGAACCATGGATCGTGGAGGATATCAGCACCGCGTTTGTGAACAATGCACGGACCAGGAATCGCGGTGGAGAATCGCCGCGATCGGGCGAGATTTGAGGCGGCAGCAAATCGCGCGAGTTTCCACATCCTCACTTTCTCTTGGCCCTAAAAGGAACACTCTAACTCGAGCTACTAATACAAGTACGGATTCTTCTGATACGCTACGGTAGTGTCGTTTTCTGAGGGAACCACATTTTCCCGAGAAAATTAAGCACCGGAAAGCGGTAATTGTTCAAGCGGTGCATCGTGATCGAGAATTTATAGTGAGTGAGACTGACAGAGAGTGTGAAACGGATAGTGGTAGTGGAATATAGTTGAGTTGAGGCTGCCCGAGAGGAATGTGAGTGAGGGAGAAACTGCCCGAAGAGAAACGGGCAGCAAGGATGGTGTAATTTTTGGTAATTTACTTGGGAAGATAATGTGTATGTGTTGGAATTTTGCAGGTTGAAGGTCTAAGTCAATTTTGGAATGAAAACGGTCATCATGAGGCACAATGGCACATGAGTTACCAGCCTCAAAATAGAAAGTTTGCTGGGTTTGGTAATTATTAATTGAGTCATTTTTAATCCTCCAACAACATAATTTTATTAGAATAATTTTAAATTTTAATTCAATTAAATTTTAATAATAATTAATTATTTTTGTTATACTTTTAATTGATTTTTTATTTATTTAAATGAAATAAGTATTGAATTTTTTTATATATTCTCATGATATTAAGTCTACCTATCTTAATATATACATTTAAGGATCATTTTTGCTTACGCGTCAAAATCACATAATTTTGAATTCTTAAAAAACTCTTCAGTCTTCTCATTCATTTTTAATTCTAATTTCATTGAAGTTTTCTTTTAATTGTTAAAGAGATTTATACATTTGAACACTCTCTCTTATTTTTTGAATTCTTTTTATTACCCTTCATTTTATCCTGTTTTCACTAAAGAGTTTAATATTAACAAAAAAAAATTATAATACTCTAATAATATTATCTAATTAAATAATATTTTATAAATTTTAAATTTAAAAATAAGTATTGAGTGGATAAGGGTCCATCGGATGCGATGGTATAAAAATTTATTATCAAATTAATTAATTGTAGTTATTAGATTAATTATAAAATAATTTTAAATAATATTTATTATACATCATCAAATAATAGTCAAAATTGAACGCAACCTTTCTATGGTGATTGATGAATGATGGATGGGTTCTGCCACGTGATCGCTTCATGCAATTGTATTAGATTAATATTTAATTATATTAATCAAACATTAAATAATTGATTAATATAATTAAATATTAATCTAATACAATTGAGTAGAGGTGCATACCATAAAAAAAAAAAAAAAAGCAAGAGAGGAACCAAATTGAACATGCACCTCATCTTCAATCATCCAACCATTAATTTTATAAATGTGAGTCTATTTAAAAAAATATATAAAAAAAAATTAACATTTAATTGTGTTAACCACTAAAAAGTTAGACAATAGCTGCACAGAAACAAAAAAAAAATAGAGAAAAGCCTAAGTATATGAATTTTTTTAAACCTCTTGAGATAATTTTTTCATAAGCACTTATAATTCGATTTAAAAGATCTATAAATTATAATTCAATGTCACTTCTACCTAAATCCTAAAAATAAAAATTTCCATAATGTTAGTCCAGTTGGTGTGCATGGCAATCAGCGTATTATTAGGGAATGTCAAAAATTGTTTAACATAATCTACTATCAAGTAAATTACTCTTTACTTTTTAAAAATATTAGTCTTCACTTGTACAATAAAAAAGATGTTTATTATTACGGGATAGATTACCTTATAGAGATAATCTTACAAGTAGAGAAATTTTAGTTTCCCTGTCTATGAATTTTCCGTGGAATCTTCTCTATGTTCATGGGAGGTGTTTTTTCAAATTTTATGCCGAAAATGGTTTTAGTTTGGTTGGGCTTGGAGTATGGAAATAATGAATCTATTGTTGCTTGATATCCTTCCTTTACAAATAAATTTCAAAGTAAAACTCTTAAAAGTTAAGGTATAATTTTTGGTGATTTTTTCGGTGTTCGTCAAAAATAAGGAATAAATTTGTTCTTCCACGTGACACTATTTAACAATTGACACGTGATTAAATTGTCCAAATTATTTATTTTATATATTTTTTAAAATATTGCAAATAAACCCTTAATATTATTTATACTTAACTCCCACACTTTTTAATCTAATTTACCTTTTTTTAAATCGGAACTACTAACCTAAATCTAAAATTTTCAATCACGCAGCAGCAATAGCACACAGCACGCAGCAACAATTTGTCTCCATCGTTGCTTATCCTCATCGCTGCTTACCCTCACCGTCGCTTTTCTCACCGTCGTTTGCCCTCCACCACCACTTTTCTCCACCACTGTTTGCCTCTACCGCCGCTTACCGTCACCGCCGTTTGCCTTCACTGCCGCCGTTTGAAGAACCTGTGCCGGTGGAGGCAAATGGTGGTGGAGAAAAACGGCGCTGAGGGCAAACGGCGGTGACGGTAAACGGCAGTGGAAAAAAGTGGCAGTGGAGGGCAAACGGCGGTGAGAGAAAGCGGCGGTGAGGGTAAGCAACGATGGAGACAAACTGCTGCAGCTGCTGCGTGCTGTTGCTGCTGCGTGATTGAAAATTTTAGTTTTAGGTTAATAGTTCATATTAGAAAAAAAGGTAAATTAGATTAAAAAGTGTGGGAGTTAAGTATGAATTGTATAAATAATATTAAGGGTCTATTTGCAATATTCAAAAATATATATAAAATATATGAGTTGAACAATTTAACCACGTGTCAATTGTTAAATAATGACACGTGAAGGAACAAGTTTATTCCTTATTTTTTAGGAACACAGAAAGAAACCACCATGATTTTTTGGTATGTAATTATGTGGTTTTTTTTTTTATAAAATACCATGTGGTCTTTATGGCTAGCAACAAATGCTATTGTTTTCAATACTGATTTGGTGAATGCTCTTCAAATTATTGATTTAATCAAAATTAGATTTTGAAATTGGTGTAAGGGTTTTGTTTAGGGAACTTTTAGTTTTTCACATTGGTGTTGTATAACTCTGGGTCGTATTACTTCTTAACTCTTCTCTCCCTATCTCCAAACTCTTTCTATCTTGTATTTTTGAGTACTTTTAGTACTCTTATATCAACATTCAATGTATTTGTTGGCTTATTAAAAAAAAAAAAAAAGTTAGTTAAGTGATCATAACACCGTTTACAACACTGTCTAGCGGCATGTTTGGATTTGCGTTTTGTTCCCGGTTTGGAGCTTTGGAATTAGCAATTGGGAATTTTGATGCTTTCAATGAAAGTAGAAAATATAAGCGTTTATGTTGCGTTTGTGAGAATGGATAACAAAACACACTACTATTATTGTTAACTATTCCAAAAATGTATTGTTTGTACCTCTTTTACTTTTTGAATTGTGTGGTTTACAACCATACTTATATTTAACAACAATTTTTATTTTAAATTAGGGTTGTATTTAAGGTGATCTATTTTATTTGTGGACTACCATACTCCACAAAAACAAAATAAGATCCTCTATAATTGTGGTCGTAGTATTCCTATTAAACATGGTCCATTGAATACATGACTAAAAAATAAATAGCTGAGATTATACAGTGATGTTATTTATATTTGCAAATTAGGTTTTTTTTTTTTTAATAAGCAATAATAGAAATTTAATTGAAAACTCAGCACAAGAAATGCTTCCAAGAATTACGTACAGAAAATCAATGAAGGAAAAAGGTCCCAAACCACACCAATTTGTAAACCTTAAATTAATTGTAATCTATTTTCTACTAAATATTTATTTTTTTTAAATGATAAATAACAATTGTCAAAATTAAGTGGATAAAAATATTTATAAAAAGATTTACTGAGAGGATGTATCATTTCTCAACAATAAAATAATGACAACTTGAAAGAATATAATTGAACCAGCTTCTTCCACCACTTTGAGCCAAATTCAACTCATTCACCAGTATTCGGGCGTATCAAAACAAAAAAAAGGGGTGAATCATTCGGTTTGCAGCAAACTACAATAGTAACACAGAAACCAATAATATTCTATTTTACAAGCATGTATGAAAAGCACAGAATCTGAATTATTGAAAAGGAACATGAGCCATGCAGTTTTCATAGCATCTCTTAAGCATTATCTAACTTGGAGATCATTAGATATTCAGATTGAGCTTTAAAAGAAAATTATTCTGTGATGTCTTTTTTAGAATTTTTTAATACTACTAGAGCATTAAAATATTTTTAAGTTTTATTAAAAGAAATTACTTATTTTAATTTTAAATTTAATCTTTTTCTTGAAAATACCGGTTATAATTTTAGAATGTTAAAAAAAGCACAGACAATGTTAATGCTTCCAACAGTAGAAAAGAAAGAGCATGCAGGATCAAACAAAGTTAATAATTTTTTTTTTCGGTCAAAACGAAGTTAATAATTGAACTTCAATGTTCGCTACATAACATTATTAATGAAAAGCGGCTATCTTAAGAAAATAGGCAATTCATATCACATCTAAAAAGTTCATATGTCCCAATTATAATTAGTAAACACGTGAAAACATACATTAATATCTAGGTTCAAATCTATTTAACGTACTTTCTTATAAAAAAAAAAAAAATTATATGAAACTTATTTGATCCAAATTGACTTAAGAATTTCTTAAGTACTATTTAATTTCAGCTTATAAAAATAAAATTAAAAAAAAAAACGGAAAACCATCCATCAAGCTAGTCTAATTGGTGAACCCACATTTTCATACATTTTTTTTTAGTATTAATTCATGTATCATTATTGTTTACTTCATTCATTCTAGTATTCTATCATTCTTCTTTCTCCTCTCTTCTTATACACTCCTACAACAGAAGATTAGAGTATACACTTATAATTTCTCTTATTTACTTATTTCGTTATATTTCTTTCATGCCTCTTAATAAGAATGTGAACAATCAACGGACATCATTTTGATTATTTGATTGCAAAAGAAAAAGAGATGCTAAACTATTGCTGGCCTTTCATACCAAAACATTCAACTTAATGAGAAATAAACCGACTGGACAAAATTCCAAACTTAACCCGCAAAAAACAGACAATTCCAAACGGCGTGTCATCCTTCAAGAAAGTCTCGAGTCTCTGAGGCAGCAATAGATAACTACTTTACACATTCTACAAGCATGATGAACTATAACGTGATAAACTCAATCATATCCATTACTTAAAATTGGATGTTGAATAGGAAATAAAAATACATAAATGTTAAGTAATGAAAATTGTGACAAAATTTTGGTTGGTATAAAAATTCACCTAATGTCTCAGCTATGTATACAGTTCTATTCATCTTCGTGCTTTAGCTTTCTCTTCTGCTTTCTGCGCTGATCACGAAAACCTGCACATACCAGAATTTTTACCAACCAGAAGCACAGATGTTATTATTCAGCGTAATAAACAAACAAACAATAAGAAAAAGACATTAAGAATAAAAGTTTACGTTTCTTCTCCTCTTTTCTTTTTCTTTTTAAATTCTCCATATTTCTTTGTTTTCCTGCTAAATCCTTAAAATCCACGCGCACCTGTGAGGAGAGGCAAAAGGAAGAACACATAAGCGGAATATTGAACAAAAAACATGTCAATTTTAAAGTAAGCTGAATATTGCCCTCCTACCGGATAGAAATTCCTACAATTTCTACCACAAGAATCTAGAGTCTACTAATTCAAAAAATGAGCAGTCTAGTTCTAGTCTTGATAAACTGAACCTAGAGTTAACATCATCAAATTATATGCTGTCATATCATTGACAGAGATCATCTCTCAAGATAGTTCTAATCAAAGTCAAACTATTTAATGATGTTGCAACACATGATAGATGATACTGTAAAAAATCACCTCAGACAAAAGATCGAAATTCCATAACTATTATGTTTCTTAGAATTGAACAGTTAAGACTTAAGAGCCTTTTAAAATCAAAGGGTATGAAATGGTACGCACTCCCGAAGAAAAGGGAGACAAAAGGCGTGAGAAGAATAATGCAGTTTTTACCAATGCTCTTTTACTGCTGTATATTTGACATCTCCAACATTAGGATTTAATAGAAATAGACACAAGAAAAAGCATCCTCAATTTACTAATCAGGCAGGCAAATCTCATTCAGGAGTGTCAACATTCCTGGTCCCCGACACAATTGACAAAGCAATAACTATTGCCAGTTGCCACAATATGAAAAAGGAAGAAACATTCTACCTCTTCACCCGCATTTCGAAGTGCCTGAAGTGCTTCCACACAATCTTGACCAATTACAACCAATTTCCCCTTTTTGCCTAGTCCTGAACCCTGCTGATCAATTAGCTTTTTCTTTGCTAATTGTTGCAATTGCTCCTGCATAAGGGGTGTGACACCAGCCTGGAAAGAGAGTATTACATTAGAGTTTTGCCCTCAAACCTTCCAAATACAAGTTGAAAGAAAACAAAAAAAATGGAAAAGCATGCCCAAAAAATGTTCGTGTAAATAATTCTAAAATAAGGCACTACATTATCATCTTGACATTTATCAGTAAGCATGAAACCCCCCCCAAAGCATTCTCCAACAGAATAAAACACAATAATCCTTTCTTTATTACGAAGAAAATATTAATCTTATTCAGGTTGCATATTCAGCTAACATTAAGTATGGATCATGAAAAAATTAGAATTATTTTATTGTAGATAACAGCATACATTTGCACCACATTCTGGTGACATGGCAAAAGTTTTAGCAACAGAGATCAGGTGCATTTTAAGTCCAAAAAAGTAACTTCATAAGCAGTTGTAGTAGAGACAACCCAACCCAAGATCCCACTTTAAATGACCGAAACAGGGAAAGACGAATGCAAAAAATTATGCGCGCACACACACGTATTTCAATATATATATAATAGAGTTGGGTTCAAATGACACCAAGGTGTCAAAATTCTTAAATGACACCGCGCATAACTTTTTATAAAAAACGAATTTCGCTGATCCAACCAATCAATTGAAAGTTTATATAATGTAGATCAACTATGCAAAATTTCATACGATTTTAAAACTATTTGATATGTTATCGAAATGTTTTGCTTGAACGTCTGATACATTATTTAAAATAGAAGTAAATTTCATTTGTTAGATTACATACCTACAAATTTTCAAATGGTATGAATTTTTGCATAGTTGATCCTAACCCTATATATATACACACATTATAAAATATTGAAATCAATATCCTTGTGCTCTTCCTCCACCCTTCCACTACAATCTCTATGCTACTTCCAAAGAATATCATTAAAAGGTAGAATTATACTATTGCAACAATTGTTTGTCTTAGTCAAAAGGCGTAATAGAATTGGTAAACATGCAAGTGTGAAATCATAACAAGGACGATACCCCTGCTAAATATCGGTGCGAAAATGATTTTGACTGCAGAGGACGTGAAATCAGCACATTGAGCTCCTGCAATTTGTAAAATTGGAGAGTTAAATATAAGGGAAAAGCAAAGCACCCAACAGATTTGTCTGGTTGCTAAGGGAGCGAAAACGAAGCTTTGAGTAGCAGCTCCTTAGCTCAAATCCAAGCGGATGCAGTTTGTCTTAAAAAACATCAGGGAAAAGGAAAACCAATAGTGGCTATGTATCATTTCAACTTTCAGAAAAGAAGTCAGTATCAAACCTCTTGCAATTTCTTCAATTGTCTAGAGCTGGCTTTGATTTGCTTATATTTGTTCACTCGTTCCTCCTCACTATCATAATTTTCTGTAACTAATTCCACTGAGTTAGCATTCCGATCAAGCCAACTTTTCTCAGCCTTTTCCTACAATAAAAAAAAAAAAAAACAATTCACACACGAAAGTACACATATGTAGTCAGAACCAGTTGAAAAACTCAATGAGGAACAAATCTACAACCATTCCTAACAAGAAAGAACACGAACAAGGATAAGATAATCTAACGAATCTACATTCTACATCATCGATATATCTTTAGAAACTCAATGAGGAACGATTAAATAGGACTGTAGGAAAGTAAATAAAGCAAAGGAGAAATTTAATGGAGGTAAATCACATTGAAAACCATTTCAAGTGTCAAACAGAAAAATGACAAATTTCAAGTTCACTTGATTATAACTGCCATGGGAGGCAAAAATTAAGGCCATAATCTTATCAATATGAATTCAGGTGAATCTCTATACCCGGGAATCCTTCCTTGTTATCTTGTCTATCTGACGTGCAAGAGACAAGCGTTTTAGGACTTCTGACATGTATGAGTTCTCTAAAGGAAACCGCTGAAACATATCCTGTATATATGACCAAGATAACAAACAAAAACGTAAATTATCTGTTTTGTCCTAGATGAAGGAACAAGAAATGCTGAGTTATTTCAAGTAAAAGATCATTGAAAAAGCTACAAAGTACAACTGCAATATCCCTAACGTAGATGCATAAATTTAAAACGAAATAACTGCTTCAAGAAAAACACCTTAGAAAATGACTTGCATAACGAAGCAAACTTAGATGTATCTCTTGGTGAGATTAAAGCAATACTGCAGCCTTCAGCAGAAGCTCTAGCAGTTCTTCCACTTCTATGAACATAAACCTGAAAATAATAAAAAGTTTCAGAAGTGATATTTATATATAAGAATACATGGATTTATTAAGGTACTAGCTCTGGTGTCAAATATAAACAAAAGGCAATTAAATTACGTTTATTATAAAAGGTAGTTAACGGACTTTAATTTATAGATGCCCTTTCAAAAACTTTCTCTCCTCCACCACCTAAAAAAAAGTATTATTAAAAGGCTTAAAAAAGCTTTTAGTCCCTACAAAATTGACACTTTTTCGCTTTAGACCCTACAAAATATTTTTTTCATTTTGGTCCAACTTAATTTAAAACTTTTCGTGTTAGTCCTTACAACTTTATTTCACAATAAGTACATGTTTTTAGTTCCTAGATTTACCAAATTTTGTTTAGTTCCTTTCACTTAATTTTTTCTTAATTTGTTCTCTGAAATTTCAATTTTTTATTTTGGTATCTTGAAAAAATGTGATTAAAAAAAAAAATTAACATTAGGGACTAAAAATAAAAATTTTAAATTAAGTTGGACCAAAATGCAAAAAAAAATATTTTGTAGGGACTAAAAAAAAAATTCCAATTTTGTAAGGACTAAAAAGAAAAGTTTTGAATTAGTTGGATCAAAATGAAAAAAAATATTTTGTAGGGACAAAAACAAAAAAGTGTCAATTTTGTAGGGATTAAAAACTTATTTAAGCCTTATTAAAAATACACATTCAATTAATGTAAGGGCAATTTAAGAATACTTTCATTAATTAATAAGCAGAAAAGTAGTTGACTTTTGCTTATATTTAGTACCAAGAAAACTGGTCCAAATTTGCTTATATTTGAGGCCAGAGGTAGTATTGCTCACCTCTGCTGAATGTGGAAGCTGATAGTGGATAATAGTTTTAACACCAGGAATATCAAGACCCCTTGCAGCAACATCTGTAGCAACAAGTATACCATTTTCATTTTCACGAAAGCGATCAATAGCCTGCATCAAACGAGGGGGAAAACAACAAAATGATGAGGGGAATAAAATGCAATGTTCAATGAAATTTAAAGATTTTCAGTAATAGGATAATTAAGTTAATCACAATTTCAAGAAACTAAATCCAATTCCCTATGAAAGGAGAGACAAAGTAGACTCACACAATGCTCATGGATGGACTATATACTTTTAAAATTCAGTAACTAGATTCATATCAGAATTTTTCACAATACACTTTTAGTGTCTGAAGCATATTATCAGGGGGAAAAAAAAACAGTAGATGAGAACATTAGTTCTTGGGCATAAGAAAATCTCAACAAAGAGTTTGGACTCCAAATCCTTCTAGTTTGTTTTCTATCCTTCATCCATTCTTTTAGGGTAAACTTATTTGGAAATCCAAAGCTTCCTCTGTAAAGTCAAGTCTCTCTTTTTCTGAGCAATGGCACTTAATAGGATTGACATTAATTAACTGCTGCAACTGCAAGTAGTAGGCCTCAGTGCCTCACGTTGCCCATTCTCTTGATTTGTCTTATGAGCTGTTCTACTTAAGAATCTATTGGACACTTGTTCTAGCACAGCAAGGGGGAATTTCTAATGGAAATTTGTTTGGGTTTTAGCAAGACTTGGGTATGTCCTACTGATTCCTGACAGTTGGTTTAAATGACCTTGGCAATAAGGAGACCACAGTTGTGTCATATTGGGCACACTTTGCAGTCCTTTCATACATTTAGATGGAGCAGAATACTCACATCTTTGAAGATACCTTGCTGCCTCTCAATTTTTCATGAGACAGGATTGTGTTTATGACCCACCTTACGGATTCATTCCAAAAGGTTTTATTAAGTTGTTGTTTTTCTGATATGTATAGGGGTTGGAAAATTGTTTATGACATTTATTATACTCTCATGATACTATGGTGTCCAATAACTCAAAAGTAAAACTTTATTAGTTATTGCAGACGCAAACATTCAACAAATACTCAAAAGTAATTTTGTATACTGCTGAGAAATAAGGTGATACATGATGACGCGGAGCTGAACTATATTATCATCTTGACCTTTGAGCATAGCAAAGAAAACAAAACAAGAAAAAACCAAGCCAAGGAGTGGGGAAACGAATGGACAGAAACCTTCAAACGTGCTCGCTGCTGCATTTGGGCATGCAGAGTCCAAACATTGACACCAAGAATGCGCAGTATAGAAGAAATATGGCGCAAAGCTGCAATTGAAGTACAGAAAACTATCGTGCGGCCTTGTCCATGAACAGTCAAAATATAATACAGATAGGCATCCTTGTCTTCTTCCCTGCACCTGCATCCCACAACAAAAGTTACGTAATTCACTTGACCATGGATAATGAACTCAAGTTAATAATGTTATGAAAGGAGTCATGAAGGAGGATTTCGGAAATTTAGCATGCATACTCAACAATAAACTAAAGCACTATTCAAACAACGAGGTAAGTGGCCCAGTCCAGTGTAGCATATGTGACCCAACACAATAATAAAGGTAAGAAAATAATATTATCACCAAATTCAAATAACAATTTCAGTCAAAATAAATATTACTAAAAAGTTATAAGTAGTTTCTAAAACTTGAGTCCTATAGGTTCAGATATTATTTTACATACTCAACAAATGATTCCTCAAGCTTTGCTGCTAATATTGAAGGATTGGTAAGATCAATAATTGCAGCATTGGATCTCATTCCTGCTCGCTCAGAAAGAGTTTCAATAGAATCCAAGCCATCAGTCAATGACTGCTTTTGTTGAATTGAAATGCGCTTCAGCTTCTTGCGAAAATCAGCAGACAGCGAAACAGTTGCTGAAAAGACGAGAGTTTGCCTTTTCTTTCTTTGGTAGCTAGAAACTGTAACACAATTTTGTGCATGCTGGCCATTATCTTCAGTGGAGACATTGGACATGGGAAGCATGTCTATTATAGATTGCAACTCCTTAAAATGACCATTTTGCACCATTCGATCAGCCTCATCAAGCACAAAGAAAGACAGTGAATGTAACTGCAAAACAAAATGGTTGATGTCAATGCATTGAACTCCAACATCATATATATATATACATATACATATATACATATATATATATATATATATATATATATAAGTAAATGAGTCTTGCAACCCTAATCTGCAAAAACCCTATTCCACATAGCTCTTTCTCACCCATTCTTCTATTTTGTACCTTTTGCATTATCTTCCCTAACTGATTCATCTACCATTCTACCTCTGATTCATCACACTTTCTATAATTTTGCAACCAAAATATTATTATTTGTTATCACTGATGGCAATGGGGCAAGGCGGGGGCGGGTTTTGCCCTCTCTCACCCTGCCCCTAGTAAGAGCGGGGAGGCGGGAACGAAAAATTCTTACCCAACCCATCCCCGTTGGGGATTGGGGAATGCATGGGGATTTCATAGTCACATTATTTTTTAAAACAATAATTTATAATATACTTTCAACAAATTAAATACCTAAAATATTTTTTAAAAAATAAATTAATCACTTCAATTTCACATTATAGATGAACACTATTAGAAATTAATTAAAATTCTAACTTTATTATCATTATTAATAATAATAATAATAATAGTAATAATAATATTAAATGTATATAAGTAGGTGTAAATATATATAATTATAGTTGTGGGCAGGTTCGGGGGCAAGGGCGAGTAGATAGATCCCCCAACCCAGACCCCGCCCCACCAAAAACAAGCAATGTACTTTATGCCCCGTGCGATGCCCAGGTTAAGAACCTTAACAAATATTATGCAGCTTATTTTCAATTTTTTGAAGAATTATCTAATTTAAAAATTTCATATTTTATATATAATTACATATTTCAAAAATGAAAAAATTAGCAAGTGATGTATCAAAAAAAATGGCAAACTGATATCATACACTATCTACCATGAATACATTGCCATTAACCAATATAATATTTAGCAAGTAATGAGAAATATGTCACTCTTGCAATGATATACGTCAAGTGCATGCTTAATCATGGCACATAAAAACATTATAGTTTCAAACATTGACAAGAGCCCATGATTTAGGTGTTCTTTGGCTTCTTCACTATTTCTTTTTAGGGTAAAATATGTTTTTAATCCAGGTAAAATAGACCATTTTTTGTTTGGTCCCTTAAAATTTTTCCTTTGCATTTTGGTACCTATTTATTTATTTAAAAGTTCAGTTTTTTAGTCCCTATTTCATATTAATGAAAATCTTGCCACATATGCCATTAATTGTTAAATTTAAATTAAATAATTAAAAAAGAAAAACCCTTCTTTTCCCTTTTCCCTTTCTACGACCACACACCTTTTCTCCCTATCCATCTTCTCCCCTATCCTTTCCCTTTTATCCATCTGCTCCCCCCACACATCTCTGCAACCAGTAGAGTTGTTGGTGCCTAACTCCAACCCCAACTTGCTAAGAAGCCAAGGTCACTGTTGACGCCAGTGTAATTAAATCACGATCACAGACAATCGCGAAAACCTAAAATCCGCTATGATAAATAGCGAATCGTGTTAGCGGACAAATAACGGCCTTTAATATCGCGGACAAAATAGCTTATATAACATATACAATAATATAAATATGCAATATTAAACTATAAAATAATTAAAAAAATGAAATACAAACAATTAAACACAAAAATTATATAAAAAAAAAAAAAGAAATCGAAACTTACAGAGGCAGAAACTGAAGAATAAAAAACAGGGCAACCCGAGGAGGAAGAATAAATAGAGAAAGTTTTGAACTTTAACAAGTAATAGAGGAAGAAGAGAGAATGCTTTAACTTTGAATTAAAAAAATAAAAGTAAACAGAGGAAGAAGAGAGAAATTCTTTAACTTTGAATTAAAAAAAAAACAGAAAACAGAGGAAGAAGAGAGGAAGTTTGTACTCTGTAACTTCGAATTGAAAATAAAAACAGAGGCATTACTCCAAGAAGATGAAGATGAAAGCATGAAACTTTGAATAAAATACATACAAAACAGAGGAAGAACAGAGAGACTCGAAGAACAGAGAGAAAGAAGATGATTTTTAAAAAAACTAAGAAAACAGAGGAAGAACTAAGAAGAGAGGAACAAGAAGAAAATGCATCCAAACCTGGTTCGCTGGAGTTCGCCAAAGTAAGCCAAAGCCATTTCAATGTCGCCGGAGCAGTCAAACTTCGTTGGAGATGATGAACTTGACGGTTCTTTGGTAACGTGATAATGGGGCGGGAGAGAAAGGCAGAGCTTTGAAATGTCGAAGGGTGAGAGGGAGAGAAAGGCAGAGCGTTTTGATTTGAAACGTGTTACATTACATATGGGCCACGTAGGCCCATTTAATTAAAAAAAACCCTAAAAATTGTAAGTCCTCACACTGTCGCCGCTATTACTGCTATCTCGATCGCGGTTTGCGTCGCCGTCGCGCCGTGTTCGCGGCTTATAGCGCATAGCGGTTAGCGCTATGTGTCGCGTTGCGGATTCGCAAAAACCGCGACGCTATTTCTGCTATTGCCCGCGATTGCCGCTATTTAATTACACTGGTTGACGCAATTGTGGGCCTGGCTATCAAGCATTCGGCGGATCTCACGCAAGGGAAGGACGAAAGTATGACAGTTCTGCAGCTACTGGAGTGACGTTCCCGGGTGGTTTGGGTCTCGGCAATGGCAGGGGAGATAGGGAGAGGCAGTTGTTTTGGGTTGTGAGTTGGAGGTTCCAATGCAGGGCGGTTTTGCAATTGTTTGGGGGCAACTGTTTGTAAGCTCGGTAACCGTAGGTGGTGGATCTTGTGGCGGTTGGTGGATTTTTGTTATGGAGCTCCAAAAGGGTTGGAATAGGGTTCTTTGGCAGATGGGTTCTATTTCTTCTACTGCTTAGTTTCCCTGGCTTAACTTTAATTTTTGTGGTCAAAGCATGGTTTAACTATTTGAATATAGCTATTATGTGTTTTCTATTGTACTCCCTTCGTCTTATAATATATATGACCCTCTAAAAAAAAAAATTTTGGTAGGAGTACTTTTTATAAGACCCTCTGTAACATTTTGTGCACAACCAATTTCTTATAACCAATATACACTTAAAACCAATAAAATTAGTAAGTTATGAGATGGAATTTCTCTCTAATGATCATTGGGGAAGATCAATGAAGTGGAAAGAGAATGAAGGGTAACTTTGGAAATTAATATGATTTGTTAGACAAATTTAATAACTTACCCTAGATTTACAAACTTTCTTAATTCTCATATTTTTTTAGAGTGTCTTATTTATAGGGACGGAGCGAGTATGATTGAGGTGTGTATTTATTGAGAATCCGGAGTGGATGTGTGATTTTTTTAGTTCAGAGGGATAGTTTCTGGTTGCTGTTACCAGTAATGTTTGCAATTTTTTATCCTTTGCCACTCTGCCTTACTGGATGGACGGGGAGAGATGGGTGGTGGTGGTGGACGGTGGAAAGGGGAAAGGCAAAGGAGAATGGGGAAGATGGATGGTGGGTGGGGAAGGGGAAGAATGAAGAAAGGCTTCATCTATAATTATTTAACTATTTAATTAAACAATTAATTAATAAATCAATTAGAGGCATGCTTGGCAAGAATCTCATTAATATGACGTAGGGACTAAATACAATTTTTAATAGAAATAGATAGGGATCAAAATGTTAAGAAAAATTTAATAGTGACCAAATGCACAAAATGCCTTACATTATAGGGACCAAAAACATATTTAACCCTTCTTTTTAAATTACTTTTGCAGACAAGACAGGTACTTATTAAACAGTTTCAATGTACTTCAGTTTTCCCCTTTGCAATTATCTAATGGAATATTATTCATCAAACAATAATTTAGTCCTAAAAAATATAAATTCAGGGATACTTAAACTTCATAGTGCATATTGCAAGTAATTACCTCAACTAGATGTTTTTCTCCACTTGACATAAGTTCCCATAACCTCCCAGGAGTACCGACGACAATCTCGGGCCTTGCTTTCAAAAGTCTCTCCTGCTTTTCCGCTAAAATCCCCCCAACTATAGGGGTCACTCTAACATTAATATACTTGGCTACTGCTTTCAGATGATCCGTGACCTGAAAAAAGAAATTACAGCATCAAATAATAAAATTGACCACTTCTATCATTAATGATTTCTGTTGGGTCCCAAAATACACGTTAACTAAAAGACTTTCAGATTATATCATTATAGATTATATATTAGTTACCGAAAACATACAGATTCCTAAGGTTTACAGGTCAGCACAACTAGTAAGGAAGTTAACTTCAATGACAAATAAACTTAACAGAGAATGCAATGCCAATTTGCCAAAGAACAGAAGTAGTGAAAATCATACATATAACAAAATGACAAAAATATACAAAAATTAAGAAAGAGAAGTTCACAATTAAAGGAAACTACCATTGGAACAACTTATGGTTAGTTGATAAAAGTACAGATAAAGTTATAGCCATATTTCTCTTTGTTGAGATCATTAAAGATTTAAAGCAAAAAACTATGTGCTGAATGGCTTCAGCAATTTTCACTTAATTTCACTTGGCATCTATTAAACAAACACCAGAAGATCAATTTCAATGCTAAAATTTTTCATGTTTAACACTATTTTAAGACATGAAACATCCCTTGAAGTCTCAGTTTCTAAGCCAAATACCATTTTAAGATACAGAATTTTCTAACACCCTGAATTTGGAAAATCTCTCACCCATTACTGAAAATTCCTTGATGTCCAACTCATTATTATTTGATTGATATCAGATTTCAGAGTATGCATTATGCAATACTGGTTGATCCAGTTCCAGCAACCAGAAAGCTCAATTTTGCATTTATTCCAAAAGATATAAGATAACCTTGTCCAACCCATTGCAATAGAAGACTAGGAAATCTATTATCAGCCCCAAAATGCTCTGGGTTACTGCATGCAAACATGGACAAAAATAGCACGAGTAACTGAGTTACTCCTGATTGACAAAAATGTTGCTTAAAATAGCATCTGGGTTACTGCATGCAAACATGGACAAAAATAGCATCCGAGTAACTGAGTTACTCCTACGTCCTCCAGATTGACAAAAATGGTGCTTAAATAACTATTTTAAAAACTAAATACACAATATAAAATTTCTGACTTCCTACCTTAGTTACAGAAGACGATATATTACACTCGCTCCATTTTTTTTTTGTTAGTCATTTAAGGTTATGCACATGGATTAACGAAATGATAGATGTTAAAAGTTATAGGAGTATTTATTACATAATTTCCTATTATACCCTTATTTATAGATAGTGGACCATAAATGTTTAGTGGAAACATGCATTTATTATAAGGGTGTAAGTGGAAAAATAGCATTAATTGCTTATTGGTATTCTAAAGTGACTATCAAAAGTGAACAACTCAAAAATGCTAAAGAGACTAACATAAAAAAACAGGAGGGAGTACATATCAAATAAAGTTAACAATCTTTTAAAAATCAAGCAATCAAGCAACTGACAATTATGAAAATGAACAGTAGGCCTTGATAAGTACCTGAAGTGCAAGTTCTCTAGTCGGAGCAATAATAAGAGCCCGCAAAAAGCCTTTAGGAGCATATTCTTCAGGTTCCTCACCCCTTTCTTCAACCATCTTTGCAGCCTTCTCTCGTTCCTCCAAAAGGCGTTGCAAGATGGGCAAACCAAATGCAAGTGTTTTACCAGATCCTGTCTCTGCAGCCCCAACAACATCCTGTCAATGAACAGTTGAGAATTCACGTTAAAGCTAATATTATAATTCAAACCAATACAGTGCCCTGAAGAAGAACTTTAGACAACCTTCCCTTGATGAGCAGCAGCTGGAATACAAGCTTTCTGTATCGGTGTTGGTTCTTTGAATCCTAGCTTGTATATTGCTTTCATTAGGAGAGGATGAAGCCTCAACTCATTCCATGCATAGAATTCAGTTTCGTCAACGTCCTCTTCCCCAATGTTAACTTTTACATCAGTATCTAGACCTACAAGCAGATACAGCAATTAGTGAATTGCTCTCATGTTCAATAATTAATATTGCACACACAATAAAATTTCAGGAACCTACATTCACCCAGACAAGTTTATGCATATAAATATTATTTGGATTTAATTTATTTAAAATTATACTAGCAACTGAAGCAATTACCGGTATCTGACTGCTCAACTTTCTGGTTTTCTGTAGCGTCCTTGTTTTTATTCTTCTTCTTCTTTTTCTTGGTTTTAGACTCCACGCCCTTATCCTTAACCTGTCCTCCTTCAGATTGTGCTTCAAGCACATCACTAGAAGCACCATCAACTCCATCTTGCTTCTGTTTCTTCAATTTTTTGTTCTGTTTAGGTTTCTGTTTTCTCTTGTCATCTTCAGGTTCAGGAATATTCAAACCATACTCATCCTCGTCAATCTCCTCAAGCGAAAGAAAACCTGCACCAAAAACATAAACGAAATTTAAAAAAAAAAAAAAGAAAAAAAAAGAAAATGAAGTCCAAAACTGTGGAAGCAATAATTTTCTTCTCCGTAAGAACACCAATGCAAAAAAAACCTTCAGAAAAAACGCTTCATATCAACTCAATCAAATTTCATTACATACTCAATCTCCTCAAGTGAAAGAAAACCCGCACCAATCACATAAACATAAACATAATAAATAAATAAAAAAGGGAAATTGAAATCCTAAACCGTGGAAGCGATTTATCTTCTTAGTAATAACACCAATGCAAACAAAAACTTAAGAAAAATGCTTCATATCTTAACTCAACTTTATTCAATTGCAAACTCGACTTTATTGAACACATAATTGTATGAAAAACTTCATAGCAGCGGAAAATAAAAGAAAAACGACGTTCCAGAAGCGAAATACGAGGGGAATAGAAGAGCGAACCTCCTTCAAGTTCGTTGGAGCCAATGAACAAGGAGAAGGTGTCATCTTCGTCTTGTTGAGGAAGAGCTGTGTTCCACGGCAACGAATCGAGATGCTCGAGTTCAGGGTCCACTCTCGCTAGGGATCGCTTCTTCCTCTTCGCCTTTCTCAGAGAAGAGGTTGCTACTGCAGCAGCTGCTTCTTCCATCGCCACCGCACCGCTGAACACCTACTGCGTGCGCGCTGCTATCACTCAGATTCTACGACTGAATTCGGACCGGGCCCGCCGACTCTCGCACACTATATATCCTGGACCCAAACTTGCAAATTTGATGGTCGAAAAAAAAATGCAAAACCCGTTTTAATAATTTCACCATTGCTTTTTTTTGAAAAAAAAAACTAGTCTAGAATTATTTTTATCGGATCGGATATTTTTCAATAGATAAAATGGTGGAAGGGATTAGCACTATCCATATTGGGAGTGATACTATCTTTTTTTAATATATAAATTTATGATTTTTATATATAAAGGGATGGTGGGATTTCTAAAATTGAGTGGTCTCAATCCCTCCCACCAAATAAAATTATACATCTGATATCTTATCTTTAAAGTTTGATTGGACTCGATCTTTTTTATTTTTAATTTAGTCCTCCATTTTTTATATTTTTAATTAATTAATTGAAGTTAGTCGTTTCTATTTGTATTATGTTTAAAATTAACGGCATTAAAATTGTCCACATCATATCATGGTTGGTCCATAAATAAATTAATAATAATAATAATATACATATACATATTAAATAAGATCCACTTTTTATTCTTTAAAAAAAAAATAGAAACCTTATTTAACCATACATTTTTGTATGGATGGTCATAATTAAAAGATTTTAAAATTTTTTGATAAAGTTGCGTGACTTTTTAATTCAAATGACTTATTTATTTAATATTAATTTAAAATTTGTTAATCATGATTATCCATATAAGAATGAATAGTCTAGATTTATCTCTTTCATTAACACATAAGAAACTTCTTTTTCACATATTTGAGTGGGGATTTACTTACTCTAAGAGTAAGTATTGAGCGACTTACTCTACTTAATAATTTCATATCGATATCGAATTTCATCAATCCAATCATTGACATGAAAGTTCATAATATATAGATCAAATATACTAAATTTCATATGATTTAAAAACTTCTGGTATTTCATCAATCAACTTCGATTTAATGAATAGAAGACTTTTCAAAACGTATGTAAATGTTACCTACTAAATGACATATCTAGAAATGTTTAATTTTTCTAAAATTACATATACATGATCATCGTGATAACATATTTTGATAGAATGGTTTGATTGGTGAAATTCGATGTCGTATGGAGTTATTAAGCGGAGTAAAGGTTAACACTTACTCTTAGAGTAAACGAATATATATATATGGGTGGAGACCCACTTACTCCAAGAGTAAGTTTTGGACACTTACTTCGCTTAATATCTCTTTACTCACTTTGAATTTTACCAATTAAACCGTTAAATTACATGATGCTATCATGATAGTTGTGTATATTAGATTTTAGAAAATTTTAACATTTATAGGTATGTCATCCTGTAGGTTAGATTTACTTATGTTTTAAAAAATGTTTTATTCATTAAAATAAAGTATATTAATGAAATATCAACAAATTTTAAAATTATGTGAAATTTTGTATAATTGATCTATTTATTGAGAACTTTATATTTAATAGTTCGATTGGTAAAATTCAAAATGGGTATTTTATCAAAAAAAAATTCAAAATGAGTAAAAAAATATTAAACAAAATAAATGTTCCAAGACTTGGTATTAAAATAAGTGAATTTTCATACAAGTATTTATTATTTTTTCAATCATACCCTTGTTTGTTTAATAATTTAAAGTTAACACAATGAAATATATAGTGATATTTATATTTAATTAGGAGTAAAATTTAATAGATGTAATTAATACTCTTAAAATCAAAATATTAACAACTATCTTATATGTGTGATTATGCTGTGATGTGTCATATTATTATATTATAAAATGGATGGAGTAATAAAGAGTAATGCTAATTATAAAATAAAATTAACCAATAAAAAAATAAATAAATTAGTGGATTATTAAACATGAAATTCATTGTCATACTAACAAGGAGTTTAGAAAGGAAAATATCATTGAAAATATTGAATGAGAGAGATAGAAAGAAAAATAAAAATGAGTGATGTGTTAAGTAATGTGATAGATAATAAGAAAATTAAAAAGGAAAAGAAGTGTATAAAAATTATGTTAAAAAAAATACATTATTAGCATTATTATCATTAACAATAAAATAAAATAAAATGTACATATTGATAAAGAGTTAACTATCAATTTGATTATCCAAAGATTATCTTGTCATTTAGTTCCCAAAGAATTTTGTCACCAAATTAGTCTTCAAGATCATCTTTGTCACTAATTTGGTCCACCAAACAATTTTGTCACAAAATTAGTGCTCCAAAGATGTGTAAGTATACTAAATTAGTCCTTCAAAGATTTAAATATATCAAATTAGTCCATGATGGAGAATTAATTTGAGGACTAATTTGGTAGACTTTTAAATCTTTGGAGGACTAATTTAGTGACAAAGTTTTTTGGAATCAAATTGGTGAAGATAATCTTTGAAAGACTAATTTAGTGGCAAAAAATTTTGAAAAACTAAATTAGTGACATAATAATCTTTAAAATACTAAAATTAAAATTAAATTGATAATTAACTCTACTGATAAATGATATCTATAGTTTACTAAACTATTAATTGGAACCTTTCCGGAAATGTTAACTTTTTAGCCTACGTGTGGCCAAGGTTTATAGTTTTTATCTTTTCTTGAAGAGTAATAGTTAAACTGATAGAATTTTTTAAAATCTCTTATTTTTAGTTGAGAGATACATATCAATACTTTAGAGTTTATACACATATGACCCTTTTTTTATATCTCTCAAAATTACGATGCAATGCGGTGAAAGTCAAAGATCTCTTCAAAAATATATTTTTTATGATTCAAACTTATAACCTAAAGATTTATACAATCACTTTTAATTATTGCGACTAACATTCATTAGATACGTAAGACTATATTGAGAAAAAAAAAATCACATGTATTAATATTGCAAATTTGAAGTGTTACAGCTCAATTTTTTTCATTAAAAAAAATAAAAAATAAATTACTTTAAAAGTATCTTTTAAAGTTTAAAATTCTAAATTAAGATTGGTTTGTTATAGATTTATATACAATAAAAAATGTTAAATAACAAAAAATTAAACCATTGTTAAGATTGAATGATGAATCTTAGAATACAGGAGCAAGACACTAATTTGTTTTTGTATAATTATATTAGTTAAATAAATTATTTGCTTTGGTTAACTATTAATATGTGTATAAAAAGTATACAAAAACTTAAATAAAAATATAAAAGGTCACATTTTCAAAAAATCAATGAAGTAGTCCAATTTCATTTTCAAAGTTACACATAAGCAAAATTAGAAAAAAAAAATAACACAAAGTTAATTAAACTGTGAATTTATAAATCATAAACACATATATATTATTAAAGAGAGAAAATTGTAAATATATAAATTATGTATATATTGTATATTATTAAAAAAATGTAATTAAACTTTAAATTTAAAAATCATAAACACATACATTATTAAAGAGAAAAAATGTAAATATACAAATTATGTTAATATTGTATATTATTAAAAAAATGTAATTAAACTTTAAATTTACAAATCATAAACACATATTCATTTTTTGTATAATACTTTTCTAAAACTAAATTTAAAACATGAAAACAAACTAAAACTAAAAAAGGGAATGAAAGCATTAGGGTTCTCGCATATTAGGGTTAACAAGACTCTGTTACTTTTATATATAGTAGTATAGAAATTATTGGGGTACAACTTTTGTTTTTATATAATTTGTATAACTGGTTAAACACGAAGGAATATGTGGTTAAATCATTATATGATTTGGTTAAATTATTATGTATTTTAACCATAATTTTTTTTCCCTTCAATGTAATACTAACATTAAAATTAACCAAAGTATATACTAATTTAACCACATATTTTTTTATGTTTAATCCGTTGTACAAATTATACAAAAATAGAGTTGTACCCCAATAATTTCTCATAGTAGTATAGATACTAGAAATTTCCTTTGGCGGCAATTTTCCTTTGGTGGCTGCTTCATATAAAGGATTCCTATTTAGTGACTAGAAATTCCCAAAGAGGAAGAGACATTGCAATGAATATCTATATCTCACAATTCTCACAATTGCAATTTTTTTTTTCTCTCTCATACTAAAAATTAGTAGTCAATTAAGAATATTATAACCTACTTTGTATATATTCCTATTTTCCTTGTCACATCACTTTTCAACACGCGCTAGATGTGTGTGTGTTTTTTTTTCAAATTTAACGCTTGTTTGAGGATTACAATATGTCTTATTTGGGGACTACATCCCATTAAGTTTAAACACACTACAACACATTTTAGCAAAACTCAACCGATAATTAGAATCTGGGCACGTTGAATCTGGGCGAATGAATATGTGACGAGATTAGTGACAGGTATGAGATGAATAATTCTTACCCTTATTCTCATATGGTATGAAGGGTTGCGTAATAACGATATATAATAGTTTTGATTGTCATTTGTCAATCACGATGGATAACCACAACATTGAAAAAGAAAGCTATGATTGATCCTTTTCTAGTGATAGCAGTTTTAAAATTAATTCTGGTTCTAGGACTGGAAAAGGGCAATGCTCATGAACATTGATTGAACAAGCTACATGTACATAAGTTGCATACCATCAGTTTTCTTAAGCAAAACTTTACATTACACTTCTGGTTATCCCTCACAAGTGCTGAAAAAAAGATGATCAAAGCAGCCATAGTAAACTATGATTTCTTTTGAAGAAAAGGTTCAAGAACAGCAGATTTGGGATTCTTCATGGGAGGCCCTTTTTCTCTGCGCTCAAGTTCTTCAAGCCTGAAAGTGATCAACCTATCCCAATTCCCTCCTTCAAACAGAACCCCTGCTCTTCCATCAGTGATCCTTTGCACAATCCCACAGTACATGTAATAAGGGTTATTTGGGTTCTTCACAATGGCAATCATTCCAGGCAGTAACAGAGGCAGTTCCGGCGGTTTCGGCTTCTTCGACAGCGAAAGATTCAAGCTTTTGTTTCCTGAACCTGGTTTGGGAGGTGGGTTTTCCTCAATGAACTTCTTCAACCCTTTTTCACCTCCTGGGAATCCTCCTGTTAACCCCATCAACTCTTTCTCAAAACCATCTTCAGCAACACTTGAAAAGGATTGTTTTGAGCTATCAGATAAGTTCTTTTGCTCTTCTTCACTTGCTGCTGATGGTGGCAGATTTTCATCAACACCAACTTGTCTTTTTAGCTCTTGTTTAAGGCCTTCTTCTCCATTGCAGAGTCCTCTGCCTCCTAAGATTTGAAACATGTCGAATTTCGCGCATGGTTGTGCTGCGTTATAGGTTGGTTTGTGAAGGGTGGAAGGCTTTTTGTGAGGGTAAAGATGAGTGAGGTTTTCTTGGCCTAGGAATTGAGATCGATGAAGAGAGCCATGAAGGGTATGAAGAGAAACAAAAGAAGACATCTTAAATGTTGGTGAATTGTGCACAGCATTAGTGAGAAGAGGGAGTGAGGTATGGAAAGAATAGATTCTTAGTCTATTTCTGACCACAAATGCTCTTGAATAGATAGCCCTATCTTTTGTTTGCAAAGAAGAAACTATCAGAAAAGGTTTCTCATGTTTAATACTGACCACAAAGTACACTCTTTTGTACCAAACTGCCATGTGTTAGAGCTGAGAAAAGTGCCAACTTCATTTCTGGCTGTTCTGGTTGTTTCGATGTTTATTCTTCAACTGTTTTTTCTAGCATATTTGGTTAGCGTGATATTTAGAAACTAATCATTCATTTCTTTAAGTTCCATTTTTTATTTACAGCTTTTCAAAATGATATCATAATAAATTAATCTATACAACTGCACTTCAACTCGTGAAAATCAGGCAGTCAAACACTTTTTTGCACAGTACGTTTGAGGGTTAACACAGTGCTTTTTTCATGTTCAACAATTGTAAAGCAATTACTATTTAGTATTTACTATAATCATAAAATAAGTACTTTGCCATCACCGCACACATATTGAAATAAAATGTTCAGCATGTCAGTACACTGACTCATAGTTTATTTTACAAAAATGTATAATGGGAGGCTGACACAGATGGAAAGCTAAACAAATTTGTTGGACTCGGAGGAAAGTGGTGAATGACAATTTGTGACTGGTTTTGTGACTTGATTAACTTGCTATTTTCTAATTCCCAGAAGGTCCAATAAAAATTGGTTCGACTTGAATTTTTTCAAGAATTACCTAGACTCATTTTACAATTTAAATGTAGCAGGGGCTATTGCGAGTACATTTCATTCTTAATGGTAGGCAAAAACTCAAATGCTAACAGAGAAGCTTTTTTTGAAATTCTTTGTTGCCTCATTGGTTAGCTTCAGTTGTAAGTGTTAGTCTTACGCCATCTTTAAACGAAACCGGATGGATTCCTAGCGTTTGAACCAATCTAGTGATATCCATAGATATGTCAGCTGGGGACTTCACGCCTCTATCAACCTGAAAAATAAGAGAAAACTTCAATACTTCTCAAGAAGGCACAATCCATGAAAGGAAGAAGAATCTTATCAGGCTAAATAAGTGTTGAAATGGCCACCAGAAAGACAATGAGAAACTTTGATGGCCATGACATGGAGTAAAAACAGAATCTTGAATCTTTGGTTAAGGAGTGGCTTTAGAGGTAATGCAGAAAAACAAAGTTACTGATATCACATAATTTTGTAATTTCATATAATGAAGGTTAGCACATACTGATGAGGCCGACACGGATTTGATTAATGTGGTGTCATATCCTCTAAATTGTGCAACAGTCTCAGCCATTTGAACACGTGATACCCTATCAGGTCCACCAGCATTAAGTAACAACTGCATTTGCTTGCCCTCTGTGATGACAATCAGAAAAGCACAACTCTTCATGAATACAAATATGAGATATCTCAGCTCAAATAGTTTAAACAATACAAAAAGTAGAATATGTGCATTTAAAAGAATCTGGAAGAGACAATGCAAATCAATTTCAAGAACAAGAGAAAACAATGACTAGGTTCGTACTTTGTGCACACAAAAAAAATGTCATAAAAAAATGTAATTCAGTTATTATATATAAACAAATTTCATATTTAAGGATTAACAATCTTTGATAAAATACTCAGAATGGCAGTTTGAATAGCATTTCACAACCTTAAGAAGGTTTAATGGAAAATCAGTTCCATGATAAATATTTTTGCAGCATGCACATGTATCTAACGGGTTTATCTGTTTATGCAGTAGAAGTCCTATACCTGATATCCATTGGCCTGTTAAAGCTAGAATGATAGTTACGAGATCCTTAACAAAAATGGGACAACGGAACTCATCATGAAAGAACTCCACTTTTTCCCTTTTAGACAGGGCACCATCAATCCACTGCAACAGTTAGATCGAATAAGTAAATAACACATTGAGTAATTATATATCGCCCTATAGAGTATAGACACATCTTTCCCAGGAACAGACACCTAATAAGCAATAATGGAAGATTACAATCTTTGCAACAAGGTAAAAGAAAAAGAAATGAAAAGTATAAGAACTGTAAGGTTTTCTCTTTCAAAGAAAAAAGGGCACTAAAACAAGAAACCATGAATAGTCTAAAGTTTTTTTTTCTAAAAAGTTGTAGGCAGAAAAATGGAGAGCAACGAACCATCTGTTAAGAAAGAAATGTCCTATTCATCATGCAATAAGTAGCAAATTTTCAAGAATCAGATTCATGAATTTCATCAATCAAAATGCAGGAAGAATTAGTGGTGAGACTTTGCAAATGAACCTGAATAGGAAGAGACTTTGGAACTGGTGAGACTGTTTGTGGCCCATAGATGATACTGCTTCTCAAAATTGCAAAGTTCGCCCATTTTTCTGAAATGAACTGCTCCGCTGCTACTTTAGTTTTTCCATAAATATTCACCGGAACTGCAGCATCTTCTTCCTTGTAAAAGGACTTTTCCCCTTCATAAACTGATTAGAAGAAGCATAAATTACAATGAGCCAAAATTTAAAGTATAAATGAACATGGGATATGGATAACAATTACAATATTTTAATCAAGAAAGAAAGTTCTACAGCAAACAGGATTCTTTCTGTTGATTTTACCAGAAAAGGATAAAAGAGAGGAAATTATACATTTTGATGACGATAACAGCTTTTAGTTAGTATTGACAAACATCAGAAAGAGACAAGTGAGCAGAGCCCCAAAAAGTTTATAAGAGTATCTTCTTTTCTTAGTGCCCAACCCTTCGCCTTCAACTGTCATATGATATGATTTGGGATACCTAATTACCTTGATCTGTGGAGAGATGAACGAGAAGGGTACTGCTCTGTTCAAAGCTTTGCAACCATTTTACAAGAGATGATGGCACATTAATAGCATGTGCAGTAGCAGAATCACTCTCACAAGCACGAGGAACCGAGATAGCAGCACAATTAACAACCACGTCAGGCTGCCATTGATAAACCAACAGAATTGTTAATCCAATAATCATACATCTTTGAAATAGTAACACTAACAATTCATACATCTTCCTTTATCGTAATGTTTTCTTCTGATTGTTTTCTATCTGAGGACAGCAACACCCTCAAGATACACATATTGAAACATTGGATTAAAACCATTCAGGAATATTTTTTTATAGCCACAAACCTAATACCTGTTTCTTACACACAACCAATAAGGAACTTAAAAATAATATTAAAATAATAATAATAATAACAGAAGTTCCAAAGTTAAGTTTATCATTATTTTAACACCTTAACTCTTAATTGGTTGTGCCTATACACAATGTCCCTATGCTAAAGTTGCTCACCATACAAAACCTCATCTTCAAACCAGAAAAGGAACGATTATCTAAAGGACAAAACTAAGGTGTGGTTGCTCATGTACTTCTGGTGCTATTCTCCTACCAAAATTGGATTTTTGCCTTAGTAAGCTATATAATAAAGATCGGTATTAAAGGTCGGCACAAATTACCGAGATGAAACTTTAATTTTGATTAGAGAATAACATCAAAAGCACCTAACCAATTCACCTAAGGTTAGTCCTTATCTAAATTGGCCAAAATCCAGCTTGCATAATCGTAATCTAAATCCATTTATAATTTATAACGATATTGAAGATTCATATTTCATACCAATATACTAAGTGTTAGCAGCTAAATTGGTAACGAACTTCACTTCGTATACTGGCAACCTTTTACCCTTTTACATTTTGTATCAAATCTTAGCAACGCATGTCATATACATTACACTATGCAAATCAAATAAGAAATCAACAAGTGAAGTAGTCCAGTCAATTGAGAAAGTTCAGGGCGATTCATACGAAACATCCAATATGATATTCCAACTCAAGCAATTCCAATGCAATTGCATACATTTTCTTTCCTAACTGAATCGAAGACGTGATGAACAGATAAATTGAAACAGAACCTGACCGAATGCGTTGGAAATGGCTTCAAATCCAGCGCCGGTTTTCAGATCGACTTGGAAAGGTAGCGATGAAGGAATTGCATTTAACAGAGGTTGAGGAGGAGGAGAAGAATGGTGGGTGAATGCGAGATCGTATGAATTAGAATCAGCAAAGGATTTTAGCAGATGCTGACCCAAGTAGCCTGTTCCTCCCACAACCACAATCTTCTTATTATTACTCATCTCTCTCTGGGTCTCTCCTTGGCTCCTTGCTGAGTTTTGATTTACGTGCTACTTTGTCCACCGCACCGGTTTCTTAGTTCACCACATGCTGTTATTTTTTTTTCTAATTTTGTCTTTCGCTTGGAGATTAATCCCTGTTTTTTAACTTAAAAAGAGATATTTGTGCACCACATTTGAAACAGAGATTAATTCCCGTTTTAAAATTCGCTCGGACATTAATCTCTGTATTGCAACTTAAAAACCTTCGCTCGGAGATTAATCTTCGTTTTTCAACTTAATTCCAATACTGTATTTTCATACGGGATTAATATCCATTTCCATACCGATATTAATATCCATTTTAATATAGATATTAATATCTGTTTTCATACCGATATTAATATATGTTTTTCTGCAATTCATTATTTTTCAAACCGCATGAATGACAAAAAAAAAATTCTTGATTCCAACTGTATTAATGTTAGAAAACAATGTTGGTGGTTTTGGGTTTAATTACATATAGAGTAATGAGTGTGTCAGAATTTTGAGTTTTCCAACTTAATTCCATCATTGTATTTTCATACAGGGATTAATATCCGAGCGAGAATTAGAAAACATGGATTAATATCTGTTTGGCTCAAATCTGGATTTAAAAACATATCTTTACCAATTTTCCAAAATCACCAACATTGTTTTTTGTCACTAATACAGTTGGAATTAGAGGTTTTTTTTTCTTCGCCATTCATGCTATTTGAAAATGATGAATTGCAGAAAAACAGATATTATGTTGGAAACAGATATTAATATCTGTATGGAAATACAGTGTTGGAATTAAGTTGAAAAACGGAGATTAATCTCCGAGCGAAGGTTTTTAAGTTGCAATACAGAGATTAATTTCCGAGCGAATTTTAAAACTGGGATTAATATTTGTTTTAAATGTGGTGCACATATATCTCCTTTTAAGTTGAAAAATGGGGATTAATCCCCGAGCGAAGGGCAAAATTGAAAAAAAAATAGCGTGTGGTAAACAAAGAAAAGTGGGTAGTGGGTAAAGTAGCACTCTACCTCTCGTATCAAATAAAAAAAAATTAAATTATGCTTATTAAGTAATGTAGTTAATTTTATTTAATTTTTCAGATTTTATAAATAAAAAGCTAAATAAAATAACATTTTTTTAGAGGACAAAAATACTAATTGGACTTAAATAAAATAACTTTATTTTTTAGATTTTCCTTTCAAATGGAGTCTTTTTTCTTTATTACCTAAATAAATGTATCATTGAAATACTACATATTAAATTAATCTAAAGACAATTTAAAAATATATTTATTAATTAATAAAGGAGAAAGTAATTGAATTTTACTTATATTTAAAACATATTGCAAGATAAGGGTGAAACACTTTTAGTTACTTGCATGGCTTTCCATTAAGAGGCCAATCATAGTTTCACAATCCCCTAATTTATCCTCATTATCCATTTTTGAGCAATGTTATATCCTTTTAATTATCTTCTTAATATTATATAAAGTATGAAATTAAATGCATTTTCAATCTTAAAAATATAAAAAATATTAAAAATATTCTTTAATAGATAATTAGGAAAATTTTTAAGAACTTGAATTAAGAAAATTTAAAATTATTCTCTATTTTTTCATAATATCATATTTAATTTGATGTCTTGTCTAAAAATATTTTTTAGAGATGTCTTATCTGAAAATGTTTTTGAAAAGGCCTCTTTTGAAAATAGGATGATTTGACAAAAGATAGGACTTCATTTGAAAACATAAGAAGATTATTATCAAAAAAACTTTCATTGAAAAAACTTTTGAAAACCCTCTTCTAGAAATAGGTCCAAACTGATTTTGAGATTTAAATGGGGCCTTTTTAAAACAATGAATAACAAGTATTATGACATTATTAACATCATCCTATACATAACACATACATTTTATTCAAAAGATAGAGATATTTTATGAAGAAAAAATATAGACTTTTATACTATAAAATATTCTAATACGATTTAAAATAAAAATATATAAAAATAAAATTTAAATATATTAAAAATATGTATATTTTTTGAAAGCGTGAAACATAAGCTTGACCAACCTTATCCTATCCAAAAATTCAAATATAAGGTGGTGTGACTTTTAGATAATTTTGCACCCAAAAAAAGTAGTGGAAATAGTTGTCAATGAGGTAGTGCTTCTATGAAACCCCCGTTGGGGACACAACAATAATGGCCGCTTAGCATTGGTTTGTGTTTGTGTTCTTTCATTTTTATTGGTTTCATTTTCATTTTCAAGAGTTTGACATTTTAAAAACATATTTATTTTTAGGAGAAATTATACTAACTTTCTTTAGGTTTGTTTTCATTACACTTAATTTTTATTTATTTGAAAAATTCTTACTACTTTTCTTAAAAAGAAAGGTCGCTATAATAGACCAATAAATCTTAGGGAAAGTAAGTGTTATACATATAGAAGGTTATTATAAGGTTTAATTACAGTTCTGGTCTCTCTTTTTTGCATTTTGGACGATTTTGGTCTCCTAAATTTCAAAGGAGTTATTTTGGTCCTTCTTGTTTTTAAAATAGGCGGTTTTGATCCTCTGTTTCTTTCAAATTAGCCATAATTTTTAGCTAATTTAATGATAGTTTTTCTCCAAATTATTGATGGGGGATCAAAATTATTTATAGATAAAAAAATTTTCAAAAAATATTAATTTAATAACAACTTTCCTCCAGATTAGCAATAAGTTTCAAATCGTTTACTAACAATAATTAAAAGGAAAATTGTAGCTAATTATTAGTTTTTCATAATACATTATTATATCAATAAACGAGTTTAGTTCATGCTGGCACTAAATTGAATCGTGACTAATTTGAAAGAAAAACTAACAAAGAGATAAAAAAATCACCTACTTTTTAAATAAAGGGGGCCAAAATTGCCCATTTGAAATTTGTGGACCAAAATCACTCAAAATAAAAACAAAGGGAATAAAACTGCAATTAAACCTTATTATAATAGACCAACAAACTTCATAGGAGGTATGTGTAATTTTGTAAACAAATCGCGTCTAGATGTAATAAGTAGAAACCTAAGAAGAGAATGGTGTAATTTCACCTTATTTTCATTTTTATTTTCAATTTCAAAAATTAAAAATGCTAAAAATACATTTGGTGTTGGTGGCAATGGCATACTATGAAAGAGTTATTATTTTGACTTAATAAAGGGCAGTAGTTGATAGGGAAAACATAATTATCCTTAAGAGATTAATATTTTGTCCCAGTAATAAAGAGAGGAATACCTAAAAAATGAGAAAAAGTGAAATTTTGTCGTGAGTAATAAAACTTTACAATGAAAAAAATTATTTTTTTAATTTTCTATATTTAAAGACTGATTCAATTCAATTCAATTTTCTATTTTTATTAATTAATTATGATACCATTAATTATATTACAATTACCTTTTTTCATGTATTTGTTATTTTTTTTTCAATTTTTTGTGTTAATGCAATGAGATTCTAATTCATTTAAGAAAGACCCACCTAATTGTTTTGACACCATAAACTTAAGACTGATCTAACAAAATCTTCCATTATTTTGAGTTCTCTGTATTGAAGAAATTCAATGATGCCAAGCCATGTTGATGAAGAAGAAGATGGCTTCCTAGGTTTGCGGTGGGGTTTGTTAAGATCAAGTCTTACATCGACTAAAAAGAGGGTCACCATAGAATATATAAGTGGTGTGACAATCCTCCTCCTATGAGCTAGCTTTTGGGAGTGAGTTAGGCCCAAATTCAAATTCTAATATGGTATCAGAGCCAGGTTAGTCATGGGCGCCACCCGCAGATGTCCAGTCTTGCAAACTTCACGCACCAGATGTCCAGTCCTGGGCGTGAGGGGGTGTGTTAAGATCAAGTCCTACATTGACTAGAAAGAGGACTACCATAGAATATATAAGTGGTGTGACAATCCTCCTCCTATGAGCTAGCTTTTGGGAGTGAGTTATGCCCAAATTCAAATTCTAATAGGGTTCGGGCTGTTGACCGTGAATGTGTGGGTGAAAGGGGCTCCCGGCAGTGGAAGAGGTGGGGTTGGTGGCGGAGGGGTTGGCGAAGATGAGGAGAGTTGAGGTGTTTTCTTAATAATTATTTTTTTAAAAAATAATTTTTATATTTTAAATGTATATTATTATAATTATTTTATTATTTTATTAATAAATCACTTATAACATGACACATGATAAGTTTTCAATGTAGTCACTCTAACACTATCAGTAAAAAAAGAAAAAAAAAATATTAAGTCTTTCATTTTGTAGGGTTTGATCACATAAATGCTTGATATTTTTGGTAGTGAAAATATAAGGGACTGTTTGGTTTGCATTTTTATTTTCTGTTTTCGGTCTGTTTTCTAAAATTTTATAAATGAAAAACTGACCTTTTCAGCATTTTCAGTTTTTCCTTTGTAAAATTTCAAAAAACAGGAAATAAAAACAGTAAATAAAAATGCAAACTAAACCGCCCCTAAGTTCCTAACTTTGTGTTTCGTGATGTAATTTAATTCTTGCCGTTGATTTATAATTAAAATTGCTAAGCTATTGAACTAATTGAACATTTTGAAAAAAACTCAAGGGCTAGGTTGAACATTTAATAACAAGCACAAGGATCTATATGAATCATTTTCAAAATTTTAGAGATTAATGTGAACGAAAATTGCCAGTGTTAGTTATAAACTAACAACATGGACTAAGGGTATGTTTGGGTATTTTTTATTCCAACATATGTTGGATGATTTGATTTTGCACTTATAAAAGTTTTCGGTTCTTCTTTTAACAAAGAAAATAATTTTTAGTCCTTGAGCTAAAAATTGGACATTGTTTCAAAATGCTTAAAAATGGCTTCTCACATTTAAAAATTATCTTAAAAATCGTTTCTTATAACAAATATACCCAAACAAAAATTAATTATGTTTTAGACAATTGAATTTTTTCAGAACTATTTTTTACCGCTAATCCAAACACGCCATAAAAAGCATCACTGAATAGAAAGTCAGGGACCTACTTGCACCGCCGACAATGTCAAAAACTAATGTGAATAAACCTTACAAGCAAGTACTAAGGTGCCTTATCATAAAAAAAATTAAAGGATTGAATCAAATCATATGAAATTATTTACGATTCAAATTTTGAGTACGATAATATTTGAGAATTGTGATCATGTCAAATATCTCAAACACCGTTTGATTTTCAACCAAAAAAGAAACACCGTCTAATTGTAAAAGCTGAGAGTTTATTTTAGAATAACTGTCTAAGTATTGCGTTGTTCGTTGTAGATTGTTTCTCAAAACCTTCCTGCAAAACTCATATTCCAAACTCTTGAATTTTGGTGAATTTTCCCACCATCCTATTTTCTCTGTAGTGTGATTTTCTCTGTAGTGAAGCTACAAATCTAATTGATAAAGATTGATGTTCATACTTACCTCATTTGGCGTCTTTCAATTCGTCTTGCTTATTATCAATGGGCAGAAAAGAATTCCAACATTTATATCATATTACGAATACCAAGTTTGGAAGATACAAAGGGTTTGAAGATACTTGTTGCCACTGGTAAGAAATATTGTTTGCATTGTTGTGTAGTGTTTAACAATTATTCATGTGTGTGTTGATTGAAGCAATGGTTTTGGGTTTTTTCTCTTCTTTTTTTGGTTGAGTTTGAACTTTAAAGAGTAATGAGTAATGGGCAAATTGGGGGGTGAATCCTTTTCTATACTTTCAATTACACATCTATTCATCAAGTGCATATTTTAAGGGGATTCTATTTTATTATTGGGTAATTGTCAAATTATCAGTAACTAGCAATCTTATAAAAAAAATGTAGTTGGTTTAGTGGTAGCACTTTGGCATATAAAAAAAAAAAACTAGCAATTTTATATCCTTCTATTACTGCACAAGATACTACCTTTGGACTTGACTATAAACAAGTAAAAAAAAAAAAGCATTTAGAATTTAGAATGTGGTAGGAGAATATAAAAAGCATTGAATACAATTTTAAAACAATTTTAATGAGCAAGGAGGAGGATTGGTAGGAGTATGTGGTAGGAGAAATTAGAATTTCTCTTTGTTAACTAGCCTATTAGTGTTCCATACACACTACAAATAACAAACAATTGATATGCTTTGTCTATTTCAGAAATAAACTAGACTTACATTGCTACAATTATCCAGTAATAAAATTTAAGGACACTTTCTATCTTCTCTTGATCTTTTTATTTTTTTGGCTTAAACACCAACCAATATTCTTGTATGGTTGCAAAAAATTGTATGGAGTGGGAACTCGATTTTTACTGTGGTCCTAGATTTAGGTTAAATGCTTTCTAATTTTGTCTTGGAGGTCTTATTTAAATGAATTTGATATGCTTACATGCAAGCATGTAGCATCACATGAGGAGATTGCTAGAGTGTTGTTCAAAGTGGTCTAGACCTATATGGCATCAGATCTGTTAGGCCCGAAGGTCCAACGCATCAAAATCCTTGATGAATCTCCAACGCAGTGGTGATGAGTCTCCGACGGTGACACCGAAAAGGACTCTGACTTCAAGTTAGTGGGAGCTTCAAGCATATGCAAGAATGAGAATATGAGAGTTAAGTTACTTGTGCTCTCCTACCGTAGTCTATTTATAATAACTTGAGCGTACTCCAAAGTCAAACTTGTCACTATCGTACTTCCGTGTTTTGCTGCGTGACAATCGAATCTATAACTGCCGAACAAGAATCCAAGCCCATGTCAAAGACTCGACATGCTCCCGACATGTTGTCTCCGGCATAATGTAGGACTTAGTCGTCACAGGACCCATCACGTGACATCCTGTGGGATTGGTCCATAACAGCATCTACGTTAACAGCATCTACGTTACAGTCTCTCCGCAAATGAGATGACAATCATATCCATCATTCTCATCCTCTCTCTAAAGGTAGCCCTTTTGATTGTTTATTGTGCTATGATCCATATACACTGATGCCATAAGATCTTTATTAGAATTTCTTCTATGCTTTTGGTGGCTTCTTAGCGTGGGACATAACAACTTTGCTATAGTTATATGCTTGATTAAGCCATTTTATTTTGATGATGATTTGCTACTCCATTGTTCTAAACTTTTCATTTTAATCATTGTAGAAGAACTTCGAGTGAAACTGTTATAATGTCGGGTTTGTGTTTGCTTGATGTTGAATATCTTTTATGTCCCTTGATTTTTTGCGTTGCTACAATGTTTTTACCTTTGTATTAGTGATATTAGTGATTCAAAGAGAATATGGGCCTCACTTGTACTTGCCAAGTGGGACTAGAATTGAGTTCTTCACAAAAATGGGAATATGACATTTTTTGGTAGTGTTTTGCCATGAATAGGCACCCATTCATGGCTATAATTCTTCTGGCTAAAGATGGCTGATTCGAATCGACGTGTCTCATCCATGATCCAGTAACAAAAAAAAATGTAACATTAGGATGTGCATTGAATGAAAAAAAAAAACTGCACGTGTAGACAATGGGCGCATGTGGTTTCGGAGTTTGCAGTGTTTGCCCCTTTGCTTATGATCATAAACCTAGGTTGAAAACGTAGATTGAGTGAACTGGAAAAACAGAGAGACTTTACTCAGTATTATTCAAGAAGAATGTCTGTTTCTCGTATGCCACCCAAGAAAGAATTAGGTCCAATTCCTACTGGATGGACTTTAAAAACCGTAGTGAAAAAGAATGGCTCTGAAATATTGGTATGTAAAAATTTCTTCTACATTATCTGAATTTTTTGTGGTGAAACTATTGAATTCTAAGGACAACATTCAAGATTTTGAATTTATTGATGATGATCGTGTGACAAATTGTTTTTTAAAGGACGATTGATTCAATTGATTTCATTTTGCAAATGCAGGTTATATTGTTGATTTCGTCTTTCTTTTTGAATTGACTAGTGAATATTATAACTGCCGATAAAATGCTAAAAATTATGACTTTCTCTTGTTTCAATTGAGAATTCCTAATGCATTGGGACTAGTGTATCAGGAGCACGATTGTTTTGCATTTCTAAGAATTTAAAAATCAATGAAACATATGAACAAATACTTAGATTTTGCGTAGCCCCTTTTATTTTATAACAAAGTTTGAAACTGTTTTATTTCTTTGAACTCTAGTATTATATTGATCAGATTAGAGGAAAGGAATGAAAATGCTTTGTGTAAGACTTGCATTTTGATACTAATTAAACTGACCTAGGTTCTCATTATAGTCACTTTGATGTAGTTTGTTACTCTGTCTCCATACTAGCTATATCCCTGTGGGGATACCCTCATAATGGTTTATGGAAGGTTTTTTCATGCTGATTAATTATTAATTATAATTGTATGCTGCAATTATTGAATATCTTTCTTGGTTTTGAGTATCTTTCTCTGTTTTCAAATTTTCTTGTCTTAGGTACCCTGTTTTCTTTCTATTGAGTGACATATTGCCATTGTCTAGTATACAAAAAATGAAAGGAATAGGAATAGTTACTTAAGACTCAAACAAAAAATTGAATGTTGGGAAAGTCATTGTATCTGAGATGATGTTGAAGTTATACATATAAGTAGGCATGAAGCAAGCATTTAATATTATTATTTAATAGTCTCATCAAAGAAATGGAATAACTTCCTTATTGTATGTGCTTGTAACTAAATAGCATCCATCATTCCTATACACAATGTTATTGAATAGTTTAACTTTGTGGTCCTATATTTTGTGGTGAATAGATTCACATGAAATATTCTTGATCTTGCACCTGCCTTTAATTGCAAATGCTTGACAAGTGAGTAGTAATGACAAAATTTAACTAAAAAGGGACCATCCATATGAGCTAGAAGTGAAAGTATTTTGCAAATTGTAGTGGTGTTGCCCATTTGGATTCAGGGGAATGGAAATGATAAATTAGCACACTATTTACTTGTCAGAGCTTAGTGAAACATAACTAGAGGCTCCAAGCTCCTTTGAAGCTTTATCATTTACACAGTTTTGCTTCCTTATTTCTGTCATGTTTGATTTGTCAATGTAATCACGAATAAAAATCTCGAAGAAAAAGCAACGCTGATTGAAGTCAAGAGTGGATTGGAGGGTTGAATGGTTGACTATTGTTATCGGTAAATGGTCCTTGATTTCCATAAATCACACCCTCCCAACTATGGCTCGATCTGGAAGATAGATATTTATAATGTAGTTTCTTTTCTTTGTTAGTGAATGGTGGATTTGTCAAATGAAGGTTCTTGCACTTATTACATCTCAATTTTTTTGAATGTTATAGACAGAGCTAGGCTCTTTGGTGGTGTTCAATGTGTGTGGGTATTTGGTGCTTGTGATTGAAAGTCTAGTTATTTGTTTGAGGATGGTGTGTAGAGTGGAGATTTAAGTGTATGTAGAAGAAAATCTGCAAAAAGCAGTATACCATGTAATCTTCCAAGGACTTTGTGTGTTTGTTGACATCAGGGATAGAAATAACTGTACAGTGATATTTATTGTTTAACCACGTTTCCTGTTTTAGTGGGATACATTGATTGGTTGTTAAACAAACTTCCTAAGGATGGCAGAAACTAAGTTTACTGAGGCTAGTGAAAAAATAAAACAGGCTGAACTACCTTCCACGTTGTCATGTAGATTTCCTAACATATTTGATTAGGCAATTAGGCAATAGTGAAAGCATAATCTTAGCACTGGTTTACAAAATGTCATCACTTTGATAAGAATAGAATAGTAAGAAGGTTGTTTGGATGGCATGAGTGAGGATATGGAATAGGATTTATTTAAAGATGCATTCATTTGATCACATCAAATTATTTGGCCTTTCGGTTCAAAACAAATAATATTTTGAAGTGATGGCTTTTGACCATACTTACAACTGTAATTGGTCATGATGAAGAATCAGGCTTCTGCCTAATGATGACTTTAAATTGTTTCGGAAAGAGAAATATTTTCAAATAAACTGCATGGTATTAACACAAAAAATTTTGCGTTGTAAGAATATTAGAATTTGGTATGGAGACAGAAGGAGCCAAGGATTGCAAGCAATTAGAAAGACATATATAATAAGGGTAATATAAAAAATACCTATCTAATGCTTCATATATGATTTTATTCATGCATATGTTTAATTCATTTGGGTCTCCATGGCCTTACAAATATTTTTACATTTTCTTTAACTTGTGAGCTCTTTTCATCATGTTAGTTAAAGTTTCTTGCCTTTTTAGACTTGAAGCTACTCTGCATAATAATTGATGTTTTCTTAATGAAGCGTTTGGGGGCTAATGAGGTGGAAATCCTGCGTTGACCTTAAAATTATTTTATTGTCATCATTGTTATTTTTTTAGATTAATTTTCTTTTTTAAAGACATATTGACTTTAAAATAGATCTTATGTTTAATAATTCAATAAATTTATGAAAATCTGGTTTTTGATTGAGTGCAACAACGTGGTGTGATTCATGTAGCTAACTTGATAGAGCTTGTTGTTGTTGTAAAGACATATTAGTTCTTTTAGTTACGAAGTTGAAAGACATTTGGATTCCCAAAGTTATTTTGGGGTTAAGTTTCCTTTTGGACTGAGACACTTAACAGGATTTTTTGAATGACATTTTCCAGATTCATTGGACTTGGACGGCTTTTCATCTGTATCATGTCCTGTCAAAACCCTCGAATGATGTGGCAATATGCAAATTTAGTTCAGAAATAGTAGTCCACTTAGTTTTGCATTGTTAGCAAATTAACATAGCATGTTGGGGTTCTTGGCTATTAGAAAACAAAGGTTTATAATTTATTTTCATTTAGTAGTTCAACATGTTCAACTATTTTTATATATAGGAGAGATATAACATGACTGAAGGCATCTGATTTATAACTAATGTCTATAATATTTCCTCTCAACCTCAAGGTGGTTAGCAATAGGATCAACGTCATTGAGTTTGGCTTTAAGATAGTGAAAGCTCTGTTTGGAAAGATATATTTTCAGTATCCCGAGATATTGATGTTGAGAGGGAATGTGAGTGACAAGTAATTCTTATATGAACACGAACCTAACATTTAATTGTTAGACATAACCAATAAGAAGTTGAGAAAATTAAAAAAAATACTCAAATAGTAATAACACAAGTTTGAAAGTTTAAGTTGCTATTATTTTGATACCTTATCACCTCTTGATTGGGGTTGCCTTTAGAGTATAGACATAGTGTCCATCCATACAAAACTTTCTTCGCAGTGACTAGAAGATCCTTATTTGTCACTCTTAGTCTACAACACAAAAAGTATATCTTACTCAACATGCTTATTTTAGGCATGGGGGACAGGGTTATACCTAGGGAAACAATGCTCATATTATCGCATAGGGTTCTACCTACGTGTAGCTATAGGAATACGAAGCTAATGTATCATAGACTGAATCCATAGGAATTATGAAGTGGTTTTGGCCAACACTTTTGTATTATGATTCAATTCTTGATTGTGCTACAAGGAGTTACTTCTTGGACCACTAGGACATGATGTTAGGTTAAAAAATGAGACAAGATTCAGGGGTTGACCTTCTATCATCCGCATTAGATGTCAAATTAGGGACACAAAATGTTGTAAGGTTGAAAGGACTCTAATATTGGCGGACACGGTGTGTACTTTCACTTTGGAGCAGTTTCTTATCATAAATTATTAACATTTAGGCAAATTTTTGAATCTTAGGTTCTATGGCTGTGTGCAGTGTTTACGGTTGTGTGGAATATTTGGTTGGATTGAAATGTTTTTTTTCTAAGGGTGCTCGTGAAATGGGTTAGGGTTGTTTGTGGCTTCTATTTAATGTTTTGATCTCTACTGAGCATTGTTGAACTTTTTACCCACTGTGGCTTACAGCTTGCCGTGTTTGAATGACCTTAACCAATGTATCTTTTTTAAAAAAAGTTTAATCAATGTCTATATTCAGTGACTGTTGGCATTTACGCACAGGTGAGTTTATCTTTGCTATTGATATAATTTTAATAATTGACATATAAGGTGATTCGAATGTGTACAGTATATATAAAAGATGTGATCATCTATGATTTTGTAAACGTCAATACGTCATTCTTCCCGTGTTATAAACTGAATATATTGTTCTATCGGTCTATCACGCCTAGGATATCCCATCTATTTTTCCAAACGTTTATTTCATTGTGAACATGTAGTTTCTTTTAAGTATTTTCCGAAGTTTTAATGTGCTGGATGTGTGGGTTGAGTTGAAGAGAGTGATTAATTCTTGGGCATTTCGATCTCCTGGGTCACTGCATAGGTGTCTCGGGTAAAACAAAGAAATAAGAAATTGGGTACGGTCCAACCTACTTTAATTATGTTAAGAATTTAATTTGTTTAAGTTACTCTCCCATTGTATTAGTGTGGTTACTGGATCACAATGGAGACCAATTCTTGGTTGGATTACATAAAGTACATTGCAGCTATTCATCTGCACAAATTTCTTGTTTTAATAAAACTGCTTCAAATCTTGAATATGATTCCTGAATTCAAAGGATATGAAGATTATTGGTTGCTGGTAGGCATGGAGCAGTACTTTGAGGTTACAACTCACAAGGACTGTGATGGTCCTAAGAGGTGGTGCCCTCATTTGGTGGCTTGGGTGGAAATGGAGCAACCAAAAATGTGACCTGGTGGACTTTTGAGAATGCAGTATTCTAAAGTATAAACATGACCTGTTGGTTTTTGTTTGGAATAAGAAACCAGAATATTGAGTGCATAGAAATAGAATAGAAGATAAAGTTCCGGAGAGCAAACAACTAGCTACTTGGGGGATAGGAAATTGTGCAGTTACCTGAGGCAGAGAAAACACATAAGTTTGGCAAAAAGGTAGAGGAGGTAAGGAAGGAAGTAGTTTATGTCATAGAAGTGGAACAAGAACGACAAACGAGGGAAATCTTAGAGCCAATAAATTGAAACAAAGATGGAGATTTGATGATCAAGAATCAGAACCATAGTGGAGGAAAAGAAACCAATAATTAGGCAGCAAAATTAGAAAGAAACATGACCAAGAACTAGTTAATATATAATTTGGTATAATTGTTTGATTAGACTAGTTTATCTGTTTAATTACTTTCACTTTATTAACCTCAGAAAACAGGTCCACAATGCCACTTTGAGTTCGAGACATGATGTTTAGAACCTTTGATATGCATATGACAAGTGCATTTTCTACTACAACTATGTCTTTCCCTAATTGTAGTCTGCACTTTGTAGGGTATTAATCCAAAGTCCCACATTGAAAAGCATGAAGAAGAGAGAAGTAGGGGAATCAAGTCCCACATTGTGTACTTTGAAGAAGAGTGAGGCAGAATACTCATATAAATAGAGAGAGTTTGTTTGAGTATTCTCATCACAACAACACTTGTCTCTTAGGTTCAATGGGGACTTGGTTCATTGAGTGTCAAGTAAGTGATTGCAATTTTTTCTTGCAAAAATTGCCAGTTGAGATGGTTTGCAATTTTTCCATGCAAAAATGGTCTATCAACATTTGAAGTGTGGGTACTTTCTCCGTTTAAGAATTGTAAGTTGTTTAATAAAATGTTTTGTATATTGTTCGTGGCGATAGGCCTTGAGGTGCTAAACTAGGTTGAATTTTGTGTGCTTATTTTGTTATTGTGTGCTTCAACTAGTAGACTTTATGTATAGTTTTCTCTTTTAATGGTTATTTCTCAACTCAATTACCTTTCTTTACATTAGACACTAATAATTTTTATTGTTTTTCATCTTATGTGGTTGAGATGCTATTTAGATTCTAATTTCCTTTTGTGAAGATTTGTTCCTCTAATATTTTGTGTTGAACTAAGCTATCAACCACAATCTCTATGTAGGCTTCAAAAGGAGTTAAAAGGAAAGCGAGTACGGAGAATGATAGCTTTGCCACTATATCTAGGATGACATCTTCTATCTTGTCAATTCCAGGGAGACTAATGTCGAACCCAAGTTCATCTATTGACTAGAGTAAATTTCCTATCAAATATTAAATATTATTTTCCTTAACTTTTTAATTAAATAAATATAATCTTGGTAATAGTTTTTTCTAAGAATTGGAGGGGAAATAATTTACAGGTTAACTTGCAGTTTCATCAATTATCAGTCATTTTTAGAAAATGAAACATAAAAGTTTTATAATTGCATGATTCATTAATTCTATTGTTATTGGTAAATGATTCAACGTATGTTTCTTTCAGGCTCTGATCCATCCTCGGATGATAGCACTGGGATGGGGAAGACGAGGATTACCTACCCGAGTCAGAGGGTGATGTCTTGGATGATTCAGAATCTGGCAACACTGAAGTTGCAGTGAATTTGAGCAAAGAAATAATTTGACAACTTAGTAAATGATGATTATTGAGCTAACTGTTTAGTGCTTATTGTTTTGTTGACTAATAATAAACCATCCTGGTGGTCATCAGTGGGTTTTGTTTCATGAGTTTTTCTAACATGTGCAATATGTATTTGACAATACAATTAATGTTGTGTTTTCTAAACTCCTTATTTCATATACTCTTATTTTCCCTTTGTTTTTATTTTTCAAAATAAAAATTAAGCTACAGTTGGGAGAGTTAATTCTACCATAATGTGGATATTCTACTTCAAATATGACAATATACTGTGGAGGACAAGTTGGTGCTTTTAACATGGTCTTTTCTATCTTTTGGACCATTCATGGTCCTTATTTGTTGACCTATAACACTCTGTTACACTCTTCTCCTACCGATAGTGTTTTTTTTCTTCTTCTACTTCGACTTGTGTTTGCAAAACTTCAGTGTTTTTGGTACATGAGATAGATCAGATCTAGCTCTTTAGCCTTCCCTCTTCCCTTTCTTATCAACCTCTGTTGGAGTCGAAGCCACCACTAGACCTCATTGCACTGTGTGTCAACCACAAGCCCCATCTTATGCTTAAGCCGTTGCAAACACGTGTCGGAAATCACTCCCTCTCAAGTCTCAAACAAGCCGTCACATTTCCGGTCGTGTATGTTTCAATTTTGGGCTTGTAGTGGTTATTGTGGTCTTTACTCGTAGTGGAAAGCGGCCCAGAGAGATTCGTGGAGTAGTTGCAGTATTGCTTGTTCTAAGCCGTGGGAGATTTTCTTTTTTGATTTTGATTATATTTTTTCCTTCGCATACTGGGATCGTAAAACATAGTGTACAAATTTATTTTTCCTTCAAATTTTGACTGTATAGATTAAATTTACTTGGAGAAAATATAAATCAAGTTTGTGAGGTGATTTTTTTTTTGGTAATGCTTATTTGTTTTGATTTATTTAAAAATTTGTCTGGCAATAAACCATTTCAATGGATCCACCAATGCATTAACACATCTTAATTCATCAATCATTAGTCATCACTAGCATTGTTTGTTTTTCTATTGTTAACAAATATTCTTGAAGGCTAATGAGGGTTGATCTGAGAGGTTGACAAATTGGGCCCTTGTTTATTAGGTTTGTGGTTCAATGTCCCACTCGGTTGAATTTATCTTTTACTAGTGGACAATTTGTAAACTTCACTATAACTCCTCCGTGAGAGTTGTGGTATGCTCTGGCGCTGGATGTGGTATGAGGAATCTCTTAGTCATTTGCGTGGAAGAGTGTTGGAAGGTAGAAGACAATATGGGGAAGGAGAAAGCATAGCATTATTTTTCCGACTCACCTGTCTAGTACGTAGTCGGTCAGACATCACAACCGTTAAATAATTTGTAATAAATCTAATTGCTAATATTAAATGGACCATCCATGATTACCTATTTGAGAGGATCATGTTATAAAGACTCCAAGTGGACAACTATAGTTAGACCAAAAAATAAAAATAAACAGCAAAATGGCTTTACTATACATTTAGAATCATTTTGGTTGCACTTTTTTTGGATGGATTTTTCATATACATGTCATCTTTGTAAACAACTCATTTTCTTTCAAAATGCTAGATGGAAATAAACAAAAAGTTAGCCATGATTTGGAACTTAGGTTGGAGTCGTAATCTAAATGATGCACATATCTTCTAGATTTTTTCAACTAAAGACTTTCACTTTGCAAATATTTATGAGAAATGTTATGCCTTTCTACAATATTTCTTATTAGTCCACTCCATAAAAAATTAAAATATTAAATGACAAAGGTAGAGTATTCAATATCTTAAAAACATAAAATGTGTTCAATATGTTCTTAAAAATTACCTTAGTTGTTCTCATGTTGAAGGAGATGGTTTCTTTCTCTCTCTTGCTCAAGACGAGCTTGGGTCTTGTAACCATGGTTAGATTAGATTTTTTTTCCTCTTTCTAATAGTAGAAGTAACCATGGTTAGATTCTATTAGATGGAATTAGCTCTCTGGAGACAATAAGGGGCAGGGTGCAATTTCGTGCCTAGTTTGGAGTTGAGTGTTATTTTAGAACACTTAAATGTGTTGTTGCATTTTACTCTTTTTTTTAAGCCATGACTTCCTATTCTTTTGGGTGAGATTATTGTCACTCCTTTTTAAATCTTTTCAATAATAATTATGCATTAATACTTTAATTTGATTGGTTGAAAAATATATTTTAAACTAAAAAATATATAAAAAAGAGTAACAAGGACTGAATATATATTTTTTGGAGTGACAATAATCTCACTTATTTTTTGGTTATACTAAATTCGAAAACTCCTCGATGTTGACTAAAATATCAACCCTCCGAATTTTTTTTATGAGAATGATTGTTAGATTTTGGTTACTCACCCACCTTTTCTTTATCTAAAATTGATATTTTAAAATACTCTTGTAGTACTAAAATTAAAAGAAAAATATCACTAAGAGTTTTAGATTATGATTTGACTCAAGCAGTAGGACTGCAAGTAGTTTTAAAATGAATTGCAGAGTGAGTAACTCAATTCTCCACAGTTAAAATTTGTTGTTTTAGTTTTAAAATTAACCATATTATTTAATAAGATGAATCAAGGGATGAGAAATGGAAAAATGGGCTGGCTCAATAGAGCGTGCTTGAATATACCTATAAAAGCATAGGGTTTGGACTTTTAATTTAAAGGTGTGAACGACAATAGACTTATTTAACTTTATATGGAAAAACTCGCTACCCGATAGCACTGTTCTGAAATAGGTTAGAATCAGATAGCATGGGTCCTTAGAATTTTTCCACCATCCTATTTTCTCTGTAGTGAAGCTCCAAATCTAATTGATAAAGATCGATGTTCGTGCTTAACTCATTTGGCGCCTTTTGATTCGTCTTGCTTATTATCAATGGGCAGAAAAGGATTCTAGCGTTTATATCATATTACTAATACGATGTTTGGAAGATACAAAGGGTTTGAAGATACTTGTTGCCACTGGTAAGAAACATTGCTTTTATTGTTGTGTAGTACTCCCTCTGGTCCTTATTATAAGGCACATTTTGAAAGGATTTTGTGGTCCTTTTTATAAGGCATTGCACTAATTCCATAAAATATTTATGGTTATTTTCCATATTTGCCCCTATTAAATGCCTTAACTTTATTATACCCGCCACTAAACACAATATTTAAAGAAGGGTAAAATTGATATATCATCTCACTTTTTAAGAAAATTGATGCAACCAACTATCTTTATTGGTATGCGTAATTTAGGTATTTATGCCTTGTAATAAGGACCGGAGGGAGTATTTAACAATTATTCATGGGTTGGTTGATTGAAGCAATGGGTTTGGATTTTTTCTCTTCTTTTTTGTTTGAGTTTGAAGTTAAAGAGTAATGGGCAAATTAGGGGGTGAATACTTTTCCGTACTTTCAATTACACATCTATTCATCAAGTGCATATTTTAATTTTTAAGGGAAAATATCTATTTTATTAGTGGGTAGTTGTCAAATTATTAGGAACTAGCAATCATATAAAAATATTGTAGTTGGTTTAGTGGTAGCAATTTTGGCATATAAAAAAAAAAGCAATCTTATATCCTCCTATTACCTCACAAGATACTACCTCTGGACTTGACTATAAGAAAAAATAAAATAAAGAAAAACGAAAAGAAAAAAACTCTTGTTTTCTTGGTCTAAAATATAAGTAAATCTTAACTTTTTTTTTGACATAATGGTATTATTTTTAATGTACCCTTCATTTAACGCAATCAATACTACTTTGCAATAAATATAATGAAAGATATTTTAGTAATTTAAGTTTATCTCTAACATGAAACTAAGAAAATTAAATGCAACCAACTAACTTTGTTAATGCGTAAATAAGTTAATTTTTGTTTATATATAGGGAGGTAGTAATTATTAATTGAAAATTTAAATGCAGTTGTTATCTTAAATCATTAAAAGCATTGAATACAATTTTAATGAGCAAGGAGGAGGATTGTTAGGAGGAGAATGTGGTCGGATGATTTAGAATTTCTCTTTGTTAACTAGCCTATCAATGCTCCATACACACTAAAAATAACAAACAATTGATATGCTTTGTCTATTTCAGAAATAAACTAGACTTACGTTGCTACAGTTATCCACTAATAAAATTTAAGGACACTTTCTATCTTCTCTGGATCTTCTTATTTTTTTGGCTTAAACACCAACCAATATTCTTTTATGGTTGCAAAATATTGTATGGAGTGGGAACTGGATTTTTAAGGTGGTCCTAGATTTAGGTGAAATGCTTTCTAACATTGCCTTGAAGGTCTTATTTAAAAGAATTTGACCTACTTACATGCAGGCTTGTAGCATCACATGAGGAGATTGCTTGAATGTTGTTCATAATGATCTGGACCTATATGACATCTACATTAGGGTCACTCCGCATATGAGATGACAACTATATCAATCATTCTCGTCCTCTCTCTAAAAGTAGCCTTTTTGATTAGTTATTGTGTTATGTTCCATATAGATTGATGCCATAATAAGATCTTTATTAGAGTTTCTTCTATGCTTTTGGTGGCTTCTTGGTGTGGGGCATAATAACAACTCTTTGTAGTTATATGCTTGACGAAGCCATTTTAGTTTGTTGATGATTTGCTATTTCATTGTTCTAAACTTTTCATTTTAATCATTGTAGAAGGACTTCAAGTGAAACAATTATAATGTCGGGTTTGAATTGTGCTTGCTATTGAATGTTTTTTATGCCCCTTGATTTTCTGCATTGCTACAATGTTTTTACCTTTGTATTAGTGATATTAGTGATTCACAGAAATGGAAATATGGCATTTTTTGGTAGTGTTTTGCCTTGAATTGGCATCCATTCATGGCTATAGTTCTTCTCGATAAAGATGGCTGATTCAGATCGACGTGTCTCATCCATGATCCAGAAACTAAAAAGAAAATGCAACATTATGATGTGCATTGAATGAAAAAAAAACTGCACGTGTAGAGAATGGGCACACGTGGTTTCGAAGTTTGCAGTGTTTACCCCTTTTCTTTCGCGTACTGATCATAAACCTAGGTTAAAAACGCGGATTGAGTGAACTGGATAAACAAAGAGACTTTACTCAGTATTATTCAGGAAGAATGTCTGTTGCTCATATGCCACCCAAGAACGAATTAGGTCCAATTCCTACTGGATGGACTTTAAAAACCTTAGTGAAAAAGAATGGCTCTGAAGTATTGGTACGTAAAAATTTCCTCTACATTATCTGAATTTTTTTGTCGTGAAACTATAGAATTCTAGGGACGGCATTCAAGATTTTCAATTTATTGATGGCGATCATGTGGCAAATTGTCTTTTAAAGGGCGATTGATTCAATTGATTTCATTTTGCAATTACGGGTTGTGTTGTTGATTTTGTTTTTCTTTTTGAATTGACTAGTGAAGATCATAACTGCAGATGAAATGCTTAAAGTTATGATATTCTCTTGTTTCAATTGAGAATTCCTAATGCATTGGGACTAGTGGATCAGGAGCACAATCGTGAGGAAACCCTCATAATGGATTTTGGAAGGTTTTTCCATGCTGATTAATTATTAATTGTATGCTGCATGGTTTTGAGTATCTTCCTCTGTTTTCCTATTTTCTAGTCATAGGTACCCTGTTTTCTTTCTATTGAGTGACATATTGCCATTGCCTAGTATACCAAAAATAAAAGGAATAGGAAAAGTTAGTTAAGACTCGAACAAAAAATTGAATGTTGGGAAAGTCATTGTATTTGAGATGAGGTTGAAGTTATACATATCAGTAGGCATGAAGCAAACATTTAATATTATTATTTAATAGTTTCATTACAAAAATGGAATAACTTCCTTATTGTATGTGCTTGTAACTAAATAGCATACATCATTCCTATACTCCATGTTATTAAATAGTATAACTCCATGGTTCTATATTTTGTGGTGAATAGATTCACATGAAATTTTCTTGATCATGCACCTGCCTTTAATTGAGAATGCTTGACAAATGAGTAATGATCATTTTTAACTAAAAAAGGACCATCCATAAGAGCTAAAAGTGAAAGTATTTTGCAAACTATAGTGATGTTGCCCATTTGGATTTCGGGGAAAGGAAATTATAATTTATCACACTATTTACTTGTCAGAGCTAAGTGAAGCATAACTAGAGGCTCCGAGCTCCTTTGTTAGCTTTATCAATAACACAGTTTTGCTTCCTTTTTTCTGTCATGTTTGATTTGTCAACATAATCATGAACATATTCTAAGAAATAGCAATGCTGATTGAAGTCAAGAGTGGAGGGTTGAATGGTTGACTATTATTATCGGTAAAAGTTCCTTGATTTCCATAAATCACACCCTCCCAACTATGGCTCAATCTGGAAGCTAGATATTTATAATGTAGTTTCTCTTGTTTGTTAGTGGATGGTGGATATGTCAAATGAATCATGTTCCACCTCAATTTTTTTGAATGTTATGGTCAGAACTAGGCTCTTTGGTGGTGTTCAATGTGTGTGGGTATTTGGTGCTTGTGATTGAAAGTCTAGTTAGTTATTTGTAATCTTCCAAGGACTTTGTGGGTTTGTTGACATCAGGGATAGAAATAACTGTACAGTGATATTTATTGTTTAACCATGTTTCCTGTTTTAGTGGGATACACTAATTGCTTGTTAAACAAACTTCCTAGGGATGGAGGAAACTAAGTTTACTGGGAAAAATAAAACAGGCTGAACTACCTTCCACGTTGTCATGTAGATTTCCTAACATATTTGATTAGGCAATTAGGCAATAGTGAAAGCATAACCTTAGCTCTGGTTTACAAAATGTCATCACTTTGAAAAGAATAGAATAGTAAGAAGGTTGTTTGGTTGGCATGAGTGAGCATTTGGAATAAGATTTACTAAAAGATGCATTCATTTGTTCACATCAATTTATTTGGGCTTTCGGTCCAAAACAAATAATATTTTGAGGTAATGGCTATTGACCATACTTACTACTGTAATTGGTCATGAAGAATCAGGCTTCTACCAAATGTTGACTTTAAATTGTTTCGGAAAGAGAAATATTTTCAAATAAACTGCATTGTATTAGCACAAAAAATTTTGCATTGTAAAAATATAAGCATTTGGTATGGAGACACAAGGAGCCAAGGATTACAAGCAATTAGAAAGACATATATAATAAGGGTAATCTAAAAAATACCTATCTAATGCTTGATATATGATTTTCTTCATGCATATGTTTAATTCATTTGGGGGTCTCCATGGCCTTACAAATATTTTTACATTTTCTTTAACTTGTCAGCTCTTTTCATCATGTTAGTTAAAGTTTCTTTCCTTTTTAGGCTTCAAGTTACTCTGCATAATAATTGTTGTTTTGTTAATGAAGCATTTGGGGGCTAATGAAGTGGAAATCCTGCGTTGACCTTAGAATTATTTTATTGTCATCATTGTTATTCGTTTTAGATAAATTTTCTTTTTTTAAGATATATTGACTTTATACAAGATCTTTTGTTTAATATTTCAATAAATTTATGAAAATCTGGATTTTGATTGAGTGCAATAGCGTGGTGTGATCCATGTAGCTGGTTTGATACAGCTTGTTGTTGTTGTTAAGACATATTAGCTCTTATAGTTATGAAGTTGAAAGCCATTTGGAATTTCAAAGTTTTTTTGGGGTTAAGTTTCCTTTTGGACTGAGTCACTTAAACAGGATTCTGTGAATGGCATTTTGCAAATTCATTGGATTTGGACAGCTTTTCATCTGTATCATATCCTGTCAAAACCTTCAAATGATGTGGCAATATGCAAATCTAGTTCAGAAATAGTAGTCCACTTATTTTTGCATTGTTAGCCGGTTAAAATAGCCTGTTGGGGTTCTTGGCTATTAGAAAACAGAGGTTTATAATTTATCTTCATTTAGTAGTTCAACATGTTCAACTGTATTTATAGATAGGAGAGATATAACATAACTGAAGGCATCTGATTTGTGATTAATGTCTAATATTTCCCGTCAACCTCAAGGTGGTTAGCCGTAGGATCAACTTCATTGAGTTTGGCTTTAAGATAGTGAAAGTTGTGTTTGGAAAGATATATTTTCAGTATCTCAGAATATTGATGTTGAAAGGGAATGTGAGTGACAAGTAATTCTTATATGAGCACGAACATAACATTTAATTGTTAGACGGTTAGACACAACCGATAAGAAGTTGAGAAAAAAACTACTCAAATAGTAATAACACAAGTTTCAAAGTTTAAGTTGCCATTATTTTGATACCTCCTCACCTCTTGATTGGGGTTGCCTTTAGAGTATAGACATAGTGTCCATCCATACAAAACTTTCTCCGCATTGACTAGAAGGTCCTTATTTGTCACTCTTACTCTATAACACAAAAAATATATCTTACTCAACATGCTTATTTTTGGCATGGGGGACAGGGTTATACCTAGGGAAACAATGCTCATATTATCACATAGGGTTCTACCTACGTGTAGTTATAGGAATACGAAGCTAATGCATCAGAAACTGAATCTATAGGAATTATGAAGTGGTTTTGGCCAACACTTTTGTATTATGATTCAGTTCTTGATTGTGCTACAAGGAGTTACTTCTTGGACCACTAGGACATGATGTTAGGTTCAGAAATGAGACAAGATTCAGGGGTGGACCTTCTATCATCCGCATCAGATATCAAATTAGGGTCACAAGATGTTGCAAGGTTAAAAGGACTTTAATATTGGCTGACAGGATGTGTACTTTCACTTTGGAGCAGTTTCTTATCATAGATTATTAAAGTTTAGGCGAATTTTTGGATCTTAGGTTCTATGGCTGTGTGCAGTGTTTGCGGTAGTGTGGAATATTTGGTTGGATGGAAAGGTTTTTTTTTCTAAGGGTGCTCGTGAAATGGGTTATGGTTGTTTGTGGCTTCTATTTAATATTTTGATCTCTACTGAGCATTGTTGAACTTACCCGCTCACAGCTTGCAGTGTCTCTGAATGACCTTAACTAATGTATCTTTTTTTAAAAAAGTTTAATCAATGTCTATATTCATTGACCGTTGAATTTTGTTGTTGTTGTAGTCCTACTACTGTCCATATACCAAGCAGGAATTCTCTACCTATTCTGGACTTATAAGCTATGTGGAGTATGCCAAGAAAGCACAAGTTGGCATTTACGCACCGGTGAGTTTATCTTTGCTTTTGACAAAGTTTTAATAATTGACATGTAAGGTGAATTGAATGTATAAAGTATATATAAAATATGTGATCATCAAGGATTTTATAAACGTCAATACATCATTCTTCCCATGTTATAAACTGATTATATGGTTCTATCAATCTATCACGCCTAGGATATCCCATTTATTTTTGTGAACATTTATTTCATTGTGAACATGTAGTTTCTTTTAAGTATTTTATGATGAAGTTTAAATGTGCTAGATGTGTGGGTTGAATCAAAGAGAGTGATTAATTCTTGGGAATTCCGATCTCCTGGGGTCATTGCATAGGTGTCTTGGGTAAAAGAAAGAAATAAGAAAGTGGGTCCAACCTACTTTAATTATGTTAAGAATTTAATTTGTTTAAGTTACTCTCCCATTGTATTAGTGTGGTTACTGGATCACAATGGAGCCCAACTCTTGGTTGGACTACATAAAGTACATTGCAATTATTCATTTGTACGGATTTCTTGTTTTAATAAAACTGGTTCAAATCTTGAATATGATTCCTAAATTCGAAGGATATGAAGATTATTGGTTGCTGGTATGCGTGGAGCAGTACTTTGAGGTCAAAACTCACAAGGACTGTGATGGTCCTAAGAGGTGGCCGGTGCTCTCAATTGGTGGCTTGGGTGGAAATGGAGCAACCAAAAATGTGACCTGGTGGACCTTTGAGAATGCAGTATTCTTAAGTATAAATCAGACCTGTTGGTTTCTGTTTGGAATAAGAAACTAGAATATTTAGTGCATAGAAATAGAATAGAAGATAAAGTTCTCGAGATCAAACAAATAGCTACTTGGGGGCTAGAGTCAGATATAGGAAACTCTGCAGTTACCTGAGGTAGAGAAAACACATAAGTTTGACAGAAAGGCAGAGGAGAGGAAGGAAGTAGTTTAGGTCGGAGAAGTGGAACAGAAACTACAGAAGAGGGAAATCTTGGAGCCAGTAAATTGAAACAAAGATGGAGATTTGATGATCAACAATGAGAACCACAGTGGAGGAAAAGAAACCGATAATTAGGCAGCAAAATTAGAAAAAAAACATGGCCAAGAACTACTTATAAACTTTGGTATAATTGTTTGATTAGACTAGTTTATCTTTTTAATTACTTTCACTTTATTAACCTTAGAAAACACGTCCATGATGTTACTTTCAGTTCGAGACATGATGTTTGGAACCTTTGATATGCAAATGACAAATGCATTTTCTACTACAATTTTGTCTTTCCCAATTATATGAGAGTGTGCACTTTGTAGGGTATTAATCAAAAGAACCACATTGAAAAGCATGAAGAAGAGAAGTAGGAGAATCAAGTCCCACATTGTGTAGTTTGAAGAAGAGTGAGGCAGAATACTCATATAAATAGAGAGAGTTTGATTGAGTATTCTCATCACAACAACACTTGTCTCTAGGTTCAATGTGGACTTGGGTCACTGAGTGTAAAATTGCCAGTTGAGATGGTTTGCAATTTTTCCATGCAAAAATGGTCTATCAACAGTTGAGTTGAAGTGTGGGTATTTTCTCCGTTTAAAAATTGTAAGTTGTTTAATAAAATATTTTGTATATTGTTCGTGGCGATAGGCCTTGAGGTGCTAAACTAGGTTTAATTTTGTGTGCTTATTTTGTGATTGTGTGCTTCTACTAGTAGAGTTTATGTACAGTTTTCTTCTTTAATGGTTGTTTCCCAACTCAATTACCTTTCTTTACATTAGACACTAATAATTTTTATTGGTTTTTATTTTATGTGGTTGAGATGCTATTTAGATTCTAATTTTCTTTTGTGAAGATTTGTTCCTCTAATATTTTGTGTTGAACTAACTATCAACCACAATCTCTTTGTAGGCTTCTAAAGGAGTTAGAAAGCGAGTACGGAGAATGATAGCTCTGTCACTGTATCTAGAATGACATCTTCTATCTTGTCAATTCCGGGGAGACTAATGTCGAACCCAAGTTCATCTATTGACTAGAGTAAATTTCTTATCAAATATTCAATATTATGGTCCTTAACTTTTTTATTAAATAAATATAATTTTGTGAATAGTTTTTGCTAAGAATTGGAGGGGAAATCAATCACAGGTTAAGCTGCAGTTTCATCAATTATCAGTCATTTTCAGAAAATGAAATATAAAAGTTTTATAATTGAATAATTCATTAATTAATGATTCAACTTATGTTTCTTCCGGGCTTTAATCCATCCTCGGATGATAGCACTGTCGATGGGAAAGACGAGGATTACGTACATCAGAGGGTGATGTCTTGGATGATTCAGAATCTTGCAATGAACTTGAGTGAAGAAATAATTTGACAACTTAGTAAATGATGATTATTGAGCTAACTGTTTAGTGCTTATTGTTTTGTTGACTAATAATAAACCATCCTGGTGATCATCAGTGGGCTTTATTTATTTCATGTTTTTTTAACTTGTACAATATGTATTTGACATACAATTAATGTTGTGTTTTCTAAACTCCTTAATTCATATACTCTTATTTTCCCTTTTTTTTTTCAAATAAAAATTAAGCTACAGTTGGGAGAGTTAATTCTACCATAATGCAGATATTCTAGTTTGAATATGACAATATACTGTGGAGGACAAGTTGGTGCTTTTAACATGGTCTTTTCTATCTTTTGGACCATTCATGGTCCTTATATGTTGACCTATAACACTCCGTTACACTCTTTTGCCTTCCCTCTTCCCTTTCTTATAAACCTCTGTTGGAGTCGAAGCTACCACCAAACCTCACTGTGTGCCAACCATAATCCCCAACACGTGTCAGAAATCACTCCCTCTCAACTCTCAAACAAGTCGTCACATTGCTGGTGAGCACGCCTCCAACCGACCATCAACACTTTTTTTGGTCATGTATGTTTCAATTTTGGGCTGGCAGTGGTTATTGTAGTCTTTACTCGTAGTTGAAAGCAGCCCTAGAGAGATTCGTGGGGTAGATGTAGTATTGCTTGCTCTAAGCCATGGGAGATTTTCTTTTTTGTTTTGATTATATTTTTTCCTTCGCATGCTGGGATCTAAAAACATAGTGTACAAATTTATTTTTCCTTCAAATTTTGACTGTATAGATTAAATTTACTTCGAGAAAATATAAATCAAGTTTGTGAGCTGTTTTTTTTTTCACTTGGTAATGCTTATTTGTTTTGATTTATTTAAAAATTTCCACTCCGTTGAATTTATATTTTATTGGTGAACAATTTGTAAACTTCACTGTAACTCCTCCCTAAGGGTTGTGGTATGCTCTGGCGCTGGAGGTGGTACGAGGAATCTCTAAGTCATTTTCGTGGAAGAGGGTTGGGAGGTAGAAGACAATACGGGGAAGGAGAAAGCATAACATTCTTTGTCTAACTCACCTGTCTTGTACGTAGTCGGTCGGACATCACAACCGTTAAATAATTTGTAATAAATCTAATTGCTAATATTGAATGGACCATCCATGATTGCCTATTTGAGAGGATCATGTTATACAGACTCCAAGTGGACAACTATAGTTAGACCAAAAAATAAAAAATAAGCATCAAAATGGCTTTACTATACATTTAGAATCATTTTGGTTGCCTTTTTGGATGGATTTTTCATATACATGTCATCTTTGTAAACAACTCATTTTCTTTCAAAATGCTAGATGGAAATAAACAAAAAGTTAGCCATGATTTGGAACTTAGGTTGGAGTCGTAATCTAAATGATGCATATATCTTCTAGATTTTGTCAACTAAAGACTTTTATTTTGCAAATATTTATAAGAAATGTTATGCCTTTCTACAATACTTCGTATTAGTCCACTCCATAAAACATTAAAATATTAAATAACAAAGATAGAGTATTCAATATCTTAAAAACATAAAATGTGTTCAATATGTTCTTAAACATTACCTTAGTTGTTCTCATGTTGAAGGAGATGGTTTCTTTATCTCTCTTACTTAGAGACAAGCTTGTGTCTTGTAACTATGGTTAGATTAGATTTTTTTTCCTCTTTCTAATAGAAGCAGTAACAATGGTTAGATTCTATTAGATGGAATTAGCTCTCCGGAGACAAAAAGGGGCAGGGTGCAATTTCGTGCCTAGTTTGGAGTTGAGTGCTAGTTTAGAATACTTAAAGGTATTATTGCATTTTACTCTTTTTTTTACGCCATGAAATCCTATTCTTTTGGGGTGAGACTATTACCACTCCTTTTTAAATCTTTTCAATAATAATTATGCATTAATACTTTAATTTGATTGGTTGAAAAATATATTTTAAACTAAAAAATATATCAAAAAGAGTGACAAGGAGTGACAATATATTTTTCTGAGAGACAATAATCTCACTTGTTTTTCGGTTATACTAAATTCGAAAACTCCTCGATGTTGACTAAAATATCAACCATCTGAATTTTTTTTTTATGAGAATGATTGTTAGATTGTGGTTACTCTCCCACCTTTATCAAAAATTGATATTTTAAAATGCTCTTTTAGTACGAAAATTAAAAGAAAAATATCATTCAGAGTTTTAGATCATGATTTGACTCATGTAGTAGGACTGCAAGCAATTTTAAAAAGAATTCCAGATTGAGTAATTTAATTCTCCATAGTTAAAATTTGTTGATTTAGTTTCAAAATTAACCATATTATTCAATAAGATAATCAAGGGATGAGAAACGGAAAAATGGACTAGCTCAATAGAGCCTGCTTGAACATACCTATAAAAGCATAGGGTTTGGACTTTTAATATAAAGGTCTGAATGACAATAGATTTATTTAACCTTATATGGAAAAACTCGCTACCCGATAGCACAAGTCTAAAATAGGTTAGAATAAGATAGTATGGGTTATTATTACTATTAATTATTTTAGAAATTGAGTAGATTCTAATAAATTATGTGTGGACACTAATAGTACCATATATTTTTGAAATTAAATTGCACATATTTTTCTCCAACAATAATCCTCAACCGAATTCTAGGCGAATTAAAGTCGGATATAAAAATCTAGTTAGGTTCACCACACCACACAACTAACCCTCACCCGGGTTCTAGTATCTAGTCGAAACCAGATTCTAGAATCTAACTACAACTTGATTTTAGAATCTGGTTAGCATCACGATACCAAAAACAACATCCTCGTATCTCATCATTTCATTTCGCCATTATTTCACATTACTTACACCCAGACAATTCTAATCTCATTTTGAACCATATCACATTGTATTCTTACAACAAAATCATTATTCCGCGAAGGTTGAAACTCCAACTTTAATATGTTCACACTCGTTTTGTCTTTCATTTTGTACATCTGTTTCGCGTTTTCAACATAATTCTATATTTCGATTACAATCAGATTGTAATATTATGTTTTGTTCGGAGACTAAAACTTGTGAAGGTTATTTTTGAGGAAAAAAAATGTGTGTGGTGTGACTTGAAACAAGAGTGGCGTGATAGAAGTGCTAATCATTTCGACATCACAAAAATTGCAGTAGAATGAACCTAAATGAGAAATCGTAAATTTTAAGCTCACTTACGGTGGTTATATGGCATAAAAGTATTATGTATCTCAAGAATAGATCATCCCTTCTCCAAGTCTCCCATAACAGAATGGTCACTGACAAGAGTGTCACTCATTTTAATAAGGATGCCACAATTTTATTTTATTTTATTTTATTTTTTTAAAAAAATCAATCTGGAGTACATTTTTTTTCCAAAAAACTTATTTAAAATGATTTCTTTACTTTTGTATGCATTCTTTTTTTAAAAAAAGTGTAACAGCCCTATTAAAATGTGCCGCGCACTTATTAAAATGTTGGTAAAATGTATTTAAAGAGACCATGTCCCAAAAGACCACACCATATAGTGTACCACCCTTTAACAAATTTTTTGGTGGGAGGGATTGAGACCACTCAATTTTAAAAATCCCACCACCCCTTTATATATAAGAATCATAAATTTAAAAGGATGGTACCACTCCCAATAGGAATGATGCTAATCTCATCCACCATTTAAATTACTTCACAACTAAATTTATTAAACAAGCGGCCCACACAAGTCTGCTACCCAAATAATGCTAGGTTTGGGCTTTCAATTTTTAAGCCCAAATAACTCTGGATTTTCAACTTGGTCCAAAAAAGGCTTCTACTAGATAAGTCAAACTCGAATTTTGTAGAGTAATTCAGATACAACCCTAGAAAAGATGCATCCAGTTCCTTCTAAAACTACAAAGGATCCTAATTCTTTTTTGTACACAAAAAAGTTAGTTAAGGAGTAGGATAGGTTATACGACAATTCTTAGAGAGGAGTTATATTGAAGTTTACAAATTGCCCACCAATAAAAGATAAATTGAATGACGTTGAATCCCAAATCTAACAAATAGGAGTCCAAGGTAGCAACCACTCGGGCCAACCCTTATTGACTAAGTATCCTAATCCTTTAACTCACTTTACAATTAGAAAATAATGTCTCTTAATAAGAACACTAGAATGGTACTTATTGTAATAATAATACTAACCCAGCCACGGGATTAGTTTGATATCTAATATAGAAGTTTGGATAATGAGGTTATAAACTAAAATGATAATAATAACCTTCCAATAAAATAAAATGACAATACTTTTGAATAAAATATTGAGACTTGAGAGAAAACGAACATGTTAAAACACTGTCAGATCATTAAACCACAAAAATGAGTTACTGAAATTCTCAAAAAGACACAAAAAAAATAAAAAAATGGCTTGTTTTTGGGTACTAAAAGAAATTACGGGCTAGGGAAATATGTGAACCCTTCCTTCACTTCAAAATTCCCTAGTTGATTCTTTCCATCCACCATAGCTCTCCTCCTCAGAGCGTAATCCCAGTCACCAGTTTTTTGCAACCAGAAAGAAATACATGGTATATTTGAATATGAAAAAAATGTTAGGAAAAAAAAAAATTAATATGGCTTCCAAGACTATTCATATTGAGTTTCAACTATAGATTTAAGCCAGTGAGACAAAGATAAGTTTTGTACTCTTTTGAACTAAATTTTAGGCATCCAAGCTATTTAATAATAATAATTATAATAAAAATAGGTTATTTTACTATTTAAAGATGTTCATGTCCCTAATTTAGCTCTTAGAAATATTTTGTCATATCACTAATTTTATTAATGAATCATTCATAATATGACATATGACAGGTTTTTAACACAGGCACTTTGACACCGTGAGTAAAAACAAAGAAAAAAATGCATTATTTAGTCCTAGAGTCTGTTCACATTGATGTTTGATATTTTCGGTAGTGAAAATAAGTCTCTAACTTTGTGCTTTGTGATGCAATTTAATTCCTGCCGTTAGTGTATAATTTAAATTATAATTAAAATTGCTAAGTTCTTGGACTAATGGAAGATTTTAAAAAAAACTCAGGGACTAAGTTGAACATTTAAAAACAAACACAAGTATCTATATGAATTATTTTTAAAATTTTAGAGAGCAATGTAAACAAAAATTGACGGTGTTAATTAAGAACTAGCAACATCGTCTAAGGGCATGTTAGGGTATTTTTTATTCTAACATATGTTAGATTGTTTAATTTTGCATATATGAAAGCTTTTGATTCTTCTTTTAAGGAATGAAAAAACTTTTGATACTTCAACTAAAAATTGAACATTATTTCAAAAGTTTAAAAGTCGTTTCTAACAACTAAAAATTATCTTAAAAATTGCTTTTCATAACAAATATACCTAAATAAAAATATCTATTCATCAAGTGCATATTTTAATTTTTAAGGGGAAATATCTATTTTATTAGTGGGTAGTTGTCAAATTATTAGTAACTAGCAATCATATAAAAAAATGTAGTTGGTTTAGTGGTAGCACTTTGCCATATAAAAAAGAAAAAACTAGCAATCTTATATTCTCCAATTACCTCACAAGATACTACCTCTAGACTTGACTATAAGAAAAAAAAAATAAACGAAAAGAAAAAAACTCTTGTTTTCTTGGTCCAAAATATAAATTTCAATTATTTTTTTCGATTTAATGCTATTATTTTTAATGTATCATTCATTTAACCCTATGAATACTACTTTACAATAAATATAATGAAAGACATTTTAGTAATTTAAGTTTATCTCTAACATGAAACTAAGAAAATTAAATGCAGCTAGCTAACTTTGTTAATGCGTAAATTAGTTAATATTTGTTTATATATAGGTTCGGAGGTAGTAATTATTAATTCAAAATTTAAATGCACTTGTTATCTTAAAACATAAAAAGCATTGAATACAATTTTAATGAGCAAGGAGAAGATAGGAGGAGAATGTGATCGGATGATTTAGAATTTCTCTTTGTTAACTAGCCTATCAATGCTCCATACACACTACAAATAACAAACAATTGATATGCTTTGTCTATTTCAAAAATAAACTAGACTAACATTGTTACAGTTATCCACTAATAAAATTTAATGACATTTTCTATCTTCTCTTTTATTTTTAATGTGGTCCTAGATTTAGGTGAAATGTTTTCTAATATTACCTTAAAGGTCTTATTTAAATGAATTTGATAGGCTTACATGCAGGCATGTAGCATCACATGAGGAGATTGCTTGAATGTTGTCCAAAGTAGTCTTGACCTATATGGCATATATATTAGGGTCACTCGGCAAATGAGATGACAATCATATCCATCATTCTCATCCTCTCTCTAAAGGTAGCCTTTTTTATTGCTTATTGTGTTATGTTCCTTATAGATTGATACCATAAGATCTATATTAGAACTTCTTCTATGCTTTTGATGGCTTCTTGGTGTGGGGGCATAACAACTCTGCTATGATTAAGCCATTTTATTTTGTTGACGATTCGCTACTTCATTTTTCTAAACTTTTCATTTTAATCATTGTAGAAGGATCTCATGTGAAACTGTTATAATGTCGGGTTTGTTTGTACTTGTTGTTGAATATTTTTTGTGCCCCTTGGTTTTCTGCGTTGCTACAATGTTTTTATCTTTGTATTAGTGATATTAGTGATATTAGTGATTCAAAGAGAATATGGGTCTCACTTGTACTTGACAAGTGCGACTAGAAGTGAGTTCTTCGCAGATATGGAAATATGACATTTTTGAATTGGCACAAATTCATGGCTATAAATATTCTGGCTAAAGATGGCTGATTCGAATCGACGTGTCTCATCCATGATCCAGCAAGGAAAAAGAAAATGTAGCATTCGGATATGCATAGAATGAAAAAAAAAACTACACGTGTGGACAATGGGCACACGTGGTTTCAGAGTGTGCAATGTTTGCCCTTTTTCTTTAACATATTGATCATAAACCTAGGTTGAAACAGTGATTGAGTGAATTGGAAAAACAAAGAGACTCAGTATTATTCTGGAAGAATGTCTGTTTGCTCGTATGCCACCCAATTCCTACTGGATGGAGTTTAAAAACGGTAGTAAAAAAGAATGGCTCTGAAATATTGGTACGTAAAAATTTCCTCTACATTCTCTGAATTTTTTTCGTGAAACTATTGAATTCTAGGGACAGCAATGGAGATTTTGAATTTATTGATGGCGATCATGTGGCAATTTGTCTTTTAAAAGGCGACTGATTCATTGATTTCATTTTGCAATTGCAGATCTTGATTTCGTCTTTCTTTTTGAATTGACTAGTGAATATCATAACTGCTATGAGATGCTAAAAATTATGATTTTCTCTTGTATCCTACTGCACAGGGACTAGTGTATCACGAGCACAGTTGTTTTGCTTTTCAAAGAATTAAAAAATCAATGAAACAAATCAAAAAAATACTTGAGTTCTTATCATATAGTGTTACTATAGGTTTGTCATGTTAATGCCATCATCAATTCTAGAATGATGCTCGGTGAAAGTCAACATTTCGTGTAGCCCTTTTTTATAACAAAGTTTGAAATGGTTTCATTTTTTTGAACTCTGGTATTATATTGATTAGAACAGAGGCAAGGAATGGAAATGTTTTGTGTAAAACTTGCATTTTGATACTAATTAAACTGACCTAGGTTCTCTTTATAGTCACTTTGATGTAGTTTCTTACTCTGTCTCCATACTAGCTATATCCCTGTCAGGATACCCTCATAATGGTTTTTGGAAGGTTTTTTCATGTTGACTAATTATTAATTGTATGCTTCAATTGTTGAATATCCTTTTTGATTTTAAGTATCTTTTTCTATTTTCCAATTCTCCGGTCTTAGGTACCTTGTCTTCTTTCTATTGAGCAACATATTGCAATTGCCTAGTATACCAAAAATAAAAGGAATAGGAAAAGTTACTTAAGACTCAAACAGAAAATTAAATGTTGGGAAAGTATTGTATTTGAGAAGATGTTGAAGTTATGTATATCAGTAGGCATGAAGCAAGCATTTAATATTATTATTTAATAGCCTCATCACAGAAATGGAACTAAATAGCATCCATCATTCCTATAGTCCATGTTATTAAATAGTTTAACTTCCTGGTCCTATATTTGGTGGTGAATAGATTTACATGAAATTTTCTTGATCTTACACCTGCCTTTAGTTGCAAATGCTTGAAAAATGAGTAATGACCATTGTTAAACTACATTATATAATTAATGTAAACTTGTTATGTGTAGGTAGATATAACTGTTTCTCTGTTTATTTTTTGGGATCAAGGAGAAAAATTTAAAACAAGTGTATAATCTTTGTTCAAAATTGAAATAATATATGGACCAGGTAATCTAAGAATCCTTAATATCTAAGAAGTGCAGGTTTGCCTACTATGAAGGATTTCCATAATATGATTTCCACTATAGTTGTACAGGTATTAACTAAAGAAGGACCATGCATACGAGCTAAAATTGCAAACTGTAGTGGTGGCCCATTTGAGTTTGGGGAAAGGAAATGTTAAATTAGCATAGCATTTGCTTGTCAGAGCTTAGTGAAGCATAACTAGAGACTCCAAGCTCCTTTGATAGCTTTATCATTTAGCTTCTTTCTTTTTGTCATGTTTGATTTGTCAAGTAATCACGACAATAAATCTCTAAGAAATAGCAACGTTGATTGAAGTCTAGAGTGGAGGCTTGAGTGGTTGACTATTATTATCTGAAGATGGTCCTTGATTTCCATAAATCACACCCTCCCAGCTATGGCTCAATCTAGAAGCTAGACATTTATAATTTAGTTTCTTTTCTTTTTTAGTGAATGGTGGATATGTCAAATGAAGGTTTTGGCACTTTATCATGTTTCACCTCATTTTTTTTGGAAGTTATGGACAGAAACTAGCTCTTTGGTGGTGTTCAATGTGTGTGGGTATTTGGAGCTTGTGATTGAAAGTCTAGTTATTTGTTTGAGGATGGGGTGCAGAGTGTAGAGATTTTGGTGTAAGTAGAAGAAACTTTGCAAAAAGCAGCATACCATGTAATCTTCCAAGGACTTTGTGGGTTTCTTGACATCAGGGATACAAATAACAATGATATTTATTGTTTAACCATGCTTCCTGTTTTAGTGTGATACACTAATTGCTTGTTAAACAACTTCCTAGGGATGGCGGAAACTAAGTTTACTGAGGCTAGTGGAAAAATAAAACAGGCTGAACTACCTTCCACGTTGTCATGGAGATTTCCTAATATATTTGATTAGGTAATTAGGCAATAGTGAAAGCATAAACTTAGCTCTGGTTTACAACATATCATCACTTTGATAAGAATAGAATAGTAAGAAGGTTGTTTGGTTGGCATGAGTGAGGATTTCGAACAGGATCTACTGCAAGATGCATTCATTTGATCACATCAATTTATTTGGGCTTTCGGTTCAAAACAAATAATGTCGGGTTTGTCTGTACTTGCTGTTGAATATTTTTTATGCCCCTTAGTTTTCTGCGTTGCTACAATGTTTTTACCTTTGTGTTAGTGATATTAGTGATTCAAAGAGAATATGCGCCTCACTTGTACTTGCCAAGTGGGACTAGAAGTGAGTTTTTCGCAGAAATGAAAATATGGCATTTTTTGGTAGTGTTTTGCCTTGAATTGGCACCCATTCATGGCTATAATTCTTCTTGCTAAACATGGCTGATTAGAATCGATCCGTCTCATCCATGATCCATAAATGTAAAAGAAAATCTACCATTCGGATGTGCATTGAATGAAAAAAAAAACTGCACATGTAAACAATGGGCACACGTGGTTTCAGAGTTTGCAGCGTTTGTCCCTTTTCTTTCACATACTAATCAAAAACCTAGGTTGAAAAAGCAAATTGAGTGATGTGGAAAAACAAAGAGACTTCACTCAGTATTATTCAGGAAGAATGTTCATTGCTTGTATGCCGCGAAATAGGTCCAATACCAACTGGATGGACTTTAAAAATCGTAGTGAAAAAGAATGGCTCTGAAATATTGGTACTTAAAAATTTCCTTTACATTTTCTGAATTTTTTGTCGTGAAACTATTGAATTCTAGGGACAGCAATCAAGATTTTGAATTTATTAATGGTGATCATGTGGCAAATTGTCTTTTAAAGGGCGATTGATTCAATTGATTTCATTTTAAAAATGCAGATTGTGTTGTAGATTTCATCTTTCTTTTTTAATTAACTAGTGAATATCTTAACTTCTGATGAAATGCTAAAAATTGTGATTTTCTCTTGTTTCAATTGAGAAATTCTAATGCGATGGGACTAGTGTATCAGGAGCACAGTTGTTTTTCTTCTCAAAGATTTTAAAAGTCAATAAAATCAAAAAAATATTTGATAGTGTTACTGTTGGTTTGTCATGTGATGCCATTATCGATTTTAGAATGAAGCTCGGTGAAAGCCAACAATTCGCGTAGCCCCTTTTTTTATAACAAAGTTTGAAACGGTTTAATTTCTTTGAACTTTGGTATTATATTGATTAAATTAGAGGCCGAATAAAAATGCTTTGTGTAAACCTTACATTTTGATACAAATTAAACTGACCTAGGTTCTCTTCATAGTCAATTTGATGTAGTTTGTTACTCTGTCTCCATACCAGCTATATCCATGTCAGAATACCCTCATATTGGTTTCTGGAAGGTTTTTTCATGCGGATTAATTATTAATTGTATGCATCAATTGTTAAATATTCTTTTGAGTTTTGAGTATCTGTTTCTGTTTTCCAATTTTCCTATCTTAGGTACCCTGTCTTCTTTCTATTGAGCAACATATTGCCATTGCCTAGTGTATGAAAAATAAAAGGAATAGGAAAAGTTACTTAAGACTCAAACAAAAAATTAAATGTTGACGAGAAAGTCATTGTATTTGAGATGATGTTGAAGTTTTACATATCAGAAGGCACGAAGCAAGCATTTAATATTATTATTTATTAGTCACATCACGGAAATGAAATAACTTCCTTATTGTATGTGCTTGTAACTAAATAACACCCATCATTCCTATAGTCCATATTATTAAATAGTTTAACTTCGTGGTCCTATATTTGGTGGTGAATAGATTCACATGAAATTTTCTTGATCTTGCACTTGCCTTAAATTGCAAATGCTTGACAAATGAGTAATGACCATTTTTAAACTATATTATATAATTAATGTAAACTTGTTACATGTAGGTAGGTACAATGCTTCTCTATTTATTTTTGGGATCAAGGAGAAAAAATTGAAACCAGTGTATAATCTTTGTTCAAAATTGAAATAATATATGGACTGGTTAATATAAGAATCCTTAATATCTAAGAAGTGCAGGTTTGCCTACTATAAAGGATTTCCATAATATGATTTCCACTATAGTTGTACAGGTGTTAACTAAAAATGGACCATCCATAAGAGCTAAAAGTATACGTATTTTGCAAAGTGTAGTGGTGTTGCCCATTTGGATTTCGGGGAAAGGAAATGATAAATTAGCACAGTATTTACTTTGCAGATCTTACTGAAGAATAACTAGAGGCTCCGAGCTCCTTTGTTAGCTTTATCATATACACAGTTTCGCTTCCTTCTTTCTGTCATATTTGATTTGTCAAACTAATCACGAACATAAATCTCAAAGAAACAGCAATGCTGATTGAAGTCAAGAGTGGATGCTTGGGTGGTTGACTATTGTTATCTACAAATGGTCCTTGATTTCCATAAATCACACCCTCCCAACTATGGCTCGATGTGGAAGCTAGATATTTATAATTTAGTTTCTTTTGTCATTTAGTGAATGGTGGATATGTCAAATGAAGGTTCTGGCACTTTATCGTGTTCTACCTCAATTTTTTTGGAAGTTATGGACAGAATTAGGCTCTTTGTTGGTGTTCAATGTGCATGGGTATTTGGTGCTTGTGATTGAAAGTCTCGTTATTTGTTTGAGGATGGGGTGCAGAGTGTAGAGATTTAAGTGTAAATAGAAGAAACTTTATAAAAAACAGCATACCGTATAATCTTCCAAGGACTTTGTGGGTTTCTTGACATCGGGGATAAAAATAATTGTACAATGATATTTATTGTTTAACCTTAGAAAACAGGTCCACGATGCTACTTTGAATTTGAGACCTGATGTTTGGAACCTTTAATATGCACATAACAAGTGCATTTTCTACCTCCATTTTGTGTTTTCCCAATTGGAGTATGCACTTTGTAGGGTATTAATCCAAAATCCCACATTGAAAAGCATAAAGAAGAGAAGTGGGAGAATGAAGTCCCACATGGTGTAGTTTGAAGAAGGGTGAGGCACAATACTCATATAAATAGAGAGAGCTTGTTTGAGTATTCTCACCACAACAACACTTATCTCTTGGGTTCAATGGGACTTGGGTAATTATGTGTCACGCAAGGGATTGCAATTTTTTGGTGCAACTAGATGAGAGGGTTTGCAATTTTTCCATGGTCAGTTGAGAGATTTTGTTGAAGAGTGGGTTTGTAATTTTCTCCGTTCAAAAATTGTAAGTTGTATATTAAAATATTTTGTATAGCGGTAGGCCTTGAGGTGTTAAACTAGGTTAAATTTTGTGTGCTTATTTTGCTATTGTGTGCTTCTACTAGTAGAGTTTATGGAGAGTTTCCTCCTCCAATGGTTGTTTCCCAACTTAATTACCTTACTTTACATTGGACACTAATAATTTTTATTGGTTTTCATCTTATGTGGTTGAGATGCTATTCAGATTCTAATTTCCTTTTGTGAAGATTTGTTCCTCTGATATTTTGTTTTGAACTAAGCTATCAACCACAGTCTCTTTGCAGTCTTCTAAAAGAGTTAAAAGGAAAGTGAGTACGGAGAATGATAGCTCTATCATCCAGGATGACATCTTCTATCTTGTCAATTCCGGGGAGACTAATGTCGAACCCATCATCTGTTAACCAGAGTTAGTTTCTTATGAAAATATTGAATATTATTGTCTGAATCAACTTTTTAAATAAATAAATATAATTTTGTTAATAGATTTGGCTAAGAATTGGAGGATAAATCATTTTCAGACAATGAAACGTCAAAGTTGTATAATTGCTTGATTCTTTAATTATGTTGTTATTGATTCTTTAATTATGTTGTTATTGATAAATGATTCAACTTATGTTTCTTTCAGGCTCTAATTCATCCACGGATGATAGCATTGACAATGAGGAAGACGAGGATTATGTACCCAAGTCAAAGGGTGATGTCTCAGATGATTTAGAATGCGGCAACACTGCAGTGAATTCGAGTGAAGAAATAATTTGACAACTTACTAAATGATTATTATTGAGCTAACTGTTTATTGCTTATTGTTCTGTTGATTGATAATAAACCATCCTAGTGATCATAGGGGGCTTTATTTCATAGATTTTTCTAACTTGTACTGTATGTATTTAATATATAATTAATGTTGTGTTTTCTAAACTCCTTATTTCATATACTCTTATTTTCTCTTTGTTTTTATTTTTCCAAATAAAAATTAAGCAACAGTTGGGAGGGTTAATTCTACCATAATGTGGATATTCTAGTTTGAATATGACAATATTATGTGGAGGACAAGTTTGTGCTTTTTAAGTGGTCCCTTCTACCTTTTGGACCATTCATGGTCCTTATGGTAGCTTTTGATAACGGTATTATGTTTGGTGTGGATTAAAATATAGAAAATATTTTATAATAATACATATAAAATTTTACTTTACTTGATAGAAAGTATAAGATTAAAGGAAAATAAAATAATATATTTTTAAAAAATTATGAGTATAAATAAATAATAATTTTTAAATATATTAATTTTTGTATTAATATTTAATAAAAAAATAAATTGTCCTAATCATGTAACTCAGTTTATGAGCATATTTCTTATGTAAAAAACAATATAATAGTACTAATGACGCAGTTGGTATTAAAGAAAATTAAGATGTTGTATTCACTTCACATATTAAAAAAAATGATAACAACTATAGAGGTGTTATTTAACCTATTTTCATAATTATTTTTTTTAGGAATTATTATTATTTTGATTAGATATAGTAATATAGTATAGGGAGAGCTTTCTATAAATGTTAATACTTATGCACAATTCGTTTGACCGAAATTATGGAAATCACTTTTTTATTTAGAAAATGAAAAGAAATATGCTACTTTAAGGTGAGAAAATATGCATTAAAGCACAATATTATTTTTATTTATTTATTATCACTATCATTAGCAGTGATATTATGTTTTTTTAATTAATTTTTTCATCACCGTCATATTATTACTTTATTTATTAGTTTATAATTATTATCTTATAATTTAGTATTTTATATTTTTAATATCTTAATACTTTTTATTAGTTTATAATTTTATATTTTATAGTTTTAATATTTTCAAGTTCAATTATATGTGTGTTTACTATATAAATTATAAATTCCTAAATATCTAGATTCAATAACATATTACATCATACACAAACTTAAAAAAAATTATATATTATTACTTTTTTCCTCCAGATGCAAGCAAACTCAAATTAAAGGGCATGATAAAAAAAAAAAATTGGTAAATGGAAAATTCATTTTAAAAAACGTAAAACTTTATTTTTTTTTCGGTGAATGCAAGAAAATATTCAATGAAATAAACTTGAATGAATTAGAATACACTTCATATCTTAATGTATAACCTATGATGTATATGATAGATTAAAAAAAAAAATTCCTCAATTTTCCTCCCAGAAACATCTCCCTTTATATTATTAAAAATTTTAAAAACGTGAAACTTCATATATTTTTTTTTGAGTGCAAGAAAACGTTCAAACTTGAATGCATTAGAATACACATCATATCATAATATATGCTGTAATTTATATAACCTATGATGTATATGATAGATTAAAAACAAATAATTCCTCAATTTTCTTCCAAGAAACATCTCCTTTTATATTATTAAGATTTACATGAGGAAACTATATCAAAATGTACATTTGTAGAAAGAAAAAAAATGTTTAATTACAATTTTTTATCACCCAACTTTGTTTATTGTATGAGTTTAGTATTTTAACTTTTAATTGAGCAATTTTGATTCTTCAATTTTTCTCATTTTGCGATTTTGGTCATTTGGATAAATTTTTAACATTTAACAATAAAACCTTAATAAAAAACAATAAAATAATAATAATTAAATAAATAAATCAACAAAAAAACATATTTTTTTATAAAATAAAATATAAATTAAAATAAGTCTGAAATGTTGTTTCCTCTGATCTATTTTCTAAAAAAAATTATTATTTATTTTTTATTATTATTTTATTGTATTTATTAAAGTTTGATGGTTAATCATTAGAAGAAACTCAATGTAAGATTAACATAAGGATTAGGATTGTACAATAGGAAAAATTTAAGGGGCTAAAATCACTTAATTAAAATTTTGAGGCCAAAATTTCTCAACAAATAGTCACTCTAGGGTTTATACCCTATACTTAAATGATTCTGTTAACGAATTGATCCTCATGATTTAGTGATGCTTTTCAAAAACTAACATAGTGACAAAAAAAAAAGACTAAGTTTGTAACAACTATAATTTTGAAGGATTAAAATAATGTTTATCTCTTTTACTATTTAGTTATCACGCTATCGTATTATCAGGATACACAATTAATCCGTCAAGCGTAAATAAGTTTGTCTTTTCAATTAATGTTCTATCATTAAAATTGTAGTGAACCTTGATCACTTCAACAATCTTTCAGAGTATGTTTGGAAACACTGAAAAAATCTTTTGATTTAATAATTAAAAAAAAAGGTTTTAGTTGATCTAAGATGATGTTTGGATTTTTTTACAAAACTGATTGAATTTTTATAATTATTTTGTTATAACTATAATTTTTTTAAAAAGAATAAGTCAGAATTTGGAGTTTTTATTAAAGTTTTCTTCGACAATTTAAATTTATACTATGAAAAACAATTCTTTATACCATCCAAATATTAAAAATTATTTTTAAAATTACTTTTCAATAATATATTCAAATAAAAATTATATTAAAATAATAATTAATTATAAACATAATCAATTCTCATAATAATATATTTTTTACAATCAATTCAAACACGCTTTTAGATCATCACTTGTGTATCATAAAGTTTATGTAAGTACAAGTTTTAATAAAAATATAATATTTTAACAAATGTTCCTTTATACTCCTTCCGTTTTTTATTTAAAATAAACTTTACACTTACCAAAAAAATTAGTTAAAATCATTTAATTTTGGTTAATTCTATACAAAAGTTAATTGTATTTCCTAAATTAATCTTATTTAATACTATATCGGTCCTTGTTATAAGTAAAAAAAAAACATAATTTGTGCATATTAAGAAAGTTGGTTACTTATATTTAATTCTCTTGATTTCATTCAAAAAGATAAATTTTAATTAAAAAAAATACTCCCTCTCTCATTTGGATAGGTCAAATGACATTGAATATGGGAAAATGCTTGAAATTAACATTAAATAAAGAGAGAAATATTAAGATTTGTTTATATTTTAGACCAAGATGTTTTAAATTTTTTTCACTTATAATTAGGACCGAAGGTAGTATTGATGTTGAACTAATTTCTCTCTCCGTTTTTAATGCTTTTTCTAATAAATAGGAATAGTAGTAATGTAAGAGTTAAATGTTTATAGAAAATAATAATAGAAAGTCATAATTAATATAAAGGGTATTTTAGCTTTTTTTTTTTTAATTTGATAAAATTAATTAAAAAAATTTATAATAAAAAACATAAAAATTTTCAATTTTTTTCCTATAATAAAAAACGGAGGGAGTATATTCTTAACTTTTTTAGTACTAAAAACAGACTTGCAAATGGACTCAAAAGTCAAATATATTTATTTAAAAGGAAAAAGTTGGGCAGACGCGGATTCCAGCTACAATTGACACTACACCAGTTCAGGCTTTTTCCGGTACAGTAATTTTCACCTTTATTTCAACTTTAAGACACTTTAGAAAATCATATAAAAAAAAAAAGTCATATAAAAGCATCCATAGTGATATGTTGTTGTCCACTTAGAATCTGTGAAGTGTGATTCCAAAACTCAAATTCCAAAAGCAAAGATGTCTCGTGGCACGCTTGAAGTTGTTCTAATCAGCGCCAAAGGCCTTGAAGACAATGATTTTCTCTGTAAGTATAATCTAATCAGATAATTGTATGTTAATCATTGTTTTTCGATCAGAAATTTGATTTTCAAATTTCAATAATTCAGATACATCAGAATTCTCTCACTTTAAATACAATGTTTGATCTAGATCTCGATTGTTATTATATCTCTGTTAATTAACTTAATCTATTTGCAGATCAAAATTAGGGAAAATCCATATTAAGCTTGTCTGATCTGGATAATTTTTGTTCATAAAGCTTGTTAATTGAGTCTTATGTTATTAGCTAATCAAATTTGAGAGTCAATTCTGTTGACTTTTCATTGTTCTGATCAACGAAGATTTTTATAATTCATAAAATAGGAGTGATTATAAGTTAAATTGACCTAATTAATTCGATTAAAACGATCCGGTCTAAAAAAATGAAATTGAGTTCGATTTGATCAATAGATCGGATCGAATTTATAAATTAATAATCATGAACCGTCGATTCACCAATTTAAGTAGTCAAATTGGTCAAGATCATAATCTAAAGGCCTGATTTTGTTCTTCTCAATGAACAGCCAGCATTGATCCTTATGTGATTCTCACATACAAGACACAGGAGCAGAAGAGCACTGTGCAAGAAGGTGCTTAATTTCTTGACAATTTAAATATTTATTTTGCTAATTTACCATTTTACTTTAATTTGACTTGATTAATATTTTATGAATACTACTAATAGGTGCTGGATCCAACCCTCAATGGAATGAGACCTTTCTTTTCACTGTTTCTGACAGTGCTTCTGAACTCAATCTAAGGATAATGGAGAAGGATAATTTCAACAATGATGATTTTCTTGGCGAGGCAATGTGAGTTCAGTTTTTTATTTTTTTAAAGCAGCAATCTGAGTTAATTAAATCTTTTTTAACCTTCACATTTTTCTTGAACAATTTTTGCTTTTCTAGTGAATTTTTTTTTTTTTTTAAATTTTCTAGTGAAGTTTTACTAGGGGAGTAATGCACTATCTAACACATCTTCTTGTTATACTTTTGGGGTAGTAATTATGCATTAATTTCTATATTCAGAATTCCTTTAGAAGCAGTATTTGAAGAGGGTAGCCATCCAGAGACAGCCTACAATGTGGTGAAGGACCAAGAATTTTGTGGAGAGATTAGGGTGGTTCTCAATTTTACTCCTGAGGTAACACTAGAAGTTTTCTTTTTAATAGTAGAGTACCTTATTTTGGTATTTTAAAGAAGCACTAGTCCTTTTTTATTATTATATGAGTAAAATGTGTTACAAAGGAATGATTTGATGATACTTATAAACTTTTGAGACAAAAAAAAAAAAAAAAAAAAAACTCATTTGTGTTATACAATATTCTCTATGTTCAAGAGGGGTGAAGTGAGGTTTTGAAACTTTTGATTTTTTTTTTTATTAATGTAGAAGAAGCTTTGAAAGCTTAGTTTTATAGCTTTTCAGAGAAAATAGTAGTTAGGGGTGATTTTGGGAAGAAAGTGAGTGAAAAACAAGTTTGAAGCATTTTTCGCTATGACACTTAATAGTTAATATTCGAATATAGGTAGGATTTTAAAATAGAGTGTAGGCAAAGGCTTATATTCGAATATGACAAAGATTTTTAAAAAGAACGTAGGTGGAGGCTTCATAATTGAATATGGCTAGGATTTTTAAAAATAATTCTAAGAGTTGACTTAGCGGTATAAAATTCCTTTAAGTTCATAGGAGGGACGATCACAGCGAGAGAATCCATGTTTGAATCCCAACTATACCAAATTTCCGGGGCCAGCGTCAGCCACGCAGTGCAAACGGAATTAATCACATCCTAAGAGTGAGAAAACTCATTGTTATAAAAAACAAAAGATTTTAAAATATAACTTACATATTCGAATATATATTCTAATATTCTCTCCAAATATACACCCATATTTATCGAGCCCTCATATCGGAATATAATATTCAAATATAGTTAGAAAACATATAATTTTCCATTTAAGACTGTATATTTGAATAAAGCCTTATAAAAGGGGTATGAAAAAGATAAAAAACCATATCATGCCAAAGAAACTAGTTTACTTGAACTAGCCCAAACACATTTGGCTCAAAATTTATTTGCTTTTAAAACAAAATGACTTTAATTTTGAAACACATAGCTATTAATTTAAGCATTTTGATCAAGATAAAATCGTGCTCTATCATGCATTTGTTTGATCAAATTTACACTTAGGTAACCTAAATCCTATAAACCATTAACATATGAAGCATTCTTGGACTTGCCAACACATGCTGCTTGATTGCAATCGATTGTTTGGAACTCTCGTTTGGAATCATCAAAATGAATTATTACACTTGCATTCACAATTTGATCTCTCAAGTGTGTTCGTGTCACAATTTTACTCCTTGAAAAATTAAGAACGTCATCAAGTTGGTTTTCTATCACCGAAGAACTAATTTAATGACTTTTTAATCTTTCAAGAATTAAAATAATGACAAAATATTTTTAAGAGCTAAATTAATGACATGAACATCTTTAAATGAGTAAAACAACATCATTTATTATTATTATTATTATTATTATTATTATTATTAGATAGCTTGGATGCCTAAAATCTAGTTCAAAAGAGTACAAAACTTATCTTTGTCTCAATGGCTGAAATCTATAGTTGAATCTCAATGTGAATAGGCTCGGATGCCATATATATTAAAAATAATTTGCGAGTTATTATTATTATTTTTTATTTTTTTATGCCTAATTTTTTTATATTCAAATATACTATGTATTTCTTTCTGGTTGCAGAAAACTGGTGATAGGGGTTACGCTGCAGAGGAGGAGAGCTATGGTGGATGGAAAGAATCAACTAGAGAATTTTGAAGTGGAGAAAAGGTTCACATATTTCCCTAGCCCAAAATTTCTTTTAGTACCCAAAAACAAGCTATTTTTAATTCTTTATGACATTTTGGGAATTTCAATAACTCTGTTTTGTGGTTTGATTATCTGACAGTGTTTCAACATGTTCATTTTCCCCCAAGTCTCAATATTTTATTCAAGAGTATTGTCATTTTATTTTATTGGAAGGTTATTATTATCATTTTAATTTATAACCTCGTTATCCAAACTCCTATAATAGATATCAAACTAATCATGTGGCTGAGTTAATACTATTATTACTAGAAGTTTTATTCTAGTATTCTTATTAAGAGACATTGTTTTACGAGTGTAAAGTGAGTCAAAGGATTATGATCCTTTTTAGTTTTAGAAGGAGTTGGATGCATCTTATCTAGGGCTGTATTTGGATTATTATATTTAATTCGAGTTGACTTATCTAGTAGAGGGCATTTTTGGACCAAGTTAAAAATCTGGAGTTATTCGGTTCTAAAAATAAAGTTCAAACCCAGCATTATGTGGGTAGCAGACTTGTGTGGGTTGCTGGTTTAATAAATTTAGTTGTGAAGTAATTTAACCACTGACAATTAAAAAATTATTAAAGAATGTATGGTACAGTATATGGTGTGGTCTTGTTGGAGGACATGGTCTTTTTCGGGGCGGAGGTTAGTGTTGTAACGAAGAAGTCTTGACTTCTATTGAGAATTTTTTTATTAATATGTATATATAAATTTTTGTAATGGTCCTCCCAAAATTTTTTATAATGCCTCCTCATTGAAAGTTTTTCTTTTGGTATGTATCAAACGTATTTTACAACCAAAACTAATCCATCTAAGATGTAAAGATCATCAAAATTACTATAATAACATAAACGTGTTTTATATTTTTGAAGATATTATATAATAATATAATATATAATAGTATAAAAATATACCTAAAATAACTTTAGAAGATGTGTTTCAGATTTAGAAAATATTATATAGTAATATAATATATAATAGTAATATATAATACCAAAAACATGCCTAAAATAACTTTTGAAGATATGTTTTAGATTTGTAAATTATTATATAATAATATAATATATAATGTAATATATTATTATTGTTAAAACTTACTCAAGAAGTTAGTTGTTTCACAACTTTCACTTTGACTCTCAAACGGTAACAAGTCGCCTCTTATCCTCTTCTCTTTATATTTGAATTTCTGAAACACCAGAACCAAACCTCTCAAAATTTCCATTTGGTATTATTTTGTGCTATATAACCTTGGAACATATTAACATAGTGCACTTGTAAATCATCGTTCCTTACTCAATATCTACGCTTTGGTCAGTTAGTGAGTTTTGATTGCTCTCCTAATTTTCTAATTTGTTTATCGCTTTGAAGTTTCAACATTACAACAATATTGCGCATTTGTCTCTTTATTGACAATAAGTTTTGCAATTTTAAAAATTTTTAGTTGTAACTTATAAAGTTTGTGTTTTTTATAAAATTTTCTTCTGTCTTATATTATTGTTTGAACTAATAAAGTATTGTGTATTGTTATTAATTAACAACTTGCTCATATTAGTAATCTATTGCGTCTTTCTCATGTTAATTTTCTTCGTGGTTACCACTTACGTCTAGATTGTTATTTTTCGATAATAATGTATTTTATTTATTGTAACTATGAGTAAAATGAAAACAATTGATAAGTTTTTTAAAAGGAATACAACTGACAAATTTTTGCAGATAACTTAACTATTTATATTGAAAAAGAAATTACTGGTTGTTTCACTACTGAATTCAAATCTAGAAAACATCGTCAGGTTCAATTTTCTTTGGTAAAAATTATAAGTTTCTCATCTTTATTTTCAATTTTTATTTTTATTTGGTGTTTAATATAAGTATTAATTATCATAAATTATTTTAATTATTAACTATTTTTAATATGTTAATTTTATAAATAAATTTAATTTAAATGTTTGACCCCCCCCTAATAAAAATGGGCTAGCTCCGCCCCTGATCCCTTTAAATATATTTTATCAACATTTTGATAAGTGCAAGATGCATTTTAGTAGGGGTTTCACACTTTATTTTTTTTGGAAAAATGCATAGAAAAGTAAAGAAATAATTTCAAAAAAAAAATTGAAATAAAAAATGTACTCCTAATTGAGGTTATTTTTTAAAAGGAAATTGTTGCACTATTATTAAAATGAGTAACACTCTTACCCGTGACCATTCTGTTGTGGGAGACTTAGGGAATAGACGATCTATTCTTGGGATACCTATACTTCTATGTCATATAACCACCGTAATGTGAGCTTTAAATTTACCGTTTTTTGTTTGGGTTCATTCTTTTGTAATTTTTATGATGTTGTATTGATTAGCACTTCTATCACACCACACTTGTTTCAAGTCACACCACAGACTTTTTTTTTTCTCAAAAATTACCTTCACTTAGGTTCTAGCTTTTGGGTGAAACAGAATATTAGAATCTAGCTGAATTATAGAATTCGGTTGAAAATGCGAAACAAATGAACAAAATGAAAGACAAAGCAAGTGTGAACTTACTAAAGATGGAGCTTTAACTTTCATAAAAACGAAATAAATAATGATTTTACTGTAAGAATACAATTTGATGTGGTTCAAAGTGAGATTAATATTGTCGGAGTGCAAGTAAATTGAAATAATAGTGAAAAAAAATGAGGAGATGTGAGGATGTGGATTAGTTGTGTGGTATGGTGAGACTAACCGAATTCTTATATCTAGCTTTGCCTAGAACTCGGTAGAGAGTTATTTTTGAAGAAAAATGATGTCATTTAAAAAATATATTATACTATTAGTGACCACCCTTAATATTTACTCAATTTCTAAAAGTAATAATAGTAATAATAACTCATGCTATCTGGTTCTAACCTATTTCATACTAGTCCTATATAAGATTACTCACTTAATTTTGACAATTGTCATTGATCTTTCATTAAGCATTTACTTTTTGAAATGATAAATGACAATTGTCAAAATTAAGTGAGCATGAAAATTTGTAGGAAGATTAACTGGAAGATATAGCATTTCTCTTAAATAAGTCTATTTTCATTCAGGCCTTCAAATTAATGGTGCAAGGATCCACCCCACCCCACTTGGAAATAATATCACCTATTTCTGGACAATAGCGTCTAGAATAGATAAAAAAATGACAATATAAAGTAAATCACCCTTGTTTTTCGGAATAACAACGTCCAAAAACACAATTTTGAACGCTACTATCTGAAAGTAGATAGTGTCTTTCTCAAATTAGATGGTTTAAATTCTTGTGCCCTTAAATAAAAGTCCAAACCCTATGCTTTTATAGGTATACTCAAGTAGGCTCTATTGAGCCAGCCCATTTTTCCGTCTCTCGTCCCTTGATTCACCCATTTTTCCGTAGGCTCTATTAAATAATATGGTTAATTTTAAAACTAAATCAACAAATTTTAACAGTGGAGAATTGAATTACACGCTCTGCAATTCATTTTAAAACTACTTGCAGTCCTACTACATGAGTCAAATTATAGTCTAAAATTCTTAAAGATATTATTCAAATTAATAGCCACTTTAATCCTTGATTTTGTGAGGACAAGGCATTTTAATATCTAACTTATATGAACGATCAATTCAGTCCATAACTTATGCAAACGATCAATTTAGTCCTTGACTTATACGAACAATCAATTTAGTCCATAACTTTTACTCTTATCTGTAATTTTAGTCCCGGACTTATAAGAATGTTCATTTTAGTCCTTGAATTTCAATCCAATCTGGCATTTTAGTCCTTAACTTTCACTCGTCATTTTAGTCTCTAAACCTAGGTTTAGAGACTAAAATGACTGAAGAGAGTGAAAATCAAGGACTAAAATGACCAATGAAGGTGAAAGTCGAGGACTAAAACAACTGATGGGAGTGAAAGCCAAGGACTAAATTATTGTTCTTATAAGCGAGGGACTAAAATGCCCTAATCTCACAAAGTCAAGGACCAAATTGACAGATGAGAGTAAAAGTCAGGAACTAAAACACCCTATTCTGACAAAGTCAGGGACCAAAGTGCTAGTTCACTCAATATTTTTCTATTAATTTTAGTACTAAAAGAAAATTTTAATATATCAATTTTAGATAAAGAAAAAGTCGGTTAGTTACCACAATCTAACAATCATTCTCATAAAAAAAATATGGATGATTGATATTTTATTCAACATTGAGGAGTTTGAGAATTTAGTATAACGGATAAATGGGTGAGGTTATTGCCACTCCAAAAAAGTATATTGTCACTCCTAACATATTTTTTAACTTAATTTAAATTTTTCAACCAATTAAATTAAAGTATTAATATATAATTATTATTGAAAAAATAAAAAATGAGTGACAATAAACTTTTTGGAGTAACAATAGTCTCACCTCAAAGAATAGGATTTCATGGCTTGAAAAAGGATTCTAAAATGCAATAACTGCCCTCAAGTATTTTAAAATAGCACTCAACTCCAAACTAGACCAGAAATTGCATCCCACCCCTTTTTGTCTCTTGAGAGTTAACTCCATCCAATAGAATTCAACCATGGTTACGGCTACTATGAAAAAGAGGAAAAAATCTAATTTAACTATGGTTACAAGACACAAGCTCATCTCTAAGTAAGAGAGAAAGAAACCATCTCCTTCAACATAAAAATATTCCTAAATTGTGCTTATATTAATAATATCATTTGGCTTATTAAAAAAAAATGAAAGTATTCCTATATTGTGCTTTTAATAATTCAATATATATTTACAATGATGCACTTATTTACTTGGTGGAAGAAAGAGGGAGTTTCCTTTTGAAAAGACAATTCAGGAAGTAAAGTCATTTTATTTAGGGTAAATTATAGTGACATCTCATCCCCTGAACTTTTGAAGTATTACACTGTCTCACTACATATTTTAAAATATAACACAGACCTCCCCCGAAGTTTGTTTACGTTACATTGACACCCCTTCACATTAACAGACAGTTAAATTTTTAACAAACATGTGATTTGCACATGGCCTCATAGTTATGAAAAGACAATTTTACCCCTAACTGAGAAAGTTACACTAAATTAAACAAGTAATCAGACTTTCACTTCAAAAATAAGCAATTGAGACTTAAAAATAAAAAAAAATGTTTAATTAGTAAGCATACCTAAAATGTCAAAAGATCACTTAGAAAATGCTCTTGAACAAGGCAAAGATGAAGTGGTCCCAAATTAGAAATCTTAAGTGGTGAAGATGAAGAAAATCGAAGAAGGGTTTGGGAAGGTTGTAGGGTTGAGGAAGTGTTTTGAAGGTCGTAGGGTTGAAGAAGAGTCGCGAGGTCACGAGCTTCAAAAACGGTGGCGAGGTCGCGGCTTAAAGAACAGAGGCAAGGTTGAAGAGGTCGCGTGTTGAAGAAGGGGCACAAGGTTACAAGGGTTTCACTAGACTGAGAAGGTTTGAGATGAGATGGAGAGTTGTTCTCTTTTTCAATAAAGGATAAAATCGTCAATTCATAAATCAGATTTATAAAGGTTAACGTCGTTATCATTTAAGGGAGGGCTGTGTAGTTTTGGAAACATGTAGGGTAGGTCTATGTTATGATTGGAAACATACAGGGGAAAGTGTAATAATTCAAAAGTTCAGAGGAAGTAGATATAATTTACCCTTTTATTTATAAAATCTAGAAAATTAATAGATTAACTAGGTGTGCTCGCGGTGCGGATTGGATTGATTTTGAGAGGCCAAGCTATCTGATCCAATTAGTTTGTATACCTTCGATTTGAATTGATATTAAAAATAGCTATCATTATCAAATTAGTTTTATTAAATATTTAATAGTATGAATATAAGTAGTGTCGTAATTTTATAAAACAGTTGTATATGTATATAAAAATTTGGTTTGGATCCAATCCAATACCCACACACGTATGTCCCTATATGTTTACTAACTGAACTAGACTTAAAATGTACTCCCTCCTCATGTGTTTAGATTCTAACAATTGGTGCTTTCATTGAGAAATTGGGTCACTGAAAGGACTACTTATAGGCTAGCCCTTAGAGGGGGCCGCAATGTTAGGAGTACCACATTGAGTAGAAATAGAAGCTTAATGTGGCACGAGGCTTTATCATCTAATGGACTAATATTTTGTGTTGGGTTCTCCTGTGCTTAGGTCCTAATAGTAACTATCTATACTCTTATTCATGAAAATAAAAATAATAGTGAGTAATGTTATAATATTTTAAAAATCTTCTTACTTATTCTGCTATTATCATATAAAATATGAAATTAAATACATTTTTAATTTTAAAATCATAAAAAATTAAAAGTATTTTTTAATTAATAAGTAAGAAGATAGTTAAAAATATGGAGGAGGATTTAAAATTATTCAATAATAATTAATTCGGATTTATAGTTACATTACTGTCCCACGTTGCTGTGACTAGTGGCAAGTAGCGAGAGAGGGAGGAAGAACAAAGGACTTACCCAAGAGGTCAATTATGGCGGCCAAAGCTTCGTCTTCCTCCGCCGCTGCCGAAGCTGAGGTTGCCTCACCGTCGCTGAAAGTATCGGAGGAAGTGGACCCTCAACATGCTTCTGAAACGTTGCGGTTCGTCAGTGTTATGGGAGCGACCATCCCCGTTCCTGATCCCTGCAACACCCATGGCTTCTTCTCGCTCTTCCTTCGGAGTTTCATCAAGGTCATTCACATCCAAAAGGGTCGAATTTCTTGCTCTATCATCGCCAAACCTCCTATTTGTGTAAGGGCTTCGTTATTGTCTTATGCTCTGTGATTAATTTCTCTTGACGATATGCCTTTAGTATTGTTTAACATTAACCAGTTTTGTTAAATAGGTCTGTTGATTTGAGTCTTATTAGTTAATTGTTCAATGTGATCCGTTAAAATTTCAGTCTTTCAGATATGATAATCAGAAATCCTCTGTTCTTATTTGAATGTCTATCTTTTTTTTTTTATAAAAAGATTTTTTTTTTGTCCGCAAATTGGGGAGATCATTCTGTGCTTCACTAATGAATGACTTTGATAGTTGTTTAGAATTTTTGCTTTTGTTTATGTATTCATCAAGCATAAATTGGGGATTATGAAAGTTTTGGGTTGGTTAATACTAGCACAGTCAATTGAATGGATATGATTTTGCTTTATATGTTAAACTTTTCCCATTTTCTTTGTGGTAGCCACGGTTGGCACCACACCACTTCGTGACTTCACCACATGCTCTTATTTTTTTTTCAAAATTATCCCTTATGCAGAAACTTTTCTGAGCAAGATTTTGAGCTTAAGAACCCCACCACATAGAAAACATTAACTAGTTTATGATACAAATATAAATTAGTTCCTAAGCGAGAAAATAATCACATCACACCGAAAACATAAACTAATTGCAGAAAACGTAGCACTCGAACTAAACACACAAAAAACACAAAACTAAAACAACTAAAAGTTAAAATCACACTATTTAAATAAAAAAATACAAACATTAAACTCTATATTACATATACAAAGCTTAAAGTTTCACAAACAACTACTCAAAACAAACACAAATTCGCAAATATCCAAACCCTAAACACAAATTCTAGTTTTCGAAATTGTAAAATACGCAGCACTCGAACTAAACACACGAAAATCACAAAATTAAGACAACTAAAAGTCAAAATCACACAATTTAAATAAAAAAATTCAAACATTAAACTCAGTATTACATATACAAAGCTTAAAATTTCACAAATAACTACTCAAAACGAACACAAATTCGCAAATTTCCAAACCCTAAACACAAATTCTAGTTTTCGTAATTGCAAAATACGCAGCACTCGAACTAAACACACGAAAAACACAAAATTAAGACAACTAAAAGCCAAAATCACGCAATTTAAATAAAAAATTCAAACATTAAACTCTAAATCGCATATACAAAGTCTAAAATTTCACAAATAACTACTCAAATCAAACACAAATTCCCAAATATCCAAACCGTAAACACAAATATAAATAGTTTTTTGAAATCAAGGAATTCAAATCCTAATTCACATATACATAGACTAAATTTTTTCAAAAAACTATTCATATTTGTGTTTAAGGTTTGGATATTTGGGAATTTGTATTTGATTTGGGTAGTTATTTGTGAAATTTTAGGCTTTGTATATGTGATTTAGAATTTAATGTTTGAATTTCTTGATTGAAATGGTGTGATTTTGGCTTTTACTTGTCTTAATTTTGTGTTTTTCGTGTGTTTAGTTGGAATGCTATGTTTTGTGCAATTTTGGAAACTAAAATTTGTTATAAACAGATTTAGTTTCTGTTTTTCGTGTGATGTTATTATTTTTTTCTCGGAAACTACTTTATGTTTTCGGTGTGGTATGGTCTTTAAGCTCAAAAACTGTTTCTGAGTGAGGGTTATTTTTTAAAATAAATATAAGGGTGTGTAGTGAGGCCATGAAGTGGTGTGGTGCCAATAGTGACCACCTTTCTTTTTTAGCAGCTGAATTTAATGTTCTGGGTTCCAAGTTTAAAAATTGCCTGAGATGTGATGTGATTGTACGGGGACATTTTTCATTTTCTTGATTGGAATTGCAGAATGGGTATGGAACACTGCATGGAGGATCTGTTGGGTCCTTTGTTGAGGTCCTGGCTACTGCTTGTGCCAGAACTGTAGTTGCTGAGGACAAGGAACTATTTCTTGGGGAAATGAGCATTTCTTACCTTTCTGGAACTCCAATAAATGTGAGTGCTTCATATTCAATTTGTATTCTTTTCATTGTCTTCTATTTCTATACTATTCTTTTCATAAAGCCAGTAAATGTTTGGTAAATTGCATAGATTTTAACCCTATAGAATTGCACTTGATCCATGCAGCCGATCCTATCTAATGAAAAATAGATTGCTTTTTGTTGTAAAGATAAAGATGAGGACGTAAGAAAGCAAGCCACTTCAACTTTAAGCAGTTAAATGAGATTTTCGATTCTTAGCGTTATAAATAGTGTTGTTTTGCATCATCATTCAAGTTCTGTTGCACAGTTTCTAAGCATTCTGTCGTAGAATTTCTTTGGATCTGTGTGATTAGAACTTTGTTAACTGATTAACACGAATCATTAACTACGCTTCAAAGATAAATATGCCTAATATAGGACTTCAGTCTTTTAATAGAATGACCACATCCATCTAGGACTTTGGTTGGTAAATCTGTAATTTCTGATTCTTGTTTTTCTCTGAACTCCAAGACTTGAAAATGCAACCTTACATGTAGTACTGTCCAGTTTTTGTAAGTAAACAAGAAGCAAAAATGCATTTTGTAGACTGGGACTCCGTTGTCATACTTAATGGTTATATTTTCATAGTTTCTCACTATGTATTGTTGGTGAGTTGCATTTGCATTTGCCTATGACTATTACATCTCATTGTGCCTTTCAATATAACTCTAGTATGCCATTTTCATGTTCATCTTCATGCTTAAACCCTTCAATAAATGGATTTTGCACCTAATGTTTTTTTTTCCAGGAAGAAGTGATAGCTAATGCCTCTGTAGTGAAGACCGGAAGAAACTTGACAGTAGTCTCCATTGAGTTTAAACTGAAGAAAACTGGGAATTTGTTCTATATTACTCATGCCACCTTCTATAACATGCCAGTTTCCAGATTATGAACGCTGAAGTTTCTGGCTGACTATATTTTCGTGTGTATAACACGCACTGCCGTATCTATTTAGTTGATAAATTGTTATTCAGCAAATATGGTAATGTCAAGAAATGCAAAATATCACAACCCCTGAATTATGTTCTTCCAAAGTCTATGACTCGTGTAATTATTCTTCAGTGGCATTTAAGGATCAATGCAGTTGATATTCAATGCTTATCTATCATGGAACAGAGTTTGTAGTAACCATGTATAAACACTTATCTGTTACGAAAACAAAAAAGGTTCACTCAGGTTTGGAACTTGAGTCAAAGGAGGTAGAATGAGCACTTGTCGCGAAATGGATAATCACTTAATATTTCGATCAAGACACCTTTATGTATATTATTATTATTCACCCCAAAATAATAGAGAAAGTTGGATTACATAAGGATTATTAGTATAGTACATAATTTATGTGTAGGTTCTCATCAAAATTGCAGATTGTAATACAGTGATTGCATCTAGCCACATGGTGACTGGCAAGTAATTGCAGACCGAAACATTGGTTATCATTAAAAATAATCTAATTAGTAAGTACAATTAGTATGATTAGAAGATACTTTTTCGACAAGTCCAAAAGGCCAATCATGAATTGACAAACATCAAACTCAGGCACAAGGCTATCCCTCAGAAAGCATAAATCTTTTAAAATAAAAAAGTAGTAATGTGTCGTTAAATAAAATAGGAAACATGGTTGAGATGTGGAAGAAATGAAAATACTGTCTTTAATAATACATACAATGAAGCAAGTGCTTGCATTTTCTTAGTATCATTTACATGCCCACTACAATAAAATCCTTCATTCAGAAGTAGAATATCATCTCTCTCATTCGCATTGTTAGAAACTACCATCCACAAAGCATACAAAAGGGTTATATACACTCGGCATGCCTAAAAGAAGAGCACTCCAAAATCATTTTACACACTTTTCAAAGCTTGCAATTGCATTGGCCTCCCCTTATATAGGCTTCCATAAAAAAAATGTCATCTTTAATTGCTGTGACGTAGTGTTGCTGTGCATATTCGTGCCAAAGCTGTTGTTATGCTAATAAATGATTCTGAAATCTGAACTGAAAAACATATACAACACTCATTAGATTGAAACAAAATGTGAAAATATTTTATATTTAATTTAGACATTATGCCGCGACGCCTAACAGAACACCCAAGCCTCATGATTCATGAATAATGATAGAAACTAATAAGTGACAGGTTCAGATAAGGGTGAAAGACCAACGACGAGCAACTTGTGACTCATAATGGGTCACTTTTGTTACATACTCTGTTAAAACACAGCGAATTTGAAGGGAAATTAAAAGGACAAGGTGATGCTCATACCAAATTCTTGATACCGGTTTACATAAAAATGGCGTTAACAAAGGCCTCAGCGTCAAAGGGTTGAAGGTCTTCGACACCTTCACCAACACCCACAAATTTTACAGGGATTCCAAGCTCATCAACCACACTGACCTGCCAACAGGAATTATAATCCAATTCATTACCATGATCACCTTCAGTAACAGAAGATAGTACCAACAATGAAAACTTTTTCAACCCAAAATTATTATATCCGTCAAGAATCAAGATATAAGATGAAGAGAATACCACACAGCCACCTCTAGCAGACCCATCCAGTTTGGTCAAAATCAAACCAGTAACACCCACAACCTGTCCCAAGTGAAGGCTTCAAATTCAAAATTACCATAACAGCTAACAATAAGTTAATACAAATCAACACAGTAACTGGAATACCAGATCTTGAAATATTATGGGCAGGAACAGCTAAATTAAGGAAGGAAATGCTAAAAGTTTGGTGTAATATGCATGCTAACACAATTAGCCACTAAACCTTCATCAGTTTGCTACATCCCTTTCTATAACTTTCTCGCATATGTGACTATGTATGATACTTTGTTTACTAATCTATTTTCTCGGTCCTGATTTCAGAGCCTGTTTTTTACATCTTTCTGTTCCAGATTGAACTGTTTTTTTTTTTTTATCGGCTCCAGATTGAATTGTTTACTACATCTATTAACTCTTGAATACCATAATTTCTTACTTAAATCATGACCATGAATTGAGCATCACAGTACACATTACACAGGAAGGACCAAAAAACCTTAGTCGTCATATTAGGTGAATTATTACTCAAGAATAAATGACTATGAATTGAGCATCACAGTACATATTACACAGGAAGGACCAAAAAACCGTAGTTTTCATATTAGGTAAAGTTATTACTTAAGAATAAATTTAGAAATTGGCATCTGGAAGTACTTATGAAGATCAATTCCACTATTGCATAAATTCCTCCCCCCCCCCGCCCCCTACCCACCAAAATATGCATCAAATGTTCAAGTCTTACAAATGACAAACATGTATAAATTTAATTCCTGGTAAAATGAAACCATAAACCCTCAACAACTAATTTTGTTGGAAAACCAAAAACCACACAGAGAAATAGGGGATAGAAAATATAGAGACGAAGGAAGTTATAATATTATTTGATCAAATAAAGGGAAAATACAGGAAGATGATCCTGTCCACAGAGCAATGCTCCTACAGAGAGCTAGAGCTCTCCATCCATAACTAACTTCCTTCTAGCAAAAAAGATAAACCTCTCTCTCTCCTCAATCCCAATATATCCGCACTCCCACATAACAGAAAGGGCCCCACAATACAAAACGCACACCGCCTATGCCAACTCATCATTCTCTCTCCTTCTATTCTTCCTCTCATACACTCTCCAAATAGTGGGCCTATTTGCTATCTGAGGGAGCAAACTAGTCTTTGGACCCAATAACAATTGTGGGCTGCTATCATTGCCCTCCTCTTGAACATCAGTCTTGTCCTCAAGACTGAAAGCAGGGAACTGGTTTCTGATAGTGAATTCATCCTCCCAAGTTGCTTCTCAGCTGGTTTACCATGCCATTGAATCAACATCTGTTTAACCGTCGCTCCCTTGTGTGAAATCACATGTGAAGCCAAAACTGCAGCAGGTTTAACATCAGTAGGCAGCTCCAATTCCAGACCTGGGGGAAGAGTTGGCTCCACTTGGTAGTTACCTATGGCCTTCTTGAGGAGTGACACATGAAAGACAGGGTGAATACGCGACTCCGGAGGAAGTTGACGCCGATATGCCACAGCTCCTACCTGTTCCACGATCTGAAAGGGTCCATAGTACCTAGGAGCAAGCTTTGGACAGATTCTAGACCTTAAGGTTTGTTGTCTGTGGGGTCTCAGTTTGAGAAATACCCACTCCCCTACCTGGAAACTCTTCTCTCGGCGCTTGGCATCAGCTTGATCCTTCATCCGTCCTTGAGCTCGAACTAGATGCTGTTTCAACCGTCTCAAAGCCTCATCACGGTCAATTAACTCTCTCTGAACAGCCTCCACTCGTGTTTCACCTGGAAGGAATCTGGTAATGACTGGTGGGGAACGACCATAAACTGTTTCAAATGGGGTGGTGCCTGTAGAACCGTGAAAATTGGTATTGTACCAAAATTCAGCCCAAGGCACCCATAAAACCCAGGACCGTGGTTGGTCAGAAATGAAGCACCGCAGGAAAGTCCCTAAACAACGATTCACAACCTCCGTTTGGCCATCCGTTTGAGGATGGTAAGCAGTACACATCTTCAATTGAGTACCCTGCAGTTTAAAAATCTCCTTCCAGAAATTGCTGACAAAGATTGGGTCACGATCACTAATAATGGAGGCTGGGATACCATGCAAACGGACAACTTCTTTCACAAAAATTTCCGCAAGTGTTCTAGCTGTGTAAGGGTGCTTAATAGGAATGAAGTGGCTGTATTTTGACAAGCGATCTACTACTACAAAAATGGGTTCATACCCTTTAGACTTCGGAAGACCAGTGATGAAGTCCATAGATATCTCCTCCCAAACCTGCTCGGGAATATTCAAAGGCAGACCACCCGGCAAACTAGACACATATTTCTGCCTCTGACAAGTGTCACATTCTCTGATAAACTCTTGGACCCTTTTTTTCATTCCGTGCCAGAACAGATTAGCAGCCAATCGTCTATAGGTTCTATAAAAACCAGAGTGCCCCCCTTGAGGGGAAGTGTGGAACTCAGCTAGTAGGGTAGGAATCCATATTGAATTTTCAGAAATCACCAGCCTATTTTTATAATAAAGAACCCCATTTTTATAACTATACCCGGGCAAAGAGGTTGCATTTTCAGATAGCGTCTGAATTATCTTGGACAGCCTTGAATCTTGCTGCACTTCCTGCATCACAGCAGCGCTACTATCCCAACTTGGGACATGGATTAAGCTGCAAAGCTGCCCCTCTTCATGCATCCTAGACAACGCATCTGCCCCTTTATTCTCCAATCCCGATTTATAGACAATATCAAAACGATAGCTTAGTAGCTTAGCAGCCCAATTCTGTTGGTCCCCGGTAGTAATCTTCTGTAAAAGCAACTCTCCGAGGCTCTTTTGATCTGTGTGCACAGTAAATTTTCGACCCAAAAGATAAGGTCGCCAATGCTGTATTGCCAACGCAACAGCCATTAGTTCTTTCTCATAAGCAGATTTAGCTAGATTCCTCTCTCCTAAAGCCTTACTGTAGTAGGCAATAGGTTTTCCCCGCTGCATAAGTATAGCTCCCAGCCCTACTCCCGATGCATCAGATTCAATCACAAATTCTTGGTTGAAATACGGTAAAGCTAATACTGGAGCCGTGGTCATCCTCTCTTTCAACACATCAAAAGCTTGTTGTTCTGTTAATGTCCATTTGAACCCATCAACCTTAGTGAGAGAAGTGAGAGGCCTTGCCAATTTCCCATAATCCTTCACAAATTTCCTGTAATAACCTGTGAGGCCCAAGAAACCTCTAACCCCTTTTACATTCCTAGGGGCAGGCCAGTTCAAGACACATTCCACCTTGCTAGGATCCATGGCTACTCCTTCCTTAGATACAATATGTCCCAAGTACTCAATGGCAACTTGAGCGAAATGACACTTCTTCTTATTGGCAACAAGGCTTTGATTACTAAGCACTTGTAAGACCTCAGCTAGGTGCTGCATGTGAGCCTCCCAATCTTTACTATAGATTAAGATATCGTCAAAAAACACAAGCACAAATTTCCTCAACATAGGCTTAAATATTTCATTCATCAGAGCTTGAAACGTTGAGGGTGCATTCATAAGTCCAAAAGGCATCACTAAATATTCATAGTGACCCTCATGCGTTCTAAAAGCAGTCTTATGAATGTCACAAGCTTTAACCCTCACTTGGTGATAGCCCGATTTAAGATCAAGTTTCGAAAAATAATGGGATCCATGCACCTCATCTAATAACTCATCAATAACAGGAATGGGAAACTTATCTGGCACAGTAACCTTGTTTAGAGCTCTGTAGTCTACACATAGTCTCCAAGAATGATCCTTCTTCTGTACTAAAAGGACCGGACTAGAGAAAGCACTTTGGCTTGGTCTGATAATTCCAGCTTGCAGCATCTCATTCACCTGCCTTTCGATTTCGTCCTTGTGGTGGTGTGGGTAACGGTAGGGTCTCACGTTAACTGGTCCCTGCCCTTCTAATAAATTGATGGCATGTTCTTTGTTCCTCCGTGGCGGCAAACCCCGTGGTTCAGCGAAAACCTCCACAAATCTGTTCAGTACCTGCTGTAATTCTTCTTGCTGAGATTCGCTCAAATGGCTGTTGTCCTCCCCTCCACAATTTCTAGGCAGAACCTCCGCTGAGAAAAGTAAATCTCCTACCAACATTGCAGGTTGGCCCACAACACTATGGAAAGATGCATTTTGCAGCTTTTGTTGACCATTGCCCTGAATGGAGATCATTCCCCCTTGCCATTGGACCTCCATTACTTGTTTTTTCCAATCTACAATCATAGTGCCCAGAGAAGACAACCATGACATTCCCAAAACCAAGTCAATGCCTTCTAAGTCAAACAAGAAAGCATCTATGGGAAATACAGCGTCCCCTAATTTCAATTCAAGGGACTTACAAACCCCTCTTGCTGCAGCCTTATGACCGTCGCCCAACTTGATTTTCATTTCTCTTGTTTCCTCAATCTCCAATCCCACCTTATTCACCAGCTTTTTGGATACAAAACTATGAGTTGCCCCACTGTCAATCAGAATAAGAACAGGGATCCCATTTAAATTTCCCCTGAGTTTCATGGTTTGTGGACTATCCTGATGATGGCAAATCAAATTTCCCAAGAGCATCATACTGCACTCTCCATCTGATTCATCTTGATCTTCAACCTCAATATTATGATAATCCCCAGTGCCATCTAAATTCTCCTCGATTTCTAACAGCATCACCTTCAATTGCTTCTCAGGGCATTGATGCAAAGGGTGATATTTGCCTCCACACTTATAGCAGAGACCCTTCCTCCTTCGTTCATTTACCTCATTCAGAGACAAGTGTTTAAAGCCTCTATCTTTTACCCGTTTTTTTCCTTTCTGCCTCATCCATTTTGTCCTCCTTGGGCCCAAGCCCAAAACGTCCTTTAGTGGAGCCCTTGTCATTACTACGGCCCACATGTACCCAATCTGAGTCTCCCCCTTTTTTGTATCCATGCGATCCAAATCCACCCCCTGACCCGATTCCACCCTTCATACCTGAACCTGCGTAACCCGAGCTTTTCGTCCCTGCTACTTCTCGCTCGATAGCGCGTGCGAGGTTCAACATCTTGGGGCGTGATAACGGGACCACCGCACGTAAGCTCCGTACTCGACCCCTAATCTCCTCCTTCAATCCATGTAGAAAATACCCATAGTACTGTTCATCGGCGATCCGCTGAACCTGTGCAGTGAGGCGTTCAAACTGTTGGATGTACTCATCCACACTTCCCTCTTGCTTTAAATCAGTGAGTTGCTCGAATACGTCACCCTCGCCACTGCTGCCATATCGTTCCAGGAGTTCCAGCTTGAATTGGTCCCATGTCAGTTCTTCCTCATCCTCCAATAGGGAATTAAAGAAGTGGATAGTAGGTCCCTCCATGCATAGTTGTGCAAGGTTCACACGCACATCCTCAGGCGTCTCTTGTACCCGAAAGTAAACTTCAGCGCGAGTGATCCATCCAGCTGGGTCTTCCCCATCGAACATGGGAAGTTCGATTTTCTTCACCGATTGACGGAATTCCTCCAACGAGTTTCCTTGTAATTTCTTCAACCCCGAACATGCGCCCCTTTTTACGGAAGCCTTCTTCGACAACATGCTTTTCTTCACTGAATCACTCTTCCGACGAGGTGGGTCTTCCTCCTGAACGCTCACTTCATCCTCTTTCTCACTGATGGCGTCATCATCGCTCACCGCCTCTTTTTGGCTTTTGGACATCGCCTCCAATTTCTTAAGAATCAATGTTGTCTGGTTCTGAATGGCATCTACTTTCCCTTTCAGGTTTTGCACCTCTTCTTCCAACATTATCACCTTAGCTTCCATCTTCTCAATCGGATCGTTTTTGGTGTTCTTCTTTTTCGATTTCGGAGGCATTCACGGAAGGATCCAGCAGGTCGGACCAAATTGTTGGAAAACCAAAAACCACACAGAGAAATAGGGGATAGAAAATATAGAGACGAAGGAAGTTATAATATTATTTGATCAAATAAAGGGAAAATACAGGAAGATGATCCTGTCCACAGAGCAATGCTCCTACAGAGAGCTAGAGCTCTCCATCCATAACTAACTTCCTTCTAGCAAAAAAGATAAACCTCTCTCTCCTCAATCCCAATATATCCGCACTCCCACATAACAGAAAGGGCCCCACAATACAAAACGCACACCGCCTATGCCAACTCATCATTCTCTCTCCTTCTATTCTTCCTCTCATACACTCTCCAAATAGTGGGCCTATTTGCTATCTGAGGGAGCAAACTAGTCTTTGGACCCAATAACAATTGTGGGCTGCTATCAAATTTCAAGATGTGTTATTGTTGTACCATCTCTTCTCGTTTTGTGGCTCAATTATAATATTAAAATGAAGATCTTTAGCTTCAACTCAAAATCCAATACAAATCCAAAAGAATTGTATTCTCATATAGTGATAGCAGGGTTTCAAAAACGTAAAATAACAACTTTCAGAAACTTAATAAGACAAATATCCAATTGAAAAAAAAAAACTTACTTCATTGAATTCTCTCGCTTGTGGCAACATATTCAATCCAGTAGTCCCATCAAGAACCAGCAGGATCTCCTACAAGCATTGGCAGCACCATTTAGTAATGTTTCAGATGGTGTGAGTGAGGGGCAGAGAGAGAGAGAGATTGAAAAGATGTTCAGTTAAGGACATATTCCACCAAAAAAACTTCAAATACATATATCAAACATGCATTACCAAATCATGAAGAGACCAACAAATTACTAATTACCACTCCGATTGAATACACAGTTGTTATACAAAGAGATAGAAAAAGGATACTTAGGTAATATCCAAAATATAATAATAAATCATATCTTGATTCCGGAAGATAGATAAATTTATCACACTAAAATTTCTTGCAACAACCTCAACCTTGTCAACAATCAAGATGCCTAGATGAAGGAAACAAATTATATAGATGCAATTCACTCAAAAGAAACTCAAACAAATTTCTATCATGTTAATATTACCCAAAAAATCATAAGTTCATAGATTGTAGTGAAACAAAAAATATAGAGTAAATCCCCTTGGGTATCAACAATAGAGAATGTCTTAAACAATAGATAAGTGGAAAGCAAACATGCATTGCTATTGCTTCTTCACATGTGGACTACATCATTGAAAGACACTATCAGAAAAGATAATAGCAATTCCCTTTCATTCTTTGAGAACACTTATATTTGTTTACAGCTTGTTCTAGTTTTCACCAAAAAAAAGTTGTGCTACAACCAAGGTATGATCTATAATGCTCAGCAGCAATGCCCAAAATTCACTAGAAGCAAGATGATTGAGTAGAAAGGCTGAAGCATAAAAAACTTGGACTTACATTGGGTGCGCCAGAAACTACTTTAGCAACAGCCTTTTTACAAGAAATCAACTCTTCCATTAGGCTGTAATTAGTGTGTAAACCTGAGAATATAACATGAATAACAATGCTAATATAAAACTAAGCCAAACAGTTGACTAAAATACACAACCATAAAATTCTGTACTTACGTCCAGATGTATCACATAGTACAATGTCAAAACCAAGTTCTTTTCCCTTTTTTACAGCCTGTGAAAGAACTGTAAGTAATAAAGCAATAGGAAATTTAGTATCCACAACTTATATATTAATAATTAAAAAACAAACAAGAAGTTATCCAAAAAGTTATCCAAAAAGATGCTATCAAACTGAAAAGTGATGAATAGCAGATATTGGAGTAAAATCTAATTCCATTTGTACCTGATGATGCTTTGGCTTTCTCAGATTCAGCCATAACAATCTCGCACCCAGTCCTTTCAGCCCATATTTCCAGCTGATCACTAGCAGCTGCTCTAAAAGTATCACCAGCTGCCATCAATATCTGGTAGATTTTTTACGATGAGAACAGAAAACCAGCATGAAATATTGTATCCTAACAAGTGATGCATAGAGAAGTGACAGGAGGTATGATATGACCATAGATACTGAAGCTCAAACACTACAAAAAATCCTTCAACTCCTTTCAATTTAATCTAAATATGATTTCATAAAACAAAAAAGAAACAAAAAAACAAAAAAACCAGCCTTGCGAGCTCAATTTAGTAAAAGAAAATCGGACACACTGAAATTTTCTTGTAAGGAGTGACAACAAAATGGTCATTTACGACAGAAAATTTTCAATGTATTCTCTCCTTCAAGTAAAAAACAGATGACATAAAGCCATCCACAGTTCCAAGCCAGAAGGGAAGATGAAAAAGAATCTTGAGGAATGAAGCATTACAATTTACAAGGTCATTTGCTTCATACGAATCATGCTCATACCCACACTTAGGGCCTATTTTACATATCTGAAAACAATAAAGATATACTGAAGGAGTGAACAAAACATAGACAAACTAAAACATTCAAGGAATCCACTGAGAATTTTGAAGTACAGAAACTATAACCACGCATTATCTCAGAAGTTGGAATTGGTTACATGGATCAATCAATGTCGTTAGTCAGTGACAACAATAAAATTTTCAGAAAAACCAATTAGAGTATAGTACTGTAGTCTTCTTTAATTGTTTTTTCCTTTAGTTTTCAAGGTCTTCCTCTTCCCCCTTTGATTTCTCATTCAAGTAACAATGCATCTTTCAAGGATCAAACAAGAAGATTTTTTACTCCTAAATTTATAATTTATAATATAATGAAGGGGGATGGAAGGAAAGAGAAAACTCATAATGAAGCAGCGCTATCTAATCTTTCTCAATGCATGTAAGACGAAGAAACACTCTTAAAAACCAGTAGGCTGAAACCAGAGGTTACAAGGTGCTTGATCAAATGGATAACATTCTTTTCCTGGTATTTAACCCAACACTGAGAGTTTCTCATTGTCCACCAATAACTCAGTCATACAGGCCTTTAAAATTCAGAGAAGGAAGTCCAGCTGGTTTAACTGTCTAGATTTCTAGAATAATTGAAGCCTCAAGTAAATAGCACTTTATGTAGACCAACAAACTATCAGTGGGAGATCGAAACCGCAAACCAAAGAAAAACTCAGATAATACAATCTAACCTTAGCCCCTTCTTTCTTCAATCTATAAGCCAGCTTTCCTGCAAGTAAAAGCTGATCAAATCGGATTGGTTTTGGATTTCCAAACTGTTAAAAAGAATTTCATTTCATTGTCTATTGAATGAGAGAAGATGGGCTTCATTTGAAGATTACCAGTTCAAGAATTTATAATATACTACCTCTGCTCCTATACATAAGAAATATAGGACTAGTTTCAGACAGACCAATAAAACATATTTAATCATGTTTTTTCAATATAAATTTAAATTTTATTCCTAAAGTGCCCATGTAGGCATGTAATTAATGTATCCACTTGTATCAGAATTAGTGAGTGCCCTACACTCTCATAATTAATTAAGGGTACACAAGGAAAATTAATTTTTGTTAGTAATTAACAGGACTGGAGGTAGTATCTCTAATAGTTAACCTGAGCCATGAGCTGCAACTTTCTTTTGTTTTTTTTATAATTTTCCATCCTCACGAGACACTACGAAACCTTTGAACATTTCAGTTTGTTCATCAAATTTAAAGAAAACCCTTCTCTCCTAGGACATAATGGGGGAAACAGCATTTCCTGGCTCGATTTTTTTTTTTTTCCATTGCATACCAAATAATGGAATGAATCAATGAACAGTTTGAGTATTTTTCTTACCCAGAGATGTTGTCTTCCCACCACCATTAACACCAACTATCATTATTACAGCTGGCTTCCTGAAGACATCGAAGTTTAACCCAATAAAAGCACAAAAATAAATCCAATAAAATTCAGTGATTCATAACAAAGTAAAAAAAACAGCAGTTAAAAGATGCTCATACCTGAATCCAAGTTGAAGTTCTGTTTTACTCCCCTTGGTGGTTAGCAATTCCAAAACATTACCCTTCAGTGCTTCCTAAAGCCATTCAAATCAATGCATAACACATTTCTTATCATGAAATTTCAAGTTTCCTAGTATATTAAGTAACATTAAAAGAAAGGCGAAGAAGGTTTCAGTAATTAATTCTATTAGAAATGAGTTAGGTCTAACTAACTCAACCCAATAGCTAACTCAAGAGGGGAGGGATGTCGAAGGCCTTGGACATAACTCTAGTCAATGTGGCACTCTATCAAGTTCCATATTCAGCCCAAAACCCAAAAACAAGTATACCAACATAGCAATTACCAAGCATTTGTAAACTCCATGCCAGAAATAAATCAAAATTTGGAAATTGCTACAAAGAAAGAATTAAATGAAAAATAAATCATATGGTGTACAACAAAAGAACATTTAATATCTTCTTTAGATAATTAAAAATGTTTAATAAAGGCTAACCCTCTAAGTTGAGATATTAAATAAGATTTAAAAAAAATCAAAATCTAGTTACTTCCTTTTCCTTATTTTCTCCTAACTTCTCAAAAAAAATTTAAAAAATAAGCTATTGTTTCTTCAAATATAAGTGTTGTAATTTAATAGACTTCTACGAAGATGCTGAACGACAACAGCCGAAGCCAAAGAGTATGTTTAGCAAGGGTAGCTTATCGCTTATATAGAAACTTATAGCTTATTACAATGTAGTGGTGGTTGGTAACTACATGCTTATAGCTTTCATATAAGCTATAAGTTAAGCTATTAGCTTATGAAAAGTTACTTGAAGTAGCCTATAGCTTACGAAAAGTTAGCTTCCAATAATTCATTCCTAATTTATCCTCAAGTCATTTATTACATATTTACTCTACCAAGTCATTTATTTACATGCAATTATTACATGTCTTTTTAAGTCATCTAACAAATATAAGCAATTTTATAAGTTAATTTTACCAAAAACTATAAGCTATAAGCTATAAACCACCAGTTTTAAGCATTAGTCATAAGCTATAAGCTATATAAGTTAGTGTTACCAAATAGAGCCTAGTTGAATATTTGAAGCACTTTTTGGTTGAGTTACACATGAATGAAGTTCAAAGATTTTCCACCATTATGTTGGCAGTGTTGGAATTGATACCTTTATCTCACTCCCTGATTTAAGCTTCCCTGACAATATGTCCTCGCGCAAATTCTCCACTATCTTAATCGTGATTCTTGGCCCAAAATCAGACACCAAAAGAGCCTGAAAATAAATAATAAATTAATAAACAAAACACATTAAATCAATATCAAAATATTAAACAAAGAAGTGAAACACAAAGAACAGTTTGGCACAGAAAAAGCGAAACCTCTTCTAGTTCGTCGAGGACTCGGTCGGTATCGGAGAGGTTCCAGTAGAGGAGGAGCTCGTCGATGACGGCGAGGTTGTTGCGAGTTTTGGAGAAACCAGAGAAGAGTTTCTCTACGTCGCTCTTTGCTTTCTCCTTTATCAACCGGCCTAGTTTCGTGAAGAATCCGGTCTGACCAGCCGAGCACCTGAACCGGGCCGCGCCGCTTCGAGAATGGGAGGTTCCGGTTCGGCGAGGGAAGAAAATGAATTGAGGTTTGGAAGAAGGTCTCGAGATAACGGAGAAGCGAGGGAATGAAGCGGAACAAGTAGCCATCATCAGGCTCGGCCAGTGTTCACTTCACAGCTCGCTGAAGGAGAAAAGATAGAGTGACAAACATGACGCCATTTTGGAACCATAAACGGCATCGTTTAACGGTGTATGTTTTACTCCATAATTGAAAAAGGCAAAATGACACTTTTGGTCCTTTAACTCTTTGCGTCAATTCACTTTGGTCCCTTAACTTTTTTTCATTTTGGTCCCTTAACTCTTATGTTGAATTCAATTTGGTCCTTACCGTCAGTTCCGTTAATAAATTTAACGGAATGGAGGGGACGACGTTAAACTCTGTTACCTTTTCAATCAATGCCTTAGATTGAATCAAATCTAATGGTTGAAAATGAGTCTAGGTTTATTTCAAAAAAAAAATTAAAAGAAAAAAGAAGAAGAAGAACATCTGCAAACCAATTTCAGATCTTCATTTCTTCACCTTCTGCAAACCAATTTCAGATCTTCATTTCTTCTTTCATATCTTCATCTCTTCACCTTCTTTCACCTTCTTTGAGTATGATACCTCCGATCCCTAACCATTTGAGCATGATACCTCTCACCTTCTTCCAGATCTTCATTTCTTCTTCATCTTCCGCAGCCACCACCACCGCCACCGCCATCTCACTCGCCACCGACGCCATCAACCCCAAAGCCAACAACCCAAATATTTCTTAATTTTTTGTTCTAGGTTTTGCTGTGTTCATTCCAATTAGGCATGCTTGTTCGTCTCCTCTTTCTTAATTTTTCTTTAGCATGTTTGTTTCAATTGGGGATTTTTTTAGTCAGGGGATTGAAGAAGAAGATGAACAATTTCAAATTGCTTTCTTGTTACGATTGAGCTAAGAGCCACAATGTTTAAGATTTTCTAGAAATTTCTTCAGATCTGGAACAAGGAAATTTGCAGATTTTCTAGAAGTTTGCATATTATCATCTTTTCTTTTAATTTTTTTTAAAAAAATCCAAACTCATTTTCAACCATTAGATTTGATTCAATCTGAGCCGTTGATTGAAAAGGTAACAGAGTTTTAACGCCATCTTCTCCATTCCGTTAAATTTATTAACGGAATTAACGATAGGGACCAATTGAATCCAACATAAAAGTTAAGGGACCAAAACGAATCGAAAAAAAATTAAGGGACCAAAGTGAATTGATGCAAAGAGTTAAGGAATCAAAAGTGTCATTTTGTCATTGAAAAATTACAACTCTATTTTTTTCTATTTGGGGGGGGGGGGGAATTACACTCTCAGTTTAGAAAAGTTTTTTTTTTCTTTCGAGTAAATGAAGGAAAATAAAAGCAAAGAAAAAAGAACTAAAGTCCTATAGGAAATACTATTTAAAATTAGAATTCGTATTTAAAGATAATTAGAAGAAGATTGAAATATAAGATCATCTTAATCCAAGAGCCCTTTGTTTAGCAACACATGTCTATGTTGATTTGTTTTTTAAAGAGCTTGATTAACCGAAATCCTTCCATCATTAGATAAAGGTTATTGAATATCAATTAACGTGGCTCCATATATGTAAAAATAGAAAGATATAAGTTTAAAGGTAAGTTTTAATGCGTCCAAAGAATGTTGATTCACAAATAACCTCTTTGTAACCATGCTCCTAGTCCCAGGCAACAAATAACCCCCTTGTAACTATGCTCCAAAGCAATGATCGTGCCATAAAGAATAACAAGAAGCTTCAAATGAAAAATATCTCTACTTCAAGATGTGTCATCAAAATCCACTATTTAATTAGTTGAAGAACCACAAATAAGACTCAAGACAGCCAAAAGGAAGGTAAATACTCAGGCTATCATCGATATTGATATTAACTTCACTCGTAGAAGGCTAAGATTAGAAAATCAAATAGTCACAGGCAACAATTGTACGATGATCTGAAAAAGCAAGAGATGGATCAAAGAAGGATACTCTAATGCTTCTCTAGATCCAAAATAAATCTGACATGTTCATTAAGAGTAGGATTATTTCTCCACCTCCATCACCACCATGAGGAGAAGAGAAACAAGAAGCAGGTCTATGATTAAATGTTATCAGTAACAAGTCCAAAAAGAAGAAGGCAAAGCCCAAATTTGTCCAAGCTAGGCACGAATTCGGATAATCTTGAAGGGAGTGTAACGAATCCTCAACTTGAGCTTGACATCTTCCACTAGTTGCAATAAAAGTCGAGCCACACACAAGACGAAGAGAGTTGGTGAGTAACACATTATGAAAGATAATCCAAAGCAATAATTTAATCTTCTTATGAGCTTTAAATTTTTAAATCTTAGACCAGATGGATTTGTAATCAATCCACGATCAAAGAGAGAGCAACCACTTATAAATATACTTAGGAGAATAGGCACTTAAAACCGAGTGACCTCAAATCCAAATATTCATACTAGAATCAAATCTAGGATGGAGATTTGACTAATCTCCATCTAAACATTAAGAGGAATTCAAGATGTCACAAAACTCTAATCCTATTTGCCATTTGTACACATTTTGGGAACATATAGCCCATATGCACAAAAAGAACATGATTGCATATCGAGCATTGGGTTCTTCACGTAGTATACAACGAGCAAACTGAAAATTGAACTCCTACCTCAAATTTTAGAAAAGTTTGAATTACTTTTATGTAAAAAAAATTATATTTACTTATTTAGATTAGTTAATTAAATAATAATCTTAATGTGTTATTTTTTAATTTTTGTAGTTAACAATAAATTTAAAAAGTTAATTCACAGTTTAGTTATATACTTGTCACTCCATTTTGTTGGTATGATTTTCGTTTTAGTCCATACATATATCAATATCATTGGCATTATGTGTGCGACATGAATTTCTTTGACCACTATACATTCACTCAAAAATTAGTTTTCAGTAGTTAAAAAAAAATTAACAAAACAAAAATTAACTTTCATTTTGTCAGATCCTCAAAAATTAATTTTTTTTCTATGGGATGCACTCAAAAATTAGTATAGTGAACAAAAATACTACCCTATCAATATTTGCATTTTAGTTTATATTATTTAAATTCGGTCTCTATACTTGATAATATTTATTTTAGTTCTTAGATAAGGATAATTTTTAGTTACATATAATTATACTTAGCATCACTTAGAGATGTTAAAAAAATGTATCACTTAGAGATTAAAATAAAAAATAGTATTAAGTTTAAGTATCAAAATAATAAAATATTATAAAGTATGAGATCAAAATTAAATAATAAGATCTGAAACATAAATATTTTTAAAAATTTAGTTTATTATAAGTCTCCTTTAAATTTTTATTTATTTATTTTCGTCTTCCAACTCTGTTCACGTTAGTTCTTAGTATCACTATAATATTAACTGCATTAAAGCAGGACACGTGTCATACCATGAGTGATCTATTGAAAAAATCATTATAATAATATATATTTAAAATAAAATATAAAATGAAAAAATATTTTCATCGTCATCTCTAAGTGTGTGTTAGGTAACACTAGCTTATAGCTTATTTAGGAGCTTATAGCTTACAGCTTGTAGTTTATTGTCAAGTGGAGGTGTTTGGTAACAATTAATTTATAGTTTATATAAGCTAGCTTATGAAAAACTACTTCAAGTAGCTTATAGCTTATGAAAAGTAGCTTTTAATAATTCTTTCCTTGTCTAGTCATTTATTATGTTTACTTTATCAAATAATTTATTACATGTAATTATTAGTTGTCCTTTTAAGTCATTTAACAAATATAAGCTACATAATAAGCTAATTTTATCAAACACATTTACTCAATTATAAGTCACAAATCATAAGTTATAAGTTACAAGCTATAAGCTACAAGCTATAAACTATAAGCTACAAGCTATAAACTATAAGTTAGTTTTAACGAATAGTGCCTTAAGTCCCACCTACGGAGGCCCCTCCACACACCCAACCAACTGCCGGCAGAACCAGAAGCTCCTTGTTCATCACCTTACACCCTTTTCTCTTTTATTTGGAAGAACTGTGACAATATTTCAATCAAAGTATTTTAAAAGCAAAATTAATTTATTTAATTTATTAAAATGGACATGTCATATTGGTAGATCTTACTTTGCTGAAGTTATTAGTTAGAGATTGCAAAAAGTTGGTTTTGGTTTGGTTGGACCCTAGGTCCTAGCTGAGGATGAGCTTGAGGGAAAGCATAAGGAAAAGGGGATGGAGAAGAAGGGAAAAGGAGAAATGACACTCTGGTTGAGGGTAAGCTTGAGGGAAAGCATGAGGAAAAAAAGGAATGGGGAAGTAAGAGTTGGAAGACACAAGTGAATAAAAAAAAAAGTTAGAGAATGAAATTAAATTAAATCTAAAAGTTGGGTGACAAATATAATTTAATATAAAAAAATTAATCAATTAGAGACTAAAATAAAAAATAAAATTTAAAACATAAATATATTGATAAAAATTTAGTTTATTATAAGTCTCCCGAACTTTAAAATATGTGCACTTAAATATATTTTAGTTTTGTAATAAAAAATATATATTTTAGTCTTTTATACTTTTTAAAATATACACTTAAAGTGCTTATTTGTTTTTAATTAAAAAATAAGTAAATAATCCATAAAATAAATAAGTAATGTATCTTTGAGCTTCAAGTTTACTAATGGCTAAATACCCAAAAAATAAATAAAAAAAATTTACTGATTGCTACCATTCAAATCTATATAGTTCTATCTGAAAACCGGAAACGTTTCTCAGTTCTTCAAACACAATCTGCTTTTGCCTCACGAAACCCCGTGGGAGTGAATGCTCCCTCCCACTCAAGATAAGGCGTCGCTTCTCTCCACTCGGTGAGTTTCATAATCTCCATTTTCGCCTTTTTTTTCGTTTCTGTCTCTCTCCTTTTCATTCTCATCCTCAAATGGGTACTTTCTGTTCATCAATTTTATGATTTATGACTTATTAATCGAAGATATTTATCACACTTAACTGTTGGGGACCTAAACGCAGTTGTTTGTTTGGACATTCCTTGATATTTCTGAGCTGTGAATGAGTTTCAGAACAGTTTTGTGTGTTTACTGAGCTCATATTTTACTTGTGCAACTGATTCCATTATATTGTATACAGATTTTGTACGATTTCTTTGATATTCAATATCAATCATGTTGAATGTTGTTTATTTCTACGTCTGAAGCTCCTGCAGGAACTCTTTTTGTGAGTTATTGATTGCTGTTCATAAGGGAAAAGATATAAAATTTTCACTGAGTTGATGAATTTGTTTTCTTTGAGGATAAGGGAACAGTATGGAAGGATTATTAAATTCTTTGCTTAGTCAAAGTTGTTTGAAACCCTTTGGTTTTACTCCAAGACATAGTTATTCTTTTCCAGTCGCAAAACCTGGGAATTTAAGCCAAAACCTGAATTCCTGCACGCTGAGAAGTAATTGCACACATTTAGGTAGAGACACTGGCTCTAGCTCCAGGGGAGCTAGTATTGCTGCGCTCGATAGCGATGATAAAGGAGAGGAGTCTGATATGGAATGGGAAATGGAATTCCTGGGGGAGCTGGATCCGTTTGGTTACCGAGCTCCAAAGAAAAGGGAAAAAGAACAGAGGTCAAAGTTAATTGAAGACACTGACGGAATGGATTGGTGTGTGAGGGCAAGAAAGATGGCACTTAAATCTATTGAAGCAAGGGGAATGGCTCATGCATTGGAAGATTTGATCACTGTTAAGAAGAAAAAGAAGAAGACCAAGAAGAAGTTGGAAAGCAAGAAAAAAGTAGTGAAGAAAATTGAGAAAATAGACGATGATCTTGACTATAGTTCAGAGGAAGACTTGGATCTTCCACAGCCTATGCAGAACGATGTTGGTGATTTGAAAAGAAAGGTGAGTATGATTGCCGATGGAATGTTTTTAGAAAAGAAGGAGAAATCAATGGAAGAATTTGTCAATAGGCTTTCTCAATTCTCTGGGCCATCTGACCATAGAAAAGAAATCAACTTGAACAAAGAAATAATAGAAGCACAAACTGCAGAAGATGTGTTGGATGTTACTTATGAAACAATTGTTGCAGTTGCAAAAGGCCTAAGCCCCTCGCCTCTATCCCCATTGAACATTGCTACTGCTCTTCATCGCATTGCTAAGAATATGGAGAAAGTTTCTATGATGAGAACTCGAAGACTGGCTTTCGCTCGGCAAAGGGAGATGTCTATGCTTGTGGGCGTTGCAATGACAGTGTTACCTGAATGCTCTGCTCAAGGAATATCTAACATAGCTTGGGCATTGTCCAAAATTGGAGGCGAATTGCTTTATTTTTCAGAAATGGACAGAATTGCGGAGGTTGCAGTGACCAAAGTTGGGGAATTCAACTCTCAGAACATTGCTAACACTGCAGGTGCTTTTGCTTCAATGCAGCACTCAGCTCCTGATCTTTTCTCAGAGTTGTCAAGAAGGGCTTCTGAAATAATTCACACCTTCCAAGAACAAGAACTTGCACAGCTTTTGTGGGCTTTTGCATCTCTATATGAGCCTGCCAACTCTATATTCGATTCTTTAGATACAGTCTTCAAAGATCATTATCAACTGAGAGGTTTCAAAGATGAAAAAACATCAAATAATCGTGAACGAATTAGTGTGGGTAAAAACGATGCCTCGAATGAATCTCTTGGCTCTCCTGTACTCACTCTAAGTAGAGATCAGCTTGGAACTATAGCTTGGTCTTATGCCGTCTTTGGGCAAATTGATCGGAGTTTCTTCTCTCATGTCTGGAAAACTCTTAGCCATTATGAGGAGCAAAGGATTTCAGAGCTGTATAGAGAAGATATCATGTTTGCTTCTCAGGTTTATCTTGTAAACCAGTGCTTGAAGCTTGAGTTCCCGCATCTTCAGTTGTCATTATGCCATGAGCTTGAGGATAAAGTTTCTCTTGCTGGAAAAACTAAACGGTTTAATCAGAAAGTAATTTCATCGTTTCAGAAAGAGGTTGGACGTCTTCTTGTTAGCACTGGACTTGAATGGGTCAAAGAATACGTCGTGGACGGGTACACTTTGGATGCTGTACTAGTTGATAAGAAGATTGCTCTGGAGATTGATGGTCCAACTCATTTCTCTAGAAACACTGGTGTGTATCGTCTGTTTAATGTTCATATATTAAAATTTTAACTGTCTATTCTGCTGTATCTAGTTGAATCCTAACTATCAGATTCATTATTTTTTTATCTTCGTCTGTTATATAGGTGTTCCACTGGGACATACTGTGCTAAAACGCCGATACGTTACTGCGGCTGGTTGGAAAGTCATATCATTATCCCATCAGGAGGTAAGCTCACATATTACATAGTTCAGATTTCAGAATTATTACTTACGCAATTTAAACCCCCTACATTTTCTTCACACAACAAAAAAGGAACATGAACATGATCCCATGTTAACAGATATCATAATTAGAAGGCCTATTTTTAACACACACAGCATACAAAAGTCAGTAACAACGAACAAGAGTATTGTCTAGGTAAATTCATTGTCAACATTGGAGAGATTGTCATTCAAATTAAACATTGGTAGAAACACTATGATAATCCTCTAGCCTCTACTTGCACTTGTCATTGTTCCAATTTTTGTTGAGGAAGACTCCATCAATTTCATCACATGATGATGTTCAAATCCCACACCCTCAAATACAATTAACCTCTGTAATAATCGGTATCACAATCAGTCATTACGAAGGCACGTGACATGCAACGTTCGACTTTGAATGTGGCAACCATTCTTCCATCTTTTCAGTTTATGTACCAAAAAAACACGACCTCAATAATGCTCATTTCTGAAACAGAGTATATAAGAGGAATACTTGTTCCTCAACCAGACAATTTAAGGACTTTGTAATGAATTTGAAGAATTTGATAACGTTTTTTTTTTTTTTTTTTTACTCTTTCTTGTAGTGGGAGGAACTTCAAGGAGCATTTGAGCAAACGGAGTACCTTAGGGGCATTCTCAAAAATCATGTGGATGAAGGACCTGCCAATACTACATTGACTGAGGTGAAGTGATCATCAACCAATGCTTTTAATTGACACTTTGACTAATCTGTGTGGAAAACAAATGCATAAGAAAATAGTGGAGATAATTATTCTGTATCAAGGTATTCTTACTATTGTCTATACTTCATTCTTTTTTTGGTACTTTTGGTTTTTGTTAGATAGAGTGGCTAAAAATATTAAGTTTACATTGTGGGCGGGAGTATGATTGAAAATGAGTTTGAGGTCCCATTAACAACTTAAGACCAGCCTAACTACACACCATTAACAACTTAGGTCATGGCCTATGCCCTAGGTCCCATTAACAACTTAAATGTTAGGTTAACTTTTATTTTCATTAATTATTAGAAGATAATAAATAAATTGTTCTACATTTTATTATAGGGACTAAAAATGTATTTAATTAAGCCTTTTGTTCAAGAAGCTTCACATTCGTGTTCTACTTTTGCACAATGCTCTAAAAATTCATTGGTGGCCTTGGCAAAGTTAATGGCTTGTTTGTTTAAACTTTAAAATAAGTGATTCTAGAAATGTGTAACAGAATGGTTAACTTTTTAATGATTATCTTGAAAATCAGAATTTGCCAAGAAATCTTAAAAATAAAAAATTATTTAAAATAAAAAGTTATTTATATTTGATTACAATAGTAATAAGTACTAATTTTACATTTTTCTCTTCTATTTTAGTTAATAATTTTAAGAAGCAATTTAAAGTAATTTTTCTCTAAAGTGTGTTTGGATTAGCTTATTTTAAAGGAATAATTGCTCTGTGAGAGAGCTTTTGAAAAATAAATGATTATTTCTCCTGAAAAATTAAAATTCCCTGATCTTTTTAAATGTTAAACCGTGTTAAATGCCATATTTTAGCTATAATTAGGTCCTTTTTAACTAGAAAATTGTGAGTTTTAACTCCTCGAAACGTAGAACTTTTGCAATTTGAAGGGTTACTTGATTGAGTTTTGAAAAAGTGCATTCATTCCTTTTTTTCTTCATTTTTTGTAGGTAAAGGAAGAGCTGGAAGAGGAGGCAAGGCTAGAAGAGGCTTAGCATGGAACAAGAGAAAGAAAATCAAGATTCCAATACAGCCTCAATTCGCTGTCGCGAATATTTTGGCGGCCACAAATTTGCTGTGAAAGAAATGGCTGGAATCAATATTCCAGTCTAGCCTCATTTCTTTCTCTTGCTCCATGCTAAGCCTCTCCTAGTCTTGCCTCCTCTTCTAGCTCTTCTTTCACCTACAAAAAAAAATGAAGAAAAAGAGAATGGATGCACTTGATTTCAAAACTCAATTAATTAAGTAACCCTTCAAATTGCAAAAGTTCCAAGTTTCAAGGAGTTAAAGTACCAAACTCACTATTTTCTACTCCCTTCAGTCCTATATATAAGTCACTTCTAACCGAATCAACAAAACCAATGAATAGTAGTTAGCTCATTAAATTTGTCTAAAAAAAGAGAATTATTCCAACTATGCCCTCAACCTAAATGTGCTAGTAAATGTTTTAGAAATTAATATCTCTTTCTCTTTCTTATTACACTCTCTTTCTCATTGTAGAAGGGGTAAAAGAGGAAAACTCAATTAATGAGTTAGTTAGTGACTTATATTTAGGACCAAAAATTTCTTCTAGAATGTGACCTATATATAGGACCGGAGAAAGTAATTTTAAAAGGACTTAATTGACACCTCATTATAGCTAAAATATGGCACTTAACAACTCCTCTAACTTTGAACTTTGCTTGTCCTCAAGCAAAGTACTCGAGTCCAACAAAACAATGGTCCGTCAATTAGCACGGGTTGGACAAGACTTTCATGCACTTTGTTCAACACAACATGCCGCTTTGATCACAATCCAAAATCGGTGACTTCACAACCAAATGAAATTGAGAAAACATATCATTGTATTTCAAAGAGAAAGAAGAGGAACAAGCATTCATTTAACTAAGAGATACTCTCAAATCCTCGTAAAGTCGTTATCCCTGTTTTTCCGGTTCGCAGAAATGGGAAACTTTGAAAGTTTGGAACCCTAAACCAAGTGAAACAAACCAAAAACATAATCAGAAAAGAACTGGATTTGCATCATGCAAATCATAATCTTTTAATAGTTACTGCATAATTGGATTTAGCAACAGGCCAGCAATACTCAATTTTTGTGACCGAGGTTGATAAAAGGGGTTTAGGTACGGGTGTTTGAGTGGATGTTGGTTGAAGGACAATATGTTAAAAGGTTTCACCTATGGTATTGTGTAGTGGTGCACAGTCCCTAGTCCCTTTAATGACTATTGATTTATTATTTAAAAAATAAAAAGTCAACATTACACTTTTAAATTAATAGATATATTTGTGCCACTTGTTCACATTTATGTTATGCATAAATCAATGCAATTAATTTTTGCCAAATAGTACCTGGACCATGATGGTCCATATAGAAAAAAGTGGACTATGTTAGACAACACTTTCTTTAAAATAAATTTTGAACTTTCCGTAATACATTTTATCTCATTGTTTGATTGGTTGGAAAGTGGAGCATTGATTAACATTCAATTAAATATAAGGTTAAAATTGATTAAAGTATAATTAATATTACATTGAAGATATAAGTGGACAGATAAATAAAAACAAAAATTGAACGGATAAAAAGAAACAGAGAAGAGTAATTATTTATAAAAATAATATAAAAAGTAATTAATAAGATTTTCAGGCTCTATCTATCCCTTATGCTCCACAAGTAGCAGCCAAGCCAATTGTTTCCAAATGACAACGGCAGTTGACTTGGCTTGGAAACCCTTAATTCATTAGAAATTATAAAGCGGTTAACATAAAAGATACTCCTACATTTTATTTTGCCAATGGAATTGGTGCGGATTATGTGTTTAGGTCGATTGGAGTCCCTAAATTTAGTCCTCGTTAATAGATGATATGTAAATTTTACTTAAATCTTCTATGAGGTGGATGGTATGCTTTGACCTTGGACAAAATAGACCTAGCCCTTAACTAAATTTTTTCATATAAAAAAAATAAAATAAAATCCTATTTAAATAATTATGGTTATTAAGAAACACTAATTAATATATTATATTTTTAAAAAAATGAGTGATTATTATCGCTCCTTATATTTATTATCATTCATATTTAAATATTATAATAATATTTAAATATTAATACTTTAATTTTATTGGTTAAAAATTATATTTTTAAAAATTTTAAAAAATTCAAAGGAGTGATAATAGTAAATTTAAAGTGGCAATAGCTCCTCCTTTAAAAAATTTATATAATCTTTTAAATTTATCTTTATTTTCTTTCTTCAAATTATTAATTATATTTCACAGTCATGTAGCTCATTTGGTGAGCGCATTGGAACATGCATGTGTGAGTACGGGGTTTGAATCTCAGTTGTACTACTTTCCTATGAACTAAAAAAAATATTAATTATATTTCACTACTCTCTCCGTTCCTTTTTATCTGTATTTTAAATTTAATTTACACTTATTAAAAAATTAATTAATATTCTTGTTATTATAAAAAATATAAAATAATTGTCTACTATATCTTTATCGAAATTTGAAAATCATTAATTCTCCACTTCATGTTAATAACAAGGTAATAAATGAAAAAGATATAAATGTTTCTTTGAATTCTTAAATAGATAAATAAAAAGAAACAAATAAAAATAAATAAGTTTTTTTCAAAATCAAGACAGATAAAAAGACCGAATAGAGTATTATTTTAAAAAAAAAAACTCATTAATTCTAAAGAATATACATAAAAAATTAGTATTGAATATTTTTTAAATTTCGTAAAAAATCTTATATTATAAAATGTGTAACACGGAAGGAGTAAACAAAACCAAGCAAAAGACTGAACATTTATTTTATCAAAAAAAAAAGGACTGAACATTTATCCCTAGAAAGTTCACCTAGGAAGGGAATTTCGGAGCACTAAAATAACAAAATCAATTAAAAACCTGCTCTGTGCGTGCACGTCAAACTTCTCAAAAGAATTTTCATTACAAAGCCACCGTCTTTTTTAACGTTATCAATTTGGCAGAAAACGTCAAACACGTTCATTACTCCGTCAACGACTTCCAAACCACGCGCCATATGTCATAACGGCAGAAACTCCAATACCCAGGAAAGTACACTCAAAAGAAACAACCTCTCTCTTTCTCTCACACTTCTCTCTTGTTTCCCAATTCCCCTCATATATTAACACCTCCTTCCCCTTCTCCTTATTCACTCCACACTTCAATTCTTATCATTCCTTAAAATAATTCTTTTTTTTAAAATTTGATAAAAAAAATTACAAGTATCTTTCATACAAGATAATATTGTTCTAGCGGGTAGAATCACTCTAGACAATAAAACTTTTTCATTAAGATGTCACTTACGGTTGAATTCATGATTTTGTCAGCAGAGAATCTCCAAATGAACAAAAGATCCATAAAAGGAAAAACATTTGTGACGGTTCAATCCGATGCGAGTGGTGACGTGGCAACCACGAGAGTTGACTCGGAAAATGGTAGTTACCCCTCGTGGAACGAGAAGGTTGTTATAAACATGCCGTTGCATGCGAGGTTTGTAACGGTTGAGGTGAAGTGTAAAACTTCGTCGACGGGGAGTAATAGCGTTGGAACGGCGAGAATACCGGTTTCGGATTTTGTGGGAGGGTATGTGCCGGAAAATCAGTTGCATTTCTTGAGCTATAGGTTGTGGGATGGTAAAGTTAGGAGAAATGGGGTTATCAATGTGTCGGTTAGGGTAAAGGCGGCGGAACATGGTTGTTCGAATTCGAGGATGTTGCCGGCGAAGGGTTCGCCGGTGACTGGGGTGCCGGTGGCTGGCAATGGGTCCACCGGTGTTGTGACCGGACTTCCAGCTGTTTGGTTAAACTACCAAAGAAATCCATGAAGTGTTTTGTATATTGTATATAATTAAGCATACATTTTATAATGTGTTAATTTAATAAGAAGTAACAAGGATTACATTCATTCACCAAAAAGAAAATAAATAAAAGGTAAATAAAAAACGAGGAAAAATTTTCGATGAATTAAGACTTTCAAAAATTACAAGAAAATACTAATGAATTATGTGTGTATTTTATATATTAATATATATATTTCAGTAGAGTGAAACAAATTTTACCAACCAAAATATTATAGTTGGCGTATAAAGACGATTTTCACTTACGAGAATTCTTAGTAGAAAGTACTTCAGATGAGTTTCACATACATATGTCTGAAACACGATATTACATTGAAACATATAAGTTTTGGAGGTCATCAAAATTATTGCATTTGGCCAAAAATATTACAGTCTACAATAATTATTTTTAACCGCATTTAATCATATTTAATAAAACGTGATTGTAACTACAATGCAACTACAACTAAATACCTTGCACATTACTTTTTCAAATAAGCATGCGCCTATTGCAATATAATAAGAATTCAACAAGCACTTACACAAAATTTACATGAATCCTACAAATTAGTTATAAGCACTAGCTCCTTGAAGAGGGATGATTCTACGAGTTACTCACGCAAATATTCATGTTTACGTCAGTACACTCCAATAAAAAATAACGGCTTAATTAATAAAAACTCACTTAAGTAACCTCATTAGAGATACTCTAATAGTCTTCAGTTTTAATTCAAACACCTTGATTTAGGTGCAGCCAAAGCATAATACTATATGTGAAGCTTTTTTATTTATTGAATTGAATTGACATATAACAATTTCATCAAAATTTTATGACTTTTTTCCCTTTAAAATTAAATAAATTTAATTTAGATTTTAAGAAAAAACTTAACCGGAATGTTTTTTTATCCAAAAGAAAAAACTTAAGCAAAAGATTCCTAATTTTGGTAACCTTCTAGTTATGTACCTAACATTATTTTCTTATAGAGTATTCTTTTCGAACTCGTATATAAGTAAAATAAATAAAAATTTATTTTATGAGAATTAAAAAAGTTAGTTAATTATATTATATTTAACTTCTATTTATTAAAATAACTTTTATTATATTTATTGTAAAACAAAAATTTTGTCTTTAATAAAGAGTCATCTTGGTTCACTAGACAAAGAATATTTGAAGAATTATAATATTAAAAGAAACTTCAAATAGTTAAAAGTTACTTTTATATATATACATAGCAGCATCAAATAATATCAGTTTTTATATAAGTTAATAATTATTTATCGAAATTTTTTTACGAAACTCACTGTTGAATTGAAACTACTTATCGTATATATCATGTATACAAAATTTGACAACATTTTAAAATGATTTACTACTCTATCAAAATACTTATTAAATCGAACTTAATATTCAGTTATTCACGCATCTCTCCATATAGTTACCAAATAAGCTACGTAAGTAAGTGAGACAGAGGCAATTTAATTTAAAACGTACGTGTATATTCTTATAATTTTTTAAGCAACGCAAGTCCATTAATCATCCCTAACGTACGTAAAGGAAAATAGCTAGCAACATCCCTTTACTGACAGAATCTCCTCACCTTTTGTAAACTTTTTTTTTTCCACTTGAGCATAAATTTCATCTAGAGGAATGTTAAATTTTTTTATTAAATTCTTTTATAAATTTTTTTATTTATTTAATTTTGATAAGTTTTAAGTATTTTTTAAAAAATAGATGCTTAATCAAATATGAAAGACATGTGTCAAAATTAAGTAAGTAGAATGATTTGTAAAAGGATGTACGTAGCATTTTTCTTTCATGTATGATACTTTGAGTGAATTTCCAAACACAGTTAAATTTCTTGTAGGGCAATAATTTCTTGTTCTTCAATCACAAGTAGCTTTAAGATATGTTGGGATATTTTTGGGTGTAATATATGTTGAATTATTTAATTTTGTGCTTACAAAAGTTTTTTATTCTTTATTTAATAAAAGAAAAAGCTTTTGATCCTTTAGTAAAAAATTTGACATTATTTTAAATAGTTTAAAAATTGCTTCTCACATCTAAAAATTATTTTAATAATCTTTTTTACAGTAAATATACTCAAATAAAAATTAATTATATTTCAGACAATCGATTCATTTTCATAGCTGATGCGTACCTAGGATCCAGATACAGATGTTGCGAGGTCCTGGGGTTCGACAACGCTCCAGGTTGCTTCGCCGTGGAGCAGGTGGTACCTGCAAAGACTCCGACGCTCAAGTCAGTAATAGCCAGGGTGCGGAATATATTAGGGTTAGATGATCATACCTAGGTCTTCCCCTGTTCCCTATATTTATACCTTTCGTATAGACATCGCTTCACGGTGTGGGCCGGCAAAATGGGCCTTTGTGCCTGTTGGGCCTTATATAGGTCCGGGTTGGAGAATCGGGGTTCAGGTCCACAACAATAGCTAATCCAAACACTATCTTAGTTAGTTTTTGGTTAAGCTTTTTTTTTTATTTCTCATCCTTTTAAAAGTTAAAACTAGGCCAAATAAAATTTTAGAGAAATTCTTAAATTGAAAGCTATTTTTTAATATAATGTAAAAAGTAATTTTTAAGCCAAAAGCTAAGAGGTCTTCCAAAAGAAAAATAAGAAGAAGCCAAAAGCTAAGAGTGTGTTTGGATTAGCTGCAATTAATTGTGAAACTAAGAGTGTGTTTGAATTAGCTGCAATTAATTGTGAAAATAAGCCAAAAATCGATTGTTTGAAACCTAATCAATTTTTGTTTAGATATATTTGCTATTATAAACAAATTTAAGATAGTTTTAAGCTCTCAAAAGCGATTTTGAAACAATGTCCAATTTTTAGTTGAAAGACAAAAAGTTTTTTTTTTTTGCTAAAAGAATAATCAAAAGCTTTTGTAAGTGTAAAATTCAATTATCCAACCTACGTCAGAAAAAAAAATCTAATCGAAACACACTCTACAATGATAAACCTTTTTTTAAAAAAAAAAACTAGATTATTTATTGTCATACTTCACACAATTACATGAAACACTTTATCTAATAAATCGCTTTAACTTTTACTTATAAATAGCCTATAAACGAAAAAAATAATAAAATTACCAGACATCTTAGTTTTTCTAAAACTCTTATTTGTAAATTAGGCTTCAAGACAGCTTTTATACTAAATCAAATTAATACCATAAATAAATATTGTTGTGACAATATAGGGTGTGTTTGATTTAACGGTAGTAAAATTGACTTTAGATTAACGTGATTTTAAAGAATTGACTTTATGTAAACTTGATTTTAAAGTAACGTGATTTATATGTAGAAAAATTTGACTTATAAACAAAATTAGAGTAAAAATATAGTATAAAATTTTTAACCCAAAGACTCACCTTACTTTGCCAAAATAAATTTTAATAACTCAAAATCAATTCTATTTTTTTTAACACATAACCAAAGAACTTTTTTGAAGAACTATCTAACTAATCAAAATTAATTTTAATGCTACAAAATTAATTTTTCACACTTACCAACCATCCACATATACACTGCAAAGCAAATTTCACGGTTGACATGATCAATGTTGACTCAATTTGTATGGTCAAGCTTTGTACTACTAAAGAAATTCATGTTGCACGTTTTGATTTTTCCTCCAAGACTACTGGAGGTGTCAACCAAGAAGTTTCTTCTTCTTTTTCTTATTGTTATTTTTCTTGTTTCAATAAGATAAGTTTCATTTTCAATAATTCACATTGATGACGCAAATAGCATTTTAATTTTGATTGGTCAGTGAGTTCTAATCCATTGTCCAACTCAGAAGCTAAGACAATATCCAATGAATTTATTATTATTATTTTTTTTGGCCAAAGAATATTAACCATTTTAAATTAAAGCCAGCGATTTTGGCGTGCACCAAAATTAATTTATGTAAACTTGATCACACGTATACGTTTATGATGTCATTTAGGGTGGTTCGTTAAAAATAAGGACCATCGTGATTCTCTCTGATCTCAAGATTTTTTACTAATTTAATCGTTGGATTGAAAGTTTAAATACTATAGGTTAATTGTGTAAAATTTTAAATTTTTTAAAATTTTGTAGATATGTAATATAACCGCAAATATTTTAAGTACATATTATACGATCAGAAAAAGAATCAATCCAATAAATATCAAATAATTTTCAAACTGGTTAAATTTTTATATAGTTAATCTATATTATATAAACTGTCAATCTAACGGTTGAATTGATAAAATTCACAATATTTAATAATAAAATGAAGGTAAGAATTACAGTGGTCCTTAAATCAAAGAGACTACCCTAAACATAAAATTATATCTAAGGATTATATTATTATGTTTAGATACAGGACTTTTTAAAGAGGAACTATAATTTTTACAAGGATAAAATAGATTAGTACAAAAAAACTTATTTGGGTAGTGAAACAAAATTTTTAAAAAATTATAAAAATTTTAATTGAATAGTTTTTTAAATCAAAATGGGAAATTTTACAATTGAAGAAAATTCATTTGTAATTTCTTGAGATTTTGAATTCTCTAAAATTTTGAATTAAAATTATTTGAAATCTTTTTAAGAGTTAGTATAAAAAGAAATTTCGTTAAGAGTACACCATAATATGATTTGACCGTCATATTTTTACTAGTTTTTTTTTTCCACTTATTGCATAAAAGAAAATTTTTGTTTAATATTCTATTTCATGACCATTTTATTTAATATTATTTTAAGAATTTTGATATTCTCTTCACATTTTTTGATGAAAGGAAATTTGAAAGGATGTATACCAATCTGTATTTCTTTTATTACGCACAAATTTTTTTAAAGTTAAATACTTGAATGAAAATCATTTTATATTCACTTAGTATAATAATTAAAAGTCGGGATACAGTCTTCAACCAGCACCAATGGTCTAGTGGTAGAATATTATCCTCCACTGTGCAGACCCGGGTTCGAATCCCGGGTGGTGCATTTCGTGGGAGCTGTGAAGGAACTCAAGTGATTGATGGGTCAATCACTATCATCCTTCAAAGATGGATGAAAATAATACCATCTGAGCTCTCTCTTTTTTCTTTTCTTTTTTAAATTGTTTTCCTTATTTCTCTTGCATTTTATTATATCAAATCAAAGTATGAACTGTGTATTATGTCAAGTGTATGAGTGTGTGTTGGGATTTGAATGTTCTCTAATGTGTGTAGTCATTGTGTTCATATCAAATGAAGTTCGGCATGATTGAAATTTTATCGTTAGAATTTCGAAAACCAATTGTGAGAGCCAGCCGAATGTAGCTCAATTAGTATTTGAAGAAATGATTGTGGTCCAGTTTAAAAGAGTTTATATAGAGTTTATAAAAATAATTTATAAGTTTTATAAGTTGTTTTTTTAGCTCATTTAGACAAAATTACGCTTTTGGTACCCAAACTATGAGTGTCTGCGCAAATTAGTCCCCAAACTTTTTTTTGGTTCAAATAGGTACCCCAACTCCCTTTAACGGTTCACGTTTATACCCGATGTTAATATTTTAACAGTACAAACCTAACGGCGTTAAAGAACGCACACGTGTCATCACGTAGTTCCAATAAAAAATTTAAAATTAAAATAATAATCTATTTTATTTAAAAAAAAAAAAACTTCCCTTGCTCATTATAAAAGAAAAAAAAAACTTTCTCTCCCCTCCACTCTAACCACTTTCCCTTCTACTTTCGCCACTACTGCCACCAGCGGTCCTCCACTTCCGATATCATTTCAACATATCTAACCCTCCTATTTTTTCTCTTACTCCTTCCTCTAGATACCCCACTCTATTATGTTCTTCCTCACCATCTTGCTCTTCCTCGCTTGGATCTTCCTCCTCACCTCCCTCTCTCCGTTGCGACCTCCACTATGTAACTTACAATTTCGGTACCCTCTAAGAATCATAATTGCCACTGCCCATAAATCTCACCACCGAGATCGATGGCTCCAAAAGGCTCCGATGGCCACCATTACATTTTAACATTGGTGGATTCAAAAATTCAATGGTGGATTGTGCTGTTTGATTCCAATGTTACACAGATCTTTCTTTGTTTTCATCATTTTAATTTCTTCGAAGATTTAAATGTGGCTAGCGTGAGAACTGATGGGAAGACCTCTGTCTTCTTTTTCTTTAGTCTGAATAGCATTTTTTTTGTGATGATGATTGTTAGTGGGTGGTGGTGGAAGGAGATACTGCCAGCAACAGCACTAGAAGCATTTAGGGGCTGAGCTACCTATTACAATGAGACAGTCTCGGCCTCCTCATTGCGGAAAAAATTTGCTAAGGGGTATATATAATTTCTTAAAATGTGAGTAAAAATTACTAACACTCTAAGTAATTGGGCCCCCAAAATTTTGGGCTATTTAGTCTTTTGTATTTGGCCCTCCAAAAAATTTGGTCAAGCTCCGCCTCTAGTATTTAAAATATGATTTTGACTAAAATGCTTGTGAGATAACGCTTGTGCCCACAACTTATCTAAAATGTGGATCATATCCGAGACCTTTTTATTCAAATTGTGTAGTATTACTTAATCTTGTCTTTCTAGCACGTAAATCACCCAACTTCTTCGATTTAGTCACTTACTCCTAGTTAACTAAATTAGGAGTGTGCACGGGTTGGGTTGGTTTGGTTTTAACCGATATTGGAATCCAATTCAAAGAAAATAATATGGTTCGGATTGGATTGGATCAGCTCATTTTTATAGGACAAACTGATCCGGTTTAAACCGATTAAAATTGGATTGAATTGGATCGGATCATGGGTTTTTACATATTACCCATAAAAAAACATATTACTCAAAAAAAAAATGTTATAAAAATTAACAAAATATTTGTTCATTTTGTTCTAGATTTTTTTTTACTCTTTACAAAAACAATACTATTGAAAAAAGCTATGTACTCATCCATCAAGTCCCTATATAATGCATAATATTCATGTTTTATTGTCACCCATAATAATAAGTAGGTAAGTCTTGAATAATAACTATGTCACTAAATAAGAAAAAAAAAGGAAGATCACTATTAGGCTTACAAGATCAAAAATGGGCACATAAGTTACTTAGTTACAGCTGCAATGAATAGTTAAATTAGTAAAATGCACTTTAAAATTACATATTTACATTACCTCAGGTCGGGTCGGTGTCGGCGGTTTGGGACAATGCAAACCTGAGAACCTAACTAATAACTACGAGTTGGTGATTTCTTTATCCAATTATACCCGATGACCCGAACCAACCAAATATTTTCGGGTTGGGTCGGATCGGTTTGCCTGGGTTGGTCGGGTCAACCCATCCTGTGAACACCCCTTACTAAACTCTAAGAGAAACTACTACCTCAAATGGTTTGTCAGACTTTATTTGTCGTTTTAGAGAAAAAAATTGTTTTACTTTATTTGTAGCTTTACAATTTTAATTAAGTATTAATTATCTTTTTACTAAACATACATTTTGAGTAGTTGAGTTTTTAATAAATGTTATGCAAGATATGGCTCACTAATTAATAAAAATAATAACAGGTATGATAGAAAGTTAAATATTAAATATTTACATAAAAATAAAAGAATTAATTACATTTTTTAAACTATGTATAAAAATTTTAAACAACAAATAATATAATACTAAGGTAATTTTTTTTATCGATAAAACATACACTCTCACATTACATTACTCTTAAATTTACTTCACTTGAGATTGAACTCCGCTCCTTCAACTTCAAAAACTTCTAACATATGTCATTTGAACTACAAGGTTAATTGAGGTAATATTTAAAAGTTACTAGTATTGTTGTGAGGTCACATATACTGCAATGCAAATTCCACAGTTGACAAGATTAATATTGACTCGGTTTGTATGGTTAAGCTTTGTACCATTAATGAAATCCATGTTACATGTTCTGATTTTTCCTCCAAGACAATTGGAAGAGTCAACCAAGATGTTCTCTTTTAATTCATGTTCCCTTTGCTCTTATTTATTTGTTTACTTAAGGGTATAATGCTTAAATCCAGGAAAAAAAAAATAATGACAATATCACCATTAGAAAACTATAATATATTAAAACAATGTCATTTAATATATATTCGTATCTAAAAATTCATAAAATCTGTACTTTATAATCTTAATTTTAAAATGGCTTCTAGCTCGCGATCTAATTCACTTCAACCCGACTTAACTCGCAAATTCTTATAAATTAAATGAATCTAGTTTTTTTTAATCAAATTTTTTTGAGTTGATATTTTTGCAATCCAACCCACCTTAAATTGAATTAAGAGTTGGATTGCAAGTAAGAACTGATTATTACGGCTTCAATCAATACCGTATACTATATAATTCTGTGAAAATAAACAATTAAATGAAATAATTGTATAAATATTCACAAATAATTATCTTTTAATTAATTGAAGTTTATACTAGAAAGTTTCAAAAAATATTATGATTATTCACTTTCTATATGGATAAAAAGTTAACTGGGAGAGACCAACAAGCACCAGTGGTCTAGTGGTAGAATAGTACCCTGCCACGGTACAGACCCGGGTTCGATTCCCGGCTGGTGCATTTCATGAGAACTGTGAAGAAATTCATGTGATTGTTGGGTCAATCACTATCATCGTCAGATGAGAAATAATGCCATCTGAGTTCTCATTTTTATTGTTTTTTCTGATTTCTCTTGCTTAATTTTTTGCGTTTTTTTTTTTTTCTTAATGTTCTTATCTATATTATATTGGTTGTGTTCATGTTAAATGAAGTTCGAAAAAATTGAAAATTTGAAAGTTCTCTTTAGTGTTATGTTATCGTTAGATTTTTCAAAACCAAATGTGAGAACACAAGGCAACAGAGTAAACGATAATTATGAGAAGAAATTTGATTTTACCCTGTAGCTCTCACCTCTCAGAAATAATGCACAATCAAGAAGAGTCTCAATTGATCAATTTTCCTTTCTCTTTTCTGTTGAGATGTCATGTGCAAGCAAGAATGGATCCAGGATCAGTAGGAGGGAGGGATCGATTTTTTTCAATAATAAATAATAAATAATGAATAAAAGTTACGCTGTTTATCCAAAAAACAATAATGAATAAAAGCTAAATATAACATATATTTTATTTAAGAAGTACTAGTTATTTACAATTTTAGTTTTTAGGTTTTTTTTTATCGGCCAAACAAACACACCTTCACTACACTACTTCAAAATCTATTTTTTTTAGGTTTAATTGTAGTTTTGGTCCCTTTATTTGTATTTTGGGCAATTTTGGTTCTCAGATTTCAAATGAGTGATTTTGGTCCCTCTTGTTTTTAAAATAGACGATTTTAATCCCTCTCTTAATTTTTTTTTCAATTAACCATAGTTTTTAGTCAATTTAGTGACAATTTTTCTTCAAATTAATGAAAGAGAGATCAAAATTATTTACGGTTAAAGATTTTTCTAAAAAATATTAATTTAGTGATAATTTTCCTCTAAATTAGTGACAAATCTTAAATCGTTTACTAAAATTAATTAGGAGAAAAATTATAGCTAATTAATTTTTTTTGGGGATATATGCTATTAGCGAACGATTTTAGTCCATCATGACATTAAATTGACTGAAAATCATGGCTATTTTGAAAGAAAAACCAACGGAGGGACTAAAATCGCTAGTTTTTAAAACAAAGAAGACCAAAATTGCTCATTTGAAACTTGGGAAACCAAAATTACCTGAAATAAAAATAGGAGGACCAAAACTGCAATTAAGGCAAATTTTTATATTTGAAAAAAAATCTCTTAATAATAGCAATAAAAGGTAAAAAGTTCATTTTTTTTTCTTGTTTTCAATAATGATTCATAAATTGTTGAGAGATTTTCCCTATTTAAGATGAAAAGCATTATCAAATTCATAATGTTGAACATTTATTTTAAGATATATCTTTTATTGCTCAATAAAATCATCAAGAAAAAGCTCTAATTGTTGTCCATTCAAAAATCTTCTCCATAATATAGTAAAATCTAACTAATTTAGTGAGTACAACGAGCAAATTAACACAATATAATTTAAAATATATATATATTATGCTATATATAAAAGTCTATAACTTATTAATTATAATTATATTATATATTATTAAAAAAATTCTATTTTTTCATTACATATTAGTAGCATGGAAGAGGGGGCGAAGATCCTTGCTTGTCCTCCCTCACTGAATGCAAGTCCCGTATAAATTGGTGAGATAAAAAATAGTTAAGGGAATCAAAATGAGTTTAACCTTACGTTTTATTACGCGTCAACGTACTATTCCATAATGGGTTGTCAATCCATTGTATTTAAACTCATTAAATATATGTGGGAAGACCTTGTTGGAGAAATAGTCACACATTGTCTAGGATAAGAGCTATTATAGCCTTTATAAGGCCCTAGACAACTCTCCCCTCTTGAGCTAGCTTTTGAGGAGAGTTAGACCTATGTCATTCCTAATATGATATGAGAGCCTATCCAAAAAAAATATAGGGCAAAAAATAAAAATTCAAGTAAAAAAAAGCGCAAAATCCAGGCAAAAAAAAGAGATCTGAGATAAATGTCCATAACTTGAAAAACAAAAAAAAATTCCTAATAGACCTATCAACCCAACACTTTCAGATTTTGGTTGAATGTGGTGTTTAGCTAGCTGACTTGCATTATTTGCTCACAGTGGAGATATTTTAAGAAACAATTTGAAGGAAAATCTAATCAAATTCTAGAGAATAATATTGGAATTAGCCAAGAGTTTGTAGCTCAAATGACATAAAAAGAAGCTCTTGAAGTTTGAGGGGAAGAGTTCAATCCCCAATGGAGAGATTTATGAGTTAGATTTAGAAGTAGTGTAGTGTGGAAGTGTGTGTTTAGCCGATAAAAAAATATTGGAATTAATTCAGATTGAAGGGGATGTATCTAGTCATCTAGTTGGCGCAGGGGTTAGGGATTAATTGAGGAAAGAATGGGACAAGTGATTAATGGAATTTAATTAGAAAATGACGAGTGAATGACAGAGAATATGCACTGAATCTGGACCAGAAGATGGGCGTTAGGATTCTAAAAAAAATTAGGGAAGTTAGAGGAATTAATAAGAGAAATGAGAATCAAATGGATGGCGTTCTCAGGATCGGTTATGCACAGAATTTTGGGAAGGAAGGATTAGGAATTTGAATTTTGGGACTATTTTCATTCTCTTCATGCTGTTTGTCTTCGGGTTAAAGGAAAAAAACAAACTTTTGTAATTTTAATGATTTGGTGCGTGTCCTGGGGGTCTTATAGAATGCGCAAAACGCAGTAGTTTTTAAGCCGGAGAATGCAAATGTTGAAAATTTTTTTAACTTAATCCAGTTCTTGTCCTGGAAATGGTTCCTCTCAAAAGTTTACAATCATCATTTGGTCTTTTCAGATTGGTTTACTAATCTTGTTCTAAGTATTACCGGTAATGTTTAATTTTGACCGTGTATTGGTGTTGAAAATACTGTTTTGGGATGTTTTATACTCTTTTTTAGACGTATTTTCTTGTTAAATTATATTTTCTTCCTGTCTTTTTTCACTTGTAATTTTTGGGTGCACTTTTGGTGCTCCATTATTAATACAAGTCTTCTTTTGCTAATAAAAAAAAAAGGAATTTGAATTTCTTTTTTTCAATAATTAGAGAAAGAACTAAGTGAAAAAGAAGAAAAATGGTGATGAAGATGGTGGCGTCACATAAAAGAGATAGTGAACCTTTGATAAGATTTTAGTTTTGTTTCACAAAAAAGGGTTAGAAAAATCACTCTCACACTTAGAATAATATTTTCTGATCATAAAACCTCATGTCTTCATTCTTATTCATTCATGGCCATATATATAGTGTAGCCACCATTACAACTATCATTACAACTCAACATAGTCCTTCATTACTGTTTACACACAATGAAGAACCATGCATGTTCTGTAACTCATAAGACTTAATGAAAAATAATTAAAAATAACTTCAGAAAATAAGAACCCTAAAAACACAAAGTGGTGCCACTAACCCTAGCTTTTGGCAACCTCATGCTCTTGATTTTGGGTCTTATTACAACAAACGAAAACTTAGAGAAAAGGCTCAATAAGTAGGCGCTCAAACCACAAAATTTTGCATTCATGCTAACACTTAAATTTGGCTAATTACAATCATAGACCCATGTATGTGGCGCCTCAAGTTTCTTCCTTAGCCTTGATGCAATTCACCATTTTGAGCTTCAAATCTTCTAAGTTAGACCGAACTTCAAGAATCATCGCCAATACTTGTTGTGGAGCTTCATTGGCCTTCCTAGCTCTTGTCCTTGTTATAAGTAAAAGAGTCAAAATGAAAAAAGAATCAAACCGTAATTAAAAGCTTTTTTTTAAAAATTAATTAAAGCTCAAATACACATTGAATAATGTAACTAAAATGTAAATATTTAATTTAAAAAATAGTGACAAATAGTTCAGATTAAAAATAAAAACTAAATATAAAATTCAAAAACAAAATCAAGTTTATATATATATAATATCAAGTTTATATCTATTCAAATCTATATGATTTAATGGAAAATATGACTTAATTGAATTTCTAATTGTCTCATATCAATTTTTCGATTTGATTGAATAAGAAGACATACATGAGGTCATCTTGATCGAGATGACACCATATAAAACACCTTTAAGTAGTTAAACTTTTAATAAATGTCATGAAAGATATAACTTACTAATTAATAGAGTGATAATTGGTATAATAGAAAGTTAAATACTCACTCCATTCCAAAACTATTATTATTTAAGGTTCTTGCTAACAACTTAAGATATCATTTATTGTTATAATATTTTAATTTGAGTGGACTAAAATAATCCTATTTAATAACTGCAGTGGCTGACAATATAATTAAAAGAGAAAAGATGATTCGTCAATAAATGAAGTAATGAGAGAGATGAATTAAAATATCAATTTATTATATGGGATATAATTGGAAAATAAACATTTATTGCATCTTGAAATATTAAAGTGACAATAGTTTTGAAATGAAAGGAGTAAACATTTGCATAATAATAAAAGAATTAATTTTGTTTCTTAAACTAAGTGTAAAAACTTAAAAAAAAACAAATAATAGGGGATGAAGGTAGTATTTCTTGTAGGGCAATCATGAGTTCGATCTTCAAGAGTAATGCTAAATCATCCTACAAATTTTCTTACCTACTTAATTTTCATAGATGTCATCTATCTTCTAAAAACTAAATGCTTAGTGGAAGATAGAAGGCACTTATCAAAATTAATTGGGTAAGAAGATTTAGTAAGAAGATTTAGCATATTTCGTTCTTCAATTAAAAGTTAATAGTATTGCATTTTTTTATACACACTAGCTTTTGACCCGTGCGTCTTCGAGGTTATGAGTTTGAGTTTATGACAATATTTTATAATAAATATGCATTAAAATATATAAATGAGTTTGATTATATTTTATCAAAGTAACATTTAAAAAATAATGACTACAGGTCTTACAAATTTGTATTTTAGTCTATCACAAAAAAAAAAAGGTTAATACTTGCCTTAGACCCCTTTTTGCTTAATATTCTATTTCAAGACCATTTTATTTAATATTATTTTAAGAATTTTGATATTCTCTTCACAATTTTTAATGACAGGAAATTTGAAAGGATGTATTCACTCCTCACGTGAACCAATCTGTATTTCTTTTATTACGCACAAATTTTCTTTTAGTAGAATGAAAATCATTTTATTTTCACTTAGTATAATATTAATAAGTCTGGAAGATGTGTTCAACAAGCACCAGTGGTCTAGTGGTAGAATAGTATCCTGCCACAGCACAGAACCGGGTTCGATTCCCGGCTGGTACATCTCGTGGGAGTTGTGAAGAAATTCATGTGATTGGTGGGTCAATCACTATCCTCCTTCAAAGTTGGACGAAAATAATACCATCTGAGCTCTCTTTTTTCTTTTCTTTTTTAAATTGTTTTCCTTATTTCTCTTGCATTTTATTATATCAAATCAAAGTATGAACTGTGTATTATGTCAAGTGTATGAGTGTGTGTTGGGATTTGAATGTTCTCTAATGTGTGTAGTTATTGTGTTCATATCAAATGAAGTTCGACATGATTGGAATTTTATTGTTAGAATTTCGAAAACCAATTGTGAGAGCCGACCGAATGAAGTTCGATTAGGATTTGAAGAATTTGAAGAAATAATTGTGGTCCAATTTAAAATAGTTTATATACAGTTTATAAATTTTTATACGTTGTTTTTTAGTTCATTTTCATAAGCTTGTAGAGAAACTTATTAGAATAAGTTATTTTTTAACATGTATAAAAATAAGAGTTTTATAAGTTTTTTTTATAAATAAGCAGAAAATATTATTATTCTTTGATTCTAATTATTTTGAGAAGCGCAAACAAACAGACTAAAAAATTTTATAATTAATTTTTTTTATAAAAATAAGTATTTATTTTATCAAATAAACTAAAATAAACGGGCTCTAAATATGTGTGTAAGTATTTAATGATAAAAAAACATGTATTTTAAGATATATCTTTAATTATTAGTAAAAAAATTCTTCTATCTTTTCATTTCATAATATTAACTATTAAAGTATTTTATACAATAGATTAAATATATTTTTAGTACCTAAACTTTAGCAATAAAATATTTTTAGTTCTTAAACTTTAAAAGGTATTTTTTAGTCCTTAAATCTCTCTGAGTAATAGGTGAGCAAATTTGTAACACCCGAACTTTTAGAAATTAATCCATATTAGAAATTTTATAATTTTAGCTACAAGATTTTTAAAGTTTTACTTATTGTAATTGAATTCCACATGACAATATCTATGTAATAGTTATTTTTATTTATTTTTAAAGTAAATAGTTAAAAAATGACCAAAATACCCCTATATTGGTCTAAATAAAAGGTATTTTTAGTAAATAGCTAAAAAATATAGAAAATTACAGATAATTATAGAAAAAACATTTTTAAGCTTAGAATAATATTTTTATATTTTTATATTTTTTTTCTGAAATTTTTTCAAGAAAATCAGTTTTTGTAAAAAGACCAAAATGCCCCTATGATTCCTAAAACAATTAAAATATTTATTTTATTGAAGTTAAATTTTAATAAAATTATATTAGTCTATTTATGTGTAATATATGTGGATGTAAAATTTTATAAATTTTTTTTAATAATATTTTACAAATTATAATTTTATTATAAACTAGTCCTTGTTATACTAAATATTTCATTATAAATAGTAAATAAATTCCGAAAAAGTTTAAGAAAATTATTATAGCATTTATATTATATTTTAAAGGTTTATAAATACATAAATTTATATTTTTATATGAATTGATAATTTTCTCAAATTTTGGACAAAAATATTCTAAAATTTGTTATAATTACCAAAATACCTTCAATAATTATTCCAACATCAAGTTTTAACATTATGTGACCACTTGATGCCTAAAAAGTCATTAATTTCATCAGATTCCATCTTTTACCTAATCTTATTGAATTTTGGAGATTTTATCTCACAAAAATGATTGAAAAATGACAAATAATTTTTCTAAAAGGTTAAAAAATAATTTTTTTATGAAAAAGTAATATTTGAGGATAAAATATAGTGAAGAACTCGTGATCTTGGTGATAGACCCACATAGTGGATTTTTATTAATTTTTATTCTTTTAAAATCAATTAAATAAATTATTTACTATTCAATTTTTTCCCTATAAATAGCGAGCTCTCTTTGAGAAAAATTCACACAATTCTCTACTCTTCTTGAAGCTTTACTTCTGCCATAATTTCTCTCAAATTCTCCTTCCCAAAATATTTTACAAAAATTCTACTTATATTTAGCAAAATTCAAAAATAAATCACTTATTTTAGTGATTTCTTTTGAAATTGTTAATACTTCAAGTTTGAGGATATTTTCATCTTCTTCAAGTTCTACTCATATACAAGGTAAGGGGGAGAGGGAGAATCATTGGGTTTTAAGGGTAGTAATGAATTAAGAATTATGGATTTGCCCTAGACCCGTAAGATTTATTATATTTGTTTTTAAATATTATATAAATTTCATGTTATACTTGATTATGTTATTAATATCTTACTTGAATTAATTGTTACTATGGGTTCTTTAAATATGATTATTTTATTTTTTTAGTTTTATTATTAATTTAATATTATATTGTAATATAGACAAAAATTTCACAGCGTACTTGTAAAAGTTATAAGTTAAGCTGTGGATATTGAAATATTATAAAATATAATTGTGGTTAAGGTTAAGATATAATATTATTAACTTAAAAGATTATAATTTTATGACTTATAATAAATATTTGCCAAAATTTGGAATATTGGACTATTAACGTTGTGGACTATATATATATACCTTTGCAGCATGAGGACAAGGAATTATGACCAGAGACATAAGAACCTAATTTCTATGAGACTAGATTCATTTGGACCTTGAGACCCAGGACCATCTTGGATAATTTTCCAAGCATTATTGAACAACCATGGACTATATTATTTATTAAATAAAGAAAACACCTTTAATAATAATAATAATAATTTATAATTTGTGAGGAATTTATATTATAATTAATATTTCTTTACTGGTATTTATTATTCTATTAAGTTATAATTTTATCTGTTATGATTGTTTGTAGAATTATTGTGTATTTCTGTGATATTATGGATGATTATAGTGCTACATCATTTCATTTGCATATAATCATGAGAAAGATATGAAAAAAAAATGATTTTCAGCTAAGTGAAATGATATATGAGAATGAAGGGTAGATAGTTGAACGGTAAAAAAAAATACATATGTTGGAGAATTTAACCGTTTATTCTACAGTCCCTGTGAGTTTTGAAAATATATATCATTAGCTGAAATTATGCTTTTCGAAAACGGAAACAAACAGAAATATCTGGGGGGGGGGCAATAGTAGGGATCTTGTTTGTGACAAGACTTGGGAGAGACGCGGTTAGGTTGGAGATCCCCAATGGAGTGGAAGCGTCCAGGTAACCGGGGCATCTCCGTGCGGACTTAACCAACTCCGACAACCACTTAAGGCATCCATATCGGTTGAGAGTGTGCTCTTAATATTATGAGATCCGGATATTGTTATGAGAATTGTAAAAAAAGCACATGTACTCTCGATGTTTCCGAAGTTGTTTTTTTGGAAAAGTTCGATGGTGCACCAGCCAGTTAAAATATTAAAAGATAACGAGAGTCAGTATGCATACATTCCATTATCATAAGCATTCATTAATGTGAATATTGTGATGTGATTGGTTGATAATTTATTTTAAAGTTTATATTATTATTATACTATATTTAATTTATTTTTTTAGATGTTCTTAATTTCATTATTATCTCTTATTATTACTCAATGAATATCTACTTACCCCTCTTTTATATTTCTTTTGTTTATAAAAATCATGATGGGGATATAGATGATGATGGTGAGCAAGCTTATTTGGTCAGGGATGATGATGTCAACTTCAGTGGCATAAATCACTGAAATTTCAAGATTTTCTATAAGTGTTTTGTGATGTGTTTTCCAATAAAGTCAGGATCTTTACTCTTATTGTAACATATTTTTGGGTAGATCCAAGAGTTTAACTTATGTTTGTATTTTACGAAAAATAGTTTGGATTTGATTGAGTTATGTATTAGTAATATATTTCATAATATTTTTAATATAAAAAAAATCTCTAAAAACTTGGTCATTTAGTTAAAGTTTACTTAAATGTAATAAGGGTGTTACATAATGTTTTTTGGTGAAGCATTTAGAATATGATTTTGACTAATACTTGTGAGATAACACTTGTACTCACAACTTACAAAGGTATTTTTATTAGGGGCATTGTTGAAAAAGTATTACTCCCCCTATTCCTTTTTACTATCTTTGTTCCTATTTATTTGTCTATTTGAAGGTAAAACAAGTTTATTAAAAAATGCAATTATTACTCTTGTTTCCATCAAAATTATTTTTTAAGTCTTCATATTACCCTTATTTTTCATTGTGTTATTGGTTCATTAGTAGAGCATTAATTAGTACCCAATCAAACATAAGGGTAAAATAGATAAGAGCACAATTAATACTACCTTAAAACATAACTGGAAATATGAATAGGAACAATTTTTTTCTCTGGACAGATAAAAATGAATGGAGGGAGTATCTGTCTAAATAGCACAAAAAATTATTCTTATTTATATGTCCACTTACATTTTCTACGAAGCATTAATCACTTTAATCAATTCTACCCCTATCTTTAATTAGAGTAATAATTAATGCTCTATCGTTTAACCAATAAAACTAAGAGAGAGAAATTATATTATAGGGAGTTCAAAAAATATTTTAATAAAAACAAAGAGTAATGATTGCATTTGTTAATATACGTATTATACCTTAAATGGATACATAAGTAGGAATAAAGAGAGTATGTATTAAGACATCTAATTTATTGAGTTAACTACCATTTAATTTGGTTAAATTGAAAGTGACGTAGGGCTTGTTTGGTAACTTGTTTTGAAAATAATTTTTTGTGTTTGAAATTTGTTTGGCAAACTAATTTTCAAAAATAATAGTGTTTTATTTTCAGTTTTTAAAAACTAAAATTTGAGAACATACACTTGTTTGAAACAATTTCGATTTATAATTTTTTAAAATTGTATTATATAACAATTTTCAGAAACAGTTTTTTAAAAAAAAGTTAGAGGAGTTCTCAATATAAATAAAACTGGAAATGAAAACAAAAAAAAAGTTTTAGATGTTTTCAAATTTTAGTTTTTAAATACTAAAAAAACGAAAACGATTCTCAAAATATGTTTTGAAAACTCGTCTGCTAAATGAGTTTTTTAGTTTTTTGTTTTTAAAAACAGAAACAGGAATCAAACAAGCCCATAAGTTTCGCTTTTCAGTCTTAGAAAATGACATAGACCTAACTCTCTTCAAAAGGGAAGGGTTGCCTAGGGCCTTATAAAGGTTATCATAGCTCTTATCTTAGCCAATGTAAGACATTTTTCTCTCAACACTCCCCCTCAAATCCAACTAGCATTTTTTTAGCCTAGTTGTGACTTGCATTTGTTTTTAATGGACCTATTTGTTTTTCAAGTTTTTTTGAGCATCTGTCTTAGAATTTATTTTTTATTTTTCCCTACATTTTTATTTTTCGGATAAGCTCTGATACCATATTAGTAATGACATAGGTCTAACTCTCCTCAAAAGCTAGCTTATAAGGAGAGGATTGCCTAAGGCCTTATAAATGCTATCATAGCTCTTATCCTAGGCAATGTGAGACTTTTTCTCCCAACATTCCCCCTCAAGTCCAACTGGTTTTTTTTTCTTTTTTTTCTAGCCTAGTTGTGACTTGCTTTTTATTTTTAATGGGCCTTTTTGTTTTTCAAGTTATGGACATCTGTCTTAGGTCTCTCTCTTTTTTTCTGCTTGGACTTTATGCTCCTTTTTTTCTTGATTTTTTTTTATTTCGCCCTATGTTTTTTTTTGGATACGCTCTGATATCATCTTAGAAAATAACATAGGTCTAACTCTCCTCAAAAGCTAGCTCAAGAGGAGATAGTTGCCTAGAGCCTTATAAAGGCTATCACAGCTGAGGGTTGCATAGGACCTTATACAGTTTTCTAAATTTGCATACTAATTTGCCCTGAAAACTCATTTATTTATTTTTTCTAAACAATTTCTAGAAATTAAAGAACTGTTTTATAATACAGTTCTAAAAAACTAAAAAACAAAACTGAATCAAACATACCTTTATATATAGGACCAGAAAAAGTAACAAATATATCATACTTATTGCGTTGAATTTCGTTAAAAAGTACTTACCCATCTCCTTTTTATATGCCATAATTATTTAGGGCTTGTTTGATTTCTTTTTTGAAAATAGTTTTCTGTTTTTAAAAACAGAAAACTAAAAAATCCATTTGACTGTTGAGTTTCAAAAACCATTTTCGGGAATAGTTTTTGCTTTTCAGTATTTAAAAATCAAAATATGAAAACATCTAAAACATGTTTTGGTTTTCAGTTTTCTGAATTTACACACAAATTTATATTGAAAACTCCTCTAACTTTTTATAAAAACTTTAAACTATTTTATAATACAATTTTTAAAAACTAAAAATCGAAACTGTTTCAATCAAGTCGTTAATATTTCCTCCGTTCCAAATTATTTATCCACTTAGATATATTATGCATATTAAAAAATACAATAATTATTCTTATTTTCACCAAAATAGTTTTTGAACTCTATATAATATCATTTATCTCTCTTAATTATATTGGTTAGATAATGAAACATTAATTACTAATCTATTTAATGATAAAGGTAAAATTCATAAAAGTATAATTAATGCTTCATTAAAAATATAAAAATTTTAATTGAATAGTTTTTTAAATCGAAATGGGAAATTTTACAATTGAAGAAAATTCATTTGTAATTTCTTGAGATTTTGAATTCTCTAAAATTTTGAATTAAAATTATTTGAAATCTTTTTAAGAGTTAGTATAAAAAGAAATTTCGTTAAGAGTACACCATAATATGATTTGACCCTCATATTTTTACTAGTTTTTTTTTTTTTTTCACTTATTGCATAAAAGAAAATTTTTTTTTAATATTCTATTTCATGACCATTTTATTTAATATTATTTTAAGAATTTTGATATTCTCTTCACATTTTTTAATGACAGGAAATTTGAAAGGATGTATTCACTCCTCACGTGAACCAATCTGTATTTCTTTTATTACGCTCAAATTTTCTTTTAGTTAAATACTTAAATAAAAAATTTACATTAACTTAATATAATAATTATAAGTCTGGAGGCTTAAGTCAACAAGCTCCAGTGGTCTAGTGGTAGAATAGTATCCTGCCACGGCATAGACCCGGGTTCGATTTCCGGCTTGTGCATTTCCTGAGAGCTGTGAAGAAATTCATGTGATTGATGGGTCAATCACTATCATCTTTCAAACTTGGATGAACAAAAATACCATCTGAGCTCTCTCTTTTTTCCTTATTTTTAATGATATCTCTTGCTTAGTTTTACAGATAAATTTTACAACTAATCCAAATTGCTCTTCCTTGTAGTAATAATTTTGGATTATTTTGGGTGTTCCTCTACACCAAGTATACATAAACACTTTGCATGTATCATAACTCTACCGACATAATGACTTCTAGAAATAGAAAATAAGAAACTTTTATAAAAATTAAAAGTATTTATAGTCTTAGAGCGTGTTTGGATTAGCTATGATTAATTGTAAAAATAAGTTGTGAAAGTAAAAAACCAATTATCTGAAACATAATCAATTTTTTGTTTGGATATACTTGCTATCATAAGTGTTTTTTAAGATAATTTTAAGTTGTAAAAAGCAATTTTGAAACTTTTTAAAATAATGTCCAATTTTGAGCTGAAGAACAAAAAGGTTTTTCCTTTGTGAAAAGAATAATCAATTTTTTTTTAAAATGCAAAATATAACTATCCAACATACGTTGGAAAAAAAATCTAATCCAAATACGCCTTAAAAAATTTAAAAACATTCAATGTATGTGTTGCGTTCTAAAATTATATAAACAATATCTCTTGATTGCTCTGGCGGCGCTCCCGCGACAGCAGGTAAAGGACCTACAAAGATTCTTATGCTCAAGTCAGTAACTATTTAGGGTCATAGTAATTATATCAGATTAATAGCATACCTTGCTTATTATAAAATGTTATATTTATAAAAAAAATATTAGGGTTAGTCGTGGCGCATTTTGGGTCTCTTGGGTTTATGTCACCGACCCAACCCGCTCATTTGTTATTGGGATAATTCCTTAGTACTGAGTCTAACATGTTTTCTAAATTAGGATATCCTTAAATATCAGTCAATAAATAACAATATGTTTGTTAAAATAAGTCAAAACTTCAAGTATGCTGTTGTTATTATGTTTAACTAATAACAAAATCTTTGGTTAACTAAACTCAATTGTAATACTCTTTTCGTTTTTTTATACTCCCTTTGTTCTAAAAATTTATTTTAAAATATTTGTCACTTTTATATTATTAATGCTATATTTATTAACTATTCTCACTTTTATTATTTTTATAGCCAATAACTATTGAGTAAACCTCAAAGTCAATGATAAATTTAGTTTACCTATGTATATTTTGTTAGATTATATAGAAATTAATTGTTCTTCTTAATCTATGTGAAATCCCTTAAGGTGACTAATATTTCACAATAGAGGGAGTAAGTGTTATTTTTGACTATTTTATACATATTAAGGAGAGATTTAAATTTGTCCCTTTTTTATTAAATTGTTGATAACTTTACTACTATAACCTTTTAAATTATTTTGATATTCTCATTCATTTTTATGAAAAATATGCCAATAATTAATTAGATTTAAGGTGAAATATAAAAATATAATTGAAAATATAATACTTAATATAAATTTAAAACTTGAAAATGACAAATAAATAAATAAAAAATACGATACTTAAAAAAGAACGGAGGGAATATATATTTAATCCAAATGAATATGAAGTTTAATTTTAATGTCTTTTTCTATCAATAAAAAATAAAACAACGAAAATTACAATCGTAAATGCCACAACCCTAAAAAATTATGATATTTGACTCTGGTCTTTTTTTTTTTTACTTTAGTTTTTAAAATGTTATTCGTTTTTAGTCCCTTCATCGTTTTATAAATATCAAGTCTATAAAAACATTAAATAGAGAACATATGATTTTTTCAATAAATAAAATACTAAAAATGAATTCTTTTTATATAAACCTATAGTTATGATGTTCTACTAATTTTAAGGGACAAAAATATGTTATAAGTCTTTAGCAACAATTCACACTAAAGAATAAAGATGCAATTGACATATTTTAATCTTGATTCAGGGTAAGCTCAATGAGTCATGTCCAGCCCAAAAGCTATCCAAGTCATTAAATAGCATAGTAATGGATAATGTGGACCCCATCAATTAGATCCTGACTCGTTACGATTTATGCAAACTCATTTTTAGAGCGTAAAAGTTAAAAGCGCATATAAAAAGTTAATCGGTGATTAAAGAGTAAAGTTTTGAATGACAATTCTTGATTCAAATTTTTGTGAATATATATATATTAAAGCTTGATAGGTTTTATATTTGGCATGTGCTAGATTTAATTTAAACCTATTTAGTCCTTTTTAATTGAAGTAAATATAAATATTTTTATAATACTTTTTCCATTCTAAAATATTAGTTTTTTTAGGTTAAAAAAATTTGTTCTAAAATATTTGTCATTTTTACCTTACCAATGTTATATTTATTAACTATTCCTACTTTTATTATTTTTACAACTAATAGTCAATAGTTATTTAGTAAACTTCAAAATCAATAGTTAATTTAGGGGTTGTTTGATTTGTATTTTGATTTGTTGTTTTTATTTTTTGTTTCCTGTTTTTTGAAATTTTACAAAGGAAAAACTGAAAATGCTGAAATTTTCTGTTTCTTGTTTTCAGTATTTTCACTTTTTCCTTTATAAAATTTCAGAAAACAAGAAACAAACTGAAATCAGGAAATAAAAATAGAAAATGAAAATGCAAAGCAAACAGTCCCTTAGCTTACCTATGTACTTTTTGTTAGATTGAAATTAATTGTTCTTCATGTAAAATTTTTTAAGGTGACTAATATTTCAGAATAGAGTGTGTAACTTTTTTTATTTTCTGATCCAGCGTGTTAATCCAGTAATTATCAAGTGAAATTTTAAGTAATAATTTTGTTGTTTGAACCTAGATAGAGATGCACTTTAACCTATTAAAGAAAAGAAAAAAAAAAAAAACCTTTTTCGTTTTCCTTTTTCTTTTCTCATTTGGCCGTTGAAGATTATCTTGAGAGCACATAAAAAATGATAAACCGGTTAAATTTATTTATTTTTTAGTCAACTATATACCGCTTAAATGAGCCTACCAATATTGAAAGGTTTTTAAAAGCAAAGAGGGTTAGAAAGTAAAATATAATGACCACGAGGCCCAAATAATAAATACTCTATTTCTCGTGCCTCAAACCACAATAACTTGGATGATTTTGCTCCTCCAGCTCATCACATTCTTTCTTCACACCGACCTTAAAAAAAAAAAATGAGATTAATATCATTTTTATTAGAAGTGATATTATCTTTTTTATATGTAAGAATCATAAATTTATATACTAAAAAGAATGTTGTCACTTCCAATAAAAATGATGTTAATCCTATTCACCCTTCGAAATTATCAACTACTCGTTTTAACTTGGATTTTGTTAAATTATGGATCTCGTGGACCAAATTATTCACAGACAAACAGATGAAATCTGTGGACCATGAGAGTCACACCACATTAAAAATTGAAAATTAGATTTCACGTGAGAAACAACACATATACCCTAACCTAACAGTTCACATTTCACTACACACTTCTTATATTTGTTGTATACTTCAACATTTAGTTGATAATGTAAGGATATATAATAATACAATGATATAGTATTTGAGTCAGATATCAAACAATTTATGGGCTTAATTATATTTTTATCTCACTACTTTATTTTTTTGTGCGGATTTGGTCCTTGAATTTTAAATGGGTAATTTTGATTCTCTAAATTTATAAAATAGACAGTTTTAATTAATCTCTTCAATAGGTTTTTTTTTTTCAAATTAACAACAATTTTTAAATTAACAAATGTTTTTATCTAAATTAGTGATATTTTACATTAAAATTAACGATAGAAAGACTAAAATACCCAGTTTAAAAATATGAGACCAAAATTGTCTATTTAAATGTCAAGAACCAAATTTGAATAAAATACGAAGTAAATAAACTAAAAGTGCAATTAAAGCATTTTATTCAAGCTTTTTTTTATATAAAAAATATTACTTATTTTTTTCTAATTTTTTACATTTAAATTTTATATTATTGAAACAATCCTTCAAAAAAAATGTACCAAATAATATTATAGGTTAGGTATATGATTAAGAGAATAAAACTTTATGTAATAATTCCACAAAATTCATGTGAATGCAGTTCAATTTATCAAAAAATAAAATAAAATATAGGATTAGGTACGATGACTCAAAAGCGAATTAAAATCCAAGGTTAAATATACAATTAGACAAAACAGACAATTACCTAAAACTCATAAAATTGTTATTTACTATGAGTGTTAGCGAATTATTGAAAAAGATTGAATTAACTTTTAATATTATTATAATAAAAAATTGATTTTTGTTGTCATGATGGTTGTGAATATCTTGTTCCTGATAATGAGTGAAATTGATTTGTAGAATTTTTTAAAGAATATTGGTATTGTTACTACCACAAGTTGAAATAATGATTTTTTTTAATAAGCAAAAAATTTTATTAATAAGAGTATAAAAGTACTCAAATTACACAAGAGTCATGAAACTTTTAACAATAGCCAAAATAAAACCACCAGAACAATGTAAATACAGGACTCACAAGAAAGAAAACTGCAGAATTAGGGATGTTTAAAATTAATCCAAACCGATGTAAATCGATGTAACGGAATTGAAAAAATCGAAAACTGAAAATTGAAAAAATCGAAATTTTTTTATTGGATTGGTTCAGATTTCAGATTCTCTTAATGAAACCGAACCAACCTAAACTAAACCGAATTTTTATATACACATATAATTTTCTTACAAAATTATAACATTATTCATATTCATACTACTAAATATTTTTCATAATTTTATAATCTAACATCATCTTAATATTATATATTTATAATTTTATTATTTCTTAATAATTCAAAATTGAATTTCAACATTTTTAATTTTATATTTTTAAATTTTATATTTAATTTAGTTGATAATTGACGCAATCGTAAAACCAAAAACCAATCCAACCCAGATCGAAATTTATCGAATCAGATTGGTTTGGATTTCTTTCGTAAACCAAACTAAACCAAATCAAACCGCAAATAAATAAATTGAGATGACTTAATTCTTCAAAATCGATCTAAACCGCACCACAAATACATATGGAACAAATTAAGTGGCAGCGCGGCGCCGTGCCTTGTTAAAAATTCCCTTGCGGCCGACACGTGGAAACACACCAAAATTCAAAAATCAGGGTTCTTTACATCTGGCACTCAAATAATTACTATATTGCTCGAGTTGCACACAAAAATTATTTACAAATTCAATAAAGGTATAAGGATAAAAAAATACAGATTTTAAAAATTTTGATATAAAGTGCACACGGAATAAGGGTTTAAAATATTTTTAACGCTTTTATCAATTCAAAAAATATGAACAACCAATTAAAATCAAAATCACGTTGTTACCAAAAAAAATAATCAATAGCACATATTTAATTCTTATAAATTTAAGAAAATAACTAGTGAATTATTTAAAAATAAATAAGTTTAAATAATATATTTTAAAATTTTATATAAAATCATTGTAAAAATATTTTTTTGTATTTTATTTTGTTTTATATTTTTAAGTTATTTATTGGTAAAAAAATAGTGACATGTCCCTACTAATTTTAGGTGTTATAACCTTCAATATGTTTTTTTTGGGTAAATACACACGCATTCATCTCTAAATTTTAAACATATTTATCAATCTTAAACTAACTCTCAATATCCTAATCTAAACCACCACCGTCAATGTTCGAACCTCAACTTCCAAGCCTTTAAAACTTAGTAGATGACTATGTGGACTATTGTCCATTTATCTAACCTTCAAGTGATGTCAAAACTAATAATAAATTAATTAATTAATACCTTTTTATAATAATAATTTATTTTATAAAAATAACAAGACATGAAAAATAGAATATATATATATATATAATCAATTAAGTGTTAAATATTCTAAAGTCTAAACAAACAAACTTAATCTAAATTCCCAACCACGACAAATAATCTCTAAAATAACAAAAAATAATTTATAATTAAAACTACTCTTTTTTATTATTGATTACACCTAATATCAATATAGTGCAATTTCAAAAACTTAGTATAATAATTCAAAAAATACAATATTAAAAGTCTAAAACTTAATAATTATTACTCAAATATTTTTATTTTATATTTTCATCATACAATATTAATATTATATATAAAATATTTATAGTATTAAATGGTATTGGTTGGATTCGTCCACATGTATGTGAATGTATTTGATTTATAATTAATAAATTTTAAAAATAATAAGTTACATGACAAACTTAGATGATGTGGCATCTTGACTAGATTTTGAGTGAAAATTTAAACGAAGGACCTAATTGCTACACAACAAAAAATATTAGATATCAAATTTGTATAATTAAAAATTTTAAAACTTAAACATGTTTTTTTCTTAATTTAAAAAATGTAAATGTTACCTCTCTTTAATAAGTATTATTAATTTAATCATTTAGAATTTTTATTTTTTTACTATTTTAGACATAAAAGAATGAAAGTGTAATAAAATTGTTCTTTCACTTAGAATGAAGAATTAGTTTATGATATTTTCGTTTTTCTATGACTAAAATAAAGGCACAAGTATTTAGAAAAAAGAAAACAAAAGATTTTTATTTTATTATTTTAGTTTTTAAAAGATTTAAATAATATAAAATTAATCATAAAAAAATAAAATATCATTGAATTAATATACTATTATTAATAAAAAAGACAAAATTCTGCTTGCTGATATTGTAGCTGTCTCAGCTACTAGCTGACTAGCTGTACCTGCAATCTTCATGCAACGGGCAATTTGTCAGGGCTCACTAATTTATTTATTTATTAAAAGAGATGCGACTAATATTTTAATAATTAAGATTTTCTTCATTCATAGGATGAGATTAACTTCGTTGGCGTTGCGTGGTTAGTACGAATTCCCGAGAATTTGACATAGGTAAAATTCAAACATGAAACCTTCTAATGGTGTGGATCGTCCACCTATAAACTTAACAAGACCTTACACCACCAAAATCAACTTTTGAAATTAGATTATAATCATTATTTTAATAAGACTAAGGAAATAAAATAAAAATATTTTCTTTTTCTAATTTTAGTAGTTTGGTTTTTTATTCGTTTCTTATTTTATTTTGTTGAAATTATGGCCAATTACAGTTTATTTCTCCCTCCGTTCCAATACGTCTAAATACATAAGACTCTCTCAATGAATTTTGCAGGAATTAATAATGTTGGTTAATTTAATTTTATGTATTAAATTTATCTCACAAATTTTATCAATTTTCTAACATTTTAAGTTGTTAGAAATATAAAAGTATGATTAAATGATAATGAAAACATAGTTTCACATATTGACTAATTATATAAAAGAAAGAAATGTTCTATCATCAACTTCTTATATTTATGTCTTTTAAATTACTCAAAAATTGTTAAATAGTAAGGATATATTAGTATAAAAAAGTTTATATGTACACACAAATTTATAAATAATTTTATAAAATAAGACAAACAAAAAAATATTTTAGAGAGTATTATATAATGAACTAACCGGAATAATATTTTTTGTTAGCAAAATAATTAAAAATTAATTTCATAAGTAGTATTTCTTTTCCTTTTCAATTTTCCATGTATTAATGACATATACATTTTGAACAATCAAATGACAAAGGAAGAATTTTCAAATGAGAGCACTCGAGGATATCCAAAATAGGAAATATCAAAAATTCAATTTATTCTATACTTTTATTTACTTTTCATAAAAAGAAGAGTAATAAGCTACTTTTTTTTAAAAGAGAAAAATATATTTTTAGTTCATATAAAATACATCATTTTTAATTTAGGCCTTATAATTTTATTTTATTTTTTGCATTTTGGTCTTTATTTTTGTAAAAATTGTATTTTCTTAATTCTCATCATATTTAAACTCAAAGTTACACTCCTAATTACATGATTGATTGTAGAGATTTAAAAGAAATGAAATAATTGGACTCTTGTTAAGTAATAGTTTGATGGCAAACAGTTAAACTCATACTAAAAAACAAAATTAAACATTAGATACTTAATAATATAGTTTTTGAAAGAATAGGGACCAAAACACGACAACAAATTATATGGACTAAATTAAAGAAATAATAAATTTTATAGTGACAAAAATATATATTTTATCCTATTAAAAATATTTAGACGTTATAATTATTTTAAAATAATTTCTATAAAATATTTTAACTGTTAATCTTCGTTAAAGTCAATTTATGTCATTATAACATAAAATTGACTTTCGGTAAAAAAATGAGTGATGTACCGTTTCAGTCCCTAACTTTGCGAGAATAATTCACTTTAATCCCTGATTTTGTGCGAATAGGTCACTTTAGTCCCTGGCTTTATATTTTCCAGGTCACTTTAGTCCTTGAATTATATGATCATTCATTTTAGTCCCTGAAAACCAAGGACTAAAATGAATGATGTAGTGAAAGTCAGGGACTAAAATGACCAATAATAGTGAAAGTTAGGGACTAAAATGACTGATTTCGCGAGAGAATAAACTGAATGATAAAATACAAATTCAGGGACTATTTTAGTATATAATTCTAAAAAGAATATTGCAAATACATAAATATAACATTTTTTTTAATAATTTAGTAACATTTTTAAAACATTGTCAAAATATTTGTTTACTTCGAGCATTTTTCTGTCGGCCGCGTGGCCGACGGAAAGCCGACGGAAATTATTGTTTTACGAGGACATTTTGGTTTTTCCGAGGGTTAAAAGCCCTCGTAAATGACCTTTTTTCTTGTAGTGATGATTTACATATAATATTCATAAAAAATGTTACAAATGCACAATAACAACATTTTCAGTTATTTTTTTAATAATTTAATAATATTTTAAATTAAAATATAACTAACGGTCATTTATATACAGCATGTTAACAAATCTTTGCATACAGAGAGATTGCAATTCTCATCTTATTTAGAAGTTGCAGCCATATTTCTTCTCAATTTGAATAAATAGATAAAAAATATTTGTTATTTTCAAAACAAAAGAAAAATAAAGCTATTTGCATTTATTTAATTTGAAAATATAAAATAAAAAGTATAAGTATATCAAAAAATTTCTTAATATAATAACAAATAAGTGAATAAATGAAAAAAAAAATTGTTCATAAGAAAGTAGTACAACTAGAAATTGAACCCCTTACCTATATAGTATGTTCCCATACACTCGCTAACTGAGCTACATGACTAGGACAATTAATGAAAACTTTTATCAATTCAAATAATTTTTATTTTAAAACTAACATATTTTTGGATAAAAATACTAAATTTATTTGACGGTTTATTAATTATAATTATATTTTATCAAAATATGATGCTTATTTATTTTTATTTTAATATTATTTTTAATCATAATATTTATTATTTTTAATAGTAGTATCACATTTAATTTATTTATATGTAAACTATAGGGACAATAACGTTAAAAATAACAAGAAAAATAAAGTTAGAAACAGTAAGTATGACTTTAAAGTTTCAAAAAAAAATAAAAATAGTAATATATAATTATAATGTATGTCACGTAACTATTCCCTAGTTTTACTACCAAAATTATTCCCTTATTTAGATAAAGTGAGAGTTTAAGGAATTGCAATCCAAAAACATCACGTCATGTATTATTATTATTATATTAAATAAAATAATACACAAACTCACAATGATGTGAACATTCTCTGTATACATAATACATTATTTTATTTTTTGTAATTATTAATATAGTATTATTTCACCTACACCTATTTTATCAATTTTTTTTTTTTTACATAAATATTACATATATTTATCAACTGAGCTAAAGCATAAATAAAAAATTAAACAAAAACAAAAACAGATAAGAAATAACTTAGAGTATAAAAAATACTTCATTATAAAAGATTTATGCATGTTTATCTAAAACTTTATTATTGAATTTTTCTAACTTATTCCGTAAAGCTGACACAACTTGTGAGAACATGTGTATATTAGTATATGATACGGGATTCAATTTTTTGAAATAGTTAAATTTTCTTATAAATAAAAAAAATTATTAATGATAAATTTTAATTATTGTTAATGTTGGTTAACAGGTTAATCTGATTGCTGAAAAGCAAAATTTTAAGAAGCAAATCCTTAATTTAATTTTCTGTGAAACAATTTTTACTCATTGAAAAAAAACACGCATCGGCACACGGTGTGCAGCACACCTTTTTATCTTTTGTTTTATATTTTATATTTTATACATTTAAATATATTTTTATATATGTATATATTAAAACCAAAAACTCTTCCGATTTCCCTCACATTTGAAATTTCATTGTTTTGTTGGCAATGCAACATGGAGGCAGCAGCCAAACCGAGGATTCTAGAGTTAACCGTTAAATCGGCGGAGGACCTCCGCGTAAACGGAATCCCGGCGACGAAGAATGTGTTCGTGGTGGTCCGGGCGGAGTCGATAGCGAGCCACACGACGGCGATGAAGGGAGACGGCGGCGGCGACGGTTTCCATTCGTGGAACGAGCAGTTTGCGGTGGAGCTAGGGACGCACGCGCGGTCAATCACGTTGGAGGTGAAGTGCAGAACGGGAAACGCCGTTAAAGACGTCGGTGTTGCGAGAATAGCGATTTCGGATTTTCTTGGCGGTTCTGTTCCTGATAATTGCGTTCAGTTTTTGAGTTATAGGTTGAGAGATTGGGATGGCTTGCCGAATGGGATTATCAATTTCTCCGTTAGGATCGTCGCTGATTCTTCTTCTTCTTCCGCAATCGGAGTTGTTACCGGCATTCCCGTTTCTTGGAACAACGACTCTTCTGGCGGCAAATTTGAATCTGGTTCTAGATAGTTCGATCGGTTTGTTTTTAGTAGTAAGTAATTTATATTATCTCCATTTTAAAACTATAGTTATTTTGAACTCAAAAGTCTATTTCAAAACAATGTAACTTTTATTTTATTTTTTTTTTTTTAAGAACAATTTCTGTTTCAAAATAATGTCACTTTTTTTTTAAAAAAAACAAACAAGTAATAAAGTAATATTTTAATATTTCTTTTTTATCATCTCTTTTATTCAGTGATCATTATTTTTCTTTTTAATTATTCTGTCAATCATTTTACTACGTATAAAAAACCTAAATGTTTGAAAATAGTTTTAGAATGGAGTGACTAGTTTATTGAATTTTATTATTTTCTTTTTCATTTTGTTTGGTGACAATTAGCAGTTCATAATTGTTAGTTTACGCATCCAAAAGGATTGACCTTTACTTGTGTACACGGAAAACATATATTGTTGGCTTGCCTTTTAATTTTTTTTTTTCTGAAGAGTTTGTTGTCTTGATTATTGTTGCTATTGCATGTTTTACTCGTGTTTTTTTGGTACAACATGTTTTACTAGTTTAAATGAGTAAAGCAAACGGATTGAGAAAAGTTGCTCAACATGGCAAACTGGTAGCGAAGTGGAAATGACCTTTTCGAGTTTACAATGATGTTAGAAAAGGGGCATACCGGTTATAAGAGCCCGAAGGAAGAAATATTAGAAACACATTAATGATCTTTTTATTATTAAGATTGAAGTGGTGTATTAAGTTTTTCTATGTGCTTTTTTTCTTATAAGTCTTTTTTCTGAGGGGTTTGGGCTTAAAGAAGTTTTAATGAGGCACAGTTTTCTCATAAAAAAAAAATAAATTATTATATTTTGTTTTGTTTTACAATTTTGTCGTCAACTAATCAAGATAAAGTCATATTCAGCCATGCTAATTAAATTCTTGGCTGAGACTTAGGCACCCAATCAAGCTAAAAAGCCCAACTCAAACCGAGTAATAAAATCTCTAGTTAAAACTTAGGCAATTATCCGAAAATAGTCCTATACAACCCGACTAATTAAATCCCTAGTTGGGACATAAGCGATCTAGCGAAAATGTGCTACTCAATGAAAAAACCTACTCGGCACAGTAACCTACGATTCAAGAAGAATAACGCAAAGCACAAAGATAGGAGGTACGCATGTTCATTATAGATATGACTTTGAAAGCTTAAAAACATAGGAAACAAAAAACAAAGGAAATACATTTTGGATAGAGTTCGGGGTGGTGTTGTTCTCATCAGTCGCATTTGCACTTGGTTGGGCAAGTTCGCCATTCTTCACCCAACTGAGAAAATAGACTCGATACATCTAATTCAGGCTAACCTTGACCTGTTGAAGGGCAAGATCAAAAGCCTTCATCATACATATCAATTAATTGACACTGCAGATTGGTGACCTCATATTGAAGCTTTTCCTCCTCAGCTTTCCTTTTCTCCACTCGCTTCTTCTAAATATTTATTTCGGACTCATGATTGCTTTTCTCAACATCGAGATCAGACACAACTCGATCATGAAGAGACTTAATATTGGCGAGGTTTTTCTGTAGCTCCTCATACTTATCATGTAAGTCTAAACTACGTGCCACCTTGGCAGCACGATTAGAGCTTACTTGGTCAAACTCCTTTGTCAACACCACATATTTTTCCTTAGCAGCATCTCGCTCTATGCATAAGGCATGCTTTTTTTCTCAAGCCAACTACAACAGGAGTCAACTTCAAAGCGGAGAGATGCCTCAATACCAACGGTTTGATCTCTTTCATCAAAGAGTGGACTTGAGAGCATCCGTACGAGCTCAGATGTTGCGGCGAGCTTGGGGGGTCACAAGGGACAACTGCACGCTATGCCTCTCTAACAAAATGAAGAACTCCTCTTTGTCCATCTTTTCAGAAGACTCGATATCCCTAGGAAACGAGCGATAATCCTTGATAAAGTCACTAGTATTGAGCTTGTCACTTCAAAGAGTTTAAGTCTCAACCTCTTTTCCCAACTCTTCCTCAACAGTGGAGGTGGAATGACGGGATCTCTTCTTTCTCGTTGAGCCCTCCCCTTCAGTAATGACCAAAGGTCTCTTCCCTGCAACACAATCTTAGGAGGTGAATTCATGACTGTCTCCTATATCAGTTGGTTTGGAGGTAACTCTGACAGATTGAGGAAGAAAAGGCAGTCGACGAGGTGAAACACTCGGATGCTCCAAACCTTACTACAAATTGAAATTTTGAAGGCTCTAAATGTGGATTTGAGCTTAGATTTGGTTGTCTGAGATGGGGTTAGGTGGTTGAGAACAAGAACAGAACTTGGTTTCCCAAATCGATGAAGTTTCGTTGGCGGTTGGAAAATCCGCTGAAAAATACATGAGTTGTGAAGCAACCTTCTTAGTAGAAAGGGAGAGAAGAAGAAGAGATGAAGTAGTTGTTGGGAGAAGAAGAGAGCAACTAATGGTGATTGCTTAGGTTCGCTGGAATGTCGCTAGAGAGGACATCGGCGGGGAGGAAGAAGAAGAAGATGACCACTTCGGTGAGAAAAAAAGAAGAAGACGATGATGGACAGTAATGTCTAACACTATCACTGATGATGTTAGACAAAACTAATAAGCATGACTGATTTGTTTGTCGGAGAAGAGTTAAAGGACGAAAATAAAACTTTTATTAGTTAGAAGGCGGAATTACTAATTTAACCAAGACTTTTTAAAACATACATAAATATCACCATGAAAATATTCTGGTAATTTTCACACTACCTACAAAAAAAAAATATACATACCTATATATATAAAAGAAAGAATCTGTTTACTCTAGAATAAGTGTTAAATACTATATAAGCATTGAATTTCACCATTTTAACCGTTAAACTATAAGATATTATCTCGAAGGTTATCTATATCAAAATTTTAAAAAAATGAACATCCTTAAATGTGTCATCTTATAGGTGACATTTCCACATTTTTTTTAAAAAAAATTTATTCGTTTGAAATTGATGTTGTTGGATGCACTATCAAAAAGTTTTCCTCATACGAAATTTTGTATAATTTGATTTATATGATACAAATTTTTAATTTAACAGTTAAATTGATGAAATTCTTCATATACAGTAATTGAGTAGAGTAAGCCTAAGAACACTTACTCTTAGGATAAACGAATATCTTCTATTTTTCTCTCTATTATTTATATTAATATGTACTATTATATTATTTTATAAATTATTAACATTTCAAAAAAAATTGTAGCATCAGTTACTATTTGATACATTCACATTTTTAGAATAAGCTATTGTCTAATTACCGAGTTTTGAATAATTCTTATAAACTTATATTATTATTATTATATATTTTGACATTATTAAAAATTTCTTATTATAATTTCTAATAGTGAGGTGATAGTTTTATGTTTTTCTGATAATTACTAGTACTAGTTATAAAAAAGTCTTTAACGTATACGATAACGAATTATGTCTATGATTGATATTCTTCACTATTTTTTCTCTTTAAAATTTACATATTTATTCTTTTATTTTTATCTAATTTTTCTCTATAGTCAATATTTAAAAAATTAAATCTCTTTGTACTTATGTTGTGGACCAATATTAAAGTGATATCCATGCCATAAAAACAACCATGTCTGACACAGGCATGGGGATTCCATCTCAGAATCATCTCGATAGACTACCGAGATGGATAGTGACATCATAGTTTTTATTGGAGTTGGGTTGGACCAAAAGACAAGGTCCAAAATACAATCTGCAAATCTTAATGACTCCACTATATATAACATCATGCAAAGTACCTAACATTTATAATTGACATCAAAACCCTTTTCATCTATTGACTTGAGTGTCGTAGTCTTTGCAAGTACAACCACCCCAATGTTCTGGAGCTTGGTCAATGACGCATGAGATCTTCTTCCTTAGTGGAATCACAGTGTGTTCGTGATACAACCTTGTCAAGTTAGTTCACAACAACTTAATATTTTTTTAGCCTCGTTCAAGTTTCGTCCCCCATTTGCACAATTTCTAGATCCATCTATGGCACCAAAAGTTTGGTGTTGTCACACATCTAGGGGCTCCAGACTTAAATTCTAAGATAAAAATATTCGTCAAGGACTAGGCTCACAACATATGATCATACGAGGAATACGAGAAAAAGCAAATCAACCTAGGTATAGTATCCGAGATTGGCACCACATCATGGATGATAAAGGAATCTAATAAGCAACAAATATCCCAATTAATACTCTACAAATATCTCAGGTAAGCGAGACATATAATTGATTAGACTATACTCTCATTCTTCAAGATACTGGTCCACAATAATTAATGATGTGAGTTGTCTAAGATGATGAGCACACAATCATAAACAGAGAATGCCTTACCTCCATCTAATAGGTGAGTTGAATTCTCTAAGGATGACACCAAAATTACCTCTGCTAATGTGATAGGAGTGAATACCTACAAGACTCATATACTTAAATTAGTATATATGACCAATGAGGATAACATCCTCTAAGAATAATACCTACCTAATTAGGATGACTAACCATTTAGCTATTTATATTGTAGTTTTTGGAATTAGGGTTTCGTGCCAAATCAGATTTGGGCGCAGGGGCCAAATCCTTGTGTATCCTTTTTAACAAAAGTAGATCCTACTTAATCTATGGCTTGCTACCTTGATATTCATGCCAAGATAGCGTTTATAATAATGTCTGAGATAGATGTTCGAATTAAGTAAATGGGCTGAAATGTCGGTCCTTAACGATTTTTAATTTGCCTATTAAAACAAAAGAGGGACAAAGATTACATGAGAAATTTTCCATTTAATCCACCTACACAACATTTTTGACTTTATGCCACAAACAAAAATCGTTTACAAAACTTAAAAAAATAGTGCCAAAAGTTTAGGCAACGGTTTGGCAATGCTTTCTCGAGCATCCTTGTACAAGACATTGCCTATTGTCTAAGGCAACAGTTTTTAACAAACCGTTGCCAAAAATGTCACAATAGTCAACAGTTTTTGAGTTCTACAATAGGCAGCAATTATGAAGGGTAGGTGTTCATAAGGAAAATAACATAAGAAAAGAATTTGACACTAAAGTGGTTCGACTCCAAACCTTGTACTGATAAGGATGTACTAATACTAAGTTAGGGAGATTTTATGGGTATACTTCGCACATCATATATACTAATATGCTAGTACTAAGTTAAGGAGATTTTATGAGTATATTTTGCACATCATATATACTAATATCACTCCCTACGATTTTAAATGTGTTATGAAAAGCAACGATTTTGCTTTGCATGTTAAAATTTAAGTATATATATTGAATGTTTATATTATTAACTATGCTTTGAGATATGTTACTTAAATAGATTTTCAAGAACAATTTTATGAGTGTTGCCATTATTATATTATTAGCCACAATGTAAGCTAGTCTTTTTATGTAACTACGGTTTAAAAATTATGGTCTTAACATATCAACGGTTTCAAATGTGTTACCTGAAATAAAAAGGTAACAATTTTTTCTCTATAATAAAGTTTTATAAATACAAAATATTAATATTATTATCTACGACTTAATAATTGTCACCTAAAAATCTTCTTGAGAATAATTTTTTATTCGTTAATGTGAATAGTATAGCCTATAATTAAAAATGTATGTTGTAATGCTAATTAAGAAAAACACTCTATGCCAAAATCTATCGTTATTAGTTAAGTAGAATTTTAAAAGTCTAATGAGAAAATGTCTACCATGAACAAGTCATCGAGATTGTAAGTGAGAGATTAATTTGAGGAAGAATAAAATAACTAATCCACATGACTTTATAGATAATTTAAAGATTAATTTAAAAATTTACTCATAACTAATTTCCTTATAAGGCATTCAAATATAAATTCAAATTTGAAAAAAATATAATAGGTAGAGTGCACAGCAAGGAACCCAGAGAATAGGTAGAAGGAAGAGTGCACAGCAAGCTAAGGAAACCTAGAGAATAAGGAAATGACGTGGTTATATTATGTAATAGCTTTAATTTTAAATATAAGCAATAATTATTTTTTAAAATTTTAGATATAAGTAATAATAAATACAAAAAAATATTCATTTTTAATTTTAATTATCCTTTTAATTTTTTTTCTAACGATAGTGAATAGAGAAAATCGTATAAACAATTGAACTTTCTATTTTTAAGATTAAATCAATAAAATTAAATAATTTTAATTAATTATTTTAATAAACATGTTTTAATAGTTGTTAGTTATATTCGAATTCGAGATGTCACATAAATTTAATCCCACACGAATGTTAAATTTCCTAGTGATTTCCACCTCACTATGTAGTCAAGTAAACCTAATAAAAATCACCGTCAAGGTCAACACAACACCTCTTAAAGTATTAATTAATACTTTTTGTTTCATTTTTATCTGTCGAGAAAAAATAATTTTTTTTATTGATCTATTTACTTATATTTTTAATATAATATTAAATATATTTTTATCAATTTTAATTTTATATTTAATTGAATATTAATCAATATTTTACTATTTAACTAATTAAATTATGAGAGCTAAAAAGTATTACGAAGAGTTCAACATTTATTTTAAGGAGAATTATAACAATTATTACATTTTAGGTATGATTTTTTTTTTCTAAACAATAGTATGTTATTAATTTATTAATAAAAATATAAATAAACAAATAAATATGAATAATTTTTTTCTAAATAATTAAATAAAAAGTAACAGAGAGAGTACCAGTAATTATGTTGGTTTGTCCTCATAAATTAAAGACAACGTAACAAACAGCGTGTTTTTCTCCCTCGTTTTTGTTTACAAGGCACTATTCTTATACGTGTTTGTTTCTTTAATAATTCCATTAATTATTTTCCTCTCCCTTTCTTATGAAATTCAATTCTTCCATTATTTATTCCCTGAAACCCCTCTATATATTCTCATAACCTCAAACACTCTTTTCTTCACATACACAAAAGTTACCACTCAACATTCGATCACATAGCATATATTCTTAATTTTCTTTTTCTTTTTATTTAATTGTTTATATCGTTTTCACACATCTTCAACACCAAGTTTGAGGTATTCTTTAAACACTTGTGTATATCTACTTAGACTAAATATATTATTCTCTAGTACAAAAAAGGGGAATAATTATAAAAATTAAGATCAGATTTATTCTCTATCAAGCTGATCACTTATAGATTCCATTTTCATTGCACTCTATTAGTGCTTTAATCCCATATTATATATATTTATCCATTTATTTATTCCCCTAGATTAAACAATTTTAGCTAATATTATTTTCAAAATCATCAAGTTAAACACATATATGGAGGCAAAACCACACGCGCGCACCTTAGAGATCACTATAATCTTCGGAGAAAACATCCGGTTCGATCAAGGTTCAATCTTAGAGAACATGTATGTCGTTACTCGTGCTGAGTCTCTAAAATCTTACACCACGAAAACGACGAGTGAAAGTGGAGGTTTGTTTGCATGGAACGAGAAATTCTTGTTAGAAATTCCGAGGCATGCGAGGTGTGTAACTTTTGAGGTGCAATGCAACAAGTTTAAGGGAATTCGCCCAATTGGGGTGGCAAGGATAGCACTTTCGAATTTTTTTATTAGTGACAATAATAAAAATGTGTTGGAAAATGGAATTCAAATGTTTAGTTATGGGTTGAGGGATTGGGATGGAAGAAAAAATGGTGTTATTCATTTCTCAGTGAATGTGGTTAGTAATACTCCAAAGGATTATTCTTGTTTTGAAGCAAAAGCAACAAAAGTGATAGAAACAGTGAATAATTCTAGTGAATTTGAGAATGATCATGTTATGGGATTTAAGGTACGTGGAAAACAAGAAAAATTCAAGTCATGTTGTAATTGGTATTCCAATTTTGTGGGATTCTAATAACCTTAGCTTAGTGATATTTGAACCTTTATTGTTGATTTAAAAAACAAAAATATATATGATATTGAGTTCAATTCCATTTTTTTTTATTTCTCCTATTTGTTTTGGGTTAATTAATTTGGTGGTGTTACACCCTGGCATTTTATCCATTATCTTTTATTGTCAAGAGATGGCATGCAAAATATATGTATATAAGGACTAAAGTATTTGTCCTTGTTTTATCTTTTATTTTTTAAGATTTTCCTAGCTAAGCTAGTTTAGCTAATAAGAAATAATTATTCAATATGAAAGGAATTAATAATTAGAAGAGATGGTAATATTACTTTGAATGATAAACCTTTTTAATATATGACATATCATATACTGATATACATGTTAAGTAGAGGTGCAGAAAATAACATTAAACGGATTGGAATGTTAAGGTTTCGTTGTAAAATTAATTGGTGACGTGAAGAATAGTTTAATATATATTTAAATCAATTTTTTGAAAAGTGAGATAGGTAATGTGAGGCTTATTTTTAATACTTTTTTTAATAGAATTTGTCAGAACAGGTGAGTCTGCCAGGCCAGACGCAGAATATCAGAGATCCATATAAACTTGATAGAAGTTGGGTTCTGGTTCTGATACCTTGTTAAAGTTCTATTAAAAGCCAATTAGTAATGTGAGGAGTAGTTCAACATGTATTTAAACCGCACTATAAAAAGTGAGGCAAGTAATGTGAGACTTATTTCCAACATCGAAAATAATATCAATCCCATAGAAGTGGAAATGAGTCGAGCTATTCGTAAAACATTCGGACTCGATTTAAAGCTCATAAATTTATTTAACTAAACAAATGAACTCAAACTTTAAGTTGAACTTAAATATTTTAATGAAACAAGCCCAAACTTTATTAACTTGACATTAAAGGTTTGTGATTCACTCGTTTATATATATAAAGTAATAATAGTATACTAATAAACTAATATATAAAAGATACAATCTTTATTTTTATATAAATTAATAAGTATATATATTGTAAACTTATTAAATTAGAATATTAAATTATTTATTAAATATAAAATTAATAAAATTTAATTATAGAAATTATTCATAAAAAGTAATTAAATAAACAAGGTTAGCAAGTTAAGTTTAAGCTTATTTTTCTTTTATCAAGCAAATCTAAAGCTTACAATTAAGTCTATATTAACGATAATTAATATAATAGAAATTAAGAGAGAAAACGTTAATAAATAACAATTTATTTATGATAAACATTTTAGTCCTAAATTCATATATTTGAATGATAGCTAATCTAACCAACCCAATCTTTATATTTGATTTCTTTTAAATATATAATTTTAAGAAAATTTATCCTAAATTTATTTAAAATGACCTATTTTTTTATAGTCTTTTTTTTAGAGTTAACTATCAATTTAGTCCTCGAAAGATTATCTTGTCACTAATTTAGTCCCCAAAAAATTTTGTCATCAAATTAGTCCTCTAAATATCATCTTTATCACCAATTTGGTCCACCAAAAAAATGTCACCAAATTAATTCTCCAAAGATGTGTAAGTATACCAAATTAGTCTTTCAAATATTTAAATATATCAAATTAGTCCATGATGAGGACTAATTTGAGGACTGATTTTGTATACTTACACATCTTTGGAAGACTAATTTGGTGACAAAGTTTTTTGGGATCAGATGACAAGGTAATCTTTGGAGGACTAATTTGGTGACAAAATTCTTTGAAAAACTAAATTGGTGACGTGATAATATTTGGAGAACCAAATTGATAGTTAACCTTTTTTTTATTTACATTTTTTAATGAAGTTATATTTGGTGGATCTAAGTCCGCCAGCTACGCGTGTTACTGACGCGCCAGAGGGTCGTGGCTAATTTGTTGTGTTCGATGTGCACTTTATATCTTTCGATTTTAGCTCTTTGCATTCAATTTCTCAATAAACAAAATTGTTTACTCCTAAAATATTAAACTTACTATACAAGAAAATGTCACAGATAGACAAGGGATAAGTTCGTGATTTTAAATATTAATTAATTAATTAATTATGTGTCTTTATAACTCGAAACTTCTTCTATGACATGAATTGCAACTGAATTTCTTCCATCGTCATGGGATCAATTTCTTGGATACACACAAATTAAATTTCTGTGTTGAGACTTTGCGGGTCAGTGAAGTTTTCTAACACTACTACGTATGATAGGGTTTAATTTGTTTGTTATTACTTATTATTATTATTATAAGCAGACTGACTTTTCTAGCAGTTGGAGATTGTATTTAGTAGTTACTGATTTTTGTAATGTTATTCTTGTAAAAGGCTTGAGCTTATCAATATATTTTATTTACTTTAAAAAAAAAGCTACATTATTCAAATGGTTTTTGGTATCTTAAACGAAAAAATAAAATAAAATTGACTGGCGGTGGCCGGTGGGGTGGCACCGCCCTTGCACTCTACCGCTCTAGCATCATGTTCCCTTGTAAAATTTTATTTGAATTTAGAAAGTTACAAATTGCTATATCAAGTGAATGTTTTGTTTTTATTTTTATTTTGAGTGACTCATTTTGAGTTACAAATTGCTATATTCTTTAGATTGAGTGTCATCCGCTGGTAACCCAGACAGCGCATCAGCGTAACAAACGGTGTACGACGTATCCGCGGAGAAAGTCAAAGTCCAGAGTCAAATTAAAAGTCCACACATTTTTCAAAAAAGAAAAAGAAAAAGAAAGAAATTAAAAAAAGAACGCGCGCTGACACAGAAATCACAAATCAATTACGCTCTTTCTTGCTTTCATAGTTTCATTCCCTCTTTCGACTCCCCTTCCCAAATCCTCATGTCTCTATATTATATATATAACTAACTCCCTTCTCCCTCGTAACAAACTCGTAACAAACTCATAACAAACTAATACTAACAAACGCTCATTAATTTACACGTGTCTCCGACCTCAATAACAAATTCAGTTATGGGAGCAACTTCACGGACGCTAGAAATCACCGTTATCTCCTGCCAAAACATCCGCGTTACCGACGAAGCATACGTCGTCGTTCGAGCAGAGTCACTAAAAAGCTGCACTACCAAGACGGCGAAAGATAACGCCAATAACGGCGATTCGAGTTTATTAACATGGAACGAGAAGTTCATGCTGGAACTCCCCGTTCATGCTAGGTCCATCACGTTTGAAGTACAAAGCAATAAGTTCAAGGCTGCGAGACCGGTCGCGGTGGCGAGAATCGCCGTTGCGGATTTTCTCGGCGGCGGCGCTGTGCCGGAAAATTGCTTGCAGGTGTTAAGTTATAGGTTGAGGGACTGGGATGGGAGGCGGAATGGGGTTATTCATTTCGCGGTGAGGGTGGCGGAGGAAAAGTCCGTTGCGGCGGCGGAACCGATGGCATGTAGGAAGGGTGCTGGTAATTTGTTCACCGGAATGAACGTCGGTGATAATAAGTCTAATGAAGTTGTTGTTGGTGTTCCGTTTTGGTGGAACTACCCTAACATTATTTGAAGATCTATACGTTATTTTTTTTATTGATTATTTGATTTTTTTTTATATTAGTCAAAGATTATTGAATGTTAAATTTATTTTGCATGTAATGTAGTATAACTAAAGATCTACATATATTGTTGAAGATCAACATTTTTAATGATAATTAATTATTTCAGATTAGTATAATATCTCTGCTGTCTTTCTTCTACTTTCCTGTCTAATAAATAATGCCAACCTTGCTATAATTAAGGTTAACTTTAGCTTATTTAGTCATAGTTTTAAAGTTTGAGTAGTAAAGATTTAAGGGATTTTTTTTTTAAAAAATATGTGTATGTAATGAGTATGTATTTTACCTATAAAAATGTAGTTAAATTTTAATGCGTGATATAAATAAGTTAATAATAAAATCACTATAAGAAAATTTAATATTATCTAAATATAGTTACAAATTTCTATTCAGAGCTAATTTATATCTAAACAACTTTAGATTATAATTAACTACAAAATATAACTACCAAAGAATATTATAACTCATTTGTATCTAAATAGCTACCAATTAGCTACAAAATAACATTTCTTAGTTAATTTTCTTGGTCACTAATTAGTTACCAAATTTTTTACATAGTTAATTTGTATTTAAATAGCTATTAATTAGCTGTCAAAAAAATTTATAGTTAATTTTCTTAGCTACTGATTAACTACTAATTAGATATGAAGTGGATAGTTAGGAGCAAGCTATAGGGTTTATAAGTGGATAGACTCATATACGTATTATCCTAAGGAATTGAGTTATATTAATGTATTGATTGTATTGTGGTGTCTTATACTTGTGGTCCATTTTGTGTCTTTGGCTCTACTCTCTCCGTCCTAATAGTGGTATCCGGCCCGGTTGATCTGGCACAGTGACCGACTTTAACAATTAAAAATATTTAATTTAGCTATATATATTAGCTACGGTTTAGATAGTGATTAGCTACGAATTGTCACACCATTTTAGCTATGAATTGGCTACGGAAATTTCTCGCTACCAATTAGCGACCTAATATTAGCTCTAAAAAATTTGATAACTAATCCGTAGCTATTTTATTTTTCTACCAAATTATTATAAATTAGCTACAAATTTTTGCCTAGTTAATATACGATATTCTTGTAATAAATGCTTAAATATGTTTTCTAGTTCCGATAAAATATGCAAGTTTTATTTATTTTTTTCCTGGGCACTAATTTGTTTTAGTGTAACATCACAATAAGTAATTGAGTTAATAAGGGTATAGTTTACATGTGTATATAAATTTACAACAATAATTAATATAAGTTCCTAAGTTACACGGAAGTTTATTTAGATCTCTAAATTTACAAGAGTACTAGCTCACTTACATCCTTGAGAGTACTAAACGTTATTCACTTAATCTTTAAGTTTGTAATAGTAGTTCACTTGAGTCTCTAGAATTATCAAACTTCGACCTGAGTGAATAAACATTTGACAATCTCATATACTTAAATGAACTTTCGTGCAAGTCAATAAATTATGTAAACTACTTTTGCAAATTCAAGGACCTATACGAGCTTCTATAAACTTAGGGACCTAAGTGAATTTTTCTTGTAAATTCAAGGATTAAAGTGATAATTATTTCAATTTTGTTTTTTAAATTTTGTCCCTTTTTTTGTTATATTTCTTTTTCATCAATTTTTTTTATATTTTTATTCCTGAATTTTCTAAAATCAGGTCTCTTTCCTTTGATTTTTTTATTTTTATTTTTTCATTATTTTATTCGTTGGTAAGCTTTTCAAGTTAATGCTTAAAATATTACCAAAAAAATAAATTAATTAATATTTAAAAACAAATAGGGACAAAAACCAATAACCCAATATCATTATTTTGGAACATAATCAAAGTTATATATTTTATAAGGACCCAAAACATTATTTAAGTCTAACATAAAATAATAGAAATGATTATTTTTCTAGAGAAATGAATATTAAATATAATTTGTACTTTTAATGTAATAATTTTAAATAGGGTTTTAATTTTAAATTATTAATTTTAAAAAAATAAATTTTAATAAGATTTCCAATATTCATGTGTTACATTTTAATTTTGACTAATAACGAAAAAAATGTGTTAACATAATGCGTTTGACACTATTTTTAAGATTTGGTAATGTACATTATGCAAAAGCGCGTTTCACATGCATATAAGGACTTTTTTTTTTTTTTTTGTCGGCATATACAGACTTTTGGTTATTAAAAAAAATAGAACGAGTCTATTGTTACTCTCTTATATTTATTGTCATTCATTTTCTATTATTTTAATTTTAATAATATTTATATATTAATATTGTGATTTTATTGGTTAAAAAAAATTATATTAAAAAATATTAATAAAAAAATGACTAGACAAAATAGAGTGACAAGTGAATCGCCCAAAAAATACAAGGTCTGTTTGGTTACTATTTTTCTTTTATCAAATTTCATAACGAGAGAAGTAAATTTTTTTTACTTTTATCATATTGTATTAAGATTCAAAATTTCATTAAAATAGGATCAATTTTCACGTTAATGAAACAAGCAGAGTTTCTTGTTTGTCGGAACCACCAAACTACCACATGGTCAAGAAGACAAGAAATACTCCTAGTAATGACAACTGGACGGATCCAGATCCAACTCTATTTTTGTCGGGAGTCAGAAAGCTCGCGAAAAATTTATATTTACATATTTTTTTTTGAATAAATTATTAATATAATTGCAAATAAAGTAAGTATTTTGAATTTTTTATTTACTCAATGTATAAAAACCATTAGATAATATGTGTCTTTTACTGCGGTTCCTAAAAAATGAGGAACATGATGTCTACCATGATCTCGAGGCATTTTTTTCACCAATTCAATCATTAAATTGAAAGTTTAGATATCGCATATTTACTGTGTAAAAATTTAAATGATTTAAAAATTTGCAGGTATGCAATCTAATTACAAATATTTTAAGTATATATTATACCGTCAAATAATAACTTCATGAAGTATCAAACAGATTTTCAACTGTCTAGATTTTTATATAATTAATCTACATTGTATAAACTGTCAATCTAATAGTTAAATTGATAAAATTCACTATAATAAATAATGTAATTTATTACAGATCATGGTGATCTCTTTTATTTTAAGACCACCCTAAAAGCCCCTAGACAACATTAGTAAAAAAAATTATTATACAATAACAATTTTAAGAATAGTAAATTATATTCAAACTAAATTAATTTTTAAGTAAAATATCTGATTTAACAAAGTTGCTTTACAAGCATCTAGATATTAGATCACAAAATTAATCTTTCAAAAGTCCATGTGAGATCCATGCTTGAGTTTTTAGTATTAGAGTACAAAATTGCTTAAATAAAAAATATGATAGACAAAAATACTTGTTTAGTCCCTTAACTATATTTTAAATTTTTTATTTTGGCCCCTAAATAATTTTGTTATTCATTTTGGACCTATAACACCATTTTTAGGCTCAATTTGGTCTTTTTTTTCATTAGCTCTATTAAATAATTAATAAAAAAAGACAAATTAACGTACCTTTAGTACTAATAAAGAACAAAGAAACATTAACGACGCCATTTCGTTCTTTTCCTTTAACTATTTAACAAAATTAACGAAAGACGATTAAATTGTACTGAAAAAAGAAGAAAATTATGTGACCTTAAAACAATATCAAAAAGTTGTTTGAGAACCAAATCAAAGTAAAACTTTAAACAGAGTAAATGAAACAAAAATTATATTTTTTAAAAAATTATTAAATATTCATAAAACCTATTGTGCTCATATACACTCATTCTCTCTTTTAACTTAACATGAACTAGAATTTATATCCATACGACGAGAAGAAATCTTTAAATATTTAATTTTAAAAAGAATATATCACCAAAAATTATAAATGATGAATTATCTGAGCATTTGTTTGAATTAAAAAAGGGCTATTTTAGTGTACAACCCACAAGTTTAGGAGTACCACTTATTATGATAAATAGTTAAATTTTAAATTATTTTTTTATTAATATTATAAATAGACTAATTTAATTACTAAACAAGGGAGTATGATGTTCCCCATTTTATGCAGTTATTTAAAGTCTAAATTAAAAATATTATCATAAAAAATATACTTAAATGTTGTGATACCCAAACTTAAAATGCTGAATAAGTTTATATAACTGGCTTAGTGATAATTTTATATATCAATTTTATTAATTGTGCAATTTTAGTCTTCTTAACATTTAATTGTGTGATATTTTTAATCCTCAAACTTTATCAACGGTGCATTTTAGTTCCCAACTTCAATTAATCGTATGATTTTAATTTCCAATTTTATCAATTGTATAATTTTAGTTTCAAACTTTTTAAATTACGCAATTTCTATCATTTCGTTCATCTTCCAATAAGAAGCTAACAATTAACCTAGTCAAACCAATATAATTAAGTATGCGAGGGCACTTAAATTATGCAATCAAAAAAATTTAGGACAAAAATTGTGGAATTTCAAAAGTTGAGATTGAACAAATAAAAGTTGGTTATATAAGTTTGTTCCACTTATGATGATGTAAAAATGCTATTACTTTTAAGTTTGAGGAGCGAGATAGATATTCAACATATTATAGATATGATAAAAATTCTTTCTTGCAATTTTTTTTTTGAAAAGCATTCTTGCAATTGATTTTATGTAAATGGGGGATTTTGCTCTTTTTTCAAGTTGGTGTTCCTGCCCCTTAGAATTTATTAGGGGTGACTGTCCTATTTTTTGTTTTCAATTGATTGCTATCATATGATGTAAATTCTTTTATTGGAATATGGTATATTAGATAAGTAATTAAGCACGTGCACTTAAGGACATATGGACGTATGTGTAGTGCTATAGTGTTTTGTCGTCATACCGACATAAGGAATAGGGTCATTAGTGATCTAATTAACGGGCCTTATATCATCAGTAAGTTACTATTGGTAACTAAGTGTAATGGGCTGCTCTGTAATTAACGGGCCTTAAATCACACAATTAACTAAGTTGAGGGATAAAAGTGCAATTAGGCCTATATAATTTAGTGTAGAACATATTAGAAGGGTTATTCTTACGTGAGAGTTAGAATAGTCAATGTATGTCATATAATCAAACATGGATAGTCATGATTAAAAGATTTTAAATTAAGGAGATCAAATAAACAAGTCGTGTGAGTTTTTTTAAAAATTATATGACTTCATTAAAAACTTTAAAAAAATTTAAAAAACTTTCAATCAAACCATTTATATATAATTGTATGGTTTAAATTTATTTGTGTCACTCTCAGGTAAAAGAATGACCACTCTCACTAAATATGTCCTCTAATGTAGTGTATAAAAAGGAGGCTATATAATTTATAAGAAAATTCAGATAAAAATTAAATGGATGAATAGGAAAAGTATGTACTTGAAAAATATTAGACAATTAGTTATAATTTAGATAAATTATTCAAAACTAGTGATAATTTAATCTAAGCATATCTTATTTTTGGTAGTTAATCTAAGTATATATTAAAAACATATTATGCAATTAGTTATTTTGTTAAATAGGGAAGCAGTACAACACGCATGGCCTCATGCACTGAGCTACATGACTGAGAAATTATACCATTAGGTAAAGTATAAATAAAAAAGGTTATACAATTTATAAAAAAATCAGAAGAAACTGAATGGATAAACATGAGAAGCAAGTAATTTCAAATAAAGTAAAAAAAATTAGGAATTAGAGTTGTAACAAATTAAGATTAGAAAAACTGTTTTCAAAAGATCTCTCTCTTGGATGACTTGGTCATAAGAGAAGGTACGTAAGTAGTACAAATGAGAAAGCATCAAGGTCAAAAACGACTCAAATTTGACAATGGACTTTGACCGGTTATTTATAAACCCGGTTCAATGCATGTTTGGCTTCCCTTTTACTAAACGTTATTATTTTAACAATAATCGCTTCTCAATCTACACAAGTAGCGAAATCAAATTTACTTTTGGATCGTTACAAATGTTCCTGCAATCTGCTAACGCTAAATCAATATATATAAAAAAAAAATAGATATATTATTTGGGTAATGTACGCCTAAAGAGTTTTTTATCTTATATTATTATTATTATTCTTTTAAATAAATTTTAGAAATATTTTTTAAATGCAAACGATTTTTTAAAGTATGTCTTTTAATATATTATTTTTCCAAAAGATTTATACAAAATTTCCAAGTTACCCATATTCTTTTTTTTCATTGTATTATTTCTACTCTATATCACTTTGAAAAACTCATTAATTATAATGAGTAGACATGAAATTTTTTTTTTTTAGAGGATCTTATATTAAAAACCACGAATAATATTTGAAAAGGATCTCATAATAAGTAGTGAGGGAGTAATATGATCCAACTCTCATACTTTTATCAAGGCTTAAATAAGTGTTTAATTCCTATAAAATTACTATTACATTTTTGTTTTAGTTCCTACAAAATATTTTTTTTACTTTAGTCTAAATTTAAAATTTTTATTTAGTCCATACAAAATTAGCATAAAACTAAAATTTTTTATTGTGAAATAAAATTATAAGGACTAAAAATAAAAATTTTAAAATAAGTTGGGCCAAAATGAAAAATATATAATTTATTGGGACTAAAACAAAAAATATAAATTTTATACGAACTGAAAATTTATTTAAGCCTTTTACCAATGTTCTATTCTTTGCCTCATTGCATAAAAGAAATTTTTTATTTATGAACGTACATGTTCTTTTCACATTTTTTATTTACAGAAAATTTTAAAGGACGTCCTCCACATGAACCAATTTGCATATATTTTATTATCCGCAAATAATATTTTAGTAAAAAAAAGCATTCATGGTTGATGGTTCTTATCTCAAATTAAAGTTGGGGAAGTATCATCAACAGGCACCAGTTATGAATGAATTGTAGAATATGGAATCTTCACTGATTTTAGGAGATATTTCTGACTCCATCACAAATCTTGTTCCTGTAATACCTGAATACCCATCATCTGAATTTAAGAATAAGGATTCCAAAATTTTCAGAACAAACAGCATTCTCACTTTTCTCTAGTGTTTCGGTTTTGAAGTAAGCACATAATTTGTTGATCTCAGTTCCCCGAAGGTCCAAATTCAAAACACAATTGCAAAGGAAACCCATAAGTCCAGTTGTTGAGAACAAAACAAGAAATACAATTATTAGAGAAAATGTGTCAATAGTAGGAAAAAAAACCATAGAGAGAGATTTCGAGGTGGTAAATCCCATGTAACATGACAACATTATTATGTCGTGCGTCATCTCATCAATGTAGCCAACCCCACCTAATGCGGAAACGCTTAGATGACGATAATGATGAGTAATTGAGTACAGATTAGGAGAACAGAAATTAAAAAAGCCAATCAGATGAGTGATCAATGTTTTTCAACAAACAAGAAATGACAAATGAAAGTGTTGAATTACAACTTACAAGTGATCCTTATAGCTATAAGAAAATATTACTAACACTGGCTTGTGCCTTCTATATGAAACTGCACACAAGTCTTCACATCTTTTCACTTCCTTGGATCCTAACCTTACTTTTAATATTTCTTTATATGAACATTGAACAAAGGAAACTGCATCCTTCTGATGCATATAGAGAAGATAGCTCTGAAATTTTACCTATGTTATTACATAGCTATGTTAGTGGAATGAGAATCAGAGTTTCCACAAGGTCTTGGTTGCAACTAAAATTTTTTCTCTGCCATGTGATTCGGGTTCTTTTTCATGTATGGTAGGCCTCCACCTCACAGCACGCGCGACACGAGCTACTTTGTCGATTACTTCGGGGGTATCCCTCACCACAACAGTGCCTTCTGGCCGCAGCATACGATCTATTTCCACCATCAGATCAACAAGGTTGCATCTGCAATGAAGTTATGAAGCAATCAGGGTGAGCATGCTATTATGTGAAAAATTTTCTCTTACAAATCGCGATAGACATTCAAATGTGATCCATTTAATGGCGTAAAAGGAAAGAAAAGTCATCATATTTAAACATCGTCATCGATGCAGTAAAGGCGTATCCAAGGCTTAAACATATTCCACACAGATTACCAACTACAAGCACTGACAAATACGTAAGTAGATAATGCAGCAAAGCCATGATTGGCTTCAATACAAATCTATGAATGTGAGTAAATCACCACTTTAGTCCCTTCATATTGTGTACGCATTTTAGTCCCTGGCATTATAGAAATTTCACTTTAGTTCTTGACTTTATAAAATGTCGTTTGAATTAGTCCTCTTCAGACTAATGTTAATGATTTCGTCCGAAGTGGTGATTTACTCAGATGAAATTATAGCCACATGTCAGTTCACGTAGCACTTCTGTTTCTCCCAATCTTTCTCCTTTAACAAATACTTGAAAACAATGACTGGGATTTCAAGTTAGATTCACATCATCATGACCTTAAAGGTCCCAAAGGAACATTGGAATTTGGAACAGCTGAGGAAACCAAAGCTGTGATCTCAAATTAGCATTTTAACATGAAATTACCGGTTTTTGCCAGAGGTTGGATCCTTTATAAGTGAATCGATGCTGGCCACGTGGATCAGATCATATGTACGAGGATATGTTGAGAAAGGTTCACACCTGGGAACAGTAACCAAGCAATTTAGATCCAAAATATTAATCCCTTTCAAAATGTAACTCATGTTTAAGTGAACCGATTTGAAGGTTTCGCCTAAAAGCACAGCCAAAATTAAAAGTTTAAAATAGTAGTACAGACAATTATAAAATATGGTTTTCCATAAGAAGTGAAGCACTTCAGTTTTTGATTTTCTAAAGCTAAGTAAAAGATATTGACTACTTCTCCATTGAGGACTCCGTAAAATCCCAGTAGCCTAGAATACAAAAATCTGTTGAAAAATTATTTACCGCCCCAAGTCATAAATTATTTTATTTAATTGAGCAGATTTTAATAGCAACTTTGAACCAAGAAACTAAAGATGAAATAAACATAGATCATACAGATAAATTCTAATATAAGCAGACAAGTCAAACCGTAGATCACGAATCAACTTGTTAGCAACATAATTTTCAATGAGCTACTAGCTGGATGAAATAGTACATTTAATAATAGGGTGTGAAAAACCTTTATCATTAAATGCACAAAATTTTCCATACTATACCTGATTTTCAAGTCATGGCAACAATTAACAATGTAAAAAACGGAAGATGTTTTACCATTAAACTAAGCGGAAATATCAAAATACAAAAAATCCTTTTTAAGAGAACAAGTTTAAAATTTTCATTAAAAACTAACCAATCATGATAAACTCCAATAAGGCCTCTGTCAAATATCACATCGAGAGTAGATGGCTTGCGAGCTGGAACCACATTCATTACCCAGACAGGATCAGATATCAGTGCGGCCGCAAAACCCCCAAAAAATGCATTCATGTCCATGACATTGCGTATGGCAGGAGTCCCCAACTTTATGTTTAGAGAATTCTTATAGTGTGCAACCCTCCTTACCCATCGCTTAGTGTCAGCCTCATATACATCAGCTCCATTTTTCAGGAGCGCAGACCTAGCCGATGGAGCTGTTAGCCTTTCTGGCCACTTGGGAATCTTGCCAATTGCATATTCTCCTTTGACGAAAGATGTCTTACTGACACATCTCTTCAATTTGAAATACCTGCAAAATAAATCATTTTTATTATGGAATCCAAGTAACCACTATGAGAACTCTGTGAACAAATAAAAAGATAGCATTCACCCGAGCGCTATTCTTGTGAGCTTCATATAATACATAAATGCATAACAAAACAGATGCTTTATCAATAATCAATGTCGAACAGTATGAAAGAAATATAGTAGAATGAAAAATTAACTCAAACTGGAACTTACCAAGCAAAACTTGGGTCATCTGAATCGTTACATAAGTCAATACCAAATTCATTTTGATTGGGGAGACAGACATCCCCTACTGGCTTTTTCCAGATTACAGTGTTACCATCTACAGCAATCAGTTCATAACACAAAGCTCTTGCCACGGCCTGGAGATCGGACCATTCTTTATCTTGTTTGGGCCACTGTACAGGGGGTCCCGAGATGACTAAATATCCACCGGGGCGAAGTAATCTATCCACTTCTATGAAATAAGTTGCATCTGCAATGCAGGGTTTCTGCATTAGGGCAGTGACATCGATTTAGAAGATTGCAAGAAATGCAAAGTTGAGCCGCAATGAAGCACTTACTGTAGGCTGTAAAAGGGATCAAACACCGGGAACAGTGGACCAAATCAAAGCCAAATGCAGGAAATGGGAGTCTGCGAGTACCAAGCATGGCAACAAAAGCTGGTACTCCTCTCTCTAAAGCAAATTGTATCTGTGATTTGTGTGAATCTCTTGGAGCAAAAGACATGGTTAAAATGTTTTGGGAGAGTAAAAAGCCTCCAAAGCTAGCAACCTGTAAAAAATGAGAGATATTTGCAATAAAAATAATAAATTCTACAAGGTCTCGAAAGGAAACAGGAAGATAGCTCCTACCCCACAACCCATATCAAGAGCAGTCCTTAGAACACCACCATTTATTGGAATGTATTGACCAAGTTTTTCAATATACTGCACTGCTCCATCCGGAAACATCGTCCCGCCTCCAGGGAATATAAAGTGCGGGCCTTCGAGTTTCATCCATCCCTGGTGACCTTTCCTATCAGCAATCTTGTTGTGTGGCATGTTGCTGTGCCATATCTGCAGAGAATATATTATTAGTAGTTTCAAATAGATGGATCACTAAATGAGAAGCATCATCAACAATCAACACCCTAAAATATAGCATGATATAATGTTGAAGTACTATATCAAATGTAAATGAGAAACACTTAAGGTAAATAAAGAAAGAACTATGTATTTCACTTTCTTTTAAGAACAAACCAAAATTATAGTGAGCTATTACAATGGAAAGCTACTATTACAGAAAGTTAACAGAGGATCCTCAACAGTCGAGGCTCCGTGTAAGTAGCCTAGTGTCCTTCCCTCTCCTGTCATTTTTCCTTCTATCTGTCTATCACCTTTTTCTTACTTTCTTCACGCCACACACTAATTCAAACTGCAACAAGACTCGTCTAATGAAATCCGTTCAGGTATTGCAACCAACAAAAAAAACCACCTCTGAAACATATTATTCCCAGTTCAGGAGAGAAATGTTTTTGTCCTGGGTTCCTGAAACAAGTGTGTTAGGGGCCTGCATTGCTCCATAATTTGGTTGCCAAATAATTTGAACAGAACATTCTATTAGATGGCCAATTGTTAATAAAACAGACATTGGACTTGCGAAGTAGTCGACTCCTGATTTAATGATAGAATCTCTTTTAACTGTCAAAACACATAGTCCCATTCCCAACTCCAGATTCTAAATTAATCACATACTAAGAAACTCACAAACTGTAAAATAAATAGTCTCATTCCATATTGAAATGATAAAATCCATAAAACAAGCTCAAAGCACTACCATTGTAACGAAACCCTCAAAGCACTAAAAATCCCCTCAAATTGTCAAGCACATAGTCCCATTCCAAACACGGTTAACATTGACTATCCAAAGCCAAACACAATCACAATAGCTCACTATGCGAAACCAGCTCAAAAACACCATAACTTTAAAAATAAATAAATACATCACTTTCTCAGCATCCAAAGTTCCAAACAGTGCATACCGTGTGCAAGCTCTCAGGCCACTGAACCGAACTCTTGTATCCATTGGGCGGTGGAATCAAGCAAAGGGGTGTGTTCTCTGGGGGAGGGCAATGCCTCTCTCTGTAGTAATTCATCTCTCTACTCAGCTGACTGTTCAGCCTCGGATCCTCACACGGCATGTGGTCCACCGCATCGGCGGGGCACGCCTCAATCACCCGCTGCTGCCCCGTCTCAATCGCTGCCACAAGGCGGAGGCGCTGCTGTGGATCGGTGGCTGACAGAAGCAGCGTCTGGCGCCCCGAAGCGGCGAGGGAATCGCCCAGAGGAGTGAAGACGAGGACGAAGAAGAGAAACACGAGGCCGAAGAACGCCGCGGAGACGAGGTCCAAGAGGCGCCATTGACGACTGCGCTTCGAAGCTGGGAGGTTCACGTGACCCATTTGAGAAGGACTTGGATCCGATCAAATCAGCTTCTGGGTTTCGGATTACGGTGCATTTTGGGGCTAAAAATCGGTGCTTTATAGTGAAATCGCGAAAATGGAATTGAGAAATGTTAATGTGATTGGGTATAACCGCATAAGTGTGATTACGATGGTTTTCTGATAAGTGTAGAGAGTGAAATGTGGGGTTTTATTGGAAGATCAGAATGATCTTAGATTCTGAGCGTTCAGATTTCGTATGGATGTATACAAAATTCAGTGGGAAGTGTATTTTAATTTTTTTCAGCAGACACAGATTGATGACAGTGAAGTATTCTATTTTGTGACGACGGTGTATATGGATCTTATCGCAAGTAAAATAATAATAATAATAAGAGAAAATACATTATTTATTTCTCAATTTGTGGACAGTCCTGAACATATACTCTTTTGGTTCTTATTTATAAGATTTTTTTAAAAAAAATTGTGTGTTTTTTTTATAAAATTTTTTGGAAACTTTATGCAAATTTATTTATTTTACTAAATTATCTTTGTTTATTCAACTACTTTTATGTGGTTTAAAGTCAATAAATATAATAAGTTGATGAAAGAGAAATTTTTTCTCTTATAAAATTGAAAAAGACTAATTGAGTGAAAATAGAGTAATTCTATTGATTTTAATAATTGAAGAATAAGTAAGAAAATAAAGTTAAATTACTAGACAAATTTAATAATTTTTTCTAAATTTATTAATTTTCTTAATTCTTGTGTTTTTTTAAGAGGGTCTTATTTTTATAGGACGGATGGAATATTATTATCATAAGGAAAATAGATTTCTCACTTTATTAAACATAATGTACGTTCGACTCAAGAATTAATTTAATATTAATGAAGTTAATGAGAATCAAAAGTGACATTTTAAATAGTATCACATAAAATTTGTTTGGTTTCTATTTTCATTTCTTGTTTTTGATGTGTTTTTTATTTTTTGAAATTTCATAAAGAAAATATTAAAAAAGAAATTTTTTTTAGTTTTTTTAGTTTTTTTTTTGTAAAATTTTTAAAAAAAAAGCAAAAAAATAGAATAAAAAAATAAAATAAAAATACAAACCGAATACCCCCTTAATCTCTGCCATTTTTGTGTTTACATGAAGGTTAATTAAGAAAAAATGAAACAAACAATAGAAAGGGAAGGAATAAATAAATTAAACAATACAAAAAACCGAAAAGAAAAGAACTCACATCTTCTTTCAAAAATTCCTAAATCTCTTAAAAGTGAAAACACCAAACTTTTTGTTTGAAATAGTTTTGGTTTTTAGTTTTTAAAAATTATATTATAAAACAGTTTTTAAAAATAATTTTTAAAAAAAGTAAGAAGAGTTTTCAATACAATTTCGTGGGTAAATTCAGAAAACTGAAAATTTAAAACCAAAACACGTTTTAGATGTTTTCATATTTTGGTTTTTAATTTAAATACTGAAAAACAAAAACCGTTCCCGAAAATTGTTTTTGAAAACTCGGCTGCCAAACAAGTTTTTAAGTTTTCTATTTTTAAAAACAGAAAATTGTTTTTAAAAAGAGAAATCAAACAAGTCCTTAGAGTTGACCATATAAAAGATAAAGGATATCGGAGATGAAGCAGTCTCTTTTCGCATGTTTACATAAAGATTGTATTGAATTTTATTGAACAATTTAGAGATTTAATTGAATATTTTATAACAAACTAAATGATTTAATTGCATAGTTATTTATAAATCAAATGAGTTATTTACATTGTTATTTATAATTTGAGAGACCTTTTTGAACATTTTATATCATGTTTCGAACATGTCTATCTACATTGCAACTAAATTCTGATTCCATAAGTAAATTATGTAGTTTTAGAATCATCTAAAATCTACTATTTTTTCATACCCAAGATTCTCATCATCATGATAACAACAGGAAGACACATAACTCAATTACACATTGTTTTAAGGCCCTAATCTCACTCTTCTAAAATGAAGAGCAATTGGATGGAGAATTGGGGAGGAACAAGAAGCAAGAATCTTAACTTTTAAAATTTCAAAAATTGAGGAAAACAATTCCAATAAACTATGAACCCTAATTTTTGAAGTGTGTTAATTTCATGTCAAATATAAAAAGTTCACGGTTTGCGTTCAACATAACATTTAATGTGCTATGTTAAATTTCTGTTAATACCGCTAACCCTGAACTAACACCAAAATCCTATTTACATCGCATCTAAGAAAGTGAAGGATATTACAATGCTAGCACTAAACTACTACTACTAGTACGTGAAGAAGGGAAGATTGGAGGCAAGGAATGTGAAGTTCCCTTCAAGCTTAGGCATATGCTTCGGAAAATGTAACACCATGTGGTTCATAGTAGGGTTGTTCAAAAAGATCAAAAGAACCACAATGAACTGATAACCAAATTGAATCGCATTACTTAAAAGGCGAACTGCTTGATAAAAAATCAAATCATAACCAAATTTAAAAATCGGTTTTGAACAAGTTTGGCAAAATAAAAATGGTTTAGGTTCGGTCCGGTTCAAGAACCAGTTAAACCAGTTTGTACAGGTTTAAACCAGTTTAGGAATTCCGAAAATGAGATTATTTTGTATAAAAATAAAAACGGTTCAAAACTGGTTCGAACCGATTTAGACCAAAATGATTCAGTGCGAAACCGGTTTGAAGGCTACAAAAGTTATTTGGTCCAATAAACTGAACCATTTATTTGGTTTGGTGTGGTTCTCGTTTGGTTCTTGAGTGAACCCTCCATGAGCGACCCTAATTCATAGGTATTAGAATTGGCGAAATTTCAATCCAGAAAAAAAAAATTAGGATTAAATAAATTTTGAGAATAAGAGCTTGTATGGGTAGTTTACATTAGACTTAAATTTTAGTGGTGATTTATATTAGTTATTTAGATTTAAGTCGGTTATTCATTTTAGTTCTTAACATTATTTTATAATTAATATAGTTAGTTTTAGTTCGTATTGATACCTGAAATTTTAAATAACGATTCAAAAAGATTCTTGTGTTTCCTATTAAAAAGTCAATTTTACCTTCTATTTTTTTTAAAAAAAGATTAATTTTGTCCAAAACCTGAACTTTGTTAATTTTAAAGTAATGACCGGGATTAATGTGTATAACGGATTACAATCTCAAAAGACATATGTGAACTGCCAAAAATCTCAAGAATTAACATGAACACTCTTCAAAAACTCAGGGACCCAAGTGCCCCATACTCAATAAAATTTTTGTCCTATAAAATACTTGAAAACTTGCTTTTGGTACTAAGATTGTGACCTTGAGTCTAGGTTGTTGCATCACCGACACTTGTGATTTGTTCAATAGAAAGACCATTACAACTAACTACTATGCTAAGGTCTTTATCGAAAGAGTGAATATTATGCAACCTGGTCTCTTTAACAATGACATGGTGATTATTCATGGCCTTTAAGGTTCCACCACTCCAATTGTTCATTCTAGGCAAGAGGAATTGGTTAGGAATTTCAAATCCTCGTCCTTCTTCTTTGGTGGAATGTTTTTTTATCTTCAAGAATCTAGACAAAGGGAAGAGTGGGAAATTGAAAGGGTTATCAATTTGATTCACTTTAATGTGAGCTATTTGATTACACCATAACAATATAATTTTCAAATCTTCTTCTTTTGATGCTGGTCATCATAATAATCCTACGGTCATTAATCTTATCTCTTTGCTCGAATTTTTTCTTATACCAGGCAACAATCAGTGTATTATTTTTAATTTTGAGGGGTTCTTTTACCATTTTGAGGCTTTCGAAGTAACAACTATTTTCTTCACTGCCTTTACCCTGAATAATAACCACATTACCCCTTTTGCTGGGAAACTTCATTGCCATGTAGATAGTAAAAATTACTGCTCCCAAGAAATTTAATGTTGTTCTACCCACAATAGCGTTATAAGCAAAAGGTCAATCAACCACCAAAATATTTGAGTTTGTTTGAAACAAACAATGGAGATTAAAACTCATATTCTAAACGATGCTATTTAGCATATTCACTAACATAGCTACACAAAGATCAGAAAAATAAAACAAGTAAGAGATATAAAAAAAAAGGCAAATTAAGAGTTTGTTTGATAACTGTTTTTTAAAATTATTTTTTATTTTTAAAAACAGAAAATTAAAAAATCTATTTGGTAGACAAGTTTTCAAAAACGGTTTCCTGGAATGTTTTTCATCTTTTAAACACTAAAATTTTAGAACATCTAAAACTTGTTTTAGTTTTCAATTTTCTAAATTTTTATACTAATTTATATTGAAAAGTCATTTTTCTTTTTTTCTAAAAGTTGTTTCTGAAAATTATTTTATAATATAGTTTTAAAAAACCCTAATACTTTGATCTATTAACTTTACATCAAGTTTAAGTTTGGTCTTAGCTTTGTTTATTCATTTTAGTCTCTTAATTCCTTTGTTTTTGCACCCATATGATTCTTTCCATCAATGTTGTTAGTAAGGTTATCGAAAGTGTCCTATTTATAAGTAATAGTGTTAACTTTTTTGTCCATGTGACTAAATTGAAAAAAATTAACAAAGATTAATTATGAGATTAAAGAGTAAAAGTTTGGTTTTGGAAATTAGGATTCTTGAGTTGTTTCTCAAACTAAGATAGAGATGAGTTGTGAATTGACGCCTTGAGTATGAAAAAGTTGGGGATTGCGCTCAAATCCAACAACATAGTCATTGACACTTAAGGACATAACAAAGGTGATGATTGTTTGTGCTTATGCTTATGCTCATGTCTCAATACTATTTTTTATTTTTTTTAATGAACAAGTAGATGTATTGTTCCGTTTGACATGCCTATTAAGCACTATCTTAGCATTGAAAACAGAATTGACAAAAAGGACCACAAATTAAAAAAAAAAAAAAGTTAATAGACTAACATTAATCGAAAAAAATAATTTTTTTTTATCGGCCAAACACACACCTCTACATTACATTATTTCTAAATAATATAAATTTAAAAGACTACAAATTCGACCTAAGAAAAAATAAAACATATACAACTAGTAAGATACATGCCTACAATTCACTTACCTAATAAAACACAAATCCCAAACCTCCAAAAAAACTCTAAAATATTCTAAATCTTCTTCCTTAAAACATCTTTAATCAATTAATTAATTAATGGGATATAGAGTGATTTATCTAAACAAGATTTGTTTTCAACTTTTCATTTAAAAATAAGAAACATAAAACTGAAAAATCCAAACAAATGTAACAAAAAAAAAAAAAACCAATGAAACCCAAAATAGTCAAGCTTACATTTCAAGAACTCAAGAACCAAAATAAAAATCCACTCAAATTTTAATGAGAATTCATCAAAATGATTACAAATCAAAGACTCAGTTTCGTTTTAAAGAAGGGAGCTATAAGATTAAGAAGGAAGCATACCAACTTAATAGAAAAGCAACAAATAAGTTTATGTTTAGATTTTCATTAATAAAACTTAATTTGCTCAAAGTCAATTTAGTGAAAGTAAGTTTACTTAAAAGTAGTTTTACTTTAATGAAATTTGTGTTTGAATATCTTCAAACAGCGGTTAAACTAGTTAAATTAGGAACCGAATAAATGACCAGTCCAAATTACCTCAAGAACTGGAGATGCACAAAACTTATGTTAAACAGAACGAACCGATTAAAAACCTATTAAACCAGTGTGAACCGGTGGTCGACCAAGTCGAAACTGTTTGCTCAAAAACTCATGAAAGGTAAAAAGGTAAAAAAGAAGAAATATGCATTGAAGAACCCTCAATTGACAATTTCTTCTTCCACATATCTCGAGTTTGCCACTGCACAAATAATAGATTTGTCGCCTGAAGCCCACCATGCATTACCCAACAAAGCTTCTTCAGTCTTAGAGTCATCGTGTTCAATGCTTTGTTTGAGCTTCATCAAAAACGAAAGATAAAAGAAACAGACGTTGCAAGGGAGAGAGAAGGGTTGCGCACACATCACACTAATATTAGGGTTAGCATTTATTCTTTCCATTTTAAAATTATTGTCATTTTAATCAAAATTATTGTCATTTTAACCACTTTCACGTATATTAAAAAATTATCAACTATATTAAGAAATTAACTGACAAGTTTTTAAAATAAATGAATTAAAGTGCTCAATTAATAATTAGAATAGTTGACAAAGTTATTAAAAACAGAAATAATGATTTGTAAACGAAGTGAAAAAAAAAAATTAAAATATACAATTTATTGCATCTTAAGATCTTAAATTGATAATTATTTTAAAACAAAAATTAAAGTCTAAAACGACTATAATTTTAAAACGAAGATAGTAACTTTTTATCTAAGCATTAAGGTTGGTGTTCGTTGAATTGGATACTTGGATTTTCTTTATGGCTTGGGCTTTTCAAATGAGAAAAAACCTTAGCTTTTTGGCACTTGATTAAATTAAAATAAGCCCAAACATCATATTTGTGGAGTTAAAAAATGTAAAATAAAATTTACTTTTGTGTACTTTTGAAAGTTGTGGTTTTGTATATTTTTATTAACCATTGTTTATATTTAAGATATTATATAATATTAAAGTAATCAGAATATATTTAATTACAATCGGTAAGACATAAGACAACAGTACGACCATTAAATCTTGAATCAATACCTGGATCGTTCAATGACAGATCCGGTTTTGAAAACACTGCTCTTACCTAAAAATAAGTTTGACAATAATTTTAACAAAAGTTATACACTTAACCCTTTAGCAAAAGTACTTTTAGCAAAATAAATCTCCTTTTCTTTGTTGGCCAAACTCAGTTTTTTAAACTAAACCCAACTATAAAACAAACAATATTTTGGGAGAGCAAACTGAGTTCCATCAATTGAAAAGTACTTTTGAGGGTCTTAAACTGAAGACCAAATAGACGAGAAAAAAGGGGGGGAATGAAGATCTTGTGATGAATAAATTGAAATTATGGAAGAGTATATACAAAAGCAACCATAATATGTTAAATGTTGCACAAATGTATGTTGGCTACCTTGATTCAACCCTCAACAGGTAAAGTCATCTGCTTTAGCTCCAGCTAGAAACTTGTTTGATTATGGTTTGATCAATGCCTGCAATACATAAAATAGCAACCTTGATCCCACTATCATCAGTTCATTATCAAAGTTTCCTTAATGTCCTTTGATAGTAATCATGTTTGATAAGATTTGATCTCAGCAACATAGAACGAACATCACGATCGAATTCCCTTCCAGTTTCCAAAACCCTTTGAAAGGTGGCATTCCTTTGATCAGCATGCCGTGCATACAAAATTTTGTTGTGTGAATCAATTCGAGCCTGCAATGGTACAATATAAGTTGAATAAATTCTAGACCGACCATTTTCTAGGAAAAGCAGCATAAAAAAAATTAAAATCATCTTTGGAAGTTATTTGGCCAAAAGAAAAAGAAAGAAAGAACCATGTAATGCAGAAATTTGTAGATTTTTGCCATCATAAATACAGCCTATGGACCACAAAAACAAGGTGGAGTAATTCCAACCAGACCTGTATCTGATTATCAGTAATCAATGCTTCAAGTTCTTTCTCAAGTCCAGCAACAGTTGTCTTGAATGCATTAGCCATCCTGTTCAAATCAACTGACACGAATGGATGTGTGTACTGGATAAGAGCTTTGTGACGAATTTGATCATAAAGTGCCTCAACGTGGTCATGCAAATGAATATCAAGCAATAGGTTTGCTTTGAGGTTTCCAAGGTATTCCAGACATGAAGCATAGTGGCTGCAAAAAGGAAGAAAAGATATCAACATCTACAAAGGCACACAAAAAAGAGAGGGAGAGAAACAGAGGAAGATGTAAAGAAAGTAAAGCAAAACACTGCACGCAACCAAATTATCCGCAGGGCTGCAGATATATACTCTAACATGTTCTTTGAAAGGAGTATGTTACAACATCTTTTAAAATTAAAAATATATTAACAAATGCAAGTTATGACTTGGTAACAAACTCCTTTAAAAAATATATGAAAATATATTAGTACTCATGGAAACATTCTGTTAATACACGAGACATAAGTCTTGACAAACTTAACCTTAAATAACTTTAAACAAACAGTAAAGTTTACTGACTGGCCATTGGATCACGTGATCCCAATTCTAGACAATATAGACATGGATAAAGCTTAAAATTACAAAACGAACTTTCATATTCGGCAAATGAGCAAAGCGACTGCCTATTTATAACTAACCCATCATACCATTCAACCACCCATGATCGGTTGTTCTTTCATCCGATAATTTTTCTTAATAAAAACTTTCGTAACATATAGCAATTAATTAATATTTTAAATAATGTATTATGTCACAATGAAATAGCTTGATGATCAAATAGCTGTCAAACTATGAAATTTGTAAACTTTGCATACTTGAGTGATACTTTAAATTATCAGTTGAATTGATAAAATTTATTATTTATTAAATTTTATTACAGGTGAAAGTTTGCCAACTTGTGTCAAATCTGTGGATCATATCCCTACACACACGCAAAAACAGATAGATTGATAGATAAAAATTATAAAAAACAATATGACAAAATAATTCCTTTGATTAAGATTTAACAAAATCATTTTCAGCAATTCGACAATTGAAAATAAAAAGTTTTAATTTTCAGAACACCAATCAACAGTCAGTGAACCATAACCCTCCCCCTAATTCAACAAAAAAAAGTGTAACCACATCAATAATTGATCAAAAGAATCATTAATCCCAAAACAATAAATCAACTGTCTAATGAACTCAGGCTTATAATCTCCATGCAAACATTCAAATGCAATTCTTTTAAATTCTGGTCATTTTCTCAGACAAGCAACTTAGGATCATGCAGGAAGAACTTCAGGTAACAAATCTATCCAGGGCAATTCCACCTAATTCATCCTTTGGGCTTACATTTCAGTCCGTAGTACAGCATAAACAAACAACAAAGATTTAAACGGAGAGCATGACAACCAACTCACCTTGAGTAAAAATCATTTATCAGTTCCCTTACTTCAGGTACTAACTCTAAGAAATTGCGGAAGTTGGAATTGTCTATAACTTTGCTCTGCCAAATATAAATATATAAAAAAAAATAAAGACAATGTCATCAATATCTCAGAGTAGTCATCCAGAAGAAGAATCATCATAACAATAAAATGGAGCACTTGCCTTTAACTCGGCGCGATCAAATGTTGCAAGTGCACAAAGCCCTCCATATGTTGCAACATCTTGAGAAGCAATTACTTCATTATAGTGACTTCCCAGTTCTGGGCCTGTTTCTAGAAACTGCATCAAATAACGAAAACAAGGTTGCCAAAGTAATAAGCAATAAAGTTAATAGGTTATCATATACATCAAACAACAGTAAATGAATTCCTAGTCAGGGATTTCAAATATGATAGATCATGCAGCAATTCTAGAATTATCTAGTATAGACTAATTATGAGCAAAATTAGAGTGGAAAAGAGAGTTGATATACATACCTTTCGAGCAGCAAGCTTGTACTTCTTGGCCTCCAAATTTGCCAATCCTGCAGCACACCGTAGTTTTGCAATTTTTATTGCATCAAGGGCCTCTGGTGTCTGCTCTGCCTTGCTAACATAACTTGTAACATGAGGAAATTGACCCATTTCAATGCTGACCAGAATTGCACTCATACACATATGAATCATGTGCTTTGATGTAGTGCAATAATCCCGGGTACGGACATAACACTTAAAAGCTTCCCCCAACTGGCCATGAGCATAGTAAAAGTCTCCAAAATCATTGTATCCCATCCTTATGCTTTCTTTAATCAAGTTTGTCTGCAAAAGAGAAAGGAAAGTTCAAGGATGAGATAGAACAAGGCAGTAATGGTGGTAGTTTAATAGGTAGTTGCAAATGCACAAAGAAAAGGCAGGCCTTGCCAGTCAAAATATCATAAAGTAGGCTATCAAAGTAAACAGAAATAAATCATAAAATCTATTCATGTAACTTCATATAGCACATAATAGCAAACAACCAACATCTACCCTTAAGAGGTTCACAAGACACAATAAACATAACTATTTGCAAAACTCTTTGTAGCAAAACAACACCCCACATACGAGGCCCATAAATAACCACCAGCAAGTATCAGCAAACTAGGAAAAATGAGATGCTCTGATGATCTTGCTAAACAAAAGCCTTCCTTACAGTACAATAGTTGACAGCAGAAGCATCAACAGAAATAAATGTTAAACAATAAATTTTAAGCAACGCTTATAAAAAAATAAAATTAAATAAAATTATCCAACGGCAAGTTAAACACAGGCTCTGACCAAACAAAATAGTATCAAATAGGCAAACAAGGTTTCCATCACAAGGACAGAAAAAAAATTGATTCTTCACAAACACTATGACTATGTTTAGATATCCAATAGAGAGTAACATAAAATAAAATGAGCCAGAACAAAATACAACGGAATGTAATCTAACAGATTCTATCCCATTCTCCAAATTAGAGACGAAGAAAAAGACTAGTGCGGGATAAAATAAAATCAAATGCATTGGGTTAGGTTTTTTTTATCAGCCGCATTGGATTAGTTACATACTATTTGATAGTTTTATTCATTCTATGCTACTTCATTTCACCTCTATCAATTAATTCAAACATGGTGTACATATTCTCACTGCCACAGGTGTTCAAATAAGTGTATTTAAAGTTGAATCTTCATATAACCAAAATTTAACTAAAAAAGCTACTAGCAAAAAATAAAAAGTTTATCTTAAAAAAAGCGTGACCGGAGAATCATACCCTATAGGCATTGAGCTCGTTCTCGAGCTTCTCCTTCTTCTGTTCAGCCCTTCGATCGACAGCGTCGCACCAAGCAGAGTCCATGCCATAGTTGGGCCCCAACCTCCCATCGATCTTCTGCACGACTTCCCTGAAGAGCTGTGTATTCTCGCCCTTCTTAATCTCGTCGTAGGCCATGCGAAGCGCTTCCAGCTGCATCGGGGGGTTCATCTTGTCGGCGATGAAGAGCAACCGCATGATCTTCGTGCGCCCCGAGTAGAGTCCAGCGTAGGCCTCGATGTCGAGGTGGTCGCCGCTAATGATCGGCCTCCGGCTGCGTTTCTCGCCGTCGTCTTTGCCGCCGTTGGCGTAGATTTCGTCAATCATCGTTCCCGAGGTCTCGTCGTCGCCGTCCATGTCGACGAGGAAACGGGATTGGGGTTAGGGTTAGGGTTCGTGCACGAGAGGTTTGTTACGTTGTGGTGTGATTCACTGAGTCACTTACTTTCTAGTGTGAGTGTGACTAAGCTTGATTATCTGTTTCCACTCCCAATAGCAAATCCACTATGTGCTTCACCTGGCCCTTTGTTTGCTTTATATTTGGTTGTAGGGAGCCTGTAGCGTTGCAAAAGAGAGTTATAACTTATCACTCACAAAAATGTTGATTTTAGCTTTTTGATGAAGGTTAAGTTTAGTCAAGACGCAGCATAGTCCGGGTATACTACCAATCTCAGCGAGAATTTATAGTGGAATTTACAAATCGCCTATCAACGAGAGCTAAATTCAACGAGATGGGACTCGAACCCATGACCTTGAAGTCATGGGCCTAAGCACACACTATCTAGACCAACCCTCAGTTGACAAATGTTGATTTTAGCTACTTCTTCAAAAGTATTTTTTTAGTAAGTGATAAGTAGTACTTATTTCTTAGTATAAGAAAGAATTAAAAATATTATTTTTAAAAAATTCATTTAACTGTGTGTTTATTTTATACTTAAAAATAGATAAGTTATAAGAGGTTTTTTTAACCTGTACAACTACTGCGTAGAATAAAAAATTTCAAAATAGAAAAAAATACAAGTAATAAATACATGTTTATAAAACACAAAACTCAATTTTTGTCTTTTTCTATGAAAAAAATCTCTTTAAAGATATTTAACGTGTGCAAGTTAAAAAAACCGTTTTTATTTTAGAAAAAAAGTTTGTCTTGATGGATATAAAATACAGTGTAATGAAAAAAGTAACTTTCTTTGTCTTGGTGGATATACAAGTTTGTTTATTACTTTTCTCATTACACTAAATTTTATGTCCACCGGACAAATTTGTTTAAAAAAAAAAAATTGACCCTCACTTAGACATTAACTTTTATGTGAATTTCTCTTTTTGTCATGACACACGTACTTGCCGGACATTAAAGTCTGTATTGCTTAGATATTAATGTCTTTATGAGGCATTTTTTATTGTAATTGGAGAATTTGTGGTGTTGTTGGAAAAAAAAAATCTCATATGAACGTTAAACTCCGTAGAATAGGGACTTAAATACTCAAGCGAGTATGGGTGTGGTGAATAAAGTTGAAACTCGCTCAAAAGTTAATGTTCAGGCGAAAGTCAATTTCAGAAAAAAAATAAAATTGTGTGGTGAACAAAGAAATGAGTATGATGAGCAAAGTAACTACCCGTTTTAACTTAGCATGCAACTTAAGAGTGGTACGAGAGAAAAATACTATTTTGTATCTGAATATATGACAGTGGAAATTCATGAGACAAGATGCGTTCTAGTGCATCATAAACTTCTCCCTTGATGGAATTAATAATCAATATTCAATAATTGAACAAAAATATTTGAGGATAGTATATGAATCATTAAGATATGTTTAAGTGAGCAGCCGAAAGGTAATTTATTTTGAGGGACAAATTTATTTATTTTTTATCAGGAAAACAAAAACATTAATATATAAATAAAGTTTAAGATACATATAATGGAGCACCAGGGGTACTTAACCTCAACCCACATGTGTTGGGGCTAAAAACGAAAAGTTACATTATAGTACAAAGCCCCAACCAAAAAATACAAGTTATGGAACCTCCAGCAAACAAGTAAAGGTTCCAGCGATTCTTTCAGACATTCAGCGATGGAGGATTGCAACAATGATTCAATTCCTTCCAATAACGCTAGCAGCATGGAATTAAATCATAATGCATTGCCAATAAGTAAGCATCCACCAGATTGATTCCTCAACATACAGAGCAATTTGTTAAGCAATCCTTTGGGTTTAGCATCCATTAGAGATTCCATATGTGAAACCTGAAACATATGCCTTTAACCAATCCCAACATCTAAGCCATACCAGATCCAAAATATCAGACCCAGAAAAAGTTTCACCTTTTAAACAGTGTATTGTTCCTACACACCATATATTCCACATTACACTAAACCAGATGACATACCATTGTTTGAGGGTTTTTTTGTGACACCACATGTTTGCATGCCGTGTGAAATGCTCCTTACATGAAAAATGAAGGACAACAGATAAAGAAAAGCATGAGTATATGTGTGACCAGATGTTATATGCCACTCTACAAGTGAAGAATAAGTGTTCAGATGACTCTTCTTCTTCCTTACATAAAGGACAAATTATCTATTCTTCATCTAAAGGGAGACCTCTGCTTAGAAGGTTATCTTTTGTTGGGATTACATTGAGAGAAACCTTCCAAACAAATGAAGAGACTTTAGGTGGGACCAAGCTGGACCATACTGATGGGTCTATGCTATTGGCTAAGACATCATGGTCCCCTTGAATTAGTTTGTATGCTGCGCTAACCGAAAAGATCCCATCTTTCCCATTTTTCCATATCCATCTATCCTCTAAAGAGGGGTTTGAGGTGACTTCTTGTAGGAGACTCAAGAGGGCATCTACCTCATCTTCTTCCCATTGAAAGAGTCTTCTCCTCCACCCAATTTTCCATACCCATCTTCCCTCTTCCAAAACTCTAGCTTCATTAATTGTTAGGTGTGGATTTTCAGCCACAGAGAATAATCTAGCAAAGCCTTGCTGAATTGATGTCCCTTGTATCCAATTGTATTTCCAAAAAGATGTTTTGATTCCATTACCTACTATTTTTCCCACACCTCCCTCAAACCACTTTATATTGGTTCCTTTTAAGGTTTCAGTTACCTTCCATAAATCCTTCCACCATGATGAGCTAGAGCTCCATCTAGAATCCACACTTTGTTGGCTAAATGGTGAGATCTCGTATCTAGATTTAAGGATTTTACTCCATAATCCAGTAGGGTAGTTTAGCATTCTCCATCTCCATTTAGCTAACAAAGCTCTATTAAACAAATCTAAATCCCTAAGACCCAAACCCCTCTTCTTTTTTGGTAAACATATTTTATCCCAACTTACCCAAGCAATTTTCCTTCTCTCCCTGTCCCCTCCCCATAAGAATTTCCTCTGAATTTTCTCTATATAACTACGGACACATGCAGGCAATTTAAAGAAAGATAGGAAAAAAACAAGAAGGGAGGAGAGTACTGATTTTATGAGAGTTATACGCCCACCAATAGATAGGAATTTGCTTTTCCAGGCTGTGAGTTTCCCAAGGAATTTGTCAATCACAACTTTCTAATTGGAAGAGAGCCTCGGATTACAGCCAACCGGGATGCCAAGTAAAGAAAATGGAGTTTTTCCCACCTTACACTGGAGAAATTTGGCCATGTCCACAATTAGATTACTACTTTCCACATTACAGCCTATTAAACTACTTTTATGGAAATTAACCTTTAAACCTGACACTAATTCAAAGCAAGTTAAGACGCATTTTAAAGTTTTCATGTTTTCCCATGACACCTCACCAATTAGTAATGTATCATCAGTGAATTGAAGGTGAGTGACGTTAACCTCTTCGCTCCCCACCTTAATACCTGAAAACAACCCCCTATTTACTGCATTTTGCATTAGGCCTCCCAGGCCTTCCGCAATCAACAAGAAGAGGAACGGTGCCATTGGGTCACCTTGTCGTAACCCTTTTTTCATTTGGAATTCTTGAGTGGGACTACCATTAACAAGAACGAATACCCAAGAAGATTCAAGGAAGCCTCTTATCCATGTCCTTCGTTTGTCACAAAACCCAAATCTACCTAGCATATAATCCAAGAAACCCCAATTCACGGAGTCGTATGCTTTTTCGAAATCCACCTTGAATATCAAACTAGGTTTCTTGATCTTTTTGACAAAATCAATAGTTTCATTGGCTACTACCACCCCATCTAATAAATTCCTCCCACCTACAAATGCTGATTGGTTTTCTGAAACTAACTTTCCCATAACTTCTCTAATTCTTGAGGACAAGCATTTAGAAATGCATTTGTATATACATCCTATTAGGGAGATCGATCTGTATTCACATAGATTTTGGGGATTCCCATTCTTTGGGATCAGAGTGATGAATGAGGAATTACAACCTTTAGGAAATTTTTCATTTAGATGAAAGTCACTCATAAATCTGTGAATATCCTGTTTGATATTCTCCCAAAATTTTTTTATGAAGTTGAAATTATATCCATCGGGTCCCGGGCTCTTATTTCCTTCACAGTTCCAAATTGCTTCCCTAATCTCCTCCATAGAGAAGGGTTCAACTAAAGCATCCCTATCTATAAAGTCTAGTGTAGGGAACATCACCCCATCAAGAAGAGGCCTATGATGATAGTTTTCGACAAATTTTTCTTGAAAGAACTCCTTAACACCCTCCTTTACCTTAACTGGTCCTCAGACCACACCCCTTCGAAGTTCAGACCACTAATACTATTCACAGTTCTTCTTGTCTTTAGCAAGACATGAAAAAAACGTGAATTTGCATCCCCATCACGCATCCATTTGACTCTGACTTTTTGTGCTAGAATTGAATCCCTTCTCCTTTCCAATTCCCAGAATCTAGCTGTTAGTTCTCTTCTCTATTCAGCTTGTAACTCACTCATACTCGTAGTTTCTCCTATTTGATCTAGGTTATTTAGGTCCTGAACTACAACAACTATGAGGTTTTCCGTGAGTCCAAAGGTATTCCTATTCCACTCCTTAATATGGGCTTTAAGAGCTTTTAATTTTTCTTTAAATACATAAGCTCCCCAACCTGCCACATTTATGTCCTTCCACTTTTCTAAAACCATCCTAATAAAAGATGGTTCATTTAGCCAGCAGTTGAGAGTACGGAATGGTTTCGCACCCCAGTCCACTTGAACATCTTTTATTAGGATGGCCCTATGGTCAGAGACATCTCTAGGGACAAAAATTATTAAAGTAGTATTTTCTTCTCCCGATAACTCATTTCCCGTAAACATGGCCACTAATCAAATCTTAATCAAAAGATAAAATGTTAAACCTTATTTGACAATATATCAAAAAATGTTTCTTTCAGCAAATCTATGAATCTATGAATATCTTAAAAAGCAAGGTTAACAATCAAACTCATGAAACCACAATTAAATTGATCATCTTTATTCGGGTATCAAAGTAAGACTCAATTATATTCAAAGAAGCATCTTGGGGAATATAAAGAATGAGAAGAGAGCAAAGGAGTGACATCAAGAAAAGATCAAATATGCTTTGTTCAAATCACTTTCTTAGTAAAAAAGACAAACAAGAAAGAAGACAGTATTGTCTCAAAATTACATTTGGTGAAAGAAGACTATGACACACGTCAATGCAACCTTTCTTATCAAGCCTTCACATATTAAAAGCAAGAACCACAAACAGGAAGATGTCAAAACATACGATTAGGTGCACTATGGTTAAGATTATTAATACACATAAACTGAAATGATTTAATAGAAGTAAATATTTTTAGTTTTGATTAAAAGTGATTTTGACTAAATCAAAATACTAAATGGACATACCCTTGCTTTTTAGTAAAAATATCATGTTTGTCAAAAATTACATTGATATTTTTCAAAGTGATTTGGGATCTCAATCCATAATTTGGACAAAATAAAAAAAAAAGTTATTTTTCTATTAGACCAAACTAGACATGACAATCACCACTTGGATTTGGAGATTCCGACGGGGACCGTCATATTTGGGGCCCGTGGTTGGGGAATTCTTCCATTTAGGGATGAAAATGGGGACCATGCTTCCTACCTCGCGGGATCCCTACATTCCTCAATATATATATATATAAAATTACATAAATATTCTCATTTAATATAATTTAATATAATCAAGACGTAGACAAAGAAAAAACTTAGGAGCGGAGGATTACTCCCCGCCCCGGCTCCGCCCCATTACCATGTCTAGACCAAACTTTAGTTTGTCAACTCTAAAACAAACATGGTCATCATATAGATTAGTATAAATCGGGTGAAAGTTCTCTATATTTCTTCTTTCTATTTTTGGATGGGTGATGTTATCCTATAATTAATGTTTAAATCATCTCCATTTCGGCATTTCCTAAAAGAAACATGAGGATTTTATTTTATTTTTTCATTTTCTGAAAATGAGAGGATCTATATATGCTATTATCCTTGCAAAGCTGAAGCCTGAAAGTCGTGACCTGAGGATCGCCAAAGAACTGGAAGAGATTTGGACCGTAAAAATAATTTTTTTTTCTAATGAATGGGGCCTTAAAATGTTGAAATAGCTACAGTGATCTGGACCGTTAAAGTATTGGCATAGCTAGTTTGATGAAATTGCACATGGTCTACCAACCATTAGATGAGACTGCACCTTCTCCAGTACTTTAGAGGATTTTAATCCGTGAAAGGTGGGCCCCAGTGAAAAAACAAAAGTTGAAAAAACGTGGCGTATACTCATCACTAGTCACTAGACTCACTACAGAGCAATGAGCTTTTGGGTTCCCAAGAGAGAGTGAGATTTTGCGCGCAATGGCGACACCGCCACCGCCGTCGGGCGCCGTCGCAGCCTTCATGCGAATCACCGGAGCATCCGAGTTCGTCGCCATCCAGAAATTAGAGGTCAATAATCGCACATTCGTGCTCTTAATCTTTGTCTATATCTTCCTTATTTCTCCTTTATTTTGCTTTTGTTTTCCCCTTGTTCCTTTTCTTTCGTTCGTAGCTATGCTTTCTGGATAAAGTAAAGGGAATCAAGTTTGTTACTTGTTTGTTTAAGTTAGTTGAAATTCCTTATTGCAATAATTGCTAGGTCGCGGTTACATTACATGAATTGCATCTGTTTGTTCCTTTATCTTTTTTATCCTTTCTTGATTTGATCTTCAAGAAACAAGGATGAAAGCAAGAGTAAGTTTCCGTTGCCATCCATTGCCATTGTGTTTTGCTTATACTATTTTCTTAGAGAAATTAGAGGGTTTGACAGGCAATAGACGTCTATTTCACGCATTGTTCATAGCTGGTGGGAGTTCGGTTATTCTTAATAAGTTAAACACCATGCGTAGTTTAAGTATAAATAGTAAACCTTCATAATTCATATCTCTGACACTTTTTTAATAAATAAAATGGTCTTGCAGGAATATGGAGGCAATCTAAATGAAGCTGTTAATGCCCATTTTCTTTCTGTCTCCCCGCACCACAATATCCCTGGTGTGAATAATCAAAACCCTGTCAGATCTCGTGGAATTATGCCTTATTTCAATGCTGCTAGAAGGTTTCGACCTTCACTACTACTTGATCCAAACTATAGGCGTGAACTTAGAGATCTATATAATGGGAGCAGTGGTACTTCATTTACAAGTCATGCACTGCCACCACATACTTCCCAACCTGGGGAGGTGAGCGAAGTTCTTGGCAGGATCATTAGTACATTTGAGCCACCCTACCAACTGGGGATGAGCTCGACAAATGCAGATATGACTGGAAATATATCATCTCATCATCGAGGAGTTTCAGGGACAGATGATTATTGGAATGACTACAGCTTAGCTCAGTCAGGCACCTCACGTATTCCTGATGATGATATAGAGGAAGAAATGGTTCAAGCCGCAATAGAGGCCTCAAAAAGGGACAGGGGAGAAAGTTCTTCATGGCAGCATTTTGATGCTCTTAATGTACACTCATAACTTAATGCTAACCATATTGTTTGTACTTCTAGTTCTTTATGCTTTCTAAGGTTTCTCTCCTCCTGCAATCAAACATTATTTTCAGGGTTCATCTGATGATGGGCTTCCTGAGAGTCGTTTTCAACAAGAAGATAATGATTTGGCTCATGCACTTTCATTGTCCATAAAGGTTTTGAAACCTTCCTTTATTTCGTATTTTCAATTTGTATTTGTACTTTCTCAATCCTTCTGTTTCTTAGTTCCAATTGCATTGAATTTAGACTGCAGAGGAAGAGAAAGCAATACGTGAGCATCAAGTAATAGAGGAAAAGGAAGGTTTTGGACTACATGATTTATTAGCTGAGGGGGAGAAAATCAACAATAGAAGAAGCAGATTAGAGGTTTTCATCTTTTAAGCCTGATATATATTCTTCATACACATGCACACAAGAGGCATAGGTGTTACAGGGATATGTATGCCTTGAGTAGATCTAACTTTAGGATTCAGGGGCAATGATCCTTCAAATTTTACCAAAACTTTTCTATTACATCTTACTTCTTTGGGTAAATATGTTTATTTTACTTCAAAACCCTCAGGGTTATTATATATTCTGGTTCTGGCTCCTAACATTCTTTTCTAGTTTACCATGTCCATTTGTAATCAGTGTTAACTAAATTACATAGCGAATTCTACTAAACCATTTCAGAATTCAGATTACAGATCTGTCATGCCCATGGAATTAATTTTGTCAATTTGGAAGAACAGAACTGGAAAATTTCTGATATATAGATTCAGCTTGAAATGTATTAACTTGAGTTTGCATATGTTGTCTGCTCATTGTGCATTTGAAAGTTAGCAATTCAGAAGGTTGTTTGCAGGAAATTTGTGTTATTAGATTATTCTCACTTGGAAAGACAATGCTTTTGTTTCTTCTGAGTTCTGACTAATATATTCTTTTCCAAGTCAAGTTAGGAACATCATCGCATCAAAATGTAGCTCAAGGTGTTGCTCAACCAGTCATGGGTCATCAATTGAATCACAGTGCTGACGATCATCTTCAAGGAAATGAAGATGTGTTTCTTGCTGACAAGGTAAACTGGAGACCCAACAATACTTAATACACATGTGAAACTTCATATCTAAAGGTGATGATTGTTATACTAACAGTTTCTTGCCTTATTTTGCAATGTAGTGGGGTGGTATGTCTTCTGAAGAACTTAATGAAGCATTGTTGCTTGAAACTGCACTTTATGGAGAAAAAAACGTGGATCCCAACATGCAATTGCTGGGACAACAAAAGGTTTAGACTTTAGATTAATTCCTGCAATGGTTGTGTGAATTTTTTATCGATATATATGACAGGATAGCGTAATGTGTCAGTGTCAACATTTGTATGCAGGATGCTGACAACTTAGCATCGTCACAAGCTGATAAACTAAAGGATTTGGATTCTCTCCAGAAAGCTGAATCCAATTCATCAAAAGAAGAGTCACACACAAAGATGCTTGAAAGAAAGGTAATACACTTTTTGACTTTGACTTGTTGACTTTGTTCCTGCTTTTATCCTAGCTTTGAAGCATTTTTATTCCTTTTAGCAGTATCCTAAACCTATACATATATACATATATAGGTATATAGAAAATGGCAATTTCTTACATGTTACAGATTCACCATTTTCTCAGTTTTGGCAAGTTCCCACCATTGCTGTTCTATTCCCAGCCTTGCTCATTTCCTTGCTTCCATTGTGCTTTGTTTGATTATTGACTTGTTGATTGTGCCTTGAACAAATGTAGATTGTTTGTCTATATTATGACTTTTGATTACTAATGATGAGTATGTCTTTAATTTTTTCTTTTTCTAGCGTTTGTATGTGTAATGTAAATTATTTATCTTGTACTATGACATACATGAGTTTTGCAATTCATGAGGTTCAAGCTCTAGCTAAGTTGAAATGTAATTTTCATTGGACATAATTATGCATACTAATTCTTTCTATGCAGCTATTTTGGGATGGAAAAACCACATGTTTGACTTCTTTGTTGAGATTAGCCAATGGTTGTTTTAAGGGGGGGAAATTACATTGCATCAGTTCTTGAGAGCATTATCATAGTGGATGTTGATTCCATTTATTTGTTGAATTGTGATTTTTCTATGAAACAAAGACACTTCATGGAAGGATCTATGTTTTTTTTGGATGCATCTTAGACACACATTAGACTTGTATATTCTGGCGGTTATGTTAAAGGTAATTTGAAAATTCAAATTCTAATGAGACAACATTTTAAATTTTGCCGTATGCAGTGTTTGCCTCCAAGTTGTGTCTCGAATGTGGTACATGATTTTTTAATTGTTTTGGTAGGTGGATTTCTTGTCCTTTACTTTCAAAACACTGCTGAATTGTGTGCCGCATGGTTTCAGGGATTGGAGAAAATGCTTGAGAAGAAAGAAGTTAGACTTCCGGAGGAGCCACCATTAGATGATGATAAAGAAATTACTATCGTTGTTAGAATGCCAGACGGTAGGCGCTGTGAACGTCGCTTTCTGAAAACTGACAAGCTTCAGGTAAAGTTGCGAGGTTGTTCCCTGCAATCATTTTTTTTTTTGTCTGGATGAGATCAAACTCCTGATGGGATTCCTCATTTAAATTAACCTATATGCTTATTCAAAGTTTTCATCAGAGTTATCGATGTTCGCTCCCAAGAACCTGGACAAAAATAACTTTAGTTTAGACTTTTGAAGTCATATCCTATGAAAAATAAAATAAAACATACTCCAACATGTCTTCCCTATTCTTCTCTTATTTACTATTTTACTTCATGATTGGATACTTACGAATTAGGCATGGGTAAGGCATTCTTGGGAGTAATATGTCTATTTTACACTACTTAGGAAGTTGGTATACTTCTCTAACGAAATGTCATATTGCTACCTTGTAGCTTCTATTCGATTTCATAGACATTGATGGAACTGTGAAGCCTGGCACCTATAGAGTTGTAAGTGTTTCTTTTCTATCCACTTATTCCTAGATTAGCCGTTGTGTTATTTTACTATGTCACAGTTTCTGACAACTCTAACTTTTAAGATATTTGAAGTTGTGGCACATTCTGTTGTCAAGGTTGGCATTTCTTAGAACTCATTACTTTGTGCTTTTATTACCATAAAATTTTGTCAAGGTTGTCCAACTTCATGCTTGTGGAGAGTTATGTTGGTGACTACTGCTCTTTAGCACATGTGGAGAGTTATGTTTGTTCCATTTATGTCAGAATAATACATAGGAGTGCATTTATTAATATTGGTTAAAAAATATTTAAACATCAACATGTTAATGTGATGTGATCATATCAGAATATATTGACATAAATACCTTAGGCATACATTCTATCTAACAAACATATCCTAAATACTTTTCTTGGATTTAGGCATATAATATATTTATGTCAGCCAAGTGGACTTTTTGGGCGCTCTACTTTTCTCTTCTTGAACTTTTTGCATTATGGGCACAATTCTCTTCATCATCTATTTTATTTAGCCAGCAATCCAGCATATGATTACTATACGAGTGTGACTTAGATGCTAAAATGGTTAACTATCATTGTTTGGAAACAGGTAAAATCATACCCACGACGTGCTTACAGCGTTAATGATAGCTCGTTGACTCTGAATGAAGTAGGTCTTAGTAATAAGAATGAGGCTTTGTTTCTGGAGATGATTTAGTTTCACGTATTTTCCTGTAAGTATCCTGGTCTTTCTCTATATAGATTTGGACCCAGAAAAATTAGGATGTTCACTTCACTTTGTAGAGAAAAACAAGTCGTGTTGTCTTCACTTGTCAAGAATATTACATTTGGATATGAAGGAATTGGTTGTTTCCTAAACGTACTTGACCATTTGATCGAGTTTATTTTCTAATTTCTACGTGCATCTCACTTGATGATCTCTACATTGAGAGGGATTAGTCCACTGTCGGCTGGTTACACTTGTTGCAAAAAAGAAAAAGGATTAGGAAGCGAATAGATTTCTTTTTCAGATTTTATTTTGACAGTAGAATAAATTGGTAGTCGAACACAATTTTTAACACTTCTAACATTTTATTTATTGTCTATAGACAATGCTTTTGTACAAGAATTGCTCAATGAATTGTACAAAATATATGCTCACTTAAATATAAATCCATTTAATATGCCATCTCGTTGGATAACTCATAACACCGTTTTACTTTTACTATTGACTTTGTATTTGAATTTCGGTTTGACAGTTTCTTGACCAAAAGGTGACGTCATTCTCTGAACAAACTTACATCCATATGTTGGAGAAACATTGCACTATATAATTATTAATTACCACAAGTTCGTGCTCTATCAAATTTACAAGTTTTCCCTTTACATAAATTTGAAGAAAGACTAATAACCCTCAAATTTTTAAGAGGCCATAATTTTATAAACAAAAATTCCCCTTGCACAACCCCAAAACTGAGGGTTTTAAAGAATTGAATTCCTGAGAAAATTGACATAAAAAAGAAAGTACATCAATCTCTTGTGCGAAGAGCATATGAAACTAGTGTTTGGTGTCTTGGATTTGGTCTTGTGGTGGGGCTGTCCAATACTGCTTCATTGCTACAAATATCTTTTCTCTCTGATAAGGTCCCTCTTCATGATCTGTTATTCTGGTTTCCCATTGCATTGCATCTGCAATAATCTTCACCTTCATCAACACATCCACATCATCTCTCAGAATGACACTGCCTTGTGGCCGCAAAATCCGGTCCATCTCTAGAAGAATGTCCTCCATCTTACATCTGTGACACATTAGAAGTTTTTACAACCTTGATTAGTCACACTAGTGATATAAAGTATTTGTCAATTTTCATTCATTTTTTATTACCAAAACATGATAAGTTGTGCCTATAACTTTTAACCTAACTAAAATAAGATTGAGGCTTGTATGATTGTTGTTGTTGGTTACTGGCTATTGTTCACTCACAATTAGGTTACTGTTTGTATCGCAATCACAGTTTCCACTCAACAACACTAATTTGAGAAGCTCATTCAAACAGATATATTGCCTTGTATGATTGTGATTGGTTACTGACTTACTGGTTAGGATTTGTTTGTAGTTAATCACCTAGTAGCTCCTTAACTCAAACCCGTGTGGGTGTGGTTTCGCTTATTAAAAAAAAATTACTATTCTTATTAGTTACGTGATGAGTTTGTAATCAAGTATTAGACTAGAAATCTGGGATTGATTTCAGAAATAAGATTTATAATCTTATCACAGCAGGCTAGAAAGCTAGGTCCTGTAGATTTGGCCATCACATCTAATCTATTTGATTCTTAACATTACCTGTTCTGGTAGAGGCTAAAGACTGAATCACCATGTATGAAGTCGTAAGTTCGCGGATAAGTGGACATGGCTTCACACCTGAGAGAAGACAAAAGTAGTTAGTAATGAGTTTTAACTACCATGTGCTGCAACAAATCTTTGGTTTAAATGTACTTTTATAATACTAGATCGGAAATTTGGATCTGTGAAACAGTGTTATGTCTACAGTAAACGACAAAAATTGGTTGAAATCTCAAGCTATGTTTGGCAGATAAGATCACATGATTGAAACTTCATTTTTTTCATTAAGCTGCAATGGGTTAGGTATCATATGAGAAGTTTTAAATTATCAAAGCATGCGAGGCAAATCTAATTAGCAAGACCAAAAAGCAATTCTTAACTAATTTACTGAGCATGCCACGCTTTCTTTATTTGGCAATTATATACACATTGTTTTAATGTAACAAACATATTCTAAATTAATCAATACATAAAAAATGGAGTTTAATAATCAAATCATATCATTAGTATGAACATAATAATACTGTTTCACTTAATAATTTAACTATTATTGTAATATAATTATTATTGAGAGAAGGCTAGGTTCGAGACTAACATCTATATCCTCAAGGAAAACTTTTCCCATACTCACGCTATTCATATCCCACCCATTTACAACTCAATGTTAATACTAAATTAACAAAGATTAAGTTAAAAAAAAATATAGGGTGAATCCATTCTCATTCTTTTTTTTATTATTTTAATAATATTCATATATTAATATTATGATTTCATTGGTTTAAAAAAGAATTTTTAAATTAAAAAATGAATTTTTAAATTAAAAAATGAATTTTTAAATTAAAAAATATTAATAAAGTAGTGACAATAGACAAAATAAAGTGGTAAATGAGTGGTATACGTTAACGTGAGTATACCAATTGTATCCTCAAATCCACTATACACTCATCATTTGCATATTTGAGAAAGTTCAGCTACAACTCCAAACACAACTAAGTTAGGTTTTGTCCGTCAAAGTCGGGTATGATAAGCTAGGTGTCAAGTGTAATGAGAGGAAAAGTCTGCCTATACGTAAAAGATTAGTGTGTTTATTTTAAGTTTGGCTCAATGAGAATGTACTTTAATTAAAAGCAAGAAATCGTTGCTTCCGCCAAATGTGGTTAGGATTTGTATTAAAAAAAAATTATAACTGAATGTGAGTCACATTGGTGTAACTGAAAAATAAACTTCTTTATATCCTAATATTAGAGTAAGATAGCAGCCAAAAGTTTTAAAAAAAAAAAAAAAAAACTACATTGCTTGTCTTTGTAATAAATCACTCAGCTTTTACTTAGCAAAAGTAAGAAACACATACCAGTTCTGATAGGTTCCAATCAATCCACGTTCATAAACAACGCCAAGGGTGTTGATTTCAGCATCAACTGGTACAACATTCATGACCCACACAGGATCATTCACCAGTGCAGCTGCAAAGCCTCCCAAGTAAGCATTCATATCAAGCACATTCCTATATCTCCCTTTCTCTGCTAGCTGATGGTCCAGGGTCTTATAGTGTGCCACTCTGTTTTTCCATAGCTGAGTATTCTCTCTGAACATCTCAGCCGTTACTCCTTCCAAACTTTGACTACTGATCCTTTGGGGAATTGCAGTTAGTCTCTCTGGCCATTTGGGCAATTTTCCACCACTAACTTCTTTGACATTGTTTACCTCGGGTAGCGGCGTCAAGCACGTGTCCAGTTTAGTGTACCTGTAATGGAAAAGGTTCATGAAGCTAGCAAACAAAATGGAAATGTGCATGGGAAAAAAATTTGGACCAGCATATTAGACACAAGCTCAAGTGTGGCTAGGTGTGTGTTTATTTTACTGTGTCAAATTAAGAGTGAGTGCAAGTCAGTGTTTTCACAGAATCTCTAATAGAAAGTTACATTATCTGATACTAAAACTGAAAAATGTGTATTACCATGCTTTGTCTGGATCCTGTGCTTGACAGAAAGGTCTACTGCTCTTGAAGATCTTTCGCTTGATTTTGCAATGTTGATGATTAGTGGGCTTCTGCCATATTGCAAGGTCATCTTTCTGTGCCAGTTTTTTCCAGCACAGACTGTTGGCAACATCCTCAATTGCATCCTGTTCATCTCTGAGACTCTCGCGAGTTCTTTCCCACCCTTTCCAGTGTCTCTGCCAGTTTATTGGTGGCCCTGATAGAATCCAATACCCTCCCGGACGAAGCACTCGATCAACTTCTGTTAAGTAAATTCCATCTGATAAAGCAGGAAATAATTTAGTGTCATTGTTCTTACACTCACTAGCTGTCTAAATATGTGGATTATATTTGAATTCTCTGTCTAATTAGTAGATATTATGGAAAGTCCTTGTTTGATAGAAAAACTGAAAAGAATTATGACATTAGTGTTTATACAGCTAATTCCACTCTTATAAACATAAGAAAGTGGTAATAAACTCAAATCGAAATTAATTCTATAACTTGTTGTTCAAGAATACGAGAGAATCCAAATTTACCATATTGGCCCCAAGGAATGAGGCAGCGAGAGCAATGAGCCATGTCGAATGCTCTAGAAGGGTAAGGAAGCCTGACTGATGCAAGAATTCCAATCAAAGCAGGAACACCTCGTTCAAGTGCAAATTGAACCTGTGCTTCATGAGTATCTCTTGGTGCAAATGACACTGTAAGAATGTCACGTGACAGAAGATATGCTCCCCAGCTTGCAACCTAAATTGTTAATCACAACTTGTTAGAAGACACTACAAAATTTGTCATAAAAATTGAATTAAAATCATCTGATTAGAAAAGTTTCAATTGATGGATACATGTAGGGTTGATATCAGATATAAGAAAGACAGAACAAAGAGGGCATAGAACATGTTTGCATTATATACATTTTTCTTTTTAAATAAACTACCCGAATAACACAAAGTAAATAGTGTTTATTACTCTAACATTTTACTTATTTGAAAACTTACATTTTTCTCTCTTATTTTATGTTATTCTTATAGTTGACATCCATTTTTTAAAACGATATTCATATTCTTTATAAGTGTAGTTTTCAAAATAAATAATAAGTATTTACCAAAAATAGATAAAAAAAATAAGTAGAATTATTATTATTATTATTTTAGGCAAATGTGGAGGGAGGAGTAGAGTCTTGATCAAAGTAATTTTTTTATTAAAAAATTGTGGAGAAAAATTTCGCAGTTCCAAAGATTAAAACGACTTAGGTAAATCTTCTCTTTAAGAGGATGTTTTTGCAGAAATCAGACCAGAGATCTATTTTTTGTATACATTCCCAAATTTTACAAACTTAACATGATTTCAAGTAAATCAAATTCATTTGGATTGACCAAAGTAACTTAAAAAGCAGGAAAGGGAGGCATGATTGAGACTGTTTGTTGGTAAACTATGCTTATCCTTATTGTGTTTTTGACCAATTATTTGACAATCAACAAAAAAGTGATAAACTCCAAAACAGATTATCACAGCCATTACTCATCACTTTCTAAAGTTAGTTGTATTTGTTCGACATAGCTAACCCTTCCCCACTATTATACCCAAAAAAAATAGTGAATTCCAAACAAAGTTCGGTAGTGTTATAATGCAAAGTGCCAAAGTCTAATAATTGAAGTGAATCATAGAGCAAAACAAGCCTCATATGCTTTCAAATGAATAAGACAAGACAGCAAAATTCTATATTTCAATTATTATACTTCAATTCGAAGAATTTAAGTTGTTTTTGAGTACATCAGTTCTTCATGATTCTTTTTATTTGTAAAATTTTTACTCTCCAGAATAGAGGGGCTGGATTTTTTGCACTCCAAAAATGGTGCAGTCACTTAATTAGACGGTTGAGATTTAATGAGTTAAAAAATAATGTTTAATGTTTTTTCTTTAAAATTTCAACTAATTAATTAAATTTCAACCCTCTGATTTTAACCGGACGATTGAGACCTATCGACTAATTTCTGATTGTAGGAGAACCAGAAAAGAAAGAGATCTAACAAGTAAAGTTTGGAATTTTGATGATATTCAATCCACTGGGAAAAATAATTTACCCAAGTGACAGTCAAGGAAATAAATGGTTTAGGGTATGATTGTTTTAGATTTTGTTTTGGTCAAAATTATTTTGATCTAAAATTAAAAATATTTACTTTTGTTGGATAGTCTCAGTCAATATACATTAATAATCTTAACAATTAATACTTATCTTGATTGATGTATTTTTTGTTTTTCATTCTTTTAAAATCTAAACCAAAAATCTAAACCAAACTGATCCTTTATGATTAAAACAGGATTTGGTGTAAAACTTGGATGGGATGCCTAAATTTACAAAAAAAAAAAAAATCTAACCTCACAACCACTAGTCACCTAAAATAATCTACAACCAATTGTAACGATTTTTTCTTTTTAAATAAGTTGTAGTTATAAAGTGAACAAAATTTGTCACTATCATTGCTCTTAAATTTACTATGTATGTATTTGTAAATTTAAGAATAAATAACACATATTAAAAAATATAATTATTATTTTTATTTTTATAATACTTCATTTTTTATTATTTTATTAGTTGAATAATAAAACATTAATTAATATTAATACTATAATTAAAAATAAGAATAGAATTAAAAAAAGTGCAATTAATGTTTTGTTAAAAATACAAGAATGGAAAAATAGTATATACTCCCTCCATTTCTTTTTAGGAGTTCACTTAAATGGTAAAAATTTATTTCTATTTAACTGTTCATATATACTATTTTCAAAGAAGTACTATTAATTACACTTCTATTACTTTTACTATTAATCCAATAAAAAGATAAAAAATAATATAGAGAGTTTAATTAAATAATTTTTTTTTTTTATAAAAAGTACTACAAAGAACTGAATCCTCTCTCGCACATATTTTAAATGGAAAATACTATCAATCTGTTTTTACTTTTTTACCGAGGTTCCTTGATTCCTTTCACTCCTTCGAGATAAACAAAAATGTCTCGTAAAAAACTACATTTTCATCTTGTTTTTAACACTCATTACAATTACAATTATCAAAGTAAAGTTCATTCTTTTTAAATCACATAATGATTTCATAGGAAATTTCGTCATACATCTAGGCTTTGACAACCCACTCAAGCACAAGAATGTACTATATTCATGAGAAAAAAAAAAAAACTAATGTACTTATATATTCCCATAAATACTCATTATCTCAAAAAGCATATAGAAGGAAACAAATAAAATGATTCAAAATCTCATCCAAACTACATTTTTCCTTCATTCTTTTCTAAAAACTCACCCATGCCAAATTTCACCGTCTAAATAGAATCATTAAAGTGAAATAAATAAAAACAAAAGAGAAAATTCTCACTTGCTCAACTCCAACTTTAAATTTGGTCCCAAATATGCAAGCAATAGGGCTCACTTTTCTATGAAGTAGTCAACCTTATTCCATAAAAGGCTAAAACTTCAAAGTTAAACCACGTTTAGTGCATTACCCAAAAAGATACTACTACTCCTAAAATAACATAAAAACACGTTAAGTGAACCATCATGTTCAACAAAAAAATAATTAAAATAAAACCCAAAAGTACAAACTTTAGTTCAAAACTTACACAATATTCTTATTTTATGAATTTTAAAAATGTCATTCAAAATAAGATTATTGAGTAGTTTACTATATTGACCACATTTGACGCAAGAAACCATTAGTGCAATCCTAATTTAAAAAGTCATTTAAAAGTAATTAACTTAATTACTTAAATAACCCCTGGGAATGAATAAGAAACAGAACCGATTCGGGAAGAAAAACCGAACCGGAAATCGGTTCGAGAAAGAAAATATATATACATACCCCACAACCGGTGTCAATGGCGGTTCTGATAGACCCATCTTTGAGATTAACGAGTTTCCCGATGTCATCAATGTACGCGTTCGCGCCACGTGGAAACATGGTCCCACCACCGGGGAATCTAAACCGGTCCCCGTCGAACCGCACCCAATTCTGCATCTTCTTCTCCACAGTCAACTCCTTGTGCGGCACGTTCGCGTACCACACCGCGTCCCGACTCGCCGGCCACCGGAACGGCAGCCGGTACCCGTGCGGCGCCGGAATCCTGCACCGGAGCACCTCATCCGGCGCCGGACAGTGCCGCTCCCGGTAGACGAGCCTCTCCCGGGGGAACCTCAGCGACCGCTTCGGGTCCTCGCAGGGAGTGTACTCCGAGAAGGCGGCGTCGCAGGGAGGGAAGTCAGGGCCACGCGCCGCCGTGGGCGGCGGGTCGGGAATGTAGTGGTGCGCGGCGAAGTCGAGGTTGGAAGTGGCGGCGGCGGCGGAGGTGTTGTGAAGTAAGCACGGTGCGGCGGCGGAGGCGGAGGTGGCGGCGGAGGGATAGTGGCGCCAGAGGCCGAGGAGGTAAAAGAGGGAACAGAGGAAGGTGGCGGAGGTGAGAAGATAGAGATTGGATAATAATCTGTTTGGTAATTTTTTGGATATGAAATTGGGAATTAGGTTGATGAAGTTACTATTATTATTAGCCATTAATAATTAAGATTTAATTTAATTTTCTCACACTATTTCTTCAATTCATGTTGTTGATGTGAATTCACACTTCACAGTGAAGAAGAAGAAGTGTGAGTGGATGGAGATTGAAAGAAGAGAGTGTGGTTAGTTAGTTTATGTAATCGTTGAGGAATGGTTCACGTTCTTTTTCTCTGTCCCTCTCATATCTTCTCACTTTTTTCTCTTTTTCTTTTTTTAATAACCAAAAATAACCAATTATGCTCTTCATCTTCTCTAGTAAGGAATTAATATCTAAACTAGTTTATGGTAACATTGTGGTCTCTAGTTATTTTAATCTTTCAATAATTTATACAATTTAAAAGATATTTGATATGTTATTAGAATGTTTTGTTTGAATGTCTAATACATTATTTATATAAGTAAATTTTTTTTTGTTAGAATATTATATACTTATAAATTTTTAAATTATATGAATTTTTGCATAGTTAAAATTTTTAATTGAATGGTTGGATCAGTGAAATTCAATATTTAGAAAAAGTTAGATACAATGTCATTTACTAACTTTGACAATTGAATCTCAACCATCGAATCATTTCATGAATGGTTGAGATTAAAACACAAACTTTTAAAAAAGTCATGTGAGTATTTTAAAAAGTCACATGACTTTTTAATATTCAATTCTCAACCATTCATGATAAAATTCAATGGTCAAGATGTACTCCTCTCACCTCTCACAATAACACATACTCTCATTTTATAGGTTTTATATATATAAAAGTTGAATTCAAATGATACCAATGTGTCAAAGTTGTTAAATGACACCGCGCATAACTTTGTATGGGTTTTGCTATCTATTGTCCTTAGGGTTAGGGCAATGGTTAAGAAACCTATTAGTTGAAACTTTGTAATTAAAATGAATTAAAAATAATTTTTTAGCATTAAATATTCTATACTTTCTAATACCAAATTTCCATTAATGGGTTGTTTAACCGTTGTGCTAAAGACAATAGATAGCAAAACCATATATATATATATGAGATTTTTCTAACCTGTACAACATTGCGCAGATTAAGAAACTAAAGGTAAAAAGTTTATATGAGAAAAATAAAAACTTTAATAATATTATATATAGCACACAACAAATACTATGTTTTCACATGTTGTAATATTAAAAAAACTCATGTATATATATATATACACTACTAGATAGCCATGGACTTTATCTTCCGTGGGGAGCGATTGCCCCATATGCATAACCTAATTTCGTCTTTGGGTACTAACCTCCTGTTATTCTTCTTTGTGGGTTTGCGTATCCATGGACATTTGATTAAGTTAAAAAAATTAAAAGTATGAAAATAATATTCTTTTAAAAAAATATTAGATTGAAGATTATATTAACTATTAAAGTAAAATAAAAAAAATAAGTGTCTAACCAATATAATTAGTATTTAAAACTTACATGTTTTTTATTTTAAATTAAAAATAGAGTGATAAATTTGAAACAGCCTAGAAAAAGACAAACACAGAAGTTGGTTTCCTATCCAAGTATCTTCCCATAACCGAGTTTTTGCACTATTACCAATTTTGATTGATACAGCATTAAAAAACCAAGAAGAGTTTTTAGAAATTGCATACCTTACAAATATAAGTCCATCATTCACCACCTTGAACCTCTATTGTCAAAATTGATTTTCAGAGTTTGTACCCACAAACTAAATTGAACCAAAGTCTTTGATACCCAAACCCCCTTCGAACTTTGGTTTACATAAAAATAGCTGTTGAATTTGTTTTAACTCCTTCAAAACACAGTTCGGAGCACCATAGACCGAAAAGAAATAAACTGATAAATTGGTTAGCACAGAATTAACAAGGACCACCCTACCTCCCATTGATAAATTGGTTTGATGAATAGTATTTGAAATTCTTATATTCTCTCAGTTTATTACAAAATATATATATATATAGTTTGATAAATAATATTTAAAGAGATGATCTAAAGCCATAAGATAAATAAAGTGTTTGAAAAGATTCTAATTCAGATTCGTATGATAGATTATAAGTAAAGAAAACATTTGAATATGATTTTACCTAATCAAAATTATATGTGGGTAGATTTAATCTAATCAAATGCCATTGGACGCTGACTTACAAGGAAAACAATATCTATTTAAAATCTAATTGTCAAAGCTACAAAATGTGTCCTCTTTTTCAGACATTTCTCTCATCTTCATATTTTGTCATTGATTCCACTATTTTCTCTCTTTATTTTTGTGAGTTCTTTAAAGGATTTTGTATGTTTTACTTTGATCATGAATAGCTAAATTTATTCTAGGACTCTAGAGAATATTATGTGAACACTTTTACCTCTTTAATTCTATCTAATTTGTGTTCTTTAATTTTAATTAGATTGCTTTGGTGTTTTAAACTCACGAATAGGATTTGACCAATCTTAGACGTGACTTAGTTTTAGTCATAGTCTCGTAGATGACCATTCTCGCGTAATTAACAAAAATTATAAAATGAATAGGTGATGGATCATAACGGATAAATTCATATCCTCGCTTCTAACAAGTTCTTAAATTAACAGCTCTTAAGAGCTTTATGTTTTCTCTAGTTTCAATCTTCACTGACCATCTAAAGAATTAATCAGGAAAAAAATAATACTCCTTAGTTGATGACCATTGGCTAATTGTTGAATTGGTGGGTAGCGATTAATCAGCAACATAATTAAATTGAATTAGAGAATAAAAGATGTAAGCATAAGTGGACTCGGACGCTCTAGGATTTCCATAGATAATCTTGATCACAATTGTTCTCTTAATATTTCTTTTTTCTATAGTTCTCCGATATTAATTATTATCACTATAAATTGACCGTTTAAATAACATAAGATTTCTAAATAATCCCGCAATGAATGTTGCTCCCAGTGGGTACGACAATTTTTCTTATTATATATTACTTGCACGATACGATACACTTTCTTTTTTGCATAACGACGCCATAAACTCGACACACTTTTCATGTGTGAAAGGACAAGTGTATTGTGTCGTACAAATTGTTGCTCCATCGATTTTTTGCCCTAACCCATTATAGATAAATTTATTAGTGTTAATCCAGTGGATTTAAAAATAAACAGGATGGATGCTAAATTGTTAATGAGGATTGACCCAAGTGATTTATACTCTGTTTGTCAGGTTTGGGGTTCAACTTCTTATTCCGTTGAATTTATCTTTTATTGGTAAATAATCTATAAACTTCATTGTTACTCTTCTTTAATGATTGTGGTATACCCTAACTTTAAATGGAATAGGCCTATTTGTTAACTAAACTTTTTATAAAAAAAAAAATTAATCCGGTTCATCCAATCAGTTTTTGTTAATTGGATGAATTATTGAATAGATTTATACATAAATAAATGAATTGAATGAATAATAGACAATATAATTGGACTGATTAATTGACACCTCCTCTCAAACTCTCTTGATTTATTCTTTGGATTGTATTTCATCCTGCTCGAATTCAATAGTACCCATTTTCTGTTCGTTGTTAATCATACATGTACTATAGAGCTAGTTTATATATGTGTTGATTAATAAATCCTTCCATTAATTATTTTATTTGTGTTAATTGATCTATATTATACTTTAATATAATCACTGCCATTATTACAGTCAAATAGACAGAGTTGGGAATATAGGCAAATGATATTTAGTGTCTTAAGGACATTATTTAAAAACTCAAATGTAGTAAAAACATATTGGAATGTGTAGTTTTTTTATTTTCGAGAGATAGAATAATGTATTCTTATGATTAATTTTTTACTTTTAGTAATCTTAACTAGTATTCTAAGGACACTATATATCAAGATCCGTATGTATAAGAGTGAGGTGCTAAGTGGTCAATATGGTAATGGAACGTACAACCCTACACACCGGATCATGTAATATTATTTTTCTGTCCTCTTAATTTGTCAGCAACCAAATATTCTTCCAATATTTATATTCTTATTTTACTTATATCTTGTCCATATCTTTTTTTCTTCTTATTTTTTTCTGTTATTTCATTTAGATTATTTATTACATTTTTTATCCTCTCACTCCTCTTTCCTTTGTTTCTTTTTTACCTGTCTTTTCTTAAACACCTATTGCTATAAATTAAAGTTGGCTTAATTGCACTGTTTTCTTTATTTTGTATTTTATGTGAATTTGGTCTTTAAATTTTTGAATGAGCAATTTTAATTTTTTTGTCGTTAATTTAAATAAGACCGTCACTAATTTAGATAAAAATAATTGCTAATTTAAATAAAAATTATCGTTAATCTTTAAAAAATTAACGGAGTGGCTAAAATTATCCATTTTGTAAATTTGAGGAACTAAAATCGCATATTTGAAAATCAGAGACCAAATTCGCTCAAAATATAAAATAAAAGGACCAAAAATACAATTATACAATTAAAATTAGGTAAATAATATCATAACTCATATTCTCGAACACATAATGCCTATTTGTTTACATTTTTACTTAAAGAATAAAAGTAGTTTTAAAAAAAATATTTTTTGTTTACTTCGGTTAAATTTACATTAAAATTCAAAATCACTACAAATAAAAATTAATAACATTTAAGATACAACTCAAACATTGTATAACTTGTACAATCTCCTTACTTTTAGTATTTTTGTTAAGAAAAAAAATGAAAACAAAAAAATATCAAAAGTAACTAAACAACCATGAGTTCGTCATAGAAGTTTTATAAACTCATAATTGTACACTAATATTTATTGAACATAAATACTTCAAGAAAAAAGTAAATAAATAGAGTTACCCAAAGAGCCCATAGATGGTGTGTATGACTATGACAACGGATGAAGGAGGAGGCAAATATAGGGTTGAGAGATGAAATGTCCCCATAAGTGCACATGGGACCCACGTGATCTGCTCCATTATATATATATATCTATATGCACCCAATAGAGTCAAATATCCCTCGTGATCTTCACTATTATTATAAGAGTTTTGGTATTTATTGTTTTTAGGGCAATGATTAAACAACTCATGAATGAAAATTTAATATTAAAAAATATACAATATTTAATGTTATAAAATTATTTTTAATTTATTTTAAATATAAAATTTCTATTTATAAATTACTTAATTATTACCCTTAGAATAACGAATAACAAAACCTTTATTCATAAATGCAAGCTGCATACATGTTCTATATCACTTTTTGCCTTCAGATACAAATACAGTATCAAATATGAATAATACTCTCTTTTACATGTTTAGTGGAGTAGTGTTGCATTCTTTATTATATTAAGCACATGTATTGATTATCACCAGTAAGAAAATAAAGAAAAAATATATTTTATTTATTTATTTCATGAAATGACTATAAAAATTTGAAAATAAACACAATTAAAATATTGATAAATTTGTCTCGACTTTGTGAGGATGGGATGTTTTAGTCTTCATTTTATTAAAGCTGTCATGTTAGTCCTTTACTCTCATCCTCATCTCTAGAGTTAACATTTGTTAGTTAACTGCATATGTGGCTCATTAAGTGACACATGGAATGTCATGTAAGCAAAATCATAACTATATCGTTTTAGTAAGTGATCAAATTTAGTCATTTTGATCATTGGTAATTAGCAACACACTGTATATGCATATATCACAAGGATTAAAACGACTGATTTTGCATATCTCAGGAACTATTATAAATGATTTCATATAAATCAGAGGCTAATATAAATGATTTTCCTCTAAATTTAAAAACTTGAGCCATGTGAATTTCAGTAGAAACATTCTCTTTGGCACATTTTTTTTCAATATACTATGTTATTACAATTTGTAAACAACATCACCAATGTAAATTATGAAAACCATTCATTCTAAGAAGAAAATAGCACACAATTTGCAATTTATGGTTTTTAAAATTAAAAACAAGATACAAACTTGTGAAATAATCTAGCAAAGGGTAAACAAACTCTTTGATGTTTTTTTGTTATAAAAAAAAGAAAACTCTTTGGCACACTTTTTCAGTATAATACTATGTTATCACAATTTGTAAGCAACATCACACCTTAGTTATCACAGTTTTGTATTGCATAATTTCATTAGAAGATCAACTAACTAATTCCATTACAAGATCCTACTCCTACTTGTCTACAATACTAAAATTAGAAATTTATCCTACAATAAACCAAAATACAGATACTAACATATATTAATATGCTGGTCTAATTAGAAATTTGTCATCCCACTCCTACTTGCATTATATGCTCTTCTAGTTTTTCAAACAAACAAAAATGCACATACTAACACAAAGAAACATCATAGCAAACACCCCAATAATTGAACCCTTCAATGTCCTAATTTCAGCTTCTAAAACATTTGTAATGTTGTTTTAGAATGAATGGTTTTCCTGATTAACATTACAAATTGTGTTTTTCCTAATGTTCTTTACCATTACAAATTGTGTTTTTTTAGAATGAATGGTTTTCCTGATTAACATTTGTAATGTTGTTTACAAACTGTGATAACATAGTGTACCAGAAAAAGTGTGCCTAAGAGTATGTTTCTACTGAAGTTCAATGAACTCAAGTTCTTCAATTTAGGGAGAAATCATTCATTAGCCCTGACTTATATGAAATAATTCATATTAGTACTTGAAATATGCGAAATCAGTTGTTTTAATCCTCGTGACACATGCACATGCAATTCTGCTAATTATCAGAGATCAAAATGACTGAATTTGATCACTTGGTAAGACGACATAGTTTGGTTTTGCTTATATAGTATTCACGGTGTAACTTAATGTGCCACGTAAGAAGTTAACTAATAACTGTTAACTCCAGGGACAAAAATGACATACTCACGAAGATAAAAATCAGGAACTAACGTATTCTAATAAGTGAAGAACCAAAATACTAGTTTTTTTATCCAAGATTAGAAAGTTACGATAATAACCCTGAGTGGCACCATCCCTTTTGGAAGACTCGTTTCTAAAAACAGAAGAATAGTATAGATGAATAAGGAAACTAAAGTATGTGCTTATTCTACAAGCTTAGTCATTAGTTTCTAACTGAATTAGTTCAGTTACCTCTTTAAGAAGCTAAGTTAGTTACAAGTTAGTTGTAACCGTTTTCCTTTCCTTTTCATTTATGTGCATGAACCTCTTGTGAATAAGTTCAATAAGATTTGACATCCATTTTCATCAAACTTTTATTAAAGGACTTGAAAACATATTTTATTTTATTGGAACGAACTAAAATTAAATTTTACACTAAGTTTTTATCCCGCATTCCAATATCTTCATAACTTTTTTAAGTTATAGTTCCATCACAAGTCCATAATTTCCATGCCACACATGTTATCTTAAGTGGCCAACAATTCTCCAAAATAGATACTTTATTACATCAATTTTTCTATTGCTTTTTGCTAAGCTTAATGAGTCTATTGTTTATAGAATTTCTTTCTGTATATGGTTAGTTTTCTTCTCGTCAATTCTAGCAACAACATATAATATATTCCTTAAATAAAAAGAGATTAATTATGATATTTATATTGAGCTTGAGATCTCTAAAATTTACTTGAAAATTGAGTATAAGAAAAATAATCACAAGAATTTGATAAAAAATCATTTTTTTTATTATTTTTTCTTCAGGCTTAAGAGGCTCCTGCGATTTAAAATTAATGGAATTGATAGGGTTTAAAATTGAGTGAATACTCAAATCACTCATTCATATTGTAGGGATCAATCATTTTATTATGAGATTTTAAAAGTTCCATTTAATCATTAATGTTACAAAAAAAATAAGTCGAGTATTTTAATCATTTTTCATTCAATTTGGTAATTAAAAAGACTGAAATGTTTATGGTTGCAAAGTTGAAGACTAATTTAGAGTTTTTAAAACTACAAAGAATAAAATGATCACGTTACTATCTTGAGACTCCTTTGGTCTTTACTTTTCTTTTCCGGATTTGGTTTTTTTTTTCCAAGATTTGGTTTTTTTTTACAAGATTTGGTGTTTTTTTTTTTGGTAAACTTCCAAGATTTGGTGTTTATATTCAGATTTGTATCCTATATAGGCCTCTAAAGACTAGAGCCCACTCCTCAAGTAATGGGCCAATCGAGCATAGAAATTAAAGAGAGGACACATGGTTTGACACTATCAAGTTAAAAACAAGACTATCTTATTTCGAGTGGATGTGATTAGTACCATCCCTATTGGAAGTGACACCATCCTTTTTAATATATAAATTTATGATTCTTACATATAAAAAGGATGGTGCTACTCCCAATAGAGATAATGCTAATCTCATCCTCCTTATTTCGGATATCAGCATTGGAAATGGTGTTTTTAGACTGTGTAGTCTGTAAAATATGAGTGATTTTCTTCATATTTTTGGTCATTTTTTCTGTGCTTTTTTTGTGTAGAACACCAGTATTCTTTGAAAAAGGCAATTCTCTTTGAGCTGGGTAATATCACTATAAGTGATAAAACTCTCCTTGCGTACTTAAGACTCAAAGTCGAAACCAATAATTAAAATAAAATAACTCCATGTCAATTTATCTACACATTTGGTGATATTTTTATTAAGTTTTTATACCATTCTAACAGACTAGCTGAAGCATAATATTTTTATTTATTATAATCTTGTTGAAAAGTATTGTACATTAGCATGACCTATTTAAACCTGAAAAAAAAATAAAGAAAAAGGTCTTAATTGAATGTGATATAAAAGTAAATAAAAACCTAGTTGCTAAAGCCTAGAGGGCAGTGAGGGGAGTGAAAAAGTTATTAAAAAATTAAGAGATTAAAGTCATACATTAATTAACTACAAGTGGGGATGAAAAGTGTTATTAAGGATCAATTTGTTTAAATTTAAAAATATTTAATTCTGAAGATAAGTAAAAAAGTAATTATTTTTTTAATTAAATATGATAAAAATAAAAAATTATTTATGTTTGGTTGAAATATGAACAATCACTTTTTTAATCTTTTTTTTTATTATTTTTAATTATTTTGAGAAGTATCAAATAAACATATTAAAACTTATAAAAATATTTTTTTATTAAAATAAATACTTATTTTATAAAATAAATGCAAAATTATAAACAAACTCTAAATAATGATAAGGCACACTATAATGACAATTGGAGAATATAAATTTAAGTCTTAAAAGGACATTAGTCTACATCAATAAATTAATTTTTTCATCCAAATAATAAGATATGAGGTACTTTAAGAAAAAATGAAATTATAACAACGAAGAAAAGCCTTCTCTAAAAGTCTAAAATCAAACCTTATAACCTTCTTTTAAATTTTAATTTTCTTGCTTACCAACTCTTTATATATATATGGTCATTGTTTAGAAGTGTAAGAATCTATATATCACAAAATCAATTCTCATCAATGGTGTTATTCTATTGAATCTGACTCAGCTACACATAAATAAACGATCAATTATGCTTAATTTTATGATTAGGGAGGCTCATTCATGTGACACTTCAGCAGATTAAATAACACAAGTGGAGAGCTTTTGTTCACAACTTCTTTTTTTTGCTTTAGTTGTGGTGATAAACATAATTAATATATTAAGATGCCAATCAAGCAATTTCAGTCTCATATTTTAACCAGAAGGTAGGTGGGAAAAAAAATTGACATCACGTTGTCATTTTATAAAAAATGAGAAGTATAAGATATTTTTAAAAAGAGTAAATTTTTTTAGAAATAGCTCATGCTTTTTAAAAATATCATATAATTTTTATTTTTGATAAAGCGACTACATGATTCCTAATTTTTTTTATCGCACCTTAAAACCACCCCTTTTTTCTTATTGTTTAGAGTCTATTTGTTATTATTTATTTTATAAAATAATTACTTTTTTAATTAAAAATTTAATTGCAAAAGTTTTTAATATGTCTTTATACTTAATATTTGTGTTTAATAAAAAAATAATTTAAAAAGGACACGCGTCTGTTAACTAGGTGTAAACTAGAAGCCACTTCTGATTATAATAGATTGTTTTTTTTTTTTTCTTTGTCTTTTATGAATGAGCTTATTATAGTTTTTTTCTGTTATATAATAAGAATAATAATTAATTGTGCTTAAAGTTGAATGAGTTGGCTCTGTAATTGATGCTTAGTGCTTACAAAGAAATCTAGAAGAGGTCAACTAAACCTAGTATAGTAGTATCTGGATAAGAACTTGATTTATTTATTATAATATAATGGATTGGATAAGAATGAAATTGCCATACATAAGATCAACAAATTTAATATGAGTTGTGTTTGAACGAATCTTTTCGAATTGAGAGAGTTTGTAATAAGACAATTGTTATTATATAGTTTCGACACTTCTCTTAATTATCCTAGGTATGTCGAGGAATGACTTTTGAATAGGGTACTTAAGTACTCATTCTTATACTCGTATTTTTAAAACATTTCCATATTCAGTCTTATTCTTACGTGAATAATAATTTTAATATCTATCTCCACCTTCAGTTTAATTAAATAAATACATTTTTCTTCTATTTTTTTTATTAAATACTAAAACAAGAGTTTTTTTAATATTTAAATTTGATGAGTATTAAAATTTAAATATCTAAGAAACAAAAAATATTTTTTAAAATTTAGAAATATATAAATTTATGAACAAGCTATCTAAAATTTTATTGATAATCATTTATCTAATTTCAAATTCAATACATAAAGGTATAAGGTAATTAGCAATTAAACATGATATATTTTAGAATATAAAGTTACAAAGTAAATAGTTACGAAACATAATATAATTTTAAATATAACATAATAATACTCATGTAAGTATTATGTAGAACTTTCCAAGACTTTTTTTTAAAAATATTTTAGTATAATTTAGTTTTAGGTTAAGAAGTTAAAATCAACGAATTAAAGAATGAGGTTAGATAGGGTTGATGAGTAACTTAGTAACTTAACAAATTTTAAAAAAATGGCAATAAAGTGAAAGGATATAACAGGATTATGAAAGCATCTAAGGACAATATATTTGAAGTTTAAAAAAAGAAGTGAAGAAACACAATAGTTATTATCATAAATTAATTGTTCAGGTAACATAATCATAAATAATATTAATTTTTATATAAATACTTAAATATGCGGGTATGGGGCGAGGTGGGTACTAAGGTACCAATACCCGCACCCATCCCCACTAAAAAATGCACGTAATTACCCGGACCCGGACCCTTCCTCATTTTACTAGGTAAATACCCTCCCCACGATAGATAATTTATGCGGGTACCCTATGGGCCTGGGTCCGATTGTCATCCCTAGGTATGTGTTTGATATCGATACTTATAATAAGACATGTTGTTTTTGACATTTTTTTATTAGTGTTTAACAAAATAAATATTTTTTTTATTGACTCTACATGTCTAAATTGACATCTATGTGACTCGACACTTTTCATAGTTTCTTTTGTAAAGTTTTTTAAAATTATATTAAATAAAATAAAAAATGTAATTAACAAAAATGTGAAGCTTATTAAATTGTAACTAAGTTTCTTCATTTTTTTTGTGTGTGAGTGAGTGATTTAAAAATTTAAAAATAGAGATTGAAACAAAGGTAAAACTTAAGTAGTAAAAAAGACAAAATATTAACATTTTTATGATGTATGTATTTTGATATTTTTTTTTAGACTTATTTATTGAGTTAAATTATAAAGTTTAGTTAGTTACTTTGATATGGTTAATACAAATCTTGTTTCTCTATCTATATACTTTGAAAAATACTAATAAGTGTTCTAAGTGTACTTTTTAACAAGCCAAATGTGATAATGTTGTTGGATAGTATAGCCTTTTATATTTTTGATAAACGAAAAAATGTACACACATAATTAATTTTCTAAATGTGGTAATCTTAACAAATACTTATTTCGCATGTTCCTAGTTACATTCTATCTCCTTTCTTTATGCTTGAAAGAAGAAAAAAAATATTCTTATTTGTCATCTATTCATTTATATTTTTGAGATAAAAATAATTACACCTTTATCAATTTTATTTTTATATTTAATTAAAACAATCATTAATGTTTTACACTTTTACTATTTAACTAATTAAACAACAAAAACTGAAAGATATTTTAAGGAGTTAATTTTCTAAGCCAACAAAAATATATGATTTAATTGTACTTGTCCTTGTTGTTTTAATTGAGCAAGGTTGGTATTTAAAAAAATTTAAATATAAAAATTGAGTTATTAATCACAAGTTAAAAAATTGATCGCAATTCTTTGCATAACATCAAGTAATTAATGTTAATTATGAATCGTTTAATTTAGATGAATTTTGAACCTCATCACCCAATTTTTATATTTTAAATTTTATAAAAACTAAAATTGCGCAATTAAAATTACAAAGACTAAAATTACACGATTAATAAACTATAGAAACCAAATTGAGTATGTAACTAAGCCAAGATATAAATTAAGCTAAAATACACATTTGATCTTTTATGTTTTCTCGAAGTTTTATTTTGGTCATTTATGTTTATTTTGTCTCAATTTGGTCCTTTAAGTTTATTTTTTGGACCAATAAGTTGAACTCTTCTTTAAATTCGTTAGTCTAAATTAACAGAACTGCATACGTGAACCAACGTTTGTTAAATTTTATTTTTTACATAATTAACTATTAAATTAAAATTTCTTATCACCTAGATTATATATATATATATATATATATATATTCTCATATCGATAGGAAATTATTTAATACTATATCAAATTATTGTTATTTTTATACGTTTTATGAAATTATATATTACGTTAATCTTTTATAATATTAATAGAGTATTAAATAATTTTGGATCAACGTAGAATTTGTATATATAATCCATAAAATAAGAACTTTTAATCTAATGATTAATTTTATAAAAAATATTATTCAATAAAAAGTTATTAACGTGATAAGAATTAGTGTCAACTTACACCGGTATAATTGTTGATCCCTCCTCATAATAAATTGATTAATAATTCTATTTTATAATATACCTATTTTATTTTAAAAGAACAGATAAATATGAATAAAAATATAAATAATTTTTTTATTGAGAAAAATGTAAATAATTTGTCATTACTTATATTGAATTACCCAACGGTATGATTTCCATATAAGGAATGTAGAGTTCTACACGAAGCCTCCATACATTAATTAATTGACATAGATATAAACTTTATTTGCCAATGCCAAAGAACAAATTAAAGTGAAGATTGTTTAATCTATCCTTAATCTCATATTAGTCTTGTCAAATAACAACAATTAAAACAATCACAATTTTTTAATGCACTTTCAAAATTGGAAAAGATTAAAAGAAAATAACGTCTTTTTAATCATTTGATCATGTATTTTAAGAGTATATACATTGCATTCATAAGCCGTATTCCAATTCTCAACGCATCTCCATTCTCCATCCTTATTGCAATTGTATAAATTAAATACAACTTCCATTACCAATCATTCCATCACAAGTCAAACTAGACATGAATGAATATCGGTGTTATTTACTATACATAATATAAATATAAAAAAGTTTAGTTGGTCTAAATTTATTACTCCCTCCATTTCGCAATAGAAGTCACTTTTGGCTTTTTATTTTTTTCCAAATTACTTGTCACTTTACCATTTCAATGATAGTATTAATTATCCTTTTCCAATTATACCCTCCTCACATATTGAAAATTACACTCCACTTATTTACTCTCTCAAGTCCATTTATTTTTTCAAAGTCCACTATCTTGAGAAATGAAACACACATGGAATAAGTTTACATTGAGAAATGAAGATGCATTTATGCCTTGCTTGTGGTCTTTTAAGCTCTATGGAAAACTCTTCAAATATTAAGCTCCGTGGAGTAGTGCATATAAAGCCCACTTTCTTTCATTTCATCACCAACACTTCAAAATGAAAGAGACAATGAGTATAGAAAAACAAATGAAGCTTCAAAATGTTGAAGATTCTTTGAAAGCACAACTAGTAGTGGAAGACTCCTTGGATTCATTGATTGTTGAAGACTCCTTGAATTCACTGGTTGTTGAAGACTTCTTGGATTCACTAGTTGTTGAAGACTCCTTAGAAGCTCAACTAGAAGAAGGTTCCTTGGATTCACTAATTGTTGAAGACTCTTTGAAAGCAAAGCAAGTAGAAGACTCATCTCTGGATTCAATAATTGTTGAAGACTCTTTCGAAGTTCCAATAGTAGGAGACTCCATAGATGGAGATGGGAATAAACAAAGAGATGATAAAAATTCTATTAACTCTACACTTTCTTCTTGTAGAAAGGCATATGTGAAAATAGATTTATATGCTTCTTTGAGTGAAACTGAGAAATTGGAAAAACACATTGAGATTGAAATGTTGAAGGTTATGTATCCAGAATTTTTCTGCTGAAAGGAAAAAAATGTATCCAAAATTTTTCTGACTATTGCTGCTGTTGTATCGCGACTATCGGGTTTCTTCTGTTGCTTTGATAATTTTATGTTTTAAAGGCATATAGTATTATTGTAGATTTTCCTTGATGTTTTGATCATATTGTTAAGTTCGTGTGATGTTTTGATCATAATAAATATTACATATAAATTCCCGAAGTTGAGGGGTGCACCCGCTTAACTAAACTTAGATCCGCCAATGTACTTAGCTAAGGTGAGGTATGAAATTAACATGCTTAAGGAAATGCAAAACAGAAGAATTAGAACCAAAAATAATTTATTGATTTTTTAAAAATATAGTAATTTTTCTGTTATGGTTAAAAATTTATAGAGTATTCCACGGAATATATATCACACACTATGTGTCAGCAAATAAACATGACTTGTTGCAAGGCGATGACAGTGCAAAATGCTTTTTTTCAAAGACTATGTGTCAACAAGCAATGCTTAGCTTTATGTGCTTCTCATGCACCGTTTTCATTGCTCCAATTCCATCTTTATCCTTATCCACTTTAACTCATCTTTGTTTCTTTTCTTTTCTTTTCTTTTTTTTTTTAAATAATGAGTGTAAAAGAGAAATGACTTCTTCAATTTATAGAGAATGAATATTGGTTGTGTTGAGTGTAGAATATAAAGTCATTCTTTTAGTTTAATTTTGTTGCTTTACATGTATTTTAGGATAGATTAGATTAATCATGTATGTGGATAAAAAAAGTGAAAGGAAGTTATGGAGATGAAGGTTTGAGAAACTACTTCTTCATATAGCATGATTCTTCTACAAAGATGCGCGTTCCATGTGTTGCTCAAGGCAAAGTAAAACAACAACAACAAAAATAAATAAAAGATAACCCACCAATTTAAACTTAAGCTAAATAACGAAGAATATCTTCTACCGTCTCTGGATCACATCTTAATTGTAAGGGCAATTGTCTTCTTCCTTCTAGCAAAGCTTTCTTCATATGTGGAATCTTGTACTTGTGTAAACCTCTTGATTTCAAGATTTCAATCATGCATGATTGTAATGTTAAAAATATTCGATTTGAGCTCCTAGTGGAAAATGCTTCAAATGACTCCTCAACCGCATTCACAAGCTCATCAATAGATTTGGGTGCCACTTTATATTGTAACGATTGAATAGCATTGAAAAATCCAAGATCTAAAACATTTAAATCCTGAGAGTTTGGAGGTTGGCACATCAACCGAATATCGAATCCATCTTGTGTAGCTACTTGGTGAAATTCTTCATCGTCACAATCAATGTGTGTTCTTGCATTGTCTTACTGAATAAATATAGGATGCCCTATTTTCTCTCTCGGCCATTTTGACTTAATGGCGGGTAAAACTTTATCAAGCAAACATTTTTTTATAATTTCTCTTGTAACAGAAGTAATTGGTTTTGTCTCTAGTGTGCCTGCTATTCTATTGACACTAGTCCTTTTAGCTGGCTCTCGAGTGACAAAAGGAAAGACACCAATTTTTCCAAAGAAGAGTTCGTTTCCTAGTGCATCAAACCTTGGACGAGCAATCACAGCTAAAAACATGACCTTTGCGATGAAATTTTTGCTTTTGCAACTACGGATTGGATCCTCTTCATCCTTTAGCAAATAATATTTCTCACACTTCTTTGTCAAATAAAACCACTTCTCATCAATGTGGATGATGTTATGCATCCCCAAGAAAAGAGGATCATGTGGTATGCTATTCTTATCAAGCATAGATATGCAAAATTTCAATCTTGCCCTTTTGTTCTCTTCTTTCAAAGAAGGTTTGATAGCATTTGAGTGCTTTCGAATAGATCTAGACTTCACATTTCTAAACAACGTGGTCGTGCTCATATTGAGAGCACAAGCTAAAGACTTGATAGTTGTCCTCTGATTTAGAGGAATATCACGAATTCTTGTTAAATCAACTTGAATTTTCTTACGGCCACAATTCCCTATTTTTTTATGGGATACATCAGCATTTATACTTTGATTTTTTCCTTGCTTCCAAATACGTTGAACAGTGCGTCTCGAGACTGAAAATTGTGATGCCACCACTTGAGTGGCTCTGTTTTTCAACTTTCCATCGACACTTTTCTCCAACAAACGCGCAAATATAGCCTTTCTCTTGCTATTGCACAATTCAATTTTTTTCTTTCCAGAATTTACTGGTGCTTTGGTCGTTGCCGAATTCCTAGTTTCATCAACATTTTCTTCTGCACAAGAGAACAAAATTCCATAATGTTAAAGATTTTGATAAGGATCGGACTTGATTAAAAAATAAATAAATAAATTCAGTATTTTTATAGATAGAATTTTAAAAATTTTACTTAATACAAATTTAAAAACCTATTGGATAGTAGGGGTAAAATTTTATACAGATATAAAGAAAGATACTACATGAAGATGAAGAGGTACTAGTACCATTAACAATATCCAAGTTAATTTCTGGAGGTGTCGTTTCTGTTTGTGATTCACTTTCATCTAGAGATGGCTCTCCATTGAGAAGTATTGTAGGATGAATATCTTGCTCTAAAATTTTAACATAATTTCAAAAAGTTATATACTGATATATAATTATAACAAAAGTAGAAAATGTAAAAACAAGAGGTGGTTCTCACTTGCAAAAGCTAAAGCAAGTGCACAAATAACAGTAAAATAAATAATTACAGAGAAAAAAAGCTAAAAGCATACAGAGCGTTTTATAATTAATCCCTCAATCCCTTAGAAATATGAAGGCTAACTATTTGCAACAAAATTCTAAAAGGTAACTAATCCTAAAACATCTACCCCTGACATGTGTTAAACTCATATCAACATAAATTTTCATCCACGTGCCCTATGACTCACTCTTCATTTTTTGATTGTAGTACTTTAGTGTGCATCTAAGAAATTGACACAGGGCAGTAAAGCACCTAAGAAATCGACACACATATAAAAGTGGCACCTTACCATCAGGGACTCTTGTGTCTTCATGCTCCAAGTGTTGGATGTTTAAATCCAAAAACACTGCATCTGGAGAATTTGGAACAACATTCAAATCAAAAGCAAAATTATCAATTTCTCCTACATTTAAATCAGGCAATTCAGGATGAATTTCTCTTGCACAAATTTTTTGAGAATCTTCATTTACAATTTCTGGATACTCAATATTCAAATCAATATCTAACAATGGAACACTTGAAGCCATATTGTTTATAGAGATTCATTCATTATTTTCTCTGCATTTCACAATTGAGGTAGTATTTATAATTGACTTAGTGGACACTTTAAATTTTAGAGAGGGAAACAAAAATCACTGAAACAATTTTCCAATAAAAATTTGGAAGCAAATGAAAATTTGATGGGAATGTGTTCAAGTTGCAAATGAAAATTGGGTAAGCCTTTGGTCTTCTCTTTCACGAAGTGATAGACATAAATGGAGTAATGTTGAGTTTGGATAGATAATCAAAGTGTATTGGTAATGAGAGATGGATTAATGTAATTAAAGAATGAGAGATAAATGAGTTAATGTTAAAGAAAGGGTATACTAGGAATTTCACTAATATTTTTTGTAAAATCAAGGGTGTTAAATACATTTCTTAGTTACTGTGCCAAGCCCAAAAGTGACTACTATTGCGGAACGGAGGGAGTAATTCATTTAAAGTATGACGTTGATTTGTTATTTTTTTTAATCTTAAATTAATGATTATGAAGTCATATACAACTTTTCACGTAAACCATGAAGTGAAATTATGAATATATAAACTTATATCTTTTCAACAATATTATTAAAATTCAATTTGAAAATTGATGAAACAATCATTAATTAAAGCTTATAAAAAATCATAGTTATAAAATAAGGATAATTACACAAACTTTCTTTAAAGTTTGCATTTATTATATTTTCTCTCATCTAGATTTTGAAATTACATAAACCCTCGAGGTTTAAAATTTTATTACGTATACTTGCCCTTTCAAGACATTTCACTTAGTCACTAAAATTTAAAATTCATCATACTTACCCACTTTGTAATTTAAAATTTAGTCCTTATAAAATTATTTTTTATATTTAAATTCTTATTCTTTCAAAAATTATATTTTTTTAGTCCCAATCGAGTCAAAATCATAGATTATACGCCTATTGAAAAGAAAAAATAATAGATTATACAATTTATTGTAGATTTTTTGAAGGAATTGATCAAATTTCTGCATTCTTTTTAATTAACAATCTTATGATGAACACTCGTTGTAGTTAAACTCAGAGCATTATGAATTTAAAATTGTAAATTTTAAAAGAATAGGAACAAAAATGCAAAAAAAATTATTGGAACTAATTTTAAAAATTGTGTATTTTATAAGGAAAAAAAATAATTTATCCTATTTTTTATTTAATTTTCCTCTACTTATTCATATATATATATATATATATATATATATATATATATATATATATATATATATATATATATATATAATTCGTATAATTATACCAAAATACGTGCGCACACATATATGGGCAGATGGGCACAGACAAACTCAACTTTAAAATTGAAGTTTTACAAGAAATAAAAGTATTATTTTTTTACTGAAATACTTCAAACAATATAATTTCATTATTTGTTTAACGAATAAAAAAAAAACTAAAATAGTGTTTAACCGCACATTTTTTATATTTTTTCTTATGCTGACAATTGTGAACTTACCTTCTTCTCTTATTTATGCTATTTTTTCTTTAATATCTTACCATTTGTTATATATTTTTTACTTTTATTAGAGTTTTATCGAATTTCTTCAACATCATATATTCTTCTGTATGTCAAAGTTTAATCGTGGATCATTCTCTTATTCTTAATTTCCATGCAATGATCAATCAACAACTAAAATCATGCAAGACATGACTACCTTGCATGTAGAGGATCAATACTCCTCTCTTTTTACTCTTTTAATTTTTTATTTTTTTACACGAATCTGTTATTAAAAGACGTATTAGGGTATTTATTTATGCAAATATAAATAACTAAGCGTGTTTAGAAATAAATTAGTATTATTTATTTTTTAGTTTCGAATATTAGAAGTGATTTATTGTGTGAACTTTAAAAGAAAATACAAAGAAAATACGTTTTTAGTGAGCATGACACTTAAAAGAGTGTTGAGACAAAGTATATATCTATGGAGAATCTTTTCTATAATTGCTTAACGAGACTAATTGAAAGTAAAATCTTTTAAGAATACAATATTTGCTTGATAGCCATTGATTGATGATCTTATCTCTGGATAGAATCATGAAGATCATCATAAATTTATTTGATTTTCTCGCGAAAAACAAGATATATATCTTGATTTAGAAGTCGATCTTAATAATTGCAAGACGAGGTAGTAATTGGACTATGATGAGTAGAGGAATCCCTAAGCCAAGGTGAGGATGAGGACTAGACAATACACAATCTTAAGTCTTGAAATTATTGGCAATGACTCGATAAGTACAAGTGAGTCTTAATCTAGTTGTGATCATACTCAGACAAAAGTTTAGATTCTCTTATGTTACAGTATGATGTTGTTGTAGTTAGTAAAGGGAATTAAGCGTGTAAAGGAGACGTGTTTGGATCTTCTCCAGTGCTGGACGGTCCACCAGCTGAATTGACGAATTTGGACTCTTTCATTTTTTTTCTTCTTTTTTACTTAGTTGAATTGTAAAAAGAAATTAACAGTATTAATATTATTGATGCCAGTTACTAGGCCGTTTAGCACTAAAAATGATTCAAATCCAAATATCTCATACTATTGAGCTGACAAATCCAAATTCGTAAGAGTCGCGAATTATGGATTTACTCTGGATAAGAAAGAATTAATAATAAGATATCCTCGTATTCTAATCTTCTTTATATATCTGTGCTATCACATGATATCTCAACCAGCCAAATCAGGTGCAAAAACGGCGCCACCTGCGTGTCGTTTACAGGAATTCATTCCCGCGCCCTACGTGTCGTTTTTGCATCAAATCTACGTTACACGACAACTAGGATAGGACTCTCCAAAACCCACGCTGTCTCGAAATTCATAATCAAATCTGAAAGAATTTGCTCATAGAACGAGACTTTCCTTGGATCTCATTTTTCCATCTTGAGTTCCTTCCTTATCTCATGTGTTTGACTTCAATTCTTCTCCCTTTCACCTTTCTCCCTCTTGCCCTTTCTCAGAAAATTGACAAATTCAGGTTCAAACTCAAGTTCTGAGGCCAATTCAGATTCTGGGTCTGTGAAATCTGAGAGCTTTTAGCATTTGATAAAAGTGGGTAGGTGTGTGAAGTTGATATATATTCTGGGTCTGTGAAATCAGAGGAAAAAAAGTTCATTTTGTGGCATAAAGTGGTTTGATGTGGTTGTTCTAGCTTAGCAAGTGGTTTGGGTTCGATTTCTGGATACTAAGTTACTTTAACTAGCGATCAAAATTGCCTTATGTGAAGAATATATGCTCTTTTAGGAAGGAAAATTGGTTTTTGATATGGGGGCAAATTTTTCTTCATATGTTCATGATGAGGATGGTGGTTCTATGAGGCCAAGACTTGCGGATATACCTGAGAATTGTGTGGCATTGGTTTTGATGTATTTGGATCCACCAGATATTTGCAAGCTAGCAAGATTAAACAGGGCATTTCGCGATGCTTCGTTAGCAGATTTCATTTGGGAATCCAAGTTGCCTTTGAATTATAAGTTCATCTTGGAGAAAGCTTTGGATGATTCTTCTGTAGCTGAATTGGGGAAAAGGGATGTTTATGCAAGGCTATGTAAACCTAATTTGTTTGACAATGAAACCAAGGTGAGCTATCATATGGACTAAGGTTTTAAGTTGCAGTTACAATAACGATTGTAGTTAGTTGTTGTTGATGCATCACTTGAAGTTGTGACCTGATAGCAATCATAGCTTGATGTGGTTGCGGTCTTGATGTTGCAATCGTGTGGTGTTCTAGATTTTGTGGATGCATCACGTGATGCTGCAATCTAATCACAATCACGGCTAGATGTGGTTGTGGTTGAGATGTTGCAACTGCATCACGTGATGCAGTTCATAATTTTAAAAATTAAAACCAGGAATTGCTAGACACATTGACTCATTTACTTTCTAATGGTTTTTATGTGCTTGATGTTAATTTGTCAAAAAATTGTTTTGGTGTAGGAAATTTGGCTAGATAAGAGGACAGGTGGAGTTTGTTTGGCAATTTCTTCCAAAGCATTGAGGATTACAGGGATTGATGATAGGAGGTATTGGAATCGAATCTCTACAGAAGAGTCAAGGTGAGACCATGAGATTATTGTAAGTGAAACTATGTCACTTGCTAATAATAGATTTGGCTTGTTCTTCATTTTGTTCTATTGTGTTTTTTCATCTTTTTATGCACTTTTTAGATTAATACCACTCATTTTCTGGTTTTGTTATTTATAAAGCTAATGTTTTTCATTTCCATATTTTGTGTTATACTGATCTTGATATATTATGCTATCTTCTGTGTGTTATCTGAATGCATCAACTTGCCTTTTTAGCCTTCATATGATTTCTGCTAGAACACATGAAATTAGGGACATCAAAATTGTCATGATCCCCTTTTTAATCTATGCTTTACTGATCTTGATATATCATGTTATTTCGTGTGCGCTCGCGCGTGCATGTGATTCAATAGATTCCATACAGTTGCTTATCTTCATCAAATTTGGTGGCTTGAAGTGGAAGGAGACATTGAGTTCCAATTTCCACCCGGTTCATACAGCGTGTTCTTCAGACTCCAGCTTGGAAGATCATCAAAGAGATTGGGTCGCCGGGTTTGTAAGACAGAAGATGTTCATGGCTGGGATATAAAACCTGTGAAATTTCAGATAACAACTTCTGATGGACAGCACGCCGTATCCCGGTGTCACTTGGATAATCCAGGGAACTGGGTCCTCTACCATGCAGGGAACTTTGTTTCCAAGAATCCGAATGAGTTGACGAAGATCAAATTTTCGTTGGTGCAAATCGATTGCACGCATACCAAAGGAGGTTTGTGTGTAGACTCTGTGTTTATATGCAATAGTGATGTTAGGAAAGAGGTGTAGGATTTTCCTAGAGTAGAAATGAGTCCAGACACATTAGTCGAGTTGAGACACGTTAGTCAAGTTTTGAGATTTGGATCGTGGGTGGGAGTTAAGTAGAGGCGAGGGCTTAAACATGTTTTCAGTCTCACCGAAGTTAGCAAATCTTTGTTTTAGTCCCTAAAATGTTTTATCGGTATTATGTCCTCTGTTTTCTAAAAATAATTTCTTTTTAGTCCCTGAAATAGGACTAACAACACATTGTTTTATGAAATGTGAGGACTAAAAGTTAATATAATCTTTTTAAATACTAAAACCTAAATTTGTTAGTTTTCTAGAGACTGAAGACATATTTAAGCTCCCTTAAGATGTGTTGTTTCTTACATAGGACAGGGTTTTAATAGGTTGCATATATTTTTTACCCTCTTTTTTATCAGGATTTATATGCTACTGGTGTATATTTCCTCTTGTTAATACAGGGAGTTGATTGCTCTGTTTTCTCAATGGAAGGATTCATTTTTTTTTTATGTCTTTTGATTTTCTTTTATGAAGGATTCTCATACATGAAGCAATGACATTGCTGCAGGTTGGTTTTGATGTTGTAATCTAACACATCAACATACTGTTATAATGTGTGTTTAGTTTCGTACTGGGACGAGTCAATCATAAATTTAGAATATCAGAATTATATTTTTTGTCGAACATTTTATTTTAATTTAAAATTCAGTTTACACATTTTAAAATATTTTTTATGTCCTTGTAATTGGAAACCGGACATGCTATAAGCAATCGTACTTTCAAATCAAAGAAATTTTGGAGATTCATGTAGGGATAATTACGGATCCGATTGAAGTATGACTTTGCGGTCATACTTCTAAAAACTATTTTAAAATCTGGAAACAAAAAAAAAAATTGCAAACTAAATTTAAAGAAAAGTTTTCGAAAATAATATTTATATTTTAGTTTTTAAAAATTAAAATTTAAAAACATCTAAATTTTATTTCAGTTTTTAATTTTTTAAATTTACTTACATTCAAAACTCATTTTTCTTTTAACTATTCTTAAAAACAATTTTATAATACAATATCAAATAGGCCTTAAGTATTTCTTTCTGGATTCTATTCTTATGTTTAATTTGTTAGAAAAATATTTAGACAAAATAATACTATTCTTCATCCAAAATTTCTTTCCCAAATATGCAAGCTAAATGACAAAATTACTTTTGTGACAAGTTCTACCACATTAACAATTTAACATAACCATTTCATTGTGTAGTTTATGGGAATCCACATAGAAAATGGTCATACACTAACATTAATTGGTTGATACATAGTATATCTTACAATTTGGGTTTGGATCTAACTCAATCCCAAAAATTAGCTCATAGGATAAGGTTTATCACACTCTTATAAATTCAACAATGGTCATATTACTAGCCGACGTGGGACTTCTAACACGCCCCCTCACGCCCAGCACTACACAGCTGGAGCGTGGACAAATACGGAAGGACAAACAAACGGGTGGCCCAACAATACGGGGCTAACAAACACCCAATAACACACCCAACAACATGGGGGGCCAATAAACGGATCTAGGATAGACTCTGATCCCATCTTATAATTTGGGTTTGAGCCTAACTCAATCCCAAAAGCTAGCTCATAGGATGAGGTTTGTGACACCCTTATAAATTTAACAATGACCATATCACTAGCCGACGTGGGACTTCTAAAAGTATAGTATGAAACAAATACACTGGTTTTCTCCCATAAAGAACAGTGAAGTGTGACAACACTGTCTCTAACTATATTGACATTTCAAATGCACAATAGTTTCCTGGAAAGCATGGAATTTATACCAGTCCCTGAATTTTTACCTATAATATATCCAACGAAGAGGAACAAAAGGATCTCTCCTAGCACCTATGGTATAATAAGTAAAAAATTATTATGTTCAGAGTTTTGTTAAATAATATTTTTAGAATAATTTTAAAAGTTATAAAAATTAGAAAAATAATTATAAATACATATTATTTTTTCTATCATAAATATTAAGAGAGCATTGGTTTAAAGGTTTGGAAATACATTTTTAGATATCTTATTCTCATGAATATATTTTCACTAATGTTTATTCTCAATCATTTAAAGTTTGATTTTTTAGTTTTTATTTCAAGAAATATTTTGAAGAAACTTCAATAATATTTAAAATCTATTTGATTTACGATACATATTACATGTACAGTAATAATTATGAAAATATTTTTATTACATATAATATTATTATGTGTGGTATCAAAATTAAGTAAAAAGTAACTATGCTCAGAGTTTTGTTAAATAATATTGTTTGGGCATTTTTAAAGTTATAAGAATTAGAAAATTAATTATAAATGTATGTTATTTCATCTCTCAAGAATACTAAAAGTTATATTTTTCAATATTATTTGGATCATTAAATAGTACTATTAGGAATTAGATATCATTTTCCTTATGTTTATTAAGAAATTTTTTTAAAATTTCATAAATAAAATGACTTTATTTTTTAAAATACCTTATTAAAAGAAGACTCACCCTCTTTTGCAACCTATCATTAAAAAATATATATTGAATTAATGTAAGAGTAATTAAGGAATATTTTTCAGTAGAATTTTGCTTATATTTAGTAAAAACATAACTAATTTAAATTTGTTTATATTTAAGATGAGAGTACAACCCTTTACCATAGAAATGCTCACTTTAATTTAATTAAAGTAGATTAATTAAGATTAACGATGTTTCCTGGTGTGGCGTGCAAGAATTTAGAAATGACAGAATCTCAATGCAGAGAGAAGATTTCAAAATCAAATTTAATAAAGGGATTTGTTTTTCATTAGTTAAAAAAGGGTGAATATGTAGCATGGCCATGTGACAATGGCATATAATAATTACAAGTGCTTTACATATGTTTTTTTATCATTAATCAATGTCTTCTTCTCCTTACGTTTACATTGTTCCTTTTAATAATTTCTTCACACACTCTCAATACTACTGATTTATCTTAGCAAGTTTGCTTGCTTTGTGTTTTTGCATTTAATCACAATGGCTTCTTCCAAATACAGCATCCAACCCTATTCTGCTTCTCCGTTGTCGTCGTTGTCTTTGTCGTCGTCTCAGATAAATACATGGAAGTATGACGTTTTTATTAGTTTTCGAGGCGAAGACACGCGTTATAACTTCGTTGATCATGTTTTCGCCGCTCTTCATAGAATAGGCATTGTTGCCTTCAGGGATGACACGAAGCTCAACAAAGGCCAATCTATTGCGCCAGAGTTGCTACAAGCAATTGAACAATCTCAGATTGTTGTTGTGGTATTCTCTAAGAACTATGCTTCCTCTACTTGGTGCCTTCAAGAACTTGCAAAGATTGTTCATTGTGACCAAGTATCAAGAAAACAACATGTTGTTCTTCCTGTTTTTTTATGATGTGGATCCTTCTGAGGTGCGCAAACAAAATGGTGATTATGGAAAAGCCTTTGCAGAATATGAAGAGAGGTTCAAGGAAGATAAAGATAAAATGGAGGAAGTGCAAAGATGGAGAGAAGCACTCTTTCATGTTGCTAATCTCTCTGGTTGGGATATTAGGAATAAGTATGTATACCACATTCTCTTTGGTTTTTATTATTCTTTGCTTCAACCTAGCTAATTTGATAGTTTCTTGGTGATTTGATTTCCCATTTCAAATTAGGTTAAGAGTTTCAGACTTTACATGTTACCTTTTAAGCTTTGTTGTCTTGCTCTATTTGTACCTTTTTGGTTTGGTTTTCTTTGATGAGGCATTGATTTGGTTTTCACAAAACTGTCAAGCCACAAGATGCAGAGATCAAAAAAATTCTTAGTGAAATAAGAAGTGCATTGGTTACCAAATTGTCAAATCTTCCAAATGATCTTGTTGGGATTGAATCTCCTCTTGAAGAACTACAAAAGCTTTTATTTTTGGACTTACATGATGATGTTCGGGTAGTAGGAGTTAGTGGGATGGGTGGGATAGGCAAGACAGCCCTTGCTAGGGTCTTCTATAGCACAATCCATCATCAGTTTGATTTTTGCTGTTTCATTGATGATGTGAACAAAACTTGTCAAGTTTATGGCGCAACAGGTTTGCAGGAACAAATTCTTTCTCAAGCTCTAAATGAAGAAGATGTAACGATAAGGAATGTTTGTGAGGGAAAGTATTTGGTGAGCACAAGGCTACGTGACGCGAAGACACTCATAGTTCTCGATAATGTTGATAAAGACAATCAACTAAAGGAGTTGGCTTTGCACCGAGGATGTCTCGGTGCAGGAAGTAGAGTCGTCATAATATCTAGAGATGAACATATCTTGAAGGTGCATGGAGTAGATGCTATTTACAATGTCCAACTATTGGACTGTGACAAATCTCGTCTATTATTTTGCAGAAAAGCTTTCTTATGTGATTACATTAAGATAGGGTTCGAACAGTTGACATTTGAAGCTTTAGAATATTGTGGAGGCCTTCCATTAGCAATTGAAGTACTAGGCTCATTTTTGTGTGACAAAGACATCTCTGAATGGAGAAGTGCATTGGATAGACTCAAAAGAAATCCTCGAAAAGATATCATGGATGTGTTATAGTTAAGTTTTGATGGGCTAGAGGAAATGGAAAAGGAAATATTCCTAGATATTGCTTGTCTCTTCAAAGGGTATGCGATAGATGGGCTAAAGAAAGTACTAGATTATCGTGGGTTTGGTTCAGCTGATAGTGATCTTAGAGTTCTCGCAGATAAATCACTCATAAACATTTCTGGCATTGCGGTTCAAATGCATAAATTGTTAGAAAAGCTAGGAAAAGATATCGTCCGAACCCAAGAAAAAAGAAAAGAGAGCAGACTTTGGCTCTTCAATGACTTCAACAACGTAATGATGGAGAATAAGGTAAAGTATATGTTAAGAAGTATAAAACTGTATATGTCCATATTTATAAAATATGTAAATGTATTTGAACTTATCTAACTTTTTTTCTCTTTTTTCTTTGGCTTTTGCCAACACTTTAGGAAATGAATGTTGAAGCCATAGAGTTGGATCATACAAATGAAAAAGACTCAATATTGATGGTTGAAGCATTGTCAAAAAATGAATCACCTTAAATGGTTCAAACTTCTTTCTAAAGTAAAAGTTATAGGAAGGCTCAATCATCTTTCTAATGAATTAAGATATTTAACTTGGTTCTACTATCCTTTTGAGAGTCTTCCATCAAGTTTTCATCCGAGTAAACTTGTTGAATTGTCTTTGTTCGGCAGCAAAATCAAACAACTATGGGAAGACATGAAGGTGCCACAACTTACCTTTTAAATTTTATTTTTTTTTTTTGAGATGAACTTAAATGCAAAAGATACTAATTCTCTTTATTATTGTTGTCCTATGACAGTATCTACCCAATTTGAAGATTCTTAATCTTGCATTTTCTGATAGTCTTATCAAGATGCCAGACTTTAGAGGAATGCCAAATCTTGAGAGGATAGATCTTGCAAGATGTACAAGTCTTGTTCAAATCGATCCATCCATTGGCTTTCTAGAAAAGCTTGTTGTGTTGAATTTGCAAAACTGCACAAGTTTAGAGAGTTTACCCACCACCATATGGAGCCTAAGTTCTCTTGAAACTTTAGATATCTCTGGATGTAAGAAAGTGTTTATATCAGACATGCCAACATCCTCCACCATTAAAAGCCTTATTATGTTGCCTCTCCATGTCTTGAGTTTCAGAAGATATAACCATTCACCTAGTCATCATTTATCACCTTTCATCCCTCATCTCCATTGTTTGCAGGATCTTGATCTAAGTTTCACCAATATATGCCACATTCCTGAAGCTATTGGGAGTTTGCATTGTTTAGAGTGGTTACATTTAGGTGGAAACAATTTTATCACGCTACCGGATAGTCTCAAAGAGCTTTCTAGACTTGTGTATTTAAACTTGGAACATTGCAAGCAGTTGAAATCTTTGCCTGGCCTCCCTTCACCTGTTTACTTTGGTGAAAGAAGAAAAATTCCTTGCCCAGTAACAAAAGATCCTATTACAGATATAGACCGAGGAGGGTTATATATTTTCAACTGCCCAAAGTTGGAGGAAAGGGAGAATTGCAACAAGATGGCATTTTCATGGATGATGAAACTCATTCAGGTGAACAAAGAATCCCCTGTTCCAAGCTGGTTCAACAATCAAAGTGATGGCAGTTCAATACATATAGAATCATCTCTATTATGCATCTGCATCACAATGATGATTGGATTGGTATTGCTTGTTGTGCACTACTTACAGAACATAGTGATCCTTCTATGACATTTTACCCACATTGGGGTGCTCGTGCAATCATTTGTTTTGACGCAGAGGAGTTTCGTCCCATAATTCCATTACATCTCCAAATAGATTCGATTACTTTCGAATCTAATCTATGGGATTTTTATTTCAGTCGAGAACAACTCATTCGTCATAGTATTATTTTTGGAATTGATGGCGTTGAATTGTCATTTTGCCATCGTTATATTAGATTGCCTTTTGAGGTGAAAAAATGTGGATACCAGTGGATATTTAAACATGATTTTGAACAACTCAACTCAATTCGGAAGTGCAAGTTTTCGGCAATTGATGATAATTAACAAAAGGGTTTGGATTTGAAGGTGAAGAGTTTTTTTTCTGAATGTAATTGACTAGTTATTATCTTTATCTCTAATAGCATTTGAGTATCTGAATTTAGATTTGTCTTTTTCTTAAAAAAAAAAAAAAGTTGTAGTGCCTTCTAGTTGATGATATAATTTTTTTGATTTTTCGATTTTGATTTGATCATTAAAGTGAAAATGTCTCCTATTATTATAATCAGTGCTTGTAGTTGAAAAATACACAACATATACTCCCTCAGGACTCACATAAGAGGGGTGGGGGGAGAGAGGTGTTTCTCATGCTCATATTATAATGATTATAATGATATTTCTAAAGGCACAATAGTTACCTGCAAATATATTAATACAAGTATTGTTTTCTGCCATAAATAACAGTGAAGTGTGACTACTCTGTCTCTAATTATAATGATATTTCAAAAGGCATAATAGTTCTCTGCAAATTGCTCAATGTGTACACCAATATGTTCTCACAAGTTCATAGTAGTATTATGTAACAACAAAGAAACATTATAAGATTATTACCAAAAAAAAAAAAAAAGAAACATTATAAGATACAGATTGCTAGCTCTTCCCTGTTCCATCTTTAGGATGTTTTGGACTTGGCTGGGGCAGGAAGCAGCTGCATTGCATAAACAATATACTCTTAATTGTCAGTGAAAATTGATACTCAAGCATAAATGCAACCATAAAAAAATAATACACATAAAGACCTAAACAATCCACCAATGGTGAGACATAAACTCTACTGATGTTTCATGCGTGTTCTGGATTTATCTAGTAAATACGGGTTAAAAATATATTACCTCCTGAACTATACGTGATAAGCAGTTTAGTGCTGCTGATACTTTAAAAATATGCAAAAAGATCTTAATCCTTTACATATTGTGCACTTTACTACAATTCCATCAAAATTGTTATTAAATGGAAGGAATAGTGCATTTCACAACAGACGAATGCACTCCAAGTGGTATTTTTCGTTGATCTTTTCATGATTTGCAGTAAGATGCACAACACGTAAAGTATCAAGACCTTTTTGCACGTTTTTAAAAGTATTAGTGTCAACTACGCATCATCACATAGAGTAGTTAAGAAGGGTAATCTATTTTAAACACACTAAACATTGTTAATTCATAATTCAGTTCCAGTAACCAATACCTGATAGCAAGAAATTAGAGATGTAACAAATCCAAAGGCTCCAGTAACTCTGGGAGTAACTTTCTTTGGTGCCAATTGAAGAACTCCAACTGCTACTACTAAATCCATTCCTGCTTTCACAAGAGCTAACGTCCTCTCGTTTGATTTTTTCAGTTTAGCGCGATATTCCTCGTTCTGCACCCACATCCAATCACTTCACATAAATATAATAAAAAAAGCTTAAGCAATGGAAATTACGGTCCAAAATTATGTTAACCAAAAAAGTTAGAAATTTTGAAGAACTTGTACACAAGTCAGGACAACATACTTCATATTTATTACTGTTCTTGAGTTCTTTCTCTAACTTGAGGATCGATTTAGAAAGTCTTCCAAGCTCGCCGAGCTGATAAGATGAGCATAACATGTAAAACGAAAGGTGCGCTAAGAGGACGTTATTGAAGAAAGGTAAGCCACAGACAAACCTCAACCAAGGTGGTGCATATTGTGGAACCAAACCAACAGTAGAGAGATATCCGGCCGATTAGTTCTGTGCGTTCTTTATTCTGTAGTTGGACAATAAATTAGAAATTACTCATAACTGCAGGATGGAATTCGCGCGTGATTAACAAAGTAATTAAAGAACTTGATGCTTAAGATATTCTTCCTACCTTGTAGATACCTGTTCTACCAAGCCACACAATTTGATCAAGAAACAAGAATGTTGAGATTAATGCATCCTTGGACTGTTAAAAGCATTGAAAAAGATATTACAATTTAGAGAGAATGAATGAAAGATTTGAAGAAAATGGTGGAATAACTTGAAAAAAACTCATACCTTTCCCAACAAGGTAAGGGGGAGAGGAGTCCCTTGTGGAGTGGGACTTAACAGAGAGTGTAGGCCATTAACAAACTGCATATTACAACATGATAAAGCATAAGCTACTTTATGGGTCAAAGTCAAACACAATTTCAGAGAAGTTCTAAAAACTAAAAACACAGAATTTTCAAACAGCTTCAACTTTATCTCAGAAGCTCTTCTTTTCAACTTCAATTTAAAATCCGATTTTGAGTCAAAGCTGGGCCAAATGCTCCCTAAGAACAAGCCACAATTTGTTATTTTGCAACATATTTTATATGGCAAAATCTGAGAAGGGGGTGCCACTTAACAAAATTTGTTTTTGGGACTGTCTTTCAATTAGTATTTTCCAACTTTGTCTCTTCTTCAAACAAATGAATCACAGGGGGATACATAAAATGAAAATCATAAAAAGAAATAAACTCCATAATAAATAGCAAGTAACAAATTACACAGATTGAATAAAGAAAGAAATGAATTTAAGAACTATTGATTGTTTCAAAACTTAAGCAAGAAAGTAGCCAAACCTTAAATAGACGGAAAACTTTCCTAGCCAAACTGGTTGATTTGTCTACATTCTGAGCAGTACCAGGTTGTCCATCGCTCAAATATTTGGAACCGTATTGTATTGCCCTGCATATCTTGTCCCTTGTTTCAGCCTTGTTTAAATATAAAACTAGAAGAGCCAATTCTACCCTAGTTGCATCCAAGGTACTCATTTTCTATGATAATCAAAGCTGCATAACAAAATCACAGCACAATCAATTTCAATTAAATTTGGAGGATAATGATGATGAAGGAAAGAAAAAAGTGATATTCTGACATCAAATGGGACTTAAGATGGCAAATATTTTTTAATGATGAAATCTTATTCTGTGTCCATGTCTAAAATGGCTTCTTATGTATACCATATATTATGTTGTTAGACTCAAAACTATGTGAACATGGAATTCAACACATTAAAAGAGCAAAAGTGTCCTCAAAATGTGCTTTCATATTGAATTCAACATTTTAGGAATAACAACTTAGCACTTTCTTCATATTGACTAGTAAGAGACATGTCCAAATCTCACTTACCTTTTCACCAAATACATCTCTATAACTTTGTTCAATGTGTAAATAACCCCTCCCTTGGATGCAAATCCAAATCTAACCTTTTTTTTATAAGCGAAATTGCACCCACTTGGATTCGAGCCAAGGAGCTGCTACTTAAATAGTGCTTCTCTAGCCATCAGACCAATCTCTGGTACAACTCTAACTCTAATTAATTTAAAGGAAAATCAAAGAGTAGGTTTAACTTTGCAAATTCTAAAGACATGAGAGTGTTTCTTGTTAGACTTAGAAGGATAGCTGCATATAAACTAAAAATGAAGGGGTTACCAGAATTAGAACTTATAGCATGTTTGGTGACACTTAAACTTGAGAAAATAATCACTTATTCTCTCAAAAGCTCTTTCAGTTAGCTCACAAAATAGATGACTATTTCTCTAAAATAAGCTGAAGAAAAAGGAAAAAAAAAAATAATAATAATAGAAAGAAAGAAAATAGAACCATCACCAAAAGAATATACTCTACTTCCCTAATCCATAAGCCAAAACTTTGAAATTAAAGAGTATCAGCATCCAAGTTTGTCAAACAACAAAAACAGCCAAGCTTAATTCAGTATTCCCCCACTGTGGCATATCTCTAATGAACCATTAAATTGATTTATCAGAACTTAGAATCATAAATTTCATTTAGTCAACACAATAATAAGATTTATTCAATCATGTACAAAGGATTTGATAGAGATAAGAAAGGAACAGCACAAGGTGGACCCTCTCCAAGTCCAGTTACATCAAATCCTTCCCTAAAACCAAAAAACAAAAAAACAAAAAACTGAAGTAGTGAATTTCATGCTACTATACAACAAGAACAACAACAAACCTCAAATATCTTCCAATTCTCACTGCCCTAAACCAAGTCAAACCAAAGATTTCAAACACCCTCAACTCAGAGTCACTCGGAGGAGACCCAACATCGAAAAACGCAAATCAAAGTATCAAAGATTCAAACTTTTTGAATATTTTGAGCTAAAAATTAAAGGGGTTCAAAAATTTAAGAAAGGGAAGTTACCGAAAGAAGTAAAGGAAGATGAAGATGATCGGAATCACAGTATTTGTGCTTAAGGACGTGTTTGGTGATCGCTAATTCGCTTTAACAACCAAAATGGCTAATTGTTCACTGTTATATATGTTAACAAACATGCGGAATGCTCCGAGGACCCCAATGTCAATGTCAACGAAAATCTTCAACTTTTTGGTGATTTCAGTTTTCGAGGTAGGTGGGTCCCATAAACCCGATGGACAAGTTGGAACGAATGGTTTTGCCTGCACGCAATTCACGTTTAGAATAAGTAATTTATATTGCTAAACATTTTTATAAGATTACTAAACATTAATGAGATCCTATAAAAATTAATAAATACTCCCACCCTTGGTTTTTTTTATTATAAGCACTTAAAAAAATTGATTTATTTTATAGGCATTTATTAGAAAAATAAAAAGTATTTATTACATTTTTTCAATTTAATTTTTAGTTAATGAGAATAGTTAAGTTTAATTTTGAAATATATACATAAATAGTATAATTTGACTTAAATAAAAGTATAATTATAAAAAAAATTATTATTTGTCTTAAAAATAATGTATTTTATTAAAATTACTATTTTTATTAATACGTGTATTTTTGTTTCAGCCTTTAAAGTGTTTATAAATAGAAACGGAAAGAATTATACTTTTTTTTTGGAAACAAATATACATGATAAATAAGAGGTTAAGAGTATTGACTATAATAATCAAGAGGATAAATATGCTAAACCAAAAAAAAATTGTATGTATGTTCCTATGTTTTAGTTTGAGAATGCATCTATGTTAAAAAATAACATGATCTATCTTATTGAAGTTTATGTGTTTATCTCTCTTTCATTCATGTTTATAGCAATTTATACATTTAATATGCATTTAATATCTATCCGGAGAAACACCAAAATAATAAGTCATGTTATTTTTTACTACCTCTAGTCAAAAATATAAACGCCTAGAGCATTTTTCACACAATTTAAAAAAAATATTTAAGGTATCAATTTAAGAAAAATTAGTTAATTTATTCCAATTTTACCTTTGAACAAATGTATACTCACTCTTTCCCAATTTTTGTGAAATAATTTAATAAATATGGGTAAATTTAAAAAATATTAACAAATTTATCTTATATTTTGTGCAAGTGCTTATAATATGGACCAAAGCAAAAAAACTCTAAATATTTATATTTTGGACCAACGGTGGTATTTATTTTTCTTAATTTGAATTTGTTATGCGTTAAAATCCATCATTTTTTAAAAATTATACATATTTATTGTACTTTTCTATCAGAACTATACATATAATTTTATTAAAAATAAAAATATAAAATAATAAAAGAAGAGTAGATATATTTTTTCAATAAAATTATACTAATATATTAAACATTAATTTTTGTATGAAGTTATTTCATCTAACAAGCAAACAACAAACATGAAAGCGGAAGCAAGTAATCTAGGGACACGGACCCAACATAATCTTTAAAGCCATATCACCTAATTTGTCTCACGTATTCTTATTTAATTATTTCTTTTAAAAAAACATTTGCAATATCTTTGGACAAAATGTAGGTTGTTGAATGATTAACGGCATATAATTTTTGTGCAGATGTATTTCTCATATAATGCATATTATCTCGTATTCAAATTATAAAAAATTTGGACAAAATTAAAACATTATCTTTGAAAAAATATAAGGTCAGTGTGGTTTAAATTTAAATAGAATAAGAAATGAAAAATACTAAAATCAAAATAAATATTAATAGTGACTAAAATAAAATTCAAAACAAACATACCTATAGTAAACTACATATTTAAAAAAAAATAGGAATACAAATTACGCACTTTAAAAGCTTTTACAAAAGTTACAAATTAAAAAAAGTATAAGATGTAAATTAGATAAAAAAAAGTTACATTATTAGAATATCATGTGTCATATTCAAACTACAATAATAATATTATTGTTTTTTATTAAAATAGGAGCCTAAATCTAAAAGGAGAAGAGACTACAAAGTAATAACTCTAGGGTTAAAGACACCAATAACATAACCTAGTACTAAGATACACAAACTAGAGAGGAGAGGAACAAAACAAAAGATGGGACATCATATTGCAAACAAGATTGGTCATGGTTTGAGCACATCTATTTGCTTTTTTATAAACATGGACTATGTGAACATCCCAATGCTGGAGTAGTAGGAATTGAATGCATCCCATTAAGAAAGACATAGAGATAGCAAATGAAATTCTAATCTTTTAATAGCATGCATCACTTAAAGAGAATTTATCTACATCTCCAACTTTGTAATGCCACTTCAAGCTAAGTGTAGATCACCTGAAACAAAGAAAAATCTATGGAAGGAGACAAAAGAAAAACAAAAAAGAAGAATCAAGAAAAAAGGACAAATCACTTTCGATAGATGATTGAAGTTGCTTTCGATAGATTAATTGATATTTTACTGTTTATTTATAACTTTTAATTATTACTTGTTATCTATAAATAGACTACCATTGTAAGAATAAAGAAAGAGATTTGAGTATGAATTAATATTACTCTTTGTGAGTGTTGTATCTTTGATTCTATCCTTTGTAATTTTATCATTTTTGTAATCTGAACAAGGTTTCCTAACTACCTACGCCGTTAAGTTTGTCAAAAAAGTAAGTGAGTTTTACTGTTGCCAGAATCACTTCGACCATACTCGAAAACCTATCCTATAGACTTTTCTTCGCAAAATCGACCCCATAAAAGTGTCTGGAAAGTCCCAAAACCATGAGATACAAAGTTTCAGCGCTAGAAATCAAGCCACATATTGCCACACACCTAGCAAAAAAGTCACCAGAGCAGTTGCCGATTGATGGAGATATAAAAGTTAAAGATGAGCTAACATCATACCATGTAAGTGTCACTCAAGTGTAAATTAACCTTAAAAGACAGATTAAAAAGAATAAAGAGAATACTTATTGTCTATAAATAGGCTACTATTGTAAGAATTAGACAAGAGATTTGAGAATAAATTAAAAATGCTCTTTATTATGAGTGTTGTCTCCTTGAGACCATCCATTATAATTCTGAGCCAATAAAGAACGATCTAAACAAATCAAAATAAGGAGCATGCAATAATGCTCGATGTTTTCAGAAATTTTTTATGCACAGTTCAAAATTCACATTAGCACATGGCATTTACAAAAGTTTGTGGCAAAAATTCGCTTAACTAATTTACAAGAAAAAAAAATGACGGAGAGATTTTCAAGAAGAAATCATAATAATTCAGAAAAACTTTGCAGTTAGGTATTTCTTTGATGTAAAGAAATTTGAACTGAACAACTAAGCATAAGAATTATAAAATACCCAAATGCTAGATGGTAAAATGTCCCTAAGCTCTAGAACTGATGATGACTTCAGAATAGTTTATTCTGTTTAGCAATTGGAATCCAACTTTATAGGATAATTTAGCTTTGACAAATGTGCTACCTACAATGTTAAAAAATCCAGAAAGTTTGAATTTTTCACATGTTGACTAGAATTCAAAATTCAAATAATTAGTAAAATAATAATACTCTCAGTCTCATTTTATTTTAGGTCATTTGTTAGAGTATTTACTGTCAAAGGCTGTGGTTAATCTTCTTTTTAAATTTTACACCAACAATTACCACACATTTCCCAAGATCCAAACATAGAAAGAAAACAAACAAAAGAGGATACAGAAAGATTAAATTTTACATAATCTAACCATAAATATTACAAAGTCTTCACATTCCACAAATTACAACTGAACTACATGTTTCATATAGACAATGAAACAACACTGATAAAGCAACAAAGAAAAATAAAGCTTCATGATACACAAAAAAAGGAAGAAATTTCAACTTGCAACAATTTCTCTATTTCCTGCTAAACAAACTTCTCAGTTTCCCTCTTTCCAATCTCTCAAGCAACTTCTTAGCTCCAGGAATCTCCATCTCAGATAGCTTCTTCAAATACCCGATTGCTCCGTACGAAATCATCAATTTTTTACACTTCTTACTCGAAGAAAGCGATCCGAGGCAAGAAACCGCATACTTTTTCGCAGTATTTTGTGGACTAGGATCAAGCAATTGAACCAAATTTGGAACACTTTTATCATCCTTCTTAACTTCTCTACAATTCTGTGACAGAACAATTAAACTCGCGATCGCTTGAGCAGCAACCTCTCTTGCAGCATTTCCTTTAGCCTCAAGCAAATTGATAAGGAGCGCGATGCAGCCGGCTTCCCCTATCATTCTCTTCATCTCAATCGAGCCGCAAACTCGGCAAATAACTGATGCAGTGGCTTGCTTCGCGCCCAAGGAACCTGATTTCAGAACATGAACCAACCGCGGAATCAAACCAAGAGAAATTAAAGATTCCACAGAAACAGATCCAACCAAATTTCTCAATGCAGAAACAGAAGATTCTTGAGGAAGTGGACCATCAATATAAGTTAACAGACATTTTACTCCTCCTTCTGATATAACAATTCTTCTCAGATTCTCATTGCTTGAAGTCAAATTCTGCAAGCATTCTGCTGCATATTCTTTAGAACCTAACAAAATTCCGTGATTCAAGAGATTTATCATAAGCTTCACGGCGCCTTCGTCGGCCAAAACGCTTCTCACATCAGGAACAGCAGATATATTCTTCAAAGTACAGGCAGCAGCAGTTTGCGAAACAGAGTCCCCTGTTTCACAGAGCTCGATCAACGGCCGAACCGCGCCGTGTCCTACAATCGCGCGAGTCGTTTCAGCCGACATTGAGAGCCTCTGAAGAGATAACACAGATTTCTCTTTCCCCGCAGTGCCACCGGATTCAATTAGCCTTATCAGCGGCGGCAGAACGCCTTCCGAAACAAGCCAGTTTTCGCAGTTTCCCGATTCAATGAGGAAGCATATAACAGAAACTGCTTTTTCCCTTATTTTTGTTGAAGTTGCTGTGAGTAATTGAACCAAAGCAGAACAATTGCTCCTTCCAAGAACAGATAAAATGATTTTCTCATCTTCTTTCATAATCTCATAGAGTTTGTCCAAAGCTCTTTGCTTGGATTCCAAGTTACCGATCTGAAGCCGCGCGAGAAGTTCCTTAATTTTGCTGTGTTCTGCTCTATCTGATTCTGTTACAGGACCTGGTATTGTAAATGGCAGAGTGGCCTCGCCGAGAACGCCGGTCTTAACCAAGAGACCACAATCTTTCAAATTCAAATCGAGTTTCGCAGATAATGAATCTAGATCACTCTGCATCCGAAGCTTACCTTCGAATTTCTCCTTCAAACAGAATTCAGCCAATTCAATGGCTTCTGTCAGTGATTTTGAAACACCCTGCAATTGCTCCTTGCAAAGAGTGTTCTTGGAGAAGCAAGGATGGCTTGATAAGTCGGATAATCGCGACGGGATCTGTTCGAGTTTCGAAATTATCACCTTCCATCTTCCAGGGAATACCTTAACCTCTTTTGCCTTTGAAAGAGCAACTGGAACAAGTTCTTGAGCTTGAAATAACCACTCTTCTGTGGAAAGAGCATCAATTGCAGCAACTTCTTCTCTAGCTTCCACCATGATTCTGAAATTTTTAGTTGATAATAGAATTGATGATCAGAAAAGCTGTAGAAATTAGAATAGAAGAAAACCAGGATCAAAGAAATGACCTAGATGCCAATTTGTAGAAAAGGCAGTGAATTATATTATTATATGGACAAAATATGTCTGTAATCTCTTAAAATATCAAGAATTTTCTTTTTAGTCCTTTATTATTAAAAGTCTTAGATTTAGTCACCAAAAGTTTAAAATTTTTCATTTAGTCCCTCATGAAAGTTTTGAACATTTCTATTTTGTCCCTCATTTCTATCTGATCAGGGACTAGACATGAATAATTAAACTTTCGTGAGGACCAAATTCAGTGTTTTAAAAATAAAGAGCTAAATAAAAAATTCTTCATAATTTGATGGACCAAAATCTTATTTTATCCTTATCATTATTATCTAAGAAAAATAATAGGTTGTGGAGCAGTTGCAATCATAAAATCCGTAAATTATAAATTAAGGCTCCAATAGAAAATTCTCAGACTCAAGCACAAAAGAAACAAAAAGGGAGAAAAAAAAAAAGCAGGAAAAGAAAACTAGGCCTACATCAAGAACTTGAAGAATCTTATGATCATACACAAATTTGTTTACTGAAAGCATCACTCTTACTTTATCAAGTGATCATTAAACCATTTAATTAATACCCTTTGGAAATTCCAAAACATGTAATAAATTTCGATGTTAATGAGAAACCATAGTTTTAGAAAATGGTTGCTAAGAATGGCTGTTGATGAAAATGAAGGAATTGGCGTTTAACAGCTAACAATTAAGAAGCCGTCGGTGGATATTATTATTTTATTTATTATTATAAAAAAAAACAAATTAAATATTTTTCCAATTAGGCCTAAAGGACTTAAAGAGTAAAGACCCCACCTGTCACAAGGTACAAATGTAATAAGGGATCCTCTAGAGGGGTATTTTGGTCATTGGAACAAATATTCTCCAACTTTACTTTTCAAAATCAACAACGGTACATGTACACTACTAGTGTGTAAAAATTATACATTTATTAAATGCATACAAATATATAATTAAATTAATATAAAATAATTTTATCAAACATGTGTTAAATTAATAAAAACTAATTTAATTAAATAATATGCTTATTTAATTATATATTTATTTATATTTAATCTGATTTATAATTTTTACATCACAATAATATACGCAAATAATTTTTCTTTCAAAATTATGAGTATGAGAGTTGGTGAAGAGAGTATCAAAAGTGAAATGTAATAGAAAAGAGTAATGACAAGTTGATTCCAACGGTCAAGGGATTCATGTTTCTATCAAAGTATAGTAGAAAGAGTCTATGCAAATAAACAAAAAAAAAAAAATCAAACTCAAATCATTTTTTCCATTTTAAAATTATTCATAATATTTCTAATATCAACTACTAGTATCATCTACCATCAATTAAAATTAAATATAATCATAATCAAATCAAGTATAATCCTAACAAAAGCTACTATCCTTAAGAGAATGGAAGAAAAGGTTTTACTTTCAAGGGAAGACACAAATAAGTCCCTTTCCACAACTTGTCACAAGTTAAGTATATATCTAATGAACAATTTAAAGTATTATTAGTTTCACCACATCACAATATCATGATTTATTAGGTATTTGGCTTATATTATGATTTTAATGATCATTGAAACTATGATTGTAGTCTTAAATCTAATCACATTTAGCTAAATTTAGCATAACGCGAATTGCAATAGCAACTTAAAAACATTTTATTATTATTATTATCAATTTATCATTGATGATGAGAATGCAAAACAGTAAATTTGAATGATATGTACCTCAAACCAACTTGATTTGTTCAATGCTAACAGAAATGATCCTTTGAGAGCTAATGCTATCACTGTGTTTCTCAACTCTCAACAGTTCCTGCAAATCCAAAAACAGAAAAAAAAAAAAAAGTTACGTAAAGTCAACAAAAACATAAAAATAAGAAGAAAAAGGAGAAAAAAAAATACAGAACAGAATTTTTGTTTACTGTAGTACAAAAGTAGAGAGAAACAACTTGAAAGACTAACCTTTAAGAATGATTAACTAAGAAAACAAGCAAAATCTCTCTGTAGCTTAATCTTCAAACTTCAAAAGTTCAAAACTTTGCTTTGAATTGAATTTGAAAACTCTGTTCTGCTCTGTTCTGCAAATGCAATGCTTCGAAAATCATCAATCTGTTTCTTCTGAGAATCAGAAGCGTCTTCTGTGTTATAATAATAATAGAGAAAGAGACACGAGAGAGAGACACTGCAAATGAAAATGGTGATTCGAGTTTGATCGAATGAAAAAATTAAGGCTTATAACTTCACAAAACGACAATAACGTTCATAGCCACTATTCAAAAATCAAACTTTGCCACTCTTTTTTCTCTCTCTAAAATGGAAGCAAGTTGCGAGATCGGACGGTGGAGATTGTCGTTGGGACGGAGAACGTTACCGTTGGGATTTGTTAGAATTTGAAAATGGTAAGGATATTTTGTTGTTATTTTTTTATTTTAGTTAAAAAGTGGTGACGTGGAGGAGTGTGCCACGTGTGATGTGGGGACAGGGGATACTTTTCAAAGTAGTAGCTAAAATGTCACGTGTGTGTGAAGTAGACGGATCATGAAGAAACTGTGTCAGTAATCAGTTCACTGTTCTCGTTTTGAATTTGGACCAGTCTTTTGTTATGTTTTTTTTTCTTAAATATCTTTAATTTTACTCAAAAAAATGTTTTTATTTAATTATATTACTCAATTCATGATTTATTCTTCAGCACAGAGATGAAAACTAATTACTTTAGGTCCTTTTTTAAAAATTTTAATTTGATTTAAATCATTTTTTAGCTAAAATTAAAAATAGTTCAAAATTGAAATTTACATATTAGAAGTGAAATTTGTCTAACAAATTAGAATTGTAATATGTATTAACTTTAATTTATATTAGAACTCATTAACATCAAGAAAATTTAAATCCTAACATATTCGTTCATTGAACTTTAACACATTTTCTATCAAATTTGTTTAATTTGGTTATGTTAAAATTTAGATTTTTAATTTACTTAATTGATAGTATTATAATTTTTTTTAACTTAATTATTTGTTTCAACTTGTAATAAATTTGTGAAGTAATACTTGATATATGCTCCGGACAATAACGATTATTTCACCATTTTTATAACTTGGAATGAATTGATACAATTGCGAAGATCCCATCAATTTCCTATTGTTACTAGTGCTGCTGGTGAGAAGCATCACATCCATGAACCATACGTGCGGCAAGAGAACTTAAACGGCAATCACGCTTATTTTCTTCTTCTCTTCAATATTTGGTCTCTCCATATACAATTCGTTTTAAATGGTGTATGATACACCATATAAGAAAATATATACAGAATTTAATCGAAAACGTTTAATATAATAATAAATTATATATTTTGTGTGTATGCATACCTCTTTTTTTTTTAAATGGGCTATAATCAATTAAATATAATTTCATAACTTGTGTATGGTACACCACTTTAAAATTAGTAAATATTAAAATCAACCTATAACGGGTTAAAAAAATTAATAAATAACAAATATGAATAAACGAAAGGTGTAGGGAATAATACATTTAATTTAAAATCGCATATAATTCATATTTTTTTAGTGGTGTATGGTACACCACTTTAAAAGTGGTATATCATAAAATTCACACTATTTATAATTGTGTAAAGGTTTTTATGGTTCAAGTTTATATTTGTGGGGTTTGGAGTTCATTGATTATGAGAAAGAAAAATGTTTAATCCTCCTACTAAATTATTTTATTAATCCTCCTATCTATTTAATTTTGACAAGTGTTATTTATCTCTTACTTAGCATTTACTTTTTAAAAGATAGATGACACTTGTCAAAATTAAGTGAGTAGGAAGATTAGTAAGAGGATTAAGCATTACTCTTATGAGAAAAGGTGGAAGCATAAAATAGGTGAAGGAAAAGAATCTTATAGTATTTTACGCATTTAAAAAATTATTAAATAATGTCTTATGTATATTGTAAAATTAATTTTATTGAAGAATATCCAAAAAATGTTACTAGTAAAAATTGTTGGAAATAATGGAGGAGAACAATGATGTTGTAGCTTGAGACATATTGATAAACATTGTCCTAAAGGATTTATCCGGCGTTAATATCGCAAATCCCCCAGAATATAACAAGTTCTTTCGATATTAATCGGGATGCAGAAACTAGCGAGAAATAATAAGAATATAACCCAGAATATGTTTAAAAAGGGAAGCTTGAATTAGAGAGAGAAGAGAAGAATGATTTTTATGTGTTTGAGAAGTGAGGTGAGGCTTCGCTTATATAGGCTAGGCACCTGTTAATTCCTATGTAAAACGTAAATTACAAGGATTGGACGGTAGCCTATGATTGGTTTTCAACTTGTGCAAAAGATTAATATAGACGGTGAACGGTGCACTAATATGGATGGTGGAGGTAAAATTTAAGTTTGGACGGTGCTATAAAAACTAATGATACACTTAAATTTTTGAAATACACAAATTTTACAACAAAAATCACTTATCTAATACAAGTGTCTCAAACGACAAGGGCGGCTTAAGACTCAAGCTGCCAAAGAAAGGACTTTAGACTCCTAAATATTTAAAAAGAAAATGCCCACTAATATTTATGTATTTAATTTTAATAATATGTTAAATATAGATAAGTATTTTTTAAAAGAAATTATACTATTGAAAAATGATATACCAAGTTATATATTTAATTGTATAATTAGTCTTGATTCTTTTTTTAATGTTCAATTTTTTTTTAAGTATACACTACTTTATTTTATTGTTATGATAAAAGAATAAGTGTGTATTTGGTTAGTTATTTGCAAACCAAGCTTTGGGTCAATGGAATAGCAATAATTTTTTACTTATGTTCAAATTATAATTTTGGACTCAAAATCACATTGAAAAGCACCTTGACATAATCTTTACCAAATATTGTATATTATATTTTCATTGAAAATTCAGTTTACACACTTTAAACCATAGTTTTAGCCCTTCTAACCGAAAAACTAAACACACTATAATTTTTTAAGTATAAAGTGCTCTCTCTTTGTAATGTTAACAATTTCACTTTTTCAAAAGAAAAATAAATCATAACTAAAATCAATAAAATCTTATTCCACATTAACAATATCTCAATTATTATAAATTAACTAATTAATTTTATAGAAGATTAATTAGCATCATATTTTATTGTATTTGATATGTAATTGCTTATTCTCATTTCAATTTTTTTTTAAAAAAAAAATCACAACTAAAATCAATAATACCTTATTGAACATCAACAATATCTCAATTATTATAAATCAACTAATTAATTTTATGGAATATTAATTACCATCATATCTTAATGTAATTGATTATTCTAATTATATATATATATATATATATATATATATATATATATATATATATATATGATCTTGTGACCTATTCGAAATATGAACAAGAATTAAGAATATTTTTCTATCACTTTCACTTCCTTCTCTTGTTTCCTTTAATCACTATACTCATAACATCAATAACGATTAAATAGAATAAATTTGTTATCAGTTAATTAAATATAATGTTATATAAAATTAATTTAATAGTTTAAGAAGTGATTTGATATCCTAGAAAATCAAAATAGGTTTTAAATAAATCAAAATAATTTCAATTAATTATTATTAATATGGGCGTGTTTGGATTAGCTGTAAAAATTAGTTGTGAAAAAGAATTGATTGTCCGAAACATAATCAATTTTTGTTTGAGTATATTTGTTGGGAGAAGCGATTTTTAAGATAACTTTTAGTTCTGAAAAGTGATTTTTAAGCTTTTTCAAACAATATCCAATTTTTAGCTTAATGACCAAAAAGATTTTCATAGTACGATTTCTAAAATTGGATGGTTTCAATCGGTAGATGGGATTAGCACCATCCTTATTGGGAGTGACACCATCCTCTTTAGTATATAAATTTATGATTTTTACATATAAAAAGGATAGTGTCACTTCCAATAAGGATGGTGCTAATCCCATCCATCATTTCAATCCCTTCCACCAAGATTTGCTTTAAGCTTTTAAACTTTTTTAGACTACCTCTATCAAACGATTAAGCTCAAAATTAATTTTCTCCCAACAGGACCAAAGAGACACTGATACGAGCCCAAAACCAAAAAAAACCCAACAAAATGTGATATTGACAAAATTAGTAGGTGAATAGAGTAACCAATAAGAAAACAAAATGCTAAAAAGAGGAAGGAAAAAAAGCAGCTTTTGAGTGGGCCAAGAACTCAGATAGTTAGTGTTGGCGAGGTTTGTAGATTGATGTCTCTGTGTCAGATAGATTCTCCTCCCTCCCTTGTTTCTTTAGTTTGGGAGGGTGTTTATTGAGTTTTTTTTCTCTGTTTGATTTTGTAGTTCTTGTTGCTTTACCTTGGTGCTCCATTGATTATTAAAACAAAAAAAACAATACAGCTATTTTAACGACAAAAAACTATAACCCTTTAGAAATTATTAATTTCAGCATGTGATAATGCAATAAAATATACTCCCTCTGATCCTTTATAAGTGACCTTAACCGTGTTTTACACATTAAGGAAAATCATAAATTTATTTTTGATTTTAAATGACAAATATATAAGAATAAAATAATTCTCAATTTTTTTTTATAAAAAAAAAAAAGAAAAAGAAGGGAGTATATTACAACTTTATCATTTATCCATTGCGAGTATAGTAGCCACAACTGCTCTTACTGTGAGATCTTATTAGTTATTACAGTGACTCCAAATATCACTTAAATTTGATTAATATATCAAGACTCATAGTGAGACCTTATACCAATTGAGACCTTATTTGTGTGTCCCAAACAAGCCCTTAAGATAGGCTTATCCTCAGTTTGAAGTTAAAAAAATAAATCATCTTTTGAAAGAAAAAACAGAAAACTTGATTAGCAACATAAGTTAATAACATATAATATAATATGTTTGCACATTGCGCATCAAAGTTCTAACCAAACAACGCAAAATACAATAAACAAGTTTTTGAGTCTTTTTGGCTGCCAAACTATGGTCTAGTAAGCTAGAATGGAATGAAATGGTCTAACAATATCACAGTTCTATTAAGCTACTCCTCAGGATCGCGACCTTTCACGGGGTGGGGGAGACCGGCTGCAAAAAATAAATAAAAAATCAAATTAAATTGAGATATATATAACACCACCAAAATTATTTTCATATCAACAAAAACAATAGTAGTAACTTGAATAGATCAAACCTATCATATCTCCCATTCATTGGGCTTTCAGCTCGTTCATACTTGGGGCTTCCTCTTGGTTCTGGTCTGGAAGATGGATTTGATCCATGACCATAATCTGGGCTACCCCTACCTCTAAGATACGGACTCGGGGATCTGCCACGACCATATCTCCCATCAGGGGAGTCGCGACCTCTTCTATCAGGACTGTATCCGTTCCTTTTGTCATCATCATCCCTTATAGCATACTCCACAGTGATAACCCTGTCCATAAACTTGCTGCACATAAAAGATAAAACAATCTCAAGAGCTTTATACTAATGAGCCAATAGCATATATATAATATATCCCTTTGTCCTAAATTCCTCGATCTTCTTTATGTAAGACACCGGAATCTAGGGTATTTTTAAGGGAGGGGGGATAACGGGTCAAAATTTGGAAGGAAATTGAAACCTCAAATTGGTTGCTTCCAGGGCTCTAGTAGCATCCTCCTGGGTTTCATACTGAATAAAAGCAAAATTCCTTCTGATCCTTAAATTTGATATTTTCCCGTAGGGATCAAAGTGTCTCTCCAGATCCCTTGTCCTGGTATGAACTGGATCAAAGTTTATAACAAACAAAGTCTTGGATGGCCTCGAATTAGTTGAAGATTTCCTTGAATCACCAGACCTTCTACTGTCGCGTTCTTGCTACAAATCATAATATAATTAAACTTTATGAATGTTAAAATCTGAACAATTACCAGAAGTACCTGACAAACACAAACTTACTACATTAAATGCAATGAAAAGCAGCTACTAGAACAGGTTCATTTGAATGCACATACAAACATCCACAAAAGAGAACATGCATTGAAAGTATGGAAGTGTTAGGAATCTAATATGTTCACAAGTTAGTTAGTTAGTTATAAGGATTGGTTAGTTTGTTAGGAGAATTATTGTAACAAGTAGACGGAGAGGGAGAGGGTTAAGGCAGTTTTTGGAATATTGAAAATAATGTTTAGGCAGAAGTTAATCTCTGAGGAGCTTTTGCTCTGGGCTTCATCTACATGAATAATATTTTCTGTTTCAGTCTTTACTGTTTTCTTCTTCATCTTTTCTGTTACTTTCCCTTTCCCAAATCCGGGTACCATCACACATTATCGTCGAAATTGAACAAAATAAAGCAAGTGTCCCAAAATTACTTATAACAACAATCTTATATGCCAATACTTTGATCCCCAAATGCCATGCTTTAAACTAAGTACAGTATGTAGTAGAATAATCATAAGTTTTTAGTAACCACTAAAGCAATCTACTAATACGACGTACCTTGGTCCACTCAACACGAATCCGGCGTCCCTTTCGGCCAAACTCTGTTCTATCAAGTCTTCTGATTGCATACTCAGCATCTCGTTCGTCTTCCATGTAGACAAAAGCAAACCCTATGAAACCAGAATGTTAAACATAATACAGTGTAGAAGTATTTCAGATAGCATTTTAAGACTCCTTCAATGAAGATGATTTACGGAGGAAGGTTGCATCAACTATTCAGATGAATGAGAATTTCAACATAAAACACAAAATAAAACTGTCAAGAAGTACCACAACACCTGCCACACTTGTGAAATCATCATGGTTTCTATGTTGAAACATGTCGGAAATTGAACACTGAGCAAAAGTCATGAGCAATGAAAAAGCAATGAATGCTGAGGGAATGCAGAATGGCAGGGCTAGGACGGATCAGATTATTTCTCCTGGGAAAATACAAGGAGAAGCTGGGGCACATTCTAGAAAAGAAATGCAGAGATGCACATCCATCCATGAAGAGCATGGACATTCCAAATTTCCAAGTAATCCTGCCACAAAGAAATTGTTGAGTAGGGGGGTTTCATATCTTAACAACAATTTTCTTTTCTTCTTAAACAAGGAAAAAAAATGTACATCCATCCATCCAAAAGAAAACTGGTCAAAGAACATCATCTCGACCCTTTTAAGAATCATCTGAGGATGGAAGTAACAGTTGACACTTTTTGGAAGTAAATTCCGGAAGAATAAGTGCTGAATTCCAGGGCCCCAAGCATGCTCCCATTTATATTCAAGATGGAAACACATAGCTCTTGAACTTTGCATCATGTGCATTAGCATAAAATTTCAGGCAAGTAAAAATAAGAGGATTTTATTATTTGCACAATCCTTTGCTGATTACACAGCTGTGACTTATTTGAAATGTTCAATTCAACAGTTTCATAACTATGTACTATATAGAATATTGGCCATATACTTATTTCCCTTACTTTCTTCTTCTTATTGTGTGTTAGCACTTGTATGTATCTTAACTGATATCAAAAAAGGGTCAATGAATTCTCTGAAAGATAATTACTTTCAATGGTTGTACATAACCTTTTCCTTTGGAGACAGTATTAAAACCCCATTGTCACTCAACCCAAGACGACACTTCCACCTCAACCTTCACATCCTCAAACACATTCATCCATCATGTAAAGCCAGTCACCAAATTCATTAACCTGCTTTTTCGCAACAGAACTTATCTCTGAAATATCCAATCTTCCATACAATCTATCCAACAACCATTTAACACGTCAAACAAATAACACCCAGCAAATTCAGACTTCAGTACAGCATAACAAGCTCACAGTTATCACAGCCAAAATTCAGCTTGACTATCCAACAAATAAAACTTATCACTGAAAACACAAGCCACAGTGCAAAATATCCATTAACATAAGTAATTGATTAGCTACAGAAACCAAACCCTAAAAAAAACAACTCAGAATCAAATTAAAAAAGGGATGATAAACAATGACATACCGGACTTCATGTCGACCCTATCAACCTTGCCGTATCTTCTAAAAAGCCTCTCAACATCGGATTGGCGCGCGTCGAAGTCCAGGTTTCCGCAAAAGACAGGCCTCATCGTCTTCCGGAAGAGTCGAAGCTACGAAATCCTTAAGCACACAACCAACCTGCAAGGCAATGCAAGAAGAAATTATCATCGCGATTCGATAACGGTGAAATTAAGAAAAATCACATCGGAAATCGAGGGATCGTCAGTGAAGGGAGAAGGAGCAGAAGCAGATCTGAAGCTCCGTCGATGGATTGGTACCTCGTCGGAGGGAAGAAGGGTTGGCGAGTGAAACCCTAGGCGTAAATTGGGGCAAACTGCAAAACGCGAGAAAAAGAGAGTGGGGGTAAGTAGGAGAGTAGAGACGGATGATGGAGCAAATCAAGTAGTAGTAACAATTGACTTATTTAATCCTCACTTTCTAGCATAGTTATCAAACTTGGTTCGGTGATTGATTGAGTCAATGTACTTAGTCATTACTGAGTGATTCGCTTAATCGGACAATTTATATATAATTATATATTTATATATATATATAATTAACAAAAATAATAATAATAATTAAATCAATAAATTTATTGATTATTAATTTATCTTAAAGATTAACATGTTTATATATTTAGAACTAGTATAAATATTAGAAATATTAACTTTAAATTAATAAAAAGTACATAAATTGATTTAGTGTAACAATACTTACAAAAAAAATGTATGTATATAAAACTAGGCACATATTATCACGAAAGGAAGCCTGGTCTAGTGATTAGAGAAGAATGCATGTGCTTGCAAGATGTGGCTTTGAATCTTTTGAGGAGCACCCGGTTTCCATCGGTTCTTCAGCAAGAACGATCCATTAGAATGCTCTGATAGGCCACTAAACCGGTTCGCGGTTCAAACGGGCAAACCGGCCAGTCCGGTCCACTTTTAATAACTATGCTTCATAGTCACGAAGCTTTTTGACTTTTTAAAATGTCTGAATTAGTCACTGACTTTGCACTTTGTAAGTCGCTTTAGTTCCTGACATTGATGAAATGCCTATGTGACATACTAACAGTCGTATAACACGTTATTTGTCACATATGAGTCCACGTAAACAACAAAACGATGTCATTTTGCTTAATCGTCAAAGTTACATAGCTTTTGAGGTTTAAAATTGATTTATATTGTAAGCAGTTTGCATGACTAATTGAGTTACCTATTTTGAGATTAAGCAAATCAATATTTTTTTATCGCTTACTTGGACTCCTAAGTGTTAATTAACCTACCATATAGACATTCAACATGTCATGTAGGCATTTTGCTAGTGTCACTTAATATTAGGGACTAAAGTGATTTACGTAGTGCAAAATCGGGGACTAATTCAAACATTTTAGAAAGTTATGGGCTAAAATGCCATGTGACTATAAAGTGAGGGACCGGATCGGCAAATAATTCAAATAGTAACACCATATCGCAACGTGGCCTTTGCATAGCAAGTATTAAGGTTTTAAACACAGTTTTGGTCCTATACTTGACGCTCATTTTGTTTTTAGTCATTGTACTTTAAAAGTTATGATTTTAGTCCCTACACTCTCATGCTATTAAAGTTTTAGTCCATAACATTAGTTCTGTCACTAACTTTGTTACAGCTAGCCTAGTGGCACACATCTGGTTGTTAGTTTAACAGCGTGGAGAACCACATCAGATGCTTATGTGGAAGCGCACTAAATCCCTTAATAAGAACCCCAATTTTTTCCTTAAATTGAAAACATTTGAAAATCCTAAATCCTCAATTTCTTGAAGTATTTGTCATGGCACAAAAGATAGATAACTACGGTTGTGATTGATGTTTACAGGGAGCCTTAGTCTTGTCAACATTTAAGATGGGTTGATCCACCTTTGCCTAAACGTGCAACACAAATTTTGCTAAGACATAAAAATTTGATTGAGAAGATGAAGAAGACCAACTGAGATTGGACAAGATTATATTTATAATCTCCTGGGTTATTATTTTGGTGATGTTAATTCTGTCGTTCATAGTTTGGAGGAGCAACAATAGAGGATAGAGGATGTGTCAACTTTTAGAAGGTTGGAAATGAGTTAGTATAGAGACTTATTCTGATTTGGTTTGAATATGTAGGGACTAAAACTTAAGTGTTAGGTCTAGTATAGGGATTTAAATCTATCCAATTTAAATATGTAGGGATTAAATCTAACGTGTTAGGTTTAGTGTAAGGACTGATATTTATAACATGTAATGAATGTGTATTTTGAATCCAAAATTCCTCTAATTTGATTGTCTATTGTGATGTAATCAATATCCATTGTGTATGAACTTATTTTGAACATTATGACTTTGAATGTATGTTTTCTATGATGAAAAATGCAATTGTAAACATTGATCTATATCATATCAATTCACACACTCTCAAATCATAACACACCATAAACACAATAAGCATAATAAACTAAACGCGAAGCCTTGGTTGGAGTTGACGGAAGCCTCTTCTTTCCCATCGTGTTTTTCTCTGTGGTCGCACTGCAACTCTCTGTTCTTGTTGTTCTCCATCGACGGTGATTCAAAGTAATGAAGAAGGGCAAGTTTTGGACAAGAGAAAGGTGACTCTTGGTGTTTGGGAAGGATTAAAATATAAAAAATATTTTTGTAATACATATAAAATTTTACTTTACTGGATAGAAATTATAAAATTAAAAGAAAAAAATAGTATATTTTTATTTTTTTAAAAAAATTGTTATGAGTATGATTAAATAATAATTCTAAAATTTATTAATTTTTGTATTAATACTTTATGTAAAAAAATTAAATTATAAATTATGTTGAATATATTTTTATTATGTAAATTTAAAAATAATGTTTTTAAAAATATGTTTATTCGGAAAAAATAATATAAGATTTAAGAAATTAAAAAAATATATTATTTTGTTAATAAAAAACGAGTCAATGAAAATAATGATAATTTTCATGTATGTTCTGCTCTTCTCTGTTCCATACTTTTTAATAGAACCAAACTCTTACGTTCATTTGTCTCTGTGTTCTATTCCTTTTGATTGATGTACCAAATATAGAACATTATAAAATGTCATATTTTATTATGTTCAAACACATTTGTCAAACACTACCGAAGAGTTCGCGAACTAAACCAACTCAACTCATTTAACTCGTTAATAAGCTTCTCAAGTTTGCTTCATAAATTAAATAGTAAGCTAGAATTAAATTAAATAAATAAATAAAAAGCTAGAATTGAATTAAGAATTAATTCATTTGCATTTGTCTATGGACTAAATGAATTAAAATTTAATTCATAGTTAACCTTAATATTGGTGAACACATGAAGACATGCACGTGTAGTTATTTGGATTCAATCTTCAGTTAATGTACTTTCCTATAAAAAAAAAAGAGTACACTCTAACTTATTTGATTCATGAATTACTTTATTTAATAAATAAATAGATAAAATTACATAAATAATTTTGAATTCAATTTTATTTTAATTTTTAAGATCACAATTGTCATGCAAATTTAAGCTTGGACGTCTCTGAATTTTCATTGTAGTCTTAATTTATAAAAATAATTTATTTCACTCTTTTTTTATTTTTTATTTTTGTTTTATTACATAAAGAAAGTAAGTAATAATTTTTAATATAAAAAAGTAGATAACAATTTTGAAAATTAAAAAATCTAGCTAGCTCGCTCTCAAGTTGAATAATAAAACAACTTGTGAAGTTCAAATAAGTTAGACTTAAATTAAAAATATTAGTTCATATATAAATCAATTCAACTTCAAATGAGTAAATTTCTATTAAGTCAAGTCAAATTGAGGTAAGTTTGACTTGACCCATTTTTAATCCTACTTGCCCGTAAGAGAAATAAAACCTTTGGTTAACCCTCTAGTTTTTATTTTTTTTATTTTTATTTTTTTTGCCAAGATGGGAGAATTAGAAAGTTCTCTAAACTTAGGAACTTTCTGTAATGGGAGAGGAAGATCATTTTGAGGGGAAGTGGTTTTATTCTAATCCGATGTATCTGAATGTAGGTGCTTTTTTTTTTTTTGGAATTCTTTTGCCTATTCTCTTGCTTTAAGCCTTTAGGAATATCTCAATGAATTTCCATTACAAGTGTAAGGGTTGGACCCTTGGTGTGGGAAGAAGGAAGAAGAAAGACTTTATTGTATAATAACCTCGCTCTATGATTGTATTGAATCTAAATGAATGAAATGTACATATGATTGTGTATTTATGGCTAACTAATAAGGGTAATATTGGTCTCAAATGTGCGCCAACAGTAACTAACAACAAATAATTAACACAGAGAAATTATACTAATAATTAATAGGTTCCCTAACAAAAACATATTTGAACCAACAGATACAACTCTTTGCTTTATTATATTGATAGCCAAGACACTATATTTTGGAATTCACATGCCCAATCTGAATCACAAAAGGTACTTCACTCCAAATCCAAAGATTTCTTAACTTGAAGTGTAGACCATAGGTTGAATTACCATTTAGGTACCTAAGCATTCTTTTGTAGCCTTCTAGTGAACTTTCAAGGGATTATGCATAAACTGCCATAATTTGATTACTGTAAACACTGTATTTGATCTAGTAATGGTTGCATATTGTAATGCTCTCACTACTAACTCATATAGATATGGATATTTTTGCTAATTTTGTGCCATTTGCTATCAGTTTTGTAGTTGTAGCTATTGGAGTTTTAATAGGAGGCCTAGTTGAGTGCTTGGGCTAGTTTATGAAGTCAAAAATGACATGTTTGTGGGGTGAAAAAAGGTCAGTTGGTCTAAGAGGAGTCTATGGCCTGCCTTATTTAAAGTCTAGTCTGACCTGATCTGACTTAGCTTGTTTAATAAAAAAAGTCAGGTTTATGCTTTTTAAAACTCTTATTTAAGTAAAAAATGCTAGGTACATTTCTTTAAAAAAGCCTATTAAATTTTGATATATAATAAATTTTATAAATGTAAATACAATAATATGTTTATAAATTAGGCTTGTTAGCCTATTTAAAATAGAATTGTTGGCCTTTTTAGAGGTTTTAGGACAAAGTAGGCCTGTAAATAGGCTTTCAAGCTTTATAAGCTTTCAAATAGGCTAGACTTAGCTTGAAAAATGAACATATAATAAACTAATAGGTCAAACTTAACTTCAACAATTATAAAATATGTTTGGTCTGTTTAATCAAAACCTAACTATTTTCACCCCTATTTAAGCCATATACGACTTTGTGTAGTTTGCATACAATTTGATCCGTTTACTCCTTGATGGAATCCACTTGTTTGTTTATATATATTATTCTTCCTAAAATCACTATTTAGAAATGCATTATTTACATCAATTTGATGTATGGGCCATCCCTTGTTACAACAATAATAAACAAAACCACTCGAACGGTCACTAATCTAATAAGTGAGGTAAAAGGTCAAGAGTTTGTAGTTCAAGTAGAATAAGGAGAAGTTTTTGGAATTTGAAAGGAGGAGTTCAATTCCCAGTAGAATAAATTTAGAGTAGATTTAAGAGTTGTGTACCGTAGAAGTGTGTTTTTAACCGAAAAAAAATGAGGTAAAAGTCTGTGAATAACCTAGTGTCTCTTGCCAACTAAAACCTCTTATTATGCTGTAAAGACATATATATAACTATTTGCACTTTTCATATATGTCACATCCCTAACATACAGTACATGTAAAACTAATTTGTTATTGAAAGAGTTCGAGTTCATTAATTTCATGATGCCCTTGGCATAAATCAAACACTTGCCTAGTTCTCTTAATTACTAGTACATGTAGTTCTTTCAAGTGGATTTCATTTCTTTACGATGTGAGAAAGAGTCTCTTTAGATTAACTTAAAATTGAATTTTATGGTATAAACACTATTACACTTTCAAATTATTATAACTTAAAAAGTTTTAGAGTTGGAGGTCAAAGTTCGAACCTTGGCGGTGGTAATTTAGATTAGAATATTAGGAGTTAGTTTCGAATGTATATGTATATTTAAGGTTTAAAGATAGGTGCGTGTGTATTTGCCAAAAAAAAAAATTATTATAACTTAACATCTTTCCATCTCAATTTTTTCCATATGCTATATAAAATAGTTTTTAAAAAAGTCGAGTTAGAAAAATTTATCTCAAAAGTAAACATTGATTAAAAAAAATTCTCTACTAACTTTTCTACTTTCATCAACTCATTGTTGATATAAATTTTGTTTAATAGAATAGAATCATCCATTAGTATAATTATTAAAGATTTACATTAATATTATGTAAATTTATAACACATATAAAACATCTATATTAACTAATATGTATTTATACAATAAATTCTAGTTTTATAAACACTTATTGAGAAAACATGTCAATTCAAACAAACACAAAACATATGAGATAAAAAAAGTGACCGTCTCTCCACCATTGATCTAAATTAAAAGGTTTAAATATATTTTTAGTCTCTTAAATTTGTATTTTTTGTAATTTTAATTTCCAACTTTTAATTTCATGATTTTTATTTTAAGTTAGCATACACTCTAAAGAAATACAAAGATAAGGGTTAACGTTAGCAATTTTTAAAAAATTAAGGAACAAAAATTGCCATATTAAAATTTAAAGGATCATACCAAATTTATAGAAATTTAAAACGCAAAAATTGATGGACTAAAAACTCAATTAAATAAAATTAAAATCATTAAGAGTTAGCCGAGTTAAAATCAACGGTAAACACAACCTTACTTTTTCATAACATCTCTGTTCATTTTTTTTGGTACAAGGGAAAGAACATTTCTGTTCATCACTTCAAGCAAACTAAATCCGTTTCAATTTATCCTACCGTAATACGGAGAACCATAACCGTTATACGGAGAGGCACAATTGTTATACGGAGAGGCATAACTACTATACGGAGAACCATAACCACTATACGGGGATCCACAATCATAAGGGGACCCACTAAAAGTAGGGGGCACAAGCACAGAAGAAGAGACTTTAAACCTCTTATTACTCCTCGAACCTTCATCACTTTCACTAATCTCGCTACTATCAACCCACCCCATAAGTTGATCAAGAATCCCTTGATCCCCAACACTAACCTCTCCAATATCAGACCCGTCCGAATCCAAACCGGGTTGTCTAAACCCGACCCACTCTGTACTGCAATCCGAAACGCTAGAGGTTTCATCCGCTACGGGCGGCACTATGATACTCGGCTGCACCACTTTCTCAATGCTCTTCATGTCCGGGATTTGGTAGTTACTTCTCCGGTGGAATATGCTCGCGAAGGTAAAGTGATCGCTCACTCTACTCTTCGACGACGACTTGTAATTACTGTAACTGTAATTACTATCACCACCACCGCCTCTGGCCATGATGCTATGGAGATTCTTGCTTAGCTTCGCTTTCAACGAAGCGAAGCTAAGGCCGTGCCTCGCTTGGTCCGAGGCTTGGTTTGTAGCGGAAGCAAAGTTGGTTCGGGCGTTTTCCCCACGCAAGGCGCGTGCGGCTTCGTCGTAAGCACGTGCGGCTTCTTCGGGCGTGTCGTAGGTTCCGAGCCATAGTCGCACGTGTTGCGAGGAGTCTTTGATCTCGGCCACCCATCGACCCGAAGGTCTCTGTCTCACACCGATGAACCTCCTCGTAGGTTGTTTGTTCGATTTGGCTATGTTGTTTGTGGCTGAAGCGTTTTTCGTAGCTTCATTTCCTGCCATAAGTAGTTTTTTTTTTTTTTTTGAGTAGTGTGTGTATGATTGGATAGAGAAAATAATAGATTAATTGATTATTTGGTTGATTGGGTGATAATGAATTGATGATCTTGTAGTGTATTTATATGTGTTAAGATTTGGAAGTGTGTGAGTATGAACGTTGGTATATACCCATATATTGTTAATTAAATTGTTATTTGTCGAGTTTTGAATTTTTAATTATTGATATAATAATAATAATGTGTGGTAGTTGATGTACTTGCAAGTTGGTCTCCCTGCAGCTTGGATGGGTTTAATTGGCTTGTGAAATTCCAACGGTTGGTGTAGTACGAAGAAATATCACCCTTGTAGAGGCTCCTACAGTACAGTTTGTTATTTTCTTCTTTGGACACACGTTTGGAGCTTTATTTTTTCATAAATCAATTTCACTAGAAGTTAAAAGAAATGGGTTCTTAATCCCTTTTATTGATGGCAATTTTAGTGAAAGTGAATTGAATGATTGGTTTGCTGTTTACAAAACAGTTTTTTTTTTTATTTTATTTTTTTTTTTGTATCCTCTCACTTTATTATACTAAAATAAAAGATTAATTTATCGGATGTAAATAGATTTATTAGTCTCCTAACTAATGATCTCTAGAATTTAAATCACGATTCTTTTTTAAATTATAGTATACCTCTTTTAATATGCCAACATTTTTGTTGATTACAATCCATGATTTTAACTAAAAATTAACATATAAAAATAACTATTTTTTACTCGTCTTTGATACAATTTGAGATTCAAAATATGTTACTCAAGATATTTTTTTACAAGCATGTTATTTTAGGATAAAATTCAATTTATACCATCAAAATCATGATTTAGTCTAAATATAATTTCAAACATACTTGTACAATTTGTCATTTTGGATGCAATAATTGAAAGTTATAAAGTATTTAAAATTTCATAGAATTCTAAAAAGGTGTACCATAGTATTGACTTTCTAAAATATCATCAGTTTTAGTAAAATTATATGATACAATTCTCTTTTGTCATAGTTTGAATCCTAACTAAAAGACACTAGTTGTGATGATAAGTTTCACTATATCCATAGATTGCTCTTTTACCATAGTATAGTAATACTAGAATAAATAAAAGCACAAAAAAATAGTTAAGTTACATATACTTATTAAAATTTGAAGAGTTTTAAATTCTTTTATTCAAATAATACATTTCACTTAAGTATTTTAAATCATTTTTGAAAATAAATTCCTTTCTAATAATTCATTATGCAAACATATGACAAGAGTAGTAAGATTTGTTTGGAGCCGTTTATGCACTATTTATATTCATTGATCTCAGTCATCTCACTCCAAACGTTATTATGTGGTTTCCTAATATCTTTGGTTCTTTCTCGGTTGTCTCTACTTATTATTGACTATGGGAGAGACATTTTCAGTAGTGCCAACTTTCGTGGATTTGAAGACATAATCTTTTTGAGAATATCAAGTTTTTCCTTTGGTTGATTGTTTGGGATTTTCTGCCTACAAACTCCATGTGATTTAGACGTCATGTGGTTGCTACGATTGCATGCACATTTTGTGGCTTGGAGGAGTCTTGTATTCACTATTTGAGGGACTGTGCATGTAGCAGGATGGTATGGAATGGTTGGGAGTACGTTCAGATCATCTATTTATGCTTGTAGATGGTGAAGATTGGATTAAAGAGGCTGTTAGAAAATATCATGGTCCTCGTGGTTGGTGGTTGGTATGTGGTATCTTTGGAAAGCAAAGAACAAAGTAATCTTCTCAAATGGCAATTAGGACGAAACACTAGTGTTGAGAAGAACTAATATTATTCTTAGCGGTGAATTAGATTGGCATGCTCCTTCTCCTGGATGCATTAGATTGGATGTGGATGGTAGTGCGCTCAATAACCCGAGAATGACTGGTTTTGGTGGACTCTTTCGAGACCATTTTGTTAATTAGTAGGTTGGCTACTTAGACTTCATCAATATTACTTCAAACATGCAAGCAGAATTATTAACTCTTTTCTATGGGTTACAACTCGCTATTGATCGTGGCTTTACCCAAATTGTTTGCTATTCAATTCATCCATGGCGGTTCAGCTAGTTTCTAAGCCACCAAAGCTTACACGTGACTGTTGGTATCATCAATTTTTAAAAGTGGTGACTCATAAACTAGCTGAATCGCCATGGATAAATTGATATAAAAACTTGATAAAAGAAAAAACTCAGTGTAGTTGTGCACCTTTACACTTATAGTAGTGTTAAAAAAAATTAATTTTTTGCCTTATAAAAGTATGATGAGATTTAGGACTTGTATGTTACTTGTTTTTTAAAATAATTTTCTCTTTTTAAAAATAGAAAATTTTTAAAAACATACGATTAAAAAATATAATGTTTTTTATTTTTTAAAAACTAAATTTTTGAAGTATCCTTTTTTTTTCAGTTTCTAAATTTGCATATGTTGAAAATTCATTTTCCTTTTTTTTTTAAACAGTTCCTTAAACCTATTTTATAATACTCCTTCCGTTTTTTTATCTGTCTTTTAAGGTTAAAACACATAGATTAAGAAATTTATTTAATATTCTTGTAACTATCAAAATTATGAGACAATTCTCTATTATACCCTTGTTGGAACTCTACAATTATTAATTATTTACTACTTAGTTAGGTATAAAGTAATAAATGAGAAATGGTATAATAGGAAAACAAGCTATAAATGTTTTTTTGAATTCCTAAAGAGACAGATAAAAAGAAACAATTTTTTTCAAAACGAAGACAGATAAAAAGGAACGGAGGGAGTACAATTTTGAAGAGATAAAAAACAAAACTGAATCAAACAAGTCTTTACTGTGTGTTTGGATCAACGGGAAAAAATAGATTATTTCAAGAATTGATTACATGTATAATTGATTTTTATTATAATATAACATAATTAATTTTTAAAAAGTTATTTTGAAGATAATCTTTTATATTTAGATGGTATAAAAGTTATATTTTATAGTATAAATTTGAATTGTAGAATAAAAAAATATATTAAAGTAAAAAAGCTTTAATAAAAAGCTCTAAATTCTAGTTTTTGTTTTTGTTTTTTTTGTGGTTATAACAAAATAATAACAAAAATTAGAGCATGTTTGGATTAGATTTTTTCCAAGACGTAGGATAGTTGTATTTTGCACTTAAAAAAGCTTTTGATTATTCTTTTAACCAAGAAAAAAGGTTTTTGTCCTTTAACTAAAAATTAGACATTATTTCAAAATTGCTTTTCATAGCTTAAAATTATCTTAAAAATCACTTCTAACAACAAATATATCCAAACAAAAATCGATTATGTCTCATACAATCGATTCTTTTTCATAGCTTATTTTCACAATTAATCACAGTTAATCCAAACACACACTTAATTGATCTTCTCTTTTCTTTCCAAACATCTAACAGTTTTTTTTCAAAAAATTGTGAAAAAAAAGCTTTCCCAAACACACCCTAATTACAGTAATAGTAATTCTGTTATGAACGGAATTCCACAAATGGTTCCCTCATCATTTCACTATCTCGCGCAAGGGCATAGATCCATCCCGAAATGACCTCAGGAACAACTTAGGCCCCGACATTCCTAAATGAACTTGTCCCATTTTGCATCAATCCCGGACAAGAAGGAAGAGAATCATGACAATTTGGCATCTCAAATTGAAGGACAGACCGATCTAACACCATTGTTTCCCATCATACCACACCAATACACAAGTCGTTATCTAGAGATTTGGGCCTTGGACCCAAAGAGTTTGACCGACCCCATAACACATCAAATTCTAAAAACCTAATACTACTATATATAAGGAAAAGGCATAACCCTTCACAAGTAAGTATCCTTTGATAACTCTATCACATGTTCACTCTTAACTAACTTAAACTTCAGAGTGTTTTTATAGATACCTTTGACGATCAAAAGTGAACACTAAAAACATTTATCATTACTCTTAGTAAAATCTACTGCTAAAGAAGCGGATGATTGTAAATAGGGGTGGAAACAGGTCAGGCCAAGCTTTGGCTAAACAGGTCAGGCCTATTTTAAAATTGATGGAGCTAAGCCTGGTCTATTGACCTATCATAGGCTTATTTTTTAAGTTAAGCCTAGTTTATTTGAAAGCCTATAAAGTTTGAAAGCCTATTTGTAGGCCTACCTTGTCCTAAGATCTATAAAAAAACCAACAATTCTATATTAAATATGTCAACAAGCCACTAAATAGGTTAATAGGTCTTTTTAACAAGCCCTCTAAATAAGCCTAATTTAAAAACATATTAAAAAATTTATTGAAATTTATTATTATTATTATTATATATATATATTAATATATATTAATTTTTGAAAAAAATAATATTTTATTTATATTTATAAAATTTATAATATATATTAAAATTTAATAGGCAAGCCTATTAAGTTTTATAGGCTTTTTTTAAAGGCATGTACCTAGCCTTTTTACTTAAATAGGCTTTTTAAAAAGCTTGAACCTGATCTTTTTATTAAATAGGCTAGGCCAGACCAGCCTTTAAATAAGTCAGGTCATAGACCCTTGTTAGGCCGGCTGACCTTTTTCCACCCAAATTGTAAAGGTAGCAAAGTAGAAATAGTAACGTAAGTGAGTCAACGTTTCCTCTTTGGGAAATTTGTATTTGGTATTTGGAAGAATAGCACGGTCAAAATTTACTAAGCTCCAAGTTGAACGGTGTTAATAGCTATTATCCATAAAATCATCCAAACTCAAAATTATTTACTATTATTATAATAATATAATATTTGAAGGGCATGCCTGCAATCTGCATGCAGAAACAGATATATCGGTCAACTTCCAGTAATAATGTTGCTTTTGTAAATTTTGTATTTGTAATTTTGTATGACTCTATTTTGCTACCTCCCATTGAATTATTCAGTTGACCATTCTTCATATATATAACATTTTACTTTTCTTTCTTTTTTTCTTTTTTTTTTTTTGTTGTTCATAATAACATTTTACTTTTCTGTTTAGCTAAGATCAAGCTACTTAAACTGTAGAAGGTGACAGAAGATTAATATAAATGACGTTTTAATTTTTTTAAGAATTAAATTGATAACAAAATTATTTTGGTTATGTATGAGTATAAAGGAACATACGTGTATGGATACGTGGACTTAATTCCGGATTAATATACTTTTAATTCTTACAAAAAAAATACCGATACCAAAATTGGCGACTTATATTTTTAGAGGATCAAATTGACATTTATCTATTTATCTATATTTATAAATGAGCTTAAATATGTTTTTGGTCCTTATAAAATAAGACTCTTTTAGTTTTGGTCCCTATAAAAAAAAATTTGACTTAAGTCCTCAACAATAATTTAATTATTAGTTTTAGTCCCTAAAGTGAAAAAACGAATTTTGTGCCAAACACACATTTGATTAATAAATTATTTAATTAATTTAATTTATTAAATTAAATGATAAAAATAGTAAAGAAAAAGAAAAGAAAGAAAGAAATAATAAAAAAAGAAAAAAATATATTTATTGAGACCAAAACTCGTTTTTTTGTTTTTTTCTTTGTTTTTATAATTTATTTTCTTTCTTTTCTTTTTTTTATACTATTTTTATCATTTAATTTAATAAATTAAATTAATTAAATAATTAATTAATCAAATGTGTGTTTGACACTAAACTCGTTTTTTCACTTTATAGGGACCAAAACTCGTTTTTTTCTTTGTTTTCTATAATTTTGTTTCTTTTCTTTTATTATTACTATTTTTATCATTTAATTTAATAAATTAAATTGATTAAATAATTTATTAATCAAATGTGTGTTTGACAAAAAATTCGTTTTTTACACTTTAAAAACTAAAACTAATAATTAAATTATTATTAAGAACCAAAATTAAAATAAATATATTTTATAAGAACCAAAAATATATTTAAATCTTATTTCACTTTAATAAATAATGTGCCAGCACTCATTTCTGCAAAACCACCTATTCTATTTCACTTACTCTATATTCTAGTAGTGTCTATTTTACACTTTCAATATATACCACATGGTATGGGTAGTCCAACACTTTTCCCTACATAGCTAGTCGCCTAGTAAAAATTTTGAAAATAATTGCCACTTCTTGGAGAATAAACCCTAGTCAGTAGTCAAGTCGATCAGGAAGGACAAAAAAACCACAATTCACACAATCACACAACATACAAATTGTCATTTACAAACTTTTTTTTTTATTTCAGTTAAATTAGCTATTATTAATATAAATTTTGTCTAATAAATTTGTTCATTAGTATAGATATAATATTTATACTAATTTGAGTTTACCACTTTCACTTTTTTTATTTTGGAAAAAAAATTTCACTTATAATTCTTTTTAGTTAAAAGCTTGAATTTGAATTTGCGTAATAAAAAAAATAGAATATTAGTCTTTATCCATGATGATATATATTTTAGAACTTGAACAAACATCATTCTCTCCGGTAAAAATATCTGTGCCTAAAAATAAATAATCAAACATGAAACATCTATTAGCTTATTGAAGGATGCACATAAAAAATTTCGGATTAATTAAACTAATATCCCAAAAACTAGTGTTACACATGCACTTGAATTCTGCTTATATTTTAAAATTTCACACCCTTTTTTTATTTTTAAATATTATTCTTACAAGTTCATCCCTTATAGATTAATAATGTTTTGACTATCTTCTTCTTTATCTTAAAATCATTTTGGTGATCTTTCTTACGTTTTAAATTTTTAAATATTTTCTCATTTTATTATTAAAATAAAAGACTAATTTTTTAGACATAAAACAAATTTGTCATTTTAACTAATTCTCTATTTTTCTAAATTCAAACTATAGTCTATTAGTTCTCTTCTTGTGCCGAAATGTGTCTCCATAACGCCAACCTTTATTTATTGTCAACCTGTTGGATACAATTACACGCAATATTCTTAAAATACAAAACAAGATAACTAAGTAACTAACTATCTAACTCTATGTTTGGTTGAGAGAAAAGAAATAGAGAGGAAAAAAATACAGATAACAATGTAATTATTCTCGTTTGGTTTGAGAGAAATAAGAAGGAAAAAGTTGACTTATAAAGAGAAAAAATTGAAAAACTTTCATCTTCTCTATTTTCCTGCTTCCCTAACTTCCTTCCACCCTATTTTTACTCTACCAAACATGGTTTTAAATTGTGGTCTGCAAACCACAATTGCGGCCACAATATTACTGTTGCGGTCATGTTCGCAACGGCATCGCACCGCAATTATAGTGTGCTTTCAAATCACCAGAAAAACTTCAATAAAATCTCATTTTGACCGCAACGAGATATGTTTTTAACAGTGACACAATTGCAACCGTGTCACTCCATTTCGTTAAAACCTCTTTCACACAAAAGTTATAATCTTTACCATGTATCCCTCGAGAAACAAATGGAGCTGGGGGGAGTAAGGGTGAGTAACACACAAGTAAAGGAGAATAAGTGACTTGTGTGACATTGTGACAATGTGTTTACGAGTAATAGAAAAGAATTTTAATATCAAACCTATTTAAATGTTTGATTTGATTTATTTAGAGTCTAAAAGATAAATCAAAACATAAATTCTATTATCTGCAAACATAAAAAAAATTCATGCCGCAACAGTGACAATGGTCGTCATAGTAGTCGCATTAATTATAATCACAGTAATCGCGATCGTAACCACAATTTAAAACTTTGCTACCAAACATATGGTAGAGGAAGATACCAGTAATTTTATAAAATAAGAATATATAGTGAAAAAATATTTAATATTAAATAAGTGTAATTTTATCCATAGCTAGAGGAAGCTTAGGTTAATTTGAGGCTAAGTTGTAGCCGAGCCATGCAGCTAAAGAAGCAAACAAAAATAGATAGGAAAAGACAAAAGAAGGGCCGTCAAAGTTTGTCTTCTTACAAGTGAAGAACGGGTTCGCAACGTTAAATCAAGATTTAAGAACAAAACATAAATTAATTTATTAATTAATTAAATTAAAAAAATATCCATTATCAAAAAGTTTATTTATAGCTTCTAGTGGTGACGTATTGGAATTTAGCAGTTGTTGATAGAATGATTTAAGGGCTCCACACCCCCTTCGTACCACTGTCCTTTCTTCTGTTCCCATTTACCCTTAACGCTTTCATCATTATAATTTTATAATCATGTAATTAGTTAATTTGTTACAAATTGAGTTTAGCGGGTGACGTTAAGATGACTATTTTGTCCTCTTGTTGAAGACGTGGTCCATTTGAATTAGGACTAATCACCTAATTAATGTGGCATTTGAGATACCCCTAATTTCGTTCTTGTCAACTTGGGAGAAGGAGATTTGTCCACTAATTTGGTGGATTTTGGGATATTTTTGTAGGTAGAATGACACGTGGCAGGTTTGAGTTTATGTAATGTGCCAATAACCAATGACAACTATTTTTTAAAATAATTTTAAATTCTCATATTAAATGTTTTCACAAATCTTTTTATTTGTTAATTGAAAAATGTATAAAATGATTTTTTTTTATTTATCAAGATATGAAATACATTTAATTTTTAATTTTTACCCACTTTATCCCTATTCAATTGTTTCATTTAGAGTAAAAATGTACTATTTATTCATTCCTTTTTATCTATTGAAATAGAAAAAAAAATTGTTCTTATTTATATGTTCACGTATATGTTCACGTATATTTTTAAGATAATATTAATTGTATTTTTATTTATTATACTTTTATATTTAATTAGGTACTAATTAATGCTTTACTATTGAACCAATAATACAATGAGAGATAAATAGTAATATAGAGACTTAAAAATTATTTTGGTTAAAACTAAAGTAATAATTGTATTACTTAATAAATATGTTTTATCCTCAAGCAGACAAATAAATAAGAATAGAGGGAGTATTAAATTAAGAAAGAGCGTTACTATATTTTGCTAGTAATCCTCGTATTTATCCTCTTGTTATTTTAAAAGGGGCTAAATATTAATTAAAAAATCAAATACACTTGATATCTTGAAAACATAAGAACTATTGAAAACTTTTTTTAATAAGAAAGTATGAATATTTGTAGGATTTTCGTGTATAATTTCGTGTATTTTCGTGATGTATGAAAAATACCTGGATGGGTGCGCAATGACTAAGACAACTGCAATTGAGATTCTCCTTCTCCGGTGGAATAGCGGCCGTGTGGAGTGGTTTTTCATGTTGGAGAAAGGGAAGAACAGGAAACAAATCGTAGAGGAGAGAGAAAAGTGTGTGGTGTGCGTGAAACAGAAGTTAATCTCTGTTTAAAACTGAGATTAAGTTGAAAAACGAGGATTAATTCCCGAGCGAGTATAATTTAAGTTGAAAAACGGGGATTAATCTCCGAGCAAAAAAATTTCAAGTTTAAATACGGGGATTAATCCCCGAGCGAAAAAAAAGGGAATTAATCCCCGTTCGTTCAGTGGTGCGAATGGGGTCTATTTCAAGTTAAAAAACAGAGATTAATCCCCGAGCGAAGGGTAAAAATGAAAAAGAAATAGTTTCGTGTGGTGGACATAGAAACTTGTGTAGTGGACAAAGTAGCACCCCATATGTTTGATTATTTGAGAAATTTTTTGACGTGACTAATTGGAACATTTTTTCAAACTCTCGAATGATCAATTTGAAGAAACAATTCAACTTAAGACTGCATTATTTCTTTGGAATCTAATTGAAAAAGAAAACAATGAATTCTGGAAATAAGGTTACCACATTAAAAAATTTAGAAACCGTGAAACAAACTTGATTAATAAAGCCCATCCTTCGATTAACTTGTCTCCACCTTGTTAAGAGTTTATAGTTCAAATGTCACAAGTAAAAATTTTTAGAGCTTGAGAAAAGGGGTTCAATTTCCGATAAGAAGTTTTAGAAGTTAGATTTAAAAGTAGTGTAATATGAAAGTGTGGGTCTAGCCGATAAAAAAAAAAAAACTTGTCTCCACCAATTTAAGGAATTTAATAACTTTTTCATTTAAGTTACTTTTGCTCTAAGACCATGTGATTTTCTGCAGCCGCGGCAATGGCAATGTGGATGAAATTGATTTTTACGCAAATTCACACAATGTTGACAAATATATTCTCTCTGATATCAAATATTAGTCATTTTAGAATATTTTACATAAAATAAGAAAAATATTTAATTTTTATAAAATTTAATAAAAAGTATATAAGTAAATTAAATTAATTATTCTTGAAATTTATTCTATAGTTATTGATTATAAAAATAATAAAAATAAAAAAAAATTAATAAATATAACATTAATAATATAAATGTAACAAATATTTTACAACAATTTTTTTTATTAAAATAACTAATATTTTAAAACGAAAAGAGTCCGATGTACCAAAAAAAAAAACCAAAAAGAGTAAATTAAATGAAACACAAGGACTTAAAATAAATAAACACAAAATAGTATAAACTGGGGCAACTTGGAATTGCCAATCAGATTTAAGGGATCATCAATAATCTAAAAGAAGACAAGACCATCCTATCCGGACCCGTGATGAGATTGGATCTCAATGCCATCCAACGGATAGCAATGAACTAGACCCTCCTGTTGGTCCCACAACAGGAGCGGATCCGGATCCGGATCCGGGTCGGTAAAAGACACCCCGGCGACGATGTGGCCTCTGAATCTAATCAGCATATCCATTTCTGAAAACGACTCGTCCCTCTCTTCACTCTGCAACTTGTTATTGCTTCAATGGCGGATCCAGCGCTTCACCCAGAGACTCAGTACCACGCCACCCGACCGTTGAAGGAGATCGCCATCGATTACACTCCCGAAGCGTGTTCCCACTGCCCCTCAGCCAACACCATCTCCCTCACCTACGACAACCGCGGTGGCGCACGGTGGCGCACCACCACCCGATTCCTCTATGGTACCTTCAGCAGCCTCATCCAGTGCCCCAAGGGCGATACCAGTGGGCTTAACTTCAATCTGTACCTCTCCTCTCTCGAAGGCGACAAGTCACAGGCAAGTAATTCTTAATCTTACACGAGCACAAATCTAAATCAAATCGTGTAATGCTATATCCTTTTAATAATCTTTCTATTGCTTTATAATGTAAATATTAATTGAAAAGTTAATTTCATTTGATATCTTAAAGCATAAAAAGCATTGAATACATTCTTTGATAAGAAAGTAAGAGGGTTAGTAGAAATGTGTAGCAAGAGGATTTAGAATTTCTCAAATCTAAGACCTCGTTCATAAACACAACCATAAGATAGCATAAGTTGAATTCAGTATTATTTTAGGGTTAATTATACCTTTAGTCTGCAAGTTTTTTTATAGGTAGGACTTTGGTGCCTAAATTTTTCTAATTACACTTGTGACCTTACCTTTTTGAACGTGACAAATTTACCCCAGAAATAGCTTGATTTATGTGAATATAGCTGCTAAAATGTTTGTTTTGATCTCTAAAAATATCTTGCATCAATTCCAATGCTGTTTCTAAGCCCTATATGCTTGATAGATAGCTGAAATCACACTTCATTTATCTTTAACAGTCATTGAAATTGATTGAAGCATTTTCAGGGGGAAAAACATTAATATAGGTCCACTTCTGTGATAATTCGCACGAAATCTGGGTGAAGGAAGAAAATGGTCTCATTGAAAAAAGATGAAAGATCAAATATCACATACACTATTAAGCCATTAGTTTAATATCTTAACTTTGGATTTGTTATGGCTATGACACTGTCTCATGTCAGAATTACTCGTCACACTCAGGACGAGATTGACTTTGAGTTCTTGGGCAAGGACAGGACAATTGTCCAGACCAACTTCTACACCACCGGAACTGGCAACAGGGAGCAGATTCATCATTTGGGGTTCGATGCCTCCGATGGGTTCCATGAGTATGTCATCAAGTGGGGACCTGATCTTGTTGAGTGGCTTGTTGATGGGAATGTGTTGAAGGGTTCCCTCAGAAGCCAATGTTTTTGTATGCTTCTGTTTGGGACGCAAGCTACATTGATGAGGGAAGGTGGACAGGGAAGTACCATGGCACTGATGCCCCTTATGTTTGTCTCTATAAGGACATTCATGTCCCTGCTTCTACTGCTTGTGAATGATGCCTCTCATCTATTTTTCCTTGAGGTTGTGTTGTTTTTGTTTTTGGTTTGTCTGTTACTCTCACCATATTATCAAAGTAGAAGCCTAATTTAAGAAGGACTTGTCCTCCCAACTAGTGTTCTTTTAAAGGCTCAAAACATGTATTTTTTTTTGGTTGTGTTGTTTTTGTTTTTGGTTTGTCTGTTACTCTCACCATATTATCAAAGTAGAAGCCTAATTTAAGAAGGACTTGTCCTCCCAACTAGTGCTCTTTTAAAGGCTCAAAACATGTTTTAGTTTTTTGGTTGTGTAAAACTAAGTATCCTCTTTTGTTCCGAGTGTTCAGTTGAGTTCCTGCAATTTTTTCCTTGCTTGTGTTGTTCAGGTTTTGATTTGGAATAGTTTTGTATCATCGCATTTGTCCTCCTACTTATCCTCTTGTTAGTTTCATTAATTGAAAGAAAAAAATGCATTTCATGACTTGTTGTGCTTTGTATATGTTTGCTAGGCTCAGCTTATCTTTTTAATATATAAAAATAGCTTTTTTATTAATTCTTTAAGAGAGATATAGAAATATTAGAGATTACTTCTTAATGAATATAAAAAAGTTATGGAACAGTTGCTAAATAGTTGAAAATTTATTTGAGATGAAACAATGCTGGTGTGGAGGTTTTACTAGTTTTCATGACTTCTGCTTTTTTACCTAATAAGTTTTATCTTTTACTCAGATCTGATGCTTGTTTATCAATTTATAATTTGAAATAGGTTGAAATATTAGTTCCAAGTGAGTGGAGTGACAAAGCCATGATTAAATGCTGCAATTAGACATGTTGCCCTGTGGACCTCATCTTTTTATTTAAATAAAAAGAGCATCCTAATCAAATTTGATTCATTATTTCCTTTTGTTTTTGGGATTTCTTAAACTATGTGGAAGAAGGGATGGATCATCTTTTCTCTCTGAACTGCTTGCAGTAAAACCTCAAAGTGGTTCTTCTCATACATGGATCTGATGGGAATTAGCAAATTATATTAATATACAGAATGATACATTCCAAGTAATGCTTTAATTTATATCAAGTGTCTGCTAGTTTTCTTGGAAATGTTTGCATTCTCATTTCTAACTTCCTTTCGGCTGATGTTGATAAGTTTCTCAAAATTTAATCTATGGAGACTCATCTTAATAGTTATCTGATGTTGAGGTTTTACTGGGATAATTCAATATGAAATTTATGTTTAAGATCTCACCTGACCTTTAACTTCAAAATATGCTACTGCTTAAGCCTTATTCTATTTGTAAGTAGATGCTCACTTCACTCTCTAGATTTGTAAATTATTAACTTTGATGTGTTCTGTCGCTAGATTTAATCACACTTCACTAGTGTATGCGTTCTTTCACTGTCAGGAAGGTTTTAGTTGCAAAGTGATTGTTGGTAAAGCTATAGCTATGTGGCTTACTTGGCTATCAAAGTTGTGCTGTGATTTGGAAATGATGTCTTGCTAAGGGGAGATACACTGAGATTGTTAAATAGTTACTCATGGGCTCATGGCTGCTTATAAATTCAGTTCAGTTTTACCACAGAAAATAATAAGGACATGTATGCGTAGAAATCTGAGAGAGTATATTTGATCACTCATCTTCATAGATGTTATTTATACATGCTCATAGAGAAATGAAAGATTAGGAAATGAAGAGAGGAAGAGAACCACAAGCCAGAAAAAAAAAGGGTTAAAATATACATTTGGTCAATATACGTGGCACTGACTTACGGATTAGTCCATGTACCCAAAAAAACACTAACTTTCAGTCCCTTTACAAAAGTTTCCGTTAATCTCCAACTAACGGTAGAGGCCTGTAGGGATTGAAAGTTAGCGTTTTTGAGAATAGGGACTATCCGTGAGTGAGTGTTACCGTTGGGGACCAAATGTGTATGTTAACAGAAAAAAGTGTATGGATGAAGGTCTCATATCACAGAGAAGAAGAATTAAACACTTATGTCATGGCTTGCCTCCATCTTCCCCCTTTCCCAATTTCCACACCTTATAACACTCTTTACATGAATTCCACCATCCCCTTATAGTCTCTTACAACTAAGTGACCAGGTCTGCATATGATAGAACAGTGGAACACTAATTTGAAATACATGTAAAAAGGATTAAATCACACTAGATTACAGCAATTACAGCAACTTCTTGCTGTCCCTAGAGTTTAGAAACTCCTATAGAGATTATCTCTGTCCAGAAAACTACCAAATACATTACATATCTAACCCTTAACACCTCCACACCCATATAAACAAAAATACATATCTATCCCTTATAGGAACTGTCACTTCCAAGTTAAATCCTAAAGTAATCAGACAGTGAGGCATTACAAATACAAAGGAAACAACACTGAAATATCAGTGAAGATAACTGAGAAGAAAATACAAGATGGAAGACAGAGAGCAAGCTCTATATATCCAACAAGACCGTATGCTCATTGGCATTGCATCTTCAACTTGGTAATTGCAATAGTTTACCACTCATGCTTTGGGACATTTACAGATTTCTTTGCTGCTCTATTGCCTGGTGGTTCAATTTTCAGCTGTTGTTGTCTCTTTGCTCATTCAGGTGAACAAGCCTCAAGGTTAGAAAATGAACCTCATTTTCTTATTAGATTTTACTCTCTACTTTGTAGGTTAATCAATTTAGAAATTGGACCATACTTGGGCAATTGATTTACTTTTTTTCCCTCTCAGCATATTGATTTCTTTATCAATGGATCTTTGAAATTTGAACCGACTTAAGCATTGAATAGTTAAGGTAAACCTTGAATCTGTGTCTAGAAAAAAAAAATACCTACCTTACATGAGAATATGCTGTTAATAGGAGAGTAACATTTGGGGAAAATGACTGCTCTGTTTGGCTTTCCCACAACGAGTTAGAAATTTTAATTCATGCTCTGATTAACAATTGTTTAAATTGATTTAAGCAATAGTTCATTTATAGTTTACCACAAATATAATATTTTTTAGTTATTGTTACTCTGATGATGTGGCTAACTGCATGTAAATTAGTAGTTGAATCAATTTAACGAATGGTCAATTATTAGGTGTAAGAGAGGTGTAAGAGGAGAGAAATATGGAAAAAAAGAAGGAAATGAATATAGAAAAAATCAGACATATAATAGACACCGAAGAAATAGTAAAAGAAAAAAGGAGATGTATATAGTATAATTCCTGTATATCGAAACTAAAATGTTCCACTTGTTGAAGACCAAAAATGGGGCATCTATAGGCGTAAGAGGAGGGCATTTGATTTATTCGAATTGGTTAATGCATCCGTTATTGTGTATTTAGTTGTTTTCTTAAATTTGTATCGGTTTGGAGTACTTCTTAAACTCCTAATTATTATTAATAATATGTTTTGCTTATTAAAAAAAATGAGGTTCATTTTCCCTAACTTTTTGATCACTTGGAAAAGACATATGATGTTTTCCATACATTACTTACGTGAATAATCTTTTCTCTTTACATGAGAATGGACCTCCAACTTGCATTGTGTATGCAACTTTTCCTTCTGTCATCTTATTTCTGTGAAACACTTTACTTTATCTTAATGGCCATGCTACTTTCAAAAAATTCAGATACTTTCATTAAATAGCAATAATTATCCATGGTGCTTGCATTTGGATTAAGACATAATAAAAGGTTATAAAATAGACTCTTCTGTTCCCAGAATATCTATTAAGTCAAGCTGTTAGTGTTAGGTCCCTCTTTTTTGCAATGACAACACTACACCATTCAACAATTCTTTCTCACATGCTGGTGAATTTGGTCATGTGTGCATGTTGCCAACTGTTTTAGATGTGAAATTTGCTGAGCATGTCAATGATCTTAACTTATATGACCAAATTTAGTTTCTTGTGATGGTTGTGGGTCGTAATCACAGTCAGATGCGGTCGTGGTAATGGCAGAGGCTGCAATATTGCGGAAGTAATGCGGACTGCAATTTTAATCTGCTGATGTCAAACTTTGGGTTAAATCACCCTTTATATCTTTTTTTTTTTTAATTAAAAGTTGTTCAACAATTATTATAAAATGATATGTTGTCCAAAAAAATATTATTGTAAAAGGAAAACTTTAAATATTTTCTGATTAAAAAATTAATTTGTTATGAATAATAATAATGTAGATGTTCATATGTGTATTGTAACTACTTTATGTCTCGTGAGTTGTATAGTCTATGCTTATAATAGGTTATCCTTACAATGCCAAATCTCTCCATCTCTCACCGGAAAACCGATTGTCACATCTGCAATTCTTTTTAATTTACCATTACACATCCATACTATTATTACTCATAACATAATTAAGTACAAAAAGTTTACTTAATTTACCCAATTTACTAAATATTGTTACAAAATTTCTCAATTAAAATTCTAACAAACTCTTAATATTCTTGTTTCACTCATTCAAACAAGTTATTTTGCACTAACGTATTTTAGATTCTTGTAAAATTGCATTCTTTTCTTGAAGTCACTTGTCCAAACACAAGGTTAGCTTTTTATGCAATAAACGTGGAAGAATTGGATACATATAAAGTCTTTTCTTAAACCTCTTTATTTGATGGCTAGATGATGTCTTTTTCTTTCTTTCTTATATTTTTTCTTTTCTTGAGCAAATTGCTAATTGTTTGTTATTTATCAACATACATGCATGTTGTTTCTAGTCATTGTCAAAATGAATCACAAGTGCATTTGTTCATATTGAGAAGAAAAAAAACTTTGATTTGGTAAACATAGGGTTGATGGAATGGGAAAAATAAATGAAATATTACTACTTGTATTTAACTATGTTGTTGACATTTCATTATTTATAGTAACCATTAATTCTAAATGAAGAAACATTTTATATTTCATTGTAAGTTGATAAGGAATTTCATTGGATGGGTTTCTCAACAAGTATTTATAAAAATAAAATTTGCAATGGTTATAATGTTTTTATATAAATTTCAAAGATGCTATCCGAGTTTTTATTTTTCAATTATATATATGGGGACTGGGGAGATTGATTTACATCGATATAAGTTAACGTCTTATATCGATGAATAACGTTTTATAAAATTCGCATTAGATTTAAAGTATTACTTATCACATATAAATTATAAGTATCTTTAAAAAAGTTGAGATAAAGAAACTCAATAAGTGAACTTGTAAAATTAAATTATTTATTTCATGTGGCTCACGAGACAGCTCACACTCCGACAGTTAAACTTATTTAATTCGTGGTTTAAATTGGTTAATCCGTGAGTAAATAATCATAATTTTTTCTAGCTCTTACCATATGGCCACACAACGTATACCCAACTTTATTAATTTTCATGAATACACAATGTTTCCACTCTCCATTATAGACATGTAAGTTGGTAAAGGCCTAATTGACCTTTATGAGTACACTTTCCCATAAATATTTTCAAATTGTAAAAATAAAACAATTCATAAATTAATTTTTTCTATATAATTATAGTTTTAACAATTAATTTATAATATTGATGAATAAAATAGTTAGTAAATAAATTCTTAAAAAAAGTAAGATATCTTATATATTTCATTTGTATATATATATACATATTTACAAATCAAATGATTTCAAATGAGATATATAATTATATGTAAATATTGATGAATAAATAACTCATCAATTAAAATGTTCTATATAGTTATACGTTTAATAATAATTATCTTAAAATATTGGTTAATAAAATAACAGTTTTTTTTTATCTTATACAATTTTACACATGTTAAGAGGTTTGAAATAAAAGCTTTATATAGGAAATGACAAAAAAGGAAAAAATATTTTGTGTATATAATGCCATAAATGCTTTAGATTTTTTCACATGTTAATTGGAATGGAAATTTTTTGTTTTTAAGATATCTTATATTTTACATTGATTTAATTTGCATATAATGTTTCTATTTGTATATATGTACATATTTGAAAATCAAATGAAATAAGAATGCATGAGATACATATTTGTATATAAGGTTGTTTTTTTTTCTCTTCTTCTTATTCCCTCTTTCATTCATCCTAAATATATTATGCTATTTTGTATTTTCTTTCTTACTCTCTTCATAAGATTCATTGTTGGCTTTGTTTTAAATCAGGATGCTAATTTTTCTTCCTCCCATTTACTTGATGACATCGTTCATGAGTTTGGACGATTTATGGTAACAAATTTATTCTTTTTCCCCTTTTTGCGATAGTATGATTCATATAGTTGATTCTCTTATTCTAAAATATGTGATTCTAATCGTTTTGGAAAAATTATGATAGTTATGATTTTGTAGTTCTAACCTCTAATTTTTAATTTTTAGCAAACAAGTTGTTCTATAGTCATCCTCTAATTTTCGCTTGCCAATGTTTATGATGGCTAAACTTACCCCTTGTTTTTTTTTTTAGAATATCTTCAAAATTGCTCTCTTAAAATTTTGGATACCATTTTATTAATTGTGATATTTGTAATGTTATCTCCCAAATAAAGATATTCTAAGTTGAATTAAAAAAATTGATCTAATATTTAAAATTGTGTGATTTCTTTTTAAAAAAAATATTGTGTGATTTTAAAACTTACCATAATACAAAAGAGATTTGATTGTATTAAATGGTTGAAAAAATTTGCGAAAAAATATATTAATTGAGCTAAAGTTGTGTTGATAGATAGAGAAGATATTTCGTTGTATTAAATACAATATATTAATATCAAATTTACAAAATATAATGTTATTTGAGAAATAATTATTTGTTTATTAAAACATGAACACTTTTGATGGGTTATTGCAAAACAAAATAATATTGAAAATGTTATAAAATGATAGGATAATATTAATTATATAATACTATATTAGTATATATATGTACATGTTTAAAAATCATATGAAATCCGAATGAGATATATATATTTCTCCTTTGAAATCCGATATAAGTTATAATTTGTATCTAGTGATTATTTCAATTTATTTCAGTTATATATAGTATATATTTATAAATAATACCAAATATTCCTCAAAAAAAAAAGAATACCAAATAAATATGCCCTATCAATCCGTTCTCCACCAAATTTAGTTAGATATGATGCATTTGTATTTGTCAATATGACATGTCAAATTGCTCATATCAATTTATTTTGATCGTATTTTTATTTAACTTTACAGTTTATTTTACCAAAAAAAACAACAACTTAGCATTAATATACTAAAAAAAACAAATAAATGTTAGTGTTTCTACTTGGATCGACAAAGAAACTCCTTATGTTATCCAAAAGTACAGTTTATAGTTACATGTTACTAATACAAGTAGATTTTCCTATCACCATGTCATTACTATGTTGTATAGTCAAAAGATAGAGAAGAAATTTAACTTGCTTAAAACTGCAATGTCAAACATGAAGAATACTCCAAACAACTTTCTCACAGAATTTGAGACAAGGCTAAAAATTCTAGAAAGTAGACTTCATGCATAGAGTTTACAATTACTGATTGTTATTCTCTTGTGGCTTAAGTAATAGACGTGACACAAAGAGAAAACTATAATTTGACACACTTGCAATGAAGAACCATTTGAGAATACCATCAGAAGGATGTGTCCACTATCTAAACAACCCCGGCTATAGGCCATTTAGTGTCTCTTTCCAAACATTTTATAGTCAGTAGATATAGGCACTAAATGGCCTATAGCGGGAGTTGTTTAGATAGTGGACACGTCCTTTCGATGTTTTCAAATGGTTTTTCGTTGTAGGTATGTCAAATTGTAGTTTTCTCTTTATGTCACTCCTATTACTTAATCTGAAAGAGAATAATGATTGGTGATTGTGAACTCTGTGCATAAAGTCTATTTTCTAGATTTTTTTAGCTTTGTCCCAAATTCGGTGAGAAAGTTATTTAAAGTATCCTTCATCTCTAACATTACAGTTTTAAGCAAGTTAAACTTCTTCTCTAACTTTTGAATATAACATAATAATGATTTGTCAAAAAACATTGTGATAGAAAATTTTGCTTGTATTAGTAATGTAAGTGTAAATTGTACTTTTGGATGACATTGGGAGTTTCTTTGTCAACCGATTTTGATGCTTACTTGCTACTTTCATGAAGGATGCAAAGCAAACTAATTACTATGTTAGTCAAGTCGCCAGTTAGCATCAACAACATTAAAAAAAAGAATAAAAACTATAAATGAAAGAGCAATAGTTTTGGTAGAGCAATAGTTTTATAACAGTTTTAAATTATTTTCAATTTAATCGTTAACTGATGGACAAAATAATATAAAACGCTTTGCGTGTAGAGACTAAATTGAAAAAAAATTATGTAGGAATCAAATTGAAAAAATGATAACAAAGCTTCAAAACTTTGTTCTTCTTAACTCATCCACCAACCTTCAAACAAGAACGCAATAGCAGAAAATAACTATTAAATTTTACTATATTTATAAATTGATTAGAGTTTGTGTAAAATATAATCCTAAGTTACTATTAATAATTAATAAATTCATTGTAAATGTTTAGCTTTTACCAAACTATAATTTTTAGGAAGTTACCATAGAAATAGAAAAAAGACTAAATGCATTAAATTTGGATTGAAAGAATGGTGGATTTGAAAATGTGAAGAAGTAGCAGGTTTAGGGCCTACCTATTTGTAAAATTAGTGATGACAAAATGCAAATTTGTTTTGCTCCTTTATTAGAACCTAATAGACTCCCTCAAGTATTTAAACTCTTATCATGTGCAAATACTTCAAGGACAGTTAGAACTTTAGCTACATAATTATAGGTCATTCTTGAGGTGAAGACCTTAATCTTTCCATGGAATTGAAATAAGCTTCTGTGCTCCTTGTTGACAAGCTACTCTAGCTAGTTTAAATGTTTATGGCTAAGCTGACTTCCTCTTAGTTGCTTGAGGCTGGTCGAAAAATTCTTCAGCACCTTCAACGGTTGCCACTGCAACAAGAATTGAAAATGTAGAGTTAGTTGCCACCTTCAATGGCTTCAACACCTTCAATGGGAATGGTTAAGGTTATCTTCTCCACAAGATAGAAGAAAATGTGTTAGGGTTTGATGCTCTGATTTGAGACTTAAGATATTAGAGTTAGAAGATAGAACGCCACATTTTTTTTTAATTTGGTCCCTCATTTTTTTCAATTTGGTCAGTTGATGACAGAGATCTATTTAAAAATATTTTCTCGTATAGGGACTAAATTAAAAATATTTTATACATAGGGATCAAATTACAAAAATATGACACGTATAGAGACCAATATTATATTTAAACCCGCATGCACCACCTCATTAGTCACAAGAATACCATCCAAGATTTGTCTACCATGGATGAAAGCAGATTATTATATAAAAAATTTTAATTTATGATTTTTTTACACAATTTGAAAATAATTATGAAAAAGTGTACTCAGAAAGTTCAGTTAGGCCTTAACCAACTTTTAGGTCCATATTGAGACATTGCGTATTCATGAAGGTTAGTAGAGTTGGGCATAGGGTAAGCATCCCACGTAGTCTTGGTTCAGAAAAAATAAGGACTATTTATAAGGTGAATTTTATAGGTTAGCCCATTTAAACAGCGAGTTAAATGGGTTTGGCTCGTGGGTTTGTGTGTTGGCCCACAAGCCACATCTTTAAACTAAAAAATTTAATTTAAATAAAAAATCCTTTTTAATCCTTGTTTTTTCAAATGTGTGTATCTTTAATTTTATAATAATAGTTTTATAGTTTTATTCCAATTTAAATAAACTTTATTTTTAATAAAATGCTTTATGCGTTCTAGCTCAAGGGCTGACACATTTAACCACGGGTTTATACAGGCCACTAAAACGCTGGATCATTTAGAAAGCGGGCTTGACGAGCCAACCCACTTAACCCAAAGGCTAGTGTGAGTCGGTTTGGGCCAACCCAACTCGTATACCTAGCTCTAGTGGGTCAGTTATTTCTTAACCAACTGATAGTTTGGGAATGAAGAAATCGTGTACTCATCGGAAAGAGCTAGAGGTGGGTATGTGGATCGGCCTACATTGCCCCGAACCGCCTCTTGAAGTCCACTGATAAACGAGTATTTCTGTTAAAGCCGACATTAACCAACTGATAGATCTATAATGAAGACATTGTGTACTCAGAAAGGGCAATATGGCCTTAAGCAACTTGGTTAACACTTTCAATAACAGACTTCATGACAACTATGTTCTTCCGTGGGTCAACTCCCTTATCATAAAGGTCAAATCGCTCCTCAACTTACTCATGAAGTTTCTTGCCAAGAGTAGTAGTGCCCTTCTATGCATAACAGAACAAAATCAACACTTCAGCAAGAGGCCAAGAAACAAGTGATTAAGGGAGAGGTTGAGTTAGAGTGAATGATAAATCACCTAGTGGACTGCAAAAGTAAAATTGACTCCTGCACCATTGATCTCTTTGCCTTGAACATAGAATTTCCTTACAGATGGACCCATCCCCTTTGGGCAGAAGACAATTACACAATGTTCTTGGGAAAATCAATCCCCATTGACAGTAGATGCCCAAGAAGAAATCTATGAAACAACCTAAGTATGTTGTTTGGTTTCATGTGGGAGAATACCTTCTCGTAATTATTACCTACACGATAAATAAAAGTGTTAAAATGTCCTTTACTGGAGAGCAAAGTGCAAAGTAAGATACAATATTGAAAAATTGCAAAATCACTAGTAACATAATTGTCAAGACACCTCTGAATTTGCACTTGCTATAAGTATACCATAAGAAAGGGTTATGAGAGGAAATGTTATATAAAGTTTAATTTCATCATATTCTTAAAAAGGAGGAATTATTAAACAAACTAAGCTATTTAAAATTTTTTGAGTATAAAATGAGAAAAAAAATGAACTAATGTTAGTTATCGGAGCTCTTGGTAGCAAGCTATATGCAATGGTGATTGGGGTATGTGGCAACAATGAAGGAGTAGCAATTATGAAGCAGTAGCATAACAACTAATACCATATAAGTGATGAAATCGTGGAGGATTGGGCTTTTGGCAATGCGATTGCCAGCATAGTAGCAATTAAGTTGATAGTAACTTCTACAAACTTTCAATTCATTAAGGAGGCTCATCCACTTTTAATTATTAACAAACCAAATAATTCACCTTGCTATATATCTAACAATAATTTTCAAGATAGAGAAAATAATAATTGTATATGGTACATAGATCTTAATTATAGAAAATTAAAGACCAAACTAACAAATAATTGCTATTATGACGCATTGGAGGTGTGGTGGTGGAGGCAAACTACAATTGTGTTGGAGGTGCAGCGACAGAGGCGTGGAAGTGGAGGCAAACGAAATTCTCATGAGACTGCTTATTGTAGTAGGTTTAGAAGGAGGACGGGGAGAATAAAGTGAGGCGGCAACTAGAAGGAGTTTTAGGTTAGTCGCTTAGATTAAAAAAGCAAGGAGAATGAGGTGAGGCACTGATGAAAGATGCTTGAAGAAGGCAAAAGCGGCAATGAGCAGCATCACGAACAACCACAACGACATCACGAGGCGGCTGTGTCACGAGGCACAAAGCAGTGATGGCGTGGGAGAGTTGAACGATTGAAGTCTTGAAGAACAAGGAGAAGAAAGGCTCTCCAAGTCCAATATGGCACGATCTAGATTCTAGGGTTTCTTTTTTAGTTTCTTTTAAAAAAATTACTGAATCAGTGAATATTATTGTATTAACTAAAGGACTTTTTTGTGAGTTATGTGTTAAGGATTTTTTTTTCTTTTGGGCCTTATTGTTATTGGTTAGGTCGCTGTTATTATTTAGCACAAAGCCCTCATGTCCCTTTTTAAAATTTTTTAAGCGGTAGGTTAAAAAAATTAACCCTGACGAACACACATTTGACAATGGGTTAAGTGAGTTGAGATAAATTTATCCACATTCTTAAATGAGCATTTTTTTCAACCAAACCCACTTGTGAGCCAGATTGGCTCACTTACAGCTTATTTTGACACATTTAAGTTCAAAAACTAAAAACATATTTTGAAGATGAGTTTTGCTATCCATTGTCCTAAGGGCAATGGTTAAGCAACACATTGATAGAAACTTAGTGTTGGAAAGTATAGAGTATTTAATGTTATAAATTTTTTTTTCAAATTATTTTAAATGCAAAATTTCTATTAATGAGTTGCTTAACCATTATCAAAAAAAAATAGATAACAAAACCATTTTAAAATTAATGGACTTAAAACATACCTTCATTAAAATTTAAGCACTAAAAACTTAATTAACCATTTATTTAACTTTACCTTGTATAGTCATTTTATATTTAAACAAAATTTAAAATTAACAAGTTACTAGATACTCGTTTGACTTAGAAGAACCCAAAACTTTTCTAACATGATTTTATTATCATTTGCATTGTGTACTTTTAGGGTAAGAAATAGGCAAAAACCTTCGATTCTTCAACTTGTCCAAAAGCGGCCAGACCAGGGTGGAAATAGACGGAGACAGAAAAAGACTTGTGAGAAGAATCTCAACATCTAGATCTGATGCTCTGTTTTCCACCGTTAAGATCTTCCGCTTCCCAAAACACAAGATTCAACACCCTCCTTCCACCGTTGGATTTGGAATTCCTTGGTCAAAATCATAGGGTGGACCCCACACGAATACGATTCGAAGGGAAGGGAACAACAAGAGAATGAGCCTCTTCCTTCCACAACCATCTCCTCTCTTCACCACCATCCATCCCCTTTGAGTCAGACCAAAGCCACTCGGATTCCATAAAAAAAAGATTGTTTTTTTATGGTTTACTTGAGGGGTTTTCATTTGGGTCCTCATCATTTTCCCCTATTTTCCTTATTTATCACCTCTTTCATCATTTTTAACTTGTGGGCACTCTTCTCTCACATGTTCCATCTGTGAACTTGGTTGGGATCATGCTATTTTTCCTCTGTTTTAGCTTCTTGGTTCTGTGGTTGTAGTTTGGTATTTTTTTTTTGGTGAGCTCAAAACTGAAGACTAATCGAAGAGATTTTCTCAACAAAGTCTTTACTGTAAGCACGGTAGGATTTAAACTCCTGTCAGATTAGAGATAGGTTTTGTGAAGTGATGAGTTCAGGTACCAATTTGGTGACAACTGTGATTGGATTTGGATTGAGTGCAACTTTTATTGTGTTTGTTTGTACGAGAATACTTTGTGGAAGACTAAGAGGGCGTGTGGGATCAAGGACTATATATGAGATTGAATCAAGATCAGATATAGAACGGGTAAATCAAAATTTCAGCTGTTACTTAATTCCCCTATGTGTTTTTTATTCTGCTAGTTAACATGATTGGAAGCTTGCAAGTTGATGAAAATGAAAAAAAAAAAAATCACTTTGTTTGGTTATGTACTTATGATTTCTAGATTATTTTTCTACTTGTTGTACTTGGAAGTAATTGAGAATTGAGGGTAGTTGCAATTTTTTTGCTGTGTTTTAACTTTTAACTCCTAAGTATGTGTGTCAACATGAAAATTGAAAATATTTTCATTGGAAACAAGAAATCGTTGCTTCCATTTGAATCTAGCTGGTTTTTGTGTCCAAACAAATCATAATGTTTTATGTATTATCAGAACTCGAGCCAATTTGTCCTATTGAAAAATAGAAATGGTCTAGCTCAGAGTCAAATTTCATTCAATTTGAAAAATAAATATGTGATGAAAATTTCTAATACCTAATGCTAAAGTTCAAATACATGCAGAAATGGGTGCTTTGGATTGATTAGCATGTGTAATGCTTCTTTTCTTGACAAAATGAATTCTTATGTTATTAACAGTCCTTTTAGTGGAGACTGTGTTTGGTGATCATTACTTCTCCCAATTAGAACTTTTAGTTTATGTTATTATGTATCTGTTCAGGTATTAATTTTTTATTTTTTTGCATTATTTGCTTGATAGCCAGAATATCATGTTAATGATCCTGAACCTGCTTTTGTTGCTGCAATCCCAACTTTGAAGTTTGATCAAGAAGCCTTCAGTTCCTTTGAAAGTACACAGTTAAGTGTTGTCTCTAATTTGCTGGTCTAAGAGATTGTTCTTTATGTCTTCTAAGAACTTACTTAAAACATGCATTTTAAATTTGAAAATAAGCTCAAGAAAGTAAGATTCAATTTTCTGTTAAACAGAGGTGAATTTGAATCAACAGTTTAATTAAGCAGTTATATAGTAATCACTTATCAGATGAGAACTTATTCATGAGTATACTAATAAAACTTTGTGAAATAAGCTAAAATGTGCTCAATTTGATAAATTTTCCAAGATGTTATCACAATAAGTGAAAAAAAAAACATAACAAAGGCATCAATTAGTGTATTTTTCAAAAGCTCTAGTAGAAAAGTCACGAAATTAGTGATTATTTTTCTAAAATAGGCTAAACTAAACATGTATTAAATAAGTTCTGCATAAACTCTTTCAAAATTCTCAGATTCGATTTTCTTTGACAGGTGTGTGATATGTTTGGCGGAGTACAAAGAAAAAGAACTATTGCGCATGATACCGAAATGTGGCCATACATTTCACCTTTCTTGCATTGACATATGGCTGAGAAAACAATCGACATGTCCGGTGTGCCGTTTGCCGCTAGCAAATGCTTCAGAACCAAAACATGTGAGGCCAGTCACATTTTCCATTACTCAATCTCTTGATGAATCAAGTTCTTCAGAAAGTAACAATGAGAGGCAAGTTGAACCTAATGCTAGTAGTAACTCCATACAATCAAATTCAGGAGAAGCAGAAGCAAGATAGTTGTTAGTCATATAACAAAGTTGAAGGAGTAGTTGTATTGTGTGCTTGATCTAGTAAAGGAATGTTTTTAAGAGGAATCAAGGTTTCAGATTGTGGTTATGATTACAGTCAAGTTACGTTTACTACAATCATGGACGGATGTGGTTTTAGTGATTGCTGAAATGATGTTGCGGACAGGACCATAATTTGAAACCTTTGGAAGAATACTAACAATGCACTCTAGGACCAATTTTTTGTTATTTGGTGAATTTCATTTGGATGCCACTAAATGGCTTGAACTCTATTTGTTTGGTAATTGGTAATGTTTTTATGAAATTCACCCAGTAATGAGAAAGAGATGGAAGGAGTATGCCAGATAGTGAATTGTTAGTATTGTTAGAGTTTTATGAATAGAAAGGATTCAAATTCTTTGTTTTGTGGTGTAAAACAGGGCATGCTTACAATGATTTCTGCAGCTTATATACATACATGTACATAATATGTGTCCTTTTTATATGCTCCCCATAAGTTTAGGGTATGACTTGATACTAAGGCCCTTTTTAATTTATATTTATATTTTCTATTTTTATTTTTTTATTTTAAATATGTGTTTAGTTCAAAGAAAATGGAGAAAGAAGGAAAAATCAATGGAAAGAAAAATTTAATTTTTTTTATTTTTAGAGATTTAGGACTTGTTTGGAACAGTTTTGATTTTTAGTTTTTAAAAATTGAATTATAAAACAATTTTCAGAAACAGTTTTTAAAAAAAGTGAGAGGAGTTTGTGTAAATTCAGAAAACTGAAAACCAAAAGTTTTGGTATTTTAGTTTTTAAATACTGAAAAACAAAAACTGTTCCCGAAAACTGTTTTTGAAAACTCGACTGCCAAATGAGTTTTTTAGTTTTCTGTTTTTAAAAACAGAATTTTTAAAAAGAGATATCAAACAAACCCTTACTTTTCACTCATTTTCTTTTCATTTTCCATAACAGAAGAAAATGTATGGATTTCCACAATTTTCTTTCTTCTCATTTGCTTTCCTTTAAACCACACAAACCATAAAAAGCAATGTTATTGTGTTTGGTTTGAAAGGAAAAATAGAGAAGTTTTACAAAATATTAAAAATAAATTATAGTTGTTTTTTTTTTGTTTTTAATGTTTATCATACAAATCTCCAAAAATAAAAAATAAAATAAAAATAAAGTAATTATTTTGTATTGTAATTTTTCATAAAAATAAAATGAAAACAGAAAATAAAAAATCTAAAGACCTCAAGTTACTTTCTTTTGGGGTGTTCATAAACTAAATCAACACATTTTATATAATTAAAAATATCTAAAAAATCAATAAGCATTGATTTAGTTTGGTTTTCAATATCCCTTGTCAAAATCAAATCAATCCAAAACAAATCGTATATACTACATGCTCTTTCTTATATATAAGTATAATTTTAAAGATTAATTTAAGAGTTTTTTATTTTATATTTTTAGAAAATTCATTATTTTTTGAATAGAAAAGTATATTGATTAGAATTGAATCCATATACTCATATATATATTTTTATGTGTTTACCAGCTGAGTTATGAGACAGAAAACTCATTACTTGAAACATTGTTTTTAGATTTTATATTAAATTAAATATATTGAACATGAATAATTTTTTTCAATGTGCTTTTCATGCAAAAAAAATCATTCTTTAAACTTGACACTACCTTAGTATCTCTATCTATTGCGTGCCAAGTGGAAAAACCTTTGACTTTGGCATCCTTAGCACTTAGCAGACATATTTTTTGATAGCAATTCATAAGTAATAATGTTCACCAAAATAATAATGCTACTTGAAAGGGTGGATTTAGAAAGTTTTAATAGTGGGACAGATGGACAATGTATACATAAGAAAAGTCACTATCACCATACTATTATCAACATGCAATAAACACATTTTCTTTTCTTTTTAAAGAGTGATATAATAAATTGGTCTTAAGATTACATGGGTCATATATTTTAGTTTTGATATTATTTAAATTAATTTTAATTTTTAATTTTTTAAAATATTATTAAATTTGATTAACTTTGAAATTAAGTGACTAATTTTTTTATAAAGTTAAGAATTATTACGATTAATATTTTATACTATCAAAAATTAAAATAATTGATTTTACAAAATTAAAAATTAAATATTAATTTTAATATCATCAGAGACTAAAGTGAATAACGCTTACCATCTCGAGAATTAGTTTAGATATTAACACTATTTTAAGATATCCATTTATAATTACTAAAAGAAGAAAACCTCATTTATGGTGAATTATTGAATAAAATGTTAACTAAGTCTACAATATTGCTACTACCAATCAATTTATCTTTTTAAAATTATGAAAATGATATTTTAATGTATGAAATTAACAAAAGTTAAGCAATTTAGTTACTATGATAAACTTAATTTTAGAATTATTTACAAGTATATCAATTTAATCCTTACATTCAAGCTCCAGCTTGATATATTTTTAATAATTATAGGGATAACATTAATTCATGATTACTTATTTAAGGATTAATTTATTTACCGTCATTAAATTCAGAAAACATGTTTTTCATAAATTTGAAGACTAAATTGATTGGAGGTCAAATACACATCGATAGGTTTTTTAAAAAAAAATTAGAGGGTTAAAATTATAATAAAGAAAAATATATTTCATGCATGTAATGTATATGTTAAGAAATTTAAAAAAAATGTTAAAAAAAATATTTTTTATAGAAAAATACATTAATAGGAATTGAATCTAACTACTCATACACACATATTTCTATGTATTTACCAAGTGAACTACATGACTAGACAAAAAGAAAAAGTAACTATTTATTACATTGTACATAAATATCATCTATTCAATATTTAATAAAATATTTTTTATATTTAGTTTCTTAATCTATGCATCCATGCAAATGCTCACCTAATTGAAATATCTTATTTTTTATAATTATTTAATGTGATATAAATATTAATTAGATAAAATTTTATCAATTATTTAAATTAATTGAATTTAACCACCAAGTGATCGACAAAATCGATTGAGATATTGATATACAAACTAAAAAGAGAGAAAAAGAATAATAAAAAGTAACTCTCACTTCTTATAAAAGAAAAAAGAAAAAAAGCACTACAAGACAAATTAATTTTAATAGCGGTTATTTTTGGATTTACCGACGGTTAAACCCAGTTAAGGGATTTACCGGTGGTTTGTACAACCGCCGCTAATGCGTCCGCCACAAATATTTTTCCAGTGGTTTTGGTGAACCGGAGGTACTCTTACTGGAAACCGCGGGGAAATGGTTTAGGCGTGGTTTCCCAACTGCTGGCAAGGGCATTATTAACAGATAGAAACAAAAATACCACACTTGGGTCTTGAATCCTGGAACAAAGGGATAAAGGCACGCTTTCTTGCTACTACACCAGTACCATTTATCTCTTATTGATATACATTAACTTGTTTATATTATAAAATGTTTAAGGTCAATAAGCACATTACACATTTTATTATGTTTTATATCATTTTGTTTTGTTCCACTGTATTTTGTTTTGTTCATCTACCAAACATTACCTAATTTTCAATTTATTATGTTTTATATCATTTTAGTCTTTTATTTTTCTTTTTTAACTCAATATGGTCCTTTTTCACTAACTTTTTTAGTTAAATCGTTAGAAAAAATGATCAAAATAATGTTAACTTAGCTTTGTGTTCTTTCTTCTCACATCCAACAATTATTTTGAACATTTTCATTAAGTATTTAATGAACCAAACTGAAGCAAAACAAGTTAGGAAATTAAAATGAACTAAGAAAATTAAAAGACTCAATTGAAACTTTATATAAAGTAAAAGGACCAAAATATTAATTTTGGCTTTTTCCTTTTGATGCAAATTGCAAAGGGTGATGTGTGTGATGATCATTCATCAAGCAACAGAGTGATTGGTGGTTCTGTTGGTAAAGTGAAGAAGCAAAGAGGAGGAATTGGATAACACGCACGTGATAATCATGTGCTCTTCTTCTTGCTGCTTCTCTTCACTTTCTCGTCTTCCTCGGCCTTCATTCACCAAAACCAAACCCTCACCAAGTAAGTAACACCAACAATAACATCCTCACTTGTTTTCTCATTCGAATCTAGTTCCATTGCCTCACTTCACTTCACTTAGTAATTTTCTAGGTTTTCAGACATTACCATTCATTGCATAACGCAATTTTAAGAAATTGTGGTTGTGGTTTATTTCCTTCAACTAAATAATTTGTTGTAGAGTGGTTTCATTTGTGCATGCAATTTCCTGCTTTTTGTGGGCTTTTGACTGTTCGTTATTAATTGGAGAAAAAATCATTGAGTAATTTAGTTGCAGTATCTTACCCATTTCATCTAGTTGTTTCTAGCTCTTAGTTTTTACCTATATTTGTAGTGGTTCTGCTGAAAAGGGTAAGAATGGAGACTAATGGAGACTAATGGAATCACTGACTCACTGTTTAACAAATATAATGGCCTATATGTCAGCCGAGTTGTATAGGGTGTAAGTGTAATGGAAGAGGCACACTACAGCGTCGAGAGAGGACTATGGTTCGAACCTTGGAAAGGACACTAGTTCTGAGCACAAGTTTGTCTGTAGTTGAGTGATTAGTCTACTATACAGATAATATGATTAGGATACTCGAGAAACTATCATATAGGGTTTAGAGTTAGACGTAGTAGTAGAGGGACACTACAAGCCCAGAGGAGAACCATGGTTCGAATCTTGAAAAGAACGTCATAGGGAGAACAAGTCTATTTACTGAGAGATTAATCTTACCCTAGTAATAGGGTGGAGATTCCTAGAAACAATGAAAAAAAAGAATTGACAGCTTTGTGCTATGACTTTCTGCAAAATTTGTGTTTTGTTTGAGTTGTTAATGTCATTGACATATATATCTTGGTGAATGATAACAAGGGTTTCTAAGTGTATAGTTCTTTGATAGAGTTCAGCATGTGCATGAGTGAGGATCCGGTTCGTGAGTGGATTCTGTCGGAAGGGAAGGCCACAAATATAACCAGAATTAGTCCTGTTGGTGGTGGTTGCATCAATCTCGCTAGTCGTTATTACACTGATGCTGGTTCTTTCTTTGTTAAAACAAACAGGTAGTATAACACATTCATCCATGTGTTGCAATGTTGCATTATTTCAGTCATTTTTGAGTGTGTTTGGTTTCACATTAAGATGGGGGTAAACATGAATTAATTTTTCAACACAAGTAAAAGCAACTTCCATGTTTTAGAATCCACTTTTTGTCTGATTTGATGTTAAATTCAAACACATACTAAATGTTTAATTCGTTTGCTTCTTTTATATGACAAGTTTTATGCTGTTGAAAGTTGAAACTCTATGTCAGGAGTATTGGACCATCCATGTTTGAAGCAGAGGCACTTGGTTTAGGAGCAATGTTTGAAACCGGCACCATCCGTGTTCCTAAGCCATATAAGGTGAGAACATTTAACATTAGCATTGTGAAAGATGCTATTTGATCAAAGTGGACAGAACAAGAGGTAACTTGTTGCTAGGAATTGTAGGTCGGACCGCTACCTACCGGTGGTTCATTCATCATTATGGAATTCATAGAATTTGGTGCATCCAGAGGCAATCAGGTGAGATACCTAAAAATTACCTGTAATTAGGAAATTTTATGAACCTTAATTGTGATTTATTGTTTCCAGTCTATTCTAGGGAGAAAGCTTGCTGAAATGCATAAAGCTGGAAAATCTAGTAAAGGCTATGGTTTCGATGTCGATAATACTATTGGCAGGTATGATAAACCTCAATCATGAAAGTTATCGTTGATAACATTTTCTAATTGTTGTTGCTGTCATTCATGATGTCCCTTTCCATTTTAACTATACATGGATGAGCAACCTCAGGTCCTTGTTGTAAGGCACTTTTTAGAAGAAATTTGTGGTCTTTTATAAGCCATTTTGCAATTTCCATATTTTCCATTATTAAATATTTTTATTATTGATACTATTTGGTTGCACCTATCAAATACATTATTCAACTGAGGATAAACTTGGCATATCATACAATCTTTGAGAAACTTAGTGAAACAAACTAAATTTAACTACTTTTGTTAGTATGTGCGATTTAGTTAACTATGCCTTATAATAAGGACATGGCGGAGTATATCAGAAGACACGTGTCAGTGTTATAAGCAGTTAAAAAGAAAGCCTTTTGTAGTTTGAACTAATTGTCTTTTATTCTGTTATGTATATTATGTTGCAGCACCCCACAAATAAACACCTGGTCATCAGATTGGGTTCAATTTTATGGAGAGCATAGGTTGGGTTACCAGTTGAAGCTGGCATTAGACCAGTATGGTGACAGAACCATTTTTGAAAAAGGTAACTTTGCTCTGTTAATTTTTCTCTTCCCGTCAAAAATTCGGTGTTTGTCATATTAAGATTAAATAAAATGAGCAGGTCAATTATGAGATTGATGGAGTATCTATAGAACAAATTCTTTGAGATTCTAACAGGAAACAAGAATGGAGTACCTTCTTGGAAGAAATTATTAGGAGAATAGATATTTCCTAATTTAGAATCTAAATTTCATAAGTAGTATGTATATCACAGAAATATTACTTCAAAAAGTAATTTTAATTGTGTAACTAATTACTATTCACTATGTGAAGCTTATCATCATTCAAGGTCATTGCTGATTACCATTTTGATTCTGTGTAAAGTTTGTATCTATTGATACATTTATTGTAGAACTTCAACTACTTAGTTAAGCAATGTTCTGGATGCATTAAAATTACTGAAATAACCCTACTATTTATATCTGATTGACTTGTTCAACAGGGCAGAGACTGATAAAAAACATGAGACCCCTGTTTGACAATGTGGTGATAGAACCGTGCTTACTACATGGAGACCTCTGGAGTGGAAACATCAGCTCCGACAAAAACGGAGAGCCAGTCATATTGGACCCAGCATGTTATTGTAAGTAAAGTATTAAGATGTTAAGTCCCATATCGGTTAGGAATATGGCCATAATAGCCTATATAAAGGCTGGGCAGCACTTCTCTCGCAAGCTACTTTTTTTGTATTGAGTTAAGCTCAAACTCAATTTTAAGATGGTATGGAAATAAAGTTTGGAACCTGATTAACAGTTGAAATTTGTGTTAACTGGATACCTGCTTTCAACACTCAAAATTCAAAGCGAAAGGATTTTGTATATTTTATGGTATTTCCAGATTCAGGCCGTGACATGCGGCCTCAGTATTTACTTGCCTGCTGGAATAGTTGACATAAAATGCTGAAACCTGAAAGGAGGTGTAAAGTCTCTTATGAGCTCTTTCAGGTTTAGCCACTTTTCTTCTGTGCTCTTGGCCTCTTGGGTCAGATTTTGAGCATAATTTGATATTTATCAAATACATTTAGAAAGACATTTATTGAGCCAAGAATGGAAAGTGGCAATCACAACTCAATTAAGTGCCCTAGAAGTAATAGGTTGCAAATGTGTTAGACTGCAATAATCATACAGTTTTTGAAGGAAAAAAATTGGACTGACAGAGTTGGTGTCTGTTTTGTCTAATTTTATAGATGGACACAGTGAAGCAGAATTTGGTATGTCTTGGTGTGCTGGCTTTGGAGGATCATTCTATAATTCTTATTTTGAGGTAATTTGTTAGCTGACATAGGCTACTAAGGATCCATAATTATCTTAAACCAGATTTTCTCTATTCCTGAATTTACTTCTCTTTTTGCTGTTTGTTTCTAGTTAAAAAATATATATAGTATATAGTGCTTGAAGGAAACAGTGGTCTGAAAGTTGATTGATATAATTTGTTTTACTCTTAAAATCTTATTTGGAAAACATTCTAGGGTTCAACCTAAATCATGTGACCATTTGTTTGGCTTCTCAATATCCTTGTTAAACTAGTTTACCATGGGGTGATTGGTATCTTGATTTTCCATAATCAAAGTCTCGAATTTGAGTCTTGTCAATTAAAAACTCTCCTGCTAGGAGAGCTAGCTTCACAATCATGTGATATTCCTGAACAGCATTTGTATCCTACATACGATAGCGGATCTACTTATAGTTTACGGGTGTTGCTCACCCCCTCAACTCAGAAAAATTACGAGTAATACTATGAACTTTTTGTATTTTGCACACCTTAATTTTATATTTTTTTGAACCCCTTAAAGATAAATTTTTATATTTTGCTTCTTAATTTTATTATTTTAAGTGTATTATATCACTAAATATAAACTAAAATTCATCCTAAGCTCCTTTCAAATCACCTATTTCTTTTTTTTCCTTCATTTTTTATTTTTTATTTGCATCCCTGACTCTGGGGTCCTTAGATCTGCCACAGCCTACTAAGGGTACCTGTTAGAAAAAAAAAAAAACTACTAATTTACAGATTGACTAGATGCTGTGTTTGAAAGAAACCAATTCTTATTGTTTGCTTGGCAAGTAACATATCAGTTTTATTTAGTAATTTTTTTATGATATTTCAATTGATTTCTTCAGGTGATGCCTAAGCAACCAGGCTTTGAGAAGAGGAGAGACCTTTACATGTTGTATCATTATTTAAATCATTATAATCTCTTTGGTTCTGGATACCGGTCATCTGCCATGTCTATAATTAGTGATTATCTTGTGTTTTTCAAAGCTTAGGTTTAAATACACATGAATGAGATTCTTTTCATGTAGGTCTGTACATTTGTACTACTACTTACATTTCCTTGCACATCTCACTCAATAATATGTAAATGTGACTTATTATACCAATGGAAAAAACTCAATTTTGTTTCCTCAAGCGAGATTAGGTTTTTCTTGGTGCTTCATTCAGTTTCCCCAACTTCATGTTGATGGTGTAAGAAAAGTTCAAAAGGGGGTCGAATCAAGTGGTAATGACATAGACAACCTTTTTTTTTCCTAAAATTTTGGTTAAGATGAGTTAGAGCATGTTTGAAAAACAATTGAGAGCCACCCAAAAGTGGGTTTGCAGCTTCTCAATGCATAAAAAGTGGGTGACTTTAAGAAGGGAAAAAAATATTATGAATCATGTGGTCATTTTACCAAAAATGAAAAATATGGGTATGTTTAGAAAGTATAGAATATTTCTAAAAATATTCCATATTTTACATTTTTGATAAAGTGACTACATGGTCTCAATTTTTTTTTACCCCACTTTAAAACTATCCATAAAAAGTAGAAGGAACTAGTGTGATGGTTTGGGTGAAAGTTGATTGGAGTTTGGTTCAACTTTTTTCCAAACATTAAGGGTGTGTTTGGTTTAGAGGTGGTAGAATTGATTTTGGATTAAGGTGGCTTTACATGATTGATTGTGTAAAATTGATTTAAGTAACATGATTTGTGTTTGCCGATAAAAAAAACATGATTTGTGTTTGAGAATTGTTTTTCTTAAAGCAAATTTAGTGTAAAAATATAATGTAAAATTTTCAACCAACGTGAAAGCAAGTATCTCCACATTTTAGTCAAAATTAATTTTAACATCTCAAAATTAATTGACTTTTTCTCAACTCATAACTAAAAATTGGCTTGTCAACCAAAATTCATTTTGGTTCTTCAAAATAAATTCTCCTTTGACACAATAGTTACAAAATATGCACTAAGCCATTCTAGTTGATGTGAGATTTTAACATAAACAATAAAATAACTGAAAATTAAATGACTAAAACTACTTAACACGCACGTATATAAACTTAGAGTGTGTTTGGATGAGAGAATTTTTAAGGTAATATAATTTTTAAAGGGAATTAAAATGCTATAATTTAAATTGTTTTATATGGATGTTATATTACAAAATTTTAATTTCACACAATTTTTAGAGAGTATTCCTTTTTGTTAGAAATGAAGAATTCTAAATCCAACTTCAAAAGTAAAAAAGTAAGAATTGTGAAATTCCCCCTTTCTCTCTCACTCTTTCTCAAATTGTAAAAATACTCATCCAAACAAATAATTTTAAAAATGAAGAATTCTAATTACTTCATCAAAACAAGCAATTTAAAAAATAAAGAAAATTGAATTGAAGGAATTGAAATACTAAGGGGTTTTTAGGTTTATATTTTCATTTCTTGTTTTCATTTTTTGTTTTCTGAAGTTTTACAAAGGAAAAACTGAAAATGCTTAAAACAAAAATTCTCTGTTTTCAACATTTTCAGTTTGTAAAATTTCAAAAAACAGAAAACAGAATAAAAACAGAAAATGAAAATACAAACCAAACAGCTCCTAAAATTTTTAAATTTTTAAGAATTTCCAAATACTCCATCCAATTACAACCTTAGAGTAATTTAGTAGTTTAAATTAGACAAATGCCCTTTAGACAGAGAATAAGATCGGTTGGGTTTCTAGGCTTCTAAGTATATGGACAAAGAGGTTCATTTATCAAAGTCCACTTTGCCTCATCTATCGAGTTGAGAGGGGTCAAATTAGGGTAAGAGAATTTTTTATAGAGAGAAGCACCGGCCAAAATGGAAGAGGAAGAAGAGAGAATTATTTTCATTTTTCACTAGACTTGCTACTGTAAAATTGTGGTTGCCTCCTTGTTCACGGTTGGATCGGGGCTGAGATTTGTGGCACTCTGTCCTTCATTCTATGCAGTCGAATTGTCGATTGGAGGTCTGTGGTGTGAATAATCGTGCTCGAATAGTAGTGCGATTTTGTGAGTTTATGCATCTTCTTGTTCTCTATTTGTAAGCATTGTTGCTTTGTTTGTGTTGGCCGGTTGTATGCACGAATGTGTGCACTCCATTGGACTCTCTTGTATCCTTGTTTGATGATAGTTGATTGATTTATTTGATCTAGACGACTTGTGAGTTTTACCCCTCACATTGAGTGGATTTTTCATGCTAATAATAATAGTGTCTCTTGCATAATTATTATTGTTGTTGCTACCATTTTTAGTTGTAGCTCCTCATAGATTCTTGCAAGTTTAGAGAATTTATTCCTTTGCATATTTTGACATTTTGATTGTGTGTCGTTGTTTTCCATCATGATCCCCATCTCCACTCTTGCGAGAGAAAGAATCCTTTAAAACAGGACTTAACTAAGGTAGTCTCCACAAGTATCTCCAAACTCGGAAAAATATCGCCCTAATACCTAGTGATTTTTAACTTTTGATTTGAAGTGTAAAAATTTAATTTGTGGGTTTTAATATATAGTAATATGTTTACTGATCATGTAACACAAATTATGTACAAATATCTTCACACTCTAATCAGGTTCTCAGTTCCAAACTCCTTATTATAATAGCACCGTCATCACTCTAATCAAATGGGAACTCTCATTTTGGATTTATTCTTATATATCATATGATAAATGTGAATATATAATGGACAAAAAGTACGTAAAAAATTAACCAAATCTGAATTTTATGATAAGATGCATGCATGGCCTTGCACCAAATGAACCAAATCTTATAAAAGACAAAATGTACAAGATTGTGAGTGTCCATATTATGCTACCAGCAAGACAAGGGCATAGACCGATCAGAGGGTATGTGTCCCAATTGCTTGGTGTATGTGGTGATGAATATTTGAGTATCAGACAAATCCGGGCCCCTACAAATTGCATTTCAGTCAAGTCAATTCATTTATTTTTTTATAAAAAAAAAAAATTGCCCAAATTATTACTTTCATCTTTAACTTTTTTAATTTCATATTCTAATTAATAAAAATATCAAATTAATTCATAAATTATTTTTTTCAATTTCATATTTTTCTTTTAATCATATAGATCAATTAGTGCATGTATGGAGATATGCGTTTTTCGATAAAAAGTAAGGTAAATAATATTTAGTGTCCTAAGAACATTATTTAATAACCCAAATATATAGTTTTTTGTATTTTTAAAAGACAAAACAATATGTTCTTATGATTATTTTTCTACTTCTAATAAGCCTTCACACCCAAAAAATAAAATTTGGAAAAAAAGAATTCATTCATTTTTGTACTAAAAAGACATGCTTCCAAGTTCAGCGATCCTCTCCAACTGGATCCTCGCTGTCAGAATCTCACTCCTCCTACACTACAGCCCACAAAATTAATCATTAATCATAGAGATTAGAGAATGAACCATCCACGCTTCTACACTCTTTTGTCTCTTTCTCCCTTCAATTTTAAATTAATTAACTTATTTTAAAATAAAACAATGAATTAAAAATAAATAAGTGGCTTAAACTTTCTTGTATGTCTATTTAGATGTAATTGTTTAATGAATTACGGAGTTGACTCGATCCAAAATACACCCTTATTTACTTAAAGACACATTTTAAAAAATATAAAAACTAAAATACACGATCTAAAAATAATTACATCATATATTAAAATTTAAAAAAATTTATTTATTTTTAACCTTAAAAGAAGATACTAAAAACCATGTTGAAAAACATGTTACTACTTACTAGTAATATTACATGAATGGATTATGGAGATCTCCACCTAGAACCTACCTCCCTCTTTCTTCCCTTTTTTTTTTTCCAAGTATTTTTCATTCACCCTTTTATATTTATATATATAGTACTATATATAAATTCCACACACCACATTCTCCATCCCATTTTTTTTCAATCCATTCAATTTCATAATTTTTTTATAAGTACTACTACCAATTATTTCCATTTCAAAATGATGAGTAGTCAAAAAATTAGGTTCAACACAATGGAACGCAGGCCTAGAATGCTGAAGGAATTCTTGAACGAGAATCCAAATTACTCTTGTTCCTTCAAATCACTTCCAAGAAAACCACTTATGCAAACGAAACGCAGTTACTCAAATTCAACATTCCAAACACTCGTAAACACCGTTATGAGCATAAGGCGAAAGCTTTCGAGGAAGAGAAGCCAAGAATGCGCCGAGATTAAGATCGGGGCTGTTCAAATCAAGGACATCATACGGTGGAAATCGTTCCGGGACTTGGTGGATGACCATCACCAGATCAATGCTCTTCCGCCGTTGGATTTTCACCGCTGTGCCACTGTGGGGTCCACTTTCACCGCTACTACCGGTAACACTAGTTTTAGTTGTAGTAGCTGTGGTTCTAGCTGGAGTGACGGTGATTTTTTTAACTCTCCGTGGGAACAACAAAACGACGTCGTTGAAGCGGGTAAAAGAAGGTTTTCGTTTTCACCTCTCGTTGTCGGCAAGGACTATGTGGGGCCCACGGTGAGTAATTATTTAGTGCAACGCATCTTACGAGAATATTGTGTGTCTGCGGTTGAATGTGTCTGTTTTGTCCTTGTTTCCTCATATTATTATTTCTTCTTCATAAAAATAAAAATATCTTATTTTTTTTTTTATTTCTTTCATTTTTATAGACAAGAAACTATTGTTATTATATATAAAGACAAAATAGGAGTTTGCCAGGAAATGAAGTTAAGGAATAATGATTTTCTTTTTTTATTTCTTTTTTGTTCTGTCTTGTTTAATTCAGTTTCTGATCATAATTTGTGGTTGAAGACAATTTTATTATCTTGTATTTTTTAATTAAATTATCATATTTAAATTGTGGTCTTGATTTGACAAACTGAATTAGTGTGTTTACTTTTACAGTTGATTGAAAGTAAAAAAAATACTTTTATTGTATGTGAAAATTATTCTTGTTAAATGTAATTAAAATTTATGTATAAATAAATTATAGTGTTTCATACCTAAAGTAAAAATATTTTTACATTTAACCAATTAAAAACTAAACATGCTCTTGCTCTAATGTCTGTCATCAGCAATTTTTTTGTCATGAATATGTATTTCTAATTATTATATAGTAACTCTCACATAATAACCTTTAGCATGTATTATCTTGCTAATTATAGTAACATGAATTTTATTTGAGCTACATTGTCTTTTTACTTTCTTTTTTCCCCCTCAATGCGTTTTTTACATGTTAATTAATTGGAACATGTTTCAGAATGCTAATTAATTTCCATGGAGTATTTATTGGGATCATTATTCTGTTTTAATGATAAAATTCTATATGTAATCTTAATCAACAGGAAGATGAAAGTTGCCAAGAATATGAACAACACAGTCCAGTTTCAGTTCTTCAAGTTGGAGAAGATGAATTCTCACCCTTTGATCAAAGCCTTGCTAATATTCAAAGTAAGTTCTATCATTCCCTTCAATTAACATTTAATTAATTCATCAACGAATGCATTCTTTAGAACTATCAATAAGATTTTAAATCTGGGTCTGAAACACGACGTTGCCTCGAAATATAAAGGTGTTGGAGGTTACTGAAATTGCATTTGACCGTGATTGTAGTCGACAATGACTACATCTAACTGCATTTATCCGCATTTGATATAACGCGATTATAACCATAACACGACAGCAACTGCTATTTAAAACCTTGCCTATCAACACAGTTCATATATGTGTCCTGGTCTTCATCAAGGTTTTAAATTTTAAATGTCATTTTTCACACCTCAATATCACTAAAATCATATTAAATTGTAATATCAGTATATAACGACGGTATTCAACTACAAGTACATTTCAACGTGATGGGACCACACTGAAATTTAAAACCTTGATTCTAATTACATAGACAATTTTAAGTTTTTGATTTTTGTTTGGAACATAGAACAATGGTTACTAATAATCTCTTGAATTTTTGAGCAGGGAGAAAACAGAAGTTCTTACAAACAGTTCAGAAATTGGAGAATCTTGCAAAAATTGACTTTGGAAACTTAGATCAGTGTCTCTCATTGGATGAGAAAACATCCTATGATGAACAATATGAACATGATGACGACAACGGAGACGGCGAAGAAGAAGTTGAAGAACAAAAATGGATTGAGGAAAGGGCAAAACAGCTGCTACATTGTGTTAAAGCAACATATTCAGAACAGAGTTGCAAAGATAATTTGGATACAATTCTGATGGATTTTTTCATGGAAGAACTAGCTGAATGTAGAAATGAAAAAGGGAATGATGAGGGATTTGAGAGGAAGATATTAAGAATAGCTGAAGATTGGTTAAATGGGTCATTTTCTTATGATATAGGGCATGTTGATAAGGATGTCTTTATCAAGGACATGGATGAGAAAGGTAGATGGAGGAGTTTTAAGGAAGAGCAACAAGAATTGGCTTTGGAAATTGAGACAGCTATATTCCAAAGTTTGGTTGCTGATCTTCTTGACTTGGATGGTTAATGGTTTCTCTAGTCATTATTAGGTGGTCCTTTCGAGTTTGGAATTGCTGATGGTCAGCTTCAACAAATGGTCCATATAACATGAATCACTACTGTTGGTCCCAAACTCAAAATGAGCACCTTTGAGGTAATGACAAGGCTTAATCTTTCGTCTGCTCTGCGACATTACGCCACAATATCAAGGTTTTGGCAGTTACTGAATTGGCCACATTTAGCTAAACTTAATGCAACGATATTTTAACTGCGTGTTACTCTGAATGCTAGTGAAAGTTACTATTGAGTACCATGGGATTGTAACGTGTACAACATTTAGTTAATGACTTAGGTTTTAGAGTGTAGCAAATCAATTGAGGGGTCTCAAGGCATAACTCATGCCTACTTTTGTTAAGTTACATGTAATTAGGGAAAGTCTCTAATTGTTCCACAGTTCTGTAAAGAAGTCAATAAATCAGCATTTTGTACATCTCTTTTCAGCTAGTGTTGAAATTTCACAAGTTCAATACTAAATAGTTTTAAAACATGGTAATTAACTAGACCAATTAAACAAAATAACCATAACCAACTGATTTCAACTTAAAAGCATCAAGAAAAATCTCAAATTCTAGTAATCATAATACTAATATGACATGTTTATATTGTCAACAAATACTGAAATTCATAGTCATAAGGTATCTTTTCAACAATGGAAGAAGCCTTGACATTGCTATTGCTATGGCTTCTAAAGCAATCCACCATTGATTTTCTTAGAGTTCCAGAAGTAGGTAACTGGTTGCAAACCCACTCCACTAGTGAGTCTAGGTCCATTGCAAAATCAAGCATGTTTCTGAGTAAAAGCTCTGGAAATGCTATTTTCTTGGTGTTAGTGGCAACAATTGAAGCTTGAAGATAATCTAGTTTTGATTTCTCCAATTCAGATGTAACTCCATCTGCTGTGTATATCCTCACCTGCATCAAATCAATGTCATTTAAAACTTTTCTTAGGAAAAAAACATTTTATTATTATTATTTTTGGTTTAATTATGTTTTTCATCTCTAAAAATTTCGTAAAAATTGACTTTTAGTCTCTCTTGCTTAAAATCTATGTTTCCAGTCCCATATATATCTTTGAAAATATTTGTTTTCAGTCGCTAACTGCAACTATTTTAGTCTGTCGACTTTTGCGAAAATTCGATTGCAGTTCCTCAAATAAGTTCTTTGAGGGACTAGAAATGGACATTTTCAAATATTAGGGATTAAGGGGGTATTTGGTAGAAGTAATCTTTTTTGTTTCCCAGGAATGTTTGGTTAAATGAAAACTTTCTCACGTTTGGTAGAAGATATAGAAAATTTTTTTCGAGAATGAAAGATTACTGGGAATCTTTAAATATGAAGGATCTTTCATTTTAGGATTCCCACCAAAATAGGTGGGAATGTTTTATTTACCTGGGAAACCAAAATTTATGGATAGAATTGCCCTCATCCTTATCATTTCAACGCTCTATCTTATTTTACCAAATATGAGAATCATACAAAATAAGAGACATTTATGGAAAAATTCGTTAATAAATAAACATGAGAATATGCTTACCTGGGAATCACTTATCCAGGAAAAGCATTTCCAGAAAACTTAGTTAAAAGTATTCCGTTTACCAAATGCCCCCTAAATGCATACGTTTTGAATATGGGGGATTGAAAACGAATTTTCGTGAAAACCGATAGACTAAAAACATATTTAAAAATGTCATTTTGGTCTTTCAAAGATATTTGTGTCATCAATTTTGTCTTCTAAAAATTTTTATCGTCATTTTAATCCTTGAAAAAAGAAAAAACGTCACCAAATTAATCCTCTAAAGGTAATAAAAGATCAATTCAGTGACATTTCTATCTTTCAAGAACTAAAATGGTGCATAAACATCTTTGTCACCATTTTACTCTTCACAATTTTTATTATCATTTTATTCCTCTAAAAGATAAATTATTACCAAATTAGTTTTATGTTAAAACAGGGGACCAATTTAGTGAAATTTTTAAATTTTCAAAAAGATTATTGGAGAAGGAAAATGATGTTTATCTATTTTTAATTTAATTAATAATTGAGGGTAAGAGTGAATTAAACAAAAAGACATGTTGTAGAGTGAAAGGGAATTCTTACAGCTGGAGAAGAACGAGTTCCACAACATAGAGCAAATGTTACATTAGGATCCATTTTCTCAAGTCCATAAAGTTCACGAACAACTGATTCTTTCTCCTCCCACTCATCCTTCCTTTCAACCTAAATTACACACATTTTTTTTTTCCATTTTAAAATTAAAAATGTATAAGAATAAATATAACAAAATTCCATTAAGCTTACTTCTTGTTTCTGCTCTGCTTTTAAAATAAGTTTAATTATAATTTATTCTCAGTAATTTATCTCATGTGCTATTTATTACTGTTACTTAAAAAATGTGCAGTTCTCCTTCCGTATTTTTGAAGTGAGCATTTACTATAAAATCACCGTTAATTTAGACAAAAAGTCATTGTAAGTTATGATTATTATAGTAAATTACACACGTCAAAAAGTAAAAAGATAAAGCACACATTTTTAAATTAACAACATCAAACTGTACTTAATAAAGTACAAGGATGAAACTATAATTAACCTTTTAAGAGAATTGGAAAAAATGGCTTATAATAATTCATGTTTATTACCTCTTTCATATTTGAAGCATCTCTTTTTCTTAATATGAAATGCTCTATTGCTTGAGCATTTATTATGTTGCCTCCTACATTTAGGGTTGCCTGCCCAAAAGTGATTCAATTGAAGCATCATGTTGCTGTCTATAGTAGGCTTTTTTTTTTTTTTTCCTCTCTCTCAAGAAAGTAAAATGTTTCTTTCTAAATTGAAATATACAATTGATATTTTTAAAGTAAAATTATTCTTTTAATCTCTTAACTCTTATGCAAATTTTGTTTTATCCTTTAACAATTTTGAGGTTTATTTTTATTTCTTAACTTTTTTTTTTTTTAATTTGATCGCTGCTGTAAGTCACATTAACAATATTAACAAATAGTTATGACTATGGCAGGGACCAATTTGGATCAAAAGAAAGAGTTAAGGAACCAAAGTAAACTTAAAAATAGTTAAGAGACCAAAACAATACTTGCATAAGAGTTAAAAGAAAAAAAGAGTTTTTCTTTTTCTTAATTTTAAAGAATTAGGTATGTTTTCTAAAATAAAAAGTGTTAATGAAAAAATGGGTACTTTTCTCATAAATTGGTGAAAAAAGGAGTAAAAAATTATCAGCAGGACAAGTAAGATCTAAATCAAGACTTTTAATGTACCTTGTTCATCAAAGCAAGTAACTTTTCTGGGGTAGATGGCACTCCATATTGGATAAATCCCTGTAACAATAAATACATTAATCAAAGTCCTATAATTCTCATTCATCTATTCATCATGAATCAAATTTGAAAATAATAACTGATCTAATCATGCAGAAATAAAAAGAAAAAAAGAGTTGAACACTATACATGCATGATACAAGCATTGTAGACATTTATCCAAAATGCTAATTTCTGTTGGTTTGTAAGGCTTTTCAAATCAACTGTCTGAAGATTACTCATCAGGATCCTGTAGACCACAAAAAAAAAAAAAAGTTATTCTGATTTTTTGTCTTGTTGTCATATAAGTAGAACTTAAAAACTATCTCAATGTTAGTTTTTTTCATCTTAATTATACTTTTAGTTTTCAAGTCTATAGTAAGTGAGATTTTAGTGCCTTAATTCTTTTAATTACAAATGTTGTCTTCTAACTATTCTAACTATTTTGAATGTGACAAGTTAAATCCTTTGTCTAACTTTTATTCAAATCATGGAATAAGTGGTTTATGTGAACTTTTTTTTTCTGATCTAAAGATGTTTGTATTAAAATCAACACATTATTTATAATAGGTTGTGATTTTAACAAGGTATCAATCTTGAGAGTAAAAAAAAATTAGAGTTGATGAAAGGTATTGTTTCAAATCAATAAGAGCACTTTAAGAGTTATGTTCACGAAATCTAGGTTAGAAAAACGTTAACGAAAGTCGCTTTCATTATAATTTGGATAGAATTTGAACGATGGATTGAACTCTCACATTCAAAAAAATTAGAAAATTAAAACTAGTGATGTCAAAACAGGCTCAACGAGCCAACCTGCGACTTACATAACCCACTATAAGATGAAGTGACCCGAATATGATGGTCCGCTTCTTTCTGATGAACTGGGCCACACAACCCGTTTTCAGTGGGGTGGAGTAGACTGACCATTTTTTTTTACCCATTACCAAAGTTGTAATTAAAAAGGTCTACGGACCAAAATCGTACATATCATAAACTTAAGGGCTAATATTGTAATTAAACCTAATTCTTTGTTTTTATTTTCATAAATGTCCATACCTTAACTTTCTGAGCAATGGAACAGAGGAAGGGCTTGAGATGAACTTAGGGTCCATAGAGCTTGAGGTGAATATAACCAAATTCTTATAAGGACCAATGTCTCTTGGAATGGACTCTTCATTATTAAAGATACCATATGGATCTTGTTGTCTTGATTCTCTCTGCATCACAAGACTTGATTTTGGGTTTGAACCAATAGAATCAACCCTAAAACTTCTTGTGCTCAAAGAAGAATGCAACAATGACCTAGAAATTGGACCAGATTTCTCCAATTCCATTGCTCTTGATGTTCTTAGTAGTCTCACATAAATGAAATTCAAACACTTCATTATGCTCTCAGATAACTTGTTTGGTTGCCATTTCAGGTTATTTTCTTCTGATAGAAGTGGATCTAGTAGTGATCTTGTTAGAAGATCTAAATACATTTCTGGATTTCGTTCTCGTGGCTGAAAAAACAATATAAAGTGATAAAAAAATTAGTAAATTTGATATTCAACTTAGTAATTTATAGGGTAAATTGCACTTTTCTTATCCAATTTTGATCATTGTGTAATTTTAATCCTTTAATATTCTAAATTGTAACAATTGAATCCTTCATTTATTCATTTTGATATATGATGTCATAAAGGTGTTAATGAATCTTATGTGACACGTTCAATGTTACATGGACTTCTATCTTAAAGACCAAATAAAAAATTTTAAGTGAAATTCATAATTCTATTTGAGTCATTCTTAAAAATTTTAGGTACTAAAATAAAAATAATTAACAATGTTATGGCATAGGGACCAAAATGAATAACAAAAATAAAAGCCAAAGGCAAAAATGAAAGTTCAAAATGGAGATCACAAAACTAAAAAAAGGAAGGATGGATTTCCAATTCTTAAATTTTACTTCATAATTTATAGGCTAAATTTCACCTTTTGTCTCACAAATTTGATTATCTTGTGATTTTGATTTCTTTACTTTTAATTGTGCAATATTGTTTCATTAGGTTTTTAAACTATAATAATTATTAGTATTATAACACTATAGACAAAAATAAATGGCAGAGATAAAAATTGTATGACTAAAATAAAGCTCTTCAAAAGTTTAAAATGAAACTAAAAAAATTCATATAATCTCAAAAGAATTAATAGTCACTTTAATTTTTGATTTTGTGAAGAAATATCATTTTAGTTCATACCTTATAAGAACGATCAATTCACTTTCACTTTTATCTGTAAATTTTAATCTATGACTTTCACTATACTTTCACTTTCTTCAATCATTTTAGTCCTTTGGTTTACATACTAAAATTATTGATGAGAGTAAAAGTCAAAGACTAGAATGATTGATAAGAATGAAAATGAGGGACTAAAATGGTCATTTTTATAAGTCAGTGACCAAAATAACATATGTAAGTGAAAATCAATAATTAAAATGTCTTATTCTAACAAAGTGTGGGACCGAAATGCTATTTCATTCAATTTCAAAGGACAAAAATGACAATAAACTCTATGAATTGGGAAAAGGGTATACATACCTTAGGTGATGGATGGCGAGGGTCACGCATAGGTGAGGGAGGTTTGACGACTGTCCCATTTTTTCTAGGAAGTACTCTTTCTTGAAATTTCACATCTTCTTGCAAATTATTATTAATACTTTCTTTCTCTTCCAAATAATTTTTCTTGAAATTAATCCCTACTTTCTCATTAACACTGAAGTCATTATTGAGATTATAATCTCCTTTTATAGCCTTGCTTATGAAATGCAATGCCTTGGTTTCAAATGCCATCTTTTCATGAACATTACTTTTGTGAATTGGAGGACTAGGGTTAATTAGAAATGTTTTATTAGGTGATAATAAATTATGATTATCATTATTCCATGCTTTTGATTTTGATTCCTTTGTGACTTCTTGTTCTTGTTTCAAACTAGCTTGAACTTGGCTTATTTGGCTTTCAAGTCGTGCGATCTCACCCTCAACCATCACTAGTTCTGCTATGAGTTCTCTCATCTGCACAAATTGCATAATTAAACTTATTTAAGTAATTTCTTCAAAAACAAAAAAAAAATAAAAAACAAAGAATAAAGACTTTATTATAATTTTGATTCTTTACATATGGTTAGTATGCAATTTCAGTATTTCAGTTTTTTTTAGCACTTATAGTCCCTCGAAATTTTTAATGTGCGATTTTGTTCCTATTTCGGTGCTTTATAAAAATTTTAAAGCTAAAGATAATATTTTTTCTTGTAGTTTGAGAAAAAAAGTATGTATCAACGTGATTTGTTAGAATTTGAGAAAAATATTGTAAAAATGATGAAAATATCATGTAATAAAACCTGATGAACTAAAAGAGATAAAAATAGTTGAAGGATTAAAGCCTAACATTAACCAAACCTACGGGACCAAATGTGAGAAAAATAAAACTTCAATTTTCTAATTAGGCATCGGCCAACATTATGCACACCACACCTCTTTAATTTTTTTCTTGGATTATCATACATTCACTCAAAAATTAACTTTTGGTAGTTGAAAAAAAATAGAAAAACAGAAATGAACAGAAGTTAACTTAACTTCTATTTTGTTGAACACTCAAAAATTAATTTTCGTTTTATGTGTGGTGTGCTCAAAAATTAATGTAATGCGCATAAAGTGCTTGCCTTAGGCACCTTATGTTAATCCGTAGTACTGCCTCCATATAAATTTCTCTAATAGGTTAAATCAGTTATTTGGTCTCAATCTATATTTTTCATTTTTGTTTTAGTCCTTATGCATAAAAAACAAATTTAGTTTCTACATATGTCTCCATTTGCTTGTGCTTTTAGTCTCTCTATTTTCTCATTGCTCGTTCTTGCCAAGTGATATGTTAAAAATGATTTTACAGGAACTAATACGAAAAATAAATATATGTATTGAAACTAAAACAAAAAATAAATGTACATATAGACACAAACAAATTATTAATATATATAGAAATTAAGATGAGCAACATCACCACTTTGTGTGCCAACTATTGTGTGGTTAACACAAGTTTTGTTAGCCATTTAGGACGAGAGCTAGCATTGGTAAGAAAATGGAAGACAGAGAGCAATCCAAAAAGAAAGAAAAAAAAAAAAAAGTCACTTATAGTGACTAATAAAAAAAACTTTTTTCCGTATAGAAACTAAACCAAAATAAAAAATACGTATAAAGGATAAATAGTTAATTTAACATTTTCAATTTAACAACATTGGAGTACTTCCTATACATATTAATTAATTCCATATACATTTACCAATAGCTTCCATATATATATATATGTACCCTAAATGTGTAAGACAACATTGAAGTGATATGAATTGAAACATTTTAAGGACTTGGCTCATGAATCAACAGATTCATTTTGAACGATCTACTTGTTGAAATGTATTTAAGAACATTATTTTTTTTTTAATTTTATTGAAGCTCTATATATAAAAGTGTGTTTGGTAACACTAGCTTATAGCTTATTTACGAGCTTATAACTTATAACTTATGAAAAATAGCTTATAGTTTATGAAAAATAGTTTTCAATAATTATTTCCTATTTTACCATCTAGTTATTTATTATATATTTACTCTATCAAATAATTTATTACATGTAACTATATTACTTATCCTTTTAAGTTATTTAACAAATATAAACTACTAACTAATAAGCTAATTTTACTAATTATAAACAAATCTACTCAATTATAAGTCATAAGTCATAAATTAGAAGCTATAAGTCATAAGCTATATAAACTATAAGATAATGTTAACAAACAGAGCCTAAATCTACTGTTTGGGTGGCTCTCTTTTTCTTTTTCTTTTTTTGTTCCAACTGTTTTGGTGGTTCTAAATGCTCGCACATGCATGGATTTATAACTAGCTCTTATATATATATTGAGCCCATAACCCTATCTAGATCATATTTTCAAACAACAAGTATATTCTTGTCAAAACAAAAACAATACATACATATTGTAGCAAAAAAAGCCACACGTATAAGCCCATATAGTGCTTAATTACCACGGTGTGAGGGATTGAGACCACCCAAATTTAGAAATCTCACCATTCTTTTATATATAAGAATCATAAATCTATACATTAAAAAGGATGGTGTCACTCCAAATAGAGATGGTGCTAATCTCTTCCACCATTACCACTTAAGTTTGGACATTAGGATTAGCATCACTCCAGTTGAAAAGAGAATTACCTTTTTCAGACTTAGCATCCGGAATGATATTTTCAAACGGTGTCGTCCAGAAGTAAGAGTGATTTCTTTCTCATTTTCATCATTCCGGACCCTGATGTCCGAAAAAAGAGTGTTATTATTCTCAACTGGAGTGATGTCAATCTTAATATTCATAAAATTTTTACTTAAAATCCCTAGTGTAAATAAACTACAAATAAACTTTAGAGTCTGGTCCAAAAAATAAAACCTAAATCTGACCCTGAAATTAAAATTAAACTGCACTAAACCCGGTTTGAATAACTCGGGCTAGTTTGGCTCGAGAAACTGGGCCGGATTCTGTACACCCCTATTAATGTGAGGAGAGGATTATATTACCTTGGGAGGAAGAAAATTTGGAATAGACATCGTTGAAGCATTTGGTCTATTATGCACCATCTCCAAAATCTCATGAACCTTTTCTTCTTGCTCCAACAATCTCTGAAGCATTGAGACCTGTTTATTACATTAAAAGTGGATGGATATAATTTTTTGGTTTAATTATTTTTCATTCATTAAAAAATTAACAATATATTTTTTTTAATTTGGTCCCTGAAAACATTTTATTCATTTTAATTAATTTCCCACATTTAATTAAATATTAGTGTGTTTATAATTCCCTTGTCAGGGATTAAAAGCACATGCATTTTAAAAAAATGTTGGACTAAAAATAAATAAAAATTATTTAAGGATTAAAACTGAAATTTGCTAACTTTTTAAGGATTAATATTTAAACACATATTATTTTTTCATTAACTGGAAATATGAATATATACGTGAGAAAAATATGGCAAATGATATATAATATGAAATAATGTAATTATTTTGTATTTTTTAAAGATGAAATAATATGCACTATTTATAATTATTTTTTTAATTCTAGTAACCTTAACAAGTATCTAAATATATTGTCTAGTAAAACTCTATAAATATGCATAAAGTTTTGAATTTAAAGCTATGCCTTTGAGGGGTATGGTTCTCATTCCTGCTTGTCCTCTACATTGCCAAAAATAACAAACTTACATTTCCAAAGTTTGTATACTAATAAGTGTTACTACTATATATACTTTGACATGATCATGAAATCTGTCATAGCTTTTCATAAGAGAGTACATGACATTTTTTTTCCCACTAAGGGTAATCTCTAATAAACAGCTCAAAACTAATGTATTTCAAGTTCAGGAAAGAGATTATTCAAGTAGATAAAGTCTTTTTTTAATAAAGTTTATTTCATACAAACAGTTAAAATTTGATTTTTGGTCAACAAATTTAAAAGATTGTTCACTAATTAAGTTAAAATAACTATATACTAATTAATCCATATAATGGTGATGAAAGACATTGGTGCACTTCTTTTTTCTTTTGAAAAAATATTTTCGTACTCACCTCATGGTTACATTTATTAAACTATCTGGTTACACACGTAGAAATTATGTTGTATTTTTATTTTTACGTTGTAACCACATATTTCTACACGTGTAACCACCAAATCCGAAAAAATACTGTAACAAAAATAATAATTAATGTAACAACTTTTTTCAACATACGTAACCAATTGAGTACAAAAATCAGGAATTTTTTTTTTATTCTTTATTATTAGAATAAAAAGTATATGGTAGCCTAATTACCATAGGTAGCGCTAATCATGAAGTTAATATAATTAATTGATTTTTGGAAATGTTTCAAAATTATTATGCGTTAGAAATATGAAGAAATTAAACTAATATTGAAAATGAGCTAGTTTATTTAATTCTCATATGATGGTGTCTATCTTTAGCTAGAGAGGTGCTATATTAAGCTTTATCCCTCTACCTATGAACGTTAATTAATTCTTCTTTAAGCTACGTTCATTTGACATCAAATCAAGTATATATATGTTGCATGAATGAATATAATTAAATTAATTAAATACCTCTCTTTCAAGTTCCTCTTTCTTTTGCCGTCCACTAATTTTCTTTTTACTCTGCAAATAAAGATGAAACAAATTAAAATAAAAAGACGATAAGCCAAAGAAATATACTTAATTTTTAATTAACAAGATTTTAAATCTAGGTCGGAATGGATTATAATATATTATGTGTGCCGCTACAAGGTATAGATTTTGACTTTATCACTCATGTGACCACAAATAGTTTTATAAATATAGTATTTTTAATGATTCGACAACATTTTTTTAACTGTTAACAATATTTTTTTAAATATTTCTAAAAGTCAATTACGTTGTATTGAATAATTGGTAATTAATTGATTAACGAAAATAACTTACAATATTAAGGATGTCAAAACTGGGAGAGGAAAGTGAAGAAGAAGAGAATAATTCTACTTGGTGATGATTATTATTATCCATGGAAGAATTATTAGAAAGAAACTCGTTGCAACATCCAAGAAGCTTGAAGGCATTCCAACGCCTTGAAGAAGAACTACTACTAGAACTATAAGAAGAAGAAGAGACATTATTAAACCAACAAGAAGGGAAATTTGGAGAAGAAGGTTCATGAAACAAATGTTGTTGGTGGTGAGAAGAAGATGACACGTTTATTAGCTTAGGGATAAAGAAATTGTTAGAGAGGCTTCGTGTTGGTGTTGTTGTTGTTGTTTCGATTGACGACGATGGCGTCGTTTTGTGGTGAAAAGGAGAAGAAGAAGATGAGAGAGTGCTTTCATGAAGTTGGTATTTCAAAAAATTCATGCTAATGAAAATGGTGGATTTTGGTGTGTGATCTATCTTCTTGGTGAGTGACTTTGCTTACAATCTTAGTTAGAATTTTCTATTGGTTATTTGATTTTGATGCATGCCTTTTCTAATTTCTTCATGACTTTATGTATAAGATATGTATATATCTATACCTTCCTCCCCTTTTTATATCAGAAAAAGCTAAGGTATTTTTGGTGTTTTTTTTTTTTAATTTTCTGTTACATTTGTTTCATATTTTTTTGGATTTGTTTAAAAAAACTTGAAATGACCGCAAATAATAAGAAAATTAAATGTGTGTTTACTTTGTTTTTTATTTTTGTATTTCTACTTAATTTAAAACTCCTGGTAGAGAACCATCCTGGTAAACGTAACTTTCAATCTTATGATAATAAACTAAGTTATTAGTGACATGTGTATTTTTGGAGGGTCAAAATTATATATATTTTTATCATCATTTTAATTTTAAACATAAAAAAAAAAACAGTCCTCCAAAAATTAACTTAGTGACTTTTTTATTTTTTGAGTACTAAGAGTAACAATAATCCTTCAAAAACTAAGTTAATGATACATGTATTTTTATATATAGGACAAAAATGGCATTAATTTGAGTACAAATTAACAAATGATAGTACATGATGGGTGAATCATCATCAACACGTAAATAACAAGAAAAACCAAAGAAAGTGTAAAATTTGGTGGGTGAGGCAACAGAAACCATCTAGTAGTTTCTTAATTACGTTGCCTTCGCTTATGTATAAAGAAATTTTATTCATTCCCATCCACCTATAGAAAAATAGCTTCTTTTTTGGGCAAAATTAAGTATAATATAAATAAATAAATAAAAATTCTAAGTGTTAACTTAGCGGTATAAGACCCTCTTAAATTTATAGGAGGGACGATCATAACGGGAGAACCCGTATTCTAATCTCACCTATATCAAATTCTCAGGGACTAGTGTCAACCACGCACCACGAATAAGATTAGTCACATCTCAAAGGTGGAGAAACTCGTGAATATAAAAAAAAATATAAATAATAAACACTCGACACACAAGAGTGCGGCGCCCATGCTTTGGTGTCCACGTATGGTTGAATGTTGATTTGATTTACTACTCCCATCTGGACCATGCTACATTGTTTCATAATACTATGTTTCATTTATAGCTAGCCAATCTATTTTAAGGTAAGAAAAATAGTTAGTACTATTAGTTAATCAAATCAGCATGAGTAAAAAAAAAGATAAAATATATTTCTTAATTAGTCTTTATAAAATACACTATTTTTAAATTTAGTATAAATTTATTTTTCATGTTTTAGTTTCTATTTTTTTTAGAAATTTATTCGTTTTTTAATTGGTTATTGTAGAGATAAACTCTTAGATTATACGGATTGTTCACAGAGTTAAAATAAATTGAATTCTTGAACTCTTGCTAACTAACAATTTTATTATGAGTTAAGTTAATAGTAAAGCACGAAATTGAGTATTATAAACTTAAAAATACAATTTCTAAAATAATACTGTATGGTACCCAAGTACTTCGACATTCGAGTTCGGGTTTACTTCGACGACTGACCTTATTAAGTCACTTCAACCAAAAGTTTCGCGACTTTTAAGCCTGGTGTACGGTACCCAAGTACCTCGACATTCGAGTTGCCACCTCGACAGTCGGGCTCGACAAATGGCGTCAATGTACCTAACCGCACAAGAACCACCATCCACATAGTCACCATAGATAACAGACAATAATGACCCTTAACAGTCATTTAATGCACGTGGTCATATCATAACGGATCCAAACAAAATTAGTACTTGACCTGAAAGCTCTGAGGATTAAGCAACTCCTTATTGTCGGGTTTTTAGGTCATTTCAGAACAAATACGAACTAAAATGCAAAAATAATTTTATAAGGACTAAATTTAAATATAACATATTTTTATAAGAACCCATTAGAAACATATTTTACAAAAAAAAAATCGGTATACTGCCCTGATTGTTACTACTAATAATGGGAAATGGGCAGATGGTTGTGGTATGGAGTTGGGAGAAGGGTTGGATGGATTAAGTCAGCAATAATATTTTAAGATAAATTACACAAAGTATCTTTGAGATTTTAGAAAATAGCAAAAACCACCAAAGTTTAAAAAAATTAGCAGTCCACACCATTTTCTCAAATAGACACTAACCATAGTTAAAGCTCTCTCTATTTTTTTTCTATAATAAAAAAATCAATTTTCTTGTATGTTTTTTTTTTGTATAAAATTCATCTACTAAATTTTCTCAAAAAATTATTTTTTTCATAAAGTAAAAAAATTATTTGTGAATAAAAAGTTATTTTTGTAAATTAAAAAATAAATAATTTACAAATAATGATAGTATTATTTAATTTACAAAAAAAATTATTCACAATTAATTATTTTATTTTATAAAAAAAATTTGAAAAAATTCAGTAGATGAATTTTGTACAAAAAAAAAAACATATAGGAAAATTGATTTTTTTTATTTATAGAAAAAAAATAGAAAGAGATTTAACTATGATTAGTGTCTATTTGATAAAATGGTGTGGACTGCTATTTTTTTAAAGTTTGGTGATTTATGCTATTTTCTAAAACTTCAAGGATACTTTGTGCAATTTACCCAATATTTTATTTATAACATTTGTTTGATGTATGGATGGGAGGATAAATTCTGCTTGACATGAGGGAAGAAGCTTTGCATAAGGAAAAGATATTCAAGGCAGTGAATATTCAATTCAATCTTTGAATTTGTTCACTACTTTTATATTAGTCTTTAAATTATTAAAATTTTCACATTGATCCTCAAATTTACATTTTTTTTAGGATGGGTCTCTTAACTGTATAGTTTGAGATGTGAATAAAGACTAATTTACTTGACAAATCACAAATTTAAAAACTCATTCATATCTTAAGTTTTTTAGTTTGGGAATATGAAAACAATCTTTAAATTAGTTTTGAAAAATCTTGGTCACAAATTAAATCTTTCAAAGTTTAAAACCAATTAATTCATTTTTACAACAAAAATATCATAGATTAAAACCTTATGAAAAAAAAAGACTTAATTTTTGAAAATTTAACTGATATTTTTTTTCAATAAGTAAGAAATATTATTAAACAGGAGCACTAGAGGTGCTCAAAAAGCAATAGTCAAACAATACAAAAGAAAAGCAAAAATACAATAACTCAATCCAAGCAAACACCAACCGAACCCAACCACACTACAAAATAAAACTAAAAGCCCAAGACAGCAGATGGGCTTTGTCGTTACTGTACAAACGGATGCGAGAACGCCTCAACACTCGTCTTCAACTAGAGCCAAAAGTGTAGCAGGACACCTTCAAAAATGTAGTCAGAATCCCAAACCTTGTCTCTAAATATAATGTTATTTCTTCCTAACCAGATTCCCCAAATAGTAGAGGCAAACCAAACAACGGACCACCATGACCGATTCAAAGAAGAAAAAGATGGTAACCCGTAGAACTGTAAAAAGGAGCTCATACAATTTCTGGGCAGCACTGAATGAACGCCCAGCCAAGCCAAAATCCTTGACCAGAGAGTTGTAGATATAGGGTAAGTGAAGAATAAGTGGTCCGGAGTTTCTATGATTTCATGGCATAGGGCGCACAAATCATCAACCTTGAGAGGGACATTCTTGATCTAAAACTTCTTATAGAATAGGTCTACAATGGAGTTTGTATCTACTTTATATGCTGACCGCACCAAGTAAGCGCTAGAGTTGCACGCTCGCCATACCCAAGAATCACCTTCATGTTCCTGTAAAATAACTTGACCAAGATCTCGAAATAGATTATCCAATAAATAAGATTCTTTATCAAGGATTGGACGACTCCACTCCCAACGCCACTCCCATAACCCATCCCTCCACACCCTTGACTCACCAAGAGAAATATCCTTGTCATGGGCCAAACGAAACAGTCTATTATGCCGAACACTAAGAGGAACATCATGAAGCCAAGCATCATTCCAAAAAGAAATAGACCTACCATTACCCACCCTTCTCCTCAGATTACCCAGAAGCACTCACAACCCGATGCATTACCCCCCAAGAGACTCACAAATGTCCTTCCACCACCAGACTCCAAACTAAACACACCCTCCGCATACTTAGATACCAATATCCTCACCCATAAAGAACTCCTCTCATGATACCACCGCCAAACTCACTTGCTTAAAATGGAGAGATTAAAAAGCTCAATATCTTTGACACCGAAACCCCCACTCACTTTAGGCTTACAAACGTTCGCCCACTTTACCCAATTAATTTTGTGAGAACCTTAATTACCCCCCCATAAAAACTAGCGAAATAAAGAGTTAAGGGAATGGACAATACCTGTGGGAGCCTTGAAGAAAGAAAGATAATACACCGGGATGGACGAGAGAACAGATCTAAGAAGGACCAGCCTACCACCAAGGGACAAAGACTTTGCATACCACGAAGACAAATGCTTCTTTACAGAAGAGGTAACCAGATCCCAAATCGCCTTCCTCCTCTGGTTCCCACCAACCATCATACCCAAATACACAAACAGACAGACCCTAGTCTTACATTGCAACTCAGACGCCGCATTTTCCAACCACAACTCACTCACATTAAAGGCAAAAAGACGAGTTTTATAGAAGTTAACCCGAATACCAGACACAAATTTGAAAAGCACAAAAAGGCTTTAATAGTAGTGACAATCTTAGAAGAAGCTTTCCCAAATAGGATGGTGTTGTTCGCAAATTGGAGGTGGGAAACCTCCACATTATTAGAACCCACCTATACACCCTTATAAGCTCCAAGGGTCATAACCATTTGTAACATTCTACTGAGTCCTTCTACTGCAATAAGAAATAGAAAAGGGGATAAAGGATCTTCTTGTTGTAGGCCCCGTCCAGGAATGAACTCAAAAGTGGGACTATCGTTCACTAAGACAGAAATGCAGGTTGTCTCAAGACAAGTATGAATCCAACGACACCAAATAGAACAAATAATAATTTATTCTAAAATATATCCTAGCTCGTGCATAGCACGGGTGTGAAATGCTAGTTACTTTTTCATCTAAAAGTATCAAGTCAAGGGATGTAATTGTCCCATTGTTCTTAAATTCTTCAACGAACCACATAAGAATTACTCGAACAAAAATTGCAGTTCCACCAAGGCAAGGCAGGGACCAACGTAAAATTCATCATCCCAACAGACAAACATATAATTTGTCATCACCACTGTCCTTCGTGCCAAAGAAAATCTGAGTATGAATTGATGGGTGAGTTTTGAAACTAACAGTCGTAGCCCCTCATTTTTGTGATGTGTTTTTCTCTCTCTAATTTTATGTTTCTCTTTCTCTCTTGTTGCTTTCTTTGGCTACCCAATAACCATTTGCATTATTTCGAAAACAAGGGTTAAAAACAAATAAATTCCCTAAACTTTAGTGTATGTGCAATTAAGTGCAATTACTTTTAAAGTGTGCATCTTGATCCCTATACTTTTAGTGATGATTTTCATCAAAATTATCAATAGTTAAAATCGTGGCTAAATTTGACTTTGTACTGATGTATACACTTTGAAAAGTTCAGGCAACATGACATAAATAATGCCTAGACTCATAAGTCAAGAATGGTTTTCACTCCCATCTAAACCCTAGCAAGATAATCTTGTGTTTTTTTTATTTCAATTAATTAATGCAACAAAATATTTTAAAGATTAGTAATTCATATTTATATTTTTCATCTCACATTATATTTGAATTATTAGAGAAGACAACAATTTTAATGAAAGCATAAGTAATCTGGACTCTAGAGGTTTTTTAATTTTTATTTTTTTTTAAAAAAATAATTTTAATTTTTAGATACAAGTAAAAATGTTAAAATAAGAGTAAAATGTGAATTTAAATATTACTTTATTCCGCTTTATTAACTGCTTGTAAACAATAGAGTTGTAAATTTATTTCATTCCTTGATAAAAATAATGTCCAAACAATGAAATGGAAAATTTATCCCATTCAATTCCAATCAATTTTATTTTGTTTAACTCCATTCTTCATTAACTATCCAAACTTAGCCTAAAGTGTGTGAGGTAATTTTTTTATGCTTATAATAAAAAACGAAGGAAGTAATAAGTAATACTATGTTTTTTTTTTTTTTAATTAGAATCAAGAAAAAAATATCTTTTGTTTCTAATAACATACATATGCTCTTCCTAAAAAAAACCATACATATGCTCTTAACCCCGCAACCGTGCACACTTTTATTTCGAAACCTGCATCAGTACTTTCTTACAGCTTCTCTTCTCTCAGGATCGTTCCCAAAATTTAGGGTTTAAAAATCAGAAGCGTTTCCAGTTTTCATCACTCAGGTTTGTTTCTTCTTCGCAAGCGAAAATTTCCGAATCTCTCTTTCTCTTCCGTGATGGATGATATGCGGGAATACATGTTCCATCCAACTTCAGCGATCTCGTTGAAGAATTACGGGTTTTGCTGGTTCGAGATTGGGGTTTCTTTTTTATTATTAATATATTTTGGCTTTCTGAAGGATTGGGGTTACTGTAATTTAGGGTTTATAATCGCGATAAATGTGGCTGATCGAGGTTGAATTCTTTGTCTTTCGTCCGATTATGTTATTGGTTTTGGCTTTTGATGGAATGGAATCTTCCGTGATCAAGTTGTTCTGCCTGAGTTTTTGTTTCGGTGTTCATTATTTGCTTTGTAATAATTTATTTTAGAGTTTGATGATGGAAAAATTGGGATGCAAGGCGTTCTGGGTCTTTTAAGGGGAACTGACTCTGCGGCTTGTATGGTTTATTCAATTATTGAGTTTATGCAAGAAAGCATGACCAATGGAGGATTTATTCAAAGGACACAGTGCCTAATTTGGATGCTATTGGAATGCTTTTTTTATTTTTTAGAATACTATGGATATGAAGGTGGCTAGGAGAACCGGACAAATCAGAGTAAATGGAACAACATGTGTGTATTGGCAAGCTGGGAGATGCCACAGAAATCCTTGCAGATTTTCACATGGAGAAACACCATCACAGCCTACACCTTATTATAATACCAAATCTGCTTATCGTTACACAAGGAAGCCTCTAACTGAGAACAACCCCAAGTGTAACACAAAGACAGTATTGAGTAAAAGGAGTGCAGATGGGATAAGTGTCACTGAGAATTCCCCCAAGTATAACTCAAAGACATTATTGATTACAAAGAGAGGAGATGTGGCAAGTTTCACCGGGGCATCTCAGAAGTCAACACCAGTTATCTGTCGGAAGTCGTTACCAATTATCTGTAGATACTGGATTAATGACAAGTGCCTACATGGTGACCAGTGCCACAATTTGCATTCATGGTCCTATGGTGATGGCTTTTCCACATTGGCAAAGCTTCAAGGACACGAGAAGGTACTTTTTTCTAATACCAACTTTCAGTGTTCAGCACAACGAAGTTCTAGTTAGTTTCTTCTTTAACAACCTTTGTTTACATCATTGGATAGGTATCTGGACATTATAATAACTAAATTGAATTCAATCTGTGGCTGAATTATTATTATTATTTTCTTATTTTTCAATGATTACTTATTAGAATAGTAGAATAGTGTGCTTATCTAAAAATAATAAAAAGAACTGTAGAGTAATATAATTCTATGATATTCTGTTTGTTATGGTGTTTAATTTGAGAACTATCAACTGCATCATAATGAATCAATTGTAAGCCATAGTGCATTTTAAATTATTGTCTTTCAAAGTTTCCTTGGGAAATTTGAGAAAAGTTGAGTTTCTCCCTTATATGTTAATATCCTTGGAGTAGTTAAATTAGAACTTTTGACTGCAGGTTGTCACTGGGATTGCACTTCCATCTGGATCAGACAAACTTTATTCTGGCAGCACTGATGGGACAGTTCGGATGTGGGACTGCCGTACTGGTCAATGTACTAATGTGATAAATCTCGGTGCCGAGGTTAACTCTCTGACCACTGAGGGATGGTGGATTTTTGTTGGTCTGCATAATGCTGTCAAGGTAAAACTCTGTCTTTGGTCCTTGACTCCTTGTTTTGTTTGATTTTGCCATCACGCCTTATATATCAGTCCAGGTAAAACTCTGTCTTTGGTCCTTGACTCCTTGTTTTGTTTGATTTTGCCATCACGCCTTATATATCAGTCCAGTACATTTATGCTGACTATGTGAGTGTGGGTGTTGTGAAGGCTTGGAATATTCAAACTGCTTCAGAGTTTACTCTTGATGGGCCGAAGGGACGCGTCCTTGCCATGAATGTCGGCAATGATACCCTTGTTGCTGGTGCAGAGGTAGCTAACCGTACTGTTAGTTCAGAATATTCTTTTTATCCATTTGATCAGAACTATATTATTGATTTATTTCTCGATCATTTCTTTTCTGTGATGTATTGATTTATGGTTCAATCTGTTGATTCAAATTGCAGGATGGTGTAATTTCTGCATGGAGAGGCAGCTCTAACTCTGAAGCTAAGTCCCCATTTGAATTGGTTGCGTCATTAACTGGCCACACTAAAGCTGTGGTTTGTCTGGCTGTTGGAGGCAACAGGTTGTACTCTGGGTCCATGGACCATAGCATAAAGGTATATTCATTCTCTGGCGAAGAGGAGTTTCTTTTTTCTTTTTGTGTTTTTGTGTTTTTTATACGTGTTGCTCCACTTGGAGCTTTTTGAAAGAAAAACTATTTTCATACTGCTTAGATTGTAGACGCTGTTTATTGTGTTCTTATCTTTAGCTAAACAATTACTTGTTTCTACTTTCTACACGGAAACTTGTCTAAGAGATTCATTTGTTATCTTATTTTCTTTAGGTTTGGGACCTGGATACATTACAGTGTGAAATGACACTTAATGGACATACTGACGTAGTCACATCCCTTATTTGTTGGGACTATTATTTGTTATCAAGTTCAAATGACTGCACAATTAATGTCTGGGCTGCCTCTGAAGATGCAACCTTGAAAGTGATATACACGCATACTGAGGAAAATGTAAGTTACTTGACCATTATAACATCTTTGAATAATTAAGTTCTTTATTTTATTTCAAGCTGATATTTCTTACAACGATCATGAAGGAGTTAGCTGATTTATATATTTTTTTTCATAGGGTATTCTTGCACTTTGTGGGATGACTGATGCAGAAGGCAAGCCAATATTGTATTGCTCGGGCAAAGACAATTCTGTTCGACTGTATGAATTGCCATCGTAAGTAAACTTCAAATTCGTGCGTATTTCTTCAACTCTTTGTAACAATTCTGTGTTGGGCGTGGCTGATCATGTTAACATTTACAGATTTTCAGAGAGGGGTCGATTATTTGCGAAAGGACATGTTAGAGCAATTGAAACAGGTCCGGATGGGCTCTTCTTCACTGGCGACAGATCTGGTTCAGTGATAGTGTGGAAATGGTCCGAGCTGGCAGAGCCCAAGGTTTTGGCATCTTGTTGAGAAGTGTCCCATTTTCTCACCATCTGCTGGTTGATGTGAGTGGTATTGTGAATCTGCCTCTTGAAGCAGGAGGTGATGACAATGAATTTATTTTCCTCATCTGCAATATTCCTTTTGAAACCACATGTATATATAATCGATGAGATTATCTAACTTCGTCGTTCTTACAATAGCAGCAGATGATATTGTCTTGTGCATTTCTTGGTATAGAATATGATAAATCGTACCTATATATTAAAATTAACATGTAGCTTATTAATGTGCAGAGCTGTTCGGCAAATTTCTATTTGGTTTGTATTTTCATTTTGTTTTTATTTTGTTTTCTGTATTCTGAAATTTTATCTTATAAGATTTTTCTTTGGTGTTACTAGGTAGTACAATTCAAGTAACTCATAACTAGGTTTCATACGTTAGTTTTCTTTCATAAGTAACTTAAATTTTTTTTTTTCTTGGGTCGGGGGATAAGTAACTTGTAACTGGCTTTCATTAGTTAGTTTTCTTTCATAAGTTAGTGTAGCTTTCATATACTTTTTTAAATAGCTTATCGCTTAGCTTTTATGACTTTAAGTTTAGGAGACAATAAGGTATAAGCTACAAGTTCTTAAATAGTTTATAGAAAACAAGTTCTTAAATAAGTTGTAAATTATCTTTGCAAAACACGTTTAAATGCTCAAATAGAAAAAAAACTACTTAATACTAGTACCACTCGTTAGAAAACTGGAAAATAAGAATGTAAATAACAATTAGCAGGGTTTTTCCAATGCCTATGGCCTCAATTACGATAGGCATGGCAATAAACATGCTTAAAAGATAAGGGACTAAATTGAATTAAACCCAAAAAATAGAGGACCAAAAGTATAATTTTGTCTAAATTCTTATTTATTTTAAAAAGAGAAGATTATCACATTTGTGTATTTTTATCATTAAAATTTTGCCACGTGACTTAGGACTACCTCGACTTCATAATTGTTTTTTGATCGGCCAAACACATACACCCCCACACTACATTGCTAGTGAATTTACTCCTAAATATACCTTTCCGGGGATCGAACCCTTTCCCACAGGCTTTAAGAGCTTCTCCTTATGTCACTTGAGCTACAAGCTCTTGGCTCCCTCGATTTCATAATGAAATTCCTTACATCAAAAAAGTATATGTTTTATATTATATAAGTCTCTGTTTACCAAAATATATATATATATATATATATATATATATTATATAAGTTAAACAAGATACAAGAAATATTTATTTTTTGAAAATTTTATCTTTATTTATTAGAATAAATTATTACCAGTAAAGATAGTCACTACTACATTTGATTAGGGCTAGCATAATAAAAATAATAATAATTTTTTTAAAAAAAATAAATGCATTAACCATTTTGTTTAAATTGGATATATGTACTTATATTATGAAGAGGAGGGTGTAGTATGCAAGTAGAACTTGTCCAACAAATTTTCATGCGACCTATGACATATACAATTCAAAATTTTCAACCAAAGTTTTTATGTTTCTTCTTTGGGTGGCTGAGGCATATCCAACACCCAATTCAAAGCACTCAAATTATGAATGACACCATATATAAGCTAAGTCGACTGTCCACCATTCAAGTAATCATTAAGCCCTGAACCAACATTCAGCCAATCCAAAGCATGCCTCCATTGAATTTTCAATATTTTCATCATTTTTCATTTTCATTTTCAATATACAGAAAGTAACTCCTTTTTTACACATACGGTCAAAAACTATCGATCAACTGTACCAAACCTTGTCCGTTTCGTGACTCATAATTCTTCTTATTCTAAATAGGTTGATTGTACTATTTGCATGATATGATGAGCAAATTTGGTGACACTTAAGATAATTCCAAGTGGTTTTTGAAACAGGTCAGTTTGGCCTTAAGGAGAAGATGATCATTTTACGTAACACCATATTTCCCCCCTTTCTCCTAAATAACCGCCAAAACTGACCCCCCACTACTCACACCCTTCACGCCCCCTTTTTCTTTTAATAATATTAAAATATTAATAATTAATATATTAATATATAATATATAAAAAACTTCCCATTAATAAGCTCTCTCTTCTCTAGTTCCCTCTCCCTTCTATCTATCCATTATTTTTCTCTATATTCAATTCTTTTGTGATTGAATGATCATGGCTTTCAATTTCAACCCTAGAAATGGATCGAAAAAGAAACTAGTGATCTTGAGTTCGAAAGCCGTAGCTGATGCAGCTTCGTGGTATTGTGCTTTTGTTCTTGTGGCCCTTGTGTTGCTGAATATGCATAGGGACACTTCTCTGCTTCTTCCTAACGATGCGAATTACATCATTGGAAGAAGCAAAGTCAGGGTGACGCGATCGTGTGAGGAAATCTATGTGGTTGGAGAAGGAGAGACGCTTCATACAATTAGCGATAAGTGTGGTGATCCTTTTATTGTTGAGAATAACCCTCATATTCATGATCCTGATGATGTCTTCCCTGGCCTTGTTATCAAGATTACCCCTTCTCACCATAGCAAGAAAGTTATATTTATTTGAACTTTAAGGTAATTAAGTAATTATTATCAGTTTTTTTTTTGGTAGTGTGCATAAATATATGCATCTTCTTAATTTGCTAGCTAGAATAGGAATATATTGTTTTCACCTTCTTGTTTTATTTCTCTGTGAATTCTTGTATATATGATTTGCTCTTCTCAATCGAGGTTAATAGTTATGGAAATATATTAAAATTGGAACCATGTTCTATGTATGTCTCTCATAATTAGTATGAAAATTGAAATAAGTAATCATTATGAGTGATAAACCTTTCCTTACTGAATTTAGCGTGATTATTGTGCAAGAAAAATTAAGGTGAATTACATTCGTTTGTTTATCGCCATTTAGGGTTGAGTCCCATTGAATTTAACTGCGGTTTGTAGGTAATCCGTAAATTTTACTATAAATTCTCGCTAAGGTTGGTAGTATGCCCTTGCCTTGAAGGGGTAGACTCGCCCCTTAACTTTTTGTTACAAAAAAAAATGAAGTTTAGTAGACTAAAAAAGAAAAACGGAGTTCTATAATGTTTTCAACAAATAATGTTTACATTATTATAAAAAAAATTAAATACTTTATTAACATAAAAAAAACTTCATAGGATTCATTAATAGATGTTAAAAAAATTTCTATCACGGATATTTTCTTGTCGACAGTCGAACACAACATTGAAGTGGGTACAACTTTTTCAATCCTAATAAAATTTTAATTTTTCGTACATACAATTAGGATTTAATTCCTTATCAACATGTTAAAAAAGACTTAATTATTTATTGACTATTTCGAAATTTTGGTAACTTGTCAGTTGGAATAGACATATCATAGATGATAGGCTAATGTTGACAACATTGATAAATAGTGTATGCGGTTGATGAACAGAGTGAAGAAAACAACCTTAATTCCAAACCTTTCATTGTCAAGGAACGGTTCTCAACATAGCTATATAGCAATGGAAGTTTTGAATTCTTGCCAATTTAGGAATTTTCTCTCTTAACTCTTGCAGATATTTAATTACTTTGTTTTATATGCAACAAATTAGCTTATTTATTTTACATATGGCTGAATGGTGGACCTGCTGGCATAAACTTATAGATTTATGTAAATACTGATTATTGATGACAAGTATACTTGATCTACTCATGATATAACGAGGAGGTAACAATAACAAGAGGATGACTCTTAATTTTAGGGGAAAAAAGAAGAAGAAAGAAAGCAAGCTAAGAAAGTTAACATATTTTGACAGGGATTAGTTTTTAAAACAAGAGGATGATTTTTTTTTTTAAATGGTTTTATTTTTGGGCTGAGAAGTGGTGGTGGATTTGCCCTATAGATCTAATGTATTTTGATGATAGTCATTTTGTATTGCTTTGACATGGTGTGTAAAAGATGTGGGACAATGGTGGATTTTTGTAAAGGGACTTCAATGTCCAAATAAGAATAATGCTAAAAGGCACGAAACTGAAATTTAGAAAATAGTTATGAAGAACTAAACACCAATCTCTGTTTGATTGATATTCTTTGGAGGTTGGCTTTTCAAGAGGCGAGTCTAATAGTCTTAAGCCGAGTTTAATCATATCACCATCCTTTATTTCTTAACTGTCTCTGGTCAGAGAAGATTCTATCAGTTTTAATAAAAACATGTTTGGTAATGTTTTTAGACAAACGCATTCATTAGAAACATGAATTAGGGGTTCAGCTTTGCCTTGTAAAAATGCTTGACCCGACAAAATGCTGATATCATGATACTGTGAGCATAGCTATCTGCTTGCATTGTGGGAATTAAAACTGTGATTTACTACGGTGTAAAAGATCTCAACCACGAAAAGTTACTAGAATTAAAGCTTAGTAATAGAAAGCTCAGTTAAAAACAGAGATTCCAGTAGAACTTCAAAACATGGAATCACAGGAATAAAGACATAAACAATAACTATAAGACCATCCGGGAACCCACCTTGGCCAGGCCGACCTCTAGGATACACGCCACAACATGGACCCCAACGGTCGACTCAGCATTTGGACAAACACCGACAAATCAGGGGAAACAAGAACCAAGAATCAAGCAGTCAGATACGCCGAAGATATCAGGAGATACTTTCCTAACTTAGAATGAACCTAGACACTAGAAGACTCACGCCTAGAGTGTATAAAAGGATAAGAGAGACACTCAATTGTAACCATGCTCACAATAAACACCACAGTTCTTATTAAAATTCAGGCACCGAAATACCACCGTCATCGAGACCCGAGAGCTGTGAGTAAACAACTGTAAAATGTCAAAATATTTCCAGAATTTTGTATAGGAGAGGGAAGAGAACTTACATTGCCAATGGAAACGCCACAATCAATGTTGGAGTAGTTGACTGCAACAAAATTTCAAACTAAAAGTTGTTGGTTATTTCTTGTCATTAGGCCTTATCATGTATAAAGCGTCAAACAAGATATAAGCTACATATGTGGACACTGCCAAATTTTTTTAGTTCAGCATTCAATTCAATTCAATCTTTTCATATATTAAAGATATTTCACAGCAAAATATGAAAACAAGTTCACCTTAATGCAGCCAATTCTAATTTCTTTATATCAATTTGACAAGAAGAAGAATGACCACCTGACAAGAAACCAGAAAAAAGCAATCCAGATAACATATGAATCAGTTTTCTGCTCAGACCCTGAAATAATAAATTTTCATAAATCCAAATAGTCACATCACAAAACCACCAAGCACAAAAATTTCCATTAACATACAAATCAATAAACAAGACATAGAAGTCAAATTCAAACTTAAAAATAACAAATTGATTCATTTTTGGAATTTGATTGTATTTTATGCATGCAAGAAGTGAAGTAGATTATTGTACCTTGTGGATAAACAAGACCTAAATACTGCAATAATACTGAAAAACATAACCAACATAAAATGAATAAACATTATAGTGTATTATGGTTCTTCTCTTCTTATTTATTAGTTACCTCATGTCTTTTCTTCATTATCTGAAATTTAAAGTGAAAGTAAAGAAAGCATAAGGCAGATCAAGTCCCATTCTTGCTCCAAACTTCTATGGCTTCCAATTGGCAAAATCACCATCCTTTTCGGCCATAAATTCAAACAGAGTTGGAGCTAAGCAGAGGGGAGCGGAGAGAGAAATGAAGCTTTGAGCTATGACTAACGAGTCTATCTCCACAACCACAACCGCTCTGAAAATTCATGAGTGACTTGAATCAATATTTTCAAGCTAATACTTAGGTCAGAAAAGAGTTCTAGTTATTGGTCAGAACAAGTACAAAGCTTAAAAGAGGTTATTGATCTTTTACTCAGAATACTTTGATAGTCAGGAAAAGATTATATTCCAAAAGATGAGAAATAGCTTTATTTGACTTATTTTCAAATGATAAAAGCTTAGTCAGAAACTCTTCAGATCAAATAAGAGTTTTATAGCCCTCTGATCGCAGTGATCAAAATCAATCTTTTGTGGTCAGAGAGGTTTTCTGACCGTGAGCATATGTATTCCAAGCATGATATTTGAGATTTGGCTAAATGTATGTTTAGCCATGCACAGGAAAGTGTAAGAAAAATGCATCAAAGGGACACATCCTTAATTGACGAGGTAAATTTCATTCCAATCACGTGGGTATTCAATCAAATTAAAACACGTGAATTTTCTAAATGATTCGAGAACCAACACGCATAGAGATGAAGTGCCAGAGACACATGTCATGGAGTCATTGGAGGGTTTATTTAGTTTCTTTTATTTTTTTTTAAATTATTGTAACTGCTCTGTTGAGTCATAGCACTATATATAGGTGTTTTATTGTATATACCGATACGACCTTAGAGAGCATAGACATAATAGTAAGAGATAATGTACACAAGAAAAGAAGAAAGATACGCATGTATGAACATATGTGTAAAATACTTGTGAAATGAGAAACAATGGAGTCTGAGTTGTTATTTTGTTAGAATTCTAAGGGTACTTAATGAGGAAACCGAGAGTTTAAGTGTAAACTAAGGCCATCTATCCAATCTTCCGATGACACCATATCAAAGCTTTCCAATATAGCTATAGAAAACACATCGGTACATGACGATTGAATAAACAAGACATAGAGGTCAAATTCAAACTTAAAAATAATAAATTGATTCATTTTTGGAAATTGATTATATTTTATGCATGCAAGAAGTGAAGTAGATAATTGTACCTGGTGGAAAAACAAGACGTAAATATTGAAATAATACTGAAAAACATAACCAAAATAAAATCAATAAACATTATAGTGTATTTTGGTTCTTCTCTTCTTATCTTATTAATTACCTATGTCTTTTCTTCATTATCTGAAATTTAAAGTGAAAAAAAAGAAAGCATAAGGCAGATCAAGTCCCATTCTTGCTCCAAACTTCCATGGCTTCCAATAGGCAAAATCACCATCCTTTTCAGCAATAAATTCAAACAGAGTTGGAGCTAAGCAGAGGGAAGCGGAGAGAGAAATGAAGCTTTGAGCTATGGCTAACGAGTCTATCTCCACAACCACAACCGCTCTCAAAATTTCACTGTCATTGTTGGAGGAGGAGCTATCAAAGATTAGTGAGGAAACCAAGAGTTTAAGTTAAATCAAGACCATCTATACAACCTTTTGATGACACCATATCAAGGCTTCCCAATATGGCTACAATCAAACACATCGGTACATGACGATAATGGCTAACAATTGAAGCAATTTGGATTATACGTAAGTTATGATAGATTAACCCCTGTGTGCACTAGTTCTTGTCTGAATCCTTATGTTTATCTGAATTGAACATTTTTCACCATACAATTGATGTTCTTATTTGTTACTATTCATATTTACACTTTTGTCTTCATTTGAATTTTATCTATGTTTCTGTTATCTTTGATACATTCTGACCATATTCATATTTAGTCATAATACATTTTTTATTAAATATAATTCTTCATAAACTACTAACTTCTATCATTTTAGTGTGATTAAACTTCTCTGAATTGAACCTTAGAGAAAGACAATTTCTATCCCGGCCCGAATATAGATAAGGAATTATTTTTTTGGGAAATTACCCATTAAATAAATTGGCAGGTGGGACAACTTTAAAATTGTAGTGTCACATATTATTCATTTTACATTCATAGATTTGCTGTACAAGTCTTTGTTGTAACTATTGCAATTTTTTTGTTCTTATGTTTTATTATTGTATTTTTGTTGTTTGTGGAAACATATTCAAGTATAATATGTGTTATGTATACAAATATGCTTAGGTATTTTGACAATTAACAAATATTGATGACGTGTTTTTAGGATCAATATGTTCATTGTCAAATTTTCTGTGTTATTATTAGTCAGAGTGTGTATTTTTTGAATACTTTGTTTTGACTAGTCTATAGAACTCTTTGTGTTGTGTGTTAAGTAATATATTTTTTTGCTTTATACTAAATTGTGTCTTAAATAAAAAAATATATTTTCTTCATAAATCAAAGTTAGAGAAGTCTAGTTTTTTAGAGTCTTTGTCCTATTTTTGTCTTATTCTATACGTATGTGTAGTGGTTAAATAATCAGTAGTCAAGGTTTATTTGAAATTATCACCTCAATAATGATATCACAAAATGTAGTCAATCCCAATTAGGGCGAAAACCAAACAAATCCTCAGATTGATTTTGTGGGAAATCCCAATAATGATGAGAATGCTAATCTAGAGATAGAAACTGTGATTAGCCAAATTAATAATCTAATTGTTCTCTCACATGTACATAATGTACATCATGATGTGAGAACACCCCATTATGGTATGCTCATAGGGTGGAGCAGTATTCACGCAGCAAATACTTCTCCTATCTTTGTGAATAGAATGACTACCAGCCTAACAGGCCTTCAGAATTTGGCTGCAGCATTGGCAGGAAAAAGTAATATTGGTGATTTCGCCTTGTTTTTCATAACAGAGTAAATAACATCCCTCATAATCAGGATCCCTTGGATTTGGGATCTAATTTAGTACACATGTCAAACACTTTGCCTAAAAATACACTTATGACTATTAGGCATCACATGGATGACTCTAATAGATAGATGACACATGTTCTAACCCAGCAAATGAACAATATATTTAACCGTTTAATTAGGGAGACAGGGAATTTCTATGAGAATATGGCCCATCAAATGAGCTAGATGATTGATGCTTTCAGGGCTCAAAACATCCTTTGTTTGAATCACAATATTCCTTAGTCAAGATTAGTTGTTGATTAATCTTTTTTTCAAACTAACACCCAAGGGAATCCGGCTTTGTCCAATATCCTTATAACTAGTTAACCTACTATTGGTAAGAATCATATAGGCTATAGTATTCATACTTTGAATCCTCCAATTGACCCCTACGTCAATGTAGTTGGAAATAATGTATATGGGGGCATTAACATCAGTATCATCAACATCGAAATGTTCGAAATTCTTTGAGTAGTCATCTAACTCAACAGGTCCCACAGAATCTGAATATATATCAAAATAAGAACCAAGTTCCAAATTTAACACAAGGTCCAAATTAGACCATAGCACAGCCTATGGTGATTCAGATTCTCTTAGGGTATGCCCAGCATCAGGCTAACAATCAATTTTTGCATAATCCTAATGATCAACTCCTATATCACAATGTCCAATAGCAAGTTTGAAGCCAAAATATTGAGAGTATGGTTGAACAAACTCTCCGTAGGCATGGTTTTAATATAGCCATCTCAAAACTTCTAAGAACGACTTTGAGAGCACATTTGTTCGGGAAATTAGGCTCCCCTACAAATATAGTGCCACCGACGTATGGTAACAAGGAGACTTCAACACAGTTTGACCTATAAGGATGGAACTTTCTTTGGACAATAGCGTTTTACATCAGTCCCCAGATCCCTTCTGCAGTAATCAAGAAGAGGAATGTTGCCGAGAAGTCACCTTGTTTTAGTCCTTTGATAAAGGCACCAAACCCGAAGGGCTTCCATTGAGCAAAGCTGAAATGTGTCCGGAAAAAACACAAGCATCTATCCACTTTTTCCATCTAAACTTGGAATCCATTCTTCCCTTATGTTAACTTCATCCACCACCTCATTAAGGACAATAATATTGTCCTATATTTGTCTTGTCTACAAAGAAAGTTGATTGTGAATCCGATATGATAGATTTTAAAACACCCTTTAATGTTATTTCTAACACCTTTGAAATGATCTTGTTTAAAAATCCAAGAGATATAATCTTGAATTCATTTATCTTTTATGGACTAACAACCTTACAAACCAGAGTAACAAATGCAGAAGATAAACCTTTAGGTAGCGAAGCATTGGAAAAAAAAATTCTGCATGCTTTAATACAAACACTTTAATTTAAAGAATGTCCTAGAACCTTTATTAAAAAGAAAATTGTATCCATCAGGCCGAAGAGCTTTGTTTCCATCACAGCAGTGAATTGCTTCATCTATTTCTTCAACCTCAAAAGGCCATTCCAGCATAGAGGCTTAAAGCTGGGATAAATAACCATTTAAATTCCACTCCATCCAATATTTCTATCTTCCCATTCCTCAAGAAATTATTTCTTAAAATGGTTATTCATAAGAGCTCTTACCTACTTTACCTGTTACACCCACAACTCACCATCTAGAAGAGCACTGATATGAATTTGCTTCCTTCGTAAATTTAAGCAAGAGTAAAAGTACCTTGAGTTCAGACCCCTGAATAATCCACCAAACTCTAGATTTTTGAAAGATCAGATTTTCTAATTCAGCAGATGATGTAATCTACTTCTTGTAGCTTTGTTTTTTTTTCTTGTTCAACCAATGATGCCACTCTTTCCTCCACCACCTTATCTGACTCGTTTAAGAATTTAAACAAGCTAATAATTTTTCTCTTGGCATTTCCAAAATTAGCCTCATTTCATTCTCTATTCTTTCCTTCCAAAGCCTTTAGCTTTTCTATCAAAACATATGCCTTCTAGCCATCGAAGTTAAACTCCCCGAAACTCTTCTTGATCATCTCTTCAAAACTTTTTTCAATAGGCCACTGATTTTGGAATCTAAAGGGTTTTGGACCCCAACTCTCTCTTGCATACTCTTGAGAATTATTGGACAACGATCAGAGATATCACGTTCTAAAGCCCATAGACTTGATGAATATGCCATCAATCACCTTATACAACCCACGCCTTATCGATTCTACTTATCGCTGTTATACTACATGAATTTCATTCCTACCCAAAATAGGTAAAACAACTAGTTCTGAATTATCCAAAAAACTTCTAAAAGCTTTAAAGTCATAGCGTTCGCTAACTCCTTTTCTTTCACTTCGATAAGCTTTAAAGTCAGAGCTTGCTAATCTCGTATTGACTAAAAATAAAATTTTTAAATCAAGTTAGACTAAAATTAAAAAAAAAATATTTTGTAGGATTAAAACAAAAAAACATCAATTTTATTTTGATTAAAACCTTATTTAAGCCTTATTAATAAAGGATAGCTTATTAATTTTAAAAAAAACTTTGAAACGGCTTGAAATTTGTCTTTAACTAAAATACCTTTCAAAAACTCTATATTTCACCTAATAGATAAGCTAGATCAAATCTGACCTAAGCTAGTCCAACACCTATCGAGCAACTTAACCTATTTTCATATTTAGTGAGGAGAGTGTTTGTTAGAGATTTAAATATGATAATTATGCTCTTATGTCTTATTTTTATTACATCAGCTATTTATATTTTTTTCCTAACACATACCTAAATTTCTCATTTTTCTCTTTTTCTTTTTTGTGTTAATCTTTGTCTCATTTTATACCTCACTAACTTATATATTTGATACAAATACAATCCATTGCAATAAATTTTGATGTCTCAACAACTCACTAATAAATTTAAAATATGACTATCTAAAATTTTTAAAAAAATTAAAAAAGATAAAATAAAAAACAAACTAAATTTACTTTTATATTAAAGATTTTATCTGAATAATAAAAGTAAGCCCCAAACCTTAAACACTAAAACCTGAGTCTTTGACCATAATTTTGAAGTTAAAATCCTAATTTTTTTAAGAAACTGTTATATGAAAATTAAGATCCTAAAAATATTATTATACTAATGAGAGAATTCACTCTTACCCTTTTTCTTTTTCTTTTTCATCACTTTTAAATATATAATTTCATTTCTGATGATTTAATATTCTGTCACATCACCTACCCAATTTTTACTATTATTATTATTATTATTATTATTATTATTATTATTATTGTAAGTACTTATTAAAATAAGAAATTTGACATGAGATGTGATTGGAATTTTTATATATATAGTTGGACGGTTAGATTGGATTCAAGTTAAATACAATTAATTAAGATGCCTAGCTAGCATGTGTTGAATTACTCTATGAATAAATCCAAAAATATAATGCATGAAATTAAGCATCTTGCACCAATTGAACGCAGAAGGCGCAAAATGTAGATCGCAATGCATCTCTTAATTATTAGACTAATGGCTTATATACAACTTCATCTTGCAGTTGCAGGGTTAATATATATTCGAATATATATGCAATAGAATGCATATATTCGCATATGTATTCGAATATCAATTCAGAAAATTGAAAATTTGAAAGAAAACATGAACTTAAGAGATCCTAAGGATTGATATTCATATTATTATGCCTTTTTGGTAAGCGAAGGGACCTGCAAAACAAAAACAATAGCCTCTGACGCTCAAGTCAGTAATGGTCATTCATAAAAATGTAGGAATTTAAGACATGTTGTCATTCAAATAAATTATACCAAGTTCTCTTCTTATACAATAGAAACTTTCCTTTGTAAGAGGCTTGATGAAGATGTTAGCAAGTTGTTTAGAAGTTTCAATGAATGACCAAGAAAATGATATGTTCCACTCGTGCTCTTCCTATCCATTTTGCACCCTGCAAAAATCAGAATAACCAATTAATGAACATGATGCACCCTTAGGATACCATAAACCCATGTTATACAAGTGCCAAACAAATATCTCATAATTCGTTTAACGGCACTGAGATGTGATTCTTTAGGACATAATTGATATCTAGCACACATGCATACACTAAACATAATGCTCTACTAGCAGTTAAATACTATAAAGAACCAATCATGCCACGATATTTGGACACATCAACGAGTTTACCAAATTTTATCTTTGTCAAGGTAACAAGAAGTGCTCATGGGAGTAGCCAGGGATGGATCCAGAAATGTCTTAAGGGGGGGACCACCGACAGAAAATAAATTTCAATGACCTTGAGATTGGTGGAAGAATAGATGCGTTACCTTGAGATTGAGGATATTCAATGGCATTTCTTTTAAAATATGAGTCAATTGTTGATGATTTTCCCATAATGACTTAAGAGATTAGAATTCAGTGAAAAATAAATCAAGGCAAATAATTTCAGTATAACAAAGTTTTAAAAAATTAGGGAATAAGGATTGTTGGATTTTGAAGGGATTTATGTAGCAAGAAGAGTAGAAAAATATGAGTAGAAAAATTAAAAGGAATTAAAAATTAAAATAATAGAGATTAATGCTAATAACTTTGATCTTACCGAAATAAAAAAAGACACAAATTCTCGACAAATTCAATTTTTGGTTCACGCTTAACCTTTGTCGTTTGGTTCACGCTCCTACGATGAATGGAAAGCTTTTATAATAAAAAAAAGTTAAATTTAAAAAAAGAAAGAAGCTCTTATTAGTTACGGAGGGAATCTATTAAAAATGCAAACAATCGACTTAAAATCGTTAAAAATGGGAAAACGTCATGTAAAATTGCAGTGAATCGTTAAAAAGAGGAAAAATCAAGTAAAAATCATAGGATACCATCTTCTGTATTTTTGTCATCAATAGGATACCATCTTCTGTATTGCATTATTTGTCTCCTTTTGAAAAACTGTTTAACAAATGTCCTGATTATTCTATTTTTAGACCCTTTGGCTGCTTATGTTACCCTCATTTGAGGCCCTTCAACAATCATAAAATGGATTTCAGATCAGCAAAATGCATTTTTATAGGATATAGTACTGCTCATAAAGGTTATAAATGCATGAACTCAAAAGGAAAAATATACATAGCTAGGCATGTTGTTTTTGATGAACTAATCTGTCCTGCAAAGCAAGCACCTTGTCTTGATAAAACAGGTTCGATGGAAAGTCTCTCTGAATCTACATTTGCTCCTGCCATACAAGTTCTTTCGCAGTTAACAAGGACTCGGGATCAGGTAATTGAGGGTGAAATGTCTTTAATTCAACAGCCTAACACTCGTATTCATGCACGTTCAACATTTGAGTCACCAGCACCTGAGATTACTTCCCATGCACATGTTCCAGCTGAAAGTGATCACTCCAATGCAGTAACTCAAACCAATTGTCATCCTATGCAGACAAGAGCCAAATCTGGAATCTTCAAACCAAAGCTTTTCTTAGCTACCTTTGAACCTTCAACAGTAGCTGAAGCGTCGCAATCAAAGGAATGGAAATCAGCTATGGACGATGAGTTTGCTGCTCTCATCAGGAATCATACTTGGGACTTGGTGCCTCTACCAGCCACATGAAGGCTATCACTTGTAAATGGATCTATCGGCTGAAATACAATAACGATGGCAGCATCCATAGGCACAAAGCACGCCTTGTAGTAAAGGGATTCAATCAAGAAGAAGGATTGGATTACACAGAGACATTCAGTCCTGTGATTAAACCTTTCAGCATCAGAATTATATTGGCAATTGCTGCTTCAAGAGGATGGCCCATCTACCATATAGATGTGGATAATGCCTTCCTAAATGAGGATCTTCAAGAAGATATTTTCATGAGACAGCCACCTGGGTATCATCTAGGATCTAACAACATGGTTTGCAAGCTCAACAAAGCCATCTATGGCCTTAAACAAGCTCCCAGAGGTTCCAAACAATGCACTTGACCTTTTCCAAACTTGGTTTTCAGCAAACTAAGAATGATCACTCTCTATTCACTCTCTTTACTAAATCTTTTACCATCTTTGTCCTGGTATATGTTGATGACATTCTAATCACTAGCAACTCCTCTCTGGCCATAACAAACCTGATCCAGAAGCTGCACTCTATCTTTCCTCTTAAGGACCTTGGTGGCTTGCATCATTTTCTTGTATAGAAGTTAAATCAGACTCTAAAGGGGGACTTCATCTAAACCAGCAGAAGTATGTTTCTGACCTTCTTATTAGACTTAACATGATCAATGCTAATCCTATCAGAACTCCCATGGCACTGGAACCAAACTTGTTCATGATGGCACTGCTGCAGCACCAGATCCTCAGTTGTACAGATCAGTGGTTGGAGCACTACAATATGACACTCTTACTAGACCAGACATTACATTTACTGTGAACAAATTGTGTCAGTTTATGCACAATCCTTTGGATATACATTGGAAAGCTGTCAAACGTTTACTTCGGTATCTTAAAGGCACGATTGATCATGGCCTTCACTTCAAGAAGTCCTCGGATCTCAGCATTATAGCTTTCTGTGACTCAGATTGACCGTGTGACATATCTGATATGCGATCCACATCAGGGTTCTGTGTTTTTCTTGGAGGTAACACCATATCATGGCTAGTAAACAAGCAGAAATCTGTCTCACATTCTAGTACTGAAGCAGAATTCAGGAGTCTAGCAAGTGTTGTGGCAGAGATTTTATACATCAGAAATTTGTTACTAAAGCTACATATTCAACAACTTAAGCCACCATTAATATGGTGTGATAATCAGGGAGCCGTTTTATTATTTGCTCATCCAGTTCTTCACTCTAACTAAAAGCATTTTGAAGTTGACTTATGGTTTGTTCGTGAAAAACAAGCCCAAGGTCTGATTCAAATTGCAGATATTCTAACCAAGGCGAGTTCCACAGCAATCTTCACAGATATGAAACCCAAACTCAATGTGTGTCCCAGACCCATCATGAGTTAGCAGGAGGGTATTAGTGATAAGTCTAGTTAAGCCTTTTAATTATCCATATAAATGAAATTAGTTTTAGTGATAAGGATTAGTTAGCTGAGACTTGTAACAGAAACTAGTTTATCAGCAATATTATAAAAACCTGATAAATCAGAATTGTAAATAATCAATTCATTAAAAAATCAAAAGCATATTAAGATAACTTTCCCTTTCTCTCTCCTTTTGAGTCTGGTTCCATCATAGTTACCTTATTATTCCTATGCTAATAATAAATTAAACCTTTCAATAAATTCAAACTTTCATTCTATAATTCTATCTATTTAAGCCTATGTCTTAGCTACAATATAATGCTTTATTTAGATCATCGCATGCCAATATGATCTCTTCCTTTTATGTTTTTTTTTTCATATGTCTCTCTTCAAGACCTTTATTTTTTATATAATTTCCCTCTATTTATATATCATCACTTGCTAGTACAAATTAAATTTTTATACAATATATTATAACAAGTTAACCAAAACTCCAAAGGGAGATAGGAGTATTTTGTAACCCTATCATTTATGGTGTTTTAATAGTGAGCTCGCTTTATTTTGGTATACTATAAGCAAGAAAATTTATGATTAACTATAAAATAAATTTTTTTTAGTTAATTTAATAGTCACGAATTCGCTATTGAATTTAGCTATTAATTAACTATAAAATATAACTATAAACTATTTTTGTAGCTAATTTATATCTAACCATCTACTGATTAGCTATTAAATATAATATTGTAACACCTAGACTTTAAGACTTTTTTTTTTAAAAAAAAAAACTCATAGAACTTAGCGAAAATAAAACATCGTTACACTATTCATGTTCATGGTCTACATAGCTATACATATACACATATACATATACATTCTTTGCCTCTAAGGGTCTTAGTTCCAAAATATAGACTTAGTTCCAAAATATAACTTAGTTTTAGTACAAGTCCAAAGACGTACATGTTCGACTCAGGCAGTCAAAATGGAAACAAAATAAGGGAGATGACTACCTATTATGTCACAAAAGAGATATCTAAATAACGTTATCAAGCACTCAAGTCTTCCTCGTCCTCATCACATGTCATATTGCAACCGTCAGTTATATGCAAAACATATAACTGAGCAACCCACGGACCATAAAACAATTTTCACAACTTTGAGCTAGTCTAACTTAAAAAATCCCCAAATATAATTCCTATTCTAACAAGCGACAGATAGCATACCCAAACAATGCATGCAAATGTCAATTATAAGGATGTATGCATGTCATGATTCTTTACTATTCGCATTTCATTCCTTTTTAACTTTTAACAAGAGTCCAGTGCACTAGATCTTCAACGTGGTACCTTGGCAGCAAGGCACAATTGAGCTCATATCTATGGATCACTGGCAAACGCCCTTAACTAGGGTCAAACTTCCAGGCTATCTTACCCCTTTTTAGATACCCTTTATCATTCAGGTTATCTTGCCCTTTTGGGATAACCCTACATTCCATATTCTTTTCACAAGCTTGTCCACTAACTCGATATGCTATCAGTGGAACTCGACCCACTTACTCAACTATTGTTGATGGGGGAAGCTTATCAATCTTTCATTTTTATCCGTGGTGATCACATATTCATAATTATACACACCATGTCATGCATTCAACACTCACAATGTTGCATAATTAGGCATCTTGGGTGTGATTGTAAGTATGATAGTCCCTTAGTATCAAAATTTTAGCAAACAGGATTTCTGCGCTTTCGCTGCAGCGAAAGTGACCTCGCTGCAGCGAAACAAGCCCAAAATTTACCTTTTTTCTCAGAGAATTTTCGCTACAGCGCTCATATTCGCAAAACAGCTACAGTTTTGAGCCTTCAAACTGGGCCATTTTTGCGGTAGCGAATTCCATTCGCTACAGTGAAAATGTCAATTTCCCTGTTTTTCCCACTTTCACAAACTTTATTCTAAGTGTTTTGGGGCCATCACTGCACTTCCATCAACTCTCAATATCCAGAATTACAACACCAAATGTTCACACATGACCTTTCTAATCAATTACATCACAAATCATGATTGTTTTACAACACAATATATATGGAATATCTCAAACATGCATGCATCAACATACTTATTTCCAAATTCCAAATTTCAAGAACCAATGCATCAATAATACACATACACATCTCAACCAAACAACCCAAGTTCATTGCCAAAACAAGGATTCAACATGTAATCACCATATCAACAAACATCCAATCAACTGAGCCAAGATCAAGTTCAAATTTCATCACAACATCATTTCCACACCAAGTTTCAAAATCAAACTAACGTATTCTCATCTAATACAATTAGGGTTACAACATCCTAGCCACATGCATCTCTAAACTAAAATTTTTCCTAATTTGGGGTTTTAAATGGGTTACCTTGATTTGAACTTCAAACCCACAAATTCCTCTTTCTTCAAAGCTCCTCAAACCCTAGCTCTCCAATCTAAAATTTCACACTTGGTTTCCCTATGATTTACAAATATCAAGTCATTAGTGGTTCGCCATGATCCAAATCATGGATTGCATGTGAGCATGGAAAAGGTTTTGAGACCTATTTGCTCAAGATTAAAGATTAAACCATAAGAGGAGCAAGAAGGTTTGCATGCACTTATCTAAAGAACTTTAGATGCTGTAGAGCTTGGAGATGGCACCCAAGCCTAGAGAATGGAAGATTGAAGGAGATGCTTGATCTTTGAGGATGGAAGGTTCCCTAAGAGAGGAAATGAGAAGAGAAATTAGGAGGGTGAGAAAGAGTGAGAAGATCGAGGGCGTGGAGAGGTGGAAGAAGGAGTAGGGGCTTTTGTTCAATTTTCCCAACTTTAATTTCAAGATTTTCTATCAAGTCCCTCCTTAAGACTTTAAAATATTGAAATTTGGCCCCTTCCTCCCATTTGCATAGAAATTGCGTATTTATATCCCTAATAATCCCATTTCTTTTCAAAAGAGTACCTTAAAGGACCAAATTGATACCTTCAAAAATTAAACTCGTGACTTGGGGAAATCTAGGGATATTACAAATTTCGTATCTAATTCTAATAGCTACTTATAGGGATGACAACGGGGCGGGGTGGGTAGTAGCCCCCTGCTACCCGTCTTCGCGGGTTTGCGGGTATCCATCGGGTATCCGCAGGTATTTTATTCAATTAAAAATTATTAAAAAATATTTAAAAATAAAAAAGTATATCTAAAATCATATTTTATTATAAAATTTATTTTAGTAATTATATTAACTATTAGAATAAAATAAACATGAAAAATAAGAGTTCAAATAATATAATTCACTTAACATTTACGTTTTTTTTTCCTGAAGTTAAAAGTTAAGTGAAATGATATTATATTTTTTTAAAGACATTTTATATTGAATAAAATTATAACATATTTTTTTATATTAAATATTTAATATCACCTTTACAAATTGAAGAAAAAAGTACTTAAAATACTATAAATTTATGCTTTTAGCTTCTGATTAGCTACGAGTGTAGCTACAGCAAAATTTTGTAGCTAATTTGTATCTAAATAGCTAATGATTAGCTATGGAATGTAGTTACAAATTGTTCCTAGCAAATTTGTATCTAAATAGCTACTAATTAGCTATCGAATAAAATTTCATAGCTAAAATTTTTAGTTATTGTTTAGCTTACTAATTAGCTATCAAATGAAGCTACAAAATAAAATTTCCTAGCTAAATTTATTAAAGTCTTGAAAATATTTTTATTAGATTATATATATAAATTTCAAAACATTTTTATCCAAATAATATATAATTTATCAATAATATATAATTATTGAAGTCTTATTACTAATAAGAGTCATGCTAGTAAGTATCTTAAATGCATTATTTAAAGTGTAATAATTAATAATAATAATAATAATAGTAGTAGTATAAAATAATCTTAATTTTCAAACTAGATATGCAATTTTTTTGGATATACAATTTTAAGAATGAAACTAAATTAAAATATATATTTATTGATATATTAATTTTGAAATTATATTTTATACAACTAATATATATTATATGTTGCACATGTAAACTAAAAGTGTTGTTGCGGTTTAGTAGTTGTGGGGTTTGTTAGGAGTTATAGGCCGCATTTGATACGTGGACTAGACAATACAAGTGATAAAATACAGCACAAGTTTAACGAAGAACTGGACAACATTTGTGTTGTGTGTTGTTTGATAGTCCATACACAGAACAAGAAGTAAAATGTGAATTTTATAATAATATCCTTTATGTTATATACTATTGATTTTACATAAAATTGATAAATAAATAATATTTTGATATTTTATAATTATATTATCAATTATTATTTATTATGAAATTAATTTTAAGAAATTACTACACAAAATTTGTTAGAAGTCCCACATCGGCTAGTGATATGGCCATTGTTGAGTTTATAAGGGTGTGACAATCCTCCTCCTAAAAGCTAGCGAGTTAGGCCCAAACCCAAATTGTAAGAAAATTTACCATAATTTTTTTTATGTAATATAATATTAAATCACGTAAAAAAATTACTACTAAATAATATTTTGACTATTTTAATTTATATATGTCATTAACTACTAAATGTGAAGAAGTAAAAAAAATAATTTATAATGCAAACTACCTACACAAGTGGGAAAGTGGAGAGGTAGTTACACTATTGAAAGAAAATGTAAGGTTAATTTTGACTTTTCTTAACTTTGTGCACGGACAAGAACTTGTCCTTTGGTTTAGTTGAGTACAAAAATCACTATAAAAAAATATTTTTAGCCGCTTTTTTTTTGGACTTAGCCGCGGTTAAAACCCCAACAAAAACCACTTAGCGGCAGTTCCCATAACTGCGGGTAATTTGTTCGCCACAAACGGGATTCTAGTGGTTCTTATGAACTGCAGGTATCTACACCAAAAACCTCGACAAATTGGTTTAATCGTGGTTGTAAACCACGGGAGATTCCAGTTATGTTTTAATTCTGGCTGTTTTACTAGCAGTTATAAAACCGCAGAGAAGTCCAGTGCTGTTTTAATTCTACTTTAACCGTGGTTATAAAAACCACGAGGAAGTCCATGTTTGTTTTTATTCTTGCTTGACAACCGCTCCTAAGGCCACAAGACTTGTTTTTGTAAGATACTTTCCAACCAAAAAGTAAACGACATTAAGCGTCCATTAAATTAAATATCTTTTTCCTTCCTAAAGTAGTGCCTCGAAATGACACATTTGACACTTTTAACTTTGAACCTGATTATAAAAGCTTCCACTCAATGCTATTAACCAAGTCCTTGTATGAATGTTAAACCCAAAAATTTGGCACCAAGGGTGCATTCCCTTGATTTTATGTTTGACAGCTAGTAATAATATTCATCAGCTTTCATTTAATCAAAATCCAAGTTGAGGTAGGGCAAAATTTTTAGTAAGTAATAATCAAAATCATCTAAAACTGGAGTTGGATAAATGCACTTCAATCTTCAAACTCTGTACTCAGCCTTAGATGAAGAACGTGAAACGGTACTTTGTTTCTTTGATTTCCAAGCAATCAGGGAATTAGCAGCATAGAAGAGGCAAAAACGAGTGATAGAACGTCTGGTATTGGGGCAGTGGCTCAATTAGAATATGAAAAAGCTTGAATACGATGATCATTCGGTGATAGATACCGGAGAATGCGCAAAGCATCTTGGAGATGTGGTTGGCGAGGTGTCTCAACAAACTGACTTAATTGTTGGATAGCGAAACTAATATCAGATCTTGTGTTTGTAAGATAAAGCAAACGACCAATAAGTCTTCTATAAAATGTTGAATCAGTAAGAATAGAACCTTGATTAGAAAAGAGTCGTAGGGATGCATCTGCAGGACTAAAAGTTGGTTTACAATCAGTGAGATGATGTTTAGCTAACAATTCCAAACAATATTTGCGCTGGTTAAGGAGAATACCAGAGGAAAAACAAGAAACTTCTAAACCCAGGAAGTATTTTAAGGGGCCCAGATCCTTTATGCGAAACTGGAGGTGGGTTTTGACAAGTTGAATCTCAGTGAGGTTGTTTGACCTATTTTCATATTTAGTTAAGAGAGTGTTTATTAGAGATTTAACATATGATAATTATGCTCTTGTGTCTTATTTTTATTACATCATCTATTTATATTTTTTTCTTAACACATACCTAAATTTCTCATTTTTCTCTTTTTCTTTTTTGTTTTAATCTTTGTTTCATTTTTTTCCTCACTAACTTATATAATTTAAAATATGACTATCTAAAATTTTTAAAAAATTCAAAAAGATAAAATAAATAACAGAATAAATTTATTTTTATATTGAAGATTTTATGTGAATAATAAAAGGGTAAATTATATCTACCTCCCATGAACTTTTGGAGTATTACACTGTCCCGCTGCATGTTCCAAACATATCACAGACCTCGCCTACATGTTTTCAAAATTACGCAGTCCTCCCTTAAATGATAATGGTGTTAACCTTTGTAGTTATTTTTGAATTGACGATTTTATCCTTTACCAAAAAAGAGAACAACTCTTCACCTCATCTCGAACCTTCTCAGCCTGGTGTGAAACCCTTGCAACCTTGCACCCCATCTTCATCCCGCAACCTCTTTAACCTTACCTCTATTCTTCAAGCCGCGACCTCGCCACCGTTTTTTAAGCTAGCGACCTTGCGACCCTTCTTCAATTCTACGACCTTCAAAACACTTCCTGTGACATTCCCAAACCCTTTGTCGATTTTCTTCATCTTCACCACTTAAGATTTCTAATTTGGGACCACTTCATCTTCACCTTGTCCAAGAGGCATTTTCTAAGTGATCTTTTGACATTTTAGGTATGCTTTACTAATTAAACATTTTTTATTTTTAAGCCTCAATCGCTTATTTTCTGAAGTCAAAGTCTGAATACTTGTTTGATTTAGTGTAATTTTTCTAATTAAGGGTAAAATTGTCTTTTCATAACTGTGAGGCCATGTGTAAATCACATGTTTGATAAAAATTTAACTATCTATTTACGTGAAGTGATGTCTGTGTAACATAAACAAACTTCAGGGGAGGTCTGTGTTATGTTTGGAAATATGCCGGGGGACAATGTAATACTTCAAAAGTTCACGGGAGTTCAGTGTAATTTATCCTAATAAAAATAAACCCCAAACCTTAAACACTAAAACTTGAGTCTTTGGCCATAATTTTTATATAAGATCATCTCAAAGTGTCTCGCTTGTAGACTTAAATCAGACATTCATTTGATTATTCCTGAGACTCAAACTGCATTTGTAGGGTCAAGAAGTATGCTAGATGGAGTAGTGATCGCTAATGAAACAATTGATTTCGTTAGGAAAAAAAGGTACTTTCCTTTCTTTTCAAAGTAAATTTCAAAAAAGTTTATGACACAGTAAGCTGGGACTTTTTGGACTACAAGATGGGTAGATTTGGCTTTTGTGAAAACTGGAGAGGGTGGATTAGGAATTGTCTCCAATCTGCTACAATTTCGGTCCTTGTAAATGGGTCTCCTACAAAGGAGTTTCCAATGCAGAGGGGTCTAAGGTAGGGAGATCCCATGGCCCCTTTCTTATTCTTGCTAGTAGCTGAGGGTTGGGAGGAATGATGAAAAAGGCTTCATCATTAGGTTTATACTCTGGGATTTTCGTAGGGAATGAGAGTTTGGAGGTCTCTCATCTGCAGTTTGCAGATGATACTCTTTTAATAGAAGAGGCTTCTTGGGGAAATGTGTTAACAACTAAATCAATTTTAAGGTGTTTTAAGTTAATTTAAGGGCTAAAAGTGAATTTCTTTAAGGATTTTTCTAACTTGTGCCCATGAGCACAAGATAACAATGATTAACAACCAATAGAATTTCATTAAGGAGAAGTTATCAAGTAGTGGATGCTAGGGGGTTTAGTGGGTGCACATAGTGTATAGTAAAAAGAATCAAATCCAACCATTAAAAAATTTAATCCAATCATTGTTAACTTGTGCCCATAAACACAAGTTAGAAAAGCCCTTTCTTTAAAAGCAAGTTGGTGGGTTTGAACATTACAGATGATTACTTGGTTGCTTTGGCATAGTTTTTGAATTGTCATACTTGCTCTATCCCTTTTCTGTTTTTGGGTATTCATTTGGGTGAAAATACTAGAAATTGTGATACTTGGACTCCTGTTATTGAAAAATTCCTTGGTAAATTATTATCTTGGAGGCGTAAGTTTTTGTCCTTTGGGGAAGAATTACCCTTGTAAAATCTGTTCTGTCTGCCCTTCCTGTTTTCTTTTTATCTTTTTTTAAATTGCCTAAATATGTGTTGAACTCCATCAATAAAATCATGCGAAAATTCTTGTGGGGAGGCACAAAAGAAGGTAGAAGCATTTACTGGGCTGGGTGGGAAAACTCAAAAAATCTGGGGGTTTTGGGTATCAGGGACTTAGAATTGTTTAATGCAGAACTCTTAGCAAAATGGCGATGGAGAATGCTTTCAAAAAATGATAGCTTCTGGTGCAAAATCCTTACTTCAAGGTATGAGAATATTCCTTTCAAAAAAGCTAAAATTCAACAACATGTACGGAGGAATTGTTCTCATTGGTGGAAAGACATTTGAAAAATCTGTGAAAATGTAAAAGGTGAAAATCAAAATTGATTTGAGTTAGGATTAAAGAAAGTGGTTGGTAATGGAAATAACACTCTCTTCTGGTCAAAACCTTGGGCGGGTTTTTCAACTTTAGAATCTGAGTTTAACAGGCTCTTTTCGTGTGATGTGGGCCATTTTGAAAATAGTCTATGGGTGTGGGAATTTCAATGGAGAAGAGCTTTGTTTAATTGGGAGAATGTTTTATTGCAAGATTTAATGTCAAAAATTAAGTAGATACTAATTTCTCATCTCTTGGAAGACAGTTGGCGCTGGTCCTATGGTCCAACAGGTAATTATTGTGTGAACTCAACTTACAGGTTGCTGTCTAGTCAATGTACTTTGAGAGTTGAAGAATCTTTCTCTGTTCTATGGGATTACAAAGTTCCTTATAAAGTTTCAGCCTTTCTGTGGAAATTACTGTTGAATGGTATACCAACGAAAGCTAATTTAGTTTCTCGCGGCATTCCTTTGGCAGCTGATCAACTTCTTTGTCCTCTCTATAAAGAAGTTGAGGAAAATGTTTTCCATCTTTTCTTTTACTGTAATATGTCTTACTTGCTTTGGATGGAGATCTATAGGTGGTTAGGGACTGAAACTGCACATAACTCACCAAGAGAGCACTTTTTGCAACACAGTTCTTTGTGGGCAGCAAAAGGGTCTATGAAGGCGTGGTATGTGTTATGATTTTGTGTAATTTGGATGTTATGGAATTGGAGAAACAGTATGGTTTTTAAGAATAGTGAAGAGAATCGGGCTCAGAGGTAGTAGAAAAAATCAAAATCCGTACTTAAAATTGGTTGAAGGCATACTCTAACGAGTTTTCTTATTCTCTGAGTCAATGACGGATTCTACCAATTGATTGTCTGTTGAGCTTAAAAGATTGAATGCATTTAACTTCCTGTTTTATGTGAGCTGCTGGTTTTTGTTTAGGCTGAAGTTAACACATCAATGAAAACCTTGTTATGAAGTTGTTATGGAGGAGGTACAAAAAAAACCAACATCTTGGATTTGGAGAGGATCAAATTTTTTTAGTTTTGTTGTTATTCTTTCTTCCTTATATTTTCGCTGGTTTTGTAGCTTTCTATTCCTGTAGTTTTGGGGTCTATGTTTAAGTTGCAGCTGATCCCTGCTTTGAACATATACTCTGCTATTACTCTGTTCTCTTAACACCTGGTACGGTGCTCTTATTTGTAAATTATGTTTTCTTTGGCTGATAAAAAAAATTGAAGTTAAAATCCTAATTTTTTAAGAAATTGTTATATGAAAATTAAGATCCTAAAAGTATTATTATACTAATGAAAGAATTCACTCTAACCTTTTTTCCTTTTCATCAATTTTAAATAATATAATTTTCGTTTCTCATGATTTAATATTCTGCCACATCAGCTACCAAAATTTTATTATTATTATTATTACTATAAATATTTATTAAAATAAGAAATTTGACATGAGATGTGATTCGAATATATATATATATATATATATATATATATATATATATATATATATATATATATATATATATATATATATATATATACTTGGACGGTTAGATTGGATTCAAATTAAATACAATTAATTAAGATGCCTAGCTAGCCTGTGTTGAATTACTCCATACATAAATGCAAAAATATAATGCATGAAATTAAGCATCTTGCACCAATTGAACACAGAAGGCGCAAAATGTGGATCGCAATAAATCTCTTAACTGTTAGACTAATGGCTTATATACAAACTTCACTTTGAGTTGTGGAGTAATTATAAAAAATATATAGATCGATAAAAAATAAAAAAAGTAGATAGTTTTATCTTATACTTGCTTTAGTGTACAGTTGTTTATTTATAAATTAAGAGATATAATTTTCTCACTTTCTGGTAATATTTTAATTTTTGGTACTAAAAATTTGTGGGAGTAACTTCTCTAATCCTACCAACTCGGGTGTGGTGAATACAAAAGGTCTTCAAAGTGTCACTACAAAAAATCATGTTTTTAGCTATAATTAAAATTTGATTTTAGCCACGGTTAGTGACTTTTAGAACCAGCAAAATGAGCCGGTCCATTAGAACTTACCTGAAAATACAAGCCCAAATAAAGTCAGATATTTTTTGCACGGACCATAAAAGCCCATATAAAAAATGGCTGGCTCAAAAAATCCGTTGGGTTTGGGCTACCCGCTCATTTTGTTTTTTGAAAATTATATTAGTGTAAGTACTATACAAAACCAAAAAAAAAAAAAAATAATAGTTGTTCAACCCAAATTTAATGGTCCACTATCACTATAATGAAATAAAAGCTTCAATCATTAAAAAATAATTAAGTTGTATCAGAATTAGAAAATTAGACATCAGGAAATCTCTCAATGTGTCATTCTCAAAGTAGTATTGGTCTATTAAATATCAGCAAATATTAAATATGGCATGAAGTTGGTGTTAAGTGAAAAAAAATTTTATATATAAAAAAGAAACGGGACTATATTTTGTAAGGAATGCTTGGCAATTTTTTAATGACAACAAATATAGACTACTCGAAAAAGCCCGATGCCTACATAAGACCAGACTTTTAAAATGAGAAACCAAATAGAGTTAGACGTTTTACGCCCGGACGGCAAAAGCCTGCCACCCGAATAGGCAGTCCCGAATAGGGTTGGATAGCCCTTTTTGATAGCTCTAGTGGCTTCTATGGTTTAGAGTGTATTTAGTAATACTAGCTTATTTAGGAGCTTATAGCTTATTGTCAAGTGAAGGTATTTGGTAACTACAAGCATAAAACTTATAGTTTGTAAAAGTTAGCTTATGAAAAACTACTTGAGATAGCTTATTGCTGGTACTAGCTTTCAATAATTTTTTTCTATTTTGCCGTTAGGTAATTTACTATATTTTACTTTTTCAAATCATTTACTATATGTAATTAATGCATGTCTCTTTTAGTCATTTACTCTCTCTGGTCCTTATTATAAGGCATAAATACTTAAATTACGTATACCAATAAATATAGTTGATTGTATCGATTTTCTTAAAAAGTATAATGATATATCAATTTTACCCTTCCTTAAATATTGTGTTTAGTAGTTGGTATAATAAAGTTAAGACATTTAATAGGGGCAAATAAGGAAAATAATCATAAATACTTTATGGGATTTGTGTAATGCCTTATAAAAAGGACCACAAAATCCTTCTAAAATGTGCCTTATAATAAGAATCAGAGGGAGTAACACACTTTTAGCTTATCATAAACTAATTTTAGCAAACACCTTTACTTAACCATGAACTATAAACTATAAGTCACGAGTTATAAACCATAAACTAAATTTTTGAAACAAAGTCTTAAATTAAACTCACAATGTTGAAGTTAGAGCTCAAACAACTACTGCTGTTACTCAATGGAAAATTTTTCTAAATTTCAAAATATATAATATTTATTATTTTCTATTTTTTCAATAAGCTTTTGTCTAGTTTTCCACTTTTCCACGGCTAATTATCTATCCCATGTGTAATTATTGTTATAATTGAATGATTAAGTGTAATTCCTTTTCTTAAAGTTTTATGTTTGTATTTTCGTGTGAAATAGCAAAACTCATTATTACATATATAATTAACAAGTGAGTATCTGTTGACTTTTAAGAGTAAGTCTTAAAGGAATTTACTCTGTTTATTCGTTACAAACATAGAATTTTGTCGATCTGTCCAATCATAAAATATTATTTTGATGAACATGTATACCAAATTTTAGAACAATGTTTTTGAAGTGAAAGTTTTGTTACAATAATAATAATTTCAAATCAATATAGTCTATCGTTATTGGAAGATATATAGCTAAATGGTCTGTCCAAGGGTAAGGCCGGCTAAGCCGGCGCTTGCTTTAGGCTCTCAAAAAAAATACATGTTTTTAATAGATTTAGGCTCTATTTTTATATATATTTTATATTAGAAATATCTGAACATTTTATGACATAAAAAATAATTTTTTTCTTAATAAAATATCTCTATTTCTTAAAAAAAACATATATTATTTATCAAATAATGTTAATAATTTTAAAATACTTATTATTCATCATTTAAGGGTCTCATCATCATAAAAAAAAACTGCTTTAGGCCTCAAAATTGACTGGTCTAATAACGGATAGTTGAGTCCCTAAATTATGTTGACAGGAATTTAAATTTTGGCCTTACGAATAGAAACTGCCTTGATAAGAGAGACTGTACCCACTTTAATTATATGTATTTTTTTAATTTGTGCAATGTTGCACAGGTTAAGAAACTATAAGTAAAAATAAAACACAACATTAATTACTTGTCAAACTCAATCACATTAAATTTTTAATTTTTCCAATAACTTTTTTTCTATTTATAATTTCTTTACCTGTGCAATATTGCACAGGTTAAAAAAACCCTAATTATATTTCTGTTCTGAATAAGCAATAAACCAATTATTATTATAGTAATTTCACACTTTCTTTATCTATTGTTATTATACTATTATTTCTGTACTGTCTTTAATTTAATTTTATTGCATCACTAAGAGAATCTCATGTGTGACCTCTACTTCTAAGTTATTTCTTAATTAGAGTCCAATCATATCTCTCTATGTTAGGTTATATTATATTGGCAAGAAGTGGCAAGTGTGCAACTCTTGAAAGCAACTTAGGTTTCTCTTTCTCCAATCATCTCTCTCTACTCAAGAGAAATTGTTTTTAAGAGTGAGTCATCTGTTTTGCGACACACTCAATGGATGGGTTGCAAATCCAGCTTAATCAGGCAGTAACAATTTCTCATGTATGTCCTTCTTGTTGTTGTGTGTTTTGCTTTGCTTTCATTATTGTTCATTCATACCCCATGCTTCTTACAGGAAGGCTTCTTTCTCTTGTTTTATTTCAGGATAAGGATCTAGCAAAACCAATAGTGTTTTTCTTTTCTACTTTTCCCTTGTTAATAATCTTGAACATTGGTGTATATCTTTTAGTACTTCTTGTGCTCTCTATTATTTATTATTTCTTTTGTCCATAAAAGATAAATAAATACAAAATTTCAGGAAGGCCCTCGAGTTGTATTTGCAGGTCTGTGAGTTGGCCTGGATCCTGTCTTTGTCGGCTAAATAGTTTGTAATCAAAGCAGTTGTTGCTTCTTAGCACTACTTGTGCTGTTTTAATATATCATCTTCGCTGACCAAGAAAATAAAAATTATTTTCCTTCTTAACTTCAAGTGATTTATTTTAAGGTTAAATATGTTTTTGGTACTTGAACTTTAACAAAAATTCGTTTTTAGTTTTTAAATTTTAAAATAACGGTTTTTAGTCCCTGAATTTTCAAAAAAAATTCACTTTTAGTTTCTCCATACAATTTTTAGTGACATGGCAAACTGAATGCCCTTAATCAAGTCCATGTTTCAGCACATTAGGTTGCCACGTCACCAAAAAATATACACAAGGACTAAAACAAACTTTTTTAAAGTTTAGGAACTAAAAACTGACGTTTTAAAGTTCGAAGACTAAAAGTAAATTTTCGTAAAAGTTCAGAAATCAAAAACATATTTAATCCTTTTTAAAACGCAACCACTAATAACACAATAAACACCATTATAAATAGGGTGCTTCACTTGCTCCTAGGGTCATCCATCAAACCAAACGACCAAACCCCTTAAAAAATCATGGCTTCGATAACAACGCAAGCATTAATCCTTATTCTATTGTCCCTCTTGGCATTTTTCTTCCCCGTCCAGTCTGTGGCAACGAATTGCACCACCAGCAAGACTGTCGTGTATTGGGGCCAGAACAGTTTGGATGGCCATTTGAGTGACACATGTGACTCCAATTTGTATGATATCGTGATACTAGGTTTCCTCAACGTGTTTGGTCGTGGTAGAACCCCACAATTGAACTGGCAATTGTGGTGATAACTGTACTGCACTTGAGACTGAAATAAAACACTGCCAGCAAAACAATGTCAAAGTGTTCCTTTCCCTCGGAGGCCCATCAGGATCCTACTCCATGGACTCACCTACCGATGCAGGTAATGTTGCTAAGTACCATTTTGACAACTTTCTCAGCGGCAACAAAACAGGTCCACTAGGAAATGTAACCTTGAACGGGATCTTCGCATTGAAATCGGGCCAACTTCAGAACTTTACTGGGATCAACTTGTCATGAATCTTGACACTTATAGAATTCAAAAATTCTTTTACTTGTCCGCTTCCCCGCATTGTGTTATCCCAGATCCATACCTTGACACTGCTATCAAAACTAACGTTATTGATGATCTCTTTGTTCAATTCTCAACAATCCTCAGTGTCAATATTCGGCGGACAATTCATCCTTGTTTCAATATTCATGGAGAAACTGGACCTCGCTTGTTCAACTAAACAGGAATGTTTTCTTGGGACTACCAGCATCACCAGCTGCAGCTCCAAATGGTGGATATATAGAACCGGCGGTGTTGAATTCCACCGTACTTCCGTACGCAAAATCGATAGCTTCCAACTATGGAGGAGTTGTAATATGGGACAGAGGCTATGATGTGGATAACATGTACAGCAGCCAGATCAATCAAACTAGTCAAGTTCGGCAGCTTTGCACTGCTTCAAAATTGATCTAATAGTTGGGAAGTGAAGCTTTGAGTAGCAACTCCTCAGCTTAAATCCTGATGAGTGCATTTTGCTTATAATTTTTTTTTTAAAAAAAAAGTCCATATATTATATTATCTATGGAATAACGTTGCTCATTATCAAGTGGTTCCTTTTCTTCACTTTTGATTTGCTTGTTTTGTTTGGTTGGTTCCAGATCAGATCTATGGATCGGATTTCTATATATGGACATTATCTCAAATCTATGGAGACTTTTATTTATTCTATTTTTCGTTCTTTAATACTTACATTTTCTAATCTTGATTCTCATTTGTTGATTTGTGTTCTTGTGGTGGCGAGGTTGAGCCCATAAAAGAGTAAAGACTCCTCCTCTATCAAACCTCCATTCCCAACTTCCATTCTTATATCCCATCACATCTGCAATATAATTTTGCTGAGGGATTATATTAGCTGCATCATAAAACAATTTGCTCATAGAATCCTTCAAAGAACTTGAAAACCACAAGTCCCCCCAGAATCTTGTATTTTCCCTATTTCCTACCCTATGTACCACCCTTTTGGGAACTAATGAGACAATGTTAATGATTTGAGCACCTTGGCTAGGAAACAAGGGGTTTAACCTCTTAAGGAGGAACACTAAAATGAGCACTCAATTCATTCTCAAAACTCCACATAAACCATACAATATAGGCCTATTTATATGCCTCATATTACAATTAAAAATTACAATGAATAGTAAAGGAAACAACAATCATTCACTGTCTCAAAATATCCCTCAATCACACTTAAAGTCACTTGTCTTCACTAACAAAAATCGGATGTGGAAGTATTCTTCCTTCTAACATGATTGCTCTTTTACTACTTCAATGTGAATGTCTTGTTTAACCACAAAAGGTTCATCGTTATCTGCAAAGGGGAATTCCTCATTACAAACTAATTCACTAAGTTCATCTTTATAGCAAACAAAATGTCTCCCTTATCTAATGAAGTTTCTTCACCAAATACTGGAGTATCGTTGAACTCATTTTGTTCAAGATCGTCTTCTTTTTCAGCATTAAATATTGGAGAACAATTAAAATCATGGTGGATAAATCTGTGCTCTTTAAAAGTATCCTGACAAAATATCTGAAGAAAAATTACTTTTACAAAATTGTTCTTCATCAAAGTCAATTTCAGGATATTTCTTCTCTTAGTTTTAGTTGTTGAATTGTTGGATTAAATCAAGTTTAAGTTTTTGAATAGTTCTTTTTGAAACCATAATTGGAGAAATTTAGAAATTTAGAATTTTTTTTTAAAGGGATAAGTATAAAATACTCCCTCCGTCCCATAATATAAGTCCCAACTAACATTTCACTCCGCTTAATAAAAATGGTTAAATTATTCGAATAAGAAGTATTAATTAAACTATTGAGATGTTACACCAATTAAATTTAACCTCAATTATTTTTTATTGGTTGGATGACTTTAAAAGTTAAAAACTATAATAAATACTTCTAATTTTGTGTGTAGGGGCTTATATTATAAAACAAGACTTTTTGATAGTTTGAGCTTATATTATGGGATGGAGAGTAACTATTTATTAAAATATGGCATGTATTCAATCTTCTTGGATTCTATCCATTTAGAAGCCTAACATATCGCATTCAATAGATTGGCCAGATGGTTCGAGAGTGCTCGTTTAAGTAACAGCTCCTCAATTCGAACTCTTATAAACGCACTTTAGCCTATAAAAAAAGAAGCCAAAGATATCTAAAAGGCAAGGAACTTAATTTGCAGCATATTTTTCAATATTAATACTAATGAGACTACTTTTGAATAAATAGACTCGCAGCCCTTAAACCAACTTTAGAGTACGAAGAATGGCTTTGAGTCAAGTTTGGGAAGCTATGTTCACCAATGAAAACTATTGCATCAGTGAATTGTGGTAAAGAAACTTCAATATAGTGATCCCCAACTGACTAGGGCTTAAACTTCCCCTGTGAAACAGCACTTTGCATCTAACCCTTTAGTGTAGGTTGGTGCTGTTGGGTAAGTAATATTGTCTCCTTTAAGATTCGTTGGGCTTAACATCCTAGCCCATAACACTTATAATAGGGGCAGCTCCATAAGCTTGATGCAGCACAAGAGGAGCTTAAGGAAACAAATTAAAATTGCGCCCTTACCGTCGGCTATAGCTTTTGATCTAGTGGTAAGTGCTTGATTCAATAGGTACACAGTCTCAAAAAGACGGTTGAATTGAGGCTCTATTAAAATTTTGGCCTTTTCAAAATTACATCTTTAGATTCGTGGAGTTTGAATTTGAAACACTACTTAAACTTTAAGCACGAATGATTTCACCATGTACTTGTTGTTCAACATCAGTCATATATGATCTAAGGTTTCAGTCTCAATGAATTAAGTATGAATGAGGCTTTTTTGCGACAAGTCCGATATTAGCATTGCTCGTAATCCAGATCAACGTAATAGAACAAATCATATAGAAATACACCGACACTTTATCAAGGAAAAACATGATGGTGGGCTTATAGAAATAACATATGTACCCACTGAAAGATAACTTGTAGTTTTTCTAACCAAAGGGTTGCCCATGGAGAAATTTAATTTCAAGACCTTACTTGCAAGCTAGGAATGATGGATATCCATTCACAAGCTTGAGGGAAGAGTCGTATTTGTTTCAGTTGTTATCTTGTTTTAATTTAGAATCTTATATTTTTATATTTTTATATCTTATCTTTTATTTTATATTCAATCTTTATTTAATTGTAATAGAGATTTATATTTAACACCACCAATAAAATAATTCAACAAGAAATATAATTTCAAAATTTTCAATTGTCTAAGTAGCAGGCAAGCATTACAAGAGTTTTAGGGAGGTTCTGCATTTCTTCCTGTTGATTAATGCAGACATGTTTATTACAGTTAACATTTGAATATAACATTTAAATTATTACTTGTCACTTTGGTAAGCTGATGTGGCAGAAAAAGGGTTGGAGTGAATTCACAACTTAAATTACAAGGGTTAAAGTGAATTCTTAGCTTATCAATATGCAGAACACATTAATATTATTATTAAAGTGACACATCATTTAAAACATGAAAATATTTTAAATATGACAAATAAAATTAAACGGAGGAAGTAGACACAATTAAACGTTTTTTTTAATCGACAAAAGGAATTATTATTAAAACCCAATTTGCACTAGATAGAGTTGCAAAAGTACCTTAAATTATTACAAGATAATAACAAAATAAAACATAAGAAATTTGTTACTAACACCTAACAATCACTTTCTTCTTAATAGGCATATCCTTCTTGCCACCCTGATCATTAGCAACTAACAAACCAAAACAGAAAATTCATTGGAATAAGATAAAAGATAAAAAAACCCACACTCAATAAAATTAAGCTGCAGACCAACACTTAAATTTTATATCACTTTTTGCTTGAACACTGCATCCTGCGAGCCTCAGTATTCCACCATAGATCATATCTCACAAAAGACTGCACAATAACTAAAAAAAAGAATGGACATAGTGCAATTATAACCAGAGGAGAGGTTGTTGGTACCACTCACATAAAGAGGCAGAAAATTCAGGTCTCAAGACTTTCAACCAATGCCAAGTTCTAAGTTGTATTACATTCACCACGGTATCCCACCGAGGATTGGAATCTTTGAAAATGAGTTGATTTCTACTCCACTAAATATACCAGGTAACATCGAACCAAATTATATACCATTTTCTTATTTTCCTCCTTGATACCCTCAATATTGAACGTTTTAAATAAACCCATTTGTACATTTGATTCATCAATAATGTGTCTCATTCCTAGCAGCCCTGTTAGGAGCCGCCTCTTAGTTCATGCCTCATTGCACCAGCGACAATCCCTACCCTCATCGCGACCCGGGATGTCACATGCCCACTTGCTTCTCCTTAGTTCGTCCTCAAACCACACCGTACTAGAAGAGACCGTGTTTTGATACTAATTAATTATAATGTCCTGACGGCTTGTTAGGATCAACCACTGCCCCTAGAGATCAATAACAAGAGACTTTTCAATTCATTTTGTCCCCACTCACACACTTCGAATCAATGTGGGTGCATTTTTGCCACAAAACGACTATCACAGAGTTTCTTGATTTAATTTTCTACCACATCACCTACCAAATTATTACTACTGCTACTACTACTATTATTATTATTATTATTATTATTATTATTATTATTATTATTATTATTATTATTATTATTATTATTGTAAATATTTATTAAAATAAGAAAATTGACATGAGATGTAATTCGAATTTTTATATAGTTGGAAGGTTAGATTGGATTCAGATTAAATACAATTAATTAAGATGCCTAACTAGCATGTGTTGAATTACTCTATGAATAAATAAATCAAAAATTATAATTAATGAGTGTCATGCAAGAAATTAAGCAGCAATTGAACAGAGTCACATGGAGACTCTGATGGGTTAATACAGAAGGCGCAAACTGTGGATCGATCTATATCCAACCCGATAATATATATATATATATGAAAAGAGATCAACTTATACCGGTGTAAATTGACACTAATTCTTACATTACGAATAACTCATTCATTAATAATTTTCTTATAAAATCGACCAATTGATTAAAAGTTTCGTATCTCAAAGTTTTACGTCGATCCGAAATCGTTTAATACTTCATCGAATGATTAATATTTTCTTATGTTTTATGGAACTATATTTTATGTTTTTAGAAACTTTTTTAATTGTTAATTACTCATCACCTTTATAAATATTTTTTTTTATTTCATTAAATAAAAATATATGTTACATTTCATTTATTTTCAGCCACTAATAATATTGCATACAGAAAAATCCTAATAATATTTTATCCAGCGCGATATAATATATATATATATATATATATATATATGATTTATTTAGTGTATAGTTTTCTTTTATATATACTTGCTTTAATGTATAACTTATTATTATTATACTACTTTTTGGGTCTCTAATTGAATTTTATTCCATCATGATCACTTAGAGAATCTCACGTGCAACTCTTGTAACTGAAATGAGTGATTATATTATTGTGCAATTGAAAGCAACGTAGGTTTCTGTTTGTGGTATTATTTTTTTGGTTCTTAACTCTCACGCGCTGTTCCTGTATGTTTTTTTAATAGCTACTACTAACACGAAGAGCATTATAAATAGGGTGCTTCACTTGCTCCTATGGTCATCCATCAAACCAATTGACAAAACCCCTCAAAAAAATCATGGCTTCAATGAAAACGCAAGCATTAATCCTTATTTTCTTGTCCCTCCTGGCATTTTTGTTCGCCGTCGAGTCTGCACCAACAGATACAACCACCGGCACCGGCACCGACATGTGACACCAATTTATATGATATCGTGATACTAGGTTTCCTCAACGTGTTCGGTCATAATAGAACCGCACAACTGAACTTGGGTGGTCATTGTGGTGATGACTGGACTGCACTTGAGGCTGACATAAAACACTGCCAGCAAAACAATGTCAAAGTGTTCCTTTCCCTCGGAGGCCCATTTGGATCTTACTCCCTCGACTCAGCTGACGATGCAAGTTCCGTTGCTAAGTACCTTTTTGACAATTTCCTCATGAGCGGCACCAAAACAGGTCCACTAGGAAACGTAACCTTGGACGGCATTGATCTTCGCATTGAAATCGGCCCAACTCCAACTCCACATCTTTATTATTGGGATCAACTTGTCATGAGTCTTTACAATTATAAATCACAAAATTTCTTTTCCTTGTCTGCTTCCCCACATTGTATTATCCCAGATCCCTACCTTGACACTGCCATCAAAACTAACCTTATTGATTATATCCTTGTTCAGTTTTACAACAACCCTAACTGTCAATATTCGACGGACAAACCATCCTCGTTTTATAGTTCATGGAATGCTTGGACCGCCCTTGTTCAAATAAACAAGAAAGTTTTCTTGGGACTACCAGCATCAAAGGCCGCAGCTCCAAATGGTGGATATATAGAACCGTCGGAGTTGATAACTAACGTACTTCCGTGGGCAAAATCGAAAGCAACCAACTATGGAGGAGTTGCAATTTGGGACAGAGGCTATGATGTGGATAACAAGTATAGTAACCAGATCAATCAAGCTGTTCAAAAAAGTGTACAAGACACAACATTTGGGTCTATATTGAAGAACAGTGAATACATCTGAGCTTAAGCGCAGTAGGCTTAGCTTGCTATAATAAATATGCTATCAATCTAGATATCAAGTCCATATAACATATTATCTATGGAATAAGTGACTTGTTACCTTATTATTCCTATGCTAATAATAAATTAAACCTTTCAATAAATTCAAACTTTCATTCTATAATTCTATCTATTTAAGCCTATGTCTTAGCTACAATATAATGCTTTATTTAGATCATCGCATGCCATTATGATCTCTTCCTTTTATGTTTTTTTTTTCCTATGTCTCTCTTCAAGACCTTTATTTTTTATATAATTTCCCTCTATTTATATATCATCACTTGCTAGTACAAATTAAAACTTTAAACAATATAACAAGTTAACCAAAGCTCCAAAGGGAGATAGGAGTAAAATATGTTTGTAAAATGCGTGTGTTTATTACGTAATGCTCGACCTCTCGCATCCAAAGCGACATTCCTACCACAAACACCCAATAGTTAAAAAATTAATGTATCTGATTATTTTACATGATTGATGAACAATTTAAGACAGTGAGAGACTAAGAAATAAATATACCAGCAGGCACATGAAACAAAATACATGATTGTAGAAAGCAAAAACCTACACAAGTGAAAGTCAAAGTGAAATGAATAAACATAAAGTGTATTCAGGTTCTTCTCTTCTAATCTTAGTTACCTCATGTCTTTTCTTCATTATCTGAAATTGAAAGTGAAAGTGAAGAAAGCATAAGGTAGCTCAAGTCCCATCCTTGCTCCAAACTCCCATGGCATCTAATAGGCAAAATCACCATCCTCTTTGGCCATAAATTCGAACGGAGTTGGAGCTAAGCGGAGGGAAGCGAAGAGACAAGTGAAGCTCTGAGCTACGGCTAACGAGTCTCTCTCTGCAACCGCTCTCAAAATTTCATTGTGATTGGTGGAGGAGGAGCTATTAGAGATTAGGGTTTCAGTTTCTGTTTGTGGAAGAAGATTAGGATTGTGTGACCCTTCACCAACTACACTTTCTTCTTCTTCTTCGGCTAACGAGGTAGAATCGAAATAAGCTTGAGTGAGATGAGTTGATGACGAAGGCGTTTCATGGTTTGGAGGAGAAGAGGAAAGGATTTGTGTTGTGTCGTGAGAGAAAAGCGCTATCACTATTCCAAGAGAACGTGAGACGAATGAGAGGAAATCAAGAGGAACGTTGCGACAATGAAGAGGGAGGAGTTGAGGATGCGAGTCACTCATGCAGTGAAGAAAAGGGAATGATGATTTCGCCGTTGAGAATGTGAGAGCAAGGGATTTTAGAATTGTCTTTAATATTTAATATATTAATATTAATATTTTAGTAGTAGTCTTTTTAAAAAGTTTAATAGAATTGCAAAAATGCCACCGTGTTAGTCTCCTTCAGTAGCGACTTCTCTTATGACTGCTGGCATAGGACTATTACAACACATCAAAGAGATCCTATTGTAACGGTTCTATAAAGTAACCATTGGCATAGCTTATTAAAAAATAAAAAGTAATGTATGCCAGCGGTTCACAAAAATCGCTGACATATCACTACAAGAATGCTTTAATATAACCACGGAAATATCCGTGACAAAAAAACAAAAATTGTCGCTAATATAGTTTTTGTGACGGTCTGGCGATGACTTTCTTTTGCGACTACATGGCTAACGGTTTTTTTTGGTGCAACTTTTTTTTTAGCGCCACTTGTAGTCCGTCTCGAATTTATGCTTATGACGGAATAACGCGTCACAAATTTGCGACGTAAAATGCCGTGGCAACTTTGCCACGGTTATTTTCTGAGGCTAATTTTTTTTTCGCCAAATAATTCTTTTGCCGCCACTTCTGGGCCATCTCAAAATGTCGTGGCACATTTGCGACAGAAAATGTTGTCGCTATGTTTTTTATTTTTTTTTATAAAAAAACCTCCCAAAGCACAAGCTCTGTGGTTGAAAATACAAACCAAACGTTCAGAAGAAGAAAGAACGGTTGAGAAGAAGAAGAAAGAAAGACAAAAAGAAAGAAAGAAGAGAAGCGAAGAAGAAGATGAAGGAGGAGCTTCACCGGTGTTGGAGGTTGCCAGAGATGGACGTCATTGGAGATGGAGCTTCGCCGGAAGTCATTAGAGATGGATGTGTCGTGAGGTGTAGGGTGTTCTTAGAAGAGTGAATGAAAGAAGAAATTAATGGAAGAAGAAAAGAATGGAAGAAGAAAAAGAGAATCGAAGAAGAGGAAGAAGTTAATAAATAGGAAGAAGAAGTTAATAAACAGGAAGAAGTGTATGAAAGAATGAAGGAGATTAAAGATAAACAACTGTTGGGATCTCGCTAAGGTTGATCCGCGTCACAAGTCATCTTCGAATCAAATTTTGACACATGGCGCCAAAAAATAGCCATGGAAATTTCTGTCGCAAATATTACCATAAATTAAAAAATTAAACAAAAAGTTATTTTTGTTTAACGGTAGCGACGGAATTTTGTCGCAAATATTACCACAAATTCAAAAAATAAAAAAATAATTCCGTTTAATGGTTAGCGACGAAAATATCCGTCGCAAAATTAGCTATGGAAATTTCCGTTGCAAACATTACCACAAATTTAAAAAAAAAAAAAAAAATTCGTTTAACGGTTAGCGACGAAATAATCGTCTCAAAATTAGCAATGAAAATTTTCATCGCAAATAATACCGCAAATTTTAAAAATATTAAAAATATTTCCATTTAACGGTTAGCGACGAAAATATTCGTCGCAAAATTAGTGACAGAAATTTCCGTCGCAAATATTACCACAAATTAAAAAACAAAAAATTCGTTTAAAGGTTAGCGACGGAACTATCTGTAGAAAAAATTGCGATGGAAATTTCCATCGCAAATATTACTGCAAATTAAAAAAAAATTGTTTAACGGTTAAGGCAAAAATGCACTTTTCGTCCTCTAAGTCTTGTTGTTGATTCAGTTTGGTCCTTATCTTTTTTTTTATTCATTTTAGTCCTCTAAGTCTTTTTTTTGGTCCACGTTTGTCCTTTCTGTCAGTCAGACGTTACAGACTAACAGAGCTGTCTTACATGGCTTCTAACTCCGTTAACGTTGCTGATGTGGATCCTACGTGTCCAAAATGTGTCCAGACTTGGTTACTACAATAAAACGACATTGTTTTACTAAAAATATCACGTGTACTGTATCATCCTCACCATCTTGTTCTTTTAAATTTTCCCCAAATTAGAGCTAGGGTTCCATATTGTGCGCACACTAAAACTCAAAATCGAAGTAGAAATTAGGCAATAATGTCAACCAGTTCTTCATCAAGGAGGTCGAATAGTGGATTGCGGAGGGGTCCTATATGTGATTGTGGGATTAGGGTTGTGATTCGTACAGCAAGGATAGTAGGAAACTATAGAAGACGATTTTGGGGATGCGCAAACTACAAGGTTAGTACGATCTATTTCATTCTTTGTTCTGCAATTTTTAGTGACTTTAAGATTTAATGGTTGTTTTTTGTGATTCTAGTATGGTGAACCTTGCAACTACTTTACCTGGGTTGAGGAGGATGATGATGATGCAAATGAGATGTCAAATGTGATTCAGAGGCAAGTGAGAAGGATAATGGTGTTGCAGAAATCTCTGAGGCTTGTGACACGAAGAAATAGAGTCTTATGGGTGTCCCTGTTTATGAGTGTTTTTGTTAATGTGTTGTTAATGGTTTTGCTTGTAACTAGTAATAGAGCATGAGTCTTTAATAGTATTTTATATGTCATTTGCAGCAGAGTATTTTTTTACTCTGTTTTCTTTTCCTTGTAATCTGACTACATATATATATGAAATTTGAATTTCTATCTAATACATTGTTTCACTTTCATTGTGACTAATATTCAATATTGATCACATACCCACATAAAGACAAATAAAAATTAGTAGTAGAAGGATAATGATTATAAGCATAATGATTATATAATGACTATCCAAATAACAAGCAAATAGTTCTGTTACATCCAACCAATTAACAAGGGACTGAAATACAACCAAAATTCAACATATAAGGTGCATCAAACAAAATAACAAAAGGGGAATTTTTTTCATCCCAAATAGTTCTGTCAATCCCCCAAAATATGCTTTGTAATGCTTCACAATGTCAAGTCTTCTTAGCTGCCCTTCTTGGCTGAATCTTTGGCCTGAATGTTGCTGGCTTTGGAGGTGCTGGAGTCTGGGTAAGAGGTGCTTCAGGTTGGGTGGGAGGTGGTGCTGGAATGCTTCCGGGTTGGGTGGGAGGTGGTGTTGTAGTGCTTCTAGGTGGTGCTTGAGTGTCTTCAGTAATAGGGGTAGATTAAATATCTTCAATGTTCACTCTAGGAGCAAGTGGGCATGTGGTTCTGTTATGGCCACTTACCCCACAGACCCTGCACTTGTTAGGCATTCCCTTTCTACTTATGATTCCTTGTGTCCTCTGTTCATTCACTTCATCATCATCCTTCCTCCTATTCTTCTTTGGCCTCTCAGGTCGCTTTCTGATTGGTGGGGGTAGCACATCATCATATGGAGTTTTAACCCACACATTCTGACCATTTGCAGGGTATATCATAGAGTCATACACTATTTCATACATCTGCCACCTATAGTAAATAGGAATATACTCCTCTGGGTTGATGTTCATATTGTTCAAGCATGAAATAGCATGGGTACATGGTATCCCAGTTAGCATCCATTCCTTGCACGAGCATTCCTTCTTTTCAATGTCCACTGCAAAAAGTATCTTTACCTTTACATTTACCTTCTACTACATCCTCGGTTGTTTTCTTCCCTTCCCCATTGCTTGTATTGCTCTCACCTTTCTTTTTCCTTTTACCTAAATAACAAAAAAGACAAACAAAGGACCCACCATGTTAGATATCTAAACCTTGGCACTTACAGATCTTAGAGGACTAAAATGAATCACTTATAAATACTTAGAGGACTAAAATGAATCACTTATAAATACCTTTTTTCCCCTTGGTTGCTGTCCCAGTTGCACTTGTTGTCTTCTTTCCTTTGCCTTCTCGTTGATTCTTAGGGGTCCTTTTCCTTTTAGTAGTCTTAGGGGCTGTATCATCCTCAGTAATTCCAGCTACCCCATTGACATTTTCGAATAAATCCACATCATCACGATCATCTGATGAATCCCCAAACTCAACATCCATTGAACTACATTACCTTCATCACTTTCATCTCCCTCGTCCAGTATCACATCAGCTATCTCATCAACTCCCTCATCCACTCTCACATCAACTCCCTCATCAGGACCTTCATTCACCCTCACATCCACTCCCTCAGCCACTCCCTTGGTCACTCCCTCACCATCAACATCAACTCCCTAATCAATAACTTCATCCACCCTCACATCAACTCCCTCAGCCACTCCCTTGGTCACTCCCTCACCCTCAACATCAACCACTTCCTCAGAGAGCTCAACCATAACTTCAGCAAGGATATCAGCAAACTCTTGATCATTGACTTCCTCATCCATTTTTTGACTAAGCTTTCCATCTTCGTTAACCCTTGTACCTTCATCAACCTTTGCACCCAAAAATGGCACCTCAACAATTTCAGGTTCAGAAATTGGATGCTCCAAATATAGCTCCACTTGCCCAAAACACTGGGTAAAGCCTTCATCTCCATTGCACCTTTATCATCTTTAAACTCCTTCATTCCAACATCCAAAGACTTACCCGCAATACTATACCACATTCTACTTACACTAGGATAGCCTAACTCCTTCAACTCACCAAGACATTCAAAATATGACCAATAGTCTTCATCAAACTCCCATTCAGTAACCTCGTCGTCTTCATACTTGGTTCCCTTCTTTGTTCTAGTGAACCTACCTCGGTGATGCAATAGAATAGCAAACCTTTCCATTTTCAGTTGCAAAATGACAAAACCCTAGAATAAAAATGACAAAACTTTCAACAAAATCAAGGTAATAAAAAGCCAAAAATAGGACCCACCATGTGAGGACCACCATTAGAGAACCGTCAAAAAATTACTTTTTTAAATAATCCCAAAAAAAACCGTGACTAGAAACCTGAAAAGAAAGAGGCCATACCTAGAGCTTCACGATGATCGACCATCACTCTTGTTCTTCCACTTCGTTCACAATGGCGTTCTTCAATCTTCTCACACTTAGAGAAATTCCTCCTTCTTTCTTCATCAAGCTGTAGCAACGTTAATGGGAGTTTGGAGTTTTGCGCCAAAACGTTACATCTTCTATGAAGATTTTCTTCTTTTCAGTCAAACGACGTCGTTTTACTGTAGTTACCAAGTCTGGACACGTTTTGGACACGTAGGTTCCACATCAGCAACGTTAACGGAGTTAGAAGCCACGTAGGACATCTCCGTTAGTCTGTAACGTCTGACAGACAAAAAGGACAAACGTGGACCAAAAAACAGACTTAGAAGTCTAAAATGAATAAAAAAAAGATACAGGACCAAATTGAATCAACAGCAAGACTTAGAGGACGAAAAGTGTATTTTTGCCAAACGGTTAACGACACAAATTTTTGTTGCAAAATTTGCGACAGAAATTTTCGTCGCAAAATTTGCGACAAAAATTTTCGTCGCAAACATTACCACAAATTTTTAAAAATAAAAAATAAAATTTTTGTTTAACGGTTTGTGACGGAAATATCCGTCACAAAATTAGCGACGTCTTAAATATTTTCAAAAATTTAAATATATATATATCCGTTTAACTTTTAGTGGAGGACATATCCATCACAAAATTAGTGATGGAAATTTCCGTAGCAAATAATTTCACAAATAAAAAAAAATAAAATTATATTCGTTTAACATCTAGCTACGACGGAAATATCCGTTGCAAAATTTGCGACAGAATTTCCGTCGCAAATATTACCACAAATTCAAAAAATAAAAAATACTTTTGTTTAACGGTTAGCTAGGGAAATATCCATCGCAAAATTAGCGAACAAAAATTTTGGTCGCAAAAATTACCACAAAATAAAAGAAAATATAAAAAAAATTGTTGAACGGTTGTGACAGAATATCCATCGTAAAATTAGCGACGGAAATTTCGATCGCAAATATTATCACAAATTAAAAAAAAAAGTTTTGTTGAACAGTAGCAAAGGAAATATCCGTCACAAAATTTGCGACGGTTATTTCCGTCACAAGTGGCCAACTTTTTGTCGTTAATTTGCGACTGCATCGAGCCGTCGCTAACTTTTTGTCGCTAATTCCGTGTATTCTATTAGTGTATGTTATGTTGCCATAGGCCAAATCTGGCATAGTGACTAGGGGTGCTCCAACCCTTTTACAAGTAAAAAGTTAACAAGGCTAGTTGCATACTAGCAAACAGAGAATACGACTAACTACCCACCGTACCCATTTGACTTTAAAACTACAATTAACTTTCAAAGTGAATCCCCTAACCACACATCTATTCAACATATAGAAGGCTAGTTGCATGGTTAAAATACCACCCAAAAAAATAAGACCTGCAGCTTTTCCTTTAGCAAAACTTTTTATCCAGTCCTAATATCTTCTCCTTATTGCTTCAAAAAACCAAATCTGACTCAAAATGAACTTCATGAAAATTTACTTTGTTCTTTGCCAACCATATTTGCCATATAGAGGCCAACCATATCAAGAATCCCAATTGGAAATTATTGTTTTTAGGTTGAAGACACTTAAAGGCCAAAAGATGCGATACACAGAAATGAGGGAATACGAAACTAAAACCCAACCAGCTGCAAATTTTACTTTAAATCTCCTATGAGACATTGCAAGAGAAGAACAAATGATTAGCTTGTTTAGCAAAACAGTTACAAATTTAGCCTTGAGGGTAGCTTGTCCCTCGGGAGTTTCCATGCTAATATCCGGACTTTAGTCAGTATCGACAATAGAAGAAAATGTTGGCTATTGTGCAACTCAAGCTAAGGCTATTGTGAAATTTTTGGCAATGGTTTGTTAAAAATCGTGCCTTAGACAATAGGTAACGCCTCATACGACGACGCTCGAGAAAGTGTTGTCAAACCATTGCCTAAACTTTTGACAACATTCTTTTAAGTTTTGGAAACGATTTTTTATTTGTGCCCTAAAGTCAAAAATGTTGTAGTGCAAGGTCCTAATTTAACTCAGGCCAAAATCAGACCATAGTATAGCCTATGGCGATTCAGGATCTCTTAGGATATGCCTAACATCAGGGTAATAACCAGTTTTTGCATAATCCCAATAATCAACTCTCAAATCAGAATTTCCAATAGCAAGTCTGAAGCCAAAATATTGAGTGTTTGGTTGAACAAAATCTCCGGAGTAATGGTTTTAACATAGCCATCTCAAAACTTCTAAGAAATGCTTTGAGAGCACATTTGTTTTGGAAATTAGGCTCCCTTACAAATATAGTGTCACCAACGAACTGTAACAAGGAGACTTCAACATGGTTTGACCTATAAGGATGGAACTTTCTTTGGACAATAGCGTTTTACATTTGTCCCCTAAGCCCTTTAGCAATAATCAAGAAGAGGAAAGTTTCCAAGGGGTCACCTTGTTTTAGTCCTTTGGATAAAGGCACCAAACTCGAAGGGCTTCTATTGAGCAAAACTAAAATGTCTCTTGAAAAAACTTAGGCATCTATCCACTTTTTCGATCTAGACTTGAAATCCACTCTTCCCTTATGTTAACTTCATACACCACCTCATTAAGGACAACAATATTGTCCAATATTTGTCTCTCTACCAAGAAAGTTGACTGTGAATCCGATATGATAGATTTTAAAACACCCTTTAATGTTATTTCTAACACCTTTGAAATGATCTTGTTTAAAAATCCAACAAGAGATATAATCTTGAATTCATTTATCTTTTATGGACTAACAACCTTACAAACCAGAGTAACAAATGCAGAAGAGAAACCTTTAGGTAGCGAAGCATTGGAAAAAAAAATTCTGCATGCTTTAATACAAACACTTTAATTTAAAGAATGTCCTAGAACCTTTAATAAAAAGAAAATTGTATCCATCAGGCCGAAGAGCTTTGTTTCCATCACAGCAGCGAATTGCTTCATCTATTTCTTCAACCTCAAAAGGCCATTCCAGCATAGAGGCTTAAAGCTGGGATATATAACCATTTAAATTCCACTCCATCCAATATTTCTATCTTCCCATTCCTCAAGAAATCGTTTCTTAAAATGGTTATTCATAAGAGCTCTTACATACTCTACCTGTTACACTCACAACTCACCATCTAGAAGAGCACTGATATGAATTTGCTTCCTTCGTAAATTTAAGCAAGAGTAAAAGTACCTTGAGTTCGGATCCCCCTCAATAATCCACCAAACTCTAGATTTTTGAAAGATCAGATTTCTAATTCAGCAGATGATGTAATCTACTTCTAGTAGCTTTTTTTTTCTTGTCAACCAATGATGCCACTCTTTCCTCCACCACCTTATCTGACTCGTTTAAGAATTTAGACAAGCTAATAATTTTTCTCTTGGTATTTCCAAAATTAGCCTCATTTCATTCTCTATTCTTTTCTTCCAAAGCCTTTAGCTTTTCTATCAAAACATATGCCTTCTAGCCATCGAAGTTAAACTTCCCACAACTCTTTCGGATCATCTCTTCAAAACTCTTTTCATTAGGCCCCCGATTTTGGAATTTAAAGGGTTTTGCACCCCAACTCTCTTGCATATTCTTGACAATTATTGGATAGTAATCAGAGATATCTCGTTCTAGAGCCCAAAGGCTTGATGAATACCCCTCAACCACCTTATAAACCCTAGGCCCTATCGATTTTGCTCATCGTTGTTATACCACGTGAACTTCCTAACCAAAATAGGCAAAACAATCTACTTCCGAATTATCCACAAAACTTCTAAAAGCTTTAAAGTCAGAGCTCTGCCATTGTGTTTGCTAACCCCTTTTCTTTCTCTTCGATAAGCTTTAAATTCAAAGCTTGCCAATTTTGTATGGACTAAAACAAATGTTAAATCAAGTTAGACTAAAAAAAATAATTTTTAGTGATTGAAACAAAAAAGTGATAATTTTGTATTGATTAAAACCTTATTTAAGCCTTATTAGTAAAGGATAGCTTATTAATTTTAAAAAACTTTGAAACGGATTGAAAAATTATCTTTAACAAAAATACCTTTCAAAAAGTCTATATTTCACCTAATAGATAAGCTTGATCAAGTCTGATGTAGGCTAGTCCAACACCTATCGAGCTGCTTGACTTATTTTCATATTTAGGGAGGAAAGTGTTTATTAGAGATTTAACATATGATAATTATGCTCTTATGTCTTATTTTAATTACATCAGTTATTTATATTTTTTTCTTAACACATGCCTAAATTTCTCATTTTTCTTTTTTTATTTTTTGTTTAAATTTTTATTTCATTTTATTATACCTCACTAACTTATATATTTGATATAAATACAATCTATTGCAATAAATTTTGACGTCTCAACAACACACTAAAAAATTTAAAATTAAGAAAAAAATTCAAAAGACAAAATAAAAAACAATAAATTTATTTTTATATTGAAGATTTTATTTGATAATAAAAGTAAACCATAAACCTTAAACACTAAAACCTGAGTCCTTGACCATAAACCCTAAACCCTAAACAAAACTCATAACCCCTATTCCCTAAACCTCAAACAATAAATCCTAAACCACTAAAAAAGAAACGTATAGGAATCATCCTAAATAAAAACTTCAAGAGAGAAAACACATAAAATAGAGAAAAAATATGTAAGATTTATATGAGCTAATAAAAGTAGAAGAGAAAAATACTGAATTCTCAAAAAATAAATGTGTCGTTGTTGTCCTTCAATCATGAATCTCACCAATCTAAAATAAAACACATAAGATGTTAATAGAATTAACTACTTGAAAAGACGAAAAAAACAAGAAGAAAGAATAAAAATAATCAAAATATTTTTAGGGGACAAAAGTAGTTAAGTGACAAATAATAAAATAAATAAAATATTTTTAATAATATTTATATGATGTATATAGCCACTACGCCAGTTTTTGGCTTTACCCAGCCTATGCTGGCGGTTCCGTGTATAACTACGGCCATACGTTATTTTTTTATTTATTTTTAAATTAAAAAAAATTATGCCAGCGGTTCCTTGTTATAATTGCTGCTATAGGGTTAATTGGAAAAAAAAAAGAAAAAGAAAACCCCTCTTTGCTATTCAAACCCTATTCCACGCTAAACCCATCGTTTTCCTCGTAAAGCTCCATCTTTCTCCCCGCGAAGCTCTGCCATTCTTGCCACTGTCACCGCCTTCATTCACCACCGCACCTTCCTCCTTTCCCCTTCCCCTTCCTCTTCTTCCAAAAACTCATTCTCTTCTTCCAAGGTCATTCGTGAAAGAACCACATGTGACTCACATTCTCAGATTCTCAGATTTATTTGTTCATTTTGCTGCTTAGCACTTGGCTTGTAATCTTCCAAGGCCCTTCGTGAAGGTTTCTGAGTTTAGTATATGTAGTAATATTGTATGGATAAATTTATTTATGTCCACAGAACCATCCTCCCCAAAAAATATACTATATGGTAGGATTTGATTAATGGATGCTTGTTCATGCATCTTCCCAGAAGTAGCGTTGTGTACCAAAATACCATAGTGAAAATAAATAGCAGTATTAAACTTAGCCACCCTCCTTGAGAAATTGCATATGGCATGGAGAGTATCCCAATACCTGAAAAGCAATACAACCACCAAACTACAAATAATCACACCCAATATTGCAGAAGGCACTGGGAGAACTTATAGAGAAGGTTGTTTTCCACTTGCAACTAGTAGATACAAGAAAAAACCAACTGACTTTCCCTATTATTGTGAGGAAAGAGTTAAAGGAAACAATGCGTGCAGTCGTGAGGAACATATCAATGTTCATGACACCATTGGTGTACTTAACAACATAATTAAGTTGCTCCACCATGCAGATAAAAATGTTGGAAAAAAGGTATGAGATTTTAATAAAATTACCATAAAAGAAAACTTTATCAGGGCCATGCATTATTTTGGTTAAAGGATAGACAAATTTGTTGTTACCTTATCGTATAAGTAAACTAGAAACTAATTCTTTAATTATTTTTATTATTGGGTGTTTGATCTAGTGGTGATTCTCACTTTAAATGCGAGATCGTGAGTTCGAATCTTGCAACACCCCTTTATGAAGTAAAAGATAAGAGAACAAATAAAAAAATGGAAAAAAAAACACCTATAGCAGCGGTTCCATGTATAACCGTTGCTAAAACATATAGGCCCATTTGCTATATGTTGCCCTTTGACAGCGGTTGTGGAACCGCTGCTAAAGTGTGAAGCACCTATGGCAGCGCTTCCATTAGTAGCGGTTAACCGCTGCTAAAGGCAAAAAAACTCATTCAGGCCAAAAGCCCTCGCTAATTAGCGTCGGCTTGGCACCCTCCTTTGCGTGCGAACCAGCTACAAGATATGTGAGGGCTTTTGGCCCTCGCTAAATTTTTGCTTCCATATTTATAGCATCGTCCTCGATTCCGACGCAAGGCCGACACTAATCTTTGTTTTGCGAGGGTTTTTCACCGTTAACGAGGGCTTTTGGCCCTTGCTAATAACTGACATTCTTGTAGTGTACATGGAAAAAGGTAGACATGAAATATGCCTTCAAAGCTGAAGCATATATGGGAAAAATAGAAGACGTGCCAATTATGGATTAGAACAATGATTTTTTTCTTCTCCGTGCGCTTCTTAAATAAAGAGGATTATCAATATCCTTATTTGAAGGTACCTAATTAGTTCTTGATCTTTATCTTCTCATCCAAAGATGGAGACCTTTATTCGCAGCATGAATTTGCATCTCAGATTTTCCTTTTGAATTGTGTAGCAATGAGTTCCTATTGAGGTACGAACACAATTGGGAACGAAACTAAAGAATGACACCCACACATTAATCCATTCAAGAGGAAAATTTGCAAGAATATGCGTTAAATTATAACTCCTGAGGAAAATTTTCCCATATTTTTCTTCTTGGGGTTCGAATTTAACATATAGAGCGAGGGTCTACACATGATATTTTGTGACTATGGTAAATATGGCCATCAAGTTGATACCTACCCATAGTAGGTCGCATCTATGGCAGAGCCATCCACCCAACCAGAATTAAACTTCTGCATAAATGGAACAACAAAATAATGCTAGTAGCAACCGAGCTCACGCTATTCTTTATGCATTTTCCAAAACTTAGACCTTGATTAATTGGCCTCCCCAAAAGAATGGTCTATTGAATCTTAATATTGAGGGATCAGCCTCGGACGATTCTCCCAAAGCAACTTACGAATGACTTATTTGAGTTGAACCAGACAATTTCATCAATGGTTTTTGTGTGCAAGACTATAAGTTGTTAAGCTGTTGAAGCAGAACTTAGGGGATCTTTTTCATGGTCTCCAACTTATAAAAGACTGAAATTATCAGCACGCTATTGTTGAAATGGACTCTAAAGTTATTGTCCATCTAGCAATGAAAGGGTGTGACATTTCTCATAGTTGCTTCCCTTCAGTTATAGATATTCAAAATGTTTTAGCATTCCTTCAGTTTTAGATACTACATGTAACATAAGTAATCGAAAATAGAAAGTAGGAAACCAATTTACCTCTTCTGAACTCCCTTGAAAGCAGCTTGAATCCTTTCTCATGCTCAGTCCATCTCTTCGTAAATGAAGCCCATGGGCCATTGCTAGCTTCACATCCAAATCTACTAAACGAAAGATCTTGATCAATGGATAAGCAGCCCTTTAACAAATTACAATATTTTTCCAAAATTCCTTATCACAAATAGTATTTTCAACCATCTTTCCATCCTTGCTCTTTGCCAATTGACTAGAAGTCCAATCCTTAGAAGTAAACATTCTTATCAAGGCTCCTTTGTTGTCATTCAAACACCTAAAAGTCAAGTAAGATATGGAAAAACGGGTGGCGATTGGTCTAATCAAGTCTTTCCCTCCGGTCAAATTATGCAATTAAAAATAAGAGAAGTTCTAAAATAAATATACGTTGTGATCTTTTTATCTCGTGCAATTGTCTCTTTGTGGATGGGCATCTTCTTCTCCAAATCCTCTAACATTAAATCAATGCAGTGAGCTGCACAAGGTGTCCAGTACAACTTTTTCCTTTTCTTCATTAACTTCTCTCCTGCTGCCTTGTAGTTTGCAACATTGTCCTTGATAATTTGAACAACGTGTTCTTCGCCCACTTCTTCAACAATTTCATCCATCATCATAAACACCTTATCAGCCATTTTGGATATGCTAGATGCATCAACGAACTTCAAGAAAACTGTTCCTATAGGACTATTTACCAAAAAATTAAGTATTGTCCTCCTCTTCCTATCCCTCCACCCATCCGTCATTATAGTGTAGCTCGTTGTCTTCAAATAACTTTTATGTTTCTTCAAAGCTTCCTTAGTGGCAGTAACTTGTTTCTTCAAATATTTCACTCTAATCTCATGGTAGGATGGTGGATTAAATCCTTTACCGTGATTAGAAACCAATTGAAGCATATTCTTGAATTCATCACCATTGGCCACATTAAAAGGTATATCATTGTTGTAGAAGAAGGAGGCAATTGCTAAGCATGCTTCTTCTCTCAAAGGTTTCTTAATCACGTTATTAATAGTAGGTTGGTTGCTGCTCCTTGCTCTTCTCTTGAAAATATGTCCAGGATTTTCATCTTCTAGATTTTTTTTCTTTTCCCACCTCTTGCTTCCTCCATTTCTTCCTCCTCTGCTGCCTTAATTAGCTTGGTTTTCTTGATCAGCTTGTCTTGTAATACATAGACAACTTTCCACATTTGCTTTTGAACATCATCAGGAACTGCTCTGCACGGTTCTACATCATTTCCAGTCCCAGCCAAATGGTGCTTCAACCTATAAATTTCATTTCTAATCTCCTTCTCACAATATTTGCATATTATTAACCTTGTTCCCCCATCAATTGAGACACAGTGCTTCCAACCTGGATCATCTCTAATTCCAGGAGCATTTTTGCGAGACTTAGAAGCAGCAACAACAATTTCCTTCGTCCCAGCCCCTCCACCATCAGAAGAACCCGTACTTGAACCTCTCGTACCTACATCACTTGAACCACCAGCATTTCTACTAGCCATCGTAACCAAACAGAACATAACTCAATTACAGAACTGAGCGCATAGAACAGAGCAACCAAACAGAACAGAGCAAATAAACAGAATAGGCTACAGACATAGCAAACAAACAGAACAGGGAGACGAGAGAATGACATAGAGAGTGAGTTGCGAGAAGAGTTACTGAGCGTCATTGCCTTGTGGCGTCGCCGGAGGAGTTGCGACGGCCGAAGAGAGGGTCACAAGAGAGAGAGGGTCATGAGTGAATAAGACAGAGTGAGGGTCACAAGAGAGAGTGAGGCGCGGTTGAAAATTTTAGGGTTTTAAAATTTCAGGTCGTTTGACCCGACCCAATAACCCGCGACAGTGAGCTCGTCAACACGGCCTCCGTGTTCACGATTTCACCGTGTCAACACGGAGTATCCACTGTTTCAAGGAAGAAATCGTGTCCAACAGCGTGTTGACTTGCAGAGGGCTTCAAAGCTCGTAAACACGACGAGTTTACGTGTTAACTCGCGTGTTTAACAACATTGATGGGAATGAGCCGAGCCGAGCCGAATGTTAAATAGTTCTGGTCTGTTATATAAATTTAAAGCTTAAGTCTGAGTGTGACCTGACACAGGTTAATTTTCTAGGCCTGGCCTAGCCTTGTGAAAAGTATAATTTGTCCCAATAACCTATTTAATAGCATATTTAACACTAACACCTCTTCAAAGAAAAAAAAAACCCTAAAGTCTCTAAATAGATAAACTATTCTCTATTGATAGCTCATTAAACTAGCAGGCCAATCTAAAACAGCATAATGTTAACAAACGTATAAAAGATCTCAATTTGAAAATGAAATAATATGGCTAATGAATAATAATGTTTAGTAGAAGGAAAAGAAAATTAAAGTGCAGAGAAAAGAAAACTTAAGTGTTATTCGCTACTAATGTAGTATAATATTAAGTTTAATTTTATATTTTAATATTAGAGTATTTAGTATTATAATTATATTTTTTATCATCAATATCATTTATATATTATTATTATTATTATTATAATTATTATTATTAACAGTATAATCATATAATTGAGCTCGCCCAACAAATTTAAAAGGTTTTTTTATAAACTTAGATCCGGCCTTTTATTTAAAAAGACTTTTTTAAAAATTTAAACCTAACTTTTTTAATAACCAAGTTCGGTCAAACTAGACCCTAAACAAGTCGGACCATAAATTCTCAATAAGTGGCCTTACCCATTCCCATCTCTAAGCAGCAGGACCTTTGCTAGCCCCACTCCACTTTATTGTTATTCATACTCTAAATTATTGATCTAGCTAAAATAACCTATGTTAAGTTGAAAAAAAGAAAAAAAGAAAACCTATGTTAACTGTTAAGTTGATCCTAACTGTTGTTGACTACTTGTTGGTAAGTAATTAAGCTATCTGAAACCAAATTTGAACATTGAACATAGAAATTGTTTGATTAGCAACTTAGCATTGAATATTAAAATTAAATACTTTTCTTTTATTTTGTTTCACTAGCAATGCATCGCACGGATTAAGTTTGTTCATTCAAGATTAATTGTATGTTTATAAATAGTTATATTTTCATGAATGTAAAATTTAGTAGTTAATAATATTATAAAAGTATAGTTCTAACTTCTATCTACTAGTCAAAAACTAATGTCATGATTTAGTTATTATTACATAATCTTAAATAAATTTTTAATTCCTATAAAATTAAGATTTTTTTATTTTTATAAAATATTTTTTTCTATTTTAGTTTAATTTAATTCAAAAATTTTATTTTTAGGCTCCAGAAAATTTACTAATATTTTTTTATTTTAATCCATATAATTTTATTTTTTTTCATTTTGGTCCAATTGAATTTAAAATTTTTTGTTTTTAGTGTCTAACATTAAGTATTTTTTATTTTTTTATCACTTTTTTTTAAGAGATCAAAATAAAAAAAATTTGAAATTTCAAAGAACAAAATAAGAAAATGTTAAGTTATAAGAACTAAAAAAAAAACTTTAAGAATTAAAAACTTGTACATATTGTGAAATAACGTTGTGAGGATTAAAAAAACAATTGAATTAATTTGAACTAAAATAAAAAAAAATTGTAAAAAATAAAACAAAAAAGCATTAAATTTTCTAAAGACTAAATACTTATTTAAATCTTTTATTTAATATGAAATTGCCATCTCTATGATCATATGAGTGAATAATAATTTTTTTTATATTAAAAATACCTTTTTAGTAATAATACTTTTTTATATTACATTTTTTTTTATTTAAGGAAACAAGAAAAGAAAAGTGTTTGTTTTTTTAGTGTACCGAAAAAGAGTTTTCTTCGCCCAAAAAATTTGATGAGTGTTTGATGACATAAAGATTTCGATTTGGATTTGCACTCAAAAATCTGCAGACACAAATTCACAGGGTCGTTTCCTTGTGTAAGAAATCATCCAAGCACAAAAACAAGAACAGAACCACCGTTTTTCTCTGCATCTGGATTCTGGATTGATTCATCAAGTTTGGCGGCGATGGCAGATCAAGCAGTAGAGGGAACGGTGCAGAACATTCTGGAACAAGATTCGCTCAAATGGGTCTTCGTCGGAGGCAAAGGCGGCGTCGGAAAAACCACTTGCAGTTCAATTCTTTCCATCCTTCTCGCTTCCGTTCGCTCCTCCGTTCTCATAATCTCCACCGACCCTGCTCACAATCTCAGCGACGCTTTCCAACAACGCTTCACCAAAATTCCTACTCTGGTCAATGGCTTCTCCAATCTTTATGCCTTGGTATGATTTTCCCAATCCTATTCCCCCAATTTTTCTTACTCTTTATTTTTTAATTCTCATGGTTTTGATTTGCCCCAATCAAACAAACCTAATTTTGTAGGAGGTGGATCCGACCGTTGAACATGAAGACATGGCGGGTCCTGATGGCATGGACAGCCTCTTCTCCGAGCTTGCTGGTGCCATTCCTGGAATTGATGAGGCTATGAGCTTCGCTGAGATGTTGAAGTAAGCATTCTTCTTCCACATGTATGTATGTGTTACTTTGTTTAAGTTTTCATTCAAGGTGACACATGCTACCAAGCAAAATCAACGGTTGTGATTCTTTATTGCAACATTTTTAGTGTAGCAAAACTTATTTAGCTTCATTTTAAAGTCCGTTGGTAGTCATGAAAATATTTAACAATCGAGCATTATAGTTTTTTCTGTTACTCATTCCTATTTGTGTTTGATTATGTGATGTGAAGACGACAATTGTTTTAAAAAGTATTGATATCCAATACATTTCCAAATTTGAAGTATCAATGCATCAGTGGATGGCAGCAGAGTTATATAATTCGAGGGTATGGTTACAGGGTTTATGTTAGTGCTTAGTTTGTCACCTTCTACATTATTCTCACAAGAACTTCTTTTAAAGAACTGGAATGGAGTATGGTAAATTCGGTGCGTGACACGTAGAAATATGCATTTGTGACTATGGATGGCAGATCCATTTGCACTAAGTTGTGGTGCTTATTCTTTCTTGTGTACTTATCTTTATGAATTTGTGCAGATTGGTGCAGACTATGGATTATTCTGTTATTGTGTTTGATACTGCCCCCACTGGCCATACGCTCAGACTGCTGCAATTCCCGTCCGTTTTAGAAAAGGGTCTTGCCAAAATGATGTCTTTGAAAAATAAATTTGGTGGTTTATTTAATCAGGTAGGAACTTGAGAAGAGTGCTGATTCATAAGATGACAAGTGATTTACTTATCTATTCTATTCTATTGTGTAATTGGGAGCTTTTTTGAACTTAAATTGCAGATGACTCGCATGTTTGGCATGGGAGAGGATTTTGGTGATGATGCAATTCTTGGGAGGCTTGAAGGCATGAAGGATGTAATTGAACAAGTTAATAAGCAATTCAAAGATCCGGTAAGAGTTACTGTTAAATAACATTTCATTTCTGTTTCTTATTGTTTTGAAAACGATAATTTCTTGTCTATCTTTGGCCTTACATTCTTTAACATCAATATACTTGTAGTTTTGTATGTTCATGAAAGATTTTGAGCTTATAATCCATAGAAACTGTGAAACGTTACAGGGGAAAGGTAAACTGATTACTGACCCACGTTTATAGCAGTAGCACATAGTATGTCTTGGTATATTATTGTAATATTGTCGTAAAAGTTAAAACCTGAGTAGCATGTATAGGATACTTGTTATGAAATGTTATTTTGTTGTTCGAACTGAAACTTCAATTTTTGAATTGTTAGATAGGATTAATCATTGGAAAATAAAAAATAACATATCTAAGAGGGCTATCAAAATTAAGATGAAGTGAAGCATTCTTCCGCTGGTGTTTGGATTCAATCCTTTTGGTACACACATAATAGATGTTACTCAGTTACTTCCATTTTCATTTGATCAGTAGTTAAGAGATGGTTATAAAATGGGTAACTTACTAAGGTTTTGATAAAATCATAATAAGAATGAGCTTACTTTCCTTCAGCTAGTCTTGTAAGCACCCATCTCTGCTGTCTGTCATGTCCCACTGTTATGTTTTCTTTTAAATCTTCCTGAACACACTTTCTCTTTATTTCTGAGTTCAATCGGTGGAGTCTTTGTTTCTACTTTCCATATTTAGGCTTAAGAGGTAGGGTGTTAGTTTTTAAACTTGAAGTTGGATCTTCATATATTGTGGGTAATGATTAGATTGATCCTATTATTTTGTTCTGTTGTTCTTGTTCCCTTTAGTCGATAATTTAGCATGATCAATTAACATGAAGTAATTATTGTAGTTGAATTTTGTGCCTATATATTTATGTGCCTGGTGTTCTATTTCTGTTGTATTAGTTACCAAGGATCTGACTCCCCTAATGTGAGTGGGTCTGAAAAGTAAGAAAATTAGGGTGCATCCACTTTCCACTTTTAGATTTGGATTAGAGTACCTTATTAATTTAACCCACTTCAAATCAAAGGTGGATCCTTTCTCACTTTACACGTCCACTTGCTTTAGATGAGTCTAATCCAGGTCCCGATACCCTTCCAATAAACTAAATTGTGGTATTTTATTTATTTACAGGACATGACAACCTTTGTCTGTGTGTGCATTCCCGAATTCCTCTCGCTATATGAAACAGAAAGATTGGTTCAGGAACTTACAAAGTTTGAGATTGACACACACAATATCATCATTAATCAAGTTATCTTTGACGATGAAGGTACTGTGTCCATCATGTCCTTGATATCTTTCATGTATTTCTTTTTGTCATCTTAATAACGTTGTCTGCTAATTAATCTGTATATCATTGTAGACGTTGAATCTAAATTGCTTAAAGCAAGGATGAAAATGCAACAGAAGTATCTGGACCAATTTTACATGTTGTATGATGACTTTAACATTACCAAGCTGCCATTGCTCCCAGAAGAGGTAAATTGTCATATTCTTGTTTGTATCATCATATATTATTACAAAAACGCCTAATTAAGTTTCGGTCCCTCAAAAAATTCGAGACTTTCCAATTTCGTCCCTCATTTTCTAATTCTATATTATCCAAACAAGTCCACTATAGTTTTTCATTTTCTGTGGTCCATTCATTTATTTTATTTTATTTTATTTCTTTGACAATTAGGTCCTTCCAATATCACAAATTTCACATTTGGTCTCCCATTTCAGAGGGACCAAAAACTGATATGTAGAGGGACCAAATGGTAAACCGTTATATTCAGAGTGGTCAAACTCAACGTAATAAAATAACAAATTTGTTAGAGGAACTGCTTTGGGAAATAAGTTTTATGGTGGACTTTTTTTGGATAAAATTAAAAATTGAGGACGAAATAAGTAAACGTGAAATTTTTAGGGACCAAAAACTTAATTACGGCTTACAAAAATTTGTGTCATGGTGATATGATATACATTCTGTGCAAATTGATAGGTTACTGGGGTTCAAGCTTTAAAAACATTTTCAAGACATTTTACGTCGCCCTATCAATCCATAGCTAGTAGTAGAAACCCCGTAGAACGGTTAGAGCATAGAGTGTCGGCACTACGACGCCAGTTAAAAGAGGCTGAAGAAGAATTGGAAAGAGTCAAAAGGGAGGCTTGATGGCCTCCATTCATGAATGAATAATGCTGTTGTATGCCATTTTGGTTCACACATTCTTTTTAGGCTTATAAAAGCACCCTCTCTGCTTTTGGCTGCCAATATAAGCTAATTTTCTATATGCTTTTTTTTTTTTGTCAACTATTTGCTTCTATTTGATTAATGTTACACCCCATCCCCAAAAAATTGCTGAGGTTAGTAGTCTAATTTGTTTTAGGAATATTCTTTACTTGTATCTTTCAGTTTATGAGTTGGATAATATCTTACCTATATTGTTCCATGTTAGCTGAGTTTGGTCCTGCACCTGCTTAAATTTCTATTGGTAGTTTATAGTTTCACACTAGTTTCTTTACACTGTGTGAATGGTGTCTTTAGCGTTTTTTTAATTCAGATTATTTTTTATGAACAAAAAAAAAATCAGTTTTTTTTGGACAATAAAAAATCAGTTTGAATGGTGTCTTTAGTGATTGTTAAATTCAGCCTGTTTAATTCAGTTTATTCTAGTTGTACCAAAAAAAAAAATCAGCTTATTCTTGTTTTTGTTAGCTTTCTCTGAGAGCTTTTTAAAATAAGTTACAATTTAATAATTTGTGCTGATTTGCTTGTGGAGGAAGGGTTCATGAATGACTTTCTGCCTCACTTCATCGGTGTCTTCTTTTGTTGAGAAATCTCATGTAAGATGATGTTACGACAATCTTGCTTTCCTTTTGTCTTATTTATTCTTTTTCTACAAAAAAACAAGTTATTATTTTCCCCCCAACAAAAAAATCACATGTAGTTAATAACGATGTGCCTATTAATATTCAAATTTACGAGGTTAACAAGTTATTGATGAAGCATTGATGAATTTTTCTTGAAAAATTATTTGTTGGAGTGGTAATATCGTAACAATATTCTAAGATTGTCTTCAATAATTTACATTTAAGGCATGACTATGGTCTATGGTTCAAAGAAAAACTCGCAACTAGAAAAAAAAAATCACAATAATGTTATGAGAATGTTTTCCAGAATATTGATTGATTAGCTGTTGTATTAAGAGCAAAACAAAATTTTAGAGTTATTCTCGTGAATTTAAATAAAGACACCCACTTAATATGTCCGTTAATTGTCACCGTTGATTTAAATCTAACTTGTTAAGGTTTTGGTCCGAAAGGGCGTGGGTTCAAATCCCACTCTCAACATAAAAATAGTTTTTTTTTTCTTTCCATTTTCATATTTACGAATATATATTCCATGGGCCACGGCACACTTGTTTTTATTTTTTTGGTAAAGAAAGGAAAGCGATAATATTTTTTCAAAAGAGCTAAATTATTGCTCTGCTAAGTGCTAACAAAGTCGCAATTTCTTTAATTGCAAATTAAAGATAAGGTTACTTGCCAAAAAGGTGACAAAATATAAAATACTACTAAACAACGCAATAATAATAATAAAGAAATGCAACCAGTTATCTATGAATACATTTTTCAAAATTTAAATATTTCGGCCATTTTGAAGCTTGGTGATTTACGAACATTTTTTAAGTTTCTGAAGGAAATGGAATATTCAAAAACCTCACATACTGTATTTATACTTTATACAAGCAAGTACCATCTTTTTGGTCAAGATTTAAGAACAAGTATCTATTGCTACAGAAGGGTTAAAATTGCCATACTATTTTGACGAAAAACAAAAAAAAAAAAACACACTAACGTATTTTCTAGAGGTGATAATCGGTTGGATTGAATCAACTTTAGATAAAAAAAAATTAAATAAATTATCCAATCCGATAAATTGAGTTTGAATTAAATTGAATCAGATTTAGTATATTTTTTTTCCATCAAATTCAATCCAAATAAATTTGGGTTGGATCAAATCAGATGATTAGGTTGAACTCAATTGTTTACTTTTTATATTTTATATATACACTTTTTTTAAAAATTAGAATATAAATATAAAAATAGAAGTTTTCAAAATAAATACATATGTATATAATTATAATAGAAAAAAATTAAATAAAAAATTGATATAGAATAACAATAATAGATTATTAAGTATTGAAAAATGTACCGTGAAGTTGGTCAGGTTGATTGTATTTGACAATAAATTATTCAATATCCAATTTGTATAAGTCTAATTTTGCATTTTAAAATCTTATAATCTGTTAAACCGATTCAATCCGATTTTTTTTTTCTAAAAAAAATTGTTTGTAATGGATTAATCGAGTTCATCGTATTGACTTAAGCCGTGATCAATAGTCTTTCCACATTAAAGCAAGTAAGGTGACTGAAAATGAGTAAAGCCCCTCTAGTTCTAACTAATCTAATCAATAAAAGAAAGATTATCAAATCATAAAAAGAATGATAAGTACTTTTTTTTACAAAGGAAATAAAAAAAAAAGACAAAAAAACAACTAAACCCTAACACAGACGAAGCAAGTGACACAAAAGATCATTTTTAAAACCTCTCGCAAGCTAATTAAAGAAATAATTGCATTCCCTAAATATATAATGAACGCAAACATTTCAATCTCTTGCAAGAAGACGTTGTATTCCAATAATTAGAATCAAGCACCCATAAAAATCATCTGGAGACATCTTAAATAAATCCACAACAAGTAATGAACAATTTAATTTAATATTCTCATCTTATCCTATTGTTAGCAGAAAAGTTAATAAATTTTGCCAAATAGAAATGTGGTCGAAGGCAAGGACCCAATGCATAGAGTTTCAGATATGAAGGACCAAAGAAGTCAATGGACCAAGTCAATCTTGGATGCAAATATATAAAGACCTATATAATTTTTGCTCTTCGATTGACAGATACCAAAAATACGAGCAAACACCTATATAAATATTTAAAAAATAAGAAAAAAAGATTAAGCTTTTGTATTTATTACTGTAAAAAATAGTTCTATCATCCAGGTTCTCACTGAACAAATATGCAAATTTTCATTTGTTAAAAGAAGACAAGTTACACATCCTTGTCCAGTGTAGGTAAACTGATTCACCCATTTGATTGCCAAATTTTAACTAGTAATTATCAAGTTTCACTAAAATTCACTGAAACAACAGTGTTTATTAAGACATGATAATTACTTCATCAATTATTTGATTAAACTATATTTCTATCCACCATGCAAGGTTGATATAAAAACCACAGAATCTTTGTCTTCAAGTGTTGTGTTAAGCTGACCACTTAGCTCCCAATCACAATCATTCACAAGGACTAGAACTCCTGGTCTCCTGCAGAACAAACCACAACAAAAAAAAGAAAAAAGAAAAAAAATGTTAATATAATTCAGCACCTGATGACACACATTATATGAATATGACACTTCAGTTATAGGTTATCTTAAATTTGCTTAAGCAAAATAAGTTCTTTCTCCACAATTTCTCCTCTTGTCCACCAAAATATCTTTTGTGAAGCAACCTCAAAATATTTTAAAAAGTAAGCTTGTCTCTAAAGTGATCAAGTGTATCAATAATAATTAAATCATTTGGTTGGCTGTGATTTTTTTTTGGTTTGACTACATATATCCTCCATAGAAGGCAATGTTGTGTTTTTCATCCACTTACACAGTATCTCCTTTCATGAACATTTCGGGTCGCTCCTTGATCAAGTTGGTCCGCACCCAAGAAAGCAAACCTTTCATGGTTAACTGAGGAGTATGAAGAGAATTCAATAACAATGTCAAGCATAAAAAGAAATTCCATACATGTCATAGTTCAACAATATTTGAAGTTATAACTACCTTCTCTGCTCCATCGTGTTGCTCGATATTGACATTATGAATCTTCTTCGAGTCACAAAGAAGCTCCAACCCGCCTCTGTATGTTTCAGCAGTTTTTAACAAACAAGACAAAAATTTAAGGTTCTAACCTCAGATATATTGTAACTAGATAAGAACAGAACAGATATTATGAGCATTAAGAAGTAGGGCCATATGAAGATTCTGAATAAATATGAGCTGAGAGTCTATCAATTAAAGAACAAAGATGAAAAATCCATTTATAAGATAACCTTCAATATCCTGTTTAATTGCAAAATTCTAAAGGATTTGAAATGAATTTTGAGGATATTTTCTACTCAGGTAAAATTATGAATTCTTACCGTATAATTGAATACAATTCTCTATCCAAAGTCCAAACAGTCCAATTCACTCTCAAGTACTTTAAATCTTCTCACAAAATTAATTCTCCTCTTAAATTTTATTATCTAAACATAGGGTTAGGGAATACAGACAGCAAGCCAAGGACGAGGGAGGAAATGTCCCAACAAAATGAGTTAGGCTCGCAAGACATGGTATTATCTGAATTTGGGTATAAATTTCAATACTGTTTCCAAAATAAAGATTCCAAAGAGCGATAAGAATCTCAAGAATAAAATGTTACCCTACAGTTTTACTCAAATCACTGAAAATTGGATAACTCAATACAATATCTGCAATCACCATTTTTTTTATTTTTAGACGACCTGCCTTCAAAAGTAACTTCCAGTAATGAGATTACGAGTAAGTTTTTTTATGTTCCTTTGATCAATTCTATAGTTCTGTTAGGTTCCCTTTGTTATACTACGAAATCGAATTTCGTGGAAAGAATCCCCTACCTACCCAGATGACACTATGTGAATTTTTAATTTGTTTTCTTATAACAGAAAAAAATTGACAAGCAGAATCAGAGAATGAATAATGTAAGTGTAAGTGTGATCTTAATATTTAATTCGTGGAAATATAACTCGTTATGTACATGTAAGTATGATCTTAATCTTAATATCATAACAAATAATGAATACAGAATCAAAGAAAAATTGACAAATGACAATGGCAAGGAATCGAATTATAATAGAACGGAACAAGATAACATAAGTAATAAGTGAACATGATGAGAAACATATATACGAGATGAAATTCTAAATTAATTGGACAAAACCAAAGCAAAATCACACTTCACTCATTTTCTGCAACAAGATACTCAGAAGACTAATCACAATCACAAATAAAACAAAAAAAAAGGTTTCATAGATCTCATACTCAGAGAAGGGATTTACACCAGAAACGTGAAATAGCAAAACACCAATCCAACGAAGCGTATCAATTTCCCCTTTTTTACGAAAAAAAAAAAAGAAAAATTAAACTATGAACTATCCTGAGCGAAGCAAAACAAACAAAATTAAAATAAAATACAAGCAGTGAATTCCGACGAATAAAACATACTTACCCGAACTCTAGTGTCAGCTGCATGTTCAATTTTGTTTCCACAGAAACCCCAAAAACCCTAGAGAGAGAAACGAATGGAAGAGGATAGAGAGAGGGCTTCAGAAGCTTTTCAAACTTTAATATTTGAATCCTTTATTCCAACGCCACACTATAAACATAAACATCATCTGATATAACATTAACTCTTGACCGTATGATCATGAAGCCAACTTCAAATCTGAACCGTCCACTGCATAAGCGGTAACACTCTCTGATCCAACGGTGGATGAGCAGGAAGAGTGTAAAAATCAACGGCCAGGATTAAAACTTTCAATACATCAAAGTGAGACACCTCTTATAATATATCCCTTCCTCACTTCGATTTTCTGTTCTTCACTTCTTCCGATTGAATTATTGAAACCCATCTTTTTAGGGGTAATTATTGATAATAATTATTGATATTGATATCAAAAACCATCTTTAATTCACGCAATTTGTATCGAAAGTTTTCATCTTGACCAGGATTAAAACTTTCAATACATCAAAGTGAGATACCTCTTATAATATATCCCTTCCTCACTTCGATTTTCAGTTCTTCACTTCTTCCGATTGAATTATTGAAACTCATCTTTTTAGGGGTAATTATTGATAATAATTATTGATATTGATATCAAAACCCATCTTTAATTCACGCAATTTGTATCGAAAGTTTTCATCTTGACCAACTGGGTCGCTTCAAATATCTGAATACGAGAGCTTCAGTTTCTTAAGCTATGGAGGCTTATAAGAGATGGGTGAGGCAGAACAAAGACTGCGTGCACTCTTTGGAGTCTTTGGCCAATGTAAGCTTTACGTTTTGGATTAACAGTTTGACAATATTATTTTTGTTTTATTAAAAGGTTATCATTCTATTGTTACAAATTTCTCAGCTGAAGTTAATTTGTGAGTGAGATTATGCTTTTGTGATGTTACTACTACTGATTGCAGCATGTATAACTGCACTTAAGTACCCAAAAGTCTGGGGTAAATAATGATTCTCATGTGAAATTTGTTGATTGAATCCTGAAATCAGTCCCCTCTAAACCCCAAACTTGTATAAGACTTAGCAGAACAATGGGCATTCTAGTCCTTCTGACTACTAAACTGACATTAAAAATTTAAGTGGAAATAGACTAAAATGCTGGTCATTTTTGCAAAATTAAGAACTGGTTGATTTACTCGGAATTCCTAGTGATGTATTAAGTGCAAAATTAGTCAATTTCCACTTCAATTTTTGACTAAAATGCTTGGCCCCTACAATATTCCAAGGACTAATTTGTTGATTTACTCCGAATTCCTAGTGATGTATTAAGTGCTACCTTGTGATGCTCTTTTCAGTAATAATCATGATTTGGCAATTTCTTTCATGAAATCTAACAATTTGGCATGCTGTTATTATTACTTATAAAAATTTATGAAAATAAAATAATTATTAGAAAAGGAATTGAAGAGTTGGTTTTGCAGTGATTGTTATTTTCCCTTTGTTCGAGTCTGTGGAGGACAACCAGGACTGTGTTAAACTATCACAGTTTTTAAATTGAAGTTTTGTACATCTCTTGTTATCTTATTGTGATATCGAAAATGTGGACAGGGATTGACATGGCTTCTTCCTGAACGATTTTCTGAATCAGATATTGGACCAGAAGCAGGTTTTGTGAATTTTTGGTAACTTTTGGCTACTTCTTTTATTCTCCAAAGTTATATAAATAAGACTCTCTCACTTCAAGCAGTTCTTTCTCTGTTGGTGACAAAATGGGATAAAACATTTGACTGTTCTTGCCCAGAATTGAAGCTCCTATCTCCAATTATTTTTTCATGTTGATCTTGAAAATGCTTACTAGAAAATAAAATACGTTTACTTGGCTAAGCCGTGTCCTTGTGCCTTCTTGGTTGCAAATCTCCAATTTCACATTACATTCTTCTACTCTACCTATATTTTCTTTGTAAATGAACAAGTTCTAATTGTCTTCTCTATTTTTAATTGGTTTTTGTTTTCAATAGGCTTTTTTTTCAAAGTTGAGATGTGAATTACTAAATAAGCAGTAAGATCCATATGATTTAATGGGCCACACGACAATTTCAACCAGTAGTGAAGAGTGTATTGAAAAGAGTGCGATAGAAAGTGTCATAAAAATTTCTCTTTTTCCTATTATATTTGGCTTCAATGTAGAAATTTGTACCTTACTGAAAGGATATCTGAAATCTGAATTCATGCAGTGACAACCATTCTGGGAATAATCTCGGCTTTCAACGAACATATAATCAACACAGCTCCTAACCAAAACATTATAGGCCAAGCTAAGCCTTATTCATTTCCTTATCCATTTTGCTTATCTGCATTAAAGGATTTGGAAACTTTAGTTGAAGTTGTGGCACAACATTACTATGGTGATGATAAGAAATGGAATTTCCTTGTTGTTACTGAAGCAACCAAGTAAGCAGCATAATGTAATTTAGCATATGGCCCTTCCTATTATCCTCTGTTTTCACTATATTTTATACCCAATTTCTAAATATTTTGGTTCACTCTAAATCAGGTTGCTAGTTCGATTATCTTTGTTTCGGAGGAGTGGATATAAAATGCTGCTATATGGAGGGGAGACATGTAACGACGAGGCATATTTGTATCATTCTAATTCACAACATCAAATAGGTTTGAAGCACAGTGCGAATCATGAATCTGGTTATATGAAAAACAATCGTAGTGCAAACACATGGAGTCCAGATCTGCTTTATATAGGTTTGGAGAAAAGGCCAGTGTGGTTTCATAGGGTTCAACCCCAACAAGCAACCATGGAGCCTATAGGTAATCTTCTTTTGTTATAAATATAGTTTTAGTACTAGACAATAGTATAATACTACCTCCATTCCTGTATATAAGTCAGTCACATTCCAGAAGCTTTTGATGTTCCTATATAAGTCACTTCAAAAAAATTGTAAATCATGAATTAGTTTTTCCTACTTCAACTTAATTATGATTAATAGGTCTACACATTTCAATTAATTATCTTACCTTTTCAACTTATGCATTAACAATACATGTAAGGCTAATTTGGAAAGTGTGTGTATTTTTATAAGTTCAAGGCTGTTGTTCACTTTTAACTAAGTTCCTGAATCTGTGCGAATCAGTGAAAGTGACATGTATATAGTAATAACATAGGTAATATATGTGAAATTCTACTAATACTTTTTTACCACTGCATTCTTACAGCTTCAAGGTTAGAGCGACCAACACTTTTCACCATATTGTCCAAAAGGGGCCTTCGCGGTGCTCTGTTTTTGATTGGAGAAGTTCTATTTATCAGTAGACCACTTATTTATGTTTTGTCTATTCGAAAATATGGAATTCGGTCATGGACCCCTTGGTTCCTTTCTCTGTCTATTGATTGCATAGGAAACAGTATTCTTTCACTTGTTACAACATCAGTAACTGGTGGCGAAAAGGAGCAAATGTTTCATCTTTCTCCCTTAGAAAAGGATGAGGTTTGTGTTTGTTACGCTTCAGAGTTTAATCTTGTTGGCCATTTAAACTGCATATAGAATTGTCTCATTTACTAATAGTTTCGATCGATTAAAGAGTTGCTACTGAAATAATTTCGCTTCAGGTTAAACGGCGGAAGCTGTTATTTGTGCTTTACCTAATGAGAGATCCATTTTTCAGCAAGTATACAAGGTAGTGATGATTTAACATTATGTTCTCTTAGGTTTCTTCTTTCTTTCACTTTTTCGTCTTTACAATTTACAATGTGCTACTTCTAAGTGCTTGTTTGGTTTTATGTTAGGATAACATGACTCGCATTCCAATAATATATAAATACTTATGATTTGTTTGAACACAAATTTCAGCTGTGTTCAACGAACGCAACAATTTCTTGCTTCTAGTAAAATCACTTTCACGTTGAGCCAACTGTAAACTAAGCACACACTAAGTTAGAGAAAAAACAATACTAATGATCCTCTCTCCTTCTTAGGCGACGGCTTGAAAGCACAGGGAAAGTTTTAGAGCCTATACCAATCATAGGATTTCTTACAGGTGTGCTTCTTGATGCTTATTCATTTCCTTTGTTTCCATATTTTGCTTTGGTTTCTTGTGATTATTTCAGGTTGTTAGACTTCTTTGGGCATCTGATCTGTTTTTCTGATATATGTTACAGCAAAAATTGTTGAGCTTATGATTGGAGCACAAACGCGATACACTTACATGTCAGGATCATGATTCATGACATAAAATCTACAAGAAACACCTCATTGCCCTTATTGATTGTGAGAACATATTCTTACTGTGCTGCCACTCCATCAAACCTGCTAGTTTTATGATTGAAAGGCTTAAAAGTGTTTTTTAACCCTGAAAATAAGGCCGGTTTGGTTTGTATTTTTTTGTATTTTTATTTTTGGTTTCAATTTCCTATTTTCATAAATAATTATAAAACTGCCACTTTATTTTCAATTTGTTTCCTATTTCATAAAATTTGTATAGGAAACATTGGGAACTAAATAAATCTCGTTTCAAGTGTTTCTGGTACAAATTTCAAGAACCGACAATAAGATAAAATAAGTTGACAATTTTGTAATTATTTATAAAAATAGAAAATATAAATGCAAATCAAAACAGGCCTTAACTTTTTGTTTTAGTCCCTGTTTGGTAAAAAAAATAGTGTTTTTTTTTTTTGTTCCCTGATTAGCCCATTTCTTAGACTAGGAACACATAATTTTAAATAAGGACTAGAGCAAAAAAAATCATATTTTTAGGAATTCAAAATATATTTAAACCTAACTAAAAAATCAGGAATAAGCAAGCCTGAATATTTCTAGTGCCAACTAATCTCAGACATGGAAAAGTATAGGGCTGCAAGCTATGTGTGGGAAAATTTGCTTGCAAGGATGGCTCTCCACTGGGAACAACTTGAGTATAAATTAGCGTTACTGTAAAATATTTAACTTCATTGTACATATTATAGTTGTTCAATACTCAAGAATGTTCATTTAGCTGTTGAATACTTTTATCACAGATGTTTGAACAAAATGGCCATGTCTGGTACATTATTATAAAACTATCGCACCCAATAGGTAGATTGCTTTAAGTTGCAGTTCCTGAACTTGAATCTGTGTGTAGTTTCATTTGGCTTATCAAAAAAAAAAACTATAAAACTATTATCTGTAGAGCAATAGAGTGATGAGCAATTTTGTATGGAGGATGTGACCATCTTGCCATCAAACTCGTTCAGTATATTATGACTCTCACACTTGGCTTTAGCACGTGTGTTTTGGTCATCCTCCTTTTACTGTCCTTAGTCTATGTTCCCTTTTTTGTTTACTAAAGCGTCAATCAAGTCTTTTCAGTGTGATGTTTTCCAGTCTGCAAAATATCATTGTAGCTCTTATTCTGTCAATAATAATAAAAGTGCAGAGCCATTTGATCTGTCTATTGTGATGTGTGGGGGTTTATATATGTTCCTAATACTAATAGTGTAAAGTGGTTTGTGTCATTGGTTGATTATTGAACACGTGTTACTTGGATATTTCTAATGAAAAATAAAATTGAAGTTGTGAATTTTTTTCAAAATTTTTATTACTTGTTCGTGAACAATTTGAAAAATCAATAAAGTGGCGATCGAGACAACCTGATCAAGAGCAACAAGACCAACAACAACTTCAATAGTCTGAACTAGAGGTAAGTGATACTAGCTCTTGAGTCATCATTTATTCCATCTGATGATTTACCCATTGCTTTAATAAATAAAAGAAATTCATTGTTCTAAGTATTCTATTTCCCACTATGTTTCTATTAAACATCTCTCTGCACAACATTAGGGTTTTTTTGGCCAATGATTCCATACTAGTACATGTAGCATTGAAAGATAAGAACGGGATTCAATCAATGCACAAGGAGATGAATGCCTTAAAAAATAATGGAACTTGGGAGATAGTTGAGAGGTCGAAGAACACGAGAGCAGTGAGGTGTGAGTGGGTCTACACCATCAAATATAAATCAGATGGTAAGCTAGACCGGTACAAAACTTGTTTCAGAAAGGTACTCACAACCATATGGGATTGACTATGAGGAGACATTTTTCCCAATGTCAAAAATGATACAATCATAGCTATTCTTTCTCTAGCAAGCCACTTTAGATGGGATTCACATCAATTTGATGTAAAGAATGCATTCTTGACATATGGAATTAAAGGAAGAAAAGTATATGGAGATGCCATCTGTGTATAAGTTAGTTAATAGAGTAGACTATGTGTGAAAATTAAGGAAAGACCTATATAGGTTTAAGCAATCTCCATGTGCTTGGTTTGGGAGGTTCAATCAAACCATGAGATACTTGGGATATAAGTAGAGTCAAAGAAACCATACTCTCTTCATAAAGCATTTGTGAAAAGGGAAATGAACTATTTTGCTAGTTTGTGTAGATGATATGATTATTGTAGGCAATGATGATGTTGAGATGCAAAACTTGAAGAAAAAACTAGCGGCTCGGTTTAAGATGAAGGATCTTGAAAATTTGAAATACTTAATTGGGATTCAACTATTCTATTCACAGTTAGGTATCTTATATCTCAAAGGAAATTTGTTCTTAACCTTTTAGTGGAGACACACAATTTATGATACAAAGTTGTTAAGACTACTATAAGAATCATCGAATGGGAAAAGAAAAGAAAGTCCAAAAATAAACAAGGCTCAACATCAAAGGCTCATAGGAAAACACACTTATTTAGCTCATACTGAACCTGACATAGCCTATTTGGTTAGTGTGGTTAGTCAGTTTATCAATGATCCTTGAGAGAGAAAGACACATGCAAGTAGTGACTATCGGTATTTAAAAGGGTGTTTAGGAAGGGATCTTAATATAATAACTTATAAAATATATTAGGATCTTAATTTTGAATGTTATGTTTAAATGATTAAATTCATTTTATTACCAAAATATTGAGACATGTTATATATTATTTCTTTTCAATTTTGACTCGGTTTAAACTTATAATTACATAAATATTTTTGTCACTTATCACTTAACTACTTTGAACCCTATAGAATATTAAGTCATGCTCCGTCACTAAAGGGAAACCCAACAAAACAAAAGACAGAATTGTAAATTTGTAATCACTTTAAATTACTCTTGGCTTCTCTTTAGGGGTGTTCATTACTAAACAAACCTGTTCTAAATTGTCTAAAACCGATAAAAAACTAAAATAAAAAAAAAACTTATTTTAATTAGTTTTGTTCGGATATCGATGCCTTCTATGAGAACCGATTCAATCCAAACCAAAACGCAAGATATACTAATATATGTTTTAATATTTATGAATTTTCTATAATATTATGTTCTTTTTTTTCTATTTTATCTCCACTTATTTCACGATTTTTCCATTAATCCTCTAATATCCACATAAATTAGTATTACTTTGAAGAGTATTTTTCAACATTTTATAGATCATGTTAATTTTAGTGAATTTTGTTACGATGGTTTGAATTTTATTTTAATCCTAAGGGTGTTTATTCAAATTTAGGTATCATTTAGAGTAAAAAATTTATAAAAAGTAACTAATATTTATAATAATATAACCAAGTACATTATAACTAAGTATTTGAATAGAAATTTTAGAAAATAAATTTAATTTTCATTAATATCCTTTTACTTTTATGATATGTTTTGTTTTAAAATAATAAAGTAAAAAACGAATCACTGATCCAATCCAAATCACAAAATTAAAGATTGGTTAGGATTTCATTTAAAAATAAAATCGAATAGACTATAAACTTATAAAATCGCATTAATCAGATTAGACAAATTTTTTCTCTAAAACTAAAGCAATCCACATCGTAAACACCCTTATTGCTCTCATGACCCTTTCATCCCTCTTAAGTCACAAGTCAAGCTCCTCTTTAATTTTTCTCCATTTCTCCATTTTCTAATCTGATGATTTTTCATCTCATCTCATAACTTTTTATATTCATTCTAGGATGTGGATGTTGATATACAATGTTTTTAAAGAATTTGTATAAGTATATATTATTTTATCTTTTAAAAATATAAAAATTTATTTATTAATTGTTTTACTATATTTAACTCCATAAAAACTATATATATATATATCAGAAAATTAATAAAGGATTCCCTCTAATTTTAAATATAAGTCATCTTCTAAAAGAATTTTTTTGTCATAAATATAAGTCACCAATTAAGTGTGTGTACAATTAGTTCGTACCTTATTTAGGAACTTATAGCTTATGAGTAAGTAAAGGTATTTGGTAACAACTAGCTTATAGCTTATATAAGCTATAAGCTAGCTAGATTATGAAAAGCTACTTCAAGTAGCTTATAGCTTATGAAAAGTAGCTTTCAATAATTCTTTCCTATTTTACCCTCTAGTCATTTACTACATGTTTACTCTATCAAATAATTTATTACATGTAATTATTACTTGTCTTTTTAAGTCATTTAACAAATATAAGCTACCTAATAAGCTAATTTTACCAAACATCTCTACTCAATTATAAGTCAAGCCATAAGCTACAAGCTATAAGTCATAAGCTACAAGTTATAAGCTAGTTTTACCAAACAGAGCCTAACTTATTAGGGATCAATTTTTACTTTTACCCCTTCTACAATTTTCAAAAATTCAATTAACAATGGAGAGAAAAAGATAGTCAAATAAGAGAAAGAAAAAGTTATTAATTGAATTGAAACATTTATTAATACATTTATTTAGAAATATAATTAAAAAATTATTTTTATACAAATTTAATGAATTAATTTTCATTCTCTAATTTTTTATGTTTTAATTAAATTAAAAATGATTTATATTTAGAATTGATAGTGAGCATATCATTCACATTCATTAAAAGATGGTGAAGAATACCGAAGATCATTGCACCCAATTAGACACCAATCCCCAATAAGCATCGTGAATCAAGCTTAGGAGGGCCCCCTATTTATATTTAAAAGAAATTAAACACCCCATTCTGATCCAATGGAATAGTTCTTCCCACCATTCACAATAAATAAAATACTATTTTCTACATTCAACATAAAATAATGCAAAATCACATCAACACTCTAAATTTGTATCTATATATCATATTTAAATTTTATTTATTTATGAAATTACATTTACCTTCTCAAAAAACAGAAATTCACTTTAACAAAACTAAAACTTTCAAGTCGAGAGCGTGTAGCTCAAATGGCATATGGAAGAGCTTTTGAAACTTAAGGAGAGGGGTTCAATCCTCAATGAAGTAGGTTTAGGAATAGTGTAGTGTGGAAGTGTGTATTTGACCTATCAGGGAAGTTACTAAATAGTGAGTGGTTAAGGGTTTAGTGGGTGCACACAGACATAGTATAAAGAGTTAAATCTAACCATTAAATATTTTAAATCAATTATTGTTAACTTGTGCCAACAGAAAGTAAAAAAACCCTTATAAATTTCAAGGGAGATTTGCAATATAAAAAGAAAATGTTATAATAAAAATAATAAAAAAATGAAAAAGCTTAAACGAAGCACTTACGTCACGAGGCAGTAGGCAAAAGTTGGTAAGAATAAGATAATAAAAAATAAATAAAAAAACACTTGTGAGGAAGTGAGGGTAGTGCCCTACACCATAAGTTGAAGGAAACTGGGACCCACCAGCAAATAGAAGCTAGTAGAGAAGATGTTACCCTAAACAATTTTTTTAAAAAGACTTTAGAGCTTGATGAGTTTGAATTCCCTCCAAAGATTTTGACCACACAAATTTTACTTTTAATCTGAATTTATAAAATAAAAAATCAAATATTAAATATAGTTCATAAGATAAGGAAATGGAATTCTCTATTCCTTTAATTTTGAGAAATAGAAGGAATACAAACCCTGTTTGGATACCATTTAAGTTGTTGATTATAGAAAAAAAAAAAAGTATTTGTGGGAATTGTGATGATGTTTGGATGAAATATTGGAAATCAATTAAGTTTTTTTTTTTTACAATTATAAACATTTTTTTAAATAAGCTAGATGAGTTTAATGTAAAAAACTTATACATAGCTTTTGAAAATAGTTTAGAAGTCTTTGTAAGCTATTTTTAACATTTTTTTATAAGCTTTCTAAAACAGTTTATCTTGATAAGCTGTTTTTAAGTTATTCAAATAAGTTTCATAATTTTATCTTTAAATAAATTCTATTTTAATAAGAGCTTATTGCATTAAATGCTTAATAAACTGTATTTTCAAACACACCATAATCTATTTTCTTCTTTTACTATTTAAATTTCTACAATAAAAAGTAGTTTTTATATCATATAAACATAAAAGATTACTTTTAAAATTTCTTTTGAATAATATATTAAAAAAATTGATTATATTTAATCAATTATTATGCAAATAATCGGTTCTCAAAATAATCTAATTTTTATAATTAATTCAAACACGCTCTTATAAATGTTTGAATTCTATCCGTTGATTTAAAAATACTCGAATTTTATCTCTTAGTCATTGACAACATGTTGAAGGACTAGAATGAAAAATACAAAGAGAAAAATTCAAACATTTTAAAATTATATGGACAAAATTCGAATAGCTAAAATTAGAAGACTAAAATAATTAAAACTCCAAACCTCAAAGTAGAGGATGAAAAATTGCAATTAAGTATTTAAAAGTTATATTATTGCAAGGATTAATTGAGAAAACAGATCTTTTAAATTTTAAGTGATACATATTTAATTTGATTCTCTTTAAGTTAGTAATTTCGGATTCTCTTTAAGTATTTAGCTACGATTTGTTTGCATTTATCGCTGGTTGTAATCTCGGCAGTTAATTTACCGACAATTCAAACCCTACTAACACCAAAAATTGCCCACGATTTACATAGAACTCGCGACTAATTTCATAATCTACAGTTAACTTCCCCACGTTCTATATTATTAGTAGCTAGTAATTTTTCTTTTAATGAAAAAAAAAACTCTTACTTTGATAAATAATTTAAAGAAAAATGTTGAATGATACGAATTGCAATTCGTGTAAAACTTACGAATGACGTGTCACTTTTCATTTTCCCCAACGTGGTTTCTTTATTCTCTCTCTTATCCCCTTTGTTTTCTTTCTTTCCCTCTCTCAATAGTGAAAAATTTTCTGGAAGACATGAATAAATCTTGCTAATTTCTCGATTCTGCCTCTAATTCTAAGATTCACTTCCCAATTCCTGCTTCAACATGCTTTTGGAGACTCTGATTCTTCTGATGCCGGTAATTTTTATGCTTGCGTCTTCCCTAGAGCCATGGCGGTCTGGTAGCCTGATTCGTTGCTCCTTTCTTTCTCTGTTCGACTGACATTAGAATTATAAGTATGAATATGAGTCAATTTTTTGTATATTGAAGTGTAGAGTCAAATAAAGATCCAATTAGTTTAGAAAATTAAATTCTAACTCAATGATTTTAAGACATACCTAAGTGAAAAGGGAAAAAAAATAATAAGAGTTAGCAATGCTATAAACTGGACATTTGAAATTAAGGTATACAAACCTGTTGCTGGAAAACATGTTGGAGATTACAATTTACAAAAGTGCGAAGATGAAAAGGAAGAGTAGCGCACATCCATAAAGAAAGAAGGAGAGAGAGAGAGTGTAGTTTTTTTAACTAATATTCTTTATTAAAATAAATTGAATCATTTTATTATATAAACTGAGACCCACGTTTTTGTTAAAAAAATACTCCACGTCATTCGCTATATATGTGCGAAAAGTGATTCGTAACAAATAGCATCACTGTAATTTAAAACATACCCCAATTAAATTAAAAAAAATTTAAAATGTATTATTTGAATTAATAAACCATAAATACATGTCGATAGTATTGAGAAAATGGGTGAAGGGTGAATACATAATTGGTGATTGGAGGGTCCCAAGCCAAAACGAATAGGTAGGGAAGTGTGATAATGGTGGGTCCCACTTCATGCCTGAGGGGCCACCACTATGTGTTTTCCTTTTTGTGGTCCACTTTCCAAGTGTGGGCAGAGCCACCCAACCAAACCAGCAAGGTCGTGGCCGTGGCCCTAGTTTTGGGCTGTGGGGGCCACATCCGGGAAGATTGAAGACAAACCGTTGGATTGACAGATGCGTGGGTCCCACTTTGCCAGACCCGTACGGATTTAAAGCTTGTGCGCCTTGGCTAGAGTCCCGAACCCCAAGTTATTAATGGCCAAATTATGTGGACGGGACTAATGTGAAGTGTTATTCTACGCATAGGGTTAAGTCTAAAAGAATTTTGAGTTAAAAAAAAATGAATTTGTTTGGTTTAAATTTTAATAGAATCAGAAATAAAAAATACACAAGTTAAGATAAATAGTAATTATTGAGATTATTAATGCATAAAAATTAAGATCATAAAAAAAATGATTTTGACCAAAACAAAATCAGCCCTAAGCCTCGTTATCTTTAATGTATATGTATTTAGATATAATTACTTTTAAAGTGCACATTTTGACTCCAAACTTTTTGAAATATGCACTTAAATATAAAAATCATATTTAATGACGATTTTAATCAGAATTTAATCGTCGCTAAAAATGAATTTGTACTTAAATACACTTTGCAAAGTATATGGAACCAAAATGTATAATTTGAAAGTAACTACACTTAAGTATAAATACACTAAATTCATAGGGCTTATTTGTTTTTAACCAAAATTTTTTATAAGAGGTTATTTTTCTTTTTCTTTAATCTCTATAAAAGATAAAAAAATAAAAATATTAATGTTGCTATCACCATGCTATGGAGAGGCGTAGAATTCTCTCTATTTTTTTGACTACTTCATCAATTTACTTATAATATCTTAAGATAAAAAAATTAATATTACTCAAGACTATTGTTATTACATCATGGAGAAGTGTAACTTTCTCTATTTTCTAACTACTCTATTTATTTAAGTACAATAATTTATTTTAAATATTGTAAGTAAATAGGTTGAGTCCTTTGAAAATTAAAGGAGAGTTATACCTCTCCATATTGTGATGACATCAGCATTGTGCAATAATTATTTTTATGTATGTATATTATAAGTAAATGGATTGGGTAGTCAAAAAAAAATAGAGGGAGTTTTATATCTTTTCATGGTCTCATGGTGTCATGGCATCCTCATTGTACAAAATTTAAGAAAAGAGAAAAATAGACCCTTCTAAAAAAAATTCTCCAACACAACCCCAAAACACATTTATTTTGTGTTCTAGCACCAATCAAGACTGGCATCTATTATTAGTTTCATTTTTTGTACTTAACTTTGTATTTGTGCGAATTTGGTTCTTTAAATTTCAAAAAATTAATTTTGATCTTAAATTTGTAAAATGGATGGTTTTAGTCTATTTGTCGCTGACTTGTTCATATGAATAAAAATTGTCAATAATTTAAATAAAACTATTGCAAATATAAAAAAAAAAAATAACAAAGAGACCAAAACTTTTCAATTTGCAAACTTAATGGACTAAAATCGCAATTATCAAAGTCAGGAGAATAAATTCATGTAATTGTAAAATACAGGTTGAAAGTGCAAGGGGGAGATCGATCTTGAATTACTTTAACACAGGCAGTGGCGGAAGTAGCCAAATTTTGTTTAGGGGATCAATTATAATAGATTAAATAGTCTAAAAATTTGAGAGATCAATTACTTGAAAAATTAATTATTTTTTTGTTTATTTAAAATATATATATGTTAACAATTTTTTTGTGCAGGTTGGGGTCGAACCCCCCACGACAACACATAGCTCCGCCCCTTAACACAGGTAAAAGGTCATGTTATTTTCTACTATTTGTTATTGAAAATTGTTTAATTTTTAATGAAAAATAAAAAAATTAACCAATATTCTTAGGATATTTATTAAGAATTAAAAATATAACACTTTTATAAAAATTAAAAGTATTTATAATCTTACGAGTTCAAAATCATTTAGTATAACTTTTTTAAAAACAAGTCAAAACTTTTAATAAAGTATAATTATTAAATCTTAATTAATACCCCTAATGTCACTAATTAGTATAATTATTAAATCTTAATTAGTACCCCTAAAAAATAATGCATGCATGAAATATGGAAGCTTATCATAAAAGCACGTGAAATACACTATTTTTCTTCCTAACCCATAAAATAAATTACTTTATCCATTTTTTAATGATTTTAGTAAAATTGTATAATCAATAAAGTTTTATGACCTTTTTATGTTTTAAAGTAGCAATATCAAATTATCTACCATTTATATAATTAATTTATTGTTTATCCTTTTAAATGATTTATTTTGAATTTGGATGGATGGTAAATATTTATCATCATTTATATATGTTATGGACCTAACCCGCAGGCAAGGCACGTGTAGGTCCCACGTGGGTAGCCCAAGCCGTCGGTGCTGTATCGTGTTTACACGATATGGACACCCGACTTAGAGCTCGAGGGACACCACCCCACGTGGAGATCGTTACAGATCCGTACTTACCGCCGTAATTTACGAAAGTATGACAGTGACAAGTTTGACTTTAGTAGCCCTATTAGCACTATAAATACATGTGATTCATCTTCATTTGGTACGTATTCATTACTTGCTATTTGAGATTCTCAATCTGTGACACTTAGCTGACTTAATTGTCGGAGTGTTTGCAAGTACTCCTCACCGCCAGGTGAGTGGCTGGAGGAGTCAAACCACCGCATCGAAAACCAGATTAGAGGGCATACTAAAGCATGATGGAACAATATAAATTATATTTTTTATAAAAAATATAATAACTAACAATTAAATTTAAATACTCATACATATATATTTTCATATGATCACTAACTGAATTACATAATTAATATTATAATATATAAAATTATTTAGCAAAAAAATCTCAACAAAGCCCGTTTAGAGAAAACCTAGCAGAGTGAGAGTGATTTGGAAGATAAAGTGGGCCCCCGGTGATAGCAATGTGTGTGGCGTGTGGCCCCCACGGTTAGCATCTCAGCGTGCGCACTGGTGGCTGTTGGCGCCACCACCACACATTCAGAGGGCCCCAACCCCTTCTCTTCAACCTTGCTTGGCCCCCAAAGGGTGCATCATAGAAAGTGGACCCACCTATCACTTTCTGATTCATCGATATAATGAGACAAATTAAGAGTAAATTCCAATTTCACATTTTTATTTATGTCTATAAATTGTCTATTCACGGTAAAGATATTTCATAATAAAATATTATTAAAAAATCCATAATATAATAATAGAGTTGTGTGTCATTTTATTTCAATTTCTCTCTTTTATCGAGTTTAGAGTTCCGATAACTTTAAGTGTATGTTTGATTTTCAGTTGATTAAAAACATTGTTATCAATTTTAACCTGATTATCAACTCTTGGATTTACTTGAACGACACTGATTTAATAGATATATATATTGAAAAAAAACTTATACATATAAATAAAAGATAAAAAATATATATTATAGTAGTATAAAATAATATTAATTATAATTTATATTATTAAGATACTAATATTTAATAGAAAACAACTAAATATGAATTTAATTTTATTAAAAGTTAATTCATTAGATAATTTTTTTTTTGAAAACCAATGTATATTAAAGTTATAGAAATAAATAAAAGACATATGATAATAATATTATTAAAATTATACTAGTTTGAATTAATGAAGATAGTAATTTAGTATTATAATTTATTAAAAATGAAAATAGTAGTTATTGGCAAAGTATGTCTAAGAAAGCCCAGTGCTCACTGGCACATTAAATACTTTATCATTATTATGAGGGTTATGTGTTCTATTCTTGGATGGTGCATTTTATTGGGAATTACTATAGTTCTCTTGTACTAAAAAAATTGTTTTTTAGAATCTCTATAGTGTATAAATGTGTAGTCATAATAAATGTAAGTTTAACATTTTTCATTGACAACAGTAATGCTGAATAATTTTACCCTATAGAAAATAAAGAAAAAGAAAAATAAGGGGTGGATTGTAAATAGAAGTGAAGAATGAAAGATATATTAAATGTTGTATACATTTAAGATATAAAATATATTTCATTCTCATTTAACCCTTACTTTGTATAATATTAAGAGGATACGTAGAAGAATAAGTAGAGAATATAACATTACTCGTTGTAAAAATAATATCTATTTTATTAGTAGAAGCATAAATGTCACAATTTTTTTACTACAATGGATATAAGGCATCACTATTGGGATGTCAAAGCCTTAAGTGTCTTAGTCTATGACAACTAGGTACATCATTTTTACACTAGTTTGTGACATAATTATAATGAAATCCAAATCTAGGTTAGGTGTGATTCTACACAAAGGTGAAAGTCTTCTTTGACAGAGAGAGACAGAATTAGTATAAAGGCCCATTAGAACCGAGAGATCCTTTAAGGATGATCTTATTCGAAACCTGAGATTTAACATAATACTATTGAGGATGAAATTCAAAGTAGGCTTTAATGTCCTTAGTAAATTGGTTTACACTAATCAAGTTCTTTGTTAAAAAAAGGAACACGAAGGATTTCATTAAGATAAAGAAGTGTGTTTGGACAATTAGAGGACCTAAATTTATTTGAACCAATTGAGGTGATTTTCGTACGTTAGGCCATCCAACAAAAAATTGATTGAACTGAAAGGGATTTTGATTACAACAACCAGATTACATTCTAAGAGTCAGAGTGTCAACAAAATTTTGATGTGGACCATAAGCAAAGGGATTAAAAAATGGAGACATCTCTCCAAAGCTTCAAAACTGAGAATGGTTGTGTGAAAATTAAGGATTGTTTTGAAATTGAGCAATGTTCGGTTTCGTATAATAGTCTAGAGCTTAATGACCTTTTTTTATTGTAGATATGCAACTGCACAGATTTTCCTTTTCCTTGATCTCTTCTACGGAATTAGTACCCAACCGCACCTCCTTCCAAAAATTCACTGTTTCTCTCACGGGTGTACAAGGGGATAAAGACGGATTCACATTAACTTTCACCCGGCCCTAAATTAATATCGAGTCTATATTTTGAACTCTAACTTGTCCCTTGACTCGAAGGAACCCGATAATTACCGGCTCTTTTTAGGACCGGGTTTATGTGGGACGAACGCGGGTTGACCGGAACATTAATCAATACCTATATTCTCACGTACAAAATATCAATAAAAAAACAAATAAGCAAACAAAAAGATAGGAAAAAAAATCTGTATAACATCAATAATACGTGGTAAATAGATAAAAATAGTGAAATGAAATAACTATAGTGCTAATAATATTCATTAACGATAGCTACAATTGTATCATTTATATAATGACTCCCAAGTTAAGTTAGGCTTCTACATCCAAAACAATATCTATTTTTAAAATTTGAACCCTAGGCTAACAAAGAAAGGAAACTAAGGCTTTGTTTGGTAAAACTAACTTATAGCTTGTAGCTTATGACTTATAGCTTATAGCTTGTAGCTTATGGCTTATAGCTTGTAGCTTATGACTTGTGACTTATAATTGAGTAGAGGTGTTTGGTAAAATTAGCTTATTAGGTAGCTTATTAAATGACTTAAAAGGACAAGTAATAATTACATGTAATAAATTATTTGATAGAGTAAATATGTAGTAAATGACTAGAGGGTAAAATAGGAAAGAATTATTGAAAGCTACTTTTCATAAGAGTTACTTGAAGTAGCTTTTCATAAGCTAGCTTATGAAAGCTAGCTTATAGCTTATATAAGCTATAAGCTAGTTGTTACCAAACACCTTTACTTACTCATAAGCTACAAACTATAAGCTCCACCTTACCCATGAGATTCTATTTTTATCAAAAGGTCCAGCCCAAAGAATATCACGTTGAATTCACGTAATTTCTTTTACCATCGATTTAGGCATTTTATAGAAGGACATGAAATGAATAGGGATACTATTTAAAACAAAATTCAATAAAGTAACTCTACCTCCAATAGATAAGAACCTATTTTTCCAAGATCCCAATCTACTACGCAAAGCTTCAATAACTGGTTTTCATGTTTCAACTTTCCTTGGCTGGGCTGCCACTGGGATCTCGAGAAAACGAAATGGAATTACCCCTACATTATTTTTCGTCCCAAATACTAGTTCAAAGGTCCTCAACACTGCCTTTAAACCCCACAAATTTTGAATCGTTGATTCTCCCACCAAAATAGTATCATCAGCAAATTGAAGATGAGTTATCCTAGGTCCTTCACTATCAAACTTGAACGCTGAAAATAGGTTTAATTCAATAGCTCTTGACAACAAGCCATTTAAACCTTTGGCTGCCAACACAAAGAGAAATGGTGATAATGGATCTCCTTGTTTTAATCCTTTATGAATTGAAATTTTTTCCATGGGACTCCCATTTAAAAACACAAAAAAATGATCTCTGAAAATTAATATATGCTATTGATTTACATAATGTTAGTAAAGATCTTTAATGATTTTACTAACGAACAAATCCGTTAGACAACAATCAATGACAAACCTATGCGTAATTCATTTGAATTTAAAAAATTTACAACTAATGTAATAAATTATTTGTATTTTCATTCCGTGCCCTAATCTTTTTGAACTCCTAAACTCATATTAATAAATAGTAATTTAATTTGTTTGTAGTAAGCACAAATAATTTTATTTTCTCAACAAGTATTCTTTCTAGAATTAGAACCCAAATTCTTCCTCAATAATTATAATATATCTCTATTACTATCTACTTTTAATTTTGTGAAACTAATAGTGCTAGTAGAATAATGCTAAATTTTTCTATTAAATCTTCTTCAAAATTTTCTTATCTACTTAATTTTGACGAATGTCATCTATCTTTCGAAAAATAAATGCTTAATGAAAAATAGAAGACACATATTAAAATTAATTGGATAAAAAAATTTATTGAAGAATTAAGTAAATGAATTTAGCATTAAAAAACCGTAAAACGTTCCGCTGAACCTATCCGGCTATGAGTCTAAATCGTTCACTATTTAAAACTTCTTATGAATATGATGTATGGTCTTCACAAAATTACACATGCACGCAGCACACGCTCATATTTTTGACTTTTGATTTTAGGTCTTCGTCATTTCTTTCTTCCTTAATTATTTTCACTCTATTTTTTTCATTTTTATTACGTTGTTTGTTTTCTTTCACTGAATATAATGTTCGACACAAACTTTAATTTTTCAGCCCAAAAGTGGAACAATAATTTTCTGTTCATTGTTTCATGATGTCATTTCTTCTTTCTTGTTCATCTTAATCTCCTACGCCAAAAGGGAATTTCCCGCATTTGAGGCATCATTTTTCCCTTCCTTATCCCATTTTTCTTTTTCTTTTTTTTTTTTTTAATTTTCTTTCTCACCTAGAATCTATAATGCACGAATGTATGATACATATTAAATACGAGAATACGTCTATAAATCGTAAAATTTTAATTATTTTTATTATAAAGTTAAAAAATTATTATAAAAAGTATAGTTATAAGTTCTTAAATTTAAATAAATAACTATACAAATATAAATTACAGGTTATTTATTGTAAATTAGAAACATGAATAATATCAATTTTGTGTCCTCGTTAACTATCGTCAATAAATAGGATAGCTAATTTGATTTCATTTTTTTTAATTGGAAATTTACTTACTTTCTTTGCATTTTTGTTTTTGAGATTTCATCTATTCATATAATTTAATTTTCCCTTAATATTATTATATAATCTTTTAATTTTGACAAGTTTTTTTTAATACTTTTTTATTTAAAGTATCTAAACGAATATGAAAAGTATCTAAACGAATACCAATACGTTATTAATTTACAAAAATTGGTGCTTCGTGGTCCCTAAAATTATCAGTTTGGATATTAGTAGTATTTCATACCATCCGTCGTTTAGGCTATGTGTGATTTTTCGTGTTTTAATTAAAACCAATCTTTCGTGTTGTTGGCCATTTTTGATTAATATGATTAATCAAATGCACACACGCCTTTAATCTAGTGGGTATGGGCAATGCCTTCTTTTTAAGATGTTGGATACGTGTCTGTTCCAAATTAAATAAATTTTAATTTAGTTATAGTACTACTTGCATAAAATTATATGATTTGCATGCAAATATTATTTATTCCAAAAAATTCCTAATTGTTGGGGATCTATTATCACTCCCGTTTTTTAGCCTAAAAAAATTATAATATCATTTTAATTTTTGAACATAAAGATCATCCATTTTGAATGAAGTCTTATAAAAAAGAATTATCCAAATAGAAAAAGAGTATAAAAATAATATAAAAATACAATCATTTTCCTTATCCCTTAAATAGTTCATACCATCAATCCATCATGGATTCATCATGCAAGAATCTTATCAACTTGACTTCCATACTCTTTTTTTTTTTTTCCCCTTTATTTCTTTATCTTCTTTTTCATGCATCCTCTTCCTACTCTCTCTTTCTCACTATCTTTTAACCTTTTTCTGTAGTTGCCAAATAAGTGAATAACATTGACCAAACTCTCCTAAGGCAATGCCTTAAGATGGGACCCATCACGTGCATTAGTCATAGTCTTTGTGGGTCCAACAAGGATCACCGTAGATCTCTTTCCATGTAAAAAAACCATGGACGGTGTAATAAAGGACCCCATCTTCAATTGCAAATTGAAAATTTCTTGTTATACAATTTATATTTAATAGACATTGCAATAAAAATCAAACTCATGCGTATTCGACCGATCGACTTTAATTAGGTTTTTAACGGGTTTAAATTTGTTCTGTTAATGAAACAGAATCAGATTTGAGAGTCTAACTACCTGATCCAAACCTGCCGTACAATTATATAATTCCATATTTTTATACTTTATAATTAATAATTAATAATAATATTAATGATCATAAAATTAATTAATTTCTAATAATTTTTCATATATAATGTAAATTAAATTGATTAATTTACCAATCAGATATATTTATATACTTGAAAATTCATTGTGTGATTAAATCTAATTAATGAAATCGCAAACATGAAACAAGTAAATGTACGAAAATTTTTAATCTCAACTCCGTCACTATATATATTCACACACTTGCACTATCTCTCATTCTAAGCTAACTCAAACATTAACACTTCCTCCTACGTCCTATTCTTCATTCATGGCTGCGGAAGCTTCTCGAAACGTTGATCTCAGGCTCGGAGAACCCAAAGAGGAGCCGGAAATTACGGATGAGGTATTGCCGTCGAAGGCGGCGATACAGGTGATGCCGGTGGCGGTGCACGTGCCGGCGGGGTTGTCCATGTCCATGCAAGTGAACAACAAGGCTTTGACCCAGGCCCAAGCCCAAGCCCAGCCACAGAAGAGGGCCTCCACCAAAGACCGTCACACTAAAGTGGAGGGTCGAGGCCGGAGGATCCGAATGCCTGCCACGTGTGCGGCCCGGATCTTCCAGCTTACCCGGGAGCTCGGGCACAAGTCTGACGGCGAAACAATTCGCTGGCTCCTCGAACACGCGGAGCCAGCCATCATCGCCGCCACCGGCACCGGCACGGTCCCCGCCATCGCGATGTCCGTCAACGGCACTCTCAAGATCCCAACCACCTCCCCTTCCTCAACCGCCAACAACAACCAAAGCCGAAACTCGGACCCGGAACCCGGAGACCCGCCCGAGAAGAAGAAACGCAAACGACCTGCGAACAGTGCTTACGTGGACATAAACGACGGTGCCGTTTCAGTCTCGGCAGGTTTATCTACCTCGAACAACACGAGCCCAACGACTTCCGCGACAATTCCGCAACAAACCGCGATTCCGTTACCGCAAGGTGTGGTCCCCGTGTGGGCAATTCCTTCAAACGCCGTCGTTCCAGCAACAGGCGCGTTCTTCGTGGTGCCTCCAAACAACCAGCCACAATTCTTCACCATAGCTCGACCTATCTCCGCTTTCGTCTCTTCCATCGCGCCTCTTCAACTCCAACCGTCCTCAACGAACACGAGTTCTCCCACTCCGTCGTCGAAATCGCCGGCGAGAGCGACGGTTATGGCTCCGACAACCACGACAACAACGACGACGCAGATGCTGAGGGATTTCTCGTTGGAGATTTACGACAAGCAAGAGCTGCAATTCATGTCGCGATCGTCTTCGAAGCAGTGAGAGAGGAGAACGCGAAGGAAGAACGTTGAATCTGGTTGGTTGCGACTTCGACGACGTCGTTCGGGGGAACGGGGGGAAAAGCACGTGCGCACGTGAGTTGGTGATTAAAAATGGTGGGGACCACGTGCGTGTGGGTGTGTGGGTCAACACGAAAAGTGGAGGGCATGGTGGGGACCCAGTAGTGGTGCTGCTCCGTGGACCGTGCAAAGAGATCATACTAGTTCCACACGCATCATATTACAGTATCACTATTCACTAGAGATTAGAGAAGAAAATTTTTCTTATTCCAGGAATATAACAAACAGCTAATTAGACTTTCAACTATTATTGCGTGTTTTATGAAGATTTTTATTATTGATTTCAAGTTATTGGCTGAAATTCATGTAAGCTTACTTTAAATCAGTAATAAAAATTCCATTTTAAAACGTATATTTAGAATTTAACCCTTATCTTTTAATTTCTGTCATTGAAATTATTTATGGATTAATCCTTGATTAAAGTTGTGTTAAATATTGTTGCGGTGTTCATTACCTCTATTTAGCTGATAATGTAATGTAAAATAAAGAAAAAATATTCTCACAATCAAATTTTATTTATTGGTTAAAAGTATTTTTAAACTAAAAATAATTAAAAAGTAATGTCAATAGATATTTTACAATGACAATAATTTTTTTTAAAAGTTTGACATAATTAATAAATTATTAAATTTTTTAAACATTACTGATTAAATTTTGGACATTTGATTTGAATCATTATTGTGTATAATTTTTTTTTTTGTTAAATAGGCAAAATTCATATTAGTAATCTCTCTTTAAAAGAATGATCTTGGACTGTTTGTAGAGAACACCCTGAGTGCCAAAAAAAATTCATACACTAATTAATAAAATATATTTTATATAAATGCAAAAATTAACTGAAAAAAAGCTGCACAAATTGTCAACTGTTAAAATTAAAATTTCAAATTAATCCAATACGAGTGTTATTCGTTTCTTTGTTGGGGTGGGAAGGGTGGGTCCAACCTCATTTGGTGGTCATGTGAGGGTAGGTGCGGGACCCAAGAGGGGTGGTGGGCCCTACGGGACCGTTTTCACACCGTTCTCGAGCCGGCCTTTGTATTGTGGTCCTGGTGAGGCCAGAGGGACACGTGTCACATTCTGGATCGTTGACAGGTAGGGCACCACTTTTTGGTACGACACGTGTGGGTTTTTCGTGAGGGCCCACGTTGGGGACAGGAACCCACCTTTATTTGCTTGGCCCGGAGAAAACGTGAAGGGATAGAGAGAAGAGAATGAATGGTATCAGATGCGCGAAATCTCTAGTTACCTTTTGTGTTGTGATGAAAATCAACACATCAGTAGAGAAAAAGCTTAATCATAATTTTAGTAGTTTTTAATAACTGTAATTATTGCGTAATTTCAGTCCATTTAACTTGTTTTTGATCAAATCCCGTGTTATGTTTTTGCAGCCCCAATTTTTGGTCTAATTAGTAGTTACATTATTTTTAACATAAGATAATTCTGTCTAATTCAAAAATATTATAATGGAGCTATGACAGTTAAATTTCCGAGCATGATTATTTTTATCTACTTGTTGTGGACCGAAATTCTCATGATATTCCGATCATGAGATTCATGTTGGATATTAACATAAGGAGCTCATTTCGGTTGATGACCGATATGTATTATAGAAATACTATACACATTATTTCACATCTGAATCAAGGATCAAGGCTCAATAGTCTTTTGAAGACCCACAATACATACTAGAAACCTTAAAGACTTCACTATAAATACATTACATTATATTATGTAAAGTATATATTAATCTAATTTGTTATTCTATACTGATACAATCTCTTTTACACCAAAACAATGCCACACAAAGAGCATATAAGCATCTTTCACCTTGAAGTACACATTTTTATGGTTGTGACCTAACCTTCTTAGGTTAAATTGCAACACTACCTAAGCCTATTACTCGCGAGTTGAAGTGTCAATTTTGATTTTTTATCCTCCTCATGTAATTTTTTATATTTTTAAATAATTATACTAATATATAAAATATTTTCAGTGAGATTACTGTAAAAATGGAAAAAATTGTTATGCATAAATATAAATTGTTTTAGACCAAAAAAAAATATTAATATTAAGAAAAATAAAAAATAAAGAATTAAAATTGAGTGTTACCTATTACCAAATAAAAATTTAATGCTACCTAAATGAGGTACCGAAAATGTACTAAAAAAGAATCAAAGAAACTAAAATCTGACATTTGCCATGGCTAAGGACAAGACAATGTGTAATTAAGAGGAAAAAAAAAAGACATTTGTGAGTATGTGTTTGTTGCATATGTGCATTTTTGGATCCTGTTGTGTTATTATTCTGTATCTATATGTATTGCCCTTTTGAGCGTTGCTCTTTTGCACCGTTTACAATAAATGAACACCTTCTGTAACGTCTTTTCTTTCATTTAATCTTTAGAAAATTGTTCGCTGGCAATATTGATATATACTTTTACTGTGAAAGTGAAAAGAATTGAAGTTCCTCTGGCATATTCTTAAATGCGAGCTTATTTGAGAAAAAAAAAAGTTTTTTTTTCCTTTTTTTTCAAACGACAAAAAAGTATATAACAACGTAAAAATAGATTTATAATCCTTAATTTAATATTAAAATAAAAATATTATCACATCAAAAATCATATTATGTTTTAATCTTTTAAAAACTTAATTTATGCACCCTAAACAATTTTTTTAGAGTTTTATCGCATTAAACTTGAGTTATGTGATGGGATGTGATGTGTTTCTATTGATTCCTAATTTCCTATATGTTATCTTCAAGGTCAAATATGAAAATGTCAGCGCGCTACAGCTCAACCGATTAAATATATACTCCTATTCTCCAGCTGCTAAATGATTAATCATTAACGAGCATTTTAATTAGGATTAGGATAGGATAGTTCGCAAATGAGAGAAAACAAACCGAGATATATATGAGATCAAATACTCTTCATCCACTAAAATTTTTAATAGGACAGAGAAATTAACAAGATTCATGTGAGATTTATTATCAAATTCAAGGAATTCTAGCGAGGGTATTATGGTCATTTAACCACTCCTTTTTAGGGCCATGTGCCACTTGAAGGGAGATTGAAGCTAATGATCACGCTATTGAGAGATCCCACGACAAAGTGTCATCTCGTCAGCCGCTGAGGAGTGGACATCTCGTTACAAAATGTGACATTTCCTTATCCGACGTCGGATTTTAGTATAGTACACAGTACAATAAAACTCAGTCAGGTTTGATGCAGTTGTCCCCTCACTCATCAATAATAGTACACATGTCGTCTATAGATTTGGGCTTGAGTCCAAATCATTTGGCTAGCCACCAAAATTCTAGAAACCTTGTACTACTATATAAGACAAGGGAATAATCCCACTCAAGTAAGTTCTCTAAGAAACCCTAAAGCCTCTAACGATTCCTCCTTAGTTAACTTAAGTTTTGGAGTGTCTTTGCAGGTACCCCTTCTCCCCATCGCTGTCGCTACTGTCGAAGCTCGGAGCGCCACCACCGTTCCAATATCATGTTTATGGTTGTGTCATTGTCCTAGGCCTAGGATCACATCGTTGGTGCCGTATGCGGGAACTCGGTAAATGTTTTCCCATCTCTTTACCACCATGACAACCATCGAGATACAAAGGTCTAAGGCTCATAGCAATCGACAACAACCTCTTCCAGAGCATAGTGGAGGTCAGCACTAGGGGGCACCCCACGAAGAAAAAGCTAACCGTTACAAGGTCTTGGAGGACAAGCTTCGCCAAATGAAAAGAGCTTTTGATGATCAAGCGCGGGAGATAGAGAATATTACGAAAAAGGAGAATGATAGAGACGCAACTCACAAAAATAGTGGGATTCACAACAGCGAACACCAAGAGCCTCCAGTGAACTCAAATCCCACAATAGATCCCCCAACACAAGATGTGGCTGATAACATCTTTGAGTGTGATGTTAATCACCCCTTCACCGACCTAATAATTAATGAAGGCGAAATATCCTGTAAGATTCCAAGTAGCAGCGAAAATAACTTTTTATGATGGGAGCTAAGATCCTGTAGAGCACGTGGATTTATTTGAATCATCTATGATTCCTTTAGGAGTGACAGGCAGGATAATGTGCCAAGCTTTCTCTGTTTTGTTCTTGCTCAAATGAAAACCTTTTAATTTCCAAAGCCTTCACTTGATTCCTCAATGAAGACTATATTGTCTGTGAAAAGCATGCGCGTAGGGTTAACCATTTTTATGTCCCTGGTAAGCACATCTAAGACTAAGTTGAACAAATAGAGACTCAAGGCCGATCCTTGATGTAGCCATATCCTAATAGGAAATTCCTTAGACTTGCCTCCAGGGATCTGCACACTCGTTACCCAATCATACATGTCTTTAATTCCTTGGACATAAGCCACACAAAGACCCTTCTTTTCTAAGGCTTTCTACGATGCATTCTTTGTCACTCGGGCATACACCTTTCCAAATCAATAAAAAAACTTATTAAATATGTTTCTTGTTTCGTTACATTTCCATCAACTTTCGTAGAAGATAAATAGCTTCTGTTGTAGACCTTCTTGGCATGAATCCAAATTAATTTTATGCAATCCTAGTCTCTTTACTCAATCTATGCTCAACCACCTTTTTTCCATAATTTTATAATATGAATCATAAATTTTACCCTTTATAGTTTGCATAATTCTGAATATATCACTTATTCTTAAAAGCATGGAACTATTCCCACCATGCCACCTTATAGCCTCACCACACCTCGTTTTTTTTCCAACAGTACCCTTTGTTTAGAAACTAGTTTTCAAGTGAGATTATTACACTAACACCACACCACACCACACCACACTCAAAATGAAAACTAGTTTCTAAGCGAAACACGTTTTTTATGTTTCGCAAAATCCAAAACAAAACTAGTTTCCATGCAAATATATTACAGGTGGTTTGACCTGTTTTCCGTGATTTATTTGCACGAAAACTAGTTTCCATCTCGGAAACTTGTTTCCATTTTGGGTGTGGGGTTGTGTTTGTCCAAAAATCTCGCTCAGAAACTAATTTCTGAGCGAGGAGTATTTTCGGGAAAAAAATAATAGCGTGTGGTGAGGGCAGAAAGTGGTGTGGTGCCAACCTTCTTAAAAGTGAGTATCATGATACTCCTCCTTCATTCATCCACATCCTCTTTGACCTCATAATCTCCTCGAATAAATTGGTAAGCCACCAAATATTTTAGTTGCATAAACATTTCCAAACCTCAATAGCAATACCATCGAAGCCAATTGCTTTAGCAAAGCTTCTTTTACCTCCACAACTCATATTTTGCTATAGTAATTCAACTTAAATTCATTTTCTTAGATTTTGAATTTCTCTAAATTACCTGTCAATCATTACTCATCATTAAAAAGATTATAGAAATAGTTCTCCCATCTATCCTTAATGTCTTGGTCTATAGTCAAAACATTTCCTTCTCCATCCTTAATACATCTAACCTGATCTAAATATCGAGTCTTTCTCTCCCAATTTTTTGTCATGTTGCAAACCCTTTGTTCTCCCTTTTTTGTTCCCAGTTCTTGGTAAAACTCCTCATAAGCCATGAATCGTGCGTCACTTACTGCTTTCTTTGTCTCATTTCTAGCCCTACGATACCTTGCCAAGTTCTCAACATTATTGCACCCTTGTAAGGCCTCAAAACACTCTATTTTGTGCCTTACTTTTTCTTGCATGTTTTTATTCCACCACCAAGATTCCTTATCTCTTGGACCTAAGTCTTTAGATTCACCCAAAATTTCTTTTGCAATCATCATCACCTTTCTAGTTATCTCATTCCAAATGAAGTTAGCAGTACCTTGGATTCCCAATTGCCTTATTCTAAAACTTTCTCTAGGAAAGACGATTTTTTTTATCACTCTTTAGTTGCCACCATTTAATTTTAGGTCAAGGAACTTGATGACTTCTTTGAATACGACTCTTAAAACGGACATCAAGTACCAAGACCCTGTGTTGAGATGTAAGACTCTCACCAAGGATCACCTAGCAATTCTTACAAACTCTTTTCTCAAAACTTCTAACCAAAAGAACTCAATTTGTGACCTTGAAGTCCCACTCTTATAAGTGATAATATGTCCTTCCTTCTTCCTAAAACAAGTATCCATGATCATAAAACATACATCATTGAGAAATCAAAGATAGATTATCCTTTAGCATTTAGCTAACCAAATCCTAAATCACCAGACACCTTTGTGAATTGCCTTGCTTCACCACCAACATGTCTGTTTAGATCTGCTCCCATGGATATATTTTCCTCTTGTGGGATCCCTTGAACCAAACCTAATTAAATTATCCTAGGCTTGCCTCTTTACCCACATCCATCCAGAAAAATATGAGAACCCTAGCGACTCTAGCTCATTTGACACTGCACTTGAGCCATAAAATGTGTTACTTCCAGGTAACGACCTAATATTAGCACATATACGTCGTCATGTTTTGATCCATTATGAAGATTCAACATGTTTTACGTTGACGGTTGAAAACTAACACAACTCTACTTCTTTATCTCGACTTGGAACTGGCTACGTAACAATAGGAAGAGTTACACATTATAATTAGCTTATGAGTCACTAACATAAACTAGAGAAATAGATAGCACATAACATAATATACTATACTTTTGAATTTCTGGTAACATTTTATCTCATGATTGATTGTAATAATCAAAATAAAACAAATGTTATTTTAATGAGCACAATCATGCTATATTCATACATAGGAAAATGTGTTTTAATTGGTCCAATCATAGGCAAAAGCTAGTGAAAAAAAGTAACATATAATTCCTTATTATAGGACAAGTTTATGTCTCTAGAACTACTTTTTTTCTAATTTTGACAAAAGTAGGCACATATTTTTAAAGATTTCCCAAAAGGGGCTACATTGATAGGCTTTTTTTAAAAAAATAAAATAAAATAAATTACGACACTATTCATAGTTCGTCATGAAGGTGCCCACATTATGAATATTTTTTTAATTAAAAAACATGACACTATTCACAGTTTGCCATGGAGCTGTCCACAATACTAATATTTTTTATAAAATAAATGTGACACTATTTACAGTTCGTCATTAAGGTGCCTGCACTGTCATGGAGGTGCCAACATTATTGATGATTTCTTTTTTAAAAAAAGTGACTTAACAGTTCGTTATAGAGCTGCCTAACTCGCCATGAAGGTGTCTACCTCGCCATGGAAGTGCCCAACTCACCATGAAGGTTCCCAACTCTCCATGGAGGTACTCACCTCACAAGTGATTGGTCTATGGATAGGGGGAAGCTGAGCGATTTTTTTTTTTTTTGGAAAACAACAATGGCGAAAGTTTTAATTTATGTTGGTGGAAGTATACAACAACAATCTGAAGGAGTGTATTTTGAAGTTGTTCATATGATAAACTTAAAAAATAGTTGTGAACACAACAAATTAATTTATCACGTCCAGAGGAGGTTGAATCTACAACCGAATCAAGTGGTAAAGAAGATGACTTATAGGTGGTCGATCAACTTGAACCAATGTTATAAGAACCAGACTGGTGATTGAACCGGTCGAGACATTAGTTCACGGTTCATTGGTCTTACCGTGGTTGAACAGTGGTCGAACTGGGATGAATTATATATATATATATATATATATATATATATATTTATTTATTTATTTATTTATAGTATATATTCATGATAATATTTAATAAATTATATTTTTATCCAGAAATCTCAGGTTATGCCCTTGAGGGGATCAACGACGATTGGGATAGAAGCTATGATGAGCTCCCACGATGGTTCAACTTGCTGCAATATGAAGTGGAAGGATCTATAGTGGAGTGGGACCTTTTAGGTAGTCATCATCCACTGGTATGAGTTTTTCGCCGTGTCTTTTGAAGCTTGAAACCATGTATTGAAGCCTTTCATTTTTCTTCGGTAAAAATAAGTATTTTTTTTCTTTTAATTTTTTCTTTTTTTAAAATTCATTTCTAGATTCAATCTGGACCATTAATTTGAAATAATCCGAACCGTTGATTTAAAAGTTAATGGTGTTATTGACAGATCTGTTAACATCACTAACAGAACTGACGAGAAGGACCAAACTGAGACGTTTACAAGACTTATGGAACCAAAATGAGTCAAAAAAAAGTTAAAGGACCAAAGTGAATCGTACAAATAGTTAAGTGACCAAAAATATAACTTTGCCTAAATTTTAAGGGTCTAGGGCCAACTAGTAATCTTTGACCCATTACTATACTTAAAATACAATGATTCATCCTCACTATTACTTAAGTGACTTTTAGCAACATTTAAAAAAATATTTTTAAATTGTTAAAAAGTGTTGCTAAATTATTAAAAATGTTGTCTTTGTGCATTTGTAACATTTTTGACAAATTTTATATTTAGCAATGTTGCAAAAAGATTTTAGCAACATTTAAATTTTTTTTTCAAATGTTGTATTTGTAGTGCCTCCTCTTACTAAAAACATAACATAAAATATAAAATATAGTTTAAAAATATATGAAATTAACAAGCATTGTAATGGAGTAATAAACGATTTTGGAATGATATGAAATTTTGTAGACACGATCTATACGATAAGTAGTTTCAATCCTACGGTGGGTTTCGTGAAAAAAATCTTCGACAAATAGTTATTTACCAGAGTAAAAATTGGTGTAAGTTACACCGATGTCATTTTATCCCTCCCCTTATATATATATATAATTCAAATCAATTAAAATAAGAGTACTAGATGTATTTAAATAAAAATACAAAAAATTCAAAAGATTTTAAAAACCTAAAATAAATAAATAAAAACATGGCACAATAAGAAAACACCTTAACACTAATACTGAAAAAGAAGTTATGCGCCATAACAACACTTAAATTTGGATAAAAATAAAGCTAAGCGCCTACAAACAACACCGACAACACTCTAGCAGAATAACATTCAACACAATAAATAAATCTCCTAATCTGCAAAACAAGTAGCAAAGTTAAAAGACTAAATAATAAATAAAATGTCGATACAAAGTATTTCAGCCGTCATTCACAACCAACTACGAATAATCAACAAATCGATTATCTATTAAAAATTGAATACTTTATTATAAAACACAATATTATTTTGAACAAACCATACAAACCAAACAATTAAGAACTAAACTAACCCCACGTCGATAGTTTATTTTAGTTGAAAAGTTTAAAATTTAAAAGACAAGAATTATTCCACAAGAAAACAAATGCAGTGGGACCCAAATTCACAAGACTTTCATCTAAGTGATATGGTATTGGGGCCTATGACCTAACACAAAAATGGTGGACCATGGCCTTACAAAAAGTTAGCCGCAAATAACTAGTCTCATATGTGTATACCATTTTTTAGTGTACAAATTATATATTTAAACTTTTTAATAGTTTTGCTCTAAAATTAAAGAAAAAATAGGGAAAACAAGTTTCGATTTTCAGCCTATAATATTAAAATATGCTAATGTACACCTACACTGGTGTACACTAAGATTTATACCCTAAATAATAAACGGATTTTATCATCTCATATTCATAGTCTAAACTATACTTATAAGTGTGTATATATTATTTATATATCTATATTATTATATCTATATTATTTACTATTTCTATGATCTATCATTTTTGACTTTCGAATATAATATATAATAGAATAGAATTTCTATTGAAAATGAATAATTATAACATACTTACTTTATAACAGAATAATTGATAAATGGAATATAATTAGAATAATATAATTATATATAATTATAATAATAGTAAATAGTAATAGAAAAAAAAAAGAATAATAATAAATAAAAAAAATAATAGAATTAAGATAAGAATATTTAAAATAGTTAAATTGAATAATATTACTATCTCATGTGTTTGATTTAGGTTTTAGTGAAATAAAAAGTAGAAAAAATATATAAATTGAAATTTAATTAATGGTTGAGATTATTAATGCACAAAATTGTGATTATTCAATGAAAGCTTCTATTTTTAACTTTGGTCAAAATCATAGATTTAATTAATAACTGAGATTATTAATGAACAAAAATAATGTTATCCAATAGAAGTAATTATTTGTAACTTTGGTTAAAACTAAAATTTAAAATAAATATGCCCTAAGTAAAATGTTAGTTGAGACTTATATTATGAAACAAAGGGAATACTTAATAAAAAATATTAAACACCAACTGATAAAATTAACTTATTAATATAGACTTTTAATGTTTATAATGAGTCTTAAGAGACGGTTTTATCATATAAGTCAATACTAACAATGACCAAACTATAAAATAAAATATAAAATAAAAAAAAATAACCAAACTACTAATAAAGCATTAACATAGATTTTTGAAATAAGTATTACAATAATCTTCGACTTTATCACCATTATTTAAAATTATTCTTAATTTATTAGAATAAGAAAAATATTCATTAACTTTATTTTTTATTATTCAAAATGATCTCTGTTATTAACACACACAAACATAGTTATAATGTCGCACGTTAAGTTTACGGTGAAAATTCAAAATAGTATCGTATAGTAAGTGAATGAAAATCAAATGATTTAGTCGCCATGAAGTTGAAAAAATAGTGATTTTGTTTATTTTCATAACGAAAAAAATAGAGGAAGAGAAGTGAACAGAGACGAAAATGACCTCCTTTTAAAGTTTTATGAGACCAAAACGCTTTATTTTCGTTGACTTACTCATACGATATTTTTTTTAACTTCTATCATGACGCTTAACGTGTCATATTATGACTTTATTAATGTGCATTAACTTTAGGGATCATTTTGAATAACGGAAGACAAATTCAAAAATTATTTTACTTATTCTTATAAGTCAGTGATAAAGTCAGGACCATTTTGATCATTTAGGGTGTGTTTGAATTAACTGTGAAAAACAAGCGTTTCTCTGAAACAATCAATTTTTATTTGGGTATATTTGTCGTAAGAAACGACTTTTAAGATAATTTTTAGCCGTGAGAAATGATTTTTAAGTTTTTTGAAATAATATTCAATTTTTAATTGAAGGACCAAAAAGTTTTTTTCTTTGTCAAAAGAAGAATTTAAAAACTTTTTAAGTTGAAAATCAAACAATTTAACATACCTTAAATTGAAAAAAAAAAAATCCTAACACCTCTGCAATATGCTAAAGGGTTGCAAAATCTAATCAGGAATAATATAGGGTCAACAATTATTTCAACATATGAGAATTCTTAACTTTGAAGATTAGTCTTACAATTGTTTTTTTTTTGGTGGATGAATGTCGCGTGTGGCCCAACTAATTTATATCATATAGCCCATAGTTCAATACTTCAAACTCAAATTTGATTTATACTAAGTTGTCATGCGGCTAGGGTTCTTGCAAAGACACTCCAACGCCAAAATGAAGAAACATTCTAAGACAGTATTAGTAATATGAGTCGTGCATATCTAATCCGAGTGAGGAATAGCGAAGTGTAAAACAACTTTAGTGCCCATAGATAGTTGAACTAAATATTTTGGAATCCCAAGCATAGAGTGTGGCATTAGGGTATGGAAATCAATGCGATGCATGTGTGCTACGCTCTGAAAGGTGTTATCTAGTGTAGCGAGTATACCAATACGATGAATCTTAGTTGGGGTTGGAGCTTGGCCCACGATGGCTAATCCGATCAAAGAGGCTATTAGGGTTGAGTCATGATTACATCGAAATAAAAGGGAATTGAGCCCTTAGACCAAATCTGAAACAAAACTCTAGCATAAAGGAGTAGATTATCCAAACCCACCGCCATCTCCCTTCTCTTTCCACCACTATCTTACTATGAAGTTGTTCTTCTTAAGCTTCACTACCTCGAGCTCATGCTACTTAACAAACGTTTCTCTAATCCTCAATGCTTATCATCAACTGCAATTGCTTCACCAATAGAATCTATATGATAATGTATGATTTCTTACAACACTCGCACTTGTTATACACAATCTACTTGCCTTTCAACAATAATTTTTCAACTCAACTCAGGAGACTACTAAATGCACCACACACTTTTCTTGGCTCATCATACATAAATGAATTTTGAAATTCATTAGTTAAAAAATTGTTCGTTTGGATTCTAAAATCTGTTTTTTTTTTTTCACTTTGCGTGTGATGTGCCTTAAGAGGTGGCGTGGCAGAGATAATAGCATTCGTCAACTCAATGGTGGCTTTTCAATATTTAGATAATAGAATCTTGAAAATATCACTTGAAAAATAGAATAAAAGAGTCGTATAATTGCAAAAATCAGATACCAGGACCAAACATAGATCATGATTTCAAGCAGGAAATTATCTCACACCAAACATATTAACCCTCTAAATTACAATTTTACAAAACATGTTCCCAGCAGTATAACTATCCTAATAGAAAAGGAGGGAATGACAATCTCTGGAGTATACAAGAGAGGAAAAAGATTATCCTAAAGATTTTATTACTATACACTGGACATGGTATTTCTTCAGCTATCATGAACTTCAAAATTGTTTAACTTTGCATTTTGTAATTTACATTCATCCTATCCTAAAATGGTCAGCAATGTGAATAATATAAACAAGTTCATCAAATGGTTAGATTCTCCTGAATGGCAATAAATGATCCTACTATCTTTCCTCCTACATCAGGGAACTCTTCGTGACCGGGAAGCGGTCTAACCTTACCCTTTCGATCGACTTCGACTGGGTACTTCAGTAGATGCCCTCTCATCTCTGTTATGTCATTTGCTGAGAACTGTTTCCAGTTATGTTCGGCCATGGTTCTAACCCTCCTCACGCATTCGAGGCTCTCTGGTTGTAAGAAGCTGTCTTCGATTGTACCTGTATGTTCTGCCCAAAGTGACATTCTGTATCCATGGATCTGCGTAGTTTAGGTTCAGGAAGAATTGCACTCAGATTAGAAATTTGTGAAGAATACAAAAAAGGTAAAAATAACACAGTTTGGCAACATTATTAGTCCACCCGGGATTAGTCTTCTACGCTGATAATAGGGTGGGCATACTTGAGAAACCAAAAGAATTACTCGTCGTGAAAAAAGAGAGTTTGAGTAGCTAAGTGAAACTTAACTTCTATTACATGAACAACGGCTTCTTAAGCAAAAAAGAGAAGCCAATAACTCTGAAAAAGCTTACCTGTCCATGTGGATAAGACTGTTTTCTTGCCCAGGTATGATTAGGTTGGTAGGCTCCCATTGCAATTTCAGTGTCCCTCGTTCCTTCCATAGAGCGCTGATTGATGTTCGCAGACCCCAATATCACATACTCATCATCAACTATCATGCCTTTCGAATGAACATAAATCATGAAACGTCGGTTATTTCGACTAATCGCCTGGAAAAGGAACACCAACATAATTAGTTTACAATTGCATGCCACAAAACAAACTATTAAGAAGTTTATAATGACTCTCAGAATACTTATTCATTCATAAGATATGCATTTCAGGAAACTAAATTAAAAATAAAAAGAAAAAAATAAGACACCTAGATAAAGATTATAACAGTTTTTCACCTTTTGAGTAGCATGGGGAAATTCTCGTGCTACCAAAATAAAAAGCTATCGCCTATCAGAAGCTATAATCTTATGCGTTGTACTAGATATCTCGAATTTTATATGGACTGACCCAGAAAAATGAAACTGGAAAGGGAAGAAGGGAGTGGGAGCATAGAATTCATACTTGTGGACTATTCGCTTGGGGCGGAGTTCCAGGCACAGCAATATTCTCATGCACATCTACGGCCTCACGGTTACCAAGACAGAAGAAGTTCAAATAATCTTGTGGAGAGAATGCTGCTTCAAGCCCAACTTCAACCAAAGCCTTATAAACCGTCTCGTACATCATTTGCATTGTTTTATGCTGCCAAAATTTCAAAGAGAAGTCCACAGAAAGAAATGTGAGAATTAACTACTCACAAGTCACATGTACTATAACTTTCACTTTGACTTCAAATTTTATAAAAGGAAATCTAGAAAAAAAAAAGAAACAAAAAAAAAAAGCAGCCAAGTGAAAAGAAGATCCTTCATACATCTTTTCATTTGAACAGAAATTAGAAAAATAAAGTTGTATTAGATTTATTTTCAGGAGTATTGGAGTATTATTGCATTGTTGAATTAATGTCAGAGAAAAGACAAAGGCACGATACTTTAATCTTAGGGTAGATTCTAGGGTTAAGTCACCCACTAAACAGCCATTCCATCGTCACATAGTCTTAGTAATTTCTTTTGTTATAACGAATAGAGAAACCAACAAGCTAATTGGGTGTTTAAAATCATAATTTATAAAGGCAGGGCTCCAAGTAGAATAATATGAATGTTCAATCAAATCCTTGCCAATATTTAAAAAAAAAAAAAAAAAAACTTCACATGGTGAGTTGAAGCTTACCTGCCAAAATAGTATCCTTTGGGTGGCAGCCCCTGTTGGAACACCCTCCGGCCACATTGGAATAACGATGTAAACTGCAAATCTCTCATTTGCCCTTATCTTTTCAGCAATCTTAAGAGCAATTTCCATAGGAATTAAATTATTAGCACCTGCAAAAACGTTAAAGTAAAACCACTAGGAATGATTTGATAATTTGTTGGAAGTCAATTCAAACCTCGATGCTGTCAATGTAGCGAAAGAAAAAGAAACAGAAATTTGATGGAGGCAAGCATAGTACGTGCCTTCTTTGTTCAACTTATATTTGAAGAAATAATCACTTATTTTTGCCAAAAAGTTTGAAAAATAAGCAATTATTTTTCTCAAAAAAAACTCCCCAAATACACACACAATAATAGATTGGATGGAATTCTTTAAGCAACAAGCGGCAAGTGCTCAAAAAGAAGAGTTCCATACCAAGGTCTTTATTGTGACTCCAATTGTATGAAGAGCCAATGAAATATTGATTCTCAATATAAATATAATGTTGTGCAGTACGAATGGCCTTTACATATGCTGTATGGATGCTCATGTCAATCAGAACATTTTTCCCACATACAAGGTTCTGCAAAAACACGGTAAAGTTTAACTCTCATAGCCACACATATAAAGGACATGTCAGTTAAATTAAGATCAAGCATGAAAAAGAAAACTCAGAATCACACAATCTTTCATTCACCTTGCTTGATGCATCTCTTGGTTCCTTTGGGAATCCATTAACAGAATTTGAATCAATTGAACGGAATATCTGAATTTCAAAGTATACACAATCAATAATTTCTTTTAATCGAATCTTGAAATGCTGAATATCTATTTTTTTCAGTATTGAGTGAATAGATACCTGAACATGCCAAGCTTCAGGATTATCATCACCAACTCTAGCAGCTTCAGATAAACTCATAATATCTTGGAGCCTATCTAGCCTAAGCAATGCATCATCGTACGTGCTCTTCAACTTTTTTATCCCATGAGGTTTTGCAGCTCTTAACCAACGCTCCTCAAAGTTGGTCAAAACATCGTAAGCTGCCGGACCATCAATTTTAGAATGTAAGTCATGCCACGGTTCCCGTGGACAACCATCAGTATTACCCTGTCATTAAATGATCCACAACATCAGAGTTACCCTGTTATTGAAACTTGTTCGTTTTGAGCAACATTATTCCACTATGATTTAACTTGCTCGGTTCTAAGGCAAAATAAAAATCTCGTTTATAAATTTGCAGGTAAATTTAAACGTGCAAGAAATGATTAATTTTACACATTTAAAGGCCATCTGCAACAGAACCTTATATAATAGGTTTTACATATCACTTGCATTGCTGGTTTTGCAGTTCAGAGTGTGCTGAACTGAACAACCCAAAGACATGTGATTCAAAACAATCACTTTAATCTTCCCTATACAATGCAGCAATATTTCTTGGTTATAAGTTGTTTTCTTCTAGAATTTTAAAAATTGGAGTTATATACACTTTTAGCTTTACTCTACATACAATGACTGCTTTAATTCATTGCTTATCAAATGATTGACGAAAAATCTAGTTATCATGCAACAGAATGGAGAATAAGAGATTACCGTGAAAGTAGGGTTGTGATAGTCATCCTTATGCAGTGATTTCAGTGTTCTAAAAAGAGAATGGTGGGGAGTATCATACCGCCCATCACACAAATCAAGTCCACCAACAAATGCTACAATTTTTCTTCTGTTATTTCCAGCATCAGCATCCACAATTACAGTTTTCTGATGATGCGTATATATTGTTTCAACTTCCTGATAATTATGAGAAGAAATTTTGATGTGAAATTCCGGAACAAACAAGTAAATAAAACACCTAGTTTAACTGAACCTGGTAGGTTAGGCAAACTACCAAATGGGATCACATTATCAGAAGTTATATATGGAATAAATGCATACTCTGGTTCTCAAAAGTGCGCACCTTCAAAATTTGGTCTCTAAAATCCATCATTTGGATGAGAGGAGAGAAAATATGAAAGAAAGAAGATAGAAGAAAAAAATTGAGAAAATGAAGAGAAAAGAGTGGTTGTTTTGTATAAGGAACAAAGAAAAGAAACTTTTCTCTTCTGTTGTATGGAATGATAGAAAAGTGGGATAAGAATCATAAGATTAAGTGTAAATGTATCAATGTCTGTATTACTCTTGTTGAAAGTCTCACATTGACCAGAGATATGACCACCCAAGAATATATAAGTGGTGTGACAATCTTCCTCTTATGATAGCTTTTAGGAGTATGTTAGGCCCAAAGACCTGAACAGGTGAATTTGTTTCGTGAAACGTGCATCTCCATTAAGTATTCTATACTCTCATAATCGTGCTTTCCAAAAAAACACCTTTACCCTACCAAGCAATCAACTTGTTACCAATTTCAAGGACTTAAGTAAAGTATTTCTATAATGCAAGGAACAAAGTAAAGTATTCCAATGAGAATAGTCATTGTCCAACCATACCCTTTGCTTGACCCAGCTATGCCGTTTTCCAGCAATGCGAGGACAAAGCAGCACTTGCACGGAAGAGTGTTTGAAAAATCGCCGAGTTTCCTCATCATGAGTTGCCATGACACCATCCTGAATATAAGGCAGAAGAGTTAGCATGACTAAAATAAAAGTACAAATCATATCCATAACACACAGAAAAATCCTTTAAAAATAAAAGCTCATTAAAGAGTTTCAATCTTACTGGGAATAAAGTCAACATCATATATCATGCTAGAAAAAGCACTAAAACAGAACAAAAGAATAGCTTTGCTAGGACACGCACAATAATACACTAAACATGTAGACAAGGGCAATAAGCAGAGGATTCTTGATGAAAAAGGAACCAAAACATGCCAAGAAATAAAAAAGTATCAAATCCAACTTTAGATCAGTTTTGATTTGAAGATTTCTCTGATTTATTTCAGGTCATCATCAACCATTAGAAGGACAGAAACAGACTTTTTATTAGAGGACAGAATCAGTCTCGCCACTCCTGCTTCCACTTGCCATTTGTAAATATCCAATAGACTCCTGAACAGTTTTACATTATTAAGTTTCTGTTCCTAATAGACAATGTCTATTTTCTTCTTCTTAAATTTATTATTAAGTTCAAAAGTTGTCACAATGAAAAAAGTTCCAAAACAAATAGAATTACATAAAAATGAACAAAATTCCAAAAACATAAGTATGATAACAACAACAAAAACACAAAATCCTTATCCACTACATGAGGTCGGCAACACAGATTTCATAATGCCATTGCGCTTGATCAAAGACCATATTTTCAAAAATATTATTTACCATGCATAATTATGATAACCACATGCAGCAAAAATGCACTTGCATACAATTGCAGACCAACTCCTACCATCTCTCCCAAACACAAAAATACAATAACAGGTAACATAAAGAGAATGCATCCTTACTGTTTTATAACCGAGAATGTTCCTTGATGTGGGGTCATCCCAAACAAGAAGAAGCACTCTTACTCCTTCCTGTGACTTAGACCTCAAAAGATCTCCCAGTGTCAAATCAAATGCAGAGCCAGCATCCCTCACCAACCTATCTTTGTGCCACACTGACCACCCTGTAATATATACCAAACGCTTAGCTTGGCGAATCGCGTCAAATATATCGAACCAGCACTTTTCATGAGCATAATACATCCCATTGTCAAGAAACACATTAGGGAGGCATCCATCCGGAACATGTGCATCTTGATATAGAGTAACACTTCCACCTTTCCTCAATGGGAAATACGTGCCGGGAACCCCAATGTACTCGGGTCCTGCCCCAACTCCTTGATGATAAATGCTTAATTTCTCAATTGGAATGTACTGAATTGACAAACTTAACACAGCCCCTTGCTTACAAGGCTTCCCATTGCTATTCAGGATAGGGTAAGTCCCTTGTACTTTCTCCCCAAGGTATATTTGTTCCACGGGAATCGCCACAATGCCAATGAGCTGCGAACCAACCACATCACTGTCTTTAACAACAAAATGCACTTCAGCAGCATGATGAGCCACAGGAACATAAAAACGTTGCTCCCACACAGGGTTTTCACTATTGCTAATCACAAAAGTCCTCCCAATCACAGCATTAGATACAGAAATCGACACGTATGGATCGCTAGTAATCTTCCGGCTCACTGTTCCTTCGATCTTGTTGCCCACATTACCAGGTAATCTACCAAACATGTCCCCTAAAGTTTTGTGGAACATGTCCATATTTGGAAGATTCTTGGCTGAATGAACACAAATATCTAAGTTTCCATGAAGAAGCAAAACCCTCAGAGAAACTTTGTTCTGAACAGGAACAATCTGCAAACTCTGATTATGAACTGAGTCATCAAATGAGCCAGAATGAATTGGAATTTTGGAAGGAATAGGAATAGGATCCCCTTGACTAGAATAAGGATTCCCCAATCCTTGACTTGAACTATAACCATAAAACTCCTCTCTCTTTTCATGATTCGGAACTACACTTGGCTGATTTCCAGAAATCCTAACATTACTCATAAGATCATCCAAAGGAGGGTAAACAGAACTTTGATTGGAAATATCACTGGTTTGGGATACTTGGTAAGGGTAAGGGTATGAATGAGATGGCTGAGAAATTGGATATGAATTGTCTAAGGAACCAACTGAGGAAGTTGAAGGAGGATGTGGAGGTGGAGGGTAGGAATACTCTACGTAGCTAGAATGAGGGGCTGATAACGATGGTGGAGGAGGTGGAGGGTATGAGTAGTTGAAGGAATGTGTAGGGTTTGGTGGATATGGATAAGGGGCAGAAGGTGCATAGGGATCATGACCTTGAGTTGAAGGTGGGTATGGAGGAGTGTTGCTAGGGTACCCATAAGGGTTTGGGTACCCATATGGAGGTGCATGCCCATAATTGTCCATTAATCAGAACTTACAATTCAGTATTCACAGTTCCAAACCCTTGATGATCCAAAGCTTTTCTGGGTTTGTTTGACCTTTAATTCATTAAAGGTTTGATTTTTTATCATAAAGAAGACACCCCAGATGGAAATTAAACAGAGGGTATCAGTTCTGCATGATAGAATGAAAGAGTGAGAAAAAATAAGATCAATTAAAATTGATCGCATGAAATTTGATCGAATATGTTGGTGATCGGTGTAAAATCAATTGTTGGTGTGCAATGAAAGGAAGAAACTTAGCTGATAAGGAAGCTTCAACGAAGAAGATGAAGATTCACGGAATGAAAATGGATCTCTGTATTGTTTTTTTACTCTCTCTCTCACTAGCAGCGAATCAGCTTGGTCCCACTGACCTATGCAAAGAAAAAGAGAAAAATTTAGCAGCGTCTGAGAATGCCTCGCTCTCTCCGTCCAAAAAAAAAAAAAACAAATGGGATTGATATAATTTTTTCGTATTTTTTTAAAAATTAAATAATATTTTCTTATAATTATTTTTTAAAAATCTTGACGAGTGATAATGTTTAACCAGACAAAAATAAAAAATACTGCACAAATATCCTTGCTAAAATCATGTTATTAAATGTGTTATCAATCTCATTTATTTTTTTAAGTAAATAAGATCAAGTGCTTTTTGCACAATAAATGTATTATTATAAAAACAAAGAAAACTTGCTCTTGTGCCTATATGATAATAAAACATAATAAATCTAGATGAGAAAGGAAATATATTCAATAAATTAAGAAATTGTTATTGCTAAATTACTATGCTCAAGATTTCTCTTTATTATTTTGATTTTGTTTTCTAGTATTAGAATATGTGTTAAAATTAAAAACTTAAACTTACAAAGTTGAAATATTTTTGTCCTGTGACCTAAGCTGCCGATTACATCAATGACGGATTTGCACACCACGCGGTGGGTAAGAAAAAGAAAGAGAAACAAATGAAATGATTTCATAGAGCCAAGAACTTGTAGCTCAATTGGTATAAGGAGAAGTTTATTGAGTTGAAGGTGTGAGGTTCAATTTCTAGTGGGATATAATTAAAAATAAATTTAGGAGTAGTGTAGTGTGGGTGTGTATTTGGCCTATCAAAAAAAATGATTTGATAGAGAAAAAAACTTGAATATAATTGGCTCTTTGTTGATTTATTTATTGGTTGAAATAAGTTTTTAGTTCTTATAAAAATGACATATTTTCATTTTAGTTCTTATAAGATATTATTTTTTATTTTGATTTAACTTAATTTTAAAAAAAAATTAATCCCTACAAAATTAATAATTTTTTCTTTTAGTTTATATATATATATACATATATATATGCATTTTTGTCCAACTTAATTTAAAATTTTTATTTTTAATCCTTAATATTAAGTTTTTTTTTAACAGTTTTTTTCAAGCTACCAAATTAAAAAATTGAAATTTCACATAACAAAGTAAAAAAAAATTAAATTAAAAGAACTAAAAACAAATTTTGGTAACTATAACAAATAAAAACTTAACTTATTGTGAAACAAAGATGCAAGGACAAGAATAGAAAGTTTGGAATTAAATTGAATCGAATTAGAAAATAATATTTTTTAGAGACTAAAACAAAAAAGTAACAATTTTGTATGAACTAAAAATTTATTTTGAGTCTTAGGGGGCGTTTGTTTCAGGTTATGTATATGTATTCTTAGGCATCTTAAGAGTGTATTCCCAGGATTGCATATTTTTAGATATGATAAAAAAATTTGTTTAGTTGAAAACTTTTTTTTCATAGAATGTTTATAAATAATTTCTGAGAATATTAAAGATATGTTTGGTTAAGAAGAAACATTTCTAGACATTTAAAGTATAATTATTAAAATACCCCTATTTTAAGTTAACTTTTTAAATAAAAAATAAATGAAAATTTGGAAAGGTCAAAACTCATGACTTCCAAAGAAAAAATATAAATTCTCAATATTTGTTAAACGATAATGCCAAATAATATCCTTAAAATATTAGTTAAAATATAATAATTATATTTTATTTAATGCTATAAATATTATAAAAATGTAAATTATTTAATTTTTAACTTTTTAAATAAAAAATAAATATATTGTTTCTAATAAAATATTTCTATTTTTATTCCCTATTCAATCTTTCTAGAACACTTGTTACTATTTTTATTTTTTATATTTGTTAATTGGTGAGGGGCACGAGTCAAAACATAGTATTTCCTGAGCCTTTGAAGTCGCCACAATAGAAAATAGTGTTGAACTTAACGTTCCTCAAAACGTATTTGTCAATTGAATTGTATTATTGTATTACGCGTTAAATCAAACATGTTGTTTGGATAATATTCGTGATGGATATCAGTTATTTATACTCGTAGATATCAGTAGATACTCATTATCTTCTAAAAATTAAAAAAAAAACATATATTTATAGTATTTTAAATATGTTAGAATTTTATTTAATGTGAACTGTTTTTAAAGATTATAATATATTTTCACTTAACTTTTATAATAACTTTTATTATAAGAAAAAAAACATATATATATTGAGTAATAATTATATTATTTGAATATTTATTTTTTATTTTAGTTTTATTATAATAGTTAATATAATTACTAATATAAATTTAATATTAAAATATAATTTTAAGTGTACTTTTATTTTTTAAATATTTTTAATAATATTTTAATTGAATAAAATACTTGTATATAATTGACGGATTTCCACATACCCGCGGGGCCGTGTAACCAGGCCCATTCCGCACCATTGTCATCCCTAGTTGGGAGTTTTAGGAGGAGAACCCAGGGGAGTAAATTTTTTGTTTGGCTGAAAAATAATAGAAGGAAGGAGAAGAAAGGGAAGAAATTTTGAGGTGTTTTATCTTTCCCTATATATAAGGGTGTTTGCGGTAGGGGTTAAGTGATGTGATCCGATTAAAGTGACGTGGAGCCAGGTGCTCTTATTTTACGAAGACTTAGTGACAAAGACAAATATCACGGAGAACAAAAGACAATAAATTATTGTTTTTAAGGGCATTTCTATGTAGTAGGGCTTTATGGGAAGATTGTATGCTTTTCTCTTCCAACCAAGACATGGCAGGGGTAGGATTTGAATGTTTTGGTTTTGTTTTACTTATAGCATAGACATGAAGTTGGTCTTTCTTCTGCCAACTAGTCTAAGGATGGAGGTGTCCCTCGTTTCCGTTTCCAAAGATAGAAATCAAGCATGAGATTCTTCTCAAAAGAGCTTATTCAATCAAGTATTTTTTTCCTTAACCAATGAATTGTTGGTTGAGTCTTTCTTTCCTCTTCTTCTCTTTCAAAGCAGGCAACCCACCTAGGAGATATCTAATCGGAACTAGTGACAACCTCAGTCTTAGTAAGAGGGTTCTCTTTCTTCTTAGTGGCAATAACTAGTACTGAAATTTTACTATATTAGTTTGTTTAAGCGTTGTTGAAGTATGGAGATGATTAACTTCTTGCGTAATTTCAATGACTAAATTGATGTACTTTAGTACTTGAGCGGACGAAATTGATTAAATGTTATTAATTTTAGATAGTAAAATGTTTTTTTTTCTTTCCCTAATTTTATTGACTAAATTTATTAACAGTGACAAGCAGACGACTTGTGAAACATGTGGGGCAGCATAGGACCCATGCTAGTGTGATAGAATATGTTGCTTCCAATGCCACTTCATTCCATTGGTAACTTAACAATAAACAATGGTAATAAAAAAAAAAAATCATTCCTGTTCACTTTCCACTGTCCAATATCATCAATCCAAACATACCCTTAATATTTTTTATTTTCTCAAAGTCAAAACCATATTTGCATAATAAAATGCATTCTTTTATTAAGAAAATTTTAAATATGGTGAAAACAAGCATAAGTTAACTCAAGCATGTCATACAACAATAGTGTGATGATCCTCAAATCAATTTCTCTGCAAAGAGCTTGCAAAAATGTTTTCTGCTTCTCTTCTCTCAAATTAGAAAGGAATTCACTATTGCCAAGTTACTGCAATAGGACTTCTAACATTATATTTACCTGAAACCCAAACAATTGACCCAAATGATGAACTTCCAGAAGCTTCTCTTCCATATCCAACAAAACTCACTTTATAACTCAATTTCTCACCAATTTTTCCAAACTTCAAATTCCTTGGTTCAACCATAACTGAAACTCCCTTAGGTTCTTCCACTATAACTTTATAAGAACTCAAAGGATTTCCCACATTTGTGACAACCCTCTTATATGTCACACTAGCATTCACAACACTTGCACCAAATATCACAGAAAAAGAAGGGTAGTTCAAGTCACCAGCTTGAAGATCCAAATTCTTAGAGCATCTGAAATTCCCTTCTGAATTTAACAAAGCAATCTGAGAATTAGTATAGTTCAAACTGCACAAGTAATTCAAGTAATCTTTGTTTGTGATATCATAGATTAATCCAGGATCAGAAGCTCTTTCTGGATCAACATGGCCAGACCCAAATGCAAAGGGATTTGCAAATGCAGATGAACTGTTTGATCCAATGTCTGAAAGAGGAAAACCTTTGTTGTTCAATGTGTACGCTGTGGTCATCAGAGAGGATTTTATAGCTGAAGGTGACCAATCTTTATGAACAGATTTGATCAATGAAGCTATGCCACTAACATGAGGACATGACATTGAGGTTCCTGAGACTATGTTAAACAGGACACTTCTTTTGTCACTTTGGAGTAAACTTGGGCTTGTTTTGGTTGGCCAGGAAGCTAAGATGTTCACTCCAGGTGCGGTTATGTCTGGCTTGATCACGTCTGGTCCGACCGAACTCGGTCCTCTAGAAGAAAATGCTGCCATAGCTGGTGCTGGATCTCCATATTTTGTCCCTAAGAAAGAAATTGAAGCTGTTGGTGATTTTGATGAGGAAATGTAGGTTCTAAGTGTTTTACTAGCTGAGGCTCCTAAGGAAGTTGCTGGTAAGATATGAGGATCGGCGAAAAGCTCTTCTCCTTGATTTTCTGAGTTGAGTAGTATCATTCCTGCGCCTCCGGAAATCTTAACTTCTTCTCCCTTTGAAGTTCTGCTATTTATTCCTCTTTCACATGCAACTATTTTTCCATGGACTAACTTTCGATCAAGCGACCCTTTTATGCAAAATTGTGCTGCTCTTGGTGATTTTGATGATGCAGAACTGCCATATACAAGAGGCAATTGCTTTGTTTGCTTGCCTTGGTATAAAGATGACCCTTTGAAAATCTTTCCATTGCCGAGCTTCACTTTCGTCGGGAAAGTTCTGTCCGTGTAGCTAGCGGCAACGGTCATGAACCAAGGAGCAACATTTCCAACAGATGATTTTGAGGGTCCAGAGTTGCCGGCAGAGCAAGAAACAAAAACTCCTTTTTGTGTTGCTCCAAATGAGGCTATGGCAATACTATCATTGTAATAAGGTTTGGCTACTCCACCTAATGAGAGTGATAATATATCAACTCCATCAGTTACTGCTTGATCTATAGCTGCTAATATGTCTGAATTTGCACAACCTAAACGCCAACATACTTTATAAGCTGCAATTCTTGAGGTATATCTCATTCCACTAGCTGAACCTCTTGCCAAGCCAAAAAAGCTTGCATTATTAACCATGTTACCTGTTGAGATGAAAAGAGGAAGTAAGAGAAATTTCATGAAATCTGTGTGTTTTATGTTACACTACAGAGCATATATTTATATTAGTGAATAAATAAACACAGCAATACTTAAAATAAATACAAGAATATGCCGTTACCTCATCTACTTTAATTACATGATTATAACTTTCAATATTTATATTTTCATAAATATAAAAATGAGTAAAACACCCTTTTGGTTTTTTAAAGATGTCGGTGCCATCAACTTAGTCCTTGAAAGATTTTTGTCACCATTTTAGTTCTCCAAAGATAGAAAAAAAAACATCACGAAAAAGTTTAATGAAGGACCAATTTAGTGACTTTTTCAATCTTTCAAGATCTAAAATTGTGACACGAACAACTTTGGAAGACCAAAATGGGTTTTTCTTCACCATTTCAGACCTCGGAAGATTGAAATCGACAAATCGTTATAACAGAGGGCTAACTTGGTGACCTTTTCAATCTTCAATATTTGAGAACTAAAATGGTGACAAAAACCTTTCGGTAGTTAGTTGATGATACACGTATCTTTGGAGGACTAAACTGACGTTTTACTCTACATAAATAAAACATTACCAGCTGCAGTTGAAGCTGTGTGAGTTCCATGCCCTTGAGAATCTCTAGGGGACCGGTAATCCCTTGTTTCATTGATTCTTCCAGCAAATTTCTCATACCCTTTAAGAAACACTCTTGCACCAATAAGCTTCTTGTTGCAATTTGAGGCAGAGAAATTTGTACCTTCTTCACAAGCACCTTTCCAATGAGAAGGTACTGATGACAAACCTGAATCTTGGAAACTAACATGTTCAGGCCATATACCCGTATCTAGGACACCTATAATCACATCTGAGGCCAAATTAGGTGCACCCCAAAGTCCTTTTCCTTTCTCTAGGCCAAGAAAATGAGGGCTATATGTTGTGTGAAGGGTTAGTAACTCATCTGGTATGGCTGAAAGGAAACCTTCCACTTGGTTCAAGTTTTTGACATGTTCAGAGGAAAGTTGCGCGGCGAAACCAAACATGCTGGTTTCATAAACATAAAGAAGGTGAGGAGATATCTCTTCTTCTTCTTCTTCTTTTTCTTCAAGTGAAATGAAATCAATGACTGATTTAAACCATGGTTTTGTAATGTCTTGGGAATGAACTGATGCTTTGATCTTTGTCTTGTCCATGTGTATTATGTATGTTTGTTTTTCCATGACAGAAACTGAATTTGTCACCATAAAGGTAAGGAATAGTAGTAGTGTCCTGAAGATCATTTTGCCTACAGAAAAGAGTCAAGGAAAAAAAAAATCAATTTATCACTTCATAGAATATTATTTGATCTAACAAAATTGAAATAAGAAGTAGAAATAGTATATCACATCTAAACCAAAACACTTCATTACATAATTTGTCTAGTTTTTACAGAGATGTGATTCTTGGAAATGCATACTATCTCTAATCTTTCTTTATGTAACATGTTTTGTACTCTAGGAACATTGATAACTTACAAAGAAAAAGTTTCTTTTTGCAAAATAACACTATGCAAAAATGTAATTTGTATGTGTTTGGTTTCACGCCTGTCTAAACGTGAATTCATTTCAAACACAAATAATAATAGCTTTCATTTTTCAAATTTGCATTAAGCCTGATTTGATTTAAAACCAAACACACACTCAATGTACTCTAAGTCTAGTTATGGCTATGAAGGAGTGAGATAGAGAATATGGAGGTAGAGGTTCAAACCTGTGATGGACTTAGCACAAGAACATAAGAAAATAATAATAATAATAAATGGAATGTGGGATGCTTGTAAACTCCAGGCATCAAATCTTTAATAGGCACATGAAAAAGCTAAGCCTGAAAAAGTTAAAAGCTTTAATTTTCTATATATGATCAATGATCAATGTATTTCCACAATGAGTCTACCTTTTTGTATTCTTGTCTTCTACTTCAAGACTGCACACTTTCAATTAGACGATGAGAATTTGCAGACCACCAAAGTACTTATATACATTTCATGGATGGGGAAATAGGTTTAATAATGTGCTATTGACATTGTGTATTAAATGTTATAAATACATAGCCTATAAAAAATGGTATAAATAAATACATATCTTTTTCTCCATACTGTGCACAATTATATGAGTGACCATGGAAGTTTGTTATTACCAATTTCACTTTTGGCATTCTTTTACCCTCTTTTGAGAACCTTTTTAGTTGAACATTGACAATGGTAATCATAGGGTTATTTTTCAATTAGAATATTGAAAATATTATTACTTGTAACAATCTTCAAGTTGGCCAAAAGCTTAAGTCCCTGTTTTCTAGGTGAGTATTAAGGATATCTTCTTACTAATATACAATGGCTAATTCTTTCAAGATATAAAAATTATCAAAATGAGTTTTGCCTTTTCAATGAATCTATTTTTATACAAACAACTAGTAATTAGGATTTGAATCTCTGATAACATACTTCGAAGACTTAATTATCTACTAAATATACTGATTTTTGTTAATTAAATAAGTCTATTTAATAATAGCTATAATTGCATATATCATTTTCTAAGGGGAATGTTGGTTCACACTCAATATAAGTAATTAAATTTTAACTATCATTAATTAATTATACATCACGTGGCCTAACTAGATATACCCTAGATTACTTTATTAAATGAAATTCATATGATTTTTTCAATTCCACCTTTGCTATGTGTAGTACTTGTTATCATTAGAATAATAAATTTTAAATTGATTTTATAAAAGTTGATTTTTATAAAAATAATTAAAAAATGATTTTTTCAATTTAATAAAAAAATGCAGGAAACTAAACTATTATAGAAGTTTTAAATTTTTATTATTTCAAAACATTTAGAACACATTCAACACAAATGTTTAATTTAGTGGTATAATTCTCACTTCTAATAACAAGAAGTTGGAACTTTTATTCTCGCAACACCTTTGCTTTAATTAAAAAGCTTGTTAGCTACAAATTAGCCATGAATTAACTAACAATGTTTATTCAGGAAATAGCTAAACATTAGCTATGAATTAGCTATTGATTTGTATAAGATAAATAGATAAGAATTAGCTAGAAAACAACTACAAAATTGATATGTTATCTATGGATTTCCTAAGCTAATTTGATTGATTATTAATAAAGAATTTAAAACAAATACATTTTTAATCAAGTAAAAGCAATATAAATACTGCAAAAGGAAAAAAAAAAATCTGAAAATGCATTTCATGCGGAAACTTTTCTGGATATTTTCCTGCGAATTTTGTCAATTAACAATAATTAAGAATATATCCTCTTGTATATAATTTGAGAGCAACAATATGTGCTCACTTCACTACTGTGTGTAAGCTATCATTATTTCCTTTGAGTCCAATTGAAGTTGTTCCTCAAATAATCATATCATGATCCGTAAAGAAGCTAACTACTTCTACCTGTATGATATGATATATATGAGTGAAGTTGAAGTAGGAGGCGCACATGTCCTCTTCTCTGCTTTTTTCTCTTTATGAGTTTTATATATTACCTCACATTTATTAAAAAAAAAAAACTATTAAGATTAAATATGAAAGGGATATAAATTGAGTAAGTGGCAGTTTTGCTGTTTCATCAAGTAGTCCGGACACTTTAGTTACTGATTTTTTTTAATGTCTGAATTAATTCTTGATTTATTAAAATGCCAAAATTAATTCTTGACCTTTTAGAATACTTAAATTAATTTTTGACTTTATATTTCGTAAGTTACTTTAGTCCCTGATGTTAAATAATATTGACGAAATATCTATATAGCTATGTGACGCATTAAGTGTATGAGATGTTACTTCACACATATTAGTCCATGTAAATGATAAAACAATGTCATTTTACTTAATCTCAAAAATTGCACTTTAAAGAAGTTGTTTAAAATTAAAAAGTAATAATATATCAAATATTCATTTAAATAAGTCAAAAAATTATGAGGTATTATAATAATTCAAATGAATACATTTTTAATTTCTCACTTAACACACTTTCATTTCTTTTACGATTTTATTATCTCCTTTCCGATAAACTGAACCAGACATTACTCTTTCTCTCTGCACACAATTGCTCTTCACTAGAATTCTTAAGAGTTGTACCTACAACTCTAAATGTAAACCCTTATTTTTCCGTTGCCTCCACTTTACATGGGGTTAAAAGAATTCGAAATAGATCAAAAACTGAATTTCCATCTAAAGATCATAATATATCACTGACTTTTTCAGCTGTCTTTTGTTGTCAAAGGTTATTGATGTAAATATTGGTTCTGTACAAATTCACTTAAACTGCAAATCTATGGGAATGACACTCTAACTTAATACCTCAAAATCATCACTTGTACGATGTATCTTATTCATCCACTCATAACACAAAATTAGTTCCGAGCAGAAACTAGATAGATACCACAATTATGTGTTGAGGGTATAATTGCACATACCAAATACGTTGTGCTTTCAAGTTGAATGTGACTGGTCTGAAATTCAGGAAGTACATAACAACAAAATAACCTGAATTTGCACAGTCCATTGTGGCATAGTCAGACAAATTGGGTATATATACAAAGAACTGAACCACATCTTGGTGAGGCATTTCATCAAACAATTTGAGCAAACCCAATTTTTCTGTAATTAGTATAAAAGTAAATGATGGAGCTCCTAACAAATATTTCAAAATGGTAGATAGTTTTGAGTGCAAGAGAGTGGAGGGATGGCTGAGGTGAATCATGCAGACAATGGTGCAGGACTTTGTGGCCCTGGAAAAAAAGTGGTCATTGCAGGGTGGGGTGGTCGTGATCATAGGGATGACATAGGGATTTGAAGCAGCCGAAGGTGTTGTAGTTGTTGCAGATAAATATGGATTTGCAAGAGACGAGGGCAAGTTTAGGCATGGAGTTAGAGATCTTGCTAGAATGTGGTGAATGACCGTGTGTATTTCCGGTGAATGACACGAAGTGGAAATGAATATGGCAATCCACGTCAGAAGCCAACCCTTCGTATAAATTTCATTGCTTTGCTTGATATACTGTGCTCTGCCTACATTATTTTTGACCCATGAAGGACCTGCTAGTTGAAGTACAAGTAGATGCAAACAAATACAAAATCACTCTAGTTTCAAAACTGATGCATTCCTCATGTTAAGAATTTCCCTAGTTTCTTCGTTTTCATCAATTTTATCCTCTTTCATGCGATCCAAAAGCCCATCGACTTCTTTACCAGCTCTTATGTAAGCCTTCAATTGGGCATGGTACATTCGTCTATTTACTGGGAAAACAGTTTTTAATAAGCTAACCAAAATTTCAGCATCTTCGACGCTGCCCTTATCATCAATCCAACTCAACAGGTTTGCAGCAATCACTTTCGCGTTAGGCTTCTGTACTTTATTTGTGCTAGGCTTCTGACCTTTATTTTCCACATAAAAAGAGAGGGCTGTTTTCAAGCACTTCAATGCTTTCTCCATCTCACCCTTGTGAAGGTATCCACCAGCGACAACAATCCAACAGTTAGGGCTAGTGGCTTTTCCCTTTGTCAGTAAATCTTTAAGCATTGTCTCTGCTTTCTCAGGTATACCCTTCTCTGAATAACCAATTATTACAACATTTGAGATACTAAAATCATAACAATTGCTTGAGGATTCCCATTCCTTCAGTATTTTCTCGGCTTCGTCGAGCTCTCCAAGCTTCACCAGAGATTTTAACATGTTCATATAATCCTTGTTTAAGCACCTCTTGCAAGCACTTTTCTCCAGATCCCATAACCTGAGGACCTCATTCTTCTGTCCAAGACGGGCATAAAGAGAGATAAGATGATTGTAACCCTCACCGTCTTTCTTGTCTAGCCTCTCCTCACATTTCTTTAAAGCATCAGCTGCCTTATTTGTAAGTCCGGCTTTTATGAAATGATTAGCCACGACAGAGTAAGTGTTCCAATCCACCACATTATGTGGTTGACTCTCCATCTGCTTTAGTATTCTTTCTATTCCATCAATATCAGACCTCTCGGCATAAGAGTTTATACAGATTCTGTAACTGAAGTTGTCCGGCAAAACTTGGTTTTCTTTCATCTCATTTAGCACATCAAGAACCTTCTCATGCTGTCCAATATTTGTGTACAGACACATAATGTCATTGTACGTCAGAGTTGATGAAGCAAATCCCAGATCCTTCATTTTTTTAAAATGGGAGAGGGCCTTATCGGTTTGGCGCTGACGAACATAGCAATTCAGGAGAGCACCGTATGTCCGATTATTTTTGTCTTGATCCTTCAAGCTATTAAAGTAGCTTTCTGCAGAAGGAAATCCATGAACCTTGCCAATCAGATCCAAATGCACCGCATGTTCAGCAGAAGAAAATATACACACACCACTCTTGTTCATCCACTCAGATACCTGCAGCCATTAAGCAACATAACTCAAGGGTTTTTCCAATAAGCTTCAAAATGGTGTTACCACAACATAATAAGTACGAAGCAAACCAAGCTTTCCAGTCTGACATGTATCTTATTTAACTAACTCTTCACAACCTTTCCATTAATCAGCATTCACTAATTTAAAGGTTGATGACTAAACCCTAACTTTGTATGCATTCTCATTTTAGCATCACACTAAACAAAATCTGAGTAAATACTCAATCTAGTCCTCAAACGTTAGGGTTCTTTGAGAAACCAATGGTAGAAGATGAAAGAATGAGATTTTATTGCTGAATCAAAATTGAATCAAGATCCAAGCAATCCAAGAGCAGAATGTGCTCTCCCAGAGACAGAGTCTCCTCTAAAAAACAGCCAAACAAATGGCTAATCTCCTTATTCTCTTATTCTTCTATTCATACAAAAGGACTCATAACTAACAAATAATCAAGTCAATAATATCTCCTAACTGACTAACAATCAGTTACCCTGCACCTTCGCAGCCTTATCCCCTCCTTCTAGTATAGACACACCAAGTCTTAGGCCTAGAACTCACATCAGTTACTAGTTCCTCGTCTTCAGACCTAACATCAAACTTGCACATTGTCTTCACATTAGTCCCTAAATTAAAGAAAAAGAAATCTGTACATTAGTCATTGAACTTACAATTCTCGGGGGCATATTAGCCCCCAAACCATGCAATTGAGAATGCTGGTAGGGACTAATGTGTCTGACAAATTGCAAGATCACGGACATGTACCAATTCAAGGACTAATATGAATGTGTTCTACCAATTTGGGGGCTAAGATGGCTATTTACTCATAAAATCTGCACTTATCCCTTAAATTTATGAATCCCCATCAGATTGGTCATTTTTTTGTTTAAACTATAATATTAATGACTAATATGAATGCCATTTTTCAGATAAAGAAACAAATGTGGAGGCTTTATCTTCAAAGACTAAATATCAATGCATAAAATCTATCTTCTATCTTAACCTATCTTTTTATCTTCTACCTTCAGAGCTAAAGCAAAGGTTTAATTGTTTCAACTTTCAAGAAGCTCAAACAAGGTTAGATTGGTGTCTTCACATCACAATAAGTACAAGCAAACCAAGCTTACATACACCGTACTCATTTAACTTTTCAAAACCTTTTAAAACTCAATAGCAATAATCTTTCACTTTAATCATTCATAATATATGCGTTATAATTTTAGTTCCTGATTTTATATAATCCTCATTTTATCCTTGACTATAGTAAAACATCGTTCAGATTAGTCCTCTTCTATTCCTATTTCGTGGTTATTGATAGCTAACCTGAACAATGCTTATCATAAATTCATAATTCATAGTTATGAACTAAAGTAGATACCTTGTAAAGTTAACAACTAAAATGATCCACGAGTACAATCTGAACTCTAAAGTACCAAGGTTGAGGTTTGCTGCTCAAAGAATTAGAATTTCACTCAAGAGTGAAGACCACACTAACTCAGGCTCTACAAGTTATCGTGATCAAATTGTTCAATGTCAGCTAATTTATTCAACGAAAACATGATCAATTCAACAAGTAAGAAGTACCGTCACTTCCATGGAAAAAAATTAAAAGTTCAATTGTAAAGAATTTATAGAACGTGAATGAAGGTGGAGATTTGAAAGGGAAGGAGGTTATACGAACCTGGAGTGCCTGTGAGAACCTACTGCGTTTGCGAAGATCGCGAAGGATGCGCTGAAGCTCTCCGACGCGGACCTTGTTCCCCTGGTAGATCCAATCGTCGAGCACAGGAATGAGGCTAGTGGTGACGTTTCCGAGGGGACTGATTTTGGTGTAGAGGCTCGGTTTGTTGGTTCTGCTCGTGTAGTATGACTTCGCTAAAATCGCCATTCTTCCAAGGAACCTCTTCGACTCCATGGCTGTACTGTGACTAGTGGCTACACTAGGGTTTCTGTTCGCTGCTGCTAACGGAATCAATGAAGACGACGCTGACTCACATTGGACAAGCCACGTCAGCCAATCTCAGTCGGAGAACAGAAAGATGGTTTAGAGTTTATTTGGTTTAGATTTTAATAAAATAGAGAATAAAAAATATATAAATTGAGAAAAATTAATAATTGAAATTATTAATACAGAAAAATCGAAATGATTTAATGAAAAATAATAATTTTAACTGTGGTCAAAATAGAATTTAAAACAAATAGATCCTTAGTAACTTGTGCGGTTTAAATTTAGTCCTTCAAAATTGTGAAGTTGTGATAATAATTCTAGGTGTGGTCAAAATAGAATTTAAAAATAATAATTGTAGAAGTTTATTCATAATTTAACATGTGCTGTGAAGTTGTGATGCAAGTTTTAATTTAGTTCCTTAAGTTACGTAAAAGATTTCAATTTAATCCTTCAAGTTTTGTAACATGTTTTAATTTAGTCACTCAAATTTTGTAACATGTTTTAATTTAGTCTCTTCAGTTGTGGATTTCTGTTTAATAAAATATGTTGTAAATTTAGATATATGTTTAATGTTCTTGAACCGTGTTAAATTTATGTTGTTAATTTAGTCCATTAAGTTGTGAATTTATGCAGGCTGGCTTGTGACAACATATTTGAGGTCACACACATCAATTTACTTGGGGATAAGTTTGTTGTAAATCTGTCCACTAAGGAGTGTTCTTGTAGATTGTGGATGTTAACTGGAATTCCATGTCCATGCGTCATTTCATGCATGAACAATAGGAAGCTGAATCCAGAAGACTTTATACCAGACTACTACAGGAATGAGGCTTATGTTGCTGTGTATAACTCAATTATATATCCTGCAAATGGACCAAACCTATGGTGCACCACTCCCTATCCAGACATCATTCCTCCTCCAATAAAAAGGCAGTCAGGGAGACCTAAAAAATGTAAACGCAAGGACCCTGATGAAAGCATTAAGGAGTAAACTAGAGTCTCAAAAACCGGGATGCCACAGAAATGTAGAATATGTGTCAAAACTAGACACAACAAAAGATCTTGTCCCTTGAAGCCACCATCAAATTCTGAGGCTCAAACTGGTAACCAGCAACAATCCAACACTAACCAAGCATCCAACACTCAGCAGCCACTCAGATGCCATCAACCACTGTCCAACCATCCAACTCTCAGCAACCATTCAACTCTCAGCAGCCACCAAACACTTATCAACATCCTTCCACCATTCAGATGCCATTAAACTCTTAGCAGTCATGCACCACTGAGCAGCAACCATCCACTAGACAGCAAAGGATGAAGCTTTAAGTAAGAAAGGCAACAAAGAAAGCATAAACCACTTGGGGTTTGTGACACTGGACATCATAGGATGAAGCTTCAAGTGACTTTTTTTTTTAACAACTCATAGGATTTTGTTTAAAAAGAGTTGTCTTTTTTTTGGGTTTGGAACAATTGAACTTGGATTAACAATTTATCTCTGTTATGGTTGTGAACTCTGTTATTAGGATTTAGCAGCATAGTGACGTCCTCTATTTTGGTGTTTCTGCACAATGTTATTTTGATATTTATCTCCAAAACTTTCTTCTTAGTTCTCTGTTTTGGTTATGAACAAAGTAAATTTCATGTAATGAATTTTAATTGTTATTGTTGTTAATTAAACTACATTTAAAGTTATGAATAATGTTAAATTTATGTGTGAATTTTCGATGCTGCATTTCTCAAAGTTCAGAAAAACCAGAACAAGGGAAAAAGGTTGCAGAATCTTCATCGAATAATAACATATACATACACCTACCAGAAACTAAAATCCCATTACATTACAAAATACAAATAATATTCATTACACTCTTCTTGCCATATCTGTGTTCCCACCAACTTTCCAGTATATTGCAATGAGCAATACATTTGTTAAAAGATTCAAAGCTAAAACCACATTAACAATCTTCATCTTCCTCCTATAGTCATTAACGCATGAATTCAGAGCCAAAATCCTCCTCCTCTGACGCAGCAACAACAACTCCCTCTCATCATCCTGGTTCTGTTCTTCATACCACACAAAGAACCCACAGTTTCCTCCATACTAAAATGGAAAAAATCAGAAGAGGAGAAGAATGGTAAACACTTGTTTCCTCCATACTGAAATGGAAAAAATCAGAAGAGGAGAAGAATGGTAAACACTTGTAAGAAGTAAAAATCAAAGCTTTTAGTTTCATGTTAACAAATCACCTGGAAATTAGGGCAGCCCTAAAACTTTTTTCCCATGGTTCCTGTTTGTGCGAATAGTGTGAAGAACAGCCCTATCACCACAATCACAAAGTGGCGCACCAAAAACCAAACGTGAAGATCCTCTTAAAGAACTTTGGGAATCCATTGCAGCTTCAGCTAGCTGTTTCTGAAGAAAATGAACCCAGAACCCTAAATAGCCCAAGAACCCGAACCCTAACGGTCTAAAAACACAATTCATTTTCTCACCAAGCCAAAACGACGTCGTTTTCACAGCAAATGGCCACGTCAGCCTCTCAAACGGCATCAATGTGTTCTCCATTACTTTTTGGATGGCAATATACGTTGGGTTAAACGTTGGACCAAAAAGTGTAACGTTTGGGACCAAACTAAATCAAATCAAATATGAGGGACCAAACTGAGACTTTTGTCAAACGTAGAGGACCAAAAGTGTATTTTTGCCTACTTGTTAAATTACGATTTTATTTTTGGTTTTAAATTAAGAGTCTTTACACACTTCGAAGTTGTGAGTAGTTTAGACAGTATTCCCTGTGTTAAGATTTATTTAAAGAAATCAATTATTTTGAGCTCTTTTTGTTTATCTATTTTTAGGTTTAAATATGTTTTTCATCCCTAAAAAATAGAAAAATAAGGATTTAAATCCTTGAAAAAGGTTTTTTAGGATTAAAGTCCTTAAAAAACTCAAAAATAGGGGATATAAGTCCTTGAAAATACTGATTAAAGGACTCAAATCACCTCTTTAAGGACTTAAATACTAAAAAACGTTTTTTAGGGACTTAAATCATAATTTTCCTATTTTTCAGGGACGAAAAACATATTTAAGCCTTATTTTTATAATGGATAATTTAAATTAGGGTTAAATATGTTTTTGGTCCCTGAATTTCTGCGTGAATCTGTTATTAGTCCTTAAACTTTAAAAGTATGTATTTGTCCCTAAAGTTTCTAAAAAATTCCATTTTCGTCCTTCCGTTAAAATCTGTCAAGTTATATGTTGATGTGGCAAATGACGTCCACGTGTCAAAATCTTAGAAATCCACGTGTCATGTTTTTAAAATAATTAATTAATTAAATAAATTAATAAATTTAAAAAGAAATTAAATTAAATTAAAAAAAAAACAAATGCAATACATAAACTAACGGTTCAACAAATAAAATAAGATGAATAACGTAAACAAAGATGATACTCAAAATCGTTTTCATCCTCAGATTTAACTGATAACGCTAAACATCGCATCACTGTTTACCCCCAATCCATAAAATCACACCAGAATCAATTTAGTTGCGATTACGTACCATTAAAGCATCAATTGGAGTTAACATTCGCTAATAAGCAACCCTCGATATAGGAGTCGTCGTGTTGGTTATCTTGTTGTTACGAGAATGCTCTTCGGATCATCCCCTCTCAAAAACCATAAAACGTGTTAGAGTTTTTTTTTTCTGTTTGGAAAAGGAAGGTGCAAGAGTAGAGTTTTTCATTTATCAAGTGACACTTTCAAAATTTAGTATTTATCTTTTAGTCCGTTTGTAAATAAGCTTGTTACCTGTTATTGTAAGTCATCACTTAATATGCTTGTGAACACAACATAATGTTTGTGCACCGTAAATGACACCTAGAAACTTTAGTTGGAGGTTTTAGGAGAGGGAGGAGAGAGAAGAGAAATATGTTTTGTGTTTGATTTACAAATAGTAGGAGTGGAGAGGTGGAATTTAAATGTGTTTTGAAATCTCTCTATTTTTGGTGGAATTTGGAGAGAATGAGTTTTTAACATATAATTTTTTTTTCATTATTTCAAATCAAACACAAAAACATTATTTTTTCTGCTCTCCTCTCCTTTTCTTCTCATTTAAATCAAACACATTACAAAATTTTTTATATTCTCTCACATTTCTTCCCCTCAGTTGAACCAAACGGACCCTTAATTCCAAAATTATGAAGGGTAGCACCTGTGGGTTTAATGGTAGGGGTGGCACTATTGTCACCACACACTATACATGCTATTTGTTTCTTCAAAAATGACTTTCAACCAGATTCTTAAATCCAGGAGAAAAATTCAGTTAGTCTCAAACACTATATGTAGAACCTTCAACCATAATTGCATATTCGGACATAACTGGATTTAGATTCCGATTAGACTCAGAGCAACGTAAAAACAAAATCTTAGCAAAACTTACTTCATTTAATATCATTTTTACCTACATTCACACAATATTAATTTTATTTCCGATCATATCATATTATGGTTTTTGGGAACATTGTGGCTGTGACTTCATACTTAGTAAGCAGTTCTGGCAACTAAGAAATTATGACCATTTTTCCAAGAAAATTTCTGAGGCATAAAACTAGCTTGCAAATATGATAATTATTATAAGCAAAGTTTCAATTTTTTATTTTTATTTTTTTTGCCTTTTAAAAGGATAGGACCATTTTACCATTGAACGCGTGGATCAACTAATTTGGGTTATTCCAGTTTGTTAAATACTACAAGAGACAATTTTCTGTTTATAATGGTCTTTCCGGACATAAGATTATTACCTCCATTTTCCCAGCATGGAGGATGCTTGTGGACTTTAAAAAAACAAACAGAACCATTTTAGATAGTAAAACTCATAAAATTTTAACGCGAATTCAATTATTACAAAGGTTATTAAAATGCTTCTGCAATGAGAGTGCACCATTCGGATTAAGCTTAGTCTTCGAGAAGCTAATTTTCATATGGCAAAATGATATTTTTGATCTTTAACTCTTTGTGTCAATTTACTTTGGTCTCTTAACTTTTTTTTATTCGTTTTAGTCACTTAACTTTTATTTTGAATTCAATTTAGTCCCTATGGTTACATCCATCAAGAATGTTATCAGATCAAAAATCATTTATGAAGGGACCAAATTGAATCTAAAATAGAAGTTAAGGGACTAAAACGGATAAAAAAAAGTTAAGGACCAAACTGAATTGACGCAAAGAGTTAAGAGACCAAAAATGTCATTTTATCTTCTGATGCAGATTGGTTTGCTAAGCTGGGAGCACGGGATTATGTTTCCGCGTCTTTCCTATCAGCTTGTAAGATACTCCCTCCGGTCCTTTTTATAAGCAACGAAGGGTAAGTTTTTTTTGGTTCTTAATATAAGCAACAAAATATATTTTTTTAACTTTATTAAATGCTAAAAAAATATAGACTTCCTAATATACCCTTAGTTAATTGAGTTTAGTGATTTTTCTCTTTCCACTAATTCTTCTGTTCCCAATGACACTCATAAACTTCATCTTTTAATTTGCACTTGGGAAGAAAATATATCTATAAGGGCATTTTGGGAAGAAAATTTGTATTCATCGTTTAAATGATTAAAAAAACATCATTTATTAAGGTTTATTGATATGTGTAAAATATGTCTAACGTTGATTATAAAAAGGACCGGAGGGAGTAATAAAATGAGAACGATTTATATTAGGATTTTATTTTCGCTCTGTTTCAAATTTTCTAATGAAACAAAAAAAGAATTTACATTCAGTGAACTCAAGATCTCTTATGGTTTGACAATGTCCAAATTAAAATCCGTTGCTAAAATCTAATTTTATGTGAATTGTAGACTTCATCATCACCTCTGCTCTCCTTGTTTCGGTTGTGTTTGTCTAATTTGAAAAGGAACAAATGTTGGGCGATGCCACAAACCAAAACATGACAGAAAGTGGTTGAGGAACATTTGCATCATAGAGGCTAGAACTACTTAAAATAATTGTTGGATGTGCATTATCTTCGAACTACCTGATAATATAAAACAAAAATTTATCAAAAAATATATTATGCTTTTAATTATTATTTATTTATAATTATTTTATAATTCATTTTTCTTTTTATCTCACTCTTCTTTATCTATTACATTATTTTTAATATTTCTTATTTTCTCTCGTCTTATTTTTCTTCTATATCTCTCTTCCTATACCAATCTACACCTCAAAATTGGAATTTACACTTATAATTTATCTTTTAAAAATTCATTTTTTTCGAAAGTTGATACCGCAGTAACTTGGGATAAGAAATTGCATTGCTATAATTTGAAATTTGATGGGTATTTTAATCTTGTATTATCTTTCTTAAAGCAACCAATCAATTCATAAAAATTGTGATCTTGAGATCAATTCTCCTTTAACCTGCCCTGATTACAAGAGAACATACATGTTTGGTTAACAATTGCACAGACATAACACTCATTTAATTTAATGATATGTAAATTGTTATATAAACAATCATATTAAATGAAGCAACAATTTTTTACTTGCATTAAAAGTACTTTGATGTTAAGCCATCAATAAAACAAACACACAATCATCTAAATTGAAGCCCATACAAAATCATAACTACGAATTCTCATTTGATGCTTTCCAAGGCATACTAAAACATCATGTGACAGAACATAATACAACAAAGAATCATATCATTATTATCATACAATGAACAAAATGTACAACATTAAGCAGAAGAAGTGCTAATACAAGTTGGCAACATTCAATACTACAAGCTTGATTTTAATGTTAACTATATAACCTTATGGATTGTACACAACAATAGGGCTCCTAACAATGTAACGGGTATTTCTCCAAATAACAGAACCTGACACAATTGTACTATTTGCCATAGATTTTGCTTTAACCACAACCTTGAAGCTCTTCTTCTGCATGGTGTGAGAGAAAACAAGGTTAGTAGGCTTCACTGTGATTTCCACTCCTTTAGGAGATTTAATAGTGGCATTGTAAATTGTAGGACTAGGACCTACATTGGTCACTCTTCTCCTAAAAACTCCAATTGTTGTGTCTGTTTTGCTTCTCACTCTTAGTTGAATTGTGGGGTAGTTTACAGCATCATGGCCTAAACCAGGGAGCAAAGAGGTGCAGTTCACAGGAGAGCCAACTAAGACTGCTAAAGTGGAACCGTTATAGCCCTCATGGCATAAGAATTGGATATAGGAAAAGTCATCCGTGTCGTAGACTAGACCAGGGTTCACGGCTCTTGTTGGGTTCACTTGACCAGCGCCATAGGCAAATTCTGCTTCCTTGTTGACTCTTTGGCTCATAGGTTTGGCTGCACACAAGTTAAATCATGTCAGTAGATATGAAGTAATTAGCAGTGTAAAAATTGTTGTCAACTAACACCCATGTAAGTTGATCCCTCCTCATTTATAAAATATATTTTACTATGTACTGTCACATTTGTGTCTTATTTTATAAAAAAATTGTCATATTCACGTATCATACTGTATCTAAGACCTGTACTTGTACCTTTACCTATACAGCATAACATATGATGAAACAAGTAAATTAACAGAAGTTGAAATAGCTTTAGTTTTCACCTGTGGTAATAATGGCAGATCTAATTGCAGCAGGAGTCCAGTCTGGGTGAAATGATTTCACATATGCTGCTACTCCAGAAACATGAGGGCATGACATAGAAGTCCCAGACATCAGTGTAAATTCTGAAAATTGAGTATCCCCTTTCAAACCAGTAAGTGAATTCCTAAGTGTATAAGATGCTAAGATGTTAATGCCAGGAGCTGTAACATCAGGCTGCATTGAATAGATTATAAAACAATTCAGTTCCTCAAATATCAGCTTTATGATCAACATGCAAGCAGAATAAAGAAAAAAAATTCACTAACTTCAGTGCCAATTTTTTAAGCTTTCGTTCAATGTGACGTGTGTTACAAAGCAAAATCAGTGATTGTGATATTTTGTTCCACGTATATGTGCAGTGATGAAAAGTTTAAACAAACAGGCATTACATAATGGAGAAAATTTTGCAACTGTTACTACCTTGAGAATATGTTGGGATCCTGGATTTGGGCCCCTGGATGAGAATGAAGCAGTAAATGGAGCTGGCCTTTTTATTTCATGGCTCTTATGTATCACTGCTGATGGTGACCTTATTTGAACAACAGATTCCCGTTATGATATAATCCAGTAGAAAAGTTTTGTTGTAGCGAAGACTCAATTGTAAAATACAATCACAGTTCATTCCTATTTATAAGCACCTAAAATATAACCACAGCTTAAGAAGTGCTTACACCAAGTAAAACTAATGGTTATTTAAAAATTATGGTGTCATTCCAATTTTACCCTTATTTAAAGTCAAACTCCACTATAGATATCAGAATATTTCATTAATTAATTAAGGGTATCATTAGACAAACATAATAAATGATTCTAATTCTTTTTGTAGGAGCTTGTATAAAAGAAAGACAAGTTCTTTATTTTTGGTATAAAAAGGAATGGAGGGAGTAATGTGCAGCAAAATATTGACCTCAGAGGCCACTCAGAGAGAAAACAAGAGCATCTTATACCTTGTGGATTGTATATAATTGGTAATAATTTGACCTGTGCTACTATTCACAATGGTAGCAGGAGCCATGAATATTTGGGCAACATCAGGAAATTGCTCATTTTCAAGTATCGTACCATTGCCTCCAATTGCTTTCACAACAGAATCAGTGCCCCATGTTCCTAATCTACAGTAAACAACCTTCCCCTTCACCTTTTTTGGATCTAAGGAGTCTTCAAAGCAGAATCTGTCAATGCATTAAAACGTTCTTTGTTAATATTGAAAACTAAACCAGGTGTTACTAAAAAAACAAAATGAAAATTATTACTTAGCATTTTCCTTGCTTGCAGAATCTCTGGCTGCATCCATCCCATTAACAAGAGGGTACTGTTTTTTCTTTGGATTGAAAGTGCTCACTCCTGCTCCCTGCATAACGACCATTTTTCATCACAGTATTTCTTAACAAGCAACTGATGTAAGATTGGTTATAAATAAAATCATATGACCACTCTTATGGTTACTGAAATTCAATATATAGCTTTACAAACTACCTTATTTGAGGTTCACTCAACTTGTTACATGCATGTGACAAGTTGTTGAAATATTCTTTATAATTGAAATGAAAATGCGTATTAAATAAACTATAACTATTTCATTACAGATTGTGTCTAAACTAATGACAATGCCGATTCAACTTATATATTGTGCTAGATAGCTGTCCTTGAACTCTTACAGAAACTTCTCATGAAACAACTGTTCTGGTCAAGCGAAAAAGTCCCACATTGAGTGAGAGTCGAGGCCAAGGGTAGTATATAAACACCCACCCATCTTAACCTGTCAAAGCTCCTTGCTATGATAAATCTATGAGGTCCACGCCACAACCATAAGCAAACAGTACCTCAGTCGGGTATACTTAGAAGCAGGTCGAAAGCACAGGAGGAGAGAGAACAACAATTTGAAAAGTTTATTTTACATTCATGTAGTCGTTTTCAATATGATAATTACTTCATGTTCCATTTGAGTTAATGATAGTTGTATATGAAACCAAGTTTATGGAATTACAAATTGTTTAGCAATGTATACTACTCTTTTCTTTTCTTTATGTTATATTTATTTTTTTATTTTTTTTTGTTAATGATCAAGTTACTCTGGTTATGTAGAAAACGTGACAGCCAAAAGAATCTAACTTACAGAAACATTCTTTCCACTCCCCAACTCTATAATGCTCCTGAAATCCCTATCAATGCCACTAGCAGCCACAGTTACAATCCAAGGTGCAGTATTTGTGACAGTTGCCATATCTGGACCACCATTTCCAGCTGAGGCTACAGTGATTATGCCTTTCCTCATGGCATGAAATGCCCCAATTGCGATACAGTCTTCCGCATAATTAGCATTCCCTCCACCTATGGAAATGGATATGACATCCACACCATCATGTATGGCAGCTTCAAATGCAGCAAGTATATCCATGTCAGCACATCCATCAGTTGTCCAACAGACCTTGTAAATTGCCAGCCTGGCTGACGGGACTGCGCCACGAGCCGTCCCTTTCGCTAACCCGAAGAGACTTGCTTCTGGGACAAGATTGCCGGCAGCAGTTGATGCAGTGTGTGTGCCATGGCCATCCACATCTATGGGAGATAATATGTCAAATGGATCTGATCTTCCATCAAGCTTGAAGTACTTGGCTCCTATGATCTTACTTCAAGTTTTCCATGAACAAGGAATACATATAACATAGGTTAAGCCATACTAAAACTTGTGAAGTTTATAGTTAAAACATGCTGATCAATAAGATTAAATGGCTTAGATGTGTTTTTTGTCCTAGTAAAATATTCGGGTTTTGATTTTGGTCCCTAAAAGATGTTTTTGGTCCCCTTTTTTTTGTTAAAAATCATTTTTAGTCCTTTCCTTCAAGTGTTTTCATTCTTAGTTTTTCTAAAATTTACATGTTCGTCCCTGACTTTTGTAATTTTTCTTCGTTTTCACAAAAGCTTAGGGACTAAAAACATATTTAACTTAACTATAAATAATATCTCATTTTTTAATTTTCAAATACTTAACTGTCGAGGATCTACATATGTCTTGTCATTGCTTCCATCTTACATTTCAACACTTCGTATAAATGGTTATAATCAAATAGTAATAGTTAATTCAATTATTAAATGATTAATCTTAAGAGTTCTTGTTTAACTGTTTGAAAGAAACTAATATTGTTTGCAAAGAATTTACTTGATATAAATTAATAAATTAATGATTAATGATATTGATTCTACCAATTGTCTGTTATTTTCACAGATTGAAAATATAGAGACAAAAATACATAATGAACACAAGGATGGGAATGTTACTTATTGCAGCCTGAGAAATTAGCAAACTTATCACAAGTTCCTTTCCATTTAGTGGGTGGAGGACCGAATCCATCATCCTTGAAACTTTGAAACTCAGGAGTGACCCCTATCTTACCAAAATGAAAACATAGTGTTTAGCAATTAAATCATGACGTATCATTATGTAATATCTATCTGCTTAAATTAATATTTTAGCCTCTGTATTTAGACAGTGTTTTTTTTTTTTCAGTCCCTAAAAAAAAGGCTTCATTTTGGTCCCTACACATATTAACCTTTATGTTTTTAGGCCCTACTTTTTGGTTTCATACTTGACATAGTTTATCATAGGATGAAGGTTAGGTCATATGTCCCCATACTTGACATCATTTAGGGACTAAACAAAAGCATTGTCAAGTATAGCGATCAAAACGAATAGGAACCTGGACACACATCAAATAATAGAGGCAAAACCATAAAGGTTGATGTATGTAGGGACTAAAACAAAGTGTTTTTCTTTTAGGGACTAAATGAAAAATGTGTCGAGCATAGGAACCAAAATATTGATTTAGTCTATCCAACATCAAGAACAAGGAAAAGCCTAGAAGGAAATGAAACAGGGAAGAGAAGTATAATGAACCTGTATCCAAAAGAGCCACAATTATGTCACTCTCTGATTTCAGTTTCCTCTTAGCAGTCAAAGGTAACCCAATAAAGTCCCATGATCTTGTTGTGTGTAGCTTTCGATACTGATTTGGAAATACCGAAAGCACTTCATCCATGTCTATACATACAAAAAATGTACAAATGAACCTAAATATGTTGTTATATACTATTTAAACAAATATAAAGGAGAAAAATCATCACATGCCAGATAACTTCTTGGCTTCATCCTCAGACAGTTTAGCAGCAAATGCATTGAAGCTCTTTGTGTAGCTGTATACTATGGATTCTTTGGCTGCAAGGTGACTATTAAAACCAAAAAAAGACAGGAAAAAAAAATAAAAAGGATGTCTTTAATTAAAAAATAGAAAGGTATTTGATTGAACAACAGCTACATGCTCACTTTTATGTGATTTAATGGTTGAAGAGTGAAGGATAAGGAAATGTTCATAAAATAATTAGGCTACCTTCCTTTAAGAACTGAGAGAATATTTAAATGGGTCTCTTGTGCTATTTCTCTATTCACAGGTTGAGCTCCAAGAAAAACAATGTAAAATTTCTGCAGACAAGTCAAATGTTAATCAAGCTCATATGAAAATAAAAAAACAAAAAAAACTGACATATTTAGAGATAGGAAAGAAATAAATATATCTAGCTAATGAAAGCAAAGAAATAGGAAAGAAGAATTTGACTGCCTTTTGTTCCACACAATTAACTGAAGCATTGATCAGCAGCAATGGAAGCCAAAGAAGAGAAAAGAGGTTGCTAAGTTTATGTGAAAACATATTTAGGAGTGATATTCTAGGCTTATGGTACATTAACATATGGATTAATAGTTTATGGTGGTCTCAAAGAAGTTTATATACCATCTGAATCTAGAAAAGAATGGATAAGGAAGTAGGTTTCAACTAGTTTGCTTCTTAGTTCTTCCATACAAATAATTAATCAAGGTTTTTGGGAGGGGAAACTTGCAAGAAAGATTACAGAATTTCTGATTCCACTTTTGGCTACAGTCAATGTCACATATTGAGCCTAGGATTGCTTCTTCAGGATAAATTTCTAACCACGTTCTCATTTACATTATCAATGTTAGTCATTATCATTATCAATGTTAATGAAGATTAATTTCTCATGACAATCTTTTACTTCTTTATTTTTCTATAACATCAAGGAAGTCACAAATTAGGCATATGATGAACTTACCAGCATGGGAATATTGCAGAAACACAAGAGTTTGAGAACTTCAAATATTTGAGAAGGTGCAAGAAATATCACTATCAAATGAAGCGAAGAAGTTGCTTAAAATCAAAGAGTCCCTTGCATTAAGAACTCCCTCATATTCCTTGAATTCCAATGCAAGCTTGTTACAACCATTTGGCAGTCATTGTTTAATTTTTTATCAGGGTATAACTTGAAGTTTAACCTAAATGAATCACAAATTGAGATTAAAATGCAATGTTGTCCAATTTACGTTTTCAACAATGTTCAAAAAGCTGATATTGATTCATTTACCACGTGTTTGTCAACCAATTAATTTTTGATTTGTTGCTTCGCCTTCTTCAGCACCTCCAACTGAAGACGGGTCTACGGTTACGGGGGCAAAAGAAGAGGGATGGACAGTAGGGAGGAGGCGGCGAGGGCTTCTTGCAGCGGAATGCGCAACGCGAAGTCGAGATCGGAGTCCATGAATTTGGCGGCGGAAAGCTACCGGCGTTGCCAGTGAGGGTGCGGATCCTCTGCCGTATTGGCGGGAACGGGAGAGTGCAGTTCCCGTATTATCACCGTTGGATTAGTTCATTTTATTTTTTACTAGAAAAGATAAAAATTTTACCTTACAATGACTACTTTGTCATTAATTATTTCGTGTATTTTAAGAGACTTATTTAATAATATTTTAATTAAATATTTGTTAGATTAATTTAGTAATATTTTAATTTTTTTGTATTATTAATATTTAAAATTTTGAAAAAATTATTTAGTGACAAATTTTTGAGAAACCAAATAAATGATGAGTGAATTTTTGAGGATTAGTTTTTTTTTTTTCTTACAACTTGTCAAGTGATTTGAGTTTGGTTCCAAAACTTATTTGATGGTTTAATGAAAAGCATTATTTTGATTTATCAAAACTTATTTATTAAATTTTGTAAATTTATGTATAACTTTTATTTGCATAAATAAAAAAAGTTGTTAGTAATTTCTTAAAAGAATTTTGTTAATTATTGTTGTAATGGTTAAACAACGTATAAATAGAAAATTGTAACTAAAAAATATACTTATCATTTATCATTTAATATTACGAATGTATGTTTGTTGTGATTTTTAATAAAATGTTTTTATTCATGATAAGTTGCTTAAGAATAATTGTTAGCAAAACTCTTTTGTAAAAATAATTGAAAATACATCTACAAATCTTTTTTTTTATTTATGCAAATAAAAATTATATATATATATATACAAAAATTAATAAATATTGTTTTGGTAAACTAAAATAATGTAATGAACATGTATGGGCCTTTTAGACTTTTAGTAGGTTTGTAGGTTTACTAAGGGCTTGTTTGATTTCTCTCCTTGAAAACAGTTTTCTGTTTTTAAAAACAGAAAATTAAAAAACCCGTTTGGCAGTCGAGTTTTCAAAAACAGTTTTCAGGAATAGTTTTTGTTTTTCAGTATTTAAAAACCAAAATATGAAAACATCTAAAACATGTTTTGGTGTTCAGTTTTCAGTTTTCTGAATTTACACACAAATTTGTATTGAAAACTCTTCTCACTTTTTTTAAAAACTGTTTCTGAAAACTGTTTTATAATACAATTTTTAAAAACTAAAAAATAAAACAGTTTCAAACAAGCCCTAAGTTTTTGGGTTTCTTTTTTGTTTGGAGTTATGGGAGATATTTTTTTATCACGGTGGCTTGATTTATGGTGTTTCTACAAGTGAAGGGTCAAAAAAGGGAGAATAAGCACCTGAGTTGTGAAAGGGGTTTTTTACAACACATATATATTTTTTGCACGAGACAATTTTGTTTAAAATAGTTAGGTAAGATTACTATTAATAACAAAGTTTTTTTTTTTAAGTATTTGATACAACTGAATATTTAAGACTCAAACTTGAGACTAATAATTAAACTATAATAATTTCGTATCAATTGTGATGAAAAGGTTCATTTGAAAAAGAACATGAATTTTTCTTGTATTATTTTTATTAATAAAATAAATAATATTAATTAAAGATCGTTTAAATATGATGTGGCACTACAACAGTGGCATTTCATGATTCTTGACAGTAGAGAGTAAAACAATAATTTTAGAACTAATATATGAACAACAATTAAAAGAAAAAAAGAAAATTTAAGGATCAAAAGTAAATTAGTTTACTTTATAAAGGATAAAAATATATTTTATTCATTTAATAATTAGTAAGGGAAAACCAACTTCAAATGAGAAATCCATGTAGGCTGACTCCTGAACCTAATTGTTTTAGCATTTTGGAACCCAGGAGATCAAAGGCAAAGCCCATATAGGATGTTAAAAACTAATTTTACAATTTTGCATGAGCAAAACCTTAATTAAATTGATAGTATAATACTATTTTTAATCTTATTTATACGAGAAAAAAAATATGTTTTTTTATTAACAAAGTCCAATACAATTGATAAATAGTTGAATCATTTAAATATGCTGACGGGAGTTCGAATCATAATCGTGTGAATAAAAAATGCTTTATTGGTAAAGGCAAAATTTATTTTGGTGATCTCTACATCTAGAATAAATTAGTCTTCGCCTATCGACGGAAGAATACTCTTGATAAAAAAAATATATTTTAATTATAAGATATTTATTTGACATCTTTTTTTAGGTATATTAATTATCTAAAAAAAAATTGCTCTATCCTTAAATTATTATTAACAATTTATTCATTTGTCATTTCATTAATTACAAAATGCTTCGTGAAATATATATTTTATTAATCTATAATAAAATTAATCTTATATTTAGAAATTTTTACCACAAAACAACATTTACTCCAACTTATAATTTTCCGAAGCGGCCATATGTCGGGAAGCAGAAAGAATTTGGCTTGGTTTGTTTTATTGCTTGTCTTTGGCTGGATCTTCTTAAGATCCTATAGGCCTCCTTCTCATTAATTAATTACTTAATCTGAAACATTAATATTTTGATATAAAGTTTAATAAAAAATGTAAATAATGTGAAGAGAGAAGAGAGAGGTGTGAAAGAGTGCATAAGAAAGAGTGGATTCGGGTGAGATCGAGGAAACAGAGAGAAAGCGAACTGGCTAAGGAACACCGACTTGGATCAAACTTCAAGGAACAATATGAGCCCGAATCTCATCAAGTGACATTTGAATATTAGATTGATCTCTATAAATAGGATGGTTTTATTTTGAAACAATAAAATTTGAGTATTAATATTTTAATATTTTAATATTATTAAAATATTTAAATAAGAGTGACAAATGACATAAATAAGTGGTAATAGGAATACCCTAAAAATAATATTGTTAGTAATATCAAGTAATATCAAATTGAACACTATCTAACAAATAATCTAAGACATATTTGAATAGTGTTGATATGAAGTTCAAATTCTTTAATTTAACTCGTTAGAAAGGAATCTGAGCCTTTTGTTAAAAAGATCAATTTGTAAATAGCTTAGATTGATCCGTTCTCTTAAGAATGACTTTAAAACAAAATTAGATTATAAATCTCTCATGCAAACATAATTATAAACGAATAGCAACGGAGTAAAAAGATATTAAGAGAGGAGAAAATTGACACAACTATTTTTTCCTAGTTCACCCTTTAAAAGATATGCAAGGACTACTTCTGATCTCCATTATTTAAGTGAGATTGTCCACTATTCTAAAATCAAAATCACAAGCATTCTTTTGCACTATCTTCACGCCCTTTAAAAAGTTGATTATTCTTCTTCCAAAGTCCCTCTAGGCTTTGAAGTAATCTTTTCCAAGCTTTTCTAAGCTCACTTGCGCTCACACCCACACTGAGGTCCTATACCTAGCTTAGTTTAGTGACTCACTCGCCAATTTAATGGGTATAACAAAAATAAGCTTGTAACATAACACACAAAGTGTGAATAAGAAAATGAAGAACAAGCAAAAGGTAGTTAAATAATGTGTATATGCTGAGTTTAACTTTGTAACTACTTGAGAGAACTCAGATTGGAACTTAGCTTGTAGTTGTGATGAGAATTTGAGAGCTTTTTCTTGAACCAGTGATAGTTTGATGTTCCTCTCTATGCTTTTAGCAATTTTAATTTCTTCGAGTATATAAGCTTTCGAATAAAAAATTTAATTGTTTGTAGCCATTGAAGGGGTTGCACATAGCCTTACTTAAAGTTTAAGCAGTAATAATGAAATCAACATGTACTTGTGTGACAATGTACCTTAGATTAGTTTGATGTTGTGTCTCAATCTAAGCTTGATTTTTGGATCTGAGCTACTCTAAAGGTTTCTAAGCTTAACACTTTTCTTCTTCTATGATTAGATTAACTCTTGCAGGATTAGATTTATCATTCAAATTGAATTTGCTTTGTCAGTCTAAGACAGAGTCATTTTTGCTCTTGTTCTGAGTCCTTTCACTTAAAAGTCTTTTTCAAGCAACTTGACATAGATCTTTAACTTTACACGACTTCTTGACTTTCTTCTGAGTTAAATAACTTCATTATAAAGTTCAGATTCTGAGATAGACTTCTTTTCCATGTCAATCTTGATTGTTTTCTTTAGTCAATTTTGGATTCTGATCTAAGATACTTCAGTATGGTTCAACAGTAAACCAGTCTTGATCTTCTTCTGATTCTTCAATGATTAAGTCATGTATTATTCATTTTGAGAAATTTGAAGTCTTGATCTGATGTTTCCTTTAAGTCTTGATGTTCAGATTTGAGCTTTAAATGCTTGAGACTTATGATATGATCTTCATGCACGATTGATCATGTGATCTTTGAAGTTCATATTTGTATAAGAAACTTGTGTCCTTGTAATTTTTACTAAATGCCTTCGATTTATCAGTATATGACAATGATCTAATAGAAAGAATCTGCACATTCAATTAGATCATAAAGCATCTAAGGTTGTCTTAAATTTTTATAGCTTATGATGGATTTGTTATCATTAAAATAAATCATAATTTGAGGGTTGACTTGACAACTATTAGTTTCTATGTTATGAATATTGTTGATGATTGTGATCATGGAATATTATAGCACACATTTGTTAAATCTGGGAGAGTGAAAGATATTTGTATGCCGGTAAAGAAGAACCAAGGACGAAAACGTTTTGGTTTTGTAAAATTTGCGATGGAGGACAAAGCGACGTTGGTAGCAATAATGATGGATGTATGGATCGGTTCGTACAAACTCAACATAAATGTGGCCAGTTCGAGCACAATTATGCTGTTGTTAGAAGTGGACATATTCAACAAACAAAGGGCAATTGTTGTGTGTCTGAGTATGTTACGGGGAGAAAATATGTTGTTGTTGTAAAATGGACTATGCAGTGACACCCAAAGCATAAACAAGGGTATGAGGGGTTGATATCACATGCAAGAGAAATGCAATTTGATGTCTTAGAAGAAGAGCTAGAGGTTTGTGAAAAATATTATATTTGTGAGGTTTACTCTTTAAAGGATCTGATGAACCACCAAGATAACTTGTTAAAGGAGGACCTATGTTCAATGAAGGCGACATCCATGGGGGGATGGGGGGAAGCTTGTGTTAATTGAGGGGGATGAAGGCGAAAATTTCGAGGAGTTGATAAATGAAGCAGATGGGATTCTCAGTAGATGGTTTGTCAATATCTGTAAGTGAAGTCAAACAGATGTGGCAAGAGAAAGATTTGCTTGGATATGTTGTATGGTTTTCCTATTCATGCATGAAAGGTGGAATTTTTTCAAAGTAATTTTATTCTGTTTGGCATGTTGGTTAAGTTAGATCAACCTTCTTTGAGTAAGATGTGCATGGGCTATGCTAGACTGCTTGTTCAGAAGTCTTCTTCGGATTTCATAAATTGTATAAAAAGATTGTGAGTTAATGATCTTTTGTTCTCAATAAGAATTGGTGAAGAACTATGTTTGAACATGCACATGTTCATGTTAATAAGAATCATTGGGGGGGGGGGGTTATGATGATGATTATGGGGAAGAATCTAGTACTTCAAAAAAACAGTGGTTGCCGGAGGAAGATGTTTTAGATTTCGAATTTGAATTTTGGCAAGAAATGAGTGGCGAAAATTTCTCATATTTGATTGACGTAGTCATTCAAAATAATTTGGTAGAGGACATTATAGTTATAGGCTGTGCTAATTGAAAATTGTGGACTTAGGTGATTGAGATAACTCTGCAACTTTGAAGGTAACTGGGAGTGAAGTTATTAGTAATGATAAAGTTATGTTCCAGTTGATCAAAGATAGCCACAAGGATGTGGATCTAGGTCAATGTTTCAACTTTGGCCCAGATTGTGCATTGTTACATGGACTATTGCGTAGAGAATGAGATGCTAAAGATTGTGAGTGGGTCATTTTTTTAAGATTATTGTGAGAATCATGTGGGTCTTCTTGTGGATTCTTTTGGGTCTCGAAATCCTCTTTTGGGTGGAGAAGGGGATTAGTGCATGCCTCTATGTCCAATTCATATCAAAGAGAAATTGAATCCCCCTAGGGCTTTAGAAAGCGAAGAAGGTGTGTCGATTATGGAGGCTCTGAGCAAGCTAAATGATCAGAAGGCAAAGAAGAGGGCAAAGAGGTAGAAAAACAAAGAGGACTTGGTGGTTGCAAAGGTAATGAAGGCGAGGGATCACACTAATCCTAACTCTGTTCTTTCTAATTCAGGTAATTTGTTTCCTAAATCTAATGAGGAATGGGGGATTTTGTTACTAATGGAACATGATGAGATTCATAAGAGTGAGCATATGTGTGAATTTGTGAGGAAGTTAGATGCAATTATTGTTAGTAAGTGGGATGGGAAGGAGAGGAAGGAAAAGTGGATGGAGGGGAGAGTCTTGTTCATTTTATCAAAATTGGTTAGGTTCATGCTTACAAGAAGGTGGGTGTTGATGTCTAGAAGGTATCACTGGTTGTGAAATTGAGGGTTAGTGAAGTTTTAATATGAAGATTATGTCTTATAATGTTAGAGGTTTGGGTGGGGAGCTTAAAAAGAAGGATATTCGTAGGATGGTTCTATTTGAGAAGATTTAATTACTATGTGTACAAGAGACAAAAAAAAAGGAATGATAGTTTGGTACGAACAAAAAAGGAATCTATTGGTGATATTTTGGTGCAGATAAAAAAAAGGAATCTTTGATGCCTTTAAGATATCAAACCTAATGATTCAAAGAATGGCTCAACTCGCTTCATCATCAACTCTGTCCCTTCAAACTATGGTCCTAGTTTCTATTAAACTGGATGTTGATAAATTTCCTCATCTGAAAAATGCAAGCGTCGGATACCATCAAGTCTTTCAAGTTTCAGAAGTTTATTGATTACATTCACAAAAAAAATGGAGAAATGTTGCAAAATTTTCTGAATGATGCAGATAAAGATCTTGCTCTTATAATCGATGGATTCACTACTTAGGAACAAGATCAATTGGTATAGAGTAGCTTTGATACCATAAAGGTAGGTATCAGAGATCCAGAATAAGAAAGAATGGAAGAGATAGTAGAGAAGAATGAGATATCTAAATAATGCTTTCAATAAAATGATTAACAATAACGAAGGAATGGACAAGAGTATAGATATGAGAGTGAAAGCTAAAAAAATAGACTAATGGCTATGTGAACTAGTTGTCATAATGACATATTTCCTTCGGACTCAATATAAAAAAAAAAAAAAATCTAATATGTTAGTTCAAAATATAAACAATACTCAACTACTTTGACTCTAATTAATAATATCATTCCATAAATACTCTTTATTTAATGAAGAAGAATGTTAAATCCCCTTACAAATTCTCTAATCTATTTAATTTTGACAAGTGTCATCTATATTCCAAAAAGTAAATGCTTAATGGAAGAAAGAAGACACTTGTCAAAATTAAGTGAATAAAAGAATTTGTAAGAGAATTTAGTGTGTGTTTGGATTGGCGTTGGATTACGTCAAATCATGTTAAGATAGATAAATCAATGGTTGAGATAAATTTGGCACATAAGCCGAGGCGGATCCAATGAACACAACAAAAAGTAGTGTTAAAGTAGATCCACGTTAACGTGAATCCACCAAACAGACACTTAGTAAAAGGATTTAACATTACTCTTTAATAAATCACTTCAATTAGAGAATGACCATTACTTTACAATAAATACATGAAGGACATTTAAGGAAATATAATTTATCTTTTACATAAAACTAAAAAGAATTAAGAGTCCATTTGTTTAAACTTAAAAATAATTGATTAATTTTATAAGTAATGAATTGATTTTTTTTTAAAGTGATTATCATAAGAATCACAAACTATGTATGTTTGGCAATAATAAGAATAATTAGATTTTCTGCTTATTTTAAGGAGCAACTTGATATCTACTTCTCAAAATAAACAAAAAAACCTGATTATTTTTTTATTCTGATTATTTTGAGAATCACGAACAAACAAATTAAAAATTTTTATAATTATTTTTTTATTAAAATAAGTATTTATTTTACCGAATAAGTTAAAATAAACCGACTCTAAATACATTTAACTAATTTTTTAATTTCCATAAGTTAATTTTTTCTTCTTATAAATGAGTCCAATTACCAAAACCTCATATATAATTGAGTTTTTTAAACATATTAATTAAATATTAATCAAGAGTATGAAACAAATATTATTATGAGAAATTATACTCATTTTATATGAGAGTAGTCTTTACTTATCAAGTGTCAACTAAGTGATATCTTTAGTTTAAAATAAAAAACATAATGCAAACAATTACTTCATTATTCTATTTTTTTTATTTTCATTTTATTCATGCTAACTAATTTTTGCAATCACCAATTCGAACCACAAGCCACCATTCTAACGAGGTCTCTGTCCACAAAATATACACATTCACATGAATCGCGAGTGAATCTTTTTTTGTCTGAAACGCACATTCTACGCTTTTTTTATATTTTTTTTTCCAATGAACGATCCATGTGATGAGCCCAGAAGCACTAGACGCACGTGGCTAGATCACACTCCTCTGCAAGTCTGTAACCGCTTTTTTCTCTCACAACATGTGGAGTCTACACACGCAAGACCGTCACGCGCACACTCACTCCCACTCAAAATAATAATTTCTGAAGAATTATAAAAAAAAAAACAAAATAGAAGAAAAATAAAAAGGTCAGTCAATTCGAAAATTTAAACATCGTTATGGTTAAGTAGATAATTTTCAAAGAAATTTGTAAAGAAAGTTTTATTCCGAGTAATTTTACACAAATTAAGAGATTAAAAAAATTGTTTCAAAAGAAAAAATATACATTCAATTTTTTTTAACAATAAACATTTAATTAAGGGATAATTATATCAACCTTATTTGAAGTTTGTATATATTATAATTTTTTTTATTTTTAAAATTATACTTACTCTCTTTAAGAGCAAGTGAAATGAAATTTTAAAGCTCAAAAATAAATATAACGAAGTAATAAACTTTGGGAATTTTTATAATTTTAAAAAATAAAAAGATAAACGTAATAAAGTAAAACATCATGAAATATTAATATAATTATCCTTTCAATTAATTCTTTGTTTACGATGTAATATACACTTTCATTAAAATTATACTAATATAAAATATCTATTTTATTGCAATAATTTGATAACCACCTTGATCATTTTTTTTTTTTGATAAGCTAGAAATTTATTGAAAAAGAAAAAGAGTACCCAAAGTACTCTATAGCAATTACAAACAACCAAGCATCAATAAAAAATATACATCCAACAACTTCCAAAATTAAGAAGGTAAATCACCGAGACAAACCAGAAGATATCGTTGCCGGACAAAAAATAAATAAATGAAAACATATTGACTTTGAGCCACAACCAAGAATGCAATATTACCATTTTAAAAATGAGCTCTGAATCCCATGACATTTGCTTGAACACAACATTATTATGCCAAATCTATATGCTCCAACACAAGAGAATCAAATCACTGTTCACAATGATTGTATTCGTCAAAGACCATGAAAGATGCCACTAAATTATAAAAGCGATGTCGAACATGAAATCGTGAATGCCGTTTTAACTCCGAGTCAAAGCATAATTCTATACCATATTATTTAAGAAAATCGACAAGAAAAAAACAAATGGTCGGTGCTTTCTGCCACCTCCTGATAAAGTCCGCAATTAGTGTTATCAATAGCTACCCCTCTTCGAACCAAATCAATCTTACAAAGAACATGATTTAAGGACAGTTTCTACGCAAAACATTTCACATTTGACTTATTTAAAAACCAATTACTATAAACAACAATTTCATTTTTTAAAATACATGTAGATAAATAAACTAAATATTTATAGAATAAATATTTATTAAAAGTTTTTTATCAATATCACTGAAAAACTTATTAAAATTAACTAAACAAATAATTTTTGAATAGGAAAAATACTAGACAATCAAAGAATAATGAACTTCAATAATTTTTTAGATTTATAAAATAATGTAAACAAAATCCTAAAAAAGTACAAGTCATTATCACAAGTATGAATAAACCTTCTCCAAACATTCATAAATTTGGTGAGTTCTGAACAAAAATATAAAAAAGAAATTCGTTTGTTGATTACTTTAACTAAAGAGGAAAAATACTATCTCATTTACATAATTGTTGAGTGAGATAAAATAAGAAATTTTTGTAATCTCTATATTACGTAGAGATTAAATTTTACTCTATCAACTAAATAAAATCCACATTTAAAATATAACAAATTATTAAAATAGGAAAAATTACATAAATTATTCTTAAGATTTACATTTAAATTTATCAAATTACACTTATCTCCTATAAAAAAATTGTTATAACAAATTAAGAAGTTTTATGTATTAAAAAAATGAGAAACTTTAAAGAGGATAGCTATAACAAGCCAAAACCCTTAAAAAAGTAATTATAATTTTGCAAACAAGCATATAGTTTAATATCATAAGTATAAAGTTAATGGTACGAGGATGAAATTTTCTCTTAAATTTATTAATTTGTTTATTACTTTTATTGTGATTTCATTTTTCGGTAAATATTGTGATTTCATTAGTCATTTATTAAAAAATAAATTCATTTTTCATTTATTAAAAAATTAAAAAATTAAAAAATAATCACACTATATAAGGCAAGAATAATGAATGAAAAAGAGTGGCCGACCACAGAACGCACACATCTTTCAACAGCACATAAAACGTTGTTCAGTCACTCTTCTTCTCTTTTCCCTTTCCCTTCTCCTTCTTCTTCCTCAACCGTATTTCTACCGTATAGCTACGCCCATACGCTCCTCCATCCCTCTCAATAATGGCAGACCAAGACATCACATCGCCTCTTCTCTCCTCCGATCACTTAATCGTTACCGTCCACCCCTCCGCCGCCGCCGATTCCCCCTCCGCCGGCGACGCCTGCAGTCCCTTTGTTACCCTAGGGTGCGGTGATGAGCTGACTGTGCCGGCGGCGATTACAGTGGACCCGTTCCGCAACGACACGCCGAAGATTGAAGGGCTTTACGAGTGGTTGAAGATAGTGCTCTCTTTGCCTCTCGTTGTGGTGCGTTTGGTTCTGTTTGGGCTCTGTTTGGGTGTAGGGTATGTGGCTACCAAAATTGCGCTTCAAGGATGGAAGGATAAGGAGAATCCTATGCCTAAGTGGAGATGTAGACTCATGTGGATCACGAGATTGTGTGCCAGATGCATTCTCTTCTCCTTTGGGTACCCTCTTTGATTTCGCTTTTGATTTTGTTCTTCCTTTGAATTTGGTTTTGTTTAAGATCTTGGTCAAATTTCTGAATGTGTTCCTTTTGACTTTGTAAGCAAACTCTGTGCCTGTTTATTTAAGCTTCTTATCATTGGAAACGGAGCTTGAGAAGCAGCAAAAAAAAAAGAAAAACTACTTCTGTTAAACGCGTTGAAGATAGCTGCAGCTAAAAATCTCAATTACTGATTTTGTTTAGCAACTTGTGTCACTTTGAATCGAAGCTTAACAAACGAGCACTTCATAGCTGGATTTTTATTTTTATTTTTTATTTTTTTTATTTTTTAAATTTGAGATCTTAGTCAAAGTTGGTTTGCGTGTGTGTGCAGTTTTTTTGGGGGGGGGGGGTGTGTGAATGCATCCCGTTACTTATT